>OX401968.1:2607806-3897959 GCA_947859335.1 Tortricodes alternella | reverse complement strand
ACGTCACGCCGGGCGGGGCGTAACTAAGAAATTGGAGGAAATGTTGAAGGATAAAGAAAAACTTTATTTTTAAACATGGTCACATTGGTAGAACTTTAATATACTGGTAACTTTTTTGAGGATTTGTCACGTGGGTGACACAACGCTAGGTCATCGCGCAATCAATCAATACAATATAAAACAGTACCGTGACTAACTTATAGACAACGCACAGTCTAAACGAGTGTTCCTAGAGGTTTGAAATTTGGAGGAGACATTCCTCGAGTACCCTAGAGGCGCACTAAGGAGGCATTTTTTGGAATTCCATCCCTAAAGGGGTGAAAAGGGGTGATAAGGTTTGTATGGAAAATACCGCGGGTGAGGCTGTGGCGGGTCTACTACCTATAAACCTACTTTTATATAAAGAAGAGACACTCACATTCTTTCAAGAAAAAATGATTATTTATAACAAATGTTAGTTTAACCTTTAATTACAATAGGTACATAAATATTAAAATATATACGTCGAAGTCTTCGTTTTGTATTTTTCTATTACTTGAAAATTTTAGGTCGTAATATTTTGGGACTTTAAGGGTACCTAATGGACGGCTAGGGGGTCCAGACCGGAGTTGCAAAAATTTACAATTAATTGATTTTATTGGCGTTTAGACTTCTGTTTTTTATTATGTACCCCCCCATGTCAAATCTATAGCTACGTTCATCTTAAACATTGAAATATATAGTAAGGAACTGCTCAAAGCAATTCTCGCGATGCATACTTTTGAAGTGTCAGATGGAACGCGAATCTGACACCATCGCACATTCCACAACCTGAGGGACCGCACCACCGACCCCACCCTCCACAATGATATAATAGCGTGTGAATAAAGCAATATTAGACTTTTGTATGTATGTCGTAAGAACTAAGACATCAGCAGTAGGGTGTGGTTAAGCCATAGCGCTGGCGTATGACAACCTTCTATGAGACTTGTTACACGAAATTGTACTGATACCTAGGCATATCCTTAAATAAAAATAAAGCACAACTTACATTTCATTTCAAAATGTCAAAGTTAACGACTCATTCACACAGAAATCAGTTTTATTCAGTTACTCCCTCCTCCATCCGGCGGGAACGAGCGTCTTCATAACTAATTTGCGTCCATTATATTTGTTAAAGCAAATTAAATGGAATGAGGGTAGGTACATTATTATTCTCGTGATTGGATGCACGCGTATGCCTATTAATAGCCCGGCGGGTATTTATTTAAAGACTAACTTTTATACCTATTTTCGGGCAAATTCGAAGGTGTGTTCGCTAAATTTAAAAGTCGCTAAATTTGAAATAAGTAGCGTCAAATTCGATTTAGTATGGCACCAAGCTGTCAAAATCGAGTTTGCGTTTCTTATTTCAAGTTTAGCGACTTTTAAATTTAGCGAACATACTTTCGAATTAGCCCTAATAAGTAAGCAAGTAGTTATTTATTTTGGAAATAAAATAATCTATTTAAATTTCATATTAAACTAAACTAAGCACAAAAATTAAACTAAATGAAATACAACTAAACTAAATCTAAAAATGGCCCCTGCGGCATTGTGCCGAAGATGCCAGCGTTTCCTCTTTGGATTGCTAAACTAATTCGTTGAGGAAACTGCCAGCTCTTCGGTCTCCTGTGACGTCGGCGCCGACTTACTAGCAGAAGGTCTAAAGGCGGGTAAATATAGCGGTCACGTCGCCGAATATCATTTTGTTCCTTTCGGCGTCGAGACCCTTGTTCCGCGGGGCCCCAGCGCTCTGCTTCTTCAAAGATGTTACGAAGAGGCTCATAGACGTCACAGGAGACCGAAGCCCTGGCAGTTTCCTCGCTCAACGAATTAGTTGAGCAATCCAGCGAGGAAACGCTGCCAGCATCTTCGGCACAACGCCGCAGGGGCCATTTTTAGATTTAGTTTAGTTGAATTTCATTTAGGCCGGCTTCTGCCGCATTATAAGCTTATTTACGAGGACCATACCCTGGTTACATAACATTTTTCTTCTTCAGTTTTTAGTTATCCAATGCCGAGTGTAGGCCTCGTAGAAAGCGCTGCATTCTCTCTGGTCTAGGGGTTTATGCATCCAGTTTCTTGATGTCACCTTAACCAAGTCGCCTGCCCATCTCACCGGTAGCCTGCCCACGCTTCTCCTCCCAGTTCTGCCTCCTCATTTGAGCATAGATTTTCCCATCGAGTACATAACAATTGGCGTAAAGTAATAGCTTGCTATTGCGTTTCGTATGGTGAGTGACGCGATCCGGAGGCCTATTCCCTCATCCCTATCCCATCCCCATTCCCCATCCTCCCTAGACTGGCAACGCATTGGCAGCAACCTCTGGTGTTGCAGATGTCCATGGCCGGCGGTGACCACTTTCCATCAGATGGGCCGTCTGCCGGTTTGTCAATAAATTTACATAAAAAATATATAAAAAAAGTGATGTGACATAACATTATATGGTTACAATGAGCAATAAATTCGACTATTCTGCCTGATTACCGTGCGTAAATATTTGTTACATGTGAATACAAAATGCTTTATTACGAATTAACATTCAAATGTTACAATGCCTATGCGATTTTAAAAGATAATAATGTAAAAAAATATATTTTTCAAGTTATATACATAAGATTATTAAAATTGTCAGTAGATTATAAAAAATAGAGATCACTGTTCTTTATCATTATCACTAAGGAATTCATTGACTGAGTCAACCCTAACCCTTATCAAGTAGCAAATAAAATGTAGCATTCTAAAATAGTATAAACATAGAATGTCATTTCTTACTAATCTGGCAGTTTGACAGTAAATAACTGTCAATACAAACTGCCGAAATGTTTCCTCAAATAAGTGCAAAACATTCTAGACGGATAATGGCAACGCGTTTGCGTAATTGCGTTCAGTGGCATCTGCATATCCCCACAATAATTAGCTTACACATTTATGTAGATTAGATTAGATTAGATTATTTATTTCTCAAGATAAAATACATTATAAATTGCACATGTCAAAATACATAGATCTAAATTGAGATTGTCAGTAATTTAATTAAAATACAATGAAAATAGAATAAAATTACAAGTTCAACAGAATTAATACTTATGTCATACAAGTTACAGATTAGTTTAAAAATTATATCTCCATAAAGGATCGTCCTTATAAAATAACAATAACAATACACGGGAAAAATGATAATTTAGTTACGTACTATGTCAAAAACAAAATACACAATGGGGTCAATTCGAAAGTGTTTTCGCTAAATTTAGAAGTCGCTAAATTTGAAATAAGTAACGTTCGACTCGATTTTGAACCTTGGAGCTATACAAAATCGAGTTTGACGTTTCTCATTTTAAATTTAGGCTATCTTAAATTTAGCGGACACCGTTTCGAATTGGACCCATCATAATCGGAATTTAAAGTCAAATAGCTTAAAATCTAAATTTGAATGTCCATAAGCTCGTTTACCGAGTATAATAGATTTTCCAACAAAAGATTTTTCAGCCGGTGTTTAAATGTTTCGTCAGATGGTTCAAGTTTAAGATCAACGGGCAGACGCTGTATCTTTGACTTTGACTTTGAAAACCCAGATATCTCGATTTTGAACGTAAGAAGATTTAACTGCGCACAATCAATAAATAAGCTGTTCATAACAAGCTCATATTGATTGATAAAACTTAGCAATGTACGTGAAAAACTTTAAGCACGACGCCTCACAAAAAGGCTGCGCGCGGCGCGTTTGGTGCGAGCGAGAGAAGTGTGGGAGCGGGACGGGAGATAAAAAGTTGCGCGGGAGTCGCGGCGCTCGCATAGCTGCGCGGACAAAGATGTGATTTAAGGGATAGGACGTACCTATCACGTTTGATGTGATATTGTATTAGTTACTAAGGTCTGTTCGGCGAGAGTTGATAAATATAATTATATCGTTTCGAAATAGCGACTGTCGCTTAACTATCGCAAACTGTATGACGGGCGTCGCTTATCGTCGCGCGCACTGAGTTTCGTAGTACGAGGGATGCAGATGTCGTCAACTGCGGTGTCGCGTCGGACGGACGGCGGCGAAAAAAATATATTTGTTTTGTTAATATACCTACGCAATGACTTCTCTAATCACGTGTCTTGTCTTTCTACATATAATAATGATATTGGCTTCGAGTGTATCGTTGGGGTGTTCTGTTCGCGTGTTGCTTTCTGTTTATACTGTTCCGCAACTGCGGCTGTGCAGTGAGAGTGCCCGGCGGCGCCGGCGCCTGTTCGCGTGCCCCACGGTGCAGGGCCGCGGCGCTCGCAACGCGCCCACGCCCAGGGCCCTCTCGCTTCTTAACGATCTGGTGCTCCAACGTCCCCGTGTTCCCCATTCCACCGTCGACATCTTTACTGATACTGTAGGAGTATTTTTAGGAAAATGTATCTGTTTTTTAAATTTGTATATGTCTGAATAATGTTTTATTTGTTTAATGAGTTTTCTGTTTTAATTAGTATTGTTATAGCTTTTGACATTTATTTTACCTGTATTATTATCATTTTGTATATCCATTTGACATAGTTATTAGGTTAGTTATTATTAGTTTTGAATGTTTCTATTTTTTAAATTATACCCTATGAGCGTCTTGGCTTTTCTAGCTGTTAGCTTGTACGTGGCATTAAAGAAAGAAAGAAATAAATAAATACATATACAGTTAGGCTATTCAATAATAATATTCTATGAAAATAATATAATTCTTCCCGTTAATTTCTTATTATCATCGATAAAAATAATTAGCGGTCCGCTATTTGTAATGAGTTAAGAAGCCCTGAATTTTTACTTTTTTTATCAACTCTCGCCGAACAGACTATAGAGAATGTAAACCGGTTAAATTACGTATGGGATTTCAGTCAAAAACCGGTTATACAATACAAAAAATATCCAATTGCATTCCCTATCAGTTACTCGTATTCCCTTATTATTTAGCTTTTGCAAGGAAGTGTCTCTTTAGGATATGACGAATTTTCATTTTAGGGACCTACTGATTTTTTTCTATAACTATTACATTTTATTTGCAATATAACGTCAAACCGTAATCTAATTGGCATGGCAATTGTGAGTAACCAAAAATTGCTTGCATAATAGTCAAGAACATCAATTTATTTTAGATGAAAAACTAATTTATTTGTTATCCACATTATTACAAATTACTAAAAATTAAAACTTATACTATAAATATTAATAAATATTTTAAAATATAATAAAAATAACCGAAGCGTTGATTTCAAAAATAGGTCCCCGTATCATATTTAAAGTGCATAATTTCCTCGTGCGTTCGCAATGCTGATACGTTGAAGGCCCGGGCAAACCAGACGCGTTTGCGGCGCGTCGCGTTTCTAACGCGGGTCCGCGCGATCTGTGGGGCGGCGGGGCGGATTTTACATGGCACACCAAAGTAGCGCGGACTGCCGCGGGCCCGCGTTGAAACGCGACGCGCCGCAAGCGCGTTTGGTTTGCCCGGGCCTTGAGAAAGAAAGCTGTCAGTCTTGGCAACCTGTTGAGTCAACCAGGCGTTTCGTTAGCTTTTTTCGCTTCTCCATTTTCTTATCAGCTAAACCCAACCGACACAGACCTGTCCCGGGTATGCTCACAGTCAAAACCTTAAATTCAGACTCATTTTATCTAGTAATTGTGATAACTCAAAACCCCTCATAAGCAAAGTAAAAAAAAACTAAATCGCAGACGTCTGCCACCGTTTGTTTTGTTTACCTCCAATTAAGAAGATTAGGCATAAAATAACCAGCGTCCATTCTACGTGTCTACTCTTAGGGATCAAAGTGTTCGCCGCCCTGAGGTTTATTTTTAAAGTACTGTAAAAACGCTCTAGCCAGGCCCTAGAATGTAGGACCTAGATTTAATTAAGCCCTAGTTTTTAGCCGGGACCTGATATCCTGTTGGAGTCAATTTCCGGCATGTTAATGACGGTAATTAAAAAGTTTTGAATGGGTCCTAATTATGATGTGAATAATGATATCCTTATTTATTTCATAAAATTATTTCCACTGGCTAACGGAAAACGCACAGCCTAAACCGGTGGGTCTAGCTAAAAGTATGACATTTTGCTCAAGAGTTCGTTATACTCGCATAACATTGGCGAGTACTAAAAAGGATTTTTCATCACACTTGCTCGGAAAAGATGTTATTATACGCCCCGCCGTTAGCGGGAGTTATAAACCATACAAAATCCAACCATAAAACTCCCGTGGGAGTTATGGATTTTGTATGGTCTATTACTCCCGCTGACGGCGGGCGTCCGCCAGGTCCGGCGAGGTGCGCGCGGCGCCGGCTCCGGCGGTGATCGTTTTCTTATAGAAGTAGCGCGCGCTGATGGTAATTCACGGTGTACAATGGGAATAATATTATTTTTCATTTTTGTCTAATTTTGATTTCATTTCCTCGCAAATGTGATGAAAAACATTGTGTGTATCACGGGCAGTAAGGGGATAACAAATTCGAGTCATTAAAAGCCCTCCCACCTTCGGCGTCATGCTTCTAACAGACTCTCGTTAGTTATCCCCTTCTTACGGTCCTAGATGCAGAATGTACTATTATAAAGTTAATCCTCTACGCTTCGAATAATAACGCAATAGAAACCAAGTCCGCGCGCACTATGGGGAAGTTGCATGACAATCAAAATGAGGTTTAAATGATATATTATGAAAGTAAATGTAAACAAAAGCATATCACAGAAAAAAAGCATATCATTTTTATTTGATTAATGGTCAAAATTTGTAAAAATATATATATTGTTTTTTAGTTCTGATTTTAGTTTTTTGGACATCCTCATCAAATTTATGTCATGTTTTATTTCTTCGATGTTGGTCTAAAAACAGTATTTTCGGAAATAATTGCAGATGTCGTTTAAACGTCATACATTTTGTACAGTCAGACAGCTGTGACGTCATAGCTGTTGTCCATTTTGTATGGAGTGTTTTTGCGAGTGTTAACAATGACTTTTCAAGGCTTCATAACTCATACAATAATCAACATAATAATGTTTTGTGTACACAGATCGGTTTCTATTATTCAGCACTTTCCAATACAAGATGAAAAAATGTATGCATCTTCCTACTTGAAGCAACAAAATCAGAGCAATTTATGGCTCCAAACGCCGGGACGGACGTCAAAGCGCACAGAACGCATCTCGGTTTATTCGGTTCACTTTTGTCGGGGCGGTTGTGTGTAAACTATCCTTCTATGGTTTGTAGTTCTATGCCCCTACGGCAGGCGGGTTTCACTCCGCACTTTAGGTACGCTCGGCAGTCGCGTTGCTCGGAGGTGTAAATCGCGGTAGTTTGCCGCTCACTCACGCGCTGCGCGATTCGCGCGTTGTTATCGTTGAATGACGCGAATAAAAACTGACAACCCTAGCGTACACGAAAGAGCACGTTTTATACGACGGACAGAGAAGGCATAATTAGGCATATTTTCGTACATAAACGCCGTTTTTGTTAGAGAGTGATTCTTCTGTACGTTAGTACTATTGTAAAATAATGTACTCGAACACATCATGCAAAACTTTTAGATGTAAACTTAAAAAATATTATATAAAGACCCAATTGGGATGCATAGAATAAGAGATAAGTAAAAATAATTAAGACGGCTCTGCAGCGCAGATAAATCGTAAGGTTTTCGTGCTGTATCATATCTGATAATCTGTAAAAAAAAATGTTTCAATAAATTTTAAAAAATAAAACTATTCTGCGACTACGGTTAAATAGAATCATTTTTGAAGTTATGAGGTGTTGGCGATTGAAAGTTCCATCGGGCTCACAGCTAGTCTTATGTTGTAATAAGATCTACAAGTCTACTCGTCTAAACAGGTACCACAAAAAAACTACTGACGGATATTGTTGCGATTTTAACAAGTGAATTGAGGAAGGTCATCAAATCTTTATCTCGGTGTAATTGACTCGGCAAAAATCGGCTTGCTCGGCAAACAAAGTCGATATATTTAATTGTAAATTTAGTTTTAATCAAGTGATCCGTTGAATTTCTGGGGTGGAAGAGAAGGGTTCTGGGGTGGGCCAGGTCCACTAGTAGCCCCCTTTGCTACGCCCTTGCTCATGACCTGGAATTTTGGTAAAATGTTTCGCGCCCGAATACACGACGTCATCGGCACGCTTGCCATAGGCACAAAATTGAAAATGGGTCATACACATGTCTACATTCAGAACTGTCCCCTGGCTTGATGTTTTGGATCGGTCTATATCCGCAGGTAGGGCATCGGGCTTAGTTTAAGTTTCGACTTGTCTGAAGAAACTTGAATTTAACTGTATGGGTTATCTTTTGTCCACAGGAGGGACAGGGTGTTTATTAGGTACGCAAACCGGCTGTGCAATTTCAAAACCTAGTAAGGGACACCTCCAAGAAAAAATGGGTCTTTGCACTTTGCAGCTTACTGGGCCATTAAGCATCGATTTTTTTGGCTCTCCTATAAAAAAAAAATCGTGTCCCTTACTAGGTTTTGAAATTGCACAGCGGAAATACACTATCTATCTTGATTTTGAGGGTTCCGTACCTCAAAAGGAAAAGAACGGAACCCTTATAGGATCACTCGTGTGTCTACCTGTCTGTCTGTTCGTCCGTCTGTAACAGCCAATGTGCTCCGAAACTACTGGATCGATTAAGTTGAAATTTGGTAACATATATAAGTATAAGTCGGTGACCGCAACACGGACGTGTAACGTAAATAAATGAATTTTAAACATATTTAATGTGTTCAGCGCTGCATCATCGACGAGTGACACGTTATTTAGACCTGACACACTGACTTTACCACAGATTTATTATATATATATATATGTATATATATATATATATTTTATGTCAATTGACTGACAAACGAGCTGACGGCCCACCTGATGGAATGTGGTCACCGCCGCCCATGGACATCTGCAACACCAGAGGTGCTGCCAATGCGTTGCCAGTCTAGGGAGGATGGGGAATGGGGATGGGATGGGGATGAGGGAATAGACCTCCGGATCTCGTCACTCACCGTACGAAACGCAATAGCAAGCTATTACTTTACGCCGATATTCTGTGAGAGTGTGGTACTGCCCCGGTCGAGCCGGCCCATTCGAACAGTAATCATCTAGTGAGGATTACTGTTTGGCTCTACCACTACAAAATACAATATTATTATTATAAAATATTATTATAATGTTAATACAACTCTCTCTAGTTTCATTTACCTTAACAAAATACTCCATTCACTAAAGATTAACAAATACGCGCTAATAAAGGTCGCGTGTCACAAAACCCATTCCGGCCGAGTGGATGGGAACCCTATTGTCACGGCGCGAATATTTTGCCGCTTATCCTGCTCACTGATTTGGGTTGCATCGAAAATGGCTTAGCCGACCCTTGCTGATTAGTTATACAAATGTGAGTTAGTTTAAAAAGAAAAAGGGTTGTGACTTTATAGAAAAACTTTACAGACAGTGTTGCTTTCTTAAAATATCCTGGCAATAATACAACAAATTGATTGTTGCCGAAAAAGTTATCCTTTCCAGGGTTCCGTACCCAAAGGGTAAAACGGGACCCTATTACTAAGACTCCGCTGTCCGTCCGTCCGTCTGTCTCCAGGCTGTATCTTAGAACCGTGATAGTTAGACAGTTGAAATTTTCACAGATGATGTATTTCTATTGCCGCTATAACAACAAATACTAAAAAACAGAATAAAATTAATATTTAAGGGGGCTCCCACACAACAGACATGATTCTATAGGTGTTTTATTTAATTATTTATCAAAAATGGGTTTGCGTTTGATCTGTCTCACCTTATGTTAAGTGACGACGAGGTCGAAGGTGGTACACGCTTACCCAGAAAATGCCTATTCACTCTTGCCTTGAAAACACCAAGGTTATACCTACGATTCCCTGAATACAGAGGCAAGGAAAGCGTTCCACTCCTTTTTAAATTGCGGCAGCTATTCCTTCAAACAATAATAGGTTCCTTGGATAAGCTGGTACTTTTCACAAATTATGTGTAAAGTAATGACGCACTATACATGCCATTTTGCTCAATAAATTATTTAATTTCCTTGTATTTGATTGAAAACCTCGCTGGCTACGACTCTGGCGCCATCTAGTTTTAGCAGCGTTTTAGCAGCTTCGGCTTTTTTCCTAGATATGATCACCGTAAGGCGATTATCAGTCCTATGTTTTATTCGTCAATGATATGTATAATTGAAATAAAAATATTTAATTTTATAAATAAATAAAATAAAATAAAATCTTTATTGATAAAACTTATTTGACATTAATACAACTAAAGACTAAACATACTGATGGACAAAAATAACACACGTGCCTGAACTAGGAAGTTCCTGTGTTTCAGGCGAAAAAGGACTTACATAACTATCTTAAACAATCACATGAAAAATACAAATAATATTCTTAGTAGTTAGATAAATTACAAAAAAAGAAAGTACAAATAAAACAAAAAACAATAACAACAATAACAAAATACCAATAGGCAGTGGTATGAACTTAAACACAAAACAATATTCATTTCAAAACAATGATCAATTTCTCTGTATCTTCGTAGGACATATTTTGAAGTGCTTCTTGGAGAATTTTCTTAGTATTGTTATAACTAAGAGGATATATGCCTAATTTATGTTTTTATTTAAAGAATGAAGCGCCCTCTTTAAGATAATTAAAGCTAACTAAACGTAAAGTGATTTTATCTCCCACATACGCTAATAAATACTTTTGTAATTCTTTATCCCGAGGGGGTAAAAGAATAAGGGTGGTTTCGCACGCGCGGCGGGGGTCTGATCACAATATTGTGCATTGTGTAATCTGCCTTATACGGATGTAGAATCACGTTGGATACGGCTTTTCATTTGTAAAAAAAAATGCGCCTGTAGTTTGTAATAACAACATTCAACTTTATAGGTGTACGCTATATTTTTAAATATCACTTACAATTTAAATAAATTTAATTAGTGTGTTTGTTTGTCCTGCTTTCACGCCGTAATAGAACAAAGGATTTACGTAATTTTTTGCATAGTTAGAAAAGGTACGAGTTAGTGACCATCAAACTTTTTAACCCAGTAAATTTAATGTTTCTGACGTAATAGCATTAATTGAATTATAAACGGATACAAAATAATTAACAGTAAAACTTAGCTTTATAAAATATAACTGCAAAATGTAGTCATTTTAATGGAAAATAGCAGCCACATTTTCCCGTTTATTTAAACCTTGATTAAAAAACACCTTCATCAGGTACATAGCATATGAACTGTGTATTAAGTTGTGTGGCATACATTTTAAAAAAATACTTTAGTTATATTAAAAATATACATAACATCGATGAGGGCGCTACTGGACGCATGTTGCATCCTTTTTAAACGCGGGGACATAGTTTAAGAGGCCTATTACAAAGTTGAGCCGGCAACACCGCATTTTTCGCGATTTCCTCGATTATTTAAGTGAAATTGAGTGAAGTTACAAAATAATGAGTCTGTTAAAATTACATACATACATACATATTATCACGCCCGAAATCCCTAATGGGGTGGGCAGAGCCACAAGACTACTTGTGGCCACGTTCGATTAATTAGTCCTAAGATGGTATGATGAACCTTATGGTGACAGGTGATCAGCCCATCGCCCATACAGATAGTCCACCACAGAGGACCCGTCCCTTAGTCGACTTTTACGACATGCCAGGATGATAAGCATCTGCACGCATTCTATGCTATTTCTTCACTCCCAGTGCAGCAGAGAAGTAAAATTAAAATTGTCCCTATAATATACATTTTTGCATAAAAACACAATTACACTCATTATTACAAAAATTATATAGCTAAATACATATCCGATGGACAATGTTCACAAACGATCGTTTTAAATTTCGCTCTTTCTCACTTAAATAATCGAGAAAAATGCGACGTAGCTAGCTCAACATTGTCATACGCCTCTTAACGATACCGCATCCAGCCCCCGCCTCGTCCCCTCACATTAACTAATAGGTTTAGCACAAATCAGTGAGCATCGTGGGACGGGCGAGTCTATTGTGACATCACTAATCATCTGGACAAGTTCATTGTAATGAAATTAGGCATTGATCTAGTTAGGGTTCCGTACCTCAAAAGGAAAAAAGGAACCCTTATAGGATCACTCGTGTGTCTGTCTGTCTGTCTGTCCGTCTGTCACAGCCAATTTGCTCCGAAACTACTGGACCGATTGATTTGAAATTTGGTATACATATGTAAGTCAGTGACCGCAACACGGATACGTAACGTAAATAAATTAATTTTAAACATGGAGGCCACTTTTGGGGGATAAATTAGAAAATTAAAAAAAAAAGTTACGCTAACTATATCATGTGACATATCATATGAAAGGGCTTATTGTGAGGATCTTAAATATGTTTTTTTTTTGGAATTTTAAGATAAATGGTTTGGAAGTTATTTAGGAAAATAGGCGAAAATTGACCATTCCCCCCCCCTTATCTCCGAAACTACCGGGCCTAAAATTTTGAAAAAAATACAGATAATAGTTCTTTACCTATAGATTACAGGAAAACCTATGAGAAGTCTATGGTATTTAAAGTAACATAGGAAATTTCGGATAATCATGTATGGAACGGAACCCTCTCCACGCGGGGTTAACTCGCACTTGCCCGGTTTTTTTGTTTTAATCATTATTTCCATGTGTAAGTAAAGTACACAAAATTTTCCGTTTATTGATTTCTTTGATTTGATTTGCTCCTCTGCTGCACTGGGAGTGAAGAAATAGCATAGAATGCGTGCAGATGCTTATCATCCTGGCATGTCGTAAAAGTCGACTAAGGGACGGGTCCTCTCCAACATGGTGGACTATCTGTATGGGCGATGGGCTGATCACATGTCACCATACGGTTCATCATACCATCTTAGGACTAATTAGTAGGCTTGTGGCTATGCCCACCCCATTAGGGATTTCGGGCGTGATGCCATGTATGTATGTATGTTGATTTGATTTATTGTGCTAGAAAAATAGTTTGTTTTATTATTTCGTGTAAGTTGAAACCTATAAATGTACCGATCGAAAGAAACAATATTCAGTTGCACATAGCGTATATAATAAACATGGTAATTTGATGTAAATAACAACATTTCAACAACATTACTTACCATAGGTATAATGGTACCTATCTGCTTAATAATTTCTTATAATTATGTGACCATTGTAAACCGGCACTGGTTGCTAACAATTACGAATTGAATTGGGCTATTTAAATTAGGAATTATTTGTCGTCCGCTACGATTGGTCGCGCGTGGAAGGGCCGTTCCACAATGACCACGATTGATTGTATGTTTATGATGTGCTATATCGACTAATTAGGTACTTTCTAATAGGAACTTGTATTGAAATTAAACCGTCGAATCAAAATGTTTAGTTTATTTTGTGGATGTCATAGTTGGTTTTATAATTCAGCTAAGATCACACGAGCACGTGACATAGGTACTAAAATTCCGTCAAAAATTAAATTGATAGTTATTTTTAATTAGACTAATAAAATTAATATTACTTCTATTAACTATTAAAGCTTATGGTTGTCAAAGTTTGTTATCAAAGAGGGTTGCATACTTCATGAAATTCTTTTTTTTATTAATTAATTTATCTTTTTTATTATTATTATTATATAGTTGTCTAATATCCATAACACAAGCTTTTAGAGCTTACTTTGGGACTACATCGATTTATGTAAAGATTGTCCCCTGATTTATTTATTATTTAAATCCAACTCCAAATTTCCCGCTACTACTTAATAGTTCATTTTAAAATGCTAAACAACAAACGACAACAGTTAATATAACTGACTGAATTATTAATTAACTTGTAACCGTTTATAAGTGGATTAATTACTTAAGTTAGTGACAGTTATAGTACATTAAAAGGAGTAAATGATTAGGTAAATGGGTTAAATATAGTTAATATAGATTAATATGTCTCTTATGCGTTAAGGATTTAAACGAGTTTCGTAATTTTCATGCTATTTAAGGCTTAAGAAAACTTGTTTGAATAAAAATACACCTGGTACAATAACGCATTATGCATTCAAATTTGAGTCTTATTTTGCATGTTTTTAGGTTAGAAACTTGCTAATCCTTGTTTTTCTCTCGTATTTATAGCTCTTGATGATACGCAGCGGCAAGGAATATGGCACAGTCTTCATACATTTTTATACCAAATTCGAGCATACTCATTTAAATTCTTGCATAATTTGTACACTTGTCACACCAACGGCAGCATACCAGACATGGGGATAATTTAAACCCATTTATCTCTCGTCGGCACTAGTGTGAGAGAGACGCACTTAGAGATAAAACGGTTTAACTTATTATTGTGTCAACCTTGCTGCCGCTGAGCGAGTTTTTTGACTTTTGAGCGCTCCAAATTTGCACACGAAAACGAAATTTGAGCGATAGACAATTTACGTGTGGTCCATTTTAATTTAACTGAGCATTAATTATTATATTATTATCACTAGCTTTAGCCCGCGACTTTCTTTGCGTGGAATTCGGTAATAGTTATTCCGTCGGGATCTTTTAAATTTTCCGGGATAAAAAGTATCCTATGTTACTTCTAATACCTCCAAGAATATATGTGTACAAAGTTTCATGATGATCGGTTCAGTAGTTTTTACATGAAAGCGTAACAAATAAACTTACATTCACATTTATAATATTAAGTTAGGATGTTCGAGAGGAACTTTCGAGCGCTCAAAAATTGAGATTTGATAGAATAATAATAGAAGATAGATTGAAGAGAAGATTGATAACGAGAACGGTTTGCATAAACTCATGGTAATGGTACAGCGCCGAATAAAGTTTCTGGAAACACCTTTCTGCGAAATATATTATAAAGTAGCTGTCCCCCGCGGTTTCACCCGCCTTGAACAAATTTTGTTCATAATTTCATGGGTTAAATTATTTTGTTGTTGCATACGTTTGTTGTATGGGAGCCCCCTTAAATATTTATTTTATTTTGGTTTTTAGTATTTGTTGTTATAGCGGCAACAAAAATACATCATCTGTGAAAATTTCAAGTGTCTAACCATCACGGTTCATGAGATACAGCCTGGTGACAGACGGACAGACGGACGGACAGAAGGACAGACGGACAACGGAGCCTTAGTAATAGGGTCACGTTTTAACCCTTTGGATACGGAACCCTAAAAACGTATAGACTTAGATTTTGTTCTGACTGACAACCTATCAAAAATTGGTGAAAATCGTTATAGCCTTTGGTATAAAAAGGTGATTTTTGCCGTTGGTTCACAGTCCTCTTAAGTGTGGGAAAGTTGCCTGATATTTGCTGACGGTGCATAGTAATATTTATTTAGTCATATTTATTATCCTTATTATGTATAGGTATATGAAGGTAAACTAAAACGTCTTATATATTTTTGTCGTCAAACGCTAATCAAAATCCCAAAAAATCGGAAAGCAAAAAAACCGGAAAGATCCCAACCGCAATTACGTGCAAACAAACAAAAACCAACGAATTATAGTTCAAAATTATAGTCGCACGCGCAGAGACTGTATAATTTTTGAAATTTCGATCGTCGCCGCGTCGTGTCATTTTTGTTTCGGAAAAAATCGGAAATTGTCGGGTGCGATCGGTTTTTGTAAGCTCTGTTCGGTGCTTGGCGCCTATTATTTAAATTTTCTAAGGGCAGCCTAGACTTGTGTTGTAATTGATAGTTTTCATATATCTTACCTATTTTAAGTTATTTAAAGTCTGTTCGACGAGAGCTCCTTCTCTGCTGCACTGGGAGTGAAGAATTAGCAAATAATATATGCGTGCAGATGCTTATCATCCTGGCATGTCGTAAAAGTCGACTAAGGGACGGGTCCTCTCCAACATGGTGGACTATCTGTATGGGCGATGGGCTGATCACCTGTCACCATACGGTTCATCATATCATCTTAGTACCTACTAATTAATCGAACGTGGCCACCAGTAGTCTTGTGGCTCTGCCCACCCCATTAGGGATTTCGGGCGTGATAATATGTATGTATGTATGTCGATGAGAGTTGATAAAAATAATAATAATCAGGGCTCCTTAACTCATTACAAATAGCGGCTTTTTTTTTTTACCGATGTTAATAAGAAATTAAAAGGAAAAACTATATTTTTTTCATCGAATATTACCTATATTGAATAGCCTGTATGTGTCCCATTTCTGGTATATCATCGGACGACGACCATGACGAAGTCTCAGAGTCGGAGGAAGAATCAGAGTCGGTGACGTTTAATATCAAATGTTCAATTGCTTCGTCTACCCTGCCATCTATTTGCGGTGACGCTCTTGACAACAACTGCGTGCCTCGTACCACGAAACTCAGTGCGCGCGGCGATAAGCGACGCCCGTCATACAGTTTGCGATAGTTAAGCGACAGTCGCTATTTCGAAACGATACCATAATGTTTATCAAGTCTCGGGGAACAGACTTTAGTTACATCTGAGGTGACGCGTTATGTTGGCAATATTACTAAGAATAATAACAAAAATAAGGTCAATGAAATGCTATCAGAAAAAGCTCAAGTTAATATTTTCATACAAACATAATTTCGTTTAGGTAAAACTTGCGAATATGGAGATGCATGAGGAGATAACGCAAATCTAAGTCGAAAATTAGTTTAAATTGAGAAAAATAAAACAGAATCGAGTCGTTCCTAAACGTTCTGAAACAGTCTGCCGTGTGTAGAAACAAATGCCTTTCCTGCTTTAAAAGAAATAAAGACGGATAACGTAAGTAGTATTTTGTACAAAATCATAAAGAAATGATATTAAAATCGCTATCTAATCGGAAAAGTAAGAAAATGCACGTACTTACTAGGAATTGGTAAACGAGCTTACCTTCGCGGTAATAGGACATACGTTTCCATTGTGTGAGACGGCACGAAATTATTTATCATAATTATATACATTAAATTTTAAAAAAAAACATCGACTGGTGAGGAATTCGGTATTCCGCAGTCTCCAGGGTATCTGCAGCATCAGGTCCAGGTTACCATGTTGTTGCAATATTATTGAACTAATAGCTCAAGTCCAACTCACATCCCTTCATCAATTAGAAAAGAACTGATGATCTTCAGACGGAAGAGCAGATTTTCTTGAATTATAGCTAAGAACACTCTTGATTAAGTCCCTTCCAAATAGAAAAAACTTAATAAAAATCGGTTCATCCGTTTAGGAGCTACGATGCCACAGACAGACATACAAATACACATGTTAAAGTTATAACCACTCTGTTTGCGTCGGGGATTAAAATCGGCGTATCGACCGAGCGAGCGAAGCGAGCGAAGCGTCTTCCGTTTCAACTTGGGCAAAAATGTATTCGTATGTCCGGCTGTCCGCGCGGCGTCTGTCCATTTGTTCTCGTCTACAGGTCGCAGATCTCAATCCATTCTCGTGAAATTTCGGGAGCAGGTTCGAGAATCACATATAATTTTTTGTCGATCCAGTTTTTCGATTTTATCAAAATGGCGGAGTTATGGAGGTTTTTGCGATTACAAAGTTATTTGCGGTGTCGGTAAACTGACCGCGAACTATATCGATGTATGGTGATAACAGTTTTCCAACGGCAAAGTTAAGTGTGTCACGAGATCTACAGCTCAAGGAGCCACAATTAACTTAGGTAATTATGTATGTGAAAAAATCGGATGTTCCTTTTTAGCTCATGAACTACTGGAGAGATTTTGATAAATGTACCTATCATATGATTCATGGAGAATCGAGGCTATATAAGAATTCTAAGGGTGCATCATACTAGGAGCACAAATACTTATACATAACCAGTCTGGTTTTAGTATTTAACTTTTTGTTGATTTATAGAATTATAGGGACAATGGATACTGCCGATAGCCGCTGCTATTTGAATATTGCAGGCTCCAGCAGTTTTAGCTTTTTGCAACAAGCCGGGTTGTTATCCAGCCTGACCTACATACGAGTGGTTGGAATAGGCTTTAAACACGAAAAACAATAGGATTTTAATATAAGACTGTATGTATGATTCTACCATATTTCCTTAGAAATAACAGAGTAATAGAAAATGAAAATATTTATTTTGTGAGTAGACCACACGGGCTCATTTTAATGTCTGAATCCACCAGCGCTTCGAAGGCGACATCTGCTGAGAAGAAACGCCGCAAGAAACTCAGCAGTACTTAAGTCTTTTTTCAATTTTGACATTTGAGTTTTACTTATCTAAAAACTAACACAAAAAGTGCAACAAACAAACCTAATGGGTATAAATTAATTCTAATAAATAACTAATAAGGGAGATGTATAGTCTCCGCGTCTGGACAAGTTAAGTGACTTAGAGATGTATAAAGCCTCTAAATAATAATAATAATAAAAAAAATATACTGTAATGTGTTCGCAAATTATTATTCTGTTGTTTATTTTTTGACTATATTTATTTACTAATATTATAAATGCGAAAGTAGCTCTGTCTGCCTGTCACGTTTTCACGTTTTTTTCGTTGTGATTTTGATGTGGTATGGAGATATTTGGCGTACTGAGGAGGGTCATAGTCTACCTCTGTTTTTGGACAATTGATGTACGAGAGTTCATGCGTTCTCGATGTATTTCCGTTTCATTTTTAACAAGTACTACTGCACTATAAAAGTGTGTCGAGTCCGTTGGTCCATCTGTCACCTAGCTCAGTGAACATTGCGGTTTGAGGCCGTATTGTGTTTAATGACATCTTGCAGGTTGTAGTACAATCGGACAGAAAATCATTACGGTATTTTGAAAAGGAACATTTTAATTGAACACTTTTAACCGACGCCTACACTTATAATTCTAACGGGTCTGTATGGTATTGCACTTAGATTTTACGCATATAAGCAACCTTTCAAAATACGTATGAAGATATAAAAGGAGTACACATAAATGTTTATTATATCCTAAAAAAGGTAAAGCGTCAATTATATCAAAGGATCATTAGGCCATTCCATCGGGAATTAAGCATTTTTCACTACCTGTCACCCTCCGAGATGTTTCACCGTGCAAAAAACACCTTGATCCATTGTTCACGTGAAACGACAAATAAAGCAACACACTTTCGCATTTATAATGTTAATAAGGATTGTTGAACGCGACTGTACCCATGTTTCTGGTGACAGATGCGTCCACAGTCAAACTAATTATCGGTGTGTATAATTACGTCCGTAGTGCTGCGCTGCCGGCGATTTTGAGCGTTTTGTTTTAATAAAGGCTTAACAGACAATTTTTGCACAGAATATCTATTATACGAGGTTCAATAAGTTATTGTTTTTTTCATAAAATATCATAGAAAGATAAAAAAAGTGTGTGTGTGTGTGTGTCAGCTCCGACGCACGACAGGAGTTTACTCCTTACGAACGATTATAAAATAAACCAGTACCCATCATACCATGCTGTCATTTTTCATTTTGACATTTGACAGTAAATAATAAAGTTTCATATTAATGAATATAAACATGCCACTCATTGATTACAATAATAAATTGACACTTCGAGTCCCGTCGTCTTCCGATTGAGATCCGAGTTTTACCGATGGAAACATTATTCACTATATCTGTATGCAATGCGAAGCGACCGACGCATCTTCGGCTAACATCGTGTGACTCCGTACCGTGTGACAGTGTGACATCGTAGTTTGATTTTACTCCCCGTAATTTTTCATACCCCGGGCTTATATATGAAAATCGATTCTTAAGGAGTAAACTCCAAAAATATTTCAGTGCACGTAATACAATAAAGAGTTACATGTTCGTGCAACAGGTCTAATGTGTAATTGCGCCAGTAGATAGCCCAGTTACTGGGGGTCTCAAGACTAGGCTAGGCCTATGTCATGGGGTAACAAGTATACAATTAAAGGTCTCACCACACAAGACACACTAATAAAACAATACAGAAAAACGAGGGATGTGTGTTATCGCGGCGGTGTATCGGTCACTGGCTCAGCATAATGCTGTGGTGTCAGACACCCGCGGCACTGATGTTCAGCCAGCACCGTCTGCAGCAATCGGAGCGTTATACAAACACACTAAACAGTAATAACTACACAAAACTACTTGGATAAATAAAGTGGTATGTATAAGAATAAATATTGTTTTTGTAATTAAGAAATGTTTGATGCAGAACAAAATATCCGTCCTCCGACTCTGGTGAGAACAATGACGCAACCATTCTTCGTTGCAAACCTTCTTTTTTAGGGTTCCGTACCCAAAGGATAAAAACGGGACCTTATTATTAAGACTCCGCTGTCCGTCTGTCCGTCTGTCCGTCCGTCTGTCTCCAGGCTGTATCTCATTAACCGTGATAGTTACTGTTGACATTTTCACAGATGATGTATTTCTGTTGACGCTATAACAACAAATACCTACTAAAAATAGAATAAAATAAATATTTAAGGGGGGCTCCCATACAACAAACGAGTTTTTTTTTTTGCTTGATTTTAATGGTACGGAACCCTTCGTGCGCGAATCCGACTCGCAATTGGCTGGTTTTTAGCTATACAGAAAATGATTTTTTAGTGACATTATTCTAGCTAAAATTATTGCATGTTCAGATAAAAAGTACACAGTACATTTGGTAGTAGGAACACGACTTATAACTGTACGCCTTTTCCACTAGTTTAGTATTATAATTGTTTCTCCATGACTCAAATAAGCTCTACCAGATATTATTGAAATCTCAAAAATAATAACCGACGGAGAACATTAATTTTGCATTTAATGGCTTAAAACGATACAATTCAATTAAAAATTCATTTCGAATGCCACAGCACAGCCCTAACAAAATGAAAAATGCTCGAAACAATACAGTAACGAATAAGTCTTAAACAATGGCCACAATAGCGCAGTGGAGCGCATTCGAGCGCATTCGAGCGGTTTCGAGCGCCCTCCAGCGTTCGAGTGCGTCGAGCGCGCTGCGGTTTGATTTTTCGATGAAGTGAGTTTTCTTGCCTGCCGGTGCTTGGTCAATTTGGGTTATGAGCGAGTTGCCTACAAAGCAAGTTGCCTGACAAAGTAAGATGCCTGAGTATTATGCCTACAAAGCAAAATGTCTAAGTGATTAAATGCCGTCTAGGCAAATGGCCTACTTGCTTAAATGACTACCAAGCCAAATGTTTAAGTAGTTGAATGTCTTGAAGACAAATTGCTTGGTAATTAAAAGCCTGCAAAGCGAGACACCTTCTATTTATTGAAGATAAACGTAACAAATAAAATAAAGATAGAAACAAATATACGGGGTCAAGGTCCTGCTTTTTGGCTATCTTGCTTCTGAGACATCTTGCTTTTGAGACATCCAGCTTGTTAGGCATCTTACATTTTAGCCATCTTGCTTCTGAGGCATCTTGCTTCTGAGACATCTTGCTTTTGAGACATCCTGCCTGTAAGGCATCTTGCTTTGTAGGCAAATCGCTCATAATCGCTGGTTGACGGAGACTCAACTATGATCTCAGATCAAATAATAAAGTCGCGTTTGTCTTCGTCGGCGTATAGAAACGTATTTTCATAATACAGCGAATTTTCGGGTTAATAACTTTTTTCCAACCCCTATTTGACTGTTTTAGGAGTTGTTTTTCTTATAAAAAACTGGCCTATAACCAAACTAAAATCTTGGGCTTAAACTATGTTAATACGAAATTTCATCGAAATCGGTCCAGCGGTTTATCAATACATAAAAAGACTTCAACGGTTCGCATCTCAACACACATGAACTTCCCGTAACTTAAAAAAGTGACTACATAACTTAAACTACATATACCTTACATTCAGTTTTGTTCTATAAGTAGATAATAGTAGTTTATGCAACGGTTGCATAATGATAGGCCTTAAAACACTAGTGCGGTTTTCATGAAACGAGCCGATTGGCGAGTTTCATAATAAGATCGCACGTGTGTTTTAAGGCCAAATTATGCAGAGTTGCATACATAACTTTATCTACACACATATTATAAATCCTCCATGATGGGTTCAGAAACAATATTTTCTGGCAACAAGTTATTTGTTGCAATCGTGGCTGCATATTTCCGATATCCGGCGCATTTTCACATCACACACACTCCGAGAAGACTACTTACTATTCATATTTTCAACTAAAATGTAAATTACAAACAACTTTTTCTATTCAATTCAACAACAATTCTACTTTCGTTCAGCAAAACGTCAACATGGCGGCAAATACGATCTTCCGTCAAGACCATTTTTTTTAAATCATAGACAAACGGATGAAGTCTCTATTCTCACGTCACTCGAGATCAAATATTGACAAGTTTATATTTAAAAAATATACTGAATTGACGTTTCGTATCAATAACTTTCTAATATCTATGGATACTAGAATAGAGACCCACTTGAGTTTTGACAGCTGTTCCAAATTTAATCTCATTTCTTTACTAAAAACGATAAAGAAGTCATGTTATTTCTTTATCGCAGCACTGGTTTTTCCTAATTGGTTGTCAAAATGGTGGTCATTTCATACGGTTTTTGATTAACCAATGGAGGTTTTATGATATGGGTGTAGATAAAGTAAGTTTTAATATAACCTATTTAAAAAAGCGCATTTAATTTAAAATAATTATGTTTTAAAATAATTATGTTTTAACGCGCATGCGCGAACTGTCGCCAGTTTTTGTAATAAATGTGATAAAATAATAATACCGTAGAAAAACTTCTATTCAAAGTGCTTTCACATTTTACATTATTTTTAGGGAGGTATTATGGCATTTCTTATCTAATGACATTTATACCACACGATGTAGCGGTAACTTGAAGAAAACAGAGTACCCGATAAAGCTTTCGCGGCATGTAAGTTGAACTTTGACCTTGAATGCGCTGAACATATTTTCGGGTCTCAATCGAGGTGCAGTCATATAATTACAAACCATAGAAGGATAGTTTACATACAACCGCCCTGACAAAAGTGAAGCAATAAACCGGTGCGCTTTGTCATTTGACACTATGGGACCGTCCCGGCGTTTGTATGAATTCTGAGCCATAAATGGCTCCGATTTTGTTGCTTCAAATTGTGCCCGCGGACTAGGTTTCTATTGCGTTATTATTATAAGGGCGCAGTACGACGTGCGACGCTTTTTTTTCCATTCTTGTACCTACGTGAACGGCCGCCATTTTTAGTTCAACTTATATTGCGGGGATTATAAGAGGTATTGGTCATCTCGCGGAGCTTAAAGGCACTATCATTCACGTAGCTAGAAGGTGTCTGTCAGGAAAATTAAAAGTAATTACCCATTGTCCTGTTGTATTAACGTTATTTAAAATACAACTCCTACCTTATTATGATTATAACAATCCTTGAAATAAACACGACTTTACTCACGATTTATTGTCAAAAAATCCGACATGTTTCGGACTCGTATGGAGTCCTTCTTCAGGGGTTGAGTCGCAATCAAAGTAAGTAAAGTCACTAACCACCACGTAGGTGTCTCGGGAAACTTTTAAATTTGAAATATTACAATCATGGAAGTTTACGTAATCTTACTTACTATAGGTAAGATATAGAAAGCCTGAAAAGTTTACAGTGTCAGTAAATATAATGTTTGGATAATACGTTAAAGCGGAGTAGGAAGGGATTCTTGCTGCGTTCTAAAATAAAAATAACTTCTATGGTTATGGTGGTGGTAGGTATAGTGTTTCTATGGTGGAATGGTGGTTTGGATGGCTTTTATTTTATTTTGGAAAAAATATCTTGTCCTAAACTATGATTCCCTGTACTTTACGTACTAGACAACGATACGAATCCTTATACAGATAAATAAATACATATGTAAATACTTAACATCCATGACTTGGGTATAAACATTCGTGCAACACAAAGTTTGCCACTAGCGGGAATCAAACCCGCGACCTCTGGCACAGTAGGTAGGGCTACCGCTTTTTAATTGTGATATTTCTTTTATTTTTTATCATTGAGTGAGAGCCAGCGGTGCCGTGGTCGTTTCGTATCTTTCGCGCAGGCCCTCGTACCGTAATCGTGCCGTGCCTTTTAAAAATCTCCCCAGTGACGTCGCGAAAGCTTTTAGTCACTCTCAGAGCGACTTGAATTTCCGTCGAAGTATTATTTATGTTCACTGTTACTTAGCGTAATACTAGGTTTTAGCGGGGATTTTCTTTAAAATTATCGTATTTTCTCGTAAAATACTTCGGTTAACCTTAAAAATAAATCAGCTGATCTACAGGAAGGAAATTACAATTATTCGTATCCTACTAACTATTCTACTTATATTATAAATGCGAAAGTTTGGATGGATGTATGTTCATTACTCAATCACGCGAGGATGGCTGAACGGATCGTGATGAAATTTGGCACAGATATAGATTATAGTCTGGAATAGCACATAGGCTGATTTTATCCCGGATAATTGTAAAGTTCCCGAGGGAATAACTAACCGAACTAACCAAACTCGAAAGATGGTGAGGAGTGATAGATGTTTATTACTCTTTCACGCCTTAACGCCTGAACGGATTTGGATGAAATTTGGAATGGAGATAGCTTGTATCCTGGCTTAACACAAAGGATACTTTTATCCTGGAAAATTCTAAAGTTGGCAATAACTATAACTGCTAGTAAGCCCCTCGAGTTTGTGTTCATTTGGTTTGTTTTAACGAGTCCAATACATTATCTTGGTGATGGTCTATTGTACTTTTTAGTGCATTACTGACAAAAGCGTGTTTTTTTGATTTTTGTGAAGTATCATTTTATTATCCTGGAAAATGCGATGCAGTTTTACGCGGACGGAGTCGCGGACAGCAACCAGAGGCCCTTACATGCAAGACACAAAGATAAATTAAACCTTTTTATCTCTATGACTATCTCTTTCGTCGGCACTAGTGTGAAAGAGACGCACTTAGAGATAAGACGGCTTAACTTATCCTTGTGTCGCATGTTACGGCCGCAGTACACATACACACATAGCATCACGCCCGAAATCCCTAATGGGGTGGGCAGAGCCACAAGACTACTTGTGGCCACGTTCGATTAATTTCCTTAGATGGTCCTTAGTCGGCCGCAGTAGGTACCTAACCCTTAACCTAACCTAACCAATATACAAAGAACGCTTTGGTGTTAATTTGCCTTTAAATAGAATCTTAAATAGTTTTTAATAATCTCAGTGGTTAAATTTACTTTAATAAACTAGAAAATTCTACAAACATCGGTCACAAAAAATATTAAAGTTACCAAAAAAACACAATTAATTTAAAACCGCGGTAACCCCTCCCCCATCAATGTACAGGGGTGCGTTGCCATGGCGACCGTCGAGGGCGTACGTACACCTATACGGGGTATATAGCGAGGGGAGTTAGGGAGGGAATTTGGGGTACTGAAGGGTTTTTTCGGGAATTTGTCTATTTTTAGTGGCGGTTATTTGGTTACATTGGGTCCAATTCGAAACGTTAATTTAAAATTTCCTAAATTTAAAATGAGAAACGTCAAACTCGATTTTGTAGAAAAGCTGTCAAAATTGAGATTGACGTTTTTTACTTGAAATTTTGTTACCAGATTCCTAAAAGAACAGATTTCCGAAATACCAGATTCCTAATACACCGGTTTTCTAATTATACTACTTTCCCAAAACAACACATTGTATATAAAAATCTAATATTTTGAGAATCTGTTATTTCAGATACCAGATACCAGATACCAGATATCAGATACCACTTGGGAACCAGGGACATTTTGTTGGGTTTTATAAGCTGTTTGTCGCATCACATGCGCCTTCCGACATTGGCCGAAGCTATACAGGAACCGATCGTTACCGTGGTAACGAAATGCCGCTTTCTTTTGTCTTTGTATGTCTCATTTTGTCCCTAGGGACTAAGGTTACGTCTTCTGGCCTCTTCTAATGGCCAAATTCACAAATGCCATTCAAATTGATCTATTTACCTAATCTCTAATCATCAACAGCCTTCAAAATTAATGTGATCCGTAATGAAGTTGCAGACGAATCGACCATTTATTTTAAATAAATTCGAATTTAAAATTTGATAAAATATACCTAAAAAATCTTGTTACAACCGAAGCCTCCATGATTAAAAACATAATTTCCATTGAATTTGGCAACAAGTTATACCCAAATAAATATTAACAGGATTGGAAACGCCAACGGGTAGAATATATATATATAAGTTGTTGTTTCTTTTCGTTTTTTCTAAGTGAATAATAGAGTGTTTAACTCTAGAGTGAAACCACAATCGACTCGTAAGGTAAGGTTAATCTTAGGCCTCGTTTTCATCCCTTGTTGAACAATCTACTATTACATCTTGTATTATTTTTCTTTATTTTCACTGTGTCTGTAATACTTAACGCTGCTGTAACAAGTGATAAGATTTATTTGATTTTTTCTTCTGTACTTTTCCAAACACACTGTCTCTGATATGATAATTCCGACATTAAAAATCGTAAATCAATTTTCCGGCTCCTGTTCCCTCCCTTTAGGGGTTGATTTTCTTTAAACAATGTAGCCTTAGTCCTTCCTAAGGGCACAAACTATCTTCATACCAAATTTCATCAAAATTTGTTTAGTGGTTTAGCCGTGATAGTGTAACAGACAGTTACTTTTGCAAAACAAATTGAAGTAGTTGATGCCTTCAACGAATAGTAGTTAATTAATTAATTACTAATGGAGAAAAGGAATGTGTTAGGAGTCTGTAGGATATCGCTGTATAGCGATAAGACCGCCTATCCATCATGTCTGCCTGTTGAGAACGCTGTAATCATTACTGTATCTTTTGTGCACAAGTGCAATAAACTGCTTGGTAGGTTGGCGATGTTTTAAAGAGTGTTATCTCTAAGTGCGTCTCTCTCACACTAGTGCCGAAAGAGATAGGCATAGAGATAAACGGGTTAAACTTATCCGTCTGTCTGTCACGGCACAGGCCTCCTTTCATATTAATAGGGACTTGGTTGGCGGATTTAATTAAAGTTTCACTTTAATTGAGTAAAATACTTGAATTCGACTTTAGATTCTCAATCACACAGTCGAGTTGAGTAGATACGAATCTTAAACATGAGGTTAACCCCCCAAGTGCCGAGGGTTATAAGTACGTAAAAGGTCAAAAGGTTCATTCGGGGCAGGGGAATCAATGTCATGTGGAGCGAGCAGTCAATATTATGAACCTGGAAGTTTTGAATCACAGAGATATAAATACGACATATATATGAAAATGAAAATGAAAATGAAAATATTTATTTTGCAAGTAGGCCACATGGGCTCTTTTACATGTCTGAAGCTACCAGCGCTTCGAAAGGTGACATCTGCTGAGAAGAAACGCCGCAAGAAACTCAGCAGTAAGTCTTTTTTTTTTCAATTTTTACATTAGAGTTTTAACTAAAACTAACACATGAGAAGGGCAGTAAAATCCTAAAAAAGGGAGATGTATAGTCTCCGCGTCTGGACAAGTTAAGCTACTTAGAGATGTATAAAGCCTCTAAGGGTCATCATAATAATAATTAAAATAAAGAAATAAAGAAACATCTAAATTGATTACCTAATCTAGGTTAAATGGAGATGTAGACAGTCTCCACGGTCAAGTATATGTCAGTGAATGGATGAGGTACGTTATTTTTTGCAAGCTTTGGTTCTTATTTTTCCGCCATTTTTGAAATCTTTACATATAGTAAAATTAGAACTTTCGTGAGACATTATTAACACTTGAAATAAACCTGGTTTTATTCACGATAGCTCCTCTGCTGCACTGGGAGTGAAGAAATACCATAGAATGCGTGCAGATGCTTATCATCCTGGCATGTCGTAAAAGTCGACTAAGGGACGGGTCCTCTCCAACATGGTGGACTATCTGTACGGGCGATGGGCTGATCACCTGTCACCATACGGTTCATCATACCATCTTAGGACTAATTCATCGAACGTGGCCACAAGTAGTCTTGTGGCTCTGCCCACCCCATTAGGGATTTCGGGCGTGATGTGTATGTGTATTTTTTATTTATTTATTTATTTCACCTCACAAAGGATATAGTAATACATAGTACATGGCTTTCATTAAGAGAGAACCCTTGTGAGGAACTGGAGTCCGAACTAGGAGCGATCCTGTAATACGGATCTCCAGGCCCTCAACCCGGAAAAAATATGTTGAGAAACTACTATAAAACTTTTTGTTAATACAGTCCTGTTGGATTGGTTTGGTTGTATGTATGTTTACTCCATGATTTATTGTCAGAAATAGTCCATGTTTCGGACTCGTATAGAGTCCTTCTTCAGGGATTGAGTGCGGTCACGGTCCACGGAAGGACTCCATATGAGTACGAAACATGTAAATCGTGAGTAAAGCCGTGTTTATTTCAAGTGTTAAGGACGAAGTCACGGTTAGATAAAGATATTTTAGACATTAGACAGCTAATAAAATACCTAATTGGTTTAAAAAAAATTGGTTTCAGTCACTTGGATTCTAAAAATATGGTTTCATACCTCATGTTCGAGTAAAACTAAGCCTATGCCTTTTATTTAAAAAAAAGAAACTATCAAAGACTTTTTACACACACTATCACATGTACAAAAACTCTAATACCAATCATACTTTAATTAAATAGTCTATTCATTAGTGAAAATATTTTAAACCACTGTATAATTATTGCTAGTTACTTCACTTTCAATCAATTAACTAATAAACCACCTTAAAATCGTACCTGCCATTACAGAATCGGTATAAATTCATTAAAACCCTACTTCATCCATCGCTGTAGCATAAATATTTCTACGACAAAACGTACATAATCTATCATATTTCATAATAACTAGCGCATACCTGTCTCCTTCGCTCATCCTACTTAGCTCTACAAAGAAAAAAGACGACAACATTTCGCTTGCTTTTATTACGACTGCTCTTAATGATATGCAATACGACCCTCTTTAATCGTCTATCTCGCTTTTACTCCTAGTTTATTAAATGAGTGAGCGAGCCAATGATACAGCTTTGAGTTCAGAGCGACTCACATTACGCTATGGCAGTAACGACTATTGTAACTTGACCTCTGATGTTTCGTTCTGAATTTAAATTTGGATGACATTTTAGTTGCGTTGAGGGGGAATAGGAGCTCAGTTTTTTATGGTTTATGCTAAGTGACAAAAAGTTGATAACATTCATTTTATTTATGACAGTTGACAAGAGTCATGTAAATGGGTTTTAAATGGCGCTGTTATTTGTATGGTTAAGTAATGGCGTTAAAGTTTTCTCAGATTTTATGGGGTGTGAAAAATGAATATGCTAGTGTAATAATAATTTACCGTCAGTTTGTATTTTTATGTTGAATTAGTCGATGCCAAGAATAATTTGCTCCGGCCATTTTGAAAAATGAGTGCCCGGTGGCATAGTGTTCAGCTGTTGGCCATTGTGTAGCCAAAGTTTGTGGGTTATAAACACAATAGAATCAGATATATATTCCTAATAGACGTACTTGTATTTAAAAATAACGAAAAATACCGAACCAAGAACATAATTTGTTTCACGTTTCAGTTTAAGCGCATTTAAAATCAATTCGTTTACTATTTCAAAATTAACCCAGCGTTATCTTTATTTTAATTAATGGGTTCAATTCGAAAATGTGTACGCTTAATTTAAAAGTAAAATAAGAAGCGTCAAACTCGATTTTGACAGCTTTGTACTATGCAAAATCAAGTTTGACGTTTCTAATTTTAAGTTTAGGAAATTTTAAATTAAGAACACACCTTGTACCCATTATCTGAGTAATTTTATTTTGGCGTTAAGATGTGCCGCTTCTATATTCCTATTTTCGCCGATATTGCTACCTGGGATTATGTCGGGAATATTTCCATTATTCCCGGTAAGTTGTCTACAGATAAAAAGGATTGCTTCGATCGAGAAAACGCATTATCTTGAAATATTGCGTAACTACAAGAGAATGTAACTTTGTCCAAGAAATATAATATTTATTTCAAGGGTACGACATTCTAACTACAACACAATATGTTGCTTGATTTATTTGCTACAATCAAACAAACAATTCAATCTAAAAACATAATCTCTTAAATCAAAAACACCAAAAACTATAAAACTAATTTTGTTCTTGGCGGTAGATGACTTTTCTATGAGAAACTATAACTTGTCTTTACACAAACAAGTAATTAATAAATTCAAGATTATAATTTTATCTTATGGCAAGAAAATATTGGTTTCAATAAAAAAAAAATTACCTCTTTTATCCGTGTATTGTCTTTTATAAAATTATCGCGCATATTACCGGAATTATTTCCATTTCTGGCAACATTTATTTGACCTAAGCTTTGACTTTTCCGCTGAAACCGATAACTTTTCAAAATGTCTAACGTTTTTATCATTAGGTTTATCATCATCAGCGGAGTCCCTCAATCTTCACCAGGTGATCCAGTCCATCGTGTGAATAGCCTTTCTACGCTGCGACTTGTTGTACGTGGTCACCACTCAAGAACTCTTCGTCCCCATCGTCCATCTGTTCTACGAGAAATGTGCCAAGCTCATTGCCACTTAAGCTTAGCAATTCTTTGGGCTATGTCGGATACTCTAGTTCTTTTGCGGACCTCCACTCTCCGCTCTTGCGGACTTGTATACTAGTGGCTCCGTGAGCTGTAGACCTCGCGACAAAAGACTTCAAAAACTGAATCTAAAACAAAAACCCTTTGAAAAGTAAGAAATAATGAATGGCCTTGCGACAAACTTAACTTCGCCGTTGAAAAATTGATATCTTCATACATCGACATAGATCAAGCCAGTTTACCAACACCGCCAGTAAGTTTGTAATTGCAAAAATCTCCATATCTCCGCCATTTTGAAATATTTCGAAAAACTGAATCGACAAAAAAAATTTAGACAATTACCGAACCTCCTCACAAAATTTCACGAGAATCGGTTGGGAACTGCGAGCTGTACAGCAGAACAAATGGACATCCGCTGGACATACGAAAGCATCAGCCCAAACTGAAACGGAGACGCTTCGCTCGCTTAGCGAAGCGAGCGAAGCGTCTCCGTTTCACCGAGCGAGCGCGCTCGGTCGATGAAACGGAGACCCTTCGCTCGCTTCGCTCGCTCGGTTGACAAGTTATCATAGCTGGGCACCGTAAATCAAATAGTTAACTTCGTTAATCGCTAATCCGTCAATAAAAAGGTTAACTTCGTTAAACATTAAAGCGTTACATTTCGGAAGATTTCACGAAAGTTAACGTTAATCGTTAACTCGTGATATAAATTGGATTTTATACGTCGTAGCGTTGGTCATTTACTTATAAAAAGAAATGGTATGGGCTATGGAAGTTTAGGCAGGATAGGAAAAATAAATAAAAGAAGGGATCTGAAATAAGGTGCGTATTCCCCTTTATAAACATCAATATATCCAAGTTTAATTAACGATTAACGGACTTTAATTGTTTTAACGGAAGTTAATGAGTCCGTTAACAATTTTTAAAGTTAACTTAAAAGTTTACCACCCACCATTCGGTCGTGCTTTATTCTTACTTTCTCTCTTTTGTGTAGCTGACTAGGTTTTCTTTCTATTATAATTATGTATATTTATATTTATGTATAGTATATATTTATCTGTGTATAGTATGTGCTTAAGTTAGTGGTTTTGTGTACTTTAAATGTTTACTATAGTATTCACCACCTGCCTTTGCAAGTCCGTTATGCCATCTCTTATTTCAAGAGGTTATATGGAAGAGATCGCTACTTAGCGATAAGACCGCCTATTGTATACCGTGTTACTTATTTGTTTGTCTTTTTCCAATATGTGTTTATGTGGTGTTCAATAAAGAGCATTTGTATTTGTACATACATACATACATAGCATCACGCCCGAAATCCCTAATGGGGTGGGCAGAGCCACAAGACTACTTGTTGCCACGTTCGATTTATTAGTCCTAAGATGGTATGATGAACCGTACGGTGACAGGTGATCAGCCCATCGCCCATACAGATAGTCCACCATGTTGGAGAGGACCCGTCCCTTAGTCGACTTTTACGACATGCCAGGATGATAAGCATCTGCACGCATTCTATGCTATTTCTTCACTCCCAGTGCAGCAGAGGAGTTGTATTGTATTGTTAATGCGTTACTCGAAATGTTAACTTCGTTAATTAACGAAGAGCGGATTAACGGTGTTGTGCCCAGCTATGGCAACAGCCTTCTCCTCTGTATGTATGTATGTATGTATGGCTACAGCTTAAACAAAGTATCAAACATAACTGTGCTAAAACTTTCTGTGTAACATGATTGTCTACAAAAGACAACAACGATCTCTCCCTTCAATAAAAAGCGTGTAAAAACGTACAATAGACTTAAGTTTTCCACTAGTTTGAACGGATAAATTGTCTTAAATTTTCTCAATACATAAAAGGCCCAATTTGGTCGGGTGAAATTGCGTCGAAAGAGGGTAGTAGGCGAATCAATTTGTATTGTGGATGTGCGCTCGGCTGTAGGGAGCGGGGTTGGGTTGTGAGGGGTGACTTTAATAAAACAAGGGCTGTATTAACTTGTTGAATTTTGTGACTGAAAATCATAGGTACCTGTGCCCAAAGTGCCTTACACACTAGCTTTTATCGCGAACATAAAGCATTTGTCACTTTGTACACACACACACATATATAGACGCACTCAAACACACTGTCGCTCATTGTTTCTAAATTACATAACCCTTAGCCTTTAAGTAGCATCGCGGTGAGAGCCTGGCGATCTGTCATGCAGGGCTCCCTAGTACACCTAGGACACCAGCGCCTCTATTCGGGAACGCCAAGTGATTCTGTAGCGACTCGTGAGCGAGATTTCTCATCCCACTCTACCACACGACGCGTAATGAGAGTGGGATGAGAAATCTCGCTAACGAGTCGCTTCAGAATCACTTAGCGTGCCCGAATAGAGGTGCAGGCCCTCACACTGGTTCAAGTTACCTATCTGACCTTTGTTAATAGTTATAACATGATTGTTAAATACTATTGTGAGAGCGAATAAAGATTACTATTACTAAAGATTACTATTACTATTACTTTTAGGCTTCCGTGCCTCAAAAGGAAAAAACGAAACCCTTATATGATCACTCGTCTGTCCGTCTGTCTCTCTGTCCGTCTGTCACAGCCAATTTGCTCCGAAACTACTGGACCGATTGAGTTGAAATTTGGTATACATATGTAAGTCCATGACTGAAACACGGACGCGTGACGTAAATATATGAATTTTAAACATGGGGAACACTTTTGGGGGGTAAATTAGAATTAAAAAAAAAAAAAAGTTATGCAATCTATATCGTGTGATCAAATGAAATACTATGAGGAGGGCTTACTATAAGGATCTTAAATATATTTTCGTTTGTATTTCAAGTAAAATAGTTAAGAAGTTATTTAGGAAAATAGGCGAAAATTGACCACCCCCCCCCCCCCTTATTTGCGAAACTACTGGGGCTAAACTTTCGAGAAAAATACAGTAAATAGTTATTTACCTATAGATTACAGGAAAACCTATAAGAAGTCTATGGTATTTAAAGTAACGTAATAAATTTCAGATACTCATGTACGGAACGGAACCCTCTCCACGCGAGTTTAACTCGCACTTGTCCGGTTTTTAACGAATATGCGGGTGCGAAAGGGACGAATGCTTTATGTGCGTGATAAAAATAAGTGTGCTAAGGCCACTGAGGTATTACGTTGCACGAGAACAGACATCTCAAACAAATGACAGCGAGCACTTGATGACGGAGCGGGCATGCGCGCCGCGTCCGGCGGTGATCGTTTTTTTATAGGCGTTTGTGCCATTTGGCCTCAGCACGCTTTACAAAAAATCAAGTTGAGGTGTCCACTCTAGTATACACTACGTCATGGACAGGGACGTTTGGCTTAAATCGTGACCTGCACCGGCGATCCCTGGGTCTCGATGAGCGTACCTGCTGTGTTATATACTTAGATTTGTGTAAAACTGTAGACATCATTGTTGACTTATATGTGTACTGATTTGAAAAAATGATACCTCACCGAGTTTCTTGCCGGCTCTTCTCAGTAGAGGATTTTTTCCGAACCGGTGGTAGATTCATTCCTTGACCTTCATAAGAGCTTGTAAAAGCCTAAATTGAATAAAGATAGTTTGACTTTGACTTTACATAATTACTCAAGGGTTAAACCCTCAGTAGTGGTGAAAAAAAAAAAACTCTTGTAATTTTGGTCGTGTGTGTGTATCTAATTTCCTCCCCTTCTTTTTATTACGTGGAAATATCTTATGTATGTGTGCATAAATAAAGTTTCTATTGCTATAAAATATATTTATAGTTGAAACCATAATACAGAACTAACTAAAAATGGTTAATGATAAGGGTAAAACTTACAGACCTTTTCCAATTTACAATTTTATTATCAATACATATAAAACAGTACCGTGACTCACTTATAGACAACGCACAGCCTAAACGGGTGGTCCTAGAGGTTTGAAATTTGGAGGTGACATTCCTCGAGTATCCTAGAGGCGCACTAAGGAGGGATTTTTTGAATATTCTGAAATTTTGTGATAAAGATCGTATGGAAAATACCGTGGGCGAAGCTGTGGCGGGTCCACTATTTATGTATATGTATAGATGAGTCGGTTCAAATATTTATAAAACAAAATAAAATATAAACCACTGAAACCAATCGATTAGATACATAACAATAATTATTTTAAACATTGACATAAGGGTCTGACCCTTCTTAAGAGACCGCGACGTATTTAAAAGAAAGGTTCCGTACAATAATAACGTTCGATTTTGTAATCCGTAAAGATTCTTTTATTTTAAGAAATCCTGTCTGTAAATTCACTGTACTTACAGTGCTACATATTATGTCATACATTATAATATTACATTTATTCTGTTATATTATGTTATATTCAATAAGCAGGTGAAGATCAAAGAGCTGCGTATCGTTAGCTTACATTTGATAAATGGAATACTTAATTTTATTTTGCATAAATAAATTGATGCCATAGCTATTGACGACACGCCACGATATTCCTTAAGAGGACTGTGAACCATCGGGAAAAATCACCCTTTTCATTAAAAAGGCATTAACGATTTCCACCCGTCAGAAAAAAGACTAAGGCTATACGTATCTTGAATATTGATTAAAAATCAACAAAGTCAAAATGGCCTTGACTGAATTTATTGATTATAGTGTAAAAAACAAAACGTATAGACCTAGATTTTGTTCTGACTGACAACCTATCAAAAATTGGTCAACATCGGTTAACATTTAACGGGTGGAAATCGTTATCGCCTTTTGTATGAAAAGCCGTTGGTTCACACTCACACAAAACTCTCCAGATTGCGTTGTCAACCACGGTACTTTGGGATATCATCACCGAGGTCCACTTCAACGTCAAAAACTTTTCTTTTCTTGCAATTTGGCACAACTATTTCATGTCATGTTGAAACTAATTTTGTTATGCGTCGATTGATATAAAGTCTGTTTGCCGAGCAGCGACTGTCGCTTACCTATCGCAAACTGTATAACGGGCGTCGCTTATCGCCGCGGGCACTGACTGAGTTTCGTGGTACGAGGGACGCAGTTGTTGTGAAGCGCGGCGCCGCACCGGGCGGGCGAGCGCCATATATTGCCATTCCGTTCTGGAATACGCTTCAAGTGTGTCGTTTCGGTTTTCGTGTGTTGTTTTAGACGAAGCAAACGAACATTTCATAATAAACGTCACCGACTCTGATTCTTCCTCCGCATAGTTGTTGTCCGATGATATGCCAGCAATGGGACATTATACAGGCTATTCAATAATAATATTCTATGAAAAAAATATAGTTTTTTATTATCATTGGTAAAAATAATTTTATCAACTCTCGGCGAACAGACTTTAGGTTTTAACGAATTTGGACGTTTAATTAAAATTGTAAGACAGAAATTCAGTTGGTGTAGTGCTGGCTCAACAGTTGAGACAAATGGAGACGGCGGAGCTTCAGAAAAAAAAAAATCGTTATATATTTATTTTATGCTCAGTAGGTTTCACTATCACACGGAACCCTAAACCACGAAACCCACCCCCAATTTACGTATCCGGAAACTAAAATGACTATATTTTTTTCCAACCGCAATGGCGACAGACACGGCGCCGGCGCACGTTCCTTTTTCGAAAATTTGAATTTGAAAATAGAACGTAATGGCTGGCGGCCATCATTAAAAATAGATCATAGACAAAGGTTTTGTATTAGTAGTTTTTTTCAGTAATTTTAAAGCGATTATTCCTATAATTTGTATGTAATAAGTTTTTTATGGTTTTTGCTGAATGCATTATGTTTTGTATTGTATTAAGATGAAAGGTTCATCCAGTATGCTTTTAAATAAGTTTTATTCTGCTTTTCTATGAGGTCCGTTACCACTTTTCATATTTTCTAATATTAATTTAATAATATTTGTGAATTAAACGAATTGACAGATTAAGATATTAGACAAGTGGCGAGGCAGAACTAATGGCCAAATTAACAAAAAAAAGCCACTCAAATTGATCTTTAATTAAAGTAACGTTTGAGTGACGTTTTTGTATAGGATGACAACTAGTTGAGGAACATTTAACTATTTAATCTGTAATCAAATGCTTAAGTGGCGTTTCTGAATTCGGCCATGTCTGTAAACTGTAACGGCCTTTATATTCAGATTTCAATTTGAGTAAATCCTAGCGCCTGAACTAACTTACTTGAACAACTCAATCACTGACATCAATATTCTCTATCTCTCTCGTGATTTGGGAAAGACAAATCCGATTCATTGTGATGGTCGCTTACGCACATTATCCAAAGGAGAAGCTTATCAATAGCTTTTCTCAAAAGAACCATACCGAAGCATTGAAATATATAGTAAGGAACTGCTCAAAGCAATTCTCGCGATGCTTACTTTTGAGGTGTCAGAACGCGAATCTGACACCATCGCACGTTCAGTCGCATGGCAACCACGGACCTTAACACCCATTTAAGTGTCACTATTATAATTAAGTACTTATCTAGAACAATTCCACAACCTGTGAGACCGCACCACCGACCACACCGCCCACAATGATATGATAGCGTGTGAATCAAGCAATATTAGACTTTTGTATGTATGTCGTAAGAACTAAGACATCAGCAATACGGTGTGGTTAAGCCATGGCGCTGGCGTTTGACAACCTTCTATGAGACTTGTTACACGAAATTGTACTGATAGGCATATCCTTCTTTTAAGATCTTTGTACAGAAGTGACAAAGCCCCATTAGGTTCTTCTTGGAATCTAGTTTGGTCCGCTGAATGCTTCTTAGAACTATTACCCTTCGTATACACGGCCATAATAATCATGTCAAGATTTACGAAGTATGTTATTACTTCACAAAATTTATGTTAATTCTTAATCCAAAATTATGTTAATAAAATGGATCGTGGCGCCATGTCATGTTATAATATTTATATACACTCGTACAACATTTTAAATAAGCGACGAAAAATAAAATGAAATATACCTGGTTGAAGCATCCACCTTTTTGAAAAGGTGGCGTGGGGGCTGCGCGCTCTTGGGAGCAGACGTACCCGAATTTATGACATGAGTGTATATGTATACATCTTATAACATTTAGCGAGCAATTCTTGTGTATATAACTGGTTTCTCGGAAATGGCTCTAATGATTTGGATGAAGTTTTGTATTTAGATAACGTTTTACTTTCCACTATATCCATTTAGAAAGAAATCCCCGAGAAAGAAAGAAAGAAAGATACTAACTATTAAAGACAGCTCCTACTATCGGGGCAACGGCCGTTTTTTAAATAAATAGCCTCACAATGGCCCAAACTAGAAAAAAGTAATGAATGAGGTGGACACAATCTTTACACAATTGATCTGGTCCGAAAGTAAATTCAGGCTTGTGTTATGGGTACTAGACGACGATAAACGTATTTACATAGATAAATAAATACTTGAATACATAGGAAATATCTAAGGCTCTGGAACAAATATTTGGCCTTACCGGGGATCGAACCCGGGACCGCTAGCTTCACAGGCAGGGTTACTAACTAGGCTAACTGCGTCGTCAACTACTTGTCAAAATACGCGTCGGAAACTATACCTCTATTTTCCCTTCGTGAACACAACGACCAGTGACTCAATTCTGCATTGCTGAAATGATAGTGTATCGCTTTGTTCTGTCCTTATCTCACTTTGCGAAGTTTACATTGAAAAGAAAGTGACATTTCGTTACCTTAGCAACGATCGGTTTCTGTATCACTGTAAAATGGAGGCCCAGGGCAGCGAGCGTCGCGAGCGCTAGATGGAAACCTGGAAGGAAGTAATTCACCGTTGTGTGACAAGTCCCCAATCGCATCAAGTCCAGTTCCTCTCATCATGAGAGGAGGTCCGTGCCCAAATAAATCCTAATCTGCATAGGTATGCGCATGAGTGCTGTTCTTAATATTACCTACTACCTTACGTCATAATGATACATATAAGTAGAAGATACTCTACTTATATGTATCATTATGACGTCATAGCAATCCAGGGTTGGCACTGATTTACACTTCAACATAAATGGTGTCTAGCGGCTTCACACAAACACATTCCACAAGTACTCCAGCACTTAGGGCTGTCACATTTTTCCAGGTCTTTTCAGTAGGGCTGTCACGATTTCAGGACTTTTCACTAGGGCTATCACTTTTTATTTTATTCAACTGTCACTTTCCACATTTAAGTCTGCACACCACCGCTGATAGAGGCGTAATGATACGACCGCGGCCAAGTGCTATTACCTCGTAACCCCAATTTGCGAGAAATGAACAGTAATTTGTATCGATCATGATTATTGGTGTTTTGTGAATAATTTGAGTTGGAGTTTTTGTCGCACCGATGAGCATACTAAGTGGGGAGAACCAGAACCAATTGGGGCTTTATGTGGGTATCTGTATGGCTGGCGGTAGAATACCTAAGGGGTATTTACACTGAGTTACTGAATACAATGGTACATGTACTGTTTAGTATAAATATAAGGTAAGTACAATAAGTTCAAAAACCAAAACCCGACTACTGACCAATCACGCTCTAAAAACTATGAAACAGCTTACAATATGTTTATTTTTTAAAAATGCTAATTAATCCTTGATAGCCAAATCGTCAACATTAAAAAAAATATATGCTTATGACTTTGTCCTCTAGAGGGCGCCATATTCAATTCGATGTGACGTCCCATAGCCTATATCTAGCGGAAAATCAAGACGCTTCCAACAATATTTCATTTGTCAAATTATGACGAGTAGTTTAGAAGTTATGACGGAACAAATGAGCATACATATATACCTACATACATGCCGGTGACAATCCCCCCGTTTTGTTTCGCCGTAGTGGGGTAAAATTAAAATTGACTTTAAAAGTGAAGTTCAGGCTGAAAAACTAACGATTCTAAGAATCTTGGCACCGCGGGGAAGTCACTAGTAGGTGCGGCTCTGCAAGGAGGAACCCTGGGCGTCTATTCAGGATCGTCTAAGTGATACTGCAGCGACCCGCGAGCGAGACTCGCATCTCGCGTCGTGCGGAAGAGTGGGATGAGAAATCTCGCTCGCGAGTCGCTACATCACTTCGCGTTCCCGAATAGAGGCGCAGGTCTCTCAGTAATGGGTCCATGGATATAACATAGAATACCTTCTGCTATAAATAAATTGTTTGAAAGGTGACTTAAGCGAGTGTTCTTAGGTATGATTCAAGGAAATCTGTTCTTCCGTTTGAAGACCATCAGCTCTTTTCTAGTTGATGAAGGGATGTGAGCAACTTCCGCAGGTCTTATCAATTCGAAATTTGGTATCCTGTTACTTCAATGATAATGCAAAAACATGATAACCTTGACCTGATGCTGCAGCATCATCTGCAGGTTCACCAAAGCCTCACCACTCGGGGTTTTTTTAATTTTTAATTTATTGTGTAGAAGGATTCCGAGCAAAGCTAGCATAAAAAATCAAGGCTGGAAATAGGTATCAAATTATACAAGCAAATCCGCCTGCATTCGATAACTATGGCTATATAGTGTCGACACGACCGCGCTACACGAAAGGTGCTACAGAGTAGGATTTGATACAGAGGCTAAGATCATAGTATAAAGATGGGAAGTAGGCCATCTCCGGCCCAATCCGCGGTATAATTGCCTACTGTGTCAGGGTTGTTTCCTGTTCAATAGGTAATCTGAACAGAGACAATTCTGGAATCGATGAATTATTAAGACACTCAAACACACAGCAATACGTTCTCCTGCGATTATCACACATTTTTCAATCATTTAGCGGTGCCGAAAAGCCGTGACGCGCGAACCTCGTGCGGTGTCAGCCCCGACTGGCGCACTGATAAACGGGTTTATTTTTGTTTAAGTGTGCGTGCGGCGACGCATACATACTTTGGCGCACACATACAAGCCGCGCGCGGTGCGTTTGTATGAAGATAACTTACTTCCCATCTTTATACTATGCTAAGATGAGTCTCATTAAGTTTATTTAAACAAGCTTTAAATTTCCAGGATAAAAAGCATTCGATGTTCATTCTCGGGTCTCCATGCGAAATTGTATCATTGGTCCGAAAGCAGACGACGTTTCTTTAGTATTTATAATATTAGTAAAGCTTAAATAGTGGCTGCGTATCTTTGAGTCGTTCGGGGTGGAGACGCTGGGATTCTGTGGGGAGAGCGCCCACAGCGTCTTTATGGAATGGTCCAACTACAGCACGTCTAGCATGACCTGCCTGCGAGTCGTTTGTCGCTCAGTGCATCCCTTACATACTTGACTAGTTTGACAGAGACGCACTGAACGACAAACGAGTCGCGGGCATGTCGTGCTAGCCCCCCTGGTGGAGATGACGCATGCTCATATCTCAAGTTGCCAGCTTTTTGGGCATGCTGCCAAATGACAGCGATTAGAGGCAATTTTTTATTTATAGTTTTTAATTTTTATTTAATGTCTAATAATTTTAAGTTTATTTCTAAGTGTATTTAAAGTGAATTGATTTTGATTTGTTGTAATGTAAAGGCTAGGTACTGACCTACAATATAACTGAGAAATATCACCAGTTGCACAATTATATGCACTTATATTGTAGGTCAGTACCCAGCCATAGGCTTCAATATATTAAGCCAGGCACTCACTAGCGAGCTGTCACTGTGATTGTCGCTACTGTTGTCAAAAACCATGTTGTTTACTATGTACCAACACCATGCACGCTGGTGAGTATCTGGTTTTGTAAGGATTAATTATTTACAAATCGAAATGAAACTTTATTTTTAATAAATAATGTTTTAGAACTGTGTATTATGTAGGTATAGATCCTCCTCCAGTAGTGTTGGTTACGCAAGGCCCTGGAGAGCACAGTAGAGAGTTCCACTCCCACTGCCGCTGTAAGCAGACCTGCCGCGACCTCGCAGCCGCCGCGACCCACGCGATGCACACGTCGCAGACCAAACGTATCACAAGTGTATCACCTAGTTCATCATCATCATCATCATCATCATCATCATTTCAGCCGAAAGACGTCCACTGCTGGACATAGGCCTCCGCCAATGATCTCCACAACGACCGATTCTGTGCAGCTCGCATCCAGCGGAGACCCGCAATTTTCACCAGGTCGTCAGTCCACCGTGTGGGTGGTCTGCCGACGCTGCGCCTTCCGGTACGTGGTTGCCACTCAAGAACTCTGCGACCCCCTAGATCACCTGCCATCACCTAGTTATTTAAAAGTTTTATTTTCATTATATGTTGGTCTTTAAGGCTTAAGGTTTATGTTATGGCCTTTGTTGCCTGAAATAAATGGTTATTATTATTATTATTAGCTTCTAAACTTGAGTCAAAGTTAAAGATGACTTTCTGCTGAATTTCTTGTGGCGTTTCTTCTCGGTAATAATGGTCCTGTCCGAAGCGCTCGTAGATTCAACCAATTTTAATGTATTCATGTGACAAGGTAAAATAGCCCACAGGTGGCCAATCCAACCCGAAGTCATCACCATCATCATTTATAGGTAGTTCCTTGCAAAATGCAAGCTTGGATTGAAAACATAATATCACTTAGTACCTTAGGTAACAGTCTCTAAATCTCCCATACTCTACATTCACCCGACTTATCATTATGTTAATTCTGTTTTTGGTACTAGACATGTTCGGGTTAATGGAGGATTAGAATTATAACGACGTCGATACCCATCTGTCATGGGCAGAAACAATTTGCCTCTGAATATAGGTTGGCCTGAACTTTAAAATTGTGCTCCTATATTTTTCGCAAGGCTGGTTTGGTTTGCATTTTTTTTCTTTACATGTTTGTTCATGAATCTTCGATGTTTCCTATGTATTTACTCGTAAGTATTTATTTATCCATGTCAGTATGTAAGTATATCGTCGTCTAGTACCCATAACACAAGCCTTTAGAGCTTACTTTGGGACTAGATCGATTTGTCGTCTGATTTTCCTTAACCGAAATTCTTGTAGTAAATATCGAATTCAATTCTACAGTAGGAATTTTAGACTGAAATTATCAATTTAACATTGTCCATCTAGATAATTTACGTTATGTGTGTAATACAATATTGTGTCATGATGAGGCATGTAATGTAATTGTATACTTACGCAAAAGATAAATTTCCAAATGCGCAAAAAATGCGACGGTGCCCGTTCAACTTTATAATTTGATTGAATCCACGTCCCTATGCCGGAAAGCCGCGCACACCGCTACCACTGCCCTTTACAGTAGATACCTACTCTGTTGTTTATCTAATACCTAAGCAAGATATTCTGTACTATTCCATCAAAGTATATCGTTGTCCGTGACTCATAACCATGATTATAATACCTACTTAAACCTCAATATAATGTTTATGCAGAGCGAAGACGAAATTATATAAATTAAGTATGATCCCAAAATCTGAGACGCACTTAATAATAATCATTGTTAATATATATATATATTCAGGTCTTTTGGATTTTAGGTTCGTGGCATACGACACGCCATGCTATATTGCTCGACATTGTCTCGGCTGGTTTGAATATGACATTGAAATTGCGTTCGTAAATCGCAGAATTAATGTGTTAGTTTTTAAGGTCTGTATGTTATAGGCCTTGTTGCCTGGATTAAATAAATCTAATATATTTGTAGAGAAAATCTTCAGGAGTTCAAAAGCAAGGGAATGAAATAGCCAAACACTCACCTGGTTTCCAGGAACGTAGTACTCCCGGGGGCTCTGCAGTATCCGTATATAGGCGTAGGTATATCTTGGATGCAGATAACCGAGCTGTTTTAGCTGATGATAATATTCTATACGGTTAGGTTTATTAATCTCGGAGCTTAAGCAAGCTGTTGCGAGCTTACGATTTGAAAAGGAGAAGAAAAAGGGTAGATGGCAGCACTGTCGCTTTCAAGTAGTCCTACTGCATTTAGATAATCCTTTTTAGAAAAATGTTTAGTTTGTTGTGTCAGTAAATGTTTTGTGCCATTTTGACATGAATTAACAAAGTTTTGAACACTATTCTATTGTTTTAACATGTCATCAACATAAAGAACCCGGTAAATGACTTCACAGTTCTGATGTGATGCATCAAATCATAAAAGTCATTATAAAATAATTTGCCATCACAAACCAAATTGTCAATTCATCTGATCGTTTAGCGGGTAGGTATTAAGTCTCCGTTGGACGAATTTACAAACACCTCTTAAGAATTTGATCGGACATTCAGAGATCAACTTGATAGGCCTTTGTGAATTTGGCCATGTAACGTTTAAAAAGTGTAGAGCTTCACTGCTAACCATCGCTTGTCACACGCAAAACCGTAACTTTCAATGTGTCACCAGCCTTAATTTTCGGTAAGCATCGGTTCTGAAATGAGCCTGCATGTTCTTGCTTGAATATGTGGGAACGAGGAATTATAATAACAGCGATGTGCCTTACGCGCTCGGATATTGGTTTCAGTTAATATCAGGGCAAGTTGATTCATATTTTTGGATATAATCATGTAGTTCTGAAATATAACGTAATTGGCCTATATAAACGTCCCAGTGTTGGAACCATCTCTCACGACGTGGCACGGGCCCGCGTGGATTAGTTGAATTACTTTGGAGATGCCAAGTTTCCTGACGACGCATTTCTTTATCGAAAACCTCTTAGTTTAAGTATAAAATTATATTAGCTCTTGAATTCGGAATTCTGCTTTTATAAAATGTTATGTATTTCATAATCAGCAATAAATAATATGCGCATGGAAAATGGAGGTAAAGGAATTATACTCATAAGCTAAGAAATCAGGTCACGATGCGTACAAATCTCCGTTTAGTGTGACCCGATTTCTCCGATTGATCTTCAAAATTTTTAATACATTACAACTGAGTAATTTACAAGATGCAGGAGTTTTCGAAATGAATGTAGAAAATGTTTTCCAGAATTTTCGTGTATAGTAGAAATACCATAATGAAATAATACTAAGGAATTAGGATTGACAAACGAAAATATTATATCTACAAAAAAATTAAATCGATTTTCTATCGATTTTTACAGCGCCATCTACCGACGAGTAGCGGAAACTGAAACAGCGCTGTCACGCCGCGGCGGCTTTCGTAACTAAACCGTCGTATATCAACTCTAATTGGACACAATTTACTTCAAATTAAATAGATTTATTGATGTTTACATGACATTTATCTGATATCTATATTACGTACGTTGTAAGCAATTTGTTATAGTTTTGTTAGAACTATATATGCATTATTACAATTTACAAGTATAATTTATTTTGTATTATTAACCTACGTAAAAATAGCCCGATAGTTTTTTAACATAAATGAACATATTTATTTATTTTGAAACATATACTTAATGCAAGTTTACAGTACACACTCACTTGACAATCAATGACACAACAATTTACAAAACATAGACGAGCAATGCAAAATAATTTATCTACAGCCATATCATAAAACCTCCATAGTGTAGTCAAAAACCGTAGGAAATGACCACCATTGTGACAACCAATTAGGTAAAACTAGTGCTGCAATGTTATTACAGTATCGATTTCAGTATCGAAATGAGATTAAATTTGGAACAGCTGTCAAAACTCAAGAGGGTCTCTATTCTAGTATCCATAGGTATAAAACAGTTATTGATACGAAACATCAATTCAGTATGTTTTTTTAATATAAACCGAACGACATTTGATCTCGAGTGACGTGAGAATAGAGACTTCATCCGTTTGTCTATGATTTAAAAAAAAAATGAATAGTAGTCTTCTCGGAGTGACTGTGTGATGTGAAAATGCGCCGGATATCGTAAATGCAGCCACAATTGCAAGAAATAACTTGTTGCCAGAAAATATAGTTTCTGAACACATCATGGAGGATTTATAATATGTGTGTAGATAAAGTTATGTATGCAACTCTGCATAATTTGGCCTTAAAACACACGTGCGATCTTATTATGAAACTCGCTAAAGCTCGTTTCATGAAAACCGCACTAGTGTTTTAAGGCCTATTATTTTTATTATAAATCGCTTGTTATTAATATGTGATAATTGAATTAATGTTTTGATAGTGTTGTATTATTTTTTGGTTTTAATTTAAATTGTTTATTATTAGTTTGTGATGACATATATTCTATTTTATTATTTAATGTTTTGACGATCTCAACTTTGAATTCATATATTTTGACATGTACTGAATGTAATGTAATTTAATTTGAGAAATAAAATAAATCTAAATCTAATCTAAATCTATCATTATGCAACCGTTGCATAAACTACTATTATGATACTCATATAACAATTATAAATTAAGAAGATAATATACAATACAATATTAAATTTGCAACAATGTAAATAAAAAAAAGCTAATGTAATAATCATTCACTAAAATAAGAATTTAAAACACATGTCACTATAGGCGTTGGTATATTAAACAGAAAAAAAATGCATTGTCACACCACCATCTGAGACCCTCTTGAAATAAGACTTCCTGCGACTTTGTGCCGTTTCTCGCCAGTTAATACCTTGATCTCACCGTCGGATCGATTCGACGACATCTTTCTAGCGACGGACGACCGAGCGTGTTTCAACCAGTAGGCATTAATAATAAAAATAATAATATTTATTTAATTCCGAATGTGACATTTATTGTTTGGTTAGTTCAATAAATAAAGAGAGATAAAAAGCCGAAAGTTGCATTATTATTTGTGTTATATTATAGATGATTCATTGTGAAATTGTCTGATTCACTGTGAACTGAGGGCAGATTCATTGTATCCCACCCCCCCTACACAGTGACTCAAATACGTTTTTTTTTAATACGGTTTCTTTTCCAAAATATTACTTTGTTGAATTAAATCGATTAAAATAATCAATATACATTAGTAACACTATAATGCTAACCCTTCTACATCTTTCCAACACTCGTCCAAATCACTAAAAACACAAACACATCACAAAAAAAAGTGACGCCTTGACCCTAGATAATTACAAGGAAATAACAATACAATAAAATCATGATACACCGTATGGTACAATAGTATGGCCCGCGTACCATTACGATGAGTTGCGCAAACCGCTCTCGCTAGCGAAAACTATCGCTCGGTCCCTTTTACTTGTATCGGAAACAAGCAGCCTTTCCGATAGATTTCGATAGCGAGAATGGTTTGCGCAAACTCGGTAAGGACTCTGGACTGCACATGCACCGAGTTCCAGTTTCGCTGCATACTGGAACCAGGGTTATCTGGTATAACGGCCAGGAAGTGGGTGGGACTTTAACGAACACGGCGCATCATGAGGCAGTTCTTTTTCTCAGTATTAACCTTTTGACCGCCAAGCGTGTCTGAGAAGTAACACGAATTTCAACTTTAAGTCAAGGTAATGAAAGACTTTTTTACTGTGGCGGTCAAAAGGTTTATGGTGCGATGTTCTGTCATCTTTTCTGTGGGCGAATCATTGGAGACACTGAACCGAACTTGTTGCTCTACCATAAGAGTGTTTCGGCGCCTTTTCTGATTTTTTAAGCTAAAGTACCTATATTGAGTCATATCATAATGTTTAAAAGTATCATAATGTAATAAAAGTTATTTATATTGTACCTAAGTTTTCTTCATTGGCGCTCATAGAGAGAGTCTAGCAGTGGACATCTTTTGGCTGAAATAAATAGTGATGATGTTCTTCTTTCTTTTATATCCTGCTTTTGTTTTAAGTTAGAATAACGGGTGTTCACTCAGTTATAAAAAACCACTGCATAAATAGGTTCAGCGTCGTATCACCAGCTTTTGACTAACACACAGAGTAGTGGTAGAGCCAAACAGTAATCCTCACTAGATGATTACTGTTCGAATGGGCGGGCTCGACCGGGGTAGTACCACACTCTCAGAATATCGGCGTAAAGTAATAACTTGTTATTGCGTTTCGTACGGCGAGTGAAGAGATCCGGAGGCCTATTCCCTCATCCCCATCCCATCCCCATCCCCCCTTGACTGGCAACGCATTGGCAGCACCTCTGGTGTTGCAGATGTCCATCGGCGGCGGTGACCACTTTCCATCAGGTGGGCCGTCAGCTCGTTTGTCAGTCAATTGACATAAAAAAAACAGAGCCTAAGAAATTTCGCATAGAACATTATGTTTTAATATTGAAGTTCCCTATCATAATTATGCCAGTGGTCAAATAAATAAACCACAAGTATGCTGGAACGACGCGAACGTCGTACTCGTATTAACCGAATGTCGTGCAAATGGTCTGACAGTCACGGACGGTGGTGGTGATATATATTTGATTCTACTAAAAATTATGACTTAAATCCGGTATCAATCGTATTCTTACTTTTTCCATAATCAATATTAGTAATGCGAAAAAGTGTAACTTTCACGAAACAGAGCGAATGATCGATCCGTTTATCCGAGAAAATGCTGTTCCCGAGTTAATAGCTTTAAATGAATTCCACGCGAATGAAGTAGTTTTTAGTTATGTTCAAAGTCAAAATATCTTTGTTGAATTTAGGCTTTTACAAGCTCTTACGTTCTAGGGTTAAGGAGTACCAATACCATTCCAGTTCTACATTAAGTACACTGTCATAGGTCGGAAAACTTCATTAGCGCTCTAATCACCATCATCACCTTGCTGACCTTTCAATGACACAATCTGAGCATTTCTACTTTAAAAAAAAGACAATCCTGAGGAAACGGTCCCAGCGCTGAATTAGTTCAAATTACGTTAAATTATAAATAAATAAAAAAATAAATTAAATTATAAATAAATAAAAAATTAAATTAAATAAATTAAAAAAAAAAACTTACTTAAATTATACGTATCGAAATGCTCCGTATGAACATAATTATTTTAATATCAACCCGACACTTATAAAATATAAAAAGTCACTAAACACTGATATCAAATAATAATTTTAAAGAAACAAGTGAAAGTCGGGCTAGATAAATAAAATGCTACGTTTTGGACTATAATGCTCTAGATGTATATCAATGGGGCAACCTGCCATTACATAGCTACACGCATGTTCGTCTGCAATTACCCACCGATCTAGTGAACCTAATTGAGTTACGCTTTACCGACATGCATAATCTTGAATCATTTATTAACTAACATGGGAGTAGGTATTTATTGTTTGTTTGTTGTAAGATTATAAATTACAGAAATTTTATTGTAATGAAATGAAAAATGAAAAAGTCTGATTTCAAATTATTTTTTTGTTATGACGCTGCCAAGTGTAGTACGGTACAAACGCATAAGAAAAAAATATTTATTTCTTTAAAGTTTAACATTATTTTAAATATAATATACTAGAAAAAATATATAATAATACAAAATAGTCGACTTCATTTTCCGTCCGTAATAACTCCCGAAATTGTAAATTTGGAATCAAATATTTTATGCTTAGATTTTATATGTACCAGCACACCAAAAGATGCTTCGAATCCAAAAATATCAAAGAGAGTCTTATATTTGATTTATTCATCTAGATAATTTATTAAAGCCATCCCTGCACTGCCTTAGGAGTTAGCATTTGACTCATGCTATTTTATATATGTAGAAATCAGACTTTACAATACCAACAATGGTATTGTATGTATTGCTATAACATCTTAGTATTCGATTACATCAGGATACATAACTTTAAAAAAGAAAACTATGTGAAAAACTGAATATTTTTTAGAGAGATCTTTGAAAAAATATTGTCGAAATCCGAGCGATAAAATAAAAAAATGAACGATCCGAACCACTCGATTTTAATTTTCTATAGCTTGAATGTCTAAAATTTGAATAAACTCGTTAATAATTTATAAAGAATTATTACTATCAGTAAAAAAAGATAATAATGTGAAAATATTTCGGGAAAAATATTGCCTGACCTGAAATTAAAATAAATAAAAAGGCTGCATGTTTTTGAGTAACTGCGAATAGTTGTATGTAACGTATCTTTGTTAGTTGCCCAAAAAATATTATCTTATCTTATCTTATTTAATCTTAACAGTGTGATTGTTGAAAATGTGTTTAACATAGATTACTTATCGTCGCTGCGCGTGCAATACCGCCGAAGAGCATTTTGTAAATACCGCGTAACAGCAAAAGGCACAAAATTGAGATATGTAATGTTACGTAGTTAAATGACTGAGATATTCAGTTTTTTCTTGTTCCTAAAAAATCGCAAAAAACGCAGATACGCGGTTTTTACAAAGTGCTCTTCCGCGATATTGCACGCGCAGCGACGACGTTATGACTTAAGGTTTTTTTCTAATTCGATCATATTAGATTGATTCTAATAAGAAAAATCAATACATTAGTGTTAAGCGATGCCAATGCGAATAATTTTGAATTTTTATTTAAAGCGAACAATTTACACATAATATTTGACACGACGTTCAATATTTAGTTCGGCAACTCAACAACAGATGGCGCTACCCATACAATCGTAAATAATGAACTAAATTTAATACCAGAACCGGATCGTATTGCACTTGTAATATGATTTTAATAAGTACAGGTCATAATGAAAACCAGTTTATGTTAACTCTGTTTTATAAAGACTTTAAAGATTAAAATACTACGTTGGCGGCAGAATCAAAGCGTTGCAATTTTGTAACGTCAATGCGCATTTTTCCTTTTATAATCGAGTTTGTGACTAATTTTCAATTGGTTGTAAACTTTAAATTATCAACATATAAATTTAGGTTTTACCGAGGTCATTTGGAATGTTCACAAAAAATTAATAACGTCATCGAATATTACATCCGCGCGCATCCTTAGATCTCAAGAAATAAAAATATATTTTTTGTATTAACTCGCGTGTAATTCGAATATATTTCTCGACGTTCGAAGTCTTTTCAGTGCATCTATTCGACATTTTGCTCCTCTGCTGCACTGGGAGTGAAGAAATAGCATATAATGCGTGCAGATGCTTATCATCCTGGCATGTCGTAAAAGTCGACTAAGGGACGGGTCCTCTCCAACATGGTGGACTATCTGTATGGGCGATGGGCTGATCACCTGTCACCATACGGTTCATCATACCATCTTAGGACTAATTAATCGAACGTGGCCACAAGTAGTCTTGTGGCTCTGCCCACCCCATTAGGGATTTCGGGGGTGATGCTATGTGACGACCCACAAGATGGACAGACGACCTAAGAGACCGCAGGAAAACGCTTCCAACCGGCCCTTTTGGAAATCGATGGGGGAGGCCTATGTCGATGAGAGTGTGTAGTGGTAGAGCCAAATAGTAATCCTCACTAGATGATTACTGTTCAAATGGGCCGGCTCGACCGGTGTAGTACCACACTCTCACAGAATATCGGTGTAAAGTAATAGCTTGCTATTGTGTTTCGTACGGTGAGTGACAAGATCCGGTGGCCTATTCCCTCATCCCCATCCCATCCCCATTCCCCATCCTTCCTAGACTATCAACGCATTGGCAGCACCTCTGGTGTTGCAGATGTCCATAGGCGGCGGTGACCACTTTCCATCAGGTGGGCCGTCTGCCTGTTTGTCAGCCTACTCTTTTCTTTAAGGGCCGGCAACGCATCCGTGGGTGGTCACGGATGCGTTGCGGGTGTCCATGGGTAGCGGTGATTGCTTACCATCAGGCAACACGCCAGCTCGTTTTCCCCACACTTATTATTAAAAAAAAATGATGAGATGATGATGATGATGAGATTCTGTTTGTTTAGGCGGTTCTGATGGCGGTGATAATTTTCAGTACTATCTTGATGATGAGAGACCGATCATAGTTAATGCAGTTCCACAAACTCGGAAATCGACTGAAAGAATAGAAAGTAAAAAAAGGGAATCATACAGGAAGGATCATACAGGATTTTTGGTACAGTGATGGAGTAAATTTGATGCGATATATAATTAAAGGAAAAACAAGAGTTAGAATTTTCTTCGACGTATCTGATGGACTAATCAATAGTGATCGTCCATTATCAAACATTATTGAATCGTTTCGCGGTCAATATTGTCCGACTTCGCACTCAGTTCGGAAGCGATTGGTTATTTCTCTTTGAGTTGTGTCATGACCAATGACTTTGTCTCAAAGCAGAGGACAACAGCTACTTAAAATAAAGCTTATATGCATCTTAATATTAATAAAATTGATCGCTCCCCTCTTCCTGATTCAACCTTATGAGGTCAAATATACATTTGAAGATATCACCTTCTATCATTCAAAACTCTTCCTTACTACCTAAACATACGACTTAAAATCACTTGACAAAGCCATCAACGGTTACAGCGAAAAGATCTTAAGTTCACATACAGAATGATTCATTTTGAAGGTTAAGTGTCCGATGTTTTGGTTCAATTTTGTTTGTAGTGTTATAAGAGTCAAGTGCATTGGAATTGGAAGGAAGTACCAATTACTGTCAATTCTGTTAGATTAGAGACGGGATTTTCGGTAGTCTGTATAGGATGAGTTTGCGAAATGTTATGTGTTTCGCATCTTAACAGAATCAACGACCAGATACTTCGCATACAAAAAGACAAAACATTATTAGCCCACTTAATAATTAAGTACTGAGTTTGATCATTTTTAACTGGTTCAAATGCATGTTTCGAAACCTGAACATTAAATAGTAGGTAGTTAGTTATCTAATAAAACCTTTCTTCCTTTGATGGCGAGGTTAGCCTCGTTTGTAGTGACCCTGCCTCCGAAGCTAGCGGTTCCGGGCTCGATCCCCGATAACGCCAACAATTTGTGTGATGAGCACGAATGTTTGTTCCCGAGTTTTGGATGTTTCCTATGTATTTAAGTATTTATTTATCTTTATAAGTATGTATATCGTCGTCTAGTACCCATAACACAAGCCTTTAGAGCTTACTTTGGGACTAGATGGATTTGTACAAAAGATTGTCCCCTAATTGATTTATTTATTTTCCTGCAAGCACCTGGTCCACCTGATGTTTTGCAAATATATATTTATGTCCTGGAAACTAAAAACAAGAGTTACCTTTTGTAAGCTTTTCACCTATAATAATCATAATCTGCAGCTCACCAAGTGAAACTGTGTTGACTGTCTGACGCTTTTAAAACTACTTAACCACCATGTCATGATTAAAAACAATAGAACGCCGTCTATGGTTAAAATTAAACCATATTAAGTACCGAGTAATAGCATAATAACCTCTCCAAATACTTCACATCTGATAGTTAATATTAAAAGTAACTCAAATACAATGCATACTTTAAAAGTACTAGACATTTGAATAACAAAATATTAAGCCGTTTCCAACTTTATTACTAATTAATCAGAGCTCAATGTCAGTTAGTACCCTATCGCTTTGAAATGTTGCACGCTCTTCAAGTATGGCATACATTGTGTGGAAGCGACATGGTATTAACTCTTAAGGGTTGCAGGTACTCAGACATCTGTTGCGTATGTTTTGTATTTCGTAGTTTATTCCAATTGTTTCAATGTATTGATATAATCACGACTTTGATTGAAATGGGGTGGAAAGAGATCAAGTACTCGTTTAAATTCAACTAATATTATTGACGGTTAGCCTAGTTGGGTTCGAGGGCAAATATTTGTGTGACGAGCACAAATGTTCGTTCCTGAGTCTTGGATGTTTCCTATGTATTTAAGTATTTATTTATCTATGTCCTTATGCATATCGTCGTCTAGTACCCACAACACAAGCCTTTAGAGCTATCTTTGGGACAATTACGATTTGTATTAAGATTGTCCCCTGATTTATAATTTTTAATAATTATCAATACATATAAAAGAATACCGTGACTCACTTTTAGACAACGCACAGCCTAAACGGGTGGTCCTAGGGGTTTGTTTGGAGGAGACATTCCTCTAGTACAGTAGTAGTATAGGTGCACTAAGGGATTTTTTGAAATTTTTCGCCCTAAAGGGGCGAAAAGGTGTGATAAAGTTTGTATGGAAAATACCGCGGGCGAAGCTGTGGCGGGTTCACTAGTAATACATATACTGCTCAAATATAAATAGAAAACTATGCTAATCGACCTTTAAAAAGTACCTAAGCTTTCTGGCTTTGTCTCACAATCTAAAATTTATGAAAAACCATTGTTAAAATGACAGTAAAATAATGAAAAGTAGGTAAATCCGAAAGTTTGTCCGCTTGACAAAAGTGTTTGTGAAATATTTGCAAAATGTATTTATTCTGTTGAATGAGTTCGAGGTAGGATGTCTTTTGTTACAGTGGAGTGGTTACACACTAGGCGATTGTACATTTACCTTTTTGAAATGAAATTTTTAGATATTAAACGGCAATGGATAATTATTTTAAGTAAAGGGTAACTCTTTTTAGGATAAAGGTACTTGTATGTATTGAAACCTATTTTAGTCTACTTTAGATGATTTGTTTGTGATAATTTCACTTGAAGGGTTGCCAACTATTTATGCGGCAAACATAGTTTTTTTTTTCCAGTCAAAGGTATTAAGCTGCGAAAATGCCTATTGGATTGGTCAACTCAAACCCCATTTGTAAGGACTGACCGAAATACAGTACAGGTACATATAGTACTGTAACGGAGTGCTCAAGGGGCCCGGATGGGGCCGTTGGACGCTCTGGTCGCAATGCTCCTGGTACTGGAGTACTGAGGAGTTTTATTATGGTTTGTGCTTGCTCACGGTAGCTTAACGGGGCTCGTCAAGGAAACATCCATTGGTTAAACAGTAATCAGTGTTTATTAGATAAGAACGTAATCTAGGAGTATAACAGTGGTTCTAAAGGTAAATGCGTTACGGACCTTCCGCGGGAATCTAGCCTAGCCAGAATGTTAGATCTCTAAGGGTCAGAGTGGACAGTCAGGTGCGACCTGGGCTACCGGGCCGCAACCACGAGCTGTCCCGGGATTAGAGGATCTCGGGTACGGAAGGACACCACACAGGTGCGATCTGGGCTACCGGACCGCAGCCACGAGTGGTTCGGAGCGGGGAGACAGGAAGGATACCAAACAGGTGCGATCTGGGCTACCGGACCGCAGCCACGAGTGGTTCGGAACAGGGAGATAGAAAGGATACCAAACAGGTGCGATCTGGGCTACCGGACCGCAACCACGAGTGGTTCCCAGCTATCCAGGTTATTGGGAAGGATACCAAACAGGTGCGATCTGGGCTACCGGACCGCAACCACGAGTGGTTCCAAGCGGGGAGAGAGGACGGAGGGGAGGGAGATCCACCGGGGTTAGGTACGCTTGAGAGCGTTGCGAACTGGGCTACCGGTCCGCATCCGCTCAGAGCGCTCCGGCGAATTCCAGCGCCGCGGCGCGCGTCGGTTTATATAGGCGCTCGCGGTGGTGGGGAGTGCTGAAGTCACCCGCTGTCAGCCTCGCCGCGGCTGCTGGAGCGGCGCGGCGCGGCTCTGTGACTTGCCTTGTCACAGTACAACAGTATATATAGTACACAGCGCCAAAATATAGTACAATACTATATACTATAGTACGATTGGCAACCCTACTTGAGACGTCAACTGCTGGACACAAGTCATCTCCTACTTCCACAATGAATATTTGCACAAAAACATTTATTAGGTTTATCTAGTATACACTCCTCTGCTGCACTGGGAGTGAAGAAATAGCATAGAATGCGTGCAGATGCTTATCATCCTGGCATGTCGTAAAAGTCGACTGAGGATCGGGTCCTCTCCAACATGGTTGACTATCTGTATGGGCTGATCACCTGTCACCATACGGTTCATCATCATACCATCTTAGGACTAATTAATTGAACGTGGCCACAGGTAGTCTTGTGGCTCTGCCCGCCCCATTAGGGATTTAGGGCGTGATGTGTATGTATATATGTATCTAGTATACGTCTAGAAAATATCTGAAACGAAAAAGGATAGCCTTTAAAAAAAGTACCACCAAATCCTGGAGTAAAATAAAACAAAATAAATATATAAAAAACTCTAAGTACAAAGTTTCAACCCTTTACGGCCTACAGCATCTAACTAACCATAAAACTATATATAATTTTTTTCTCAAAATCTATACAACCGATCAATTATGTATTTGACTTGACTATTGTCTTCAGTTAGACCGTTCAATACAAGAGGGGTTGTATTGAACGTGCTCTAAGCGATTAGTTTGTATTCGTTTGTTTGGATTAGTAAGATTGTACATTGTTATGTCCTTTTGGTAATATTACTATACCTGTACTCTTTGGTTATGCCCCTCCTTTTTAGCGCCGAAAGATAAAAACAAAAAATTGCGTTACAATATCGCTTAGACAATCCTATAATAATATTATAAATAAGAAAGTATTAGAAGGTGTTTGGTTTGTATGTTGATTCGTCAATGACGCACAAACGGCTGGACGGATATGGATGTTTAGCAGACAGATAGACCATAACTTGAAATAAAACAATGGATAATTTTGATCCCAATTCCTGTCAAACAAAGTCGTTCAAATATAGGCTAGTGAATATTTAAAAAATCATGTAATGTGAACAGCACTCCAACAGGTACAGTGAAGCACAGAAGCACAATCGATGTGCACTCAAGCCGACGCCATTGTGATGCTGCGGACGTACCGTCGAGCGGTCAAGTGGTGCGTTGATTAAAAAAGTTTTTGATACTCTTAGTAAAGAACAAACCACAAATAGGATATAGAAGCTCTTTTACTATAATGTATATATTTATTTAGTGTTCTAATTATAATGTGATTCAGCCAGCTTGAGTATTCTTATTTTTATTTAATTAAAACTTATGTAGGTACAACTTGGTATTTATTGACGAATCGTGTTGTGGATGATGCACTTGTTTTTCCTTATTCAATGTTTTTTTGTGTACTTATTTCGTAGAAAATTAGATACTTATCATGATAACAACTTTTGCACGCCACTGTACCTATCCATTTGTTGGTTTACGCTTATAATTTTGCTGTATAGATTATGACGACCTACAAAGTACAAACAAACGGACATTGCTATTGTAATATGTTATAACCCTTACATACATCCATACACGCCCCGTGCACGTCGAATAGTATTAGAGGGCAATTTGACATTTCATAATCGGTTAAATTATGGGTTTATGGTTGGATTAACTATAAAACCGATATTTGTACCTTCTACATACGTATTACTTAAGAATAAATCAGAATAATATTATAAATGTGAAAGTTTGTGTGTGCGTGAGTGTGCTCGCGCTGCCCACTTCCATGCCCACTTCCCTGCTCACTTCGGCTGCATGGGCAATGCCAGTAGCAGCGGCAGGAGCAGGAGATGTGACCTATTTAAATACTCGCGCTGCCCACTTCCATGCCCACTTTGCTGCTCACTTCGGCTGCATGGGCAACGCGAGTAGCAGCGGCAGGAGCAGGACAAGTGACCCATTTACATACCCGCGCTGCCCACTCCCATGCCCACTTCCCTGCTCACTTCGGCTGGATGGGCAACGCGAGTAGCAGCGGTAGGAGCAGGAGAAGTAACCCATTTACATACCCGCGCTGCCCACTTCCATGCCCACTTCCCTGCTCACTTCGGCTGCATGGGCAACGCGAGTAGCAACCGCAGGAGCAGGACAATTGACCCATTTACATACTCGTGCTGCCCACTTCCATGCCCACTTCCGCTGCATGGGGAACACGGGTAGCAGTGGCACGAGCAGGAAAACTGACCCATTTATGTACATACCCGCGCTGCCCACTTCCATGCCCACTTCCCTGCTCATTTCGGCTGCATGGGCAACGCGAGTAGCAGCAGCAGGAGCAGGACAAGTGACCCGTTTACATACTCGCGCTGCCCACTTCCATGCCCACTTCCCTGCTAACTTTGGCTGCATAGGCAACGCGAGTAGCAGTGGTAGGAGCAGGACAAGTGACCCGGTTACATACTCGCGTTGCCCACTTCCATGCCCACTTCTCTGCTCATTTCCGCTGCATGGGCAATGCGAATAGCAGTGGCAGGAGCAGAAAAACAGACCCATTTATGTACATACTCGCGCTGCCCACTTCCATGCCCACTTCCCTGCTCACTTCGGCTGCATGGGCAACGCGAGTAGCAGCGGTAGGAGTAGGAGAAGTGACCCATTTACATAATCGCGCAGTCCACTTCCATGCCCACTTCCCTGCTCACTTCAGCTGCATGTAAATGAGGCATATGATAATGCATAGTACCTACTGAAAATTTATAAAAATGCCGATCGTTAAAAGGGTTTCCACAGTGGCACATGCGTCAAAGTCGAAAATATCTATCCAACAAAGCGAAGTAGTTCATAGATGCGTGTGAAGTGTCGAATCCGCATTGAACCGGCGTGGGCAGTACTGCCCAGTGCCTCTCACTATGAGAGGAAGCTTATGCTCAGTACTGTTGTGGTGTAACTCGATGGCAGGCAGAGAAGACGGGGAAATACTACTCATCTTGACTTTCGGAATTAAAACACTTTCATAGCGACTTGTACTATATTTCTTATCGGAAGGACATAGGAGGAACCTCTTCGACGGCACCAGTTGGAATCAGCATCTGAACATTCGCATCCGATGTTCTAATAATATTCAAATTTAAAAATATTAAAAACAAATACATCGGCAATACGCCTGTCCAGTTACAATAAAATACTAGAGCAAAAAGAGGTTGCTCTACATCCCACCTCTCGGGGATAGGATGGACCTACCTCTGGCCTAGCTAAAATATCCCTATCTCGGTTGGATAGTACAGAGGAACCATTCTTTACTACAGAATAGCATGTATCAGTCCAAATGCCAATCGAGGACAATTTCATCCTGCATTGGGGCATAATACATGCCCCAGCATACCAAAACCAACCTAAAACGTCGTGCTGTGGTTCCTAATTAAACATCATTAGTTGAAGGATCCCTAGCTATAGCGCCTAACCGAGAACCAATATTCCGGTAATATGGCAACCCAGACAGTTTAACCATTAAATATTCGTCCTTAACAAAATTTCTACCTTTCTTTAAATATAAGACTAAGGCTATACAATACAGTAACCTTGACACAATATATCGAGTGTGACCCTGCCTTATACTAGGCACCACCCGACATATCGCCTCACACCCGACACAACACATCAAATGTATATAGCCCTTAACATCCATGCGTAGTATCGCGCGACAATAGGCTCCTACCCCGCACCTCCACCATGTTGTGGTGTAACTCGATGGCAGGCGGAGAAGACGGGGAAATACTACTGATCTTGACTTTCGGAATTAAAACACTTTCATAGCGACTTGTCCTATATTTCTTATCGGAAGGTCATAGGAGGAGCCTCTTCGACGGCACCAGTTGGAATCAGCATCTGGACATTCGCATCCGATGTTCTAATAATATTCAAATTTAAAAATATGAAAAACAAATACATCGGCAATACGCCTGTCCAGTTACAATAAAGTACTAGAGCAAAAAGAAGTTGCTCTACAGTACCATATGACATATACAGGGTGATGATGATGATGACGAATCGAATCCGCTAGATGCTTAGAAGTCTAATAGTGCCATCACTAGTGGGTCGATCGCATTTTGGCTAAAAATTCTGTAAACCACGGGTAAAGTCGAGTGTAAGCTTACTTATTTATTTACAAAAGGTGGACTTATTGAAACATTCTCTACCAGTCGAACCTTTGAGCTTAGCAGAAATTAGATTGCGGGTGGTGCATTTTTAGATATGCAAATAAAATAAACATAATGCTTGAATGAGCAAAAACATTTGAATTCGATAAGAAAATCCAAATCACACTGCATCCGAAATTAATGTTACCAACAAAAACAATAAAATTGCATTATTCCAAATGAAGGAAAACAGTAGCAGACATACGTGTTGCCAACATCACCGGAGTCACGGTTTAGCCGAAAAACGCCTCAATCCATAAACCTGAAGTTTTGTTCTTTTACTTTTAACACCTTTGGAATTTACACATATTGAATTTGTTGAAAAAACGTCCTTGCAGGTTTGTTCTCCGTGGAGCCAACACTTGGTAGATTGCGAAATTCATAGAATTATAATTATACCTATAATTACAAAAAATTATGAGGGTTAGAACAAAACAACATAAACCTAATAATACTAGTACATATGTATGCTAGCTTGTTCACGGTATCGGCACGTTCTGTCAAACTCAGGAATGTTCGCTAAAGGAATATTGCTGGATGAGTAATGATCTGGTACTGTTTTTGAATCTCTCTGTCGTTTCGACTGTCTATATATTGAAATATGTTATATACGTATATATTTTAATGTATTTGAATATGTTTAATAAATATGTGGGTGTAGGATATTTATATAATATATTTACCCAGTATGTTCTATCTCTGTATAGCTTTTGGAACTGTGTGTCTATCCTCTTGCACCGTTTTTCCCATTTACTTCAAGATTAGCTGGAAGAGATCCCTTAAATGGATAAGTTTGCCTTTGTACAATTAATATTACCTACATGTGCATTTTTGTGTAACTAATAAAACACTTATTTATTAGTGCGCATATTATTATATGTCCCACTATAGGGAACAGGAATGCGCTCATAATGAGTACTACCCAGTCTGTAGTACGTGACCCCACGCAGGCTTTGTGCGAATTGGGGACTTCGCACATATCTTGCTTCTTAGATGTATACTATACAGGTTTACTCACAATGTCTATCTTCACCGAAATGCGTGAAGTAAATATCAAATTAAGCTCCGCACAGTTTCGAAAAACTTGAGTGCAACAGGATTTGAACTCATGACCTGCTCGAGAAAAAACGTTATTTGTATTTTAATTAAATTGTTAGATCCAAGTGGCTCACAGCAGCAAGAAGCGATTGTTTTCGTGAAGACACACCGACAGACAAAAAAGACATTTCTATAATCAAAAGATCCATCAAAAGCAAATTAATGCAGCGACACGCCGGCAAAAACTCGCGCGCAGCTTATTTTGGTTTAGGGATCCGTCGGCTGTATTTTTGGCTGGCTACTGTTTGGGAACCCAGTGGTGTAATCTAAGTCCAAAACCAGCGCGATGACAGTTCCATTTGGAACCGTGTATCATCCAGTAATAGGTAAAAATAATATTACTTTCCGTCCGATTTTGAGGAGATTCAGAAAATTTACTGAAAAATCACAATTAAATACAATCATATCACGAATTCTGGATAAACCGTAGAATGTGATGATTAGATATTTGATTTAGTCAATTATTAAAGTAAGTGCCTAATTACTATGGACTAATCTCAGCAGTCTTACACCAATTTAGTAAAAATCAAACTATAGTTAAATAATAAATTAGGGCCTGAAGCTCTTTTATATCTTAAAGGTTTTGATTTGCATAAAGGTGATTGTAATTACGGCAAAATTTTAAAATAACCAGTATTCCTTATTTATTTAACGCTACGGAACCCTCTAACCCGTATGTCAGTTCGTGGTCGCCTTAAGCTCGCGATTAGGCCGCGGCTACAATGAGACAGCGGGGCGCCGCAGCTAACGCGCAGCGGGCGATGTGTGAACCGGGCTTTATGTGGGGCAAAGGATCAGAGAGAGCGAGTTGGCAATTTTTGGAACTTAAGAGCTTTACATAGTAAGATGACCCTGATAACCTCTTGACTTCATACTAACTCTAGACCTATGGAAAGAAAGCCACAGTGGCATGTTACGTTTGTCCAACTTTTTTTGATGTGGAACATCTTTTCTCTCGCTTTCCTGCAATCTGCGGGAGTGATTTCGTGAAAAGGGACGGAAGTGTGTAACAGGAAGCCGGGGAAGCGCGCGCTATTTGATTTGACCAATGAACGCGCCTGTCAGTCAACAGTGTGTGCGTGTGTGTGACAAGAAAGGGAAATAGAGAAGAAGAAGGCATCAGCTGTGCGCTTGACTTATAGTGTTGAGTATAAAGTGTGCTGTCATATCAACTTTTGACTTTTTACTAGCTGTATCAAGCAAGTCAAAAGAGAGATTACGTGTTTTCAGGATATAATGCTAATGTTGCTTATTACCAAGGTGAGATGTTAGATGTTACACATCATATGCGACTATTGTAAGGCTCGCTCGTTGATTACCCTTGACCTCAATCTCACTATGGTAAGCGACGATGAGGTCAACGATGAACCGGGCTTACCCAGAAGATACCTATGCACTTCATGACGGTAACCAGATTATAATAAGACGCAGGCAGAGAGTACGACATCTTGGCTATGCGCCAAATTAACGAGGAATCAAAGCGCTTCGCAAATCTAATTAATCATCATTTATTTAATTAAAATAATTAAACAGCCTAGCAGCATAACACTACAGCACTGTGACATACATACTAAACAACAAGGTAACAAGGCAGGAGAAAAAACAAAGACAATGAAAGTAAAAATAAAAACATATATGATGACGTTATCAATAGTTGGAAGAATCTAAATACTCTTTAGACCGAAGAAAAGCAGGCATCCATCCTCTCACAGAACTTTAAGCATTCATGAGACATCATCCTCCGCAAGCAAACACATCAGAATCTGGGGCAGAGTCTTGAAGCGTATTTAGTAAATGCAAGGCGTTGCACCATCATGTTGGCCTACTCGTGGTCAAATCTTGGACATGGACCTCCTCCAAACTCTTCCAGGTAGAGCGATCTTATGCCTTTTGCATCCAGTTATGTACTGTAAAACGAATTCTTATTTCTAGGGCATATTAAAAGACTACGTCATGGACAGGGACGTTTGGCTTAAATCCTGACCTGCACCGGCGATCCCTGGGTCTCGATGGGCTTACCTACTGTGGTATATACTTAGATTTTTACAAAACTGTAGACGTCATTCTTAACTTATACGTGTACTGTTTTGAAAAAATGATACCTCACCGAGTTTCTTGCCGGTTTTTCTCAGTAGAGGATTTTTTCCGAACCGGTGGTAGATTCATTCCTTGACCTTCATAAGAGCTTGTAAAAGCCTAAATTGAATGAAGATAGTTTGACTATGACTTTGAACTTGAAAAGGTAAGCGAGGGTTATTTCGCCGTTACACTTATATATTGAATTGTTAAAATAACATATCCATTTTGGACTTCAGCCCCCGCTTATTCTTATAACTCGGGCCACACTAGCGTTGGTCTTTTTGTGCCCTTCCATAATGCAGTGGCACTAATGTTTATTATGTGTGTGTCGCCGCCCTTACGTCGTCATGGATTAGGCCATGTCCGGGTTAAGATGTTTCAGTGGATTAGCGGCGTTAACATAAGGGTATATTTGCAAATTTTACTATTTAACGATTTGCATAAACTCACTCATACCTTCAGCAATTTAGATGAAAGTCCTCATCTAAATTGCTGAAGAGATGAGTGAGTTCTCTCGAGTCTCAATCTCTGTTTTAACTGTCATAACAAACATTAGCAAAGAACAAAGAAGATTGTATGTATTTGTAAGGAGCCGTCATAATAATCCAATTTTTAGTTTTTGTTTGTACATAAAAGTATAGTCTAGAAGTCGGTGTTTTATTTTGTACCTATACATTACCCGTATTATTAGATTTTCTATTATTTAAGTACTTAAAAATGCCACGTATATACGTTACGCTTCAGCGTTACTCCGTACACGTTACATTAACCCTTGATACACGTAACATGTTTTAAAATACTGAGCTTAATAAAAGCACTTTTTGTCATTTTATCAGCCACGCCCTTAAGCTCTTTACAAAAGATCCTATTTATTTTTTAGCAACATTTCGGAAGTACGGTGTGCTATTTCATCTGTTGTGTCGGAATTAAAAAACCGTTCCATATGGCAAGGTGGCGAGTGTACATTTTAAATAATAAAGAATTTATGAATTGCATTGTCAAATTTATTCAGGAAGAAGGTTAAAGAAGTTACTGCTACCGTTAATATATTTTCATGTGATATAATCATCATTATATACAATAATCATTGGACCTAATAACATTTAACATAACAACTTTAGTAAATACTATAAAATATTGGTGACTCCTATTTCTCCTTTATATACTCGTATTTATTGTATCTATTTATTATTTAGAAACGCAAATACTTTTTACCCATCCAACAATAAACGGGAAAATATTGGGTAGAATGGGGGAAAGTCAAATGGGTATTTAAGTATCGCTCATCCCTAATATTGCCCAGTTTTTCTCATTCAAAGCCAATATAACTTTACTCAATTTAGGCTTTTACAAGCCCTTATGAAGGTCAAGAAATGAATCTACCACCGTTTCGGAAAAAACCCTCTCCGGAGAAGAGCCGGCAAGAACCTCGGTGAGGTATGATTTTTGTCTTTGTCTCCAGTTTTATACAAATCTAAGTATATACCACAGTAGGTACACCCATCGAGACCCAGGGATCGCCGGTGCAGGTCAAAATTATTTCTAAACATCGCTAGCTATAATGTCTTTTCTGTGGATTCATCCATACTTGTCTTATTTGGTAAACTAGTTTTTAACCGCAAAATGCACCTTTTTTGGCTAAAACATCTGTGTCCTTGCAAATAAAAACTGGAGACAATATTTTAGACGTCACTTTCCCAATTTTTAGCATAGGTTTGTTTTATTTAGGAAAAAACAGCTGTTTCACCCAAAAATTGCATATTTTGAGGTTAGAAACTTGTTTACCAAATAAGTATGGATGAATCCACTTCAGTCCGTAATATACCCTGGATAAAATAAGAATTTGCTTTACCGTAGATTTAAACATGAATTATGTTATTAATAAATCATTTCATTTCATTTCTGTTTGTCATTATAAGAGGGTGATTGAGCGCAGTCTGGGGACGTGTGATTATGCCATGGATAGATCTGAATGAACATAAATTCTAATCCATCTAGCTCTTAAGGGTAGGGCCATAGCCAAGCCTAGATGTTGGGTGTTGTCGGATGACGCGAATAAAAACCTGACAAACCTAGCGTACACGAAAGAGCACGTTGTATGCGACGCAGAAAGAAGGCATAATTAGAAGGAATCTTCAAGAAAATTAAGACCAGGTAAGACCAACTATCGGTATGATGCCTACATGATGAAAAGTTCAAGAACAAAATATATACGACACAGGCAGATCGGACTTATGGATTACCGTTGGCGATCGAATTATAAACAATAAACACATGGAAAGTCTATTAAATTAATCGACATTGAATAATTAAATTAAATATTGATCACTATTGACCCGCATGAGTTTCATTCAAATCATTAAACTATTATTATAATACTCCTTTTGTTCTTAAATACACGGCTTTTGGCATTAACAAATATATACTATGTTGAATATTGTCAATGAATTATTAATGAGCACATAAGGGCAACGATGTATTTTTGATATAGGTACATACTACTCCAATAATCTCCATTAAATTATAATAATAATAATAAAGACATTTATTTAACACACATTAGACACAGACAGATAACAAAGAAACAATGAACATAAAAAGCTGTGCCGAACGGTGCCAAAGAGGGTGCCACTCAGCGTGATGCCGTGGCGAGCGTCGGCGCTGATTTTCAGTGGCCCCTAGGTGACAATACGAGCGACGGAGAACAACACTTGAGCAACTCAACCAGTGAATGTTAAATTGTAACAAGCCACTGCCAAAATTAATTGATATTCGAAATTAGCTATTCACTACTGAACAACTTAACACCTGATTGATGCAAATCTTTGTTTATTGAGCAATTCTTTCATGTGAAATTGTATCCTTCAAAAACGTGTTCCGAGAACATAAGGAGAATAGTTTTTCATTTATCTATCCCTGTACTTTGATCAAACTGCAAAGTGTTGGTTTAGATTTTGATAGGCATTTTTTCGTACCTAAGCATCTGTTTTGTTAGACAGTGAGTCTTCTGTACGTTAGTACTATTATCTATTCTGTGGTAGGGCCTTCGTCGAATCTCTTTCATCATCATTGACCTATATCCGTCCCAATTTAACATTTTGAAAGCCACGGTTGAAGGCGAGAAAGCGTGCCCCGGACGCCGAATGACGGCTGTAGCCGAAAAAAATTATGGAAAACGACATGCCGTGGCGTCACGGGCACGGAAATCTGCTGTCGGCCATAGCCGACTGTGGCGTTTAAAAGTTTAATTACTTCACAAATGTATGCATGTTTCCACGCGATGTTTACCTTTACCGAAATTCTCGTGTAAATATCATGAGATCTGATTTTTTTTGAGTTATCAATCGGGATTTGAACCGGCGACCACTAGGCTACCGCTGCACAGTCTTGAGCGTAGGCCTAATATCAATTTCGTCCTTGATAATATCAGACTCAATATCCAAACAGCGCTCCTTTTTTTCATAAAGGACCTTCTACAATGGCTTATCCAACAAAAGGTACAGTCAGGATGAAAAGCGGTTTTGTATAAAAGCGTATGGATTTTTTCTGCTGACCACACCCCCCTTGTACAGTCGAGAACGAAAAGGAAGAGGGTGTATTATTACACTATTGTGTTGTGTTTGTTATTGTACTTTTATTTGGGATTAATACTGTTTGTAAATTTTGTTCACTCCGCAAATATTTTAGATTAGCTTTAAGAAGCTTTAGATGTTGGAATATAGTTAAGTTGTCTAAATTATAATTTATATTAAGTTTAGATAGTAATAATTCAAGTGTAATTAAAGTTATATTAGAATATAAAAATAAAAAATAACAAATGATACGTAGATATTTTTAATTCTTTCTCAGTCGGAAAGCAAAACTTTGTCTTTAGTTTCCTTCTTAATTATGAAATCGAAGACCATTTCTTTATTACAGTAACCTCCACTCTAAAAAGCGTCCCATCACACGAACATAATACTTAAAAATCTGCAATACATCAAACGTCACTCATTCTCGTAAAAGCTGGTGACATTCTCAATATAACGCCATTATCAAAATAATAATCATTACGCGTAACTCAATACCATAGAATTATATTAAAAAGCGCTTGCTATGGCACGTGCCAAACACGATACTTAAATTGGTGGCCGCCATCTTGTTCTTTATTTGAATCGACTCGATTCTTTATTTGAATTTTGAATGCTCAAGAACGGTGTTTCTTATTTTGGTTCTTCACAATGTAATTAAACCGTTTTTATGTCGATTGAACCGTTGTAGCATTTGCGAAATCAAAATGGAAGTTATACTTTTTTAGACATTCTATTAACCTTTAAAAAGCTTTCACAGTAGTAACAGTTATACGGTATCAAAGACAAGAGACTAAGAAAGAGAGTAAAGTATAATAGTACCTAGTTAGAGCAGGCTCGGATACAGTAGTTCATTTAGGGGAGCCAATTTTTGTGTGAATTTTACCTACCTTCTAGCAAATTCGTTCTATGCCTCGGTCGTGAGCCAGGCGAGGGCAATTTCTCGCCCCACCATGTATCTCCGCGTGATTTAGAGTTAATAACGTAATAATAAGTTTACAATTTTATTTTTAAAGGAGCTTTTTTTGACGGACACAAACTTAACACAAACTAAAAGCGACCGGTCGTCATATAATTCTTCCGGAAAGGCAAGTGCAGCAGTAGACTTGTCCAGGTTGAAATGATGATGATGAGGACTTCAATCAGTTTAAACACTTACAATTTAACAACTATTATTATTGCCCCTTGAACATCAACGTACAGGGCCTTTTAAGTAGCTAATTGACGTCGTATGCAGTACCCGCTGCGAAAATTACTGCAAACCAGCCCATAGCTATTATTGATAAAACTTCATGTTTTTACCTGCCGTGCTAAGTTATAAATTATGTTATTATTAATATATACACAATCAATAAAAAATTACATAGGTATAAACTTTTTTTTTTATATCAAGCAAACCGCTTGCCGCCTTGTTGCCTTGCCTCCGCTGCTGGCTTTTTGGGGAACTTACACACATTCCCAATATTCCGGTCCTCGCAATATGGCTCCTGGGATTTTGCCGGTTTTTTATATACATAAATACATACATAGCATCACGCCCGAAATCCGTAATGGGGTGGGCAGAGCCACAAGACTACTTGTGGCCACGTTCGTTCGATTCGGTTTTTTATATGCCTGGCAACATTACAATTATCCCAGGAATATTGCCGGCAGTATTACTATTCGATACCGGGAATGGAACATCATATTACTTTCACATAATAATTTCCTCTCAAAGTCAAACGTTCGTATTGGAAAATTCAACCATTCGTCAAACTTTTGACGAACCACCCCTAATGTATAAAATCTAAATAATTAGAAAACAATTTATCATAGCGATAAGGGCATAAGCAGACCTAATAGTGCTCAGATAATTGGCGGCGTGTGCAGCACCCGCTGGGCAATTACTGCAATTCAGCCGTATTAAATTCGGTTTTTAACCTGCTGCGAGTATTAACTTATATTATTATAAATAAATATCGCAATCGAAAATATTACCTGTGAATTAAAAACCACACAAGGGGTTGTTGTTAAATTATTAAATGATAGTTTAATATTGGCTACACTATCGTACTCAGATAAATCTCTAGACCACAGAGTACTATTCAAGATTTTTTGGATAATACCAGAATTAAAAATAACCATTATGTTATGCATTATGTAGAGCATTATGTTAAATAAAAAATGTCTTATGTTATTCAGAATTAGGGAATTTAATTATTGAAACACATGAATGATCACCTAACATTATTTTCTTACTTTGACGGCGTATAAATTAACAAGTGAACACGACGCAAAAGTTATGTCCTATATTGTATACATTTAATTTATTTATTTTTGAACAATAACCTTATTATTTCAACAGAGCGTCGGTGGCCTATTGGCTAAGGATTTCGACTCGTAATCGGTGACCGGGTTCGAATCCAAGCGGTTGCCAACCAATGAGTTTTTCTAACTTATGTACATAAATTGCGGTAACCGATGCTCTTACGTCGAGGGAAACCTGCACATTTGGGTAACTAAATATGTAACCATGATCCAATTGGTTTGGTTGCTGTCACAAGGGTTACAGAGCAGGGCAGTCGCTTCAATATAATAACCCGACCTGCCGAATCTGGGATCATGGTCAACGCATACCCCGAATTAGAGACAGGAAAAAGCGCTAGGAAGAGAGAGAGAAAAAACATTATTTCCAATTATTATATTAAATTATCATGTAAATACTTTAAAGTAAAAACAAAATACTATTTAAAATTGTCTAACAACACTTAACTAAATTCCTCGACAGTACTTGCCTGGATGTAAAAATCCTTTAATTTTGGAGTTATTTACATCTGCACGGATCACATAACCCGCTCCAATTCCGTAGCCGGGTAAAATAAAAGCCATTCGCCGCCTTTGATGCGCCCGCGCAATACTTTTTACGCGAATAAGTCGCGCAAGAGACAGCTACAATTCTACCATTTTAGTAAGTCACATCATTCAAGGTAAAATGGTCCTTTTGCTAATGCTATAAGAGCTTCAACGTGTCACTTATTGTGGTGGTCGCTACAGAGATATGCATGCGCATGCGGCCCTTTTTGTAAGGCATCTCGCTCTATTGTTTTTGACGAGGCCGGAGGTTTTTAAGAGATCCCCTTTAGGCGTTAGCGTGCTTTGGATATCCGATCTTATAAAAAATAGTACCTAAGTGTTTTTATTTAAATTGCGACCAGAGTATGGGTTTTCATTTTAGGCAATGAGTTCCTACTTATTTCTTAGAATCCAAACATTTTTTAATGTTATAATTATTTTTTGCGATTTCAGCTTTTTGTATAGGTTTTTGAAAATCTTCAAAAACAGTTTTTCTTAAACGTAAAATTGATGACATGAATCATTGAAATTTGCCTATCTATTATAGTTTCTGTCTTGGTCTCACTGACCCATATGGATTGCCCATCCTGTATAATTCAGAAACCAAACAATTCAACCTTTCATGTTATATCAAATACAACACGATTGTGAAAAAAATATTGTTGGCAGGTTTGGTCGGTTTATGCCAAGGAGCTTTAAAAGTGTTAAAAAATCATCATAAACGTGCAGTTAAACGAGCAACTTTTTTACAGCAATGCGTGGCTGGCAACTATAGGCATCTTTCTCTAACGAAGGAAGTTAGAGTAAGACAGTTATAGTGGCCGGCTATAAATTGCCATGAAAAGTTCCTCGTGTAAACTGCACTTTAAGATAACTAGCTAAAATCTGTCGGTAATTTAAATAATAATAACTTGTTAAATACCACATTTTTTTGTTATTATGTAGAAATTTACCATATGATTTGGCTATACGCATAAAACCGTTGCGCACATCAAAATTCCTCGGCCATTCCTCTCTGTCCTTGCTTCCGAAGTTCGCTTGTAGTGCAAATCAAAAATAGAAAATAGTTATATTTTTGTTGAACGCTGTGAATAGAAACCTTTTTTTGCACTTGTCACAATTTTTTTGACGTTTTATTGCTGTCAGTGGGGCCAAAAGACTTACTGCTGAGTTTCTTGCGGCGTTTCTTCTCAGCACATGTCACCTTTCGAAGCGCTGGTAGATTCAGACATGTAAAAGAGCCCGTGTGGCCTACTTGCAAAATAAATATTTTCATTTTCATTTTCAATACGAAAGTGTGTTCGCTTTTATAAGTCACTAAACTTAAAATAAGAAACGTCAAATCCGTGCTATACAAAATCAAGTTTGACTATTCTTACTTTAAGTTTAAGAAGTTTTAAATTAAGAAGACAACGTTTTGAATTGGACCCAGTCCTCCTTAATAAGTCAGCAGTGAAGTTAGCCGCACTAGCGATTATAATTTGGCGAACATTTATTATATTTAGCAAGGATTTCAAATTCAATTACATTCACGCGACACAATTTGATTCAATTTAAAATTGCTAGAGAAATGGTCAGCTATGCTCTCCTTATTATTTTAAATAAAAATAATTCTTTTTACCATTAAATTGACTAAAGAAACCAAGCTGCCAACATACCAGATGTCTGTTTTTTATTCTTTTGTATCGGAAACTGGCCCCTGTTTTATTTTTAAAGGGTTCCGGGGGCGGGTACTTCCGTTTCCATTATGCTCTATTGGGGGTTCTTTTTATAAACTTTTTTAGTAAAATGTGACACTTTGCAATGTGTTGGAGGAGTTGTCATGAGAGTTGGTGAGTGTGACGCTAGGTGGCAGTGGTAAGCCTTGGTTATTTCGAGATCAACCAATTTGGCGTAAAGGCGAGTACCATATACAAAAATACTTTATAGAATCATTCTGTACCGTAAATTAGATAGATTATTAGATAATTAATATGTACTGGATGGAACGGAAAGAGGCAGCTTCCCGCAAATATAAGTTTCTGTAGGCTTAGGTGTATATTTTCTCCAAGAAGCTATGCTAATATTTATTGTAGCCGTTAACAAGCTACACTTTCCAAAATTTAATCCAAAATTACGAATCGGTTCAATCCTACGTGACTTAGGCTTGCTTGATACCTATGCGGGTGTATTAGGGTTGGCAACATGTTAAAAAATCGCTAAAATCTCGTTTCTTAAAACACGCACTAGTGTTTTAAGGCCTATCATTATGCAACCGTTGCATAAACTACTATTATTGTAATATTTCATAGCAAAGAGATTGTACAGTATTTATATGATAATACAAGATTTTCCGCAAGGTTCCTCGTGTCATTCTACCCGGTATAACGGGAAGAAACGCATGTCCGCCATTTTTTTTAATGAATAACTGCTAAACTATATACAAATCTGTTCAGTATTTTGTAGATTAGCGAATCTCAAGAACACTGACCAGATTTGAATATAGTTTTCTCTGTTATAAATCTACAAGTATTGAGAGAGGTAGGTATGTGTTTTGAAATATGTCTCGAAATATTCCTTGAATATTTTACTGATTTTGCTACCCTTAATACCTTTTCCTTAAAAATAAGAAACGTCAAGCTACATTTTATAAAGCGCCAATCTGTCAACATTGAGTTTGACGTTTCTTATTTCAAATTTAGCGACCGCACTTTCGAATTGGTCCCACTGTAATTGTAAAGCCTGGAAGTAGATAAAATGTGCACTTTTATACTGGTTCCAAAACACGTGCATAATTTGAACTATTCAGTTATTCTGCGTTCGCAACTAAATAGTCTGATAATGAACTTGTATTATAATTACTGGATCTAAAGAAAAACCGTCACTAATTTTGACCAAAGTAGAATGTAACGACAAATTAAACTGTCATTTGTTTTTTCGATAAAATGTCAATACAGTTGACACCTTTATCCTAGGAAACTCGTGTTAACGGGACCATTATAACCTGAACTTTAGAATCGAGTGACTTCTATACATACTTTTTTAGGGTTCAAAGGGTAGAAACGGACCCTATTACTAAGGCTCCGCTGTCCGTCTTTCCGCCAGTCTGTCTGTCCGTCTGTCACCAGGCTGTATCTCATGAACCGTGGTAGTTAGACAGTTGAAATTTTCACAGATGATGTATTTATGATGCCGCTATAACAACAAATACTAAAAAACAGAATAAAATAAATATTTAAGGGGGCTCCCATACAACAAAAGGGAATTTTTTGCCGTTTTTAAAAATAATGGTACGGAACCCTTCGTGCGCCAGTCCGACTCGCACTTGGCCGGTTTTTAACTACAAGAAGCAGGACAACTGGTATTGGTCTGGAAGAAGAGTCAACCAAGCAAGTTCTTCTTACCCATATCCATTAAAAACGGGAACGTGTGTTTGTTTGTTCCGTTTTCACGGCCAAACGGCTTAACCGATTTCCATAAAAATTGGCACATATATGATGCGTTATAGGGAGATGGATATAGTATACTTTTTATTCCGGTATCCAGGAAGGATTTTCAGGAATCTTTATAAACACAGGATGTATGAGAAATGCTTCTCTTCAGTAGACCGACAAAGTTGTCAGAATATGTGAACACGACATGTCTTTGTGTTTGTGTTGGACAGTTTGGGCCGTTGAGCGTTACGTTACTTATTAATTAATAATCAAACTAGCTTTTAACCGCAACTTCGTATGTGTGGATATGTATCTTTAAAATATAACGAATTCTCATGTTACGGACTTTTTTCCTCTTTAATACAGGCTTCCATTGAACATGCACGAACTTGCCGTTAATGAATTTTTAATCGCCTATTTCACCCTTTAAAAAAAGTAGCGTATATCTTTCCCCAGGGCTTTAACTATCTCCATACCAAATTTCATCAAAATCGGTCAAGCGGTTTAGCGGCACGGGCTCTCGTTGGATCGCACGAACTTCCCATAAATCAATTTTATAGCCCCTATTTCACCTTTTTTGCGATGTATTTTCATTCCAAGTCCTTCCCCAAGTCTCAAACTATCTCCATACCAAATTTCATCTAAGTCGGTACAGCGGTTTATTCGTGAAAACTTAACAGACAGACTGACAGAGTTACTTACGCATTTATAATATAAGTATGAACAGAAGCAACCTCGATTCCAATAACCCACGGCAACATGAGATTTCTAAAAACTCTAATTGCGATGCCAAATCCGTCGCGCGCGCACGCCGCAAAAACAAGCATCCCTTTGTGAAGCCGCCATCTGCTGGACGTTTCAATAAGCTTTTTAATTGGACGCCATTTTAATTATTGAACTGTACTTTTAATGGTTGAGTTATGCGTCGAAAAATATCTATCAATACATATAAAACAGTACCGTGACACACTTATAGACAACGCACAGCCTAAACGGGTGGTCCTAGAGGTTTACAATTTGGAAGAGACATTCCTCGGGTACCCTAGAGGTGCACTAAGAAGGGATTTTTTGAAATTCGATCCTTAAAGGGGTGAAAAGAGGTGATAAAGATTGTATGGAAAATACCGCGGGCGAAGCTGTGGCGGGTCCACTAGTACCTACAGTATAATACAAATTCAACGTTTGTTGTCTTTTGGTCTTTTACAAGGTGTATTATGGGGTTGTACGTGGTTACATAGACAACAATTTTATAGAATTTCGTTTCACATAACTTATTTCTCATATTATCATTTCATAGAATAATCAATATACAGAACACTTACTTTGAAGAAATTTAAATCATTGATTTTTGTCACAAATAAAACTTAATGCTTCGATATTCATATCATAGAATAACAAACAAATATTCTTTATACTTATATTATTTACTTAATATAAAATTTATTACCAAAAAACACATTTTATTTGTAAGATATTTATGTATAAAATTATGGATAGCATGACGTCTATTTTTACATTGTTCGTTTCGTTTTGTGGGCTGTTACAAAAAAAAGACCTAACATCGAAGGCTAAGGCAGGAGTTTCGCTCCCGCCTTAGCCTTCTGAACCTGACCTGTCCATGTCGGTTCTGCTCCGACCTATTTTGCTAGCTCGCTTCGCTCGCTCAATCACTGGCATTTACCATTTTTAGTCATTGACGTAACCTCTTCAGCATAAGTAACATCATACTTTCAAAATATTGAAACATTTTCGTTGAAATAAAACTCCATGGAAAAATACACCGAACAAACAATATTCGTTAAATAATAATTCTACTATTTCATAAGTTTGTTAAATAAAAAAAGAGCTTATAAAATTCATTGAATTGGGTTTCTGTGAAATATTCTTTGAAACAATAATATTCGAAATAAAATTCAAGGACCAAATATTACATGAAACATTTTCTGCGAAACGAAATTGTATGAAATTTCTGTCTGCGAAACCAGGGGACACCGAATTATAGAGAGTGTGTCCAGGAACTACATGACCTCATCCCACCCTCCAATTTTACCCATCAGTCTTCCAGATGCCGCATTAGATTGAATTTCCAAGGATTTGTACGGAGCTGTTTGCTGCGTCATTTCATATTCGCACTTCCAAGGAGTGGAACGCTCTCCCTGCGTTTGTATTCCCGGAATCGTATGACTTTGGCGATTTCAAGGCAAGAGTGAATAACCATTTTCTGGGTAAGCGTGTACCACCTTTGACCCTGTCATCACTTAGCATCAGGTGAAACTGAGGTCAAATCCTTAATAGCATTTAGTGTTGGCATTTGGTACAACCAAGGGCCATTGTAGAATTTCCAACTGAAACACTATAATGCAGAAATGCCAACTGTTTTAAACCAACGGTAGGAGAGGTCGCATTGGCCCAACGTTGGTAAGTGGATAGGCGTAATGATATTATAATATCTAATAAGGCCTACGTTGTATACGATGCAGCAATGCCAACCGTTTTTAAACAACGGTAGTGGTATTCACAATGGCCCAGCGTTGGTAATTGGTTGGGCGTAATTATAATCTGTTTGTTATATTGGTCAAATGTTAGTTGTATGTGGCCAAGCTACTAACTATATCTCTACGGATTCCCTACTGTTGGACAATGGATGCCAACGGAAAATGCTACTAGGGAAAGCAAACCCATTTTAAGATTTAAAAAAAATATATCGTACAGTGGAAAATGTTTGTAAAAAGATAACAATGAATAAATGCTACGGGGGTCTTCTGAATGAGCAACACAACACATCCCAATGGTTTTTGAATTTCATGTCACCTATCATCTCGCAAAACTTCAACACACGACACACCTGCCCTTGGTAATAACTGTTATTTTCAGCAAACCAATACTTACTTTTAAAATGCGTTCCAAGCTAAACTTTTTGTATTTGGAGTCCAACTATAACATAAACAAATAAATTCTGTATAACTTATTTCATTTACTTATTTGTCTTCTTCTTCTGCTTATCAGAGATTTAAGAAAGAGTGTACGTCTAGTTGTTTCTGTACAGTTCTTAGATCAGATTTTGTAATGTACCTCGTACAAAAATTAAACTATGTTTGAATCAAGACCTCGCGAACTTGACAATGTTTTTATTTATTTTTCATTTATAACAGTATATGTAAAAAAACGATGTTTCCGGAAATAATAACACAAAACTATGTCTTTTACTCTTTTTATTTTGACAAAAGAAATTAATTCATTTTTTCTTATTCCACTTTCCTTATAATACAGTAGTTATAAAGTAATTAAACTATCTACTTATATTTATATGTATACTTCATTTCTCTATATGATACAAAATATATTTACAATTTCTCCCCGTATTGACCCATCTAGAATAAATATTTTAGTCTGTCCAAAATACAAAATACAAATTTATACTTTCAAAGCTTAAGAACACCTCAATTGTTTATTTACACAATTTAGATTTTTATTTTCATATACGAAATACAATAATTGCCTAACAGATACATTGAAAATATAAATTTGTAATTGAAAGAATAATAAAAACTTGAGCAATTGAAATTATCTATGTTTTTAGATACAAATAAAATTGTATTTTTTCTCTAGGTTAGAGTATCTAGGATGTAGTTTTAATATATTATCAAATGTTTATATTTTGAAAAGACTAAAAATATTGAAATTGCAGTTAAAATAAAACATAAAATGTATAGCTTAAATAATAAAAAGGGTTTGCATTCAGAACACAATTTTCGCACAAAACTAGATGTAATAAATAGTACATTAATTTTACATCAAAAGAATAATTGTTCTATAAAAAAATTACTTAAAATTATTTATCACAACAGACTGGTTTGTGTTCCCGTTTGTTTATTGAATAATCTAAATAAATAAAAACAAATGTATTAAAGCTTATTATTTTTATTCAGAAGTTAATGATTTGTTACATTTACATCATGTAAACATTTATAAAGTAGAAAGCTAAATTTTAACTTGAAATAGATGTTACAACAGTATGAAAATTTTGTATTAGCACAATTTTACTGTAGGTATTCATTATTAACACGAAGATATATTCAATGTTTTTTGTTTCCATACGTGATAAAATGTTGACAAAAGATGAAAAATCAACAAATTTTGCAAACTAATGGTAAATGCTTAAAACAATTAATTCTTGGGAATATTTTGGAGGGAATAAAATAAATTGGAATAGTTTTTATAGACAGTCATTTAAATCTGTCATACGCCCTTACGAAGGACCTTCTTTGTATTTTCTCCACAATTTTGTCAGTTTTTTGCCAGCGTCAAATACGAAAATAAATCTTTAGCTTGATATACATAAAAGCATTCCAAAAACCTGCAAGGTTTTATTTATTTCCAAAATAAATGGCATTTGATAATAGGAACTATTATTTCTTATATTTGACGCAAGACAAAATAAATATAATTATTTATTAAAAAGCAAAATTGTCGTAAAAATACAGTCCTATCATTACATATACAATAACCTTTTTTAAACAATTACACCTTACCTTAGTTAATAATAAAAATGTACAATGATTTTATTTACTTTTATTAAATATTTTTCTTAAAATTACAGTTGGTTGTGCCGATAAAAGTTACGTTTTTCACATTTAAAATATCCTTTGCGCCGTTTTGTAATTTTTCCGCCATTTTGAAATCGGCCATCTTGTGTTGCACCGTAAAAGTGAGTTAACACTTACATTGCTGTGTCGTGAGGTGTTAAACTGCAGGCCATACTCTGTTGACAAAGAAAAGTAAAATAAATCATTGTGCCAAATGTCAATTGATTGGGTGTTGGATTTATAATATTTAAGAAATTATGAAATTTAATTTTTTTAAAAGTTATTTGATTCGAATTAGACCTTTAAACTGCTTTTCATAGTGCTTTGGTTTTTACGTTGATGATTTTTGTATGTTCTATTAAACCAAACTTAATACTGACTAACCTGCCGCTGAACATAATTGGGGAAAATTTCCCCTAAAGTATCCAAAAAAAAAAACAAAAGGAAACAAATTTAAATTTAAAACGATAATAACTAATTTAACTACCACTTACTTGATGTTCCCAATATCGGCATCAGTCTGAGACCCTGTCGTACACGCAGTACTACTGTACTACTGTCAGCAATAGTTGGAATAATACTGCAACTGCATCGGGCTGTGGAATAAAAAAATACTATACTTGCCAGTCTCCGGAGTACAAGTAGTACGTGTAGTACAATACTTGCGTGGAAAGCTAGCGTACGCATTGGGAGTAAAAATTATTAAAAAGTTACAGCCTTAATTTTTCTAAATCAATAATTTTCATCAATCATTCTGGTCAATAAAATTAAAAAATCTGTAAGCACTGAGTGAAAAAAATATAAAACTCGGAGATACGATATTTTGCAGATTCTAACCTTCTAATGTAATAATGACATTTGACAAACAGACAAATATTTTAAACAAGATTAGTTTGCGAGCATGTTATTGGTCTAAGGGTCCTATTTTACACGTAGGTATGGGTACTTTCTAAACCAATATTAATTTGACATGTCGTCCCTTCACCCCCTATAAAGCCACTGTTAAAATTTTGATCGTAATATAAAAATATATAAAAATACAAATTGTAAATATGACCACTATAAGTATTTTGGTTTCCAATTTTAGACGTGTCACCTAAAGAAAATAGAAAACCTACTATCTATCATTTTATATATTTTTATATAATTAGTTATGAGTGCGACTGGACTAATCAAATGTTACTTGTGCCCAGCAGTGGGGTGATAGCTTTCGACGCACGAATTGTCCAGTACTAGACACGATGTTCTGGTGTTTGAAGCGTGAATGAAATATACTTACGAATGCACTGTGACATATAGATGTGGTAGCAAAAATGGACCTCACCTTACCATTCCATACCATGATGAAGCTTGTTCTAGTGATATGAGAATAGGCTAGTTTCCTTAAAAAAACTAATTAGTCCGTCATTTACATTATAAAGAAATATTGAACACATATTTTTTCTTTTTTCAATTAAACAAAAAATGACGAAGATATAGTGCGTTGAAGTTCCTTGTGGCGTCACGACTTTGTACACATTTTTTACCATTAAGTGACGTCATTAGCCCCCACTCCCGAACTTTGATGCGCGTTATCTTTGTCAATTATGATTGATTTGATAAAGCAAAAAATATGTGTTCAATATTTTTTGATAATCTAACTGACGTACTAATTAGAATTACTATTTTTTTACCCATGCAACGTCCCTGTTAAGTATGTAGTTACCATTAAAAACGCATGTCGAAATCTGCTAAGACCCCGTCTTCAAAGATAAGATGAGATACTTCCTGTATAGTATGATGGTAGCGAAGATGCGGCACTGCTAACTTTCTAGCCTTAACTTACGTTAATAATCCTGCATTTAGTGGCGTAGTAGATTTAGCAGCTAAAGATAGCCTGAAGCAGGTAGCCCAGAGACTAGCAGAGTTACTCACGTGTTCAGGTGTTGCCGTCAGTAAGATTACTTGAGCCAGTTTCTGGTAGGTTCAGTCTCGGCAGTAAGAGCAGGTGTTAGTCAGTTACTCACGTCAGTAGTCCAGGGTTGGCGTCAGTCTGGTACCAGGAGTACTGGGGGACGTAGGGCGGGTGCGGCTGCGGCGCCCCCTGGTGGTGCAGCGCGTGGGCGGCGTGCGCGCCCTTCATGTCCCACGGGCCGGGCGGCGCGCCCTAAAGGTAAGAGATTAATTAAAACAAAATAATAGGAAATCAAAAACTTTTGTTATGAATTTCATATCTTTTGCTCAGTGCTATGTATTTGAGCTAACAATTCTTATGTTATGATCTTCGTAAATAATGCGTTATGGTTGTGTAATGACAGAACTAAGCGGCAATTACTCAAGGGAAAGTTATGAAAAAAATAGGAAGTGTCCACGAATGCGTAAAATATTAAACATTTATTTTTTAAATCAAAAAAATAAATGTTTACTTTTAATTTATAAATATCAATATTTGAATGTAACAATAATTTCAGATTGGAGTCAATAATACATTATTCTGTACTATATTTAGGTAAGGGCTTTTCCACTGCCTACCAGATCGATGGAGTTTAATATGTTTAATGCAAGGCGCGGTCAGCCACACCCATATAATATTTAATATCATAAAAGGTATCGTGTGTCTGTTCGTTATATATGTACGTTCAATGCAATTATTTGATAAGGATTTCAGCTTTCGTGCGTAGAGAAGTCAATCAAGAGAGTGATCTTTTTACACATTTTGGTACTTTGCCACTCTGTGTTGGTACATACCTACAACAAATTATGTCACCTTAAGTCAACTTGAACTGTTGAACTAATTACGAAGCGAGAAGTCGCGGATTCAATAAACCATCCATCAATAATATGTAATTCACTTTGGATCATCTCCAGATCCACAATAATAATATAATATACGTTACAAAGGGTCGAATTCGAAACTGTGTCTTCTTAATTTCAAATTTCCTAAACATAAAAAACGAAGACTCATACAAAAAGCACAAAGCTGTCAAAATCAAGTTTGACGTTTCTAATTTAAAATGTAGTGACTTACTTTTAGCGAACACATTTCGAATTGACCCCATTGACGCTATATATATGACTTTGGAGACGTCATCAGAAATCATAAGACATGATTAAGAATTGAAATTGAAATTAAAAAAGGTGACTAGCTAGAATGACTTATTACAGTTTGGTCACCCTACTGAAATGTTATTAAAACAATTATCTATCAAATATGATATAAAAGAGGTTTCAATTGCCTAAAAAATGATATTGTAACCTTGATTTAATAAAAACACGAACTTTTAAGGCTAATCTGCATTTTCTGCTTTTGTTTTGGGTAACAAATATTATTACAACCCCTATGAAAAAAATTAGGTCCCCTGCAGATATACCAAACAATATATATTTCCAATGTGACTTCTCTCTTTTAAGCGAGAAATGAGCACAACAAGTTTGAGCCGTTGAGTGTGATTGTTAAGGCACTTACATAACCGACCCTCGGGTCCCACGACTGCTGGTGCGGCGGTTTGACGTCACACGACGTGCCGTCCGGCGACCGGCCTGCCGACGGCTGCAACAACGTGTGTAGTTAGTTTTATGTTAGGACGTATATGAATAAAGTGACTTACTAGTCGTACTAAGTGACTTACTAGTCTTACTAAGGGACTTACTAGTCTTACTAAGGGACTTACTAGTCTTAGTAAGGGATTTACTAGTCTTACTAAGGGACTTGCTATTCTTACTAAGGGACTTACTAGTCTTACTAAGGGACTTAATAGTCTTACTAACTAACTTACTGTAGACCGAATTCACAAGCGCCACTGAAATTGATCATTGATTAAAGTGATGTATAGGTTGACACCAGCATGATGAACATTTAACTATTTAATTAATCTTCGATCAAATTCGCAAGTGGCTTTTCCTTTAGCTTACTTTTTTGCATTCATACCCATGAACACCAACAATGGCCAAGAAGTCATTGATCTGTTCCCAACCTTTAAGGGAACCTCTTCTCTTGAAGGCCTCAATGTCAAGATTATTCGGGAACATCACTGACAAAGTTGGTTTCACAATTTCATCGTACTGTGCCAGGATATTCGATTGGACCTACGCTGGTAGTCTAACACAACTCTCACAGCGTCACCAGGCTTCAATGCGAAGGCCGGCGGGGACGTCACCATGTTGGTTATACACTTAGCATGCCTAAGACCTTACCCTTACCCTTGTTGACAATGTATGCTTAGTACAAATAAATGATCTATCTATCTATCTAAGGATTTCCTAAGGAGCACTTCGGACTTAAGACGCTAAGCAGAATTTCAAAGCAGGAATTAATGGTCTTAAATGTCAAAGTCTTACCTTGACGTCCCAAGCGGGTTGCGCGGGCTGCTTCACGTCCCAGGGCGTCCCGGCGGGGGAGAGACCCGGAGATAGCTCTGAGACCGGCGTGGAGCTCGGCGTCGGCGAATGCGCCTGCGTCGGCCCCTGGTAGCCGGAGGGGGAGTGCTGCGAACCGCTCGAACTGCCACCACCTAGTGGAGAAAAGATCACACACCATTGAAATATATAGTAAGGAACTGCTCAAAGCACTTTTTGCGATGCTTTTGAGGTATCAGAACGCGAATATGACCATCGCAGGTTCAGTCGCATATGTAAGTGACACTGTTAAAATTGAAAAAAAAAATAAAAAATGCCCTCCCGCAACGTGCGGTGCGAAACCGCAGTACACCCGACCACACTGTCTAAAATGATTATGATAGCGTGTAAATCAAGCAATATTAGACTTTTGAATTAATGTCGTAAGAACCAAGACATCAGCAATAGGTGTGGGTAAGCCATGGCGCTGGCGTTTGATAACCTACTATGAGACTTGTTACACGAAATTGTACTGATAGGCATATCCTTCTTTAGAGATCTTTGTCACACATTGATGAGAACGAATGAACTAAAAGTGGAGAGGTTAGTAGTCTGACGCGCGGTCTCTCGTGCCGAGGGTCGTGATTTCGAGTACCCGCTCGCACCTCAGATGTTCGCATCTCATGTGCGGAATTGAGTTCATAAACCACGGGAACGATGTTGAAGTAAAACATCGTGAGTTATACCAGATGAAGTAAAAAGATGGGTGTTAAACTGTCAAGTCCTTCTGCACTGGGCTTCTGTGAGGACTACTGCCTATTCCTTCTCACTATAAAAGGTGATCTGTGCCCGGCAATGGGGCGTATAAATGTTGATGATGATGATCATGACACAAAAGGTAAAGTAAAAGCGACTTTAATTGATTAAGTGACATTTGCATACAAAAACGTACTCAAATGGAGGATTAAATAACATCATACTTAATAATAAATATTAATAGATAATTTAAAATGAATTTCAAGAAATGTTGTACAGTTCGGAGTTTGCAAATTACACAAAAACCATGGTGATTTTTTTGTAGGATTAAAATAGAAATTAAATTAACTTCATTGTGAAGTTAAAATAATCAGTCATAGACCGAATATCCGTTATACTCCGCATAGCCGGGCACCCCCCGCTGCCAGCATTAGAGGCAATAAGCCATAAGCGACTGGGCTACAAGCAGGCGCGAGTGTGCATTTACGGGAACGCACCTATCACAGCACTCTAAAAACCCCGGGCGCCCCGCAAGTTTGGCAGCTTTATTTGCTAGTAAAAGTTAGCCTAAGTGGCGTCATTAGGATATTTGGTCTGTGTTATAACTTAAGCCATGTTAGTGTAGAATACGAGAAATTATTATTATATACATCAGAAACTGTTGTTATTGCTGATGTATCGCATAATAATCCTCGCAAGTACTTCTTAATCAACAGAGTCGTTAAAGAGTGGAACCAACTACCAGAAGGAGTGGTCTCAGCGCTGAATGTCAAACAGTTCAAGAATAGACTGGATAAGTACACCATTCGTAAAAGAAACACCTGATTACATAATAGCTGGATACTGGCGTTTATCAGTTGCTACAACTGCTTGCCTGATAATAAATAATAATAATAATAAGCAGCAGGACTTTGACTCGCTAAGGCAAGTTTAGAATAACATCACCCCATTTCCTCCCGGGGGTGTTGTAAAAGGCGACAGAGGGATCAACCGAAGCACGGGCAGCAGCGTCCTTCGAGTGCTATCATGACCAACTGCGGTCGCCAAGCCGCCTGCCAAGCGAGGCGACTATGGCAAATCCTCCCGTTTTTAATGGAGGCCTATGTCCTGCAGTAGATGTTTTACGGTTCATGATGATGATGAGGAAATAACGTAGCTTGCTCTAGCTGTAATAGATAGTGTTAAATCATATATGTAGCTTCTTACCATGTAGCAGCTGGTTGTTGCTTGGCGGACTGCCCGGGGGCAACCCGAGACCTGGTGGCGGCGCGCCCACCTGGGCGGCCTTCATCATCTTCTTGTACTTGCTCCGTCGGTTCTGGAACCAGATCTTCACCTGCGGACAAAATGGTAGTTGTAATCTGGGAAAAATAGAAACAGGTTTAAGATTCGAAAGTGTGTTCGCTAAATTTAAAAGTCGCTAAACTTGAATACTTGAAATAAGAATCTAGTTTGACGATTAGGGAATTTTAAATTGACTCGAAACCATTTCGAGGCCATATATGAGTACTTATATTGAAAAACAGTTATTAGTGGGGTAGCATTTTTACAACAATAATGACTTAATTTTGATTTTAAATATTTTAAAACCGTGCTTTTAAGCTTGCTGGGCAGTTTGTTGAATTTCTTATTACATATTAGGGGCCATCCATAAATTACGCCGCCGACCCCCCCTTTTTTGTCACAGGTTTCTGTGACCCCCCTCCCCTGGTGAGACGAAGTTTATAGTTAGAGTAATACATTGTGACGTCACAAAGCTTATGACTCGGCCCCCGTTGGTTGACCCCCTCCCTCCCCCTTAACGTGTGACGTAATGTATGGATGGCCCTAAAGTTATAACTAGCCTCATTGCTAGAACTCGCAAAGGTCTCGTGTACGCATTGTCAAAAATATGTTCGTCAAAACTGACAAAATGACAGTGCCTATACCTAATCCCACATAGCATGTATGTATGTAGGGGTTGTAGCGTGAATGTGGGCGTGGCATGGGGTGAGCCGTTAGGACACCGTTACTGTAGGGGCGGGGTTGTGTCGATAGATATGATTTAGCATTTATCGATAGAAAAAAAGGGCAATGATATTTTTATCAGCGTATCGTTAATTATGCACGTATGTCAGTAGGCAGTTTATTCCACTTTTTTTAAACAAATAAAGTTTGCGATGTAATTAAAAGTTTTCTCAGATGAAACGGTACTTACTAATTAAGAAGTATAAATAAATAAATAAATAAAAGTACAACTTCACTTAAGTTGACGTTAAATTGGTTGATTGTGTGCAATAATGTTGTCAAATTAAAATCAATCCGCCAAGTTCCAGTATTAATACATCAGTTTGAGACGTTAACGAGAGCGGTTGAGAGACATTACGCGTAATTGATCATAATTCATCGTGTGAACAATAATCACTATATTATAAACTGGTTCTGTTTGTGAATTATTGAATATCGGTAACAGTTTAAAGTTACGAATGCTTCTTTTTAGCTTGTGTCATTTTAATTGAAGAATAATGATAGCATTTCAACCTCTCGACAGTATGATTGGGATCCCTACTGATGGGATCATTTTTCTTAAAACTTGCCTCAGTTTTAGTTTGACAGCCTGATAATCGAGTTGAAAATTATGTATGTTGATAATGAAATCGAAAATAAATAAAATAATTTACATACATACATACATAGCATCACGCCCGAAATCCCTAATGGGGTGGGCAGAGCCACAAGACTACTTGTGGCTAGTTCGATTAATTAATCCTAAGATGGTATGATGAACCGTATGGTGACAGGTGATCAGCCCATCGCCCATACAAATAGTCCATGTTGGAGAGGAGCCGTCCCTTAGTCGACTTTTACGACATGCCAGGATGATAAACATTTGCACGCATTCTATGCTATTTCTTCACTCCCAGTGCAGCAGAGGAGAAATAACTTGGCTTATAATAATAATTGATAATTTAACTTGGCTTTAATATTGTTGCTTGGACCAAGATAAATAAACTCAATAATTTCACTCGAAAGACGAACTAAAAGTCAATCTTTTACTTTTTCAATAAGTTTGCTTTCAAAATAAAAAATAAAGAGTTTATATATTTTTTATCTTTTGTTATTCCTAACTACAATGACAATTGCGGAGAAATTAGATTGTTCCATCCTGAAAGCCTGGGTGACCATTATTGTGAGGCAATAGTTATAATTATAATTATTATCAGTTAGGAACTACGACATTTTATTTCATTTAATTTTATTCCAATTTCTCTGCAGTGTGATTAAAACTAAACTATTTGTGACATGGCTGTTCTATCAAATTTTATTATTGTAATGTGTTATTTTTAAATTTATTATTGTGTCATTCCTAGTCATTTTTATTGAACTTATTTAGATTATTATAACTATTGTGCTTATTATAATTATAATTATTAGTATGGGGATCTGTAAATATTGTGATTTTATTTTATTCTGTGTCTTAATGTCATATTTTAATTTTTAATTTAATCTTTAATTTTTAATGATTGTGTTATTGTAATAACTATGAATCTTCGTTATTCGAAATAAAAATGAATTGAATTGAATTGAATTGAATGACCATTCGCCGTCTATGAAACTAAAAAAATAAACATCTTTATTCACACTTCTAAAATTACGAAAATTAACTGAATTTGTCAATATCGATACCATCTGTTCCCATCCTTACTCACCCCACTCGCCCCCACCCCGATTGCCCGGGTCACGTTATAGCTTAACCCTCACTTGTTGTATTGGTATTCAATTCCATTCAGTTAACACTGCTACTGTCGGCGGACGAATTATTTATCTGCTACTGTTACCGAGCTTAACCCTGCTAGTTATTATATGGGTTTCAGCTGTTAATTTATATCTTGGATATTAAAATAGAAAATATAGCAGACTAGAAATAATTTTAGACGTCGTTTTCCAATTTTTCTGTCAGAATATAATGCAAAAGCCTAATTTTACGGTATTGACGCACAGTTGTGTGTGCTTTTTCAATACAATCTTCAATTGTTTGTTAATATCACGCGTAAAAATAAATGTTTATATTCATTTTAGAAAAGACTGAAGAAGTCCTTAGTGTTCATAGGTTGTAAGTCAGAACAAAATCTAGGTCTATCCGTTTTGTTTTTTTTTTTTCACTATAATCAATAAATTTAGTTTTATTGCTGTTTCAGTATTCTCATACAAAGCGATTATTTGAGTTGATTTTTAATTAATATTCAAAAAACTTATAGATCTAGATTTTGTTCTGACTCACAAGCTATCAAAAATTGGTCAAAAACCGGTTAACATTTAAGGGGTGGAAATCGTTATCGCCTTTTGTATGAAAAGTGTGATTTTTGCCGTTGGTTCACAGTCCTCTTAAGACAAATATCAGCTTAAGACCACCAATAGTAACATATTCAAACTTATAATTTCAGATATGACATTATTATATCGCTTATTTTGCTCGCATGCGTGTTCCAATGGTTATTTTCTCTTTCATCCAAACATTTCGAAACGCAACCAAAATATTACAAAACAATAATTTGAGTGGGCTACGCCATAGAATTTGTTTCACGATGAACGTGTAAGGAAATAAGCAATTACATCGGTCTGTTGGCCGACATAATATCTTTTATTGTTATACATAAAGCTCTTTTTTGATATTTTATATAAATATGACGTAAGAATCATTAAAATGCACTTAGATTTAACATTCAATAGCGCGGTCGCAGTGCAAATGCACACTGTCCGGCCCTAACATTCAAGACACAAAGATAAGTTATATAAGTTAAGTTTATCTCTATGACTATCTCTTTCGTCGGCACTAGTGTGAGAGAGACGCACTTAGAGATAAGACGGCTTAACTTATCCTTGTGTCTTGCATATTAGGGCCGCAGGTTGATTCGAGGCCCGCTAGAGATAAACCTTGCGTTATGAGTACGAATGTTTGTAGTCATGGGTGTTAATATTAATATATATGTGTGTATTTGTATGAAAACGGGAATGTACCGCGATAATAAATTATTATTTTCCTCGTCGTTTTGTCCGTAAATAATAATGTATTATCGTGGTGAATTTCCAAAACGAACTATGCTGTATTTATTGAAACGTATAAGTATTCGTATCGCTGTCTAGTGCTTATAGCACAGGGAAATCCTAGTTTGGGAAATGTGTGTTAGTCTCTAACAGTGGCGAAGCCTTCCTACAAGCTGATTCCTGACGGCTTTACCAACCTAGACAGCTACAGCTGGCTGTCAGTGAAGTCTATGTTACTCTAACTAAATTTCAGACTCGCACTTAACGGTTCTAATTCTTCCGGCTGCCCTTAGGAAATATTTGACGCTTCGCCACTGGTCTCTAACATATTATTATTATAACCTGCTTATATAGATATGTCAGTTAATGATGGAAAAGATAATAAAAACCATTTCATTTAGTACCTTAGGTTTTGCGTTGCACTGGGCTCGCGAAGGAGTCAGGTATCTTTTCCTTTTCGGAAACTGTTTACGGGATTAAATTGTTTTATTTTTATTTTCTAATTTGCCCCCCAAAGGTGGTCCTCATGTTTAACATTCATTGAGTTACGTTACTCGTTCATATTGCAGTCATCGGCTTACATATTTGTACTAGATTTCAACTCAATCGGTCCAGTAGTTTCCGAGAAAATTGTCTGTGGCAGACGAACAGATAGACAGACACACGAGTGAACCTATAAGGGTTCTTTTGAGGTGCAGAACCCTAAAAATGTGGGAATGATCACAGAAATTCTAAAAAAAACTTGAGATCATTGGAGCATATTGGGAAGATTCTAACTCCCATAAAAAAATAACTCCTCTGCTGCACTGGGAGTAAAGAAATAGCATAGAATGCGTGCAGATGCTTATCATCCTGGCATGTCGTAAAAGTCGACTAAGGGACGGGTCCTCTCCAACATGGTGGACTATCTGTATGGGCGATGGGCTGATCACCTGTCACCATACGGTTCATCATACCATCTTAGGACTAATTAATCGAACGCGGCCACAAGTAGTCTTGTGGCTCTGCCCACATCATTAGGGATTTCGGGCGTGATACTATGTATGTGTATCTACGAGTATGTATAAAAAGTTTGACAATATTCTCAAAAGTTGAATTTCTCACGCGAAAGTTTCGCAACTTAGAAACTTTCTTGTCGTATAATGCTGTACCTATCTATTATCAAGTGGTCATTAGAATATCACTATCACTTTGAACAGCTCGACTTAGATGTGCTACAATGATTTTATGTCCATATCCTTTTAAAAAGAGACGTGTTTATAGGATTCTAAAATGTCGGTAAAAACATATTATAGTATAAATTTCTGGGTTCTTTTCACAACATGAAATCGACCTATTTCTTCCAAAAGAGGCCAAAACTTTTTCAACAACCACAAAACTCGACCAAACGTACTTATTATTAAAAAAAGGCCATGTGACAAAACCGCATAAGCCTCTATTTCATAAAACTTCCGTGACAGAATGGTATCGAAATTCAAAATGGCGGACGACATATGGAACCGCAGTGGAATTATTTAGCTTTTAAAAATATTTCGTGGCCGCGTCACGCGATGCTTTTTGCTTTCGGTATGAATTGTACTGATTTAGTAATGTGTCGGTGTATCATGTATTATAACTATATGTGCGTAGTGGAATACTATGATATGCTTCCAGTTTTCAAATGAATAAATGGAATACTATTTTCGTTATTAGATATACTTTTAGCGTGGGTTGACACCCAATCGTAATTATAAAAATGATTTGACTTTATTTATAGTAAGTATATATTTCAAGGGTAATGTAGTTGTAATGACTGAAATAATCGAATTGAGCCAGTAAATAGAAGACAAAAAAACCACATCAGTGCTCTCCATCAACAAAAATCGTCAATTATCGTAATTTAATCGATTCCAAATCGAAATAGCTTCAAAGCGCTAGGGAAATTCATTAAGTCGCTATTTGGAAAAAACCTGTGTTTTAATACAACCAATACACATTCTGCTTTGTGGAATAACTGCGTCAACTTTTTCGGAAATCCACATCTATTTTCATGTTCCATAAACAACAAAGTAGTCCATATATCTATACGAGCAATTGTTAAAATATAGTCCTCCTGTAGTTTTTATTTTATCCTTCAGTAAATGTACATATTACTTTATTCCAGTCGCTACTAATGACTTCTAGAACAGACAGCGCATCCCTACACAATAGGTACTGGAATATAAAAACCTTTTTACGCAGAATTCTTAAGTCAAACCTAGCCGTCTGCAAGCATACAACAAAACTCGACATTTTATTTTTACCACTTACCCATTTTTCCCACCGGTACATTTCGTCAACCCAGGACGGCGGTATGCAATACATCCAAGCATGCTTATATGGATGGTATTCAACATATACATGGATGGCATGCAGCATATATCGGGCGGCGAGTACAAAGAAATGTCAGACATAGGCTGCATAGCACGGGGAACTTGGTGCCCTCGCGTATACAACTATTCCGCCACTTCCAGTGTCGGGGTTATGTAGTATGTCGCCAATTTGTGTGAGTGAGATAGATGTTTTTGTTGGTGGGTTTGATGAGTTCGATGCATAATGATGAGTTTAGATAATGCAATCGACGTTTTATTTTAAGATTTTGTGATTTTTATCGTTACTGGCTGTCAGTCAAAAAGGGCCGATTAAGTCTGACTTTGAAAAATTATCTTTTGAATGTTTTAAAAGTCTTTATGAATTCATTATTCACAAATACAAAAAGCAAGGTTTTAACATATTTTACACTTAACTAAACGGTCTTTTAAAGTCGCAAACTCAACTAGTTTTTACAAACTGTTTGATAGAATAAATATTGTACAAATTCACATAACTCACTGCTCAACCTACTTATTTCAGAATCAAATGAATATTCAAGAAATGCTAAGCATCTGTATTCATTACATGAATATACACGTAACTTATACAATGTTTAGAATTATCATCATGTTGGATTTTCAGAGAACTAAATAGGTAAGTAATAAGAAATCTCAATTTATCAGGTCTGAAAAAGAGAACAAAGGGAAGACAAGACAGACAAAAAATAAACATTATATCTATAGAAATGTCTACAAAACAACATACAGCCTCAAGCTGCCTGCAGTGGTAGCCTAGTGGTTTAACGCGCGGCCTCTCGTGCTGAAAGTAGTGGGTTCAATCCCGGTTCGCACCTCTGAGATTTTGAGATCTCCTGTGCGGAATTGAATTTGATATTTACCACGAGAATTAAGGTGAAAGAAACATCGAAAGGTAACCTGCATACGTTTGCGGAGTAATTCAAAGATGAGTGTGAAATCTCCATACTGGGCCCGTGTGAGGACTACTGCTCAGTCCTTCTCACTATGAGACGAAGCTTGGGACGTATATAGGCTGATGTTTATGATGACGTACAGCCTCAAAGTCCGCAATTTTTAACCGACTTCAGAAGAACCGAATTACTAAATATTAATTTCCAGGCCGAACTACAAAAATAGTGTTTTTTAAAAAACTGCTTACGATATGTTACGTCATTTTCATGAATAGCATAGTCATTGTGAATTTGATAATGGTATCTATCACCATCCATTTCACAATCAGTCATCTTCGCTGGCATTATCAATCAATGCAACGACTCAATTTGTGAATGGATTATAAATGTTAAATTATTTATAAATATTAATGGTGGTTGGTGGCGCATGACGCCGTCCAAGTAAAAAAGAACGGTAGCCGCACAAAACTGCGTGCCGCGACGGAATACGGGGTGGCGTGGAGTCGTCGATTAAACTTTGCGCTTAAAGTTTTATGTTCAAACTGAATTTGTTAAATTTTAATAATATATTTATACGCATAAAGTTCTCTTTAGTTAATAGCAAAATGAGTCAAAAACAGTGAATTTAGTTGTCATATTTATTTTGTACTGCTGTTATTTGGAATGAGCTTCAAAATCCTTGTTAAAAACTTAATCAAGAAATGGCTAGTTTTATTTTACGTTAGTAACTCAATAAAATGGAAACTGATAATTATTCTCTAAAATTACTTCTTTTCGACATTTACTTTTTCTGTGGTATTTGGTACTTATCATTACACTACGTTAAATAAAATTGTGCCTACGAGAACCACAAAATATAGACTAAATAATTATTTGTATTATTTTGTGGTTCTGTTTCTGTTTACTAATTAAATAAAAATACAGTATAAAAAAAATGCATTTAATAATCTCTTGATAACGGTATTCCAAGAACCTTTAGAAAACAAACGATTGTACCATTTCAAGTACCGACATAAGCAAAAACCCCATAATATATAATTACTAGAATTTCCATATAACTATATACACTGTGATACGCTCACTGTTATTATCATTCGAAAATATACCTTGCTTCATTAGAATAGAACTTAAAACGTCAGCAGGCCGCTATCTCGTCGCGATCTCGCGATTAGTGATGCATGTATGCAAGATGGATAATTATCGATGGAACGGACAAGTGTACTAGTTTAAATATCGAAGGTCAAAACGTGACAGGTGTATTCTACTGTTCTTGATTTTTACTGTAATAGGGATGAGAAATTTATGGTGAACAAAGAAAATTATAATAATAATTTTAAAGCATAATGTATTTTTCTTTAGGTCGATATTATTGAATAACAAGTGTAGAGATTCAGAACTTCGGAATCAGTTTATTTGAGAAAAAGGATCATTCAATTATAAACAAAAAAAACCGGACAAATGCGAGTTAAACTCGCGTGGAGAGGGTTCCGTTCCGTACATGATAATCTGAAATTTACTAGGTTACCTTAAATACCATAGATTTCTTATAGGTTTTCCTGTAATTTATAGGCAAATCTATTTTCTGTATTTTTTTCAAAATTTTAGCTTCAGTAGTTTCGGAAATAAGGGGGGGGAGAAAGTCATTTTTCGCCTATTTTCCTTAATAACTTCTAAACTATTTTACTTAAAATTCAAAATAAAATATATTTAAGATCCTCAAAATATTTCATTTGATATGTCACACAATATAGGTGGCATAACTTTTTTTGTAATTTTCTAGTTTACCCCCAAAAAGTGGCCCCTATGTTTAAAATTCATGTATTTACGGCACGCGTCCGTGTTGCGGACACCAACTTACATATGAATACCAAATTTCAACTCAATCGGTCCAGTAGTTTCGGAGCAAATTGGCTGTGACAGACGGACAAACAGACAGACGTCTGACACGAGTGATCCTATAAGGGTTCCTTTTTTCCTTTTGAGGTACGGAACCCTAAAAACGGACTTATTGGCATAAAATCATCAACAAACAGCTCAAATATTAAGATTCCTCTGGCGGGAATCAAACCCGCAACCTCTGGTCATATAATGGTACCACTGAACCAAAAGGCTGTGTTCTTAAGGTATTTATTTGCAAGTAATACAGACTCCACAGCTCCCGTCGGCGGATTGGCACACATTCATCGGCGTCGTGGTCACATCGCTATCGCCGCTGCGCCCTGTGATTTGTCCCACCCGTCCCTTCAGTCAAGTGAAGCATTGTACTAAATTAAGGACGAATTGCAAAGCTTTTTCCAACATTTATTGCTACACTGGATGTCTATTACGTTATTTGTTATATTAAATATTGTCAAAATGTATGGTTCTTATGTCACAGTCTGTTTTACACACATAATCTTTATACAAAATTAAAGGCGTTTGAATACAATGAGAAATTTTGCTATTATACATTATTAGGACAACGCGATTATTTTACCTACAGTAAAAATATTGAGCATAATTAAAACCTTACCTTGACGACGCGGTTAGCCTAATTGGTAGTGCTGCCTCTGCCCCTGCCTCCGAAGCTAGCGTCCCGGTTTCGATCCCCGGTAAGGAAAATATTTGTGTGATGAGCGCGAATATTTGTTCCTGAGTCATGGATGTTTTCTATGTATTTAAGTATTTATTTATCTATATAAGTATGTATATCATCGTCTAGTACCCATAACACAAGCCTTTAGAGCTTACTTTGGGACTAGATCGATTTGTGTAAAAGATTGTCCCCTGATTTATTTATTTATTTATTTATCATTGCCAAATCAACCCACTTTGCATATTCGAATTTGATTGAACTGGTCTTATAGTTTACTATGACAAAGGGGAAAACTCAAGTGCTGAAAATTTATGCTAACCGCTGAACATTATCTTTCCGGATTTATTTGTGTCAAGTAAACGTTAATTCATATTAAAATTAACATAAATTCACGTTTTCGATGTCTTTTAGATTTTTAAGTTTTCATCTTCAGCAGCAAGAACCATCAATAATGTTGATTGAAAAGTAAGCAGGTTATTTATTAAATACACTATAACATTTAGGTCTCATTAAGAAGTAGCAAGTGGCATAAACTCTACGCGAGACCGAACCACGTTATAGATCGCTAATTACGTTTATGGCATATCGATGTCGATAAAAATGCTTTTTGTCGATAACGGCACTTTTATCGACCCGCGCGTCACTTTTGACGTGCTACTTTGCGATATAAGAGGTATATTATGAACTATGCAAATAATTTACGAGAAAAATATGAATTTGATTAATTTATTCAAGAATTAAAAGTGAAGTGGAGTAGTTAGAGGCCTTTTCATCATTGTGACGGAATTAACCAATTTTTGTAAAACCCATTTTCCAACTGAAAAACCATACCTAACTACTAAAAGGTCAGTTATTAGGGACGATGCAAAAATATATCTATTAGTCTCATGTTAACGACTTAAAAGTACTGAACCGATTTTGATGATTTGAGATGCTGTCGAGTCTCCAAAACGACACAGGATTATTCAAATCTGAAATAATTGCACAGGGCGTCTATTCCGCAATATATCGAAACCTAATACCAGATCACGGTTAAAACATTATAACAATCCACGAACAGCTGCTCTTTTTACGACGCAGTCGGTAAAAAACATATAAAGTTACAGAGACATCGTTTTTTTTGCGAGAATGCGCTGGCGCATCGAAATGTCTTTAAGCTCGCCGACAGATGCGCGCGCGACGTTTCTTGAGGATTGATACAATATTTCGATATATATTTGATAACTGTGAAGAGTGCAGACTGATTTATTCCTGGTACGTCATATTCCTAATTCGACACTTTCCTAACTGGTTGTAATACTAACTCGTCATATTCCTGATTCGTCATATTCCTAACTCGTCATTGTACAGTCAAATGCAATCGCGAACACGTGCTTACAGGATTAATAAGTATTAGGAAATATTGTACTAAGTAGATTTACTTTGTACTACGGTTATTAGACAGTAATTAACGGCGGAGTCCAAAAGAAATGGAAAATAATGTAAACTTTGTATGACTTGACACATAACCTAAGTTTGTGCAGGCAAATGTACATGGTATGACGAGTAAGGAATATGACGAGTTAAGAATATGACTAGTTAGGAAAGTGTAAAATTAGGATAATGACGAACCAGGAATAAATTGTTCAAAACTCAGAGTAAATTTCTGCGCGATGGGCAACTCAGTAAAACTATTTGCGTCTAGCAAAAATAGCTATCGGATGTCTTCGATTTCCTCGACACCAAAAATTTTTTCTTTATCTATACAAGCGCCGTGGAAGTTATAGTTATTCATATCAAATCAATGTCAATCAATTCAATGATTTATTTTGTGATTTAATGTAGTAATTTGAATTCAAATTTTAACTCTAATTTTCACTTATTTTTATTCATTTATTTTATTAATTTTTAATTAATTTTAATTTGCTGTGCCCTCACAGGGTTCATGATGCAGCTATACATTATATTTAAGATCTTTTATATACGACATGAAGTGCAATAAATATTTGACTTTGACTTTGACAAATCAATTCAAATTCATTTATTCATAAGAATACAGTTAAAAACATGGTCTTACTTATATTATTCCTGCACTTGGATGCAAGCATGCGTACAAATATTGGTAGTAATCTTAATTCAAATTAGTGTTTATTTTTAACAAATTGTATAGATTTTGTCAATGTACATATTCAAAGCTTCAGAATTCCTTGACACTGTAAAAACATTTCTCCATTGACCACTTTGTCAAATTACATTTAAACAATTTTCCCGACAGCATTTTTAATATTCTATCGGAAACTTTAAAATTTTCCGAGATAAAAAGTAATAGGTAAAAAAATTGATAGGCACTTTGTCTTAGTAACTATTTTGTATAATTTTATGCATTATAAATCACCAATGAACAAATATATTCGCACCTTGTCACTATGAAAAAGGTACGCTCATAAAATACAATGCAAAAAGTCTGTCAAGGTGTAGTTTGTTGCATTATTCAGAAAGACGCCTGCGCAGCGTATCGATTCAAAATCGTTATTTCACTCCGAAATCACGTGTTCTGACAAAACGCTGTCAATATGGGGTTTGACAAACTCATTGACTTCACGTCGATAATGATTGGACAAATAAGGTCGCACAAACTATATATCCAATAGACAAAGCCGGGCACAAGACCGTTAATCCGTTAATCGTTAATTAACGAAGTTAACATTTCGAGTAACGGATTAACTTTAAAGTTAACTTCAAAAATTGTTAACGGACTCATTAACCTCCGTTAAAGCAATTAAAGTCCGTTAAACTTTAATTCAGTATCTACCTACTATATTTGCCAAAAGGACACCGCGCGGCTTGTGTCAGTTATGTCAGATGGCTTTTGATTTAAATTAGACATACATACATACATCACGCCCGAAATCCCTAATGGGGTGGGCAGAGCCACAAGACTACTTGTGGCCACGTTCGATTAATTAGTCCTAAGATGGTATGATGATTTAAATTAGATCTCTAAATAATAGGTATTATTATAAACTCTAATGCAATATCTTAGTTTTAGTAATTTTTCATGTCTTACCTAAACTTTCATAGCAACTTCCAAATCCAACATATTTTTATTAGTAGATTACTAACGCAAGGACATGTAAAATGCAATTTCTGTAACGCATAATGATACGCTTAACGATTAACGTTAACTTCCGTTAAATCTTCTGAGATGTAACGCTTTACGTTTAACGAAGTTAACTTCCTTAGTAACGGATTAGCGATTAACGAAGTTAATTATTTGATTAACGGTGCCCAGCTATGCCAATAGACTACATAGCCGGCTGACTCCCCTGCCATTAGAGGCAAAAAGCGCGTAACGTCAAACGCACCAATCACAGCACTCTAAAAAACGCGCGCGCCCCTCAAATTTGACAGCTTTATTTGCTAGTAAAAGTGAGGCTAAGCGATGTCTTTAGCATTTTGGTCTGTGTCAGGTCATGACAACTTAGAATATGGTTACTTCATGATTAATTAACATTATTTCATAGAAGTCTTATTGTTATTTCCAAAATCTCACGTACAACCCAACTATACGACTACGAGTTACGCTACACAGTTGCGTTGCGGTGCGATGCAACGACTGAGCGTTGACGTTCCTTCGTATTTCATACAAATGTCCATGGTAAGCCACACCGTGCGTTACGCAGCGCAGCGCACCGTGTGGCATCACTCTACATCGGCAAAATTCGTGGAACTCAATTGATTTGAAAACGCAAATTGCTCTGACTGGCATGTACGTCTATTTCTTTAGTACGCCCTAGCCTAAACGGCTAGTCGTTAGACTCATCTTAATTGTGGGAGGGGGATATATTTAACTAAGAAAGGTAAAATAAAAAGAATACCTAATAATATAAAATAAAAAAGTGGGTGTGTGTCAGCTCCGACGCACGACAGGAGTTTACTCCTTACGAACGATTATAAAATATACCAGTACCCATCATACCATGCTGTCATTTTTCATTTTGACATTTGACAGTAAATAATAATGTTTCATATTAATGAATATAAACATGTCACTCATTGAATACAATAATTAATTGACACTTCGGGTCCCGTCGTCTTCCGATTGAGATCCCGAGTTTTACCGATGGAGACATATTATTCACTATATCTGTATGCAATGCGAAGCGACCGACGCATCTTCGGCTAACATCGTGTAACATCGTAGTTTGATTTTACTCTCCATAATTTTTCATACCTCGGGCTTATATATGAAAATCGATTTTTAAGGAGTAAACTCCAAAAAAGCCACAAAATAATCGTGCCGTACCCATTGGCATGGAAATAGCAGTCGGCGACTTACCATAAAATCCTATAATTGTATTAACTTGGTCTGTCGTAAGTACAAACATGAAACATAGGGTTATTTTGGAGAACCAGCTGGAAGGTTTAAAATTTTAATAAGTATGGTTAGTACATGACGATTTTTAATCCGATGGATTTTTATGTCATATTTCGAATTGACTAGCCCTAAAAACATTTTTTTTTTACTGTAAGATTTGAGCTCGAACCTGTAACAATGCAATCATGAGTCGGCACCCTTATCGACTAGGCTAGCTTCAAACATATGTCTAAATTAGCCGGCACGCGTAGCAACGCCCTTCTCTGTAGGGTTGCTAAAATCACGGCCGTCTCGGCAATTACAATTAGCCCCATTTCACGTTTGGCACAACCCTAATCATTAATCTAATCAGTTTGTTATTGTATTATCGAAGATGTGTTATTATCACAGTTATTTTAATAAAATGTTTGTTTTCTGATTGTATTTTTATTTTTATTAGGGGTTCTTTATAAAGGAATGAATTTGTAACTTTACTAATGAATTGAAGTGAAAATTGGTTAGTACTTTTAATATTTAGGACACTCATAGGTATGTTTATAAATCATTTGATTTGATACATTAAGAGGACTGTGAACCAACGGCAAAAATCAGCCTTTTTATACAAAAGGCGATAACGATTTCCACCCCTTAAATGTTAATTTTTGATAAGTGGTCAGTCAGAACAAACTCAAGGTCTATACGTTTTTTGAATATTGAAAAAATATCAACAAAGTGAAATAATCGCCGAAATTAGTTTTGTATGAGAATACTAAAACAGCAATAAAACTGAATTTATTGATACATACATACATATAATCACGCCTGTTTCCCGTAGGGGTAGGCAGAGACCACTTCTTTCCACTTGCTACGATCCTTACATGCTTGTTTCGCTTCGTCCACTTTCATTATTCCCTTCATACATGCTCTTCGGTTTAGGGTACTCTTGACCTGGCCTTTTTTCAAGACGTTTATTGATTTTAGTGAAAAAACCAAAACATATTGACCTAAATTTTGTTCTGAATGACAACCTATCAAAAATTGGTCAACATCGGTTAACATTTAAGGGGTGGAAATCGTTATTGCCTTTTGTTTGAAAAGCCGTAGGTACACACTCCTCTTAACCTCTAGTTCATGTAAAATAATATCTAGGATATATAAAAAATAATAATAAATAAAATTAATTAAATCAAAATAAAAACGAAATTAAATCTAAAAATGGTCCCCGAAGATGCTAGTTTCCTCGCTGTATCGTGGCTAATGCGTTGTGCGAGGAAGCTGCCAGCTCTCCGGTCCTCAGTTTCTTCCACCAGCCTTCGAAATTTCTCCAAAGAGCAGTGCGCCAGGACCCCACGGACCGAGGGTCTCGACTCCGAAAATAACAAATAAGTAACGTTAAGTTAGAAAGTTAATTAGTTTTAGAAAATCAAAACGTCACCTAGTATATCTCACGGAATTCTTACTTCTGCCCCTAATTTAAGTTATTTTAATTTAATTTAATGTATCTGCTAGCAATTAATTTAATTGTGTTCAAAATAATAATTTGTTCAATTATGTACTTATGTGTGTGTTATTGTGGCAATAAATATCTTTTTATTTTATTTATTTATAACAAACGAAGGTTTCAATGAAGGAGTTCCCTATAAATTTTCAATGTCTCGTGTATCAGGGGTAATGTTGCCATCATTATTTCGCCATCCGACCCCGTAATGGCGGGGGCAAGCAATTTATGATCCTGTTAATTATTGTTATTCGATTATGCTCTGTGAACTCGCTCTGGGGTTCGATTCCTGCCAGACATAACGGAATTTGATATTAGAAGTTTCCTCTGATTAGTTACAGTGGACTGACGCTCTGGTGAAGAGCGCAGGTCTTACGCATAGATAGGACGATGTGGCTGTTGTCCAGCAGTGGACATCTATCGCCTGCATTGATGATGATTAGACGAAAATATTTGAGATAAACATGATGATTTTGGCACTATTATCTAATGATGGTAGGTACTTTATGTCAGGCAAAAGACGCCCACTGCGACATAGGTTGCCACATTTTCATTCCAACATCTAAGAGCCCATTCAGCACCCGTTCACAGGGAGACTGGGAGACATCCGATATTTTGCGGGAACTGTTTTTTATTGGATCCGATTTAGTGGCAACAGTATTTCAATGCACGTGTTCACACAAAAATACGGTTGCAGGGTCGCGCAATAAAACGGAGACTGCAAAATGTGTCATTTGATTTTGCGACTGCAAATCGGTCCGGTCGTTCGATAAAATGCCGGATCCGATTAAGTGGCAACAGTATTTCAATACTTGTATTCACACAAGCTCGGTACAAGAATCCCGCAAACAACCGGATACGGTGAATCGGACGGGGGCGGGCGCGGTCGGGGATGCATCGACGACGTATAGTGTGTCCACACGGAGTCCGGTTTTACAGGACCGGAGGATCCTACAAAATCGAGCAGTCATGTGAACACGCTATCCGGTTTTGCAGGATCCGATAGTTAGTAGATCCGGCAAAACCTGATGCCGTGTGAACGGGGTGTAACCGTAACCAAAACTTGATTAGGTATAACTCTAGTCGACATCAATCACAGAAACGAGACAACGATAGTTTTCCAAAAAACGTCATTCTCACGCTGACATTGACAGCTAACAAAAACTTTCAAAACAAACGAATGTGACCTTTAACGATATACAAATAAGAATTGTAGCCGTTTTTTTTTCATGGCATTGTTTCTATATGTCACGCAAGGAGGCAATTGCTTAGACGGAAGTCGCCGCCATAATTATTTTCGCATTACAGCAATTGTTGGTTTTTGGAGATGTCGGGTTTCGTGAGAATGTGGAAAGATGACATTTTCGTGGGTTTTGAATTGTGTGAATTTTCAGTTTGGCTAATAACTAACGGGTACAGTCAACCGCGGTAACGTGAAACACTGACTGCTATTTTCCATATCGAACACGGCTAAGCAATTTATAGTTTCTTTCTTTCTGAGCCCATCGCCCATACAGATAGTCCACCGTGTTGGAGAGGACCCGTCCCTTAGTCGACTTTTACGACATGCCAGGATGATAAGCATCTGCACGCATTCTATGCTATTTATTCACTCCCAGTGCAGCAGAGGAATAATCTGTCACCATACGGTTCATCATGCCATCTTAGGACTAATTAATCGAACGTGGCCACAAGTAGTCTTGTGGCTCTGCCCACCCCATTAGGGATTTCGGGCGTGATGCTTTGTATTTATTCTTTTTGAGGTTATGCATTCGAATTTTTTGTTCTTTTTTTTTTCACCTTTTTTATCTCAATTTCGGTATGCTTTATGTAGGTATTTCACATATTTGTATAAAAAAACCAACTTGTTATATATTTTTTGGAATGCTCTTGTCAAGGCCCTTTCATACCTTTGATACCAATATGCATGGATGGAAAAATATCCAGAAACAAAATATCTTCTAGCATCCGCCATATTGGAATACAGGTGACATCATATACCCTATGTCACCCGGGCATTTTGCTTGAATCGTTTGGAACTCCAATTGTTAAAACCGGTTCAGTAGTAGCTATAGGTGGTAACTAAATGGAGTGATTCCATACATACATAATCACATACATATATAACTACTCGCGAAAAACAAAACCATCTATTTTGCCGCCACAGCGTAAACATGAAAAATAAAACGCGACGTTTTTACCCTATGGTCTGTCTATCGCTCGACGTCTTTCGTCTAAAACTGACAATTCTCTCCAAAACTACTGAATCGATCGTGATTTTCGCATTACCAAGATTATAATCATGAACTCATTTACGTTTCCCACGACCTAAAAATTATTGATAAAGCAATAAACAAGGAAAATCACAAGCGTCGCCTTGAAACGTCGACCTGCGCAGTGCCACGTCCTTTGATTGTTTCATCTGTTATAATGATATCAGACATTTAATTATTGATACGTACATGAAACATGATTTAAAAGGACGAGTGTAACGAGGGTAACTTGGCCGTGCCGTAACTAGGCTGATCGGGAATGAAAATTTTGCCTATGCCGTTTTCCGCGTAAAAACCGTTAGTCTATGACTTTTCCCAATAGGGAAGATGCATAATTTTGGAAAGTGCTTAGTAATAGAAACCGATCTGTGTACGCAAAACATTATTATGTTGTTTATTTTAGGAGTTATGAAGCTTTGAAAAGTCATTGTTCATGCCACTCGCAAAAACGCTCCATACAAAATGGACGACAACTATGACGTCACAGCATTCGTTAGACTGTACAAAATGTATGGCGCTTAAACGAAATCTACAGTTATTTCCTAAATACTGTTTTTAGACCAACATCGTAGAAATAAAACATGACAAATTTGATGAGGATGTCCAAAAAACTGAAATCAGAACTATAAACCAATATAACTTTCATAATATATCATTTAAACCTCATTTTTATTTTCATGCAACTTCCCCATTAAAAACCGTTTGCCAGTATCCCCTCGGGAAATGTGAAATTTTACGCGATGCAAAATTGATCTACAGTTTAGCCATGACAGTAGAATAAAAAAACACACAGAAAGCAACGCTTATCTGCGCCTCTATTCGGGAATGCTAAGTGATTCTGTAGCGATTCGTAAGCGAGATTTCTCATCCCACTCTTCCGCGCGACGCGTAATGCGTAAGAGCGAGATGAGAAATCTCGCTCACGAATCGCTACAGAATCAATTAGCGTTCCCGAATAGAGGCGCTGGTCCTCTTTTCTAACCTACATTTCCATTCCCCTAAGATCAATCTTGAGATTTGTATGTTTCTCAAGCACGCCATAACAACTAAACAAACAAATACGAAAAACATTTATAATGTTTATTTTCTCCTGATAATATGTTATTTTATTTATTTATTTAGGATCACCAACAAATAATACATCTTACATTTTCACTTTTCTATGTTACATTTCCAGATAGATGCTTATCTAATTATAGGTGACCACAGCTTTTACTTGTGTCCTCAAATCTACAGTACATATAAAATAAATATTCACTACATTCTAATACATACATACATACATATTATCACGCCCGAAATCCCTAATGGGGCGGGCAGAGCCACAAGACTACTTGTGGCCACGTTCGATTAATTAGTCCTAAGATGGTATGATGAACCGTATGGTGACAGGTGATCATCCCATTGCCCATACAGATAGTCCACCATGTTGGAGAGGACCCGTCCCTTAGTCGACTTTTACGACATGCCAGGATGATAAGCATCTGCACGCATTCTATGCTGTTTCTTCACTCCCAGTGCAGCAGAGGAGTGCGCGCGAAGTGCAGTTAAATGTGAAACAGTTTTAATAATTAATTAATTAATTGATTAAGTTTGCAGAAGAATAAAGAACTATCCCACGAGATCCAAGTAGCTAAAATAGTCCAAGACTTTTCTTTTGAATCCTTTTAAATTGTCATGGAATATATCAGCCTCTATGGTTTTCGGGAGATGGTTATATAATTTAACCATTCTTGCGATGGCAAAGTTATGGCCCACATCTGTTCTTTTAAACGGATCCTAATATTTTAAGCTATTTAATATTCTGTATTATATATCTAATATATTCTAGAAAGAAACGCCTTCGATCTCTCAGCGCATACGTAAGTAAATAGCAACATTCGCATAAAAATATTTTTATGCAAATCTACTCATAAAATAAACATAAGCAATAAACAATCTTTTGATAAAACTCGAATTTCCAGCTAGATGGCGTTACCTACAGCATAAAATATATAACCAGTATCACAAGAGCTGTGGCGTTTATCACAAAAATATAGATCTTACGTGGATTTCAAAGGAGGAGCTAGTGAAGGGGGTCAGTTTAGAATAGCCAGTTGTGGGTAATTTATTATGTGGTGATTCACAAGGCCGCGTATGATTGTATCTAAAAAACCTCTTGCTTTGTGCTGCGCGCCTGGTACCTGAGTTGTAAAAGTGATTGATGAATAATATAGAGATAATATTGACTTTGTGTGATTAATTTGCGATTAGTATGGTCAAAGTCTCCAAGCTGCACTGGACTTGCGTGGGGACTATTGCCCAGTCCCCTTCTCACTATGATATGATGATAGTTAATTTAAGTTGAACCTTGCAATAAAGTTTAATCTAACTATAAAACGCATACAGACTTTAAAAAACATATATTAAGTAAGTATTAAAAGTAAACTGTTTTATCCGATACCCCATCAAACATTTAAAAAAAACTAAATCAAAAATGGAGATAGAATCGAATTATTTAAATAATTCGAACACAGTTATTCACAAGAATTCGAAATTCAAGTCACTGTCAAGTCAACGCTTCAACAGCTGGAACGATCTTGCAACCAAAAATTATATAAAGCCCGTATTCAAATATGAATCGGAAATTTGAAGCAATAAAGTTGATATTCCTTTGAGGTATGTCAACTTGGCATTTCAAAAATGGAACATCATCTGTCACTGAACTAAGGACCTTCTCTAAAGTTTATAGAGTTGGTTTTTCTTTAATGGTTGCAATGTCATTGTAAAATAAATGGTTGCTTGCGGTATTTTCGCCTCACGTACCGCGGTCTGGCTTGAGATCTGTCATTATTCTGATAACAGCTACGTGCGGGAAACGTCTGTGCTAGGGATGAGCCATAGATGTCGATTAATAAAAAATTACGATATCTTTTTTTAGTTTAATGGTGATTGAAGAGTATTTTCTGTCAGCGTTTTTGACCTGCAATTGTGATAGTAATTATAAGAAAAGAAAGTAAAATAGGTGCTAATTGAAACTAACAAATGCATGTAATTATCAAAACTAACTCAGTTTTAATTTAACAATTTTAATTACTAGTTTCAAGACTATAGTATTAATAGACTCAGTTTTCTGCATTGTGTTACACTCTCACGCTTGTTATTTTTTACCCCATTAGGGTACAACTGACTGGCTTGACATTCGATTATGTCATGAAATGACAGGTTTATGAATACTGTCATTGTCTTTATTTTCTGGAATGTTGAAACTGCAGTGTTAATTGTATTGGCAAGACTACTTGCTTTCCGTGTGCGTGTGTGTTGTCTACAATATCTGCACTACACTCTGTTAAAAAGGGGTATTCATTTAGTTGTTGTTTTAGGTAATCTGCTTATTGATTTCCTAACGAGGGTTAATTAGAAAATGCTCATGATTGTAACTCAGTTTGCTCTTAAATATTAGGAATTTGATGACCGGGGCCCATTGCATAACTACTTGTAACTTGTAATATAAGCGGAAGTCTCTATCTAGTAAAAGAAGTTGAAAAGAGGCTTCCGCTTGTATTACACGTTACAAATAGTTATGCAATGGGCCCCTGGTGACCTGAAAACGACCCTTCATTTGACTCCTACACGGGTGAAAAGGAACAAATTTAATTGTTCCTACATTTCACAAGTCAAAACACAGTTTTGGGACATACAATTGCTTGTAACACGGATAAGTCAAACCGTCTTATCTCCAAGTGCGTCTCTCACACTAGTGCCGACGAAAGAGGTAGAAAGATAAACGGGTTTAATTTATCCTCGGGTCTGGCATGCTAGGGCCGCTGTGCGTGTAAACAAAACTTAAAAAGCTACGATGCTACCACCTGTATAATTGTACCCAGAAAAATAGGCGATTTTGAAAACCCGAAACATCGCGCAGCAAAACATCGATATATCCGCAACATCACTAAATAGTACTGTGATACATACATATAAACATAGAGTCAGTGTTTGTAAACATATAATTACTTGGTAGGTCGATGCATATCAGTCGCGCGCGTGTGTGCGTCCGCTTGTATGTCCGCATAAAACTAGTTTAGCAACTTGAGTGATTACGAACGACCACACAAGAAATTATTTTTATTAATACGTTTTGATTGACCTAACTTGACTTAGAAGCTTAAGCAATTCAATTCGGGCCCTAAATTAAACTGGCTTGGTATTGCGGCGTTTCAGTTTAAGTTTTGCTCGGTAACTACAGGGCCTTAGTGATATAGCGAATCGATCATAGTTAAATAATTTGCGATATCGCTAAGGTAATGTCGAATATAGGCTCTGGTATCCTGAGAAATGGGTAGCAATCATTTTTTTAAACATATAGTGGGGAACTAATCGTTCCCAAATTGTAATATAATAAAAAATTGCATAATAAGTACATGGAAGTATCCGCCCAAAAACCCCTCAAATTGCGAAACTGACACGACCGAAGCACTTTATTTAAAGCAAATATTTTGATTAAAACGAATTTTCTGGAAGATAGTTGAAATCAAAAATAATCCGCCCATAAAATACGATATCCTATTTCCTGGTCTAAGTCAGGGTTCCTTAACCAGGGATCCACTTTATGCATGTGTGCCGGGTTCCATGGCCACTGATCAAATCTCCGTTATCATCATATCCTTGCAACATTATATAGTTACTAGATGTGCCCGCGGCTTCGCGTGAATAAAACGTCACTTCTACTTTCACTTCGAGTTAAAAACATTAATGAAGTTGCATGTCAACTTAAAAACCAGACTTTGTCAACATCAAATCGCTACTCGAACTTACCCTTATCTCCGAAACAACCGGGCCTAAAATTTAAAAAAAAAAAAATACAAAAAATAGTTCTTTACCTATAGATTACAGGAAAACCTATAAGAAGTCTATGGTATTTAAAGTAACATAGGAAATTTCAGTTAACCATGTCTGGGAAGGAACCCTCTCCACGCGGGTTTCACTCGCACTTGTCCGGTTTTTTATCTCGTTCTGATTTTTAAATTTTACTATATATACTTAGATTATTAGTGGACCTGCCACAGCTCCGCCTGCGGTATTTTCCATACAATCTTTGTCACCTCTTTTCACCCCTTTAGGGATGGAACTTCTAAAAAAAAATCCTCTCAGGAGGAGACATTCCTCTATGGTACTCGAGGAATGTCTCCTCCAAATTTCAAACCTCTAGGACCACCCGTTTAGGCTGTGCGTTGTCTATAAGTGAGTGACGATACTTTTTTATATGTATTGATGATAGGGGTTCTGTGGTCCAGCTAAAAATGTATGTCTGTCTGTATGTCACAGCCACTTTTACTCAAAGACTATTTAAGTCACAAAGCTGATTTTGTACGATAATTAATTTTTGTCCCAAGCACAAACATAAAGAATAAATTGGGAAAATCATTTTCTAGGGTAAAAAAATTATTTCTACTTTACAACCTCGAATAGGGTGTCGTGTCGTTAGATAACGCTTTAAAAACTATTATGGATAGATATTTAATATGTAATGACTTTACTTGAAGGTCATTGCAATATATAATAGTTTCACCAGATCTATATCGGTTTTTAAATGGCGTTTGTCTAAATAGTATGTATGATTGTTTAAATGGCTATTTAGCGAACTTTAGCATAGTAAACGAGCCGTGAAATAAGTTTTGTCTATTCATTGTTTTATGTGATTTATTCATTTGCCGAGTTTACGGTTTTAAGTTTAAAATAGGCTTTTCAATTGCAATTCTATGTCAGTGTAGAGTCGCAGGTACAAACTCCGCTTTAAACATTTTGGAACTTAAATTGAATTTTATATTAACTTCGTTCGCGTGGAATTTGGTTATAGTTATTCCTTTGGGAACTTTTTAATTTTCCGGGATAAAAAGTAGCCTATGTGCTATTCCAGACTATAATCTATATCTGTGCCAAATTTTGTCTAGATCTGTTCAGTCGTTCCGGCGTGATTGAGTAACAAACATACATACATCCAAACTTTCGCATTTATGATATACTAGATGCTGCCCGCGACTTCTTCTGTGTAGAAAAAATATTTAAGTAGGTAGCCTATGTCTTTCTCCATTGAGGGCCAATCTATATCTATACTATACCAAAATTCATCAAAATTGGTCCAGCGGTTTAAGCGTGCCAGCGTAACAAACACACAAACTTACATTCACATTTATAATATTAGGAAGTAGGATTATGATGATGATGATAATTGATATATTTGAATTTGAAAAATATTCTTTGGGTTATGGCATTTTTTTATGAATATAATTTTAAGTTCATTCCAAAGGATGTTCCTAATACATACTTCCAAAGCGCACTCAGGCATGGTAACGCAGCGAGTTATTATTTCCTCCGATCGATTTGAATTCATTAAGTAATTGAGTTATCTCTGATAACATTTAGTTTTTATAAAGTTACTGGTCGTCTGCGTATTATTTATTTATAGCTTTTTCCACCGGTTCCCAGTTTCCACCCTTCCCCATACATCAAAGAAGATCCTTGACGAAATCGCGCGGGACGAAAATGTAACAGACAGACAGAGTTATATTTACATTTTTAATATTTATAGTATGGATATGCCACTATTTGTCACCTACACCCAATATGATCTTAGGGCTTGCAAATCCGGTACTTATTGTATTTTTTTCATGTCACTTGTTGACAAACGAGCTGACGGCCCACCTGATGAAAGTGGTCACCACCGCCCATGGACATCTGCAACACCAGAGGTGCTGCCAATGCGTTGTCAGTCTAGGGAAGATGGGGAATGGGGATGGGATAGGGATGAGGGAATAGGCCTCCGGATCTCGTCACTCACCGTACGAAACGCAATAGCAAGCTATTACTTTACACCGATATTCTGTGAAAGTGCGGTACTACCCATCTAGTATGGGGCAGTCCCGGGATTTTCGTGATTGCTCGTACAAAATCAGTTAAGAAAATTCCGGGATTCCAAACCCTTTAACGCGCATAACGCTTCGCTCGCTTCGATCAGCGATGAGAAATACATTCAAATTTGGACCGAACTACATTATTCTTACAGCCTAAATTTACTTTAGCAAATGTTACAGAATTTCAGCTATGTTATTCTATAGCAAAATCACGTCGCTCATTTCATGACAATCATAAATTGACCCCCGCGCTCGTAAGCATTACGCTGAGTTAGGTTCCCACGTCCGTGGACGTTGCGTTGAAATACGACCAAGGTTGAAGACACGTACGAACATATAGTTTATACACACTGACGGGTCAAGTTAGGCTCGACGGTGAGTTCACGAACGATGTTTTATTTAAGAAACTCACACACCCTTGTACCAAAACAACACACTACTAGAGTGGTGTGACTCTAAAACAATAGTTCGTCACCGAACTCAACGGCGAGCCTTACTTGACCCGTCAGTACGTATACACTACATCACCGCGCGTGTCTTCGACTTTGGTCGTGTTTCGACGCCAACGGCCACTGTCCTTGGTACCTAATTCCGCATAGTACCTATGAGCGCGCGGGTCAATTTATGATTGGCCGAAATACGAAATAGCTGGAACGTTCAAGAACTTTCTAGTACCTAGGACGTAATATTTTTTCTACAGAACCCGCAGCGACTCGTTAGCCGCGGCGCCCTCCGGACGTTCCACTCGCTGCCTTTATAATTGATGTGCATAAACACGCCGTCACATACAGGGTGATGGAGTTTGAATGTTAATTGTTGTGCAATTAATGTGCAGTTTAATTGTCCTTTTATTTATTTATTTAAAATGTTCGTATATCAATACATATAAAACAGTACCGTGACTCACTTATAGACAACGCACAGCCTAAACGGATGGTCCTAGAGTTTTGAAATTTGTCGAAGACATTCCTCAAGTAGGTACCCTAGAGGTGCACTAAGGACGGATTTTTTGAAATTCCATCTTAGGTAAAAATGGTCACTTGGCGGTTACGTAACGTTTTACTAGGACGGGTACATAAGAACGTTACGGCGCGTTACATGTGGGGGTCAAAAATCTCCAAAAATTGCGTTACGTAATACTTGAACGCTCCCTGTATGGAAAATACCGCGGGCGAAACTGTGGCGAGTCCACTAGTTAACATATATTCCTAATTCCAATTCCCAATTGTACCTAACTAATAATGATCATTTATGTCAATGTATTGACAACAAATAAAAGTTCATTTATTGCTATTTGTGTGCTATAATCATCTATTTCTAGAAGGGGAAAGATTAGCATGATCGTTTATCACAGGTTTTATTTGATCGTCTGCCAAAATTTAACAAGTCTCAGCAAAAGCTGGTATTTAATAAAAATCTTGGAACCGAAAATAAATAATTGATTTATAGCTGTAAACTTTCGTGGAAAACGTGTATTTCTTGTTAATTTTAACGTTTATATGGCACCTCGCAATTAATTGAAAATTCGCAATGGTTTTTAACGATTAGTAATGCTTGAATGTCAAGGCACATGAAAACATCTTGATTTGTTTATTTTAAGGTAACAATCGGTAATATGTGTGATTTCAAATCAATCCTCTCGTTCTAAAATAAGTTCATTGAAGGAGTTAAAAATATTTTAATAAAACTGCGCCAAAGTATTTTAACACTCAATCAATACAAATAAAACAGTACCGTGACTCACTTATAGACAACGCACAGCCTAAACAGGTGGTCCTAGAGGTTTGAAATTTGGAAGAGACGTTCCTCGAGTACCCTAGACATGCACTAAGGAGGGATTTTTTAAATTCCATCCCTAAAGGGGTGAAAAGGGGTAATAAAGTTTATATGGAAAATATCGCGGGCGAAGCTGTGGCGGGTCCACTAGTCTAAGTATATTACATCATTACTAAAACCTCTACAAAAAAGTCATCAACAAATTAATCAATCATTCTCACCTGAACATCCTCTATACGCACACACATACAAACACACTGTCCAGCGATGCGTGAATATATTTTGTACGGACAAAACTGTTATTTTAAAAAATAATAATTGATGTTCACATTGTCCGTCACATACTATTGTCAATGGTCCGTTTTTTTCTTTTGTGGCACAATGCGTTATTATCTTTGCCCGCCACAGATAGTAAATATAGGGGGCGAAATAAAAACTGCTATACGCAAAAAGGTATTTTACCGTTCACACTGTTTCACTGATATCGAAAAATTTAGTTTGTGAGGAAAAGTACTGTAACAGTTTTAGTAAATACCTAAAAAATAAATTGTCTTTTTTTCAAAGCATTATTCAAGCAAATTTATTCTGGCTATAACAATTAGTATACAAATTCGACGTTTTATAGCTTGTTTACGAACGTTATTTATGATAACCGTATGGTACATTATTGTAAGCATTAAAAGAACCCACATATCAAGATAAAATAAGGCATGTAAGTAAGAAATGACAATTGCATTATATAATAAAACCAACATTAACATTTTTATTTAATTGTCAACAACGTTTTCCTTTTGCACAATTCCTTCAAAAGTCAAAGTTATCTTGACCATCTCGACAAAAAGGGTAAAAGCTTACACATGCTGCAATTGGCGGTAATTTTATTACACGATTAACGTTTTTCGGATTAATTTGCAGATGCGGAATTCTCAAAAAGCTCTGTCGTTTAAAGGGGGGACGAATAAATGTACAATGTATTTTAATAAGTATTTAAACTTTATCGTTGTTTAACTCCAATTTATTATGTTTATGTCGATTGCATGATCATTGTACAGTCGTGTTAGAAATAGTTTAAAAATACACAAACATTGAGATATTTTCCGATTGAGTGAAAGCAAAAAATTATTTTTCAGGTATTTTTCTTCGAAGTGCTTTTAAAAGATAATAAAAATTGAAGGTACTAAAAATTCTCGTATATTCCTGTAGATAAAAAACATTTTTTTTAAAAGTTTATCTAAGAAATTTTAATCTACATCGGTACATGCTTTACTTTTCAAATTGTAGAATTGAAGAACTGAAGGAAAAACGCTCCAGTTTTTGCTTTTATTAAAAACCTCTTCTGCAAATGTTATTACCTACTCTTAACCTGACATAGAATCTATCAAAACGACGCAGGTAATTACCTCATAATATAGTTCTAGATATACAAGACTCTGATAAGATGGTAAATTAACCGTAAAGGTATGCTACTGGTTTAATTTCTTGACTTTTTATATAACAAAAATGAGGTTATCTTCGCTTGAACAAATTTTGTGTTCCCTTCAATTGGAATGTTCAACTGACAAATTATATTTGATACACGTGATATTCTTTTGAAATAAAAAAAAACAAATTCTAATTAGAGCTTTTTTAGTATTGAATGGTTAAATAAATATTTATTAGATTATAGAAGGTTTTCAAAGGCATGTATCAATATATCGAGCAGTTCTTTAAAGTGACGTCAGGACTTCGTTAATTCATAGTCTTGCTGCTACTTGGAATGATAGTAGAGGTTTGAAATTTGGAGGAGACATTCCTCGAGTACCCTAGAGGTGCACCAAGGAAGGATTTTTTGAAATTTTGTGATAAAGTTTGTATGGAAAAAACCGCGGGCGAAGCTGTGGCGGGTCCACTAGTATAATATAATAAAATAAAAACATATTTAATATGAGTTCTATTAAAAAAAATGCCGCATTTTGCAAAAAAATCTTTATAATGCCTTGTCTCCCAGCCAGTACGCTATAAAGTGGACGGCTACCGATGGCACAGTCATTAAATTCCCATAAATTAGAGCGGGTTCGGACCCGGATGACATCTGGCGTCCGTCAGGGGTTTAGAAAGCGTAGAGATGACGGTTTAAAGCTCACCTGTAAAAGTTGTTCTTTTTTTGTGAAAAAGACTGTATCATACAGCCTATATATGTATGAAATCCAATTGAAAATCACTATTTTTTTTATTAATCATGTCATCCATGTAGATATAATGTTGATATGATTAATAAAAATTTCAAAATACTAATAACTCAACGTGTACGTATTCCATTAATATGGAATACGTATATCACAACTGACATACATAATATTGTATTAAATATTATGTTGACTTAATACCTACTAATACTGTTATTATTTTGCTAGAAAAATTGCCCTAATTCTGCTTTATCTTATTTTTTATTTATTTAAGTATAATTCCGTATTGCGCATTATGATGTTTATAACAAATTAAAAAGTATCATGAGACATAATTGCCACCTGTTATATCATTACTATCGGAATACTAAACAATGTACTAATTAAAGGCATAAAACTAACAAAAAACCTACCAATGATACATTCAGTTTGCAAAAATATAATATACTCGCAGCTCGCCCGCGGTTAAATCCCATTCAAACTTTTAAGCTTCTTTTCACCCCTTCAGGGGTTAATTGTCGAAAAATAAGATATTAGTTTCAAATTTAAGGTTTCTAAGTTATATAGTTTAAAAAATCGTTTAGTTGATAAAAAATGGTCAGGTTAGTTGGTGGTATTTCGCGTTTATACAGGGTGGAAAAAAATTATGGGCCCTGATGGGGAACTGAATTAAATCCTTAAGTAAGATCACTTGTCTCACCTGGAGATCGAACCAGCTAAAAAATCAAAAAATTAAAACTCGCTATTTTATTCCACTAATCGATAGGATTCAGGATAAAATCTCTCTAATTAATAAACATTTGGTTTTAGAAATAAAAAAGATTGTGAAATCTAACCGCCATGCATGTCTGAGAAGTAACACGAATTTCAACTTTAAGTCAAGGTAATGAAGGACTTTTTTACCCTGTAAACGCTGTCACGCATAGTCGACAACGGTCTCCAAAAGGTAAATTCTATTTTATCTTCAATTGTTATACAAAAGACACGAAAATCATTGAATGAAGTTGTGTTTCTTTTTAAAAATAAAATAATGTCTCCTTTAAGGCAGCTCCCCTCCACGGCCCATAGATTTTTTCCAGCCTGTATATAGATAAAAAAAATACGTAACGTCAATTAGTGATGCTATGCAATAATTTTTTACTTACTCTATATTCAACAACTAAATGTTACAATTAATCTTTTTCATTATAAAATTGTTACAATTAATAATTGACATTAATTGTCAATTCTTGCTTGTATTAAGGTCTTACCGATAATTGGAAATTGTTAACGTCAAGGTGTGAACCGGCTTCTTAGCTCTATAATAAGTATCATGCATCATGCAACAATAGCCTTTATGCTTATTGGATAAGAACTTCGACAGGTCACATATTATTGTAGTTCAGCGATAGATGTAGGTACTATTTTTTTATTGCCATAGACATGCAAACATACAGAAGAGCCACCTGAAGGAAATTGGTTACCTCTGCCTATGGACATTTGCAACACTCGAGGTTGTCTCGAAGATATCCCCTCTACAACTTATACATCCATGTGTTAAAATGAGATAGAGTTATCTTCATTTCATTGTTACTTATGAATGCGTTCCGTGTATTGGACGACGGTGGGCCATCCTGTAGAGGGGCCATCAAAAAATGGAAAAGAACGGTGCCGATGACAAAATTATAAAAGGATGCCATAGGCATCAATCTAAACAGTTCCTCGAAACACTCTGCATTGTACTGACGGTAGAAGACAGAGATGCAAGCTTAAGCTACATGAATGATCTATGAATCAAGCAATAATGGTCTTTATGCTTACGTTATAAGAACTTTGGCACGTTCATTCAAATACTGCAGTTTGTATTGAGGCAGGTGGTATCATGATATAAGAGTCCATTTACTGGAACACTTGTTACGCCACAAGTGTTCCAGTAAATGGGCTATACGCTGGCATATTAAATTGTTACCTTATTCGTTGCATAAGTCAATCGTAAATTATGGCATAACATAAAATTTAAAGTTACTACAGAATCTAAAAAATGTTGATTTTATATAAAATATTCGATATCTCATAAACTATTAAAAATAACAATAAAACTCATCAACAATAGACAAAAACGCGGGAAACACTTTAAAACCCATTGTGCCATAGTCAATTTTCCTAAGGCCAAGTGCACACGCGGATGCACGTAAGGCCGATTCCACACTTAAGATAAACGCCATTACCGTGTGTGTCAACCGTGGAGCCGCCATTTTGTCTATTAACTAAACCACATAGCGTAATAGTGGGAAAAGTATGGCGAAACAACTAAATTGGTTTCACATTTTTAGTTGTTTTTTTATGCGTGACGGGCTGTCAATGGCCCGAATATTTCAAAAAGAACTGGTAAGCCAACAATTTTAGAATAGATCAATTACATCGTGAATGAAACAGAACCAAATATAGTAGTGAAATAAAAATATAAACATAACCAAAGTTTTTTTGGTGTATTATCTTCAGGTGTAAAATAATGTAACGACTTTTGAAAAAAATGTCATGAGCACAATTTAAATATTGCAAAACTTCTTGGCAAAAAAGAAATCTACGTGAATAATGAGAGAAATCAAGACTTGAATAAGTAGTAAGTAAGCTAGAAAAGTTTCTATGTTGTTTGATATGATACATTTTATAAGTGAAAAGTAGAAAATATTTTTTTCAGATTTTAGTACAAGTTTCCTGGTTCTTCATTATTTATAATTAGTGTGGATGAATGTTACTGCAAAGTTTTGGTAAATCTTACACATCTACTTTATAAGCAGAATATTCGAAGAAAGTTAAGTGTTTTACCTTGTAAATCTTTATCTCGAGATGCTAATTAATGCTGTACGTACCTGTAACCAAAAAACATATATTAAAATGATAGTTTTAATGTTAAACAGACACCCTCATCGAGTTTGAAGACGTAGAGAAAAAAAGTTAATCAGATACTCGGAAATTGCTCGCAAATTATTTTGAGCTTTATTACCTACGTGATAAATACTATGTATGAGAAAGGCTCTACCCAGGAGTGGGATAGCTGCCACGCGGATTTCCTCGAGTTCACAGCGTATTATAAGTGTGCCGCGAACTTCGATCCTTTTGTAATATTAAAGTTTATTTTTCTTAATGCTCGGTCTTTTTTTTATTCGGTTATTCTACAAATACAAAAGTACTAACTTATCAATCACAGATGAAGTTGTATGCATAAAAAATCAAGCATATATTATTTATTAAAAATACTGGCTAACAGACTTCAAAAGTTCCACATTTTAATTATTCACTGAAATCAAATCGCTGCATCAAAAATCGCCAAGTGCCACCAATATTACTTGGCCTCTTTATTCCAGCTGTTCACCCTTCATTTCTTTGTAAACCTTAGTAGCTATCGGGGAGGGGAGGGTCTTCGTAAATTCGTCACCGGGTTTACGGGAGCGTGACGTCATCGTCCAGTTAACACCGTTGAAATACTGTTGTTTTACAAATTGCTTCGTAAAACTTAGACTCGAACTCGCAAATAGGTGTTTAAATATATCTTAAGTAAGTATATACAAATACCCAACAATGAGACATTTATATATGGCTGATGATTTTGATGACGATGTAAGGATACTTCATAAGTAAAAATACAACCAAATTAAACAATCCGATGGAAAGAAAACCTTAAGTTATTGTGCTGTCTATCAGTCAATTGAATAAAACGTTTGAGATTTAAAAATACTAAAAAATATCCACCTGTATATAACAGAACAAAAACTTTAATACTGCAATACAAAATGTAATTTAATTTTCTGTAAAGAGAACTAGAAATTAGCTATTAAACTGCTATTTATTTAAACGCGTTCTTAATTCAAAATGAACGTCTCTGACTCATCACGCGATGTTCAGAAACTACGTTCGTTCTGACGTTTCCGGTTCCTAAAAAAAAAACTCGACAGACTATCAAAATTACAAAATTAAATTTTCACTCAAACAAAACCTTAACAACTCTAAGGTTTTGGCTATACGGTCTAGCATTGCATGGTACTTTAATTAAGAAATGCATCGGCAAGTTTGTAATTTTCATAAGGTGCCGTCTTATTTTGATTTGGGTCCTGTTATTTTTACGAACGTATTAAAGAATACTTTTGACTGTTATACGTAACAGTTGTTTCAATTTTTGTTTCTTTTCGAACTAAATAAACATTTGAAGTTTTCTTTTTACGATACCTGTCTTATACTTAAGCATTTATAACGGTTGTTTGTTTAACAGTGCAATTTTTAAGATATACACCGATTAAAAACAAAACGTCAAAATCTACACAATAGTTAATTGCATTTTTTATCACAAAATCTCTATTCCCGAATGCAACCACGCTTCGTTCAAAAAACAAAGGCTCGTCTATGACCCCACAATATTCAAATTTGGAATTATGAATGGTCAGCCGTTGGTTTTTTCTATTCTTTTTTTAAATAGAGTATGATTGATTGTGCAGTTGATGTCTTTTTTGTTGGCTGGTCATTAGTTCTTAATTACTTGTGAATTCGATCATTTGTACTTCGTTAACACCGGAAAGGAAGTTTGACATTTCTTTTAGGGTTACCAGTAGAAAAATGGCTTGTGAATTTCGTAAAAAAATATGGACTTATGTTTTCGTAATTCTGGAAGATTAAACGACCGTTTCATTGTTCCAAGTGGTTATAATAATGTAATTTTTTTTTGTAAAATTATAAACACCTGGAAGACCAGTTAGTGTTGCCAATTAAAGTGCGTGTGTTTTTACGTTGACCTTTACGTCATTCAGCGTATGAACGCAATGATAAATTCGTTTTCTAATGAAGCTATAATGAATAGAATATAATTGTTATGTTTTTGCTTTGGATTAACTGACCTTGTTAAATCATACATAATTAATTAAAGTGCAAACATAATTACTTATCTTAAATTAGAAGGGCGGTTTTACTAAATTGTAATTTTGCCTTTATAGAACGTTCCTAGGTTATATATCAGTAGTGAGCTACTGATATTATGACTAGTATTTTTATTTAAACATTTAGATAGACAATTTACAATTTCCTAACAATATACTAACGACAAATAAGGAATACAGCATAACAACTGTTAACAGATCGTTATCTTAATCTATGTTTATTATGATTAATGGCAACACCAAAACAAATCGATCGACTTAATTGGATCGATTCTGAATTGCTCAATCGATTGTAAAGGTTAGTGTGAATGGTAATCGAGGTAACGAGTAATAAAAAACTATTGCATTCGTATCACATACTGTACTTTTGTTATTGGTCCGATATACATTACTATCAAAACTCAAGGATTTTAATTTGACTTATGAAAATGAAACTAAATATTTTTACTAACAAGTTAGCCAACATGACGTACCAAGCGATGACCATAGACAACACCATCACCAGTATTGTTGACAAAATGAGGTTAAATGTCAAAACGAAAATCAAACGGTTTCATATCAGGTTATTACAAAAGACTTAACTGACAAAACGTACCTACGTACCATCTTGAGTAAGCATCCGGGCAGGCCAATAGAGCCAATATAACCACTTGTTTAGCAAGAGCTCTCACGGTGAGACTGTCAGTATGTCTATGGTCGAGTTTACTTTGGTTCTGAAGGGGGGCAAGGCTCGGGTTAGGATGGTCGGTAACAACGTCACTTGAGCACATTAGGGTTTAATTCGGACTTCCTACTTACGTCCCCGTGAGCGGTGTGTACCGAGATTTGTTCCAATTTGAGCTATCGGTTGATTTTTGAAGATCCAATGTACATGGACGACATTGGTATTGTAGAAAAAGATCGTTCGTTGTTTTCATTGAACACAAAAAACTGTTTACCGACCGGTTTGCGTTGTTTCTCTGTTGGATTATAAAAGCAAGGTCGTGGTTTTGATTCCCGCTGTAAGCAGGAACCTGCGACTCCGTAAATATGACCGGCATCAATATGATCTGTCTAAGTTAAGACTTTGTGTCTTTTATTTTGACACTAAACGGCGAAATGCTGTACGCAATCCTATTTGAGGCCGATCAGTGTGATTGTGATGTTAATAAATTAAAAACCGGACAAGTACGAGTTAAACTCGCGTGGAGAGGGTTCCGTTCCGTACATGATTATCTGAAATTTACTAGGTTACTTTAAATACCATACACTTCTTATAGGTTTTCCTGTTATATATAGGTAAATAACTATTTTCTGTATTTTTTTTAATTTAAGCCCCAGTAGTTTCGGAAATAAGGGGGGAATGTTCAATTTTCGCCTATTTTCCTAAATACCTTCTAAACTATTTTAATTGCAGTTCAAAAAAAAAAATTGAGATCCTTACAATAAGCCCTTTCATTTGATATGTCACACGATATAGGTTGCATAACTATATTTTTTAATTTTCTAATTTACCCCCAAAAAGTGGCCCCCATGTCTAAAGTTCATATATTTACGTCACGCGTCCGTGTTGCGGTCACCAACTTACATATGTATACCAAATTTCAACTCAATTGGTCCAGTAGTTTCGGAGTAAAAAGGCTGTGACAGACAGACAGACGCATGAGTGATCCTATAAGGGTTTCGTTTTTTCCCTTTGAGGTACGAAGCCCTACAAAGCAGGAAATATGACTGCACACAATCAAGTAAGTTTTACCCTATTGTGTTAAATCGAATCAGAAAATCCGCGTGAAACCAAAATTAATTTTGCAACTTTTAAGAGACAAAGCAACAATAGGTAGGAAGTCAAGTTAGTCACTAATAAAGTTAATCAATAAACAAGAAAGCCGTCGTAAATGTTAAGTTACCGTTCTCCAATTTACTTGGTCGCAGCAAAAAGGTCGTTCGTCGCAAAAACGGGCCAGCTTTAATAACTTAAGGGGAGTTCACACTAGAGATTAAACGAATAAAGATTTAAATTTTGACGACGCGGTTAGCCTAGTTGGAAGAGACCCTGTCTCCGAAGCTAGCGTCCCGGGTTTGATCCCCGGTAAGGAGAAATATTTGTGTGATAAGCACGAATGTTTGTTCCTGAGTCTTGGATGTTTCCTATGTATTTAAGTATTTATTTTTCTATGTATGTACTTATATCGTCGTCTAGTACCCATAACACAAGCCTTAAGTTTACTTTGGGACTAGATCGATTTGTGTAAAGATTGTCCCCTGATTTATTAATGGTTGAGTCATGATAGTGAGTGTTGGCCTAGGAAAAGGGTCGGCAAACTTTTTAGACAAAGAGCCTGATGCCGGAACGGTGTCGATTTTTCGGAAGATCATAGATTCTTCAGGTAAAACCGCGGTAATCTCTACAAGACCTACTTTTCTTTCGGGTTAAAAAGCCAAGATTGCAATCCCTTTCGCAAAAATTTGTGCCTACGGCAAGTCTTTAGATAAAAAAATGCGATACGGGCGAGGATGCACAGTTACGCTGTGTTTGGGTACGAAATAAAGGCAATTGGCTCGCGCTATTTATGAAATATTTGATCTCATGTGCACCTAAAAATAAATTTGTAAAGGGAACTTGAAGAGCCACAACTGACCCTTCAAAGAGCCGCGGCTTGCCGGCCCGAAACCTAGTCAGAAACGAAAACGATGCAGACCAAGAATGAAATGGCAGGACAAGCTAAATAGAGCAATTCAGCAAAGATGGGCGCGTCACCGTAAGTGTTTAAATAGAGCTTTCCCCAGCAGTGGACACCCAAGGCAAATAAATGCACATACTTATGCAACTTATTCCAGTTCACTAAAAATTACATTGTAATCCTTTGATTAATCGGTTTGGCATGATGTCGGAAACATTTTCACGTTAAAAATATTACGGAAACAATGTCAATAAAATGCTTTGATATAATAAAAAATATTATACTTAAATGATTTTTATTTAATTCCTTGTTAACCAATATACTATTTAACGCAAAATGATGTTACATTATTACAACACAATAATTTAAACTCGCGCTTTAAATCGAGTCAATTTTGTCGGCTGTATGACAGCGCCCTTAAGCCCCCACATCGAGTTGATTAAAAAGTAATAATACTATTATCTGTATTGCATAAAAACCTCATTACAAAACGTAATTAGGACATAGATGTTATCTATGGTTTGCGAAGGACGGTAGCAAAGGGTAGACTAGACGTCTATGGAGAAAAAAGTTCGCTCAATTCGAGATGACAGATACGTTTTTTTAAAACTGCTATTATAGTGTACATGTGGAGTATGAAAATGGAACTAGGGTATTTTCCTAGTACTGGGCACGAGCCCATGATGAGACTGGGCAATAGTCCTCAAGTGGGCCCAGAGTGGTTTGGGGACAAACCTATCGTTGAATAATTGAAGTATTTCGCAGATCTTTTACCTAGATTTTCGTGGTCAATGACAAATTCAATCTCACTCAGAGGTGCGAGCCGGTTTTGAACTCATGTCCCTCTGATCGGTGCGCGTGTGACCATTACGCTACCATTGCAACGACATATTGCACTAAATGTTACATTGAGCCAGTAAAAATCAATAATCAACAAGATTCTCCGAATCTGTGAATATTCATAAACCTGTCATGTCATACAGGTAATTTTCATACGCAAGTCATGTATGACTGCATTGTATGTATGCATGAGTTATACCTAGGCTATATTTCCACTGGCGATTTTTTTCTACGAAAATAAAAGTAATAAATCTTTAAAACCATCCCATAGTTAAAATCACCACTTTATACAGTCAAGCAAGGAAATCGGATATATTACATACAAATTCTAATATTACAAGGCCCCTTCTTTCTAATATTTTTTGGAATTTACAGACTGCGGAAAATAAGGTCATAAGTGCTATCCCTCTTGCCCTCAAGCCGTATTTAAAGCGCTTGAAAGGGAAAGGAATAAGAAAGTATCGAATAAATACTCTATTTCAGGGGATCCTTGTCTTTTCTATTAAGGGCAAGGGGGAGGAGGGCACCCCAGAATTTAAACGTATCACTTAATTAACACTAGGTTTATCTACTACTAGTGAACCCGCCATAGCTTCGCCCGCGGTATTTTCCGTACAAACTTTATCACTCCTTTTCACCCCTTTAGGGATGATATTTCAAAAAATCTCTCCTAAATGCATCTCTAGGGTACTCGAGTAATGTCTCCTCCAAATTTCAAACCTCTAGAACCACCCTTTTAGACTGTGTGTTGTCTACAAGTGAGTCACGGTACTGTTTTATATGTATTGATTATACTCGTATCTACTCTTCTACTACCTCAGAAAAAAGTCATTGCAACGCCGTTATCTGCTATTCTCTATGGTTTCACTTGATGAAGAAGACTTGCTTCGATAGAAAACAAGTTTATGCCAGTATAGAACTCGACGGTGAGCGTTCGCCAGTAAGAAAGTCGCACCCCCAATCTAAAGGGAACGAAAACCATCAAATATGTGTTTGAGATACACTTCTCAAGTCACAGTCAGTCAACATTCAACTCGTGACATATATGTATGTATATCATCCATATATGGTTCGTATCGTGTTATGTAATGGACAATCACACAGCACGCCACGTGTGAAATCGATCGACGTAAAAGGTCGTAAGTATACACGATTTGCACTTACGTCTTTATACACTTGTAAGTTCGGAATGCGGGCTTCTCAGAAACGCGCGTATTTTTTCTCATAAAACTTGTTCCTAGTATGTTGATGTGAAAGGTATGTTTTCCTTATAAGAGCTATAGTTTATTTTTGACTTTTTGGTGAGCCCTCAACTATATTTCTTTGTTTAAGAAATCACCTGGCAAATTCCAAGCAGACTCTTGCCAACTAATAGTTGCTATGAAATTGGAACATGTGCTTTGAAAATTGGTATCATGTTTTGACTAATAGGTAATTTATTTAGTACTGACCTCCTTTCGGAAGTCTTGTTCGATTTAATTTAAAAAAAATTGGCAAAAAAGACAAAATTACGCATTAAGAGATGAGCCAGTGAGTGAGTGGTCAAACGTAGATGTATATAGCTATGCGACGTTATACGTGGTACCAGTAAATCACTAGCTGAGTTAAGACTGTGTGAGTGCAGTGTGAATGAAGCGGGTGGGTCCCCTGCCCTCAATACGAACAGGTACTGTCGGGGAAACAACGCACTATAAGTTTTTAATTATTTATTATATTAAACAGCAGCAATTTAAAAAAAAATGGTCAGATGTTAGTTAGCCGGCGAAAAAGCTAAATTGGTTAACATGAAAATGTGACATTATAATATGTATTTTATTATAAAATATGAGTTCTAAAATTGCTCTTGTAGTCTTGTCCGTATCTTACGAATACTTACATTGAAAATTTCTAGTTTATTGCTGTATTTAAAAAGTTAATAATTAGTTATTATTTTGGATTTAATTGTACATATGAACGAGGTTACTCCACCTTACAAAGAAACACGTTACAATTTACAAAAGAAGCTCAAATTCGCAAGTTTAACGCGAGGTTCCGTCAAAATCTATTCTAATAATTATTTCACTTTAACCTTTTGACCGCCCCAGTCGGCTGCAGCCGTCAGCGGATACAGGGTAAAAAAGTCCTTCATTACCTTGACTTAAAGTTGAAACTCGTGTTACTTCTTAGCCATGCTTGGCGGTCAAAAGGTTAAATATATAGATTTAAATTGATTTTTATTATTAAAACTTCCTTAAAAACGACAAAATATTACTTATGCAAAAATTACTTACTGACTGATTTTCATAATTAATAGCAGGATCGCAATTAAGTATATTACAAAATACTACTTTAGAAAAAGAACTCATCCAGCCTTGTAAATTATTTCGATCAAACAATACTATAGCCAACAGCTTTAAAACAAATTAACCCCAAAAGCCTTTACCTTTAAACAGAATTCGATTAATGTCGATAAAAAGTCAATGCCGCCGTCACTTTCTCTGCGCGCGCGCATATTCTTTGATCTCAATCATTTGCTTAACAAAACGTATGTTTACGGGTTTTACGACTGCTAATTCCAATGTTATCGTGTTTTGTAACATTTATGGCTTAAAGACTTTTATAAAGCATATTAGATAATAAACTAACTACATCTTTGTGTAAACATCGCACCTGATAGTTTTGGTCGCACGATTTTGCGACTTTGTATATCGTGCGATTATTTAACATTCCCGTGAACACTCGACGTCGAGTTCAATATAAAAGAACGGGACGAGAGCGAGTTAAACTCGCGTGGAGCGGGTTCTGTTCCGTACATGATTATCTGAAATTTCTTGTTACTTTAAATACTATAGACATTTTTATAGGTTTTCCTGTAATCTATAAGTAAAGAACTATTCTCTGTCCTTTTTTCAAAATTTTAGGCCCTGTAGTTTCGGAGATAAGGAGGGGAATGTTAAATTTTCGCCGATTTTCGTAAATAACTTCCCAACTATCTATTTTAAAATTATGAAAAAAAAATAAGGTTCTCACAATGCGCCCTTTCATTTGATATGTCACATGATATAGTTTGCAAATATATTTTTTATTTTATTTTAATTTACCCCCCAAAAGTTGCCCCCATGTTTAAAATTCATTTATTTACGCGTTCGTGTTGTGGTCATCTGGTCATTGACTAACATATGTGTACCTTTCAATTCAATCGGTCCAGTAGTTTCGGAGCAATTTGGCTGTGACAGACGGACAGACAGACAAACACACGAGTGATCCTATAAGGGTTCCGTTTTTCTTTTGAGGTACGAATCCCTAAAAAATGTGGTGTGATTCTCTGAACTCAACGGCGAGCCTAACTTGGCCCGTGAGTGCTTATAAACTACATTTTCTTGCGTGTCTTTGACGTTGGACGTATTTCGACGCAGGCGGGCACGGTTGTAGATACTGTACAAGGTTGTTTGAGCAACTATTTATGTCTGGTCAAGTATAATGTGACTGGTTGGGTGCTGATATCGTCTAAAAGTCGTATTTGTTTTTAATTATTTCAATTTAAATTTAGTAAAAAATGACGTCAGAATGCAACAGAAGAAGACACAGTTTCACCGCTGGTTCGTTTGCTTCAACTTTGTTTCACTCAGACAAATAGGACGTATAATGTGAAACAAAAACGTCTCGTCTCCAATGCGAGTTTTACAAAAATTAAGTCTACCTCAAACAGAGTTTTACTAACCCAAATACCTAACGTGAAATTAATCATGTTTTTTTTAATAAAGCAATTAGCAAAATTTCGCTGAAGAAAAAATGCCACGCTCTAAGGAACGTTACGTTACTGTGGCTAGGGGCGAGTGTCCATTGTCATACGAGATGATTAATATACCAACACAAACTATGGGTTAAGACTCTCTATGGGTTCAATATTACGCAAAGACACGGCAACACAAGAACTAAGATTACAGCCGAATTTTCATTTCGCGGATAGAATTCTGCTTAGACTTTTAACATTTTGTCAAATATATAACTTTGTTAAGTAAAAATAACATACGTAATAATTAATTAATTAATCCATTATTTCATCCATTCATTATAATAGCAAAGGCTTCAACCGTACATTATTTATTCAAATGGTTCATCATCGTTTGCCTCCCATTCAATTGCATTTTTTACCTGATAATAACTTGTTTGCAGCCTGTTTTTGAGTTTCACTGCTGAAAAATGTCCCCGTATTCAACCAGTGTTGTAATTGTCCACTCAAAGGAGTTATAGGTAAATCAGATGAGAGAATCGTTTTGCTATATGTGAGTGATATGGAAATGCATAGGTGTTTGCTTTTTTATTTGGCACACAAAACAGATGGCCGATAGCAGACGGGCAGCAGACACGCAGATCACCAGTCTCTGGGTCTTTGCCAAATAGCTGATGAGAATAGTGGAATGGAGATAACAATAGTGCCAAGCGATGTCTGTAGCGACTTTGAGGCCTTTGTTGAGGCTACTTAAGCCGGCGAAATGATTGATGGATCGAGCGAAGTACCGCCTTAAACCCCCATGGCAAGTTGAACTTGGATCATGCCAAAATTTGAATGTAGAAGGGTGCCAGAAGGCCAAAGCGGTTATTGAGGAAGTGTTTTAAATATGGAGCACAGCACCAGTACATTAACAAACGATTCCCTCATCTGACACTTATAACGTCTTTTAATTTTCCCGACTTGTACCGTACGACAATGGGCCCACACACTGAAGCGGTAAAAACTGACGGTTCCAGTGATATGAAAGAAAAAACAACGGAACGCTATACACCGAGCGGCAAAGGTCGCGTTTAGCGCCACGAGCGTATGTAATGCGCATACGCAATGCGTGCAATATTGTACGGAGCGACTGATTCGAACTGCGTCAGCGACATACTAAGACACGACCAACGACACCCCAAGACAAGCACTAAGTAGTATGTTATGATATGAATATCTTCCTGGCGGAATTGAATCCACGGCTCAAGCATCACAGTCCAATAGTGCAACCACCAAGCCAACAGGTAGTATGCAAACTCCATCGAATCTTGTAATGAAGTTTCTAAATATGACTATGTTATGTATAGATACTCATTAACATTAATTTATAAGTTTAATTTAAAACTCGGTGAAGGCGCTGTCGGAATGACGAGTTTCGTCTCGAGATAAGAAAACTTTATTTTTTCTCTTCAATGAAGAGATTTTAATAAAATACCGACCACACCCAGTGATAGTCCCGTGGGCGTCCGTCACACCGTAACATTTTAATAAAATTAGCAAGACTTTTTCTTAACAATCTACTTCGTTGGTCCCGAACATAAATCTAGAAGATAGGTTTGATGAAACATAAACAACAACTATAATTATGTCATCAAAATATTGTGGTAACTACTTAGGAATGGCAAAAAAGCTCTTCCAGAGGAGACAGTTTCGAATCCGAATCACAATTGCTTGAATTTTCTTAATAAAATGACTCAATATCAGTCAAAGGATATATCTAAAAATATTTCAATATATGTAACTATTGCCGGTAATCGATATTTATTAATAATATATACTTTGAAAGATTATCCGAAGTCTATAAAAGCTTGTTTATTATATAATACGTATTTTTAAAGTGAAGTCCTGAGAATTTCAAGAAATCAATCAATCAATATGTTTATTTGTAAAACATAGATAGGTGGTACAAAGGTGGTACAGTAAGTGTTATGTGTCACTATGCTTAGCCATGAGGCATACAAACATGCAGCATGCATCACATGCACATAGTTTTTATATATATAGGTACTTCAGTGTTACCTCTTATTAGAATGCATCTATTAAATATTCTTTTACCTATTGAATAATATGCTTTTTTTGTTTAGAAATCATACAACATTTTTTTAAAGTGCGTCATATTTTCCAACTGTGTAATTGCCTTTGGCAATTTATTGTATAATTTCGGAGCCATTACAAATACACTTTTCCCAATTTCCCAAGTTTTATTAATATAAAATTGCCAGGACTCTCGTCTCCTTTTTTGCTGAATGTATTTGGACGGTTTCGGACTAGCATCATCGCTGACTTTTAATGTCATTTTTAGGGTTCCGTACCTCAAAAGGAAAAGAGGAACCCTTATAGGATCACTCGGTTGTCCGTGTGTCTGTCTGTCCGTCTGTCTGTCTGTCTGTCTGTCTGTCTGTCTGTCTGTCTGTCTGTCTGTCTGTATGTCTGTCTGTCTGTCTGTCTGTCAAGACCTTTTTCTCAGGAACACGTGGAGGTATCAAGTTGAAATTGATATCAAATACTCAAATCTGCAATCTCTTCAAGCTATGAAAAAATCAACCTTCTAAGTCACCGCAATCAAAAGATATGGCCGTCTATGTCTCATATTTTGATACTTTCAAGGGAATCCAAAGAAAATCAAAACCTATAGGGTACTTCCCGTTGACCTAGAAACATGAAATTTGGCAAGAAGCAGTGTCTTACAGCACAAGTAAAGGAAAAAGTCCGAAAACCGTGAATGTGTAATTACATCACATAAAAAATAGTTAAACATAATACCTTTGCAAAGTAGTATCACACTCTACGATTGGAGCTTGCGAAAGTTATTTTTTGTCATGTTATAAATGGTTACCCCGTTGTTAAAAGCTATTTTTTTTTTTTTTAGGGTTCCGTACTTACAAGGTACTGTTTCTTTTTCATACGTAATTGCGGAACCCTCGGCGCGCGAGTCAGGTTCGCACTTGACCGGTTTTTAATAATATTTTCAAGTTCCGTGCTCGTTTCAGTGTAACAACAGCTTGAATGGGTGTGAATCTGTCTGTAAGTATCTTTCATAAGATGCGAAAATTAATAAATAACGCCGGGAACGCCCCGGGACGTTGTGGGGCTTACGCAATTTATCGACCCGTAATCCGACATATTTGATTAAAACGAAACGACGTACTTAAACTTACAACTTATAAAAACAGTAAAGAAAACTTCCCCAACTGTACTTAATAAAATTATCCTACTCTATTACTACTATCCTAAAAAGTTAAAATATAAAATTTTGCTAAAAAAACTTGACTTCAAACTGAATAATTTTTTTTAATCTGAAAAATTATGATCAGACTTGATAAAGAATATAAGTTATGATTAAATTATATGATTGCTCCTTCGTATTCATAGTCTGCGCTTAAGACTGATTTCGTACTCAAAAAAGCACGGATACAGGATTTCGTTAAGGGGTTATATCTATCCGACCCTAACATGCATGCCACAAAGATAAATTAGAACCGTTTATCTCTAACTGCGTCTCTCTCCGATAGTGCCGACGAAAGAGATAGTCATAGAGATAAACGGTTCTAATTTATCTTTGTGGCATGCATGTTAGGGCCGCAGAATATTCGTTCTTATCAAAAACATTTTGCCAAAATGAGGTGCTTCGGTCAGAGAGGGTGGAAATAGCTACCATTGAAAATAGAAACCGATTCATTCGGCAAATATGTCATCGATATAAAGAACTAGCTTCAACTAGATTCAACTCATTTTTTTATTCATGTGACAAGTAAAAGAGCCCACAGGTGGGCCAATTTGCTGAATACGTTTTGAGTTTGAGTTGTAGCCACAAGATTGTAAAGCCCTTTAACAATGCCGACTGGTTTCGTATATTTTAGCATTTTTCCCATGTCATGATAACCGCAATGGCCACCACACCGTAACGCTTTGCGTCTGTCACGTACTTATAACCTTCGTCCTATTCAGGGTTCCGTACCCAACGGGACTTTAACCGAACCCACAATGTGATATCAACTTAAAACTAAAGCGGGGACCATTTTACATAAGTTGGGTCTGCCTGATTGCCTGTCTGAAAAACGGTAGGAAAAAATAATTTGTAGTTCATGGTAGTGGGTCTCCCCTAGCCGGACTAGGCCCGCGCTGCCCAGTCCCAGTCACTATGAAGGCCAGTGCCCAGCAGGACGTACCAGGCTTATGATGGTGACGCTGATGAGTTTTCATTGCTGATCCTTTTATCCTCAGTAAAAAGTATAACTAGTTCATCTATCTTAAAGAACAACGCTACAAAGGATCCAAGTCAAGTTGAAGTACCAGGGCACCATGAACGATGTGAAATAATATCGTATAGAAGCCCATAAAACAACTCTTCTGGACTAAAAACACAAGAAGCTAGCTCGAAGCACCGTGTTTAAAAAATCTGTCTGTCAAATATGTATTGGCGGGAACAAGAAGTTAGGTTAGTTTTTAGTGTAGGAATTGTTACAATTTAATAGTTTTGCAGTTATTTTATTTTTACAAATACTTTGTTTATTTTTTTATGGAGCATAAGAACGACACAGAATATAGTTGGAAAACGATTTGCAAGGTAAACGTTGATTACCTTGAGTTGGCACCGACGCGTATAGCGGTCTCTATCCAACTCGTGGGTTTTGTTATGTCCGTCCCTGTCTAGTTGTTACGCAAAGCGTTTGAAAGAAAACGACGGAACTTGTTTCAAGTCATATAAAATGTGAGGTTTTAAGATTAATATTAATATTGTAGAGTAACAATTTTTTATTGCTTTTTTAAGTCCTTGGATTTGTCGTAGTCGGTAGGAAGCTTTGTGTCAAATAGACATAACTTATACATATTCATATATCATTATTAAAACAGAGTTTTCGTATGCCTTACTTGACGATCTGTCAATATATTTTTATCTTTTAGGCACTATGTTTCACTCAACATAACTTTTAATTACTTATTAATAAATAGCCCTTAAAGCTTAAGGCTGAGGGTCTATTGCATCATCGAAATTTAAATAATCATAAACTTGCTACGCTGATAACTATTATATTTAAATCAAGTTTATAGTCATAAGAATACTATAACTATATATAAACTGCATAATTACAGGAAGCACTACTACACAGACAGTGAATGCACACAGACAAGCGTGATAAGTCACCGTAGACGGGTAGGGTCAGCTGAGGAAATAATTATAAGATTACATAATTTTTCTATGTCCTCATTTATAAATATTGTTTGTATTTTCGAAAAATGTAATTTAAAAAAAAATGTGTGTGTGTGTCAGCTCCGACGCACGACAGGAGTTTACTCCTTACGAACGATTATAAAATAAACCAGTACCCATCATATCATGCTGTCATTTTTCATTATGACATTGGACAGTAACTAATAAATTTTATTGTTAATGAATATAAACATGTCACTCATTGAATACAATAATTAATTGACACTTCGGGTCCCGTCGTCTTCCGATTGAGATCCGAGTTTTACCAATGGAAACATATTATTCACTATATCTGTATGCAATGCGAAGCGACCGACGCATCTTCGGCTAACATCGTGTGACTCCGTACCGTGTGACAGTGTGACATCGTAGTTTGATTTTACTCCCCATAATTTTTCATACCCCGGGCTTATATATGAAAATCGATTCTTAAGGAGTAAACTCCAAAAAGAAATACATAATGTCACACGAGTCAAATTCACCATCCATCCAACATATGGCGGAAATGGACCCTGCGACCTCTCACTTCTCAATATAATTGTGGCGCCACTGAGCCATGCTACGGGTTCTTTTAACAAAAACCTTTACATGTTTATTGCCGGGAACCCGACTCTCGAGTACAGCCCAAACGCCGACCAGGCCACACTCTCACAGAATATCGGCGTAAAGTAATCGCTTGCTATTGCGTTTCGTACGGTGAGTGACGAGATCCGGAGGCCTATTCCCTCGTCCCCATCCCATCCCCATTTCCCATCCTCCCTAGACTGGCAACGCATTGGCAGCACCGCTGTTCATCATACCATCTGAGGACAAATTAATCGAACGTGGCCACAAGTAGTCTTGTGGCTCTGCCCACCCCATTAGGGATTTCGGGCGTGATGCTGTGTGTGTGTGTGTGTATATCTGAGCCAATGCCTTGAATGTTGACTCGTCATAAAAACCCTGCCTTGCCAACGCTACGTTTCCCCCCCTAATGAAATGCATCTAGATGCAAGTGCACTTGCAAGATGTAGTGACTCAGCGAGATTGCAGGATAAATAACTTAGAACTTCCGACGTCAAAACAGTATTTCGAAAAGTACCTATTATGTGAAAGTACCCTTCATCGCAGACCAAATATCCTAAAGACATCGCTAGTTCAACTTTTACTAGAAAATAAAGCTGTGAAACTAGCGGGGCGCACAAAGCACTCTAATAACCCCATTAGAGTCCTTTGGTGCGTTCGAGGTTATGCGCTGCTTATGGCTTTTTTCCTCTAATCCTGGCAGCGGGGGTCACCACTGACCTATACGGAGTCTATTGGATACAATTCTCTGTGCCCTTCATACACGACCCGCTTGAAACAGAGGCATAGATCTTAACACCTTGTACAGTACATAACTAGGCCATAGACACAGTTTAGGTCGAGAAACCCTCCAGCGGCCCTAACATGCAAGACACAAGGATAAGATAGACCGTCTTATCTCTAAGTGCGTCTCTCACACTAGTGCCGACGAAAGAGATAGTCATAGAGATAAACGGGTTTCACTTATCTTTGTGTCTTGCATGTTAGGGCCGCTGGGATCGTATTATGAACTCTTATTTCCAGGCAGTTTCCATAAACAAACCTGCCTGGAAAAACCGTATTATGTTCGCGTTTATGTCGTGCCTCTATGCGCAGTAGTTGCGAACGACGAATTTTCCAGGCAGCTCAGTTAACGGCGGAAACTGCCTGGAATTAAGACCTCATTATACGACAACAGTTCCCAAAAATTAAGGATCATGAGGCCTTTTTTGCGTGATGCTCCCCAGCACCGCCACTATCAACAAAAGCAACCTAATATCTTGAAATTATGTACTTCGAAGGTACATAGTGTATCTATATCTCATCCGTAAATAGGCTGAGAGAGCATCAGTCTATATTATTTTATGTAGTAGTAAAGTGAATTCATCGTTACTTGTCTTTTTGGTAAACAAGTTTATAACCTAAAAATGTACCTTTCTTGGGTGAAAGAGCTATTTTATCCTAAGTAAAGGACTCCTTGGTGAAAAATTGGCAAAGTGAGTTCTAACATATTACCTCCGGTTGCTTTATTTACGAAGAAATAGCTGTTTTAGCCAAAAATGGTGCGTTTTTAGGTTAGTTTATCACTTGTTTACCAAAAGACAAGTAAGGGTGAATCCACTTTAAGTAGTACTTGCATACATCCCAGTCCGATGTATGATGAGTCGACTATCCAGTCGTTCTGTTGTCAATAAAAATTAAGTCAAATTACATCTCGGACGTGACCTATTTCTATTAACAACAGAATTTTATTATATTTTAGTTTTTATATTCTGTAAGCTTTCTATATGATTTGAAAAGATGATGTTCTGCTGTTTCTTGCAGCGCATCTTCTCAGTATCCGAAGCGCTGGTAGTTTTTTTTTATTTTATCGACCGAGGGAGCGAAGCGTCTCCGTTGCAGCTTGGGCAAATAATGCTTTCGTATGTCTATCCGGGTTTCCCGCTGTTCTCTACAGGTCGCATTTCTTAACCGATTCTCGTAAAATTTTGTGAGCAGGTTCAATACTTATATGGTTTTTTTTATTTTATCGACCGAGGGAGCGAAGCGTCTCCATTGCAGCTTGGGCAAATAATGCTTTCGTATGTCTATCCGGATTTCCCGCTGTTCTCTACAGGTCGCATTTCTTAACCAATTCTCGTAAAATTTTGTGAGCAGCTTCAATACTTAGGGTAAAGTCACCAGTGGCCAGCCAGGATCCTGTAGTCAGCCTTTTGCCTCTTTTATTGCCTTGAAATAGCAGTCTATTTGAAATTAATAAATTATATGCCTCTTAATTGATTCCTTGATTCCTTATTAATCATTATATTTATCGATCGGTGCGGGGAAACGGCAGGGGAGAAAATAAAAAAAGTTTATTCGAGTGCTCTCGGTCGAGAAGGGCAATTTTACGAAGTCCGCCATAATTTTTTTTCGTACTTGGTGTTTTCAAATCAGGTAAGAAAGATAGACTTGTGTTAACATTATATGATATATTTGTATATTTCTGTGAATGCATATAGTTGCTTAAACCGAAAATGATAATAAAATAACCGTATTTCATTGATTTCTTAATAATTTACGGAGGCTGACTATTGGGAACCACTTTTTTATGTGATTTCCAGTAGTCAGCCACCTGCGGCTGACTTCTGGATATTGGTGGTATCGTTCGAATATGAAATAAAATCGGTCCGTTAAAATCGTTATTTTTTAAGATTCAAATTTACCCTAACATTCCCTATAATATTTTTAGAAAAACCCAGTAATCAGCCGCTTTTTAAGGTATTTTTTTGGTATGGCTGACTAATGGGAATTGCAGCTCCAGTACTCAGCCACTTAATAAAGTATGAAAAAACCTATATAGGGCTTTATTTAGGTATTTATTAGTCTTTTTACTGTTTCATGAATAAAAACGTAATGTTATGTTCAGTAAAGCATGTCACAAAAACCAATACACAAACAAAAGCATCCACCAGAAAAACTATCTTCTGCAAAGGAAGCCATACGAAAGGAATGCGTATTAGAGGAGCATGTAGAACTTTTAGTGTTCTCCGAAGAACATTGCAAGACCGGCATCACCTATGGATTCCTGAAGGCCTACGTAACATGAGTCTTAATTCAGTTGTAACTAATGCCAACGACCCAAAACCTAGATCGATCCGTCACTATACCGAAAACATCTCGGATGTCAACCTGTACGAGATTAGTGTGGCTCTCAAACAGCTTAAATACAATAAGGTGATGACGGAATCACAGCCGAATTTCTGAAAGCAGTTGGAAAACCGGTCCTTAAAGCCCTTCAGACGTTATTCGATTCCACATGAGGGGTAAACACTGCACGCATGGAAAAGAAGTGTGGTGTTGTTCTTCTTCGAAACAGGGCAATAATGCCCCGCTAAAGCATTTTCGGAAGTCAGCTTGTTCGGGAGACTGGAAGTTATCAAACCTGCGTGCAAGACGGTTCGTAATTACTCTCAAAAACAGCTTGTAAACATGGCTCAAAAGTGAACTATAGTAAACTTCCAGTCTCCCGAACAGGCCGCTTTCCGGAAATGATTCAGCACCAGTAGACCACATAATTCGCTACAGCAGTTTATATAGAAGGCCGAAGAGTTTAATCTGCCTCTTTCCTCAGCGTTTGTGGACTACGAGAAAGCCTTGTATACGGGTGAGACTGTACTGCAGTCTCTCCAGCGCTACCAAGTCGACAACAGGTACATCGGAGTGTTGAAGTGTTTGTAAACGCCACTATATTAGTCTAACTATAAAACCAGAATCAAGGTTCTGAATGAGAAAGGGCTTGGCATCAACATAATTGGCGAGACCTCGAAGGACCTCAGTATAATGCTCGATGACCACAGTAGAACCTCCGAATGAGCTGGCCTTAAAATGAACATGGACAAGACAAAAATCATGACAAATGTCCCTGTACTGCAAACTCCCGTGGAAATTGGAGATTTAACGCTCAAAGAAGTTGACGATTATAATTATGTACCTGGGGACATAGGTACTGTCCAATAAGGGACGTCCATCTTCGAGAAAGAGGTCTATCGTGGAATCCGGCTTGCAGCGTTCGGGAAGCTGTACCATATCTTCTGGACCAATATGCCGCAGTGTCTCAAGATGAAAAAGGAGTATTATTCAACTAAAAGCATGACTATCGTAACTTTAACGACTATTACGAGTAATTGTCTATTTATTATTCATTAAATATTATTGTTTTAAATCAAATTTTAACAAATAATTTAGAGGCCGAGTACTGGGCTTAAAGTGGCTGACTATTAGATTTTGGAGGCTGACTACTAGAGAAATGTGTATGTTTTGGTTTAAACTTCTTTTTCTATTTTATAGAATGATTCTATATGTTTGCCTTAAATTGTAATGAAACTAGAATAAATTATTGATCGAACAGTATTTCTTTTTAATTTTTTTGTCAAATCCTGAATTAATAACAGCGGTTTCAAATCTCGATCGTCGTTAAAAGGCTGACTACTGGTGCCTTTACCCTATATGTTTTTTTTTGTCAAATCAGATTTTCGAAATGGCGGAGATTTGGGGATTTTTGTGATTACAAACTTATTTGCGGTGTTGTTAAACCGACAGCGACCTATGTCGATGTATGGGGATAACAGTTCTCCAACGTAAATTTAAGTTTGTCGTGGTGGTACAGCTCACGCAGCCTGACTATTACGGATCAAGCTAAAGAACCCACGGTCAAATGAATAATTTGATTTCAATTGGAGAGCTAAGCCTGCTTTTTTTAAAAAAAGGCCGCTAATAGAAGTTATTCACCACATTATAAGGAATAAGGTATAAATTATTTTTACTGTTACATGCCACAATTGCAATAACATGTCGGAAAAACCTTAAAAAACGGAAAGCTTTATCTGATCTGTCAGTCAAACTTGAACCAATATAGAGAGATACATGTCAAGCGGCGTATTATAAAGGAAGAAAGACTAATTTGCAACGATTGTGGGTCAATTTATTTTTGACGGCGAGTCGTCGCTTTCGTTAAACATGTGCGTGTATTCTGAAGATGTGTCGTAAGATTTGGTTACCTACATATAAAACAATGTCTCAAAATTATAGACAACGCACAGCCTAAACGGGTGGTCTTTGAGGTTCGAAATCTGGAGGAGATATTCCTCGAGTACCCTAGAGGTGCACCGAGGAGGGATTTTTTGACATTCCATCCCTAAAGGGATGAAAAAGGGTGATACATTTTGTATGGAAAATACCGCGGGCGAAGCTGTGGCGGGTCCATTAGTCAATAATAAAAATAAACGAATCAAACCTAATTGCGGATTATCGACAGCCTCTGATATTGTGCAACTCAACATTCTATTCTAGGGTATGTGTATTTTCTATACTATTATTTTGATGGGATATCTTGAGACATATCGTACGTCTGATTGCTACAAGTCATATCATTACGACAGCGGAAATGTCGGCGGGGCGCAAAAAATGACACGCATCGCTGCGCAGGAGTCTAAACAATACCAGGGTTAAAGGATTGAGCGAGGCAAGTTCATAGTCATTGGCTTGTAGCTGCGAGTCGTGGGTTTGAGTCCTAGCACCTACCGACCGACAGACTAACTTCACTTTTATAATCAACTAGTTGACCCGTCACAGCTTTGCTCGCGGTATTTTTCATCACACTTGCTCGGAAAGGGTGTTATTATACGCAGGCGTATAGAGCAGCTATAGCCGATTTACCTCCCGCGGGAGTTATGAATTTTTGTAACTCCCGAGGGAGTAATGAATTTAGTTTTGAAAAAAAAAACCCACTCTTACTTCATTTCAGACTAAGGAGGTTTAAAATCAGCCAAGGTTTATTTCCTATCTTCAAAACTTGTAGAGTTGTAGTAAGATAGAGTCTAATAGTCTAAGATAAGATAAAAAAAAATGTAGAGTAAATGTAGAGTCAATGTAGAGTCAATGTAGAGTCAATGCAGAGTCAATTTAGGGTCAATGCAGAGTCAATGTAGAGTCAATGTAGAGTCAATGTAGAGTTAATGTAGAGTCAATGTAGAGTCAATGCAGAGTCAATGCAGGGTCAATGTTTACGTCGTAAGGATACACTGTGCGTCGTGTTATGCGTTTATGGGTCTGAGAGTCACATAGAATACTTTTTATCCAAGAAGGACGAAGCCGCGAGCAAAAGTTCGTTATATAAAAAGGACACAACATAGTAGCACATGTTGTAATCATCAGTACGCGTATCGCCAATAACTAATCATCAATTAACATTAAACTGTTGGCGCTTTCGTTTCTAATAAAAATGTAAATAACTTCTGGTAATTTTTTGCTGCAATGAAATTGACTGATTTATTGATTTCTTATGCTTGATATAGCAGGTTTTGTATGAGCATCGCATGATATCTTGGCCACTGCGCTTCCCCACGGCGACTTTTTGCAGCGATGCAGTCGCAATACAGTCGCAATACAGTTTCAAAACTGACGCGATTCTATCGCTGGCCGTGTAAAATACCACGCAGACGATTCTGCATCGCTACATGGATAAAAATAATTAAGAAACAGTTGCTAAACTATAGTCAAATTAAAACTTTCGTGAGACATTATGAATACTTGAAAAAACACACGGCTTTACTCACGATTTATTGTCAGAAATAGTCCGACATGTTTCGAACTCGAATGGAGTCCTTCTTCAGGGTTTGAGTGCGGTCCCGGTCAGAGTTGCTAAACTCGTTTTGCTGTTCTTATCCGTTGCTTATAATATCTTAGCAACCTGAGCAAAGCATTTCCTATAACATCTAAACCACTTAACTGATCTTGAAAATGTGTAGTTTCTAATTTTTTTAGCAAAAAATTCTCAAGTTAAGTAACTAATGCCAAGTTTTTCTTTCCGTGTAGGTACTATCGAAATAAAGTCACGATGCATCATCGATACAGGCGCAATGCTACATCGCTTCGCTATCCCCTCCCCCGATGTCACCCGGTACAGTCGCATTTGCATTGATACAGTAGCGATGCTGAATCGAAAATGCGACTGCATCGCTACAGTCGCGCGTTTGTGTCGATACTGTAGCGATGCTGTCACGCGTTGCAAACGCGACAAGCGTTCAATAAACGCGCGGCTGGCTATGGTAGTGGCGCAATCTAGTTTAACTGTGTTTTAGCAGCTTCGGCTTATTCCCGAGTTATGATCACCACATTGCTAGGTACCGTTAATCAAATAAATAACTTCGTTAATCGATAATCCGTTACTAAAAAGGTTAACTTCGTTAAACGTTAAAGCGTTACATTTCGGAGATTTAGCGGAAGTTAACGTTAATCGTTAATCATTAACTCGGGATAGAAACTGCATGTTATATGTCGTTGCGTTAGTAATTTACTAATACAAAATTTTGGTATGTGCTATGGAAATTTAGGCAGGACATGAATCATTATTTAGTAAAATAGAGTATTGCATTAGAGTTTCTATAATACCTATTACTTAGAGATCAAGTTCAAATTAAAAGGTATCCGACATAAGCCACGCGCCGTCTTTTTGGAAAATAGTTGATACTTTATGAACGTTTAACGGATTAAAGGTCTTGTGCCCACCTATGGATCGCCATAAGCCACTATCAGTCCTCATGTTTAATTCGTTCATGGTCCAACAGTGGACGTCTAATGATGATATGAACAGATAGTTTTTCACAAGGATTATATAAAAATTTATCTTCGGTTTATCTCGGAGTACCTGATATCAGGAAGGCTCGCAGTCAAGGACGCGGACCATTGTATGGTAATACGGCATGAAGCTACGGTGACCATAAAAAACCTAAGAGATCTTAATTCTTTAGATTTTTATCCGACTGCAATGAAGCAAAAAGAAGGGTACCGTTTTTTGCGAAATTGTGATATTTATGTATGTCTCTATTAGTTACTACCCAGAGGCAAAACTATTGTACCAAACGACTTTGTCAAACGATTACGGCCAATGACGTCACCTGCGCCTCTATTCGGGAACGCTTAGTGATATTGTAGCGACTTGCGACCGGGATTTCACATCACACTCTTCCGCACGACGCGTAATGCGTGAGAGCGAGATGTGAGCCTCGCTCGCGGGTCGCTGCAGTATCACTTAGACGTTCCCGAATAGACGCCCTGAAATCAACTTTTTTGATATTTTTCCACCAATGCGTTATTGGTATCAAATGAAAGGCTTCGCAAAAATATATAACCGGATGCTGAATTTTTTTTTATAAAAAAAAAACAAAATACCAGGCTGCATAACCTGAAAAAGAAAGTAACAACAAATTGATTCGTGCTGGTTATGCAGTCAGGTTTTTATTTTTATAATTAGTAAAAAGGCAATTATAGACCGCTTTCATATTGTCATCATCCACTTCCAATGAATATGGCCTATACTCATGTTGATGCAGTTTTTGCATTTGCCTCGATATCGCACCACATATTGCGTCATAATTTGAGCCGATTTAGGGCGTGCGACGCGAACGCCTCGAGCTGTATTGACGAGATTCTTCAATGTGACGCATTACGACATTCGCTGCCTCTGACGCAGATCTATAAAGTCGATTCATCCATATTTGTCTTATTTGGTAAACAGGTTTCCAACCTCAAAAAACACCTTTGTTGGCTATAACAGCTATTTCCTTGCAAATAAAGCAACTAGAGACAATATTTTCGACGTCACTTTGCCAATTTATTTTATTTTTTATTTACTTTATTTAGGATAAAATAGCTGTTTCACCCAAAAAACTGCACATTTTGAAGTTAGAAATTTATTTACCAAATAATACAAGTATGGGTGAATCGACTTTATGTGCTTTACATACTTTCACACGGTTGCAAGAACGCTTCTGTGCTATTAACAAATAAAATATGGCAGGACTCGCCTAATAATTTGATGCGCCACCGGCGAAGTCTCTTGAAAAGGTGCAGCAACAATGCGGGAATCGCTTATAGATGCATCAGTGGCGCAGCCTGCCTACAAGCCGATTCCTGACGGTTTTACCAATCTACAAAGCTACTGCTACCTGTCAGTGAAGTCCAACATGGACTTCTAACAAAATGTCAGATTCGCACGTACGGTTCTAATTATTCCGGCTTCCCTTAGGAAATATTTCACGCTTCGCCACTGAGATACATTGAACTATTTGAGGAAGATGGTAAGAAGCACCATCTTTATTATTATGGTCAAGAAAAACAATTCCTTCGTAGTAAAAAAAGGAGTTAACTTTTATAGTTTTATTCGGCTTGATTTAAGTACCTACATAAAGGTGGCTTTAGCCATGACATGACTAAGGACAGTCCTCAGAAAAGTTGGAAGCTTGGTCACCCTTGGTCGCGGTGTGTGACTTAGTAGGTAGGAAAGCTTATAAAAATGCTAAGCCAAGGGAAACGCAGTCATGCACTGGAGTACCGCATTCTCATTGAGCTAGAAAAACACTTTATTTATTAAATATCTTGTGTGAATAATGATCACCGAACAGTCCCACTGCTGGGCTGTACCCTCCCCCATACCCTCTATACCCTCCTTTCGCGCATTCGGGTCGTTACCAAGTTTTTTACGGCACTGAGAGATAACCTAAAAATAAATACTCTGACTACATACCTCTAAAGGCCACAGACCTAAAAAGGTACCTATTACAAATTGATCACTTGTTAAATCTATATTAATGAAAGATATGCAAATATTATTATGAATGTGGTCAATGAGTCAGAACGGGTCAGGCAGGATGCTAGACTAGGTACTAGTAGTTGTGCTCCGCTTACCACCAGTTGCTAGTCAACTATTATTATTATTATTTTTAAACAACTTTTATGTTTTTTTATTTTTTGTCAAATCTGTAATTAATTAATGTGTAAGTAAGTGTTTTGGTTTCGTAGTCTAAACTTTCATGTGTTTTTTTGAAAAAAAAATTAATCTGTAAATATAATAAAATCGTAAATTGGAAATTGTCTTTACATTGAAGCTAACAATGAAAAAATGCTATGGGGAGCTTCAGAATGAGCAACAGAACACATCTCAATGGTTCTGATGTTCGATTCGATAATCTGAATCCGGCATAATAATAATAAAATAATAAATCAGGGGACAATCTTTACACAAATCGATCTAGTCCCAAAGTAAGCACTAAAGGCTTGTGTTATGGGTACTAGACGACGGTATACATACTTATATAGAGAAAAAAATACTTAAATACATAGGAATCATCCAAGACTCAGGAACAAACATTCGTGCTTATCACACAAATATTTGCCCTTACCGGGGATCGAACCCGGGACGCTAGCTTCGGAGGCAGGGTCACTACCAACTAGGCTAACCGCGTCGTCGTATGTTAATGATATAAAAACATTGACGGCTGCATCTAAGTTGGCAGATTGTAAAGCTGCAGCGGTAATTTTCTGGTTTGATTTCAATATATTTTTCACATTTTTATAACAGAACGCCATTGAATTGATATTTGTTGTTTGACTATGGAGTATGAACGAAAATCCGGCTAAATTTGATAGCTGAAACTTAAGCCGTTTTGGAAATTCAGCTGGAACAAAACTAGTCAAAAATCTGTAAATTTGTAGGGTATCAATGTATACTCCTCTGCTGCACTGGGAGTGAAGAAATAGCATAGAATGCGTGCAGATGCTTATCATCCTGGCATGTCGTAAAAGTCGACTATCTGACTAGAGATACTTAATTGGTGTTTTCTACAGTATATTTTATAATTTTTCATATTTTTTGATTATCGATGGACAATGGATTTTACTTATATTAGGGTTCCGTACCCGAAGCAAGGGATCAACGGGACCTTATTACTGAGCCTACAACGTCTGACTGTCCGTTCGTCTGTCAGGCATCTAGCTCAGCAACGGTTAGAGCTGTAAGGGTTAAGTTTGCACAGAATTGTGTTGCTATGGCATGAATACTAGCAAATAATAAAAATATAAGCCTGAGAAGCTCCCCATACATTGATACATACATACATACATAGCATCACGCCCGAAATCCCTAATGGGGTGGGCAGAGCCACAAGACTACTTGTGGCTACGTTCGATTAATTAGTCCTAAGATGGTATGATGAACCGTATGGTGACAGGTGATCAGCCCATCGCCCATACAGATAGTCCACCATGTTGGAGAGGACCCGTCCCTTAGTCGAATTTTACGACATGCCAGGATGATAAGCAGCACGTATTCTATGCTATTTCTTCGCTCCCAGTGCAGCAGAGGAGTACTAGTGTACTATATTGAACAATCCCTGAAGGGAATCAGGTTGGTATACATCGCCTGTTGTAAAAAGTGCGCTGACGGCTATACATTGTATATGGCCGTCAGCGCTCTTTTTACATCGGGCGAGGTACATAAACGCAAAACATTATATAACCTAGCTACTGCCCGCGACTTCGTCGTAGAATCCAGCCTGTATGTTAATCCAGGGTATAAGCTATCTCCATTCCAAATTTCATCCAAATCTGTCAAGCCGTTGCAGCATGAAGGAGTAACAAACATGCTACTGGGCGGCGGTGACCACTTTCCATCAGGTGGGCCGTCTGCCAGTTTGTCAGTCAATTGATATACAAAAATACTAACTCACCCACACTGAAAACCTGTCACTATGTACCCTAATTAATACACACTAATATAATTAGAGTACAAACATCTTACAAACAACTGTGCCTCAGAACCTTATGGATAAAAATAAGAAAAAATACATTTCCAAAAAAAAAATTATTTATTCTAACGTACGCTACATATGCTAATAATATTCTAAATGCGCAGGGTTGGTTATAATTTAATACGGCGTCTTATCCAGCTGTACAAATTTCGATAAAAATTATAATATAAGTAGTTTATATCCCAGATAAAATTAAGGGTAAATATAACACACAGATATAGTTTAATAAAACTCACGGATATCCTGAATATACCTGACCCCCTATAGTGGGATTCAAAGTCGCGGCTTTGATTAACTAGAGTTTGATATTTGTATTATAAGTATTATAATATTTGTATTCGGCTTGGAATCTGTCTTTTTGTGCGTATATCTGTGTTGTATGTACCCAAGATAGAGGCAATAGTATGGGCCGTTATTTTATTTTTTTAATAGTTTAAAACTCTGTTAGAATTAGTCAAATTAAAACTTTCATGAGACATTGCGAGGCTTTACTCACGATTTATTGTCAGAAATAGTCCGACATGTTTCGAACTCGAATGGAGTCCTTTTTCAGGGGTTGAGTGCGGTCGCCGTGCGCGGGTTGCTTTGACCGCGACCGCACTCAACACCTGAAGAAGGACTCCATTCGAATTCGAAACATGTCGGACTATTTCTGACAATAAATCGTGAGTAAAGCCGTGTGTATTTCAAGTATTCTGTTAGAATTGTTTGTAAAAATAATATCCTGGGTTATCCCGCGGGAAAATCGATCAGAGCCGGTCCGTACGTTATATAACTAAACTATAGGTGCGCAGGCGCCACCTGCCAGTAGCTCGTTATAATTTTACTGCTGAATAAACTGGATCGCGGACTGGCGAGTGCACAAGAGTTTTAAGTCCATAATCTTCAAAGTCAAAGTATCTTTATTCAATTAAGGCTTTTACAAGCTCTTATGAAGGTCAATGAATAAATCTACCACCGGTTCGGAAAAAAACCCTCTATTGAGAAGAGCCGGCAAGAAACTCGGTGAGGTATCATTTTTTTAAAACAGTACACTTATAAGTTAACAATGATGTCGACAGTTTTATATAAATGTAAGTATATACCACAGTAGGTACGCCCATAGAGACACAGGGATCGCCGGTGCAGGTCAGGATTTATCCCAAAATCCCTGTCCAAACATGTCTCGTGTGCCTTATTTACATAAGGCTTTAACAAATAAAAGGTAGATATGCCTACCCCTATCTATTTTGATATCTTCAAAACTAAACATTCTAACCAATGTCTATGAAATATTGCAGTGACTTGGATATGAAAGGGCATGTTTTATACAGCAGGCAAATCTTTTTTTTTTATTCCTTGGCGTGTGGCAAAATCTTATTTTCATGTTTATTACAAAAACCTGACATAATTCAAGTATTTTTAAGTTTTTTTATATAATAAGAGGAAAGCAATGAGGCACGCGTGCGTGTCACGCGATAAGTGATCACCGTCGCCAATGAACATCAACCCAAAGGAGTCATTGAGTCGATGCCAACCTTTTAGGGAAACAAAGTCTTCTATTGAAGGGCCCAATTCAATGTACTAATTTTAATATCTCAGAATAACACTTTTCCCTGTGACGTTACCTGCTTTTCTTGTTTATACAAATATCCCTAGTAGTAGCTGCAGGGAGGCGTTAAATTTATTCAATAATCGTATTATTAATCCTGGATATGCTGTAAGTCTGTTGCAATCATAATAAAGTTTTATTATTTTGCCGTTTCATATTTTTTATTATTTGAATTTCTCGTTAAAGGTTAAACGAGATTTTACATCTCACGTGAAATAGGTGAAATAATAAATTTATTGTCTTATAGTACAAAAAATGTCAACCCTAACGTAGTTACATCACGCAAACAAGCACATTTTTCCGCGTCCGTACTAAAGAAATTAGTGTGCGTTTTGACATTTGATCAATTGCGATTGGTGTAAAGAGCGGCAACGCGTCAGGGGTGTGCTAAATACGCGAACGTTTTAGGTTAAAAGTTCATTCGATTGACAGAAGTCTTTATTTAGTGGAATTAGGACAGCCGTTCTTTAATTACACTTAATTGATTACAATTGAGCACGATTTTTCAATTTGTCAACAGTTTTACGCAATAGCTAGAATAGATAAAAGTTTAATTGTACGCCTCAAGACTTTTTTTCCATTGTATTTATTCGAGCATTAACAAAAAAAAAAAGCTGAACTTTTAGCAACAAATAATAAATTTAGCAATTTACTCCATTCATTCGCACGAAGCGATTCGCTCCATCCTTCCTAATGCGGACCGCTAAGGGCTGGAATTCGCTCCCGTCGCCTGTATTTCCTGTCAAATATAATTTAGGTCTCTTTAAGACACTGACAAGAGCCAATGACCTTGAGTGATCGGTCACTGTCTGTTTGCACCGGAGTGAACGAGAAGCACTGTGAGGTTTTTTGTATGGGGAAAATCAAAAACGGATGAATTAAATACGTAAACACACTACACGTAAAATATAAATTAGTCAAGTCTTTAGTATGGACGTGATGTAATTGTGCTATTAATTATAGACCCATAAGTTAAAAAAAAAACTTAAGACATAGAACTATTCAAAAGGATTCCAGACGTAACTTCACGATTTTTTCTATCGGATTGATTTGATCAAATTGTGTTTTATAATGAATATGAACATATTTTTTTTTTCGCTTTGCCAAATGAAATAGTTTTTGTTAAAAAAATGTTCAAGTAAAGCCGATTTGGGTGTTAAGAGTGAACAGGCTGTTACTGAACCAGCGAGCTACATCTTCGGCCACGTCATCACTTACCACCAGGTGAGACTGAGGTCAATCGCTGGTCAGTTTTACAATTGAAAAAAATGAATGGCCTACATTAAGTATTGTGTTTTGTAGGATATGCCATGCGCACAATAATGAGGGTTCTATTTCAGAAAAACCAACAACACAATACAAAAGTTTTTTACGACATTATTATTATATATTTTACCCGGACTTATTTTTGTGAAGTCATTATCATTTAGGACTTAGGTCATAATAATTGAGGCCAACCTAAGGTCATTTTAAATAGGTATGCTATAATTATCGATTTTCAGATAAAGTTCTTAGTTTAGAAATTATATGACGTCGAAGGCTATATTTAAAACTAGCTGGTGCCCGCGACTTCGTCTGCGAAGAATAATAATTTAAGTAACCTATGTACTTTTAAACCTTCCCTAGACCTCCACGAACATTTCAAGACTAAGATAAGATAAATCCGTTCAGCCGTTCTCGAGTTTTAGTGAGACTGACGAACAGCAATTCATTTTTATATATATTTAAAATTAAAATTAAAATTAAAATAATTGACGATGTATGAAATCGTAACCGCAAAGGCTCAGTGGTTGATTCAGCTCACAAGGTTGGTCATCAGTTTGAACCTGATCTTGCCAAGTAATTATGTTTAATAGGGATGTTTCCTGGGTAAAAGAAAAATATTTAGGCGGACAATGTCCCGTTCGCAAAATGTCCCTTCGGCAAAAATTGTCCCTTTCTCATTTCAGTCCGTCGTCAGTCCGTGGGTTAAACGATCAGTCTCCGGTCATTCTGACCAGACTGACGGACTGAACTGATGGGCGTATAACCCTAGGATAATGAGTAGGATTAGAGGGAGTAGAAAGATTTTTAGCTGTGTAAAGATCGGCCTGCATGAGTCAGTCTATCTTGCTCCTACGCTCTTACACTTTTTCTCAACTCTAAAGGCTTAATCAATGTCAAGCTGATCTACCGGTTTTCGTCTGTAATTAAGCTATAAAAACTGAACAGTTAAACATACAAATTCTCACTAAAGTATTTAATGTATTAGTATGGACAATGTGAAAATCCGGGGCGGTTCGCTAGCATGTAAACGTCTGACCTTACCGCGGTCTCACAAAGACAGAACAAAAAGCCGGGAGCCATAACGGAAGCCCATTTTTTAAACCCATCTTCCAAAGACAATTGTTCTAAAACCACAGAGTCATGACATTTGACGAGCGTCCATTGGTTGACGGCCCGCGTTTGACAGCCAATCAGAGATGTGATTTCAAAATTCGAAAGTCATGCTCTTTATTTGAAACGGTGACTGTGCGTTTGTGGTTGGCGCTTCAAATTAAAAGAGAGTATGTGTTTTAAATTTAGAATGGGATACGACGTTTTATATTAGCACGGCCGATTGGTTCTTTGATATTGTGTAGGTACATAGTTTTTTATCTGTAGGTAACATAGATAGTGTTACGACGGATAACCGTTTTGCTATTTACAACTAAATCACTTTTCATAAAGTACGTTCAGTCGTAGTGTTGTCATTCGTTAATTGTCGGCCCTCGCGCTTGCTGTCGAATTGTTTTCTGGACTTGCACTACTGATATTAGTATACTATTAGTGGCTCCGTGAGCTGTAGACCTCGCGACAAAAGACTTCAAAAAACTGAACCTAAAACAAATACCCTTTGAAAAGTAAGAAATAATATTTGGCCGTGTGACAAACTTTAACTTTGCCGTTGAAAAACTGATATCTCCATACATCCACATAGATCGTGTCAGTTTACCAACACCGTCAGTAAGTTTGTAATTGCAAAAATCTCCATATCTCCGCCATATTGAAATATTTCGAAAAACTGAATCGAATTACGAATACAATTACCGAACCTCCTCACAAAATTTCACGAGAATCGGTTGAGAACTGCGAGCAGTAGAGGAGAACAAATGGACATCCGCTGGACATACGAAAGCATTTTTGCCCAAGCTGAAACGGAGACGCTTCGCTCGCTTCGCTCGCTCGGTCGAAAACAACTAATGTTATAAAATCAGACCATTCTGCAAAAGAACGTTCAAACAAATGCTAAATGGAAACGAGAAAAACGTTACATGATGTAAGTACCTAAAAATGTCCTATGTATTATTCATTAGAAAAACATACATAAACTATTAATCTCTACAAAGTCACAGCTCCATTTTTTTCTCAAATAAATGATTTATTCATGAGCTCCTGTGTGGCATGATTAATGTACTGATGACAAATGCTATAGAAATCCATCATTACTGATTCGACGCGGTTAGAACTAACACTGGGACTGTTATTATGTTATATAACTTCTAGACCATGACTTGAGGTAAAGAAGGGTTCCAACCTTGACTACAAAACGCTAGATCTTATTTGTTTTACACGAAGCACGACCCTATAAAGAAGACGGTAGATTAGATTTTTAACTGTAATTTTTTATACATACATATATTTGCATAACGTTTCTTGAAAAAAGCATCCAAAATTGATAGGTTTAAAACAGTTTATTTCTAAAATCTCTAAGGAATTAAACAATGCTACGACAAAATCTACGTGCTAAATAGTACAACCCTAGCCAATCTATAAAATAGAACGGCTTAACGCTTTTCCGAATTCCGAATTCATAACCACATTCGAATCCGATTTAAATATAACGTTTCGTTCCAAACTCGAACTTACACCAAAACAGCTACCGGCCAGTAAAAAGTATCGATTATAAACACAATACTTGTGGAGTACTTTTGTTGTTCGCCACACTCAGTTCGAATTAAGAACATCCATCATCATTTAATGGCGGCAATCACAAATAAGTTCTTTTTTTATAACACTTCAGCGTTCGATTGTAGAGCCTTTTTGAGTGAAGAACGTCTATGATTTATGGATGCGAGATATAAAGTAAACTTATACTTTAATTATGTGACTGATTTTGTCAGCACGTTTACATTTTTTTTTTAATCTTTAAATAAGTAATAGAAATATATGAAGCTTCCCATTTTTACAAACTTTTATTTTTACTTCACTTGGTACTTACTTGGGTCAATCTTGGGTCAATTTAAGATCAGTTTCCATAATCGGAATAGGCTGAAATTTGGTATAAAATGTACTCGATGACAGTGGAATATTAAAGTTAACTGAGTCCTTATTCGGGACTGCTAAGTGATTTACTATATCACTTAATAGTGAGCAGTGAATCACTTAGTAGTCCCGAATAGAGGCCCTGGCTAAAAGGATTTTTTAAGATTTACATATTATTACTTATCTTAAAAATAAATAAACCTCGTCGGTATTGCCAATAAAAACATAAAACTAATTAAAAATAATATATATGGTGTTCAAGTGTCCGTAGGTAAAAACAAAATCTCGGAAAGTTCATAATTTTCGTCTACAGCGTCGGACAAAATATTTTTAAAACGTGTTCTTTAAGTTTCTTTAATTACCAAACGTAGAGGCGTATCCAACGTATTAAGGAATTTGTTAGAATATTCGACACGCTCATCATCGATTCTGATAATCGAGCCGGTGTTGCCTGTTCAGAAATTTACACTGGTTTGTGAATGTTCGATGTTTGAGATGAAAAGTCTATAAAATATTTGATAGTTGTAATATAAATATTTGATGATAATACGTCAACATCATTATAATAATAATTCAGTCAAATGACGTCCACTGCAGTAGTGTGATTCTCTTAGGTAATTTAGACTGTAAGTACAAATTCATTCGGTCTAAATTTGAAAGTGTCTCTCATGATGATAGAAGGTACTTCGAACCAATACAAGGAAATAAGTTCGTAATGTTCGATATTTTTCGTAATTTATATGGAATTACATTTCAGTGTGTACTAAATCGTCATTGTGATTAGATATTGCGGGCCAAGGTGACGTTTTAAATAAATATTTCAGAGTAAGAACATTTGTTCAAGATAGCATTTACTTTGACGGACTGTCTTAGGCTCCTAAGGGACTCACAAATGCGCTAGTTTTTTGGTAATTTATTGCTGCAATTCGGGCTATCCTCAAAAGTTTACATTCGAACTTTTTGTCCTCATTAGCGATGTATGTTATGTTTTTGGGAGTAACCCGAATTGCAGCAATAAATTGCTGAAAAGCTACCCCGTTCACGATCCCCTTAATCAAACTAAAATGGCGAAGCGAAATCTAGGAATTGAATTTAAAATAACTTATAAAATACCATCCCAGCTGGCTAAGTATTTACAACTTTTATTGCGAAATCAAAGTGACCAAACTCATTTTAATTGCTCGAAGATTGTGAATTTTAATGCCATACCGTTTTGGCTTCAAATTGAATAGCACATAGTTTCATTATCTGTCACTTTCCTTGTAACGCGAAACATTTATCACAAGACAATCGCTTTTCTCGTAATGTCTTCATAATCGAAAACCTTCTAGTGTTACCACCAGCAAAAACCTAATCAGATTGAAATACATTGTTCAAATCGATACAATGCATCATAAACAGCACCTAAGACTAATGCCATTATTTATACACTATGGCAAAAAAAATATGCGTTTAACCGAGTCTTTATGACGTATGAATTAGAGTTGAAGATTGATCGATATAGTTAAGTTTAGTTTGTAGTCGAGATTGTCTGTTCTTTTTAGAAAGAGACCGGAATAGTCTATTCTGCTTTTTGTAGTTTAATGAGGAATCGAATCAAGAAATATAGCTGGGTAAAGTCGGGTTGGTGTTATCGATATTTTTAAATCAAACAATCTATTACGTCATTTAGTTAAAAAATATACTATTTTATACAACGTGCCTAAAAATCATTTATGTAATCGCGGTGTTCTCGTTTGAACTTACAATAACCATTTAAAATTTGCAAAAAACTTAATTAATCGATACACAAAATCCACATGAAGACTAATAGCTGTTTTTGAATTGAAAATGTATACCATCAATCTTAAAATACGATTAATTTACCAAAACATCGATAAAGTAGCAACACCTCACTTCACCTCATAAACCTCGATTGTTAAAACATTCTCCTAATGTATCGTATCAACATAATTATAATATAAAAAGTCCTTAAAAGACAAAATCGATAAAAACGTCGACAAATCCCACCCCTACTCGCGGGCGCATCAAAGTGCGGTACAGACAATAACTGAGAAATATTAAATTATAATAAAAATAACTTGCTCTCACTTTTTCTTACCGTTACGGTGTAGCCTTCGGAATACACAGAAGCGCAAGAATACTAATTTATTTACATAAAGATGAATTATAAAACTAGATTATAGTTAAATTAGTGCTGTCTAACAACAACGGACTAAAAATATGAAGCTTTATTTATTTTAATTTCCAGTAGCTGCATTTCATTTATTTGCATTTGAATCCATTAAGTTTGGTATTTATTAATTGGCGAATGCATGTAGCAAAACACATAAAGTTTATTCAATTTACGATTATAGTCAATTTACGATATTTAATTATATTTAATTTACGATAGTTATATATTCAATAGGATAGGATAAGATTTTATAAGGTGAGGTAAAATGGATGTCAAACCTTACAATATAATTTAAAAAAACCGAACAAGTGTGAGTTAAACCCGCGTGGAGAGGGTTTCGTGATTATATAAAATTTCCTATGTTACTTTAAATGCCATAGACTTTTTATACATTCTCCTATAATCTATAGGTAAGGAGCTATTTTCTGTATTTTTTCGAAAATTTTAGACCTATAAGTTTTAGATATAAGGGAGGGAAAGGGAGGGAATGGTCAATTTTCGCGTATTTTCCTTAATAACTTCAAAACCATTTATTTCTCTTTAAGTTATAAACAAGAAAATATTTAGGATTCCCACAACGAGTTCTTTCATTTGATATGTCAAATGTCATAGTTTGCAAAACAATTTTTTTTTTTCAGTTTACCAACATTTTTAAAGGTCACATCTCTATAACCCTTTTGCGCTCTACCATTCCATCATTCGATACCGATTATTCATTCTCAACGGAGACACATGACGAATCAATCAACGCGAGTCGAATCGGCTCGTATGTGCCTGGCCGGTTAGAAAAACGCCTGAGAAACGACAGGAGTTTGGACGTTTCACTAGTTACTTTGATTAAATTCGAAAATCAAAATGTAATGTGGTACCTATTTTGATTTTCGAATTTAAGTTTATAATTATTTAGTCAATTAGTTATTGTAAAACATAATTTGAATTAAGAGCAATGTTTCTATACTTAATAAGGTTTTTTTTTAAATAGCTATTTTATTACAAGCTTTTTTGCTCATTGCACTTTAATATTGCAATAAAATGCGTACACAATTTCGTGTCTGTACTGTTGACCGTTGAAAAGTTAATTTATATGAAGCTAACCCTGGATGTCGATTCAGGTCATGCTTAGCATAAAAATGCATTGACATCGGAACTGAACCGATATGTAAAAATTCAGCTCCGTAGGATAAGAGGAAGTGGTTCTAATTCAGCTTGCAAGATTTGACCAGTACATACAAACATTGCAAGTTAATAAAAAGCTTGTAAGAAAGCTAAGCCTACTTGTGTACCTACACCAATACATGAGTATTCACTCATGAAAGTATTAAGTTGAATTAAGTTGAATATATAGGAAGCTATATACATACATACATAGCATCACGCCCGAAATCCCTAATGGGGTGGGCAGAGCCACAAGACTACTTGTGGCCACGTTCGATTAATTAATTAGTCCTAAGATGGTATGATGAACTGTATGGTGACAGATGATCAGCCCATCGCCCATACAGATAGTCCACCATGTTGGAGAGGACCCGTCCCTTAGTCGACTTTTACGACATGCCAGGATGATAAGCATCTGCACGCATTCTATGCTATTTCTTCACTCCCAGTGCAGCAGAGGAGTGGTATATCCCTACACAATATCACCACATCCGATTTTCATATTCATAGTTCACCTTTATGCAAATATTCCAGTTGCCAGCTTGCCAGTTGCTAATAAGTATATAAGAACATGTGCTTGTTCCGGTTTTTTTAAAGACAATTTTTAATTTTAGCAACTAGAAGCCAAAGCTAAGCGTACAAAATAACACGCTATTTGTCACGATAACGTCTTATTTAAAAAAAGAAAAATCAAAAAGCCGTTTTAAACGACTATTTCAAAACACTATCTGTGACGGATAATAAAAAGAACACGTTTAATTGCACGTTGTGCTATCAGGACAGATAACTCATCCATCCAAGGAGTTATAAGCCTTATTGCTTTAAATTAAGGTCTCTTTTGACGTGCAATATAATTAGTTTAATAAAAAAATTGGAGCGAACGTCCACACTCTGGTAATTATAAGGCTTGTGACATAATTACTGAGTGTATAAAAGTTGTCTATGGTTTTTTTGAGGACGACAGAATTGAAAAATGTATTAATGCTTTGTAATAATAGAAAGTAGTGAACGCTGTTATTATATTTTAATTTGTTTATTAAGCTCATTTTCTTTTTAATGTCCCAATATAAGTAGATCCGGTAGCGTTTCCTGAAGATAACGTTACAATTATATTTGTTATTATGACACTTGAAAATGTCTGGTGATATTGGCAGTAAGCCTGCATCCTGATTAAAAACTATAAGATAGAAAAGGTTATATTTTTCTGTCTGTGATTGTTATTATGCTTCAAGTGTCTTTACTCGCTTCGATTATATATTTGGGCGTTTGTTGGCTGTATTTTTGATATTTTTAGGGTTCCGTACCTCAAAAGGAAAAAAGGAACCGTTATAGGATCACTCGTGTGTCTGTCTGTCTGTCTGTCCGTCTGTCACAGCCAATGCTCCGAAACTACTGGACCGATTGATTTGAAATTTGGTATACATATGTAAATTGGTGACCGCAACAGGGATGCGTAACGTAAATTAATTAATTTTGAACATGGGGCACACTTTTGGGGGATAAATTAAAAAACGAAAAAAAAAACTTGTGCAACTGAAATCGTGTGACATATCAAATGAAAGGGCTTATTGTGAGGATCTTAAATGTATTTTTTTTTTATTTTAAGTAAAATAGTTTAGAAGTTATTTAGGAAAATAGGCGAAAATTGACCATTCCCCCCCCTTATCTCCGAAACTACCGGGCCTAAAATTTTGAAAAAAATACAGAAGATAGTTCTTTGCCTATAGATTACAGGAAAACCTATAAGAAGTCTATGGTATTTAAAGTAACATAGGAAATTTCAGTTTATCATGTATGGAACGGAACCCTCTCCACGCGGGTTTCACTCGCACTTGACCGGTTTTTTGCTATGTAAATTCTTTATTAAGTAAAACATTTGATTATCTTTTCTCAGTTCGTCGCCGCTGTTTTCTGTTTATGCTCATTCCTTATTTATTCTGAATGCGTTGCTAGTTTTATTGCGGTCGATGACTGTTTCATTTTCGCTGTTTTTATCTCTGTTTCTATCTTTGTCAGTGTCTTCGTGTGTATCATCATGGTTGTCTTTATTACCATCATGGCCGTCTTCATCATTATCTTTATGACAACTGTCTCTACCTACGTTTTTTTTTCATTTATTGTTAAGAGACTCTGAATCACTTTACATGACTATGCCAGCCCCATCGTAATTTAAGCTTGTGACGGCTACATCAGCCAAAAAAGTTAAATATTTGCTAAAGTGCTACTTCATAGGTATTCTAGTACAAATAAATATATTGATTTATTTATTTATTAAGGACCACCAGTGGTTGATACAATAACACAAGGATTATGCATAAAACATCGTAAGGGTTATAAGCTAAATGTCCAACCTATTAAGGTGACCACAGCATGCTCTGATATTATCATGAACACAGTATTAGGTACCTATAGCTAGTTAGGTAAATATACCATCTTAGCCTCCGCTGAATCTGGGAAAGCTAAGGTATTTTGGAATACTCCTACATCCAATATATTTGTGTTAAGTCTATCTAATAAAGATTGTCTAGATTCTCTACCTTCCTTGTCATTAAAGTTACCATGACTGTTTTTGCTAGCGATACCGTTGTCATAATAGATTTTAGATTGCTATCATCATTGAAATAAATAGTAAGGAACTGCTCGAAGCAATTCTCGCGATGCTTACTTTTGAGGTGTCAGAACGCGAATATGACACCATCGCACGTTCAGTCGCACGCCAACCACGGTCGTGGACACCCGTTTCAGTGATTCCACAAACAACCTGTGGGACCGCAGCACCGAAGCCACCGCCGACAATGATATGAAAGCGTGTGAATCAAGCAATATTAGACTTTAGTATGTGTGTCGTAAGTCATAGACATCAGCAATAGGGTGTGGGTAAGCCACGGCGCTGGCGTTTGACAACCTTCTATGAGACTTGTTACACGAAATTGTACTGATAGGCATATCCTTCTTTTGAGATCTTTGGCTATCATTAATGATTGTTAGACTGACCTGCGTCTGCGTGAGTCCTAAGCTGGCCGCCAGCTCGGCGCGCTCCGGCAGCGCCAGATACTGCGTCCTCTGGAACCGCCGGTTCAACTGCTGCAGCTGAAGGCTGGAGTATATCGTGCGTGGTTTCCGCATTTTCTTTCCTTTACCGTTAACGCGAAGGCCTGGGTCGTCGGAGAGACCGCATTTTTCTGAAAAGAGAAATTAAGCTAGATCATTGAAATAAAAAACGAGTGGCTCCGTGAGCTGTCGACCTCGCGACAAACTTAACTTTACCGTTGGAAAACGGATATCCCTATACATCAACATAGGTCGGGACAGTTTACCAACACCGCAAATAAGTTTGTAATTGCACTATCCCCCATATCTCCGGCATTTTGAAAAATGTCGATAAACTGAATCGTCAAAAAAATTCTGTATAATTATAGAAACTTCTCAAAAAAATTCACGAGAATCAGTTGAGAACTGCGACCTGTAGACGAGAATAAATGGACAGAGCAGCCGATGGACATCCGCTGGACATACGAAAGCATTTTTGCCCAAGCTAAAACGGAGACGCTTCGCTCGCTCGGTCGATAAGGAACTACTCAAAGCAACTTTAGCGGTGGCAGAACGCGAATCTGACAACATCGCACATACAGTCGCATGGCAACTATGGTTCTTGACACCAGCAGCTCAATTACGCAGCACAATTGGTATCGGTTTGGCTCGAAATGCAAACCAATTTAGTCTTAACACTGTGTAAATAAGGGCACAATTCGTTTACTTTTCGCGAAAGCGATACCACTTGGTGTTGCGTAATTGAGCGGCAGTTTAAGTGACACTATTACAATTAAGTATCCAGTACAATTCCACAACCTGAGGGACCGCACCCCCGACCACCCTGTCCACAATAATATGATAGCGTGTGAATCAAGCAATATTAGAATTTTGTGTGTACGTCGTAAGAACTAAGACATCAGCAATAGGGTCTGGTTAAGACATGGCGCTGGCGTTTGACAACCTTCTATGAGACTTGTTACACGAAATTGTACATAGGCATCCTTCTTTTGAGATCTTTGGGTAAGATGGATTTGTAAGATACACAATACCTATAAAGCCCAAGCTGAGGCTTTAAATATGTATAAAACTTGTATTACAGCAATCTCTGTTTAATAAAATTCTATATTTAAGTAAATATAACTTTAAATCTAAATAGCATTTAAGGTTTGTATAATAAAGTTGTTATTATAACTACTCAATCTACAAAGTAACAATAGATTGAATCTGAATTTGCAGTACTTTAGAACGTACCTAAAGAATGTTTAAAAAGTTTTCAAAAAAATAAATGCAACGAACATTCGAATAAATCGTTGTAATTTGAAACAGTGCCAACTGAAGGCTCGAGAGGTATTCCAAAAACAAATGCGTTCGCATTTCAAAATGTTAAATTGAGACCGTTTATTCCGGTGTGTGTTACGATGGCCGATATGCAAAACCATTGGCCGGCCGTACGTCATAACGTTACACAGATAAATGCAGTGGCAATGATATTTATTAACCGCGTTTTGATTTTTATTTGCTTTAATATAGGGCTTAGTGTTGTTTCGTTTACGTTACATTATTACAATATTTTGAACACCATAAAGTTTAATCGAAATACTTTTTGCCTAAAATAAAGTTTAATTTGCAGGCAATAATCAATAAAATACCTTTAAGTCGTATCATCATTGCATAATCAAAAATAATTACTAGAAGCAATAAGAAAAATCCGAATAATCGTATGTACGATATTTTTCAACTGTCATTAAAACGAAACTGGTATGCGTATCTTAAACGAGGCCTCTAATGAATCCCGTAATAATATTTAAAAATGCACAAAATTTAAAAACCGAATTTCGAACACGTTCGAAAACGGTTACCAAACTTACTCGCGGCGATGCGATGGCAGATACCCCGTAATTACAAGTTACCGACTATTATCAAGTAGCGAGTGCCTTTCATATATTTTACAAAATGGATGGCCTTCAGAACGCATCGTACGCCTTGAATATTTATATTGTGGATTTATTGCGAGGAAGATTTAGTGCTGGCCGAAAATGTGAAGTTTGAATTAGGAACGTGGCATAGAGAAATGTTTTTATTTAAATTTCAAAACCGGAACTCGTGTTAAGAAGTAATGTAACATTAGAACAATTTATATAACATTTGAATTTTGAATACAAAAGTGGTAATTTTAAATGTAGAAAGGAATTTTGTGGATGAGGTGTGGACCAAATGGGACCCAAAAATGGCAGGTCACAAGTCTATCCTAACCTAACCTAACTGTGGGTCGCTTTTGCTACACCTTGACTATTTTGTGAGCTATACAATATACTGTTCTTTTCATTATTAAAACAAAGCAACAAAAAGCCATACAGTGCCACTGAATACTACCAAAGAACTCATACAAACTTTTATGCAACTAACTTCACAAGTAGCTGCAACGCATTACACAAAACCGAAAACGACAATTCTGTGACAAAGTAACTTCCCATGGCTCATACAAATTAAATACATACATACAAGTTGTCGGCATGGACAGACGGACGAAAACAATGGCGTGCCGTGAGGCGGGCACACCCCCGTAGTGATGTGACCGGTCGATAGACGCGTAGGGATGGGAAGGTATCCATGTTTACGTCGATAGTTTAAATCAAAATAAATTGAGTCCTTCATTTTATATTTTTAAAAATTACGAATCGAAAAAGATTAGATTTTTATTGAAATAAGCTTATAGTAAAAAAGGAGACCCGCAGCTCAATTACGTAGCACAATTGGTATCAGTTTGGCTCGAAATGGAAACCAATTTAGTCTTCACTCGATGTAAATAAGGGTACAATTGGTTTAGTTTTCGCGAAAGCGATACCAATTAGTGTTACGTAATTGAGCAGCCGTTTTGAGCATTGTACGGCATTCAATTTTAATATGCGCATTTTCATAGTTTTGAGAACTTTCTAGTATCAAGCAATGTATTGTCCGATACAAAACCTAGCACGCTCGTTAACCTAGCATAGGCTCTTTCAATTTCACATCACCATTAAAATGGTATTTAATTATTAACTGCCCATTACCTAGGCTTCGAACGCTAATTAAATGTTTATTACTGAATCAGCAATAGGTAAGATCCGGGATACAGGTGCTAACAACGTCAGAAGAATCGTAAAATAACTTGCTTTATCCTTACTTAATATTATAAATGCGAAAGTAACTCTGTCTGTCTGTCTGTCTATCGCGCTTTCACGCTAAAACTACTGAACCGATTTCAATGAAATTTGGTACACAGATAGTCTAGAGCCTGAGAAAGTATATAGGCTACTTTTTAATGCGAAAAAAGAGTTGTAAGGTGTTGAAAGGGGGGATGAAAGTCATCCCCATCCCATCCCCATTCCCCATCCTCCCTATACTGGCAACGCATTGGCAGCACCTCCGGTGTTGCAGATGTCCATGGGCGGCGGTGACCACTTTCCATCAGGTGGGCCGTCAGCTCGTTTGTCAGTCAATTGACATTAAAAAAAAATACAGTTTATAAGTGAAAATGTCAGTGCATACAGGAGCTCAATTGTGTAACAATTGGTATCACTTTGGCTCGTAAAGTAAACCAATTTAGACGTCACTAGACGTATTTAAGGGTCAAATTGGTGTTTGCGAGCCGAAGTGATACCAATTGTGTTACACAATTAAGCTGCAGTTTTTGTGACACAAATCTATGAATGTGACATTAATAACACATGTATCTTCATCTCACAAGAATCGAGATTTGAGCCTTCGGGCCTCTATTCGACATTGATCTGCTGCTCAATTACGTAACATAATTGGTATTGGTTTGGCTCGACAAGTAAACCAATTTGATCCTTATTTACATCGAGTAATGACAAAATTCGTTTAGGTACTATTCGAATTAAAACCAAATAAATTAATAAAATAAGTACTTATTATAATACGCATAGCTGGGCACAAGACCGTTAATTCGTAAAAAGTTAATTAACGAAGTTAACATTTCAAGTAACGGAATAACTTTTAAGTTAACTTCAAAAATTGTTACCGGACTCATTAACTTCCGTTAAAATGATTAAAGTCCATTAAACGCTAATTAAGTACCTACTATTTGCCAAAAGGACACCAAGTGGCTTATGTCAGATATCTTTTAATTTGAATTTGATCTCTAAATAATTAGGTATTATTACAAACTCTAATTTAACACCCTTATTTTATTAATTTTTTATGTTCTGCCTAAACTTCCATAGCCCATACCAATATTTTTTATAAGTAAATCACTAACGCATCGACACATAAAATTAAATTTCTATCACGAGTTAATGATTAGCGATTAACGTTAAATTCCGTAATATCTTCCGAAATGTAACGGATTAGCGATTAACGAAGTTAACTATTTGATTAACGGTGCTCAGCTATTGGTATTTGTTAGCACAGAGGTTTGCTAAACGAAATCTGATAAATACAACTTAAAAATATGATGCAAATAAATTAAATTACTGTCTTTCATTCCTGTTCTGATGGTCTGCCGTAAAAATACTTGGGGCCTGTTTCATAATCTCCAAGTAAGGCGTTACTCGACTGATAAATTTTACTTGTACATTGTGAAACAAGCCCTTAGTAGGAATGACACCAACATTTTGTTCTTTTAATTTTGCCTCTTCGATATTCAAAAACCCAAGATCGAAATATAATATTTCTAAGTGGAGCCACTTTCTTCGCCGACGTCCCGCCCACCGCAACGCCTACCGAAAACCGAATAAGAAACGACCGGGCAAAAAACAATAAAATCTTTTTCCTTCAACAAAGAGCGTTTTTTAAAAAACCTCGAACGGCGCAGACGGTCGTGTGAAACGCTGACGTTTAGAGATCAATGACAGATCCTAAAAAGGCTTGATTTCTGCTGCAGCTTGGCTTTTTATTACCGATCTTTCAAAAATAAAACACTTATTCTGACACTTTTAAGAATCTAGTGCCATAACTGGCTCTAGAAATGAACGTATCAGTGGCGTAGCGTGAGGGTAAGCCAGTGTATCATTTCTATTTTTAAACATTATATTATTACTCATTCAATATTGTATTTATATAAAAAATGATGTAATATGCAATTTTCATGTTAATACAATAAGTAATTCATTATATTATAATGTTTGAGTCTAAAAAGTATGCACCGGCTTACCCGTACGCTACGCCTCTATATAGCATTTCCTTTTAAATTTTTCAAAAATGCTAGAGTTTAATTAATCTGTGACGTCATGCGAAACCATTTTATTAATATTCTTATTAATTAATCCTATAGTAAGTACCAACTGTTTAGTCAAAATTTCATCGATCTTAAGGCTGCTCTTCACAATGGGCCATCATGGGCCATCGCACAGGACGCAGTCATACGTAAGAATGAAATAAAGATATCTCTGTCTCATTCTTACGTATAAATGCGTCCCGTGCGATGGCCCATGATGGCCCATTGTGAAGAGCAGCCTTTAAATTCTGTCATAAGCAAATGAGGATTTATTTTTTAACGAACGCTCGTCTGTGCGGCCAGTAAGAAAGTAAAACTGGCCAGTTTCAACGGGTAAAATAATAAAAAAGTCCATAAAGAGGTGCGCATACCTTTAGCGTGTATTAAAGACTATGGGAATCAAATTATTATTTTTAATTACGTTCCCCGCTAAATTAAATATGTTGGCTATGATAACATAACTTGTTTAAAAAGTAGTCTAAGGAACATAATAAATGAACTGTAGAAGAAATCCAGCGTGGCTGTTTCGGCGAGTTCTACATTTTTAGCTAAAAAAGGTTGCAAAAATGGAGTCAAACGAAATACAGAAACTCACATTAATTTCGAATAACAAAACGATTTTAAGTAAAAATATAGTTTTTAAGTAAGTATGAAATAATTAAACGAGCGCCAACACAATTCATACTATCTTTTTGCAGAGCAGTTTAATTATGACAGATGAGAAATGACAGCTAAAGTTAAACGCCGCCATTTCAAATATACACGTCATCGTACGAAGTAGCCAATTGACGTTCACGACGTGACTTTAAGGCTAGCCACTGACCTACAATATAACTGTGAATATCACTGGTTGCACAATTATATTGATCGTCAGTATCATCTAAAGACGATCAATATAATTGCGCAACTAGTGATATTGCACAGTAATATTGTAGGTCAGTGGCTAGCCTAACTTGATAGCTTGCTTGCTAAACATGTTTCTGTCCCATAGTACTTTTATAATCAGAAAATGTATTTTCTATAACTTTGTACTCTCCTCGATTTTCTGATGACAAAAAAAAATGTCGTTACCGTTCTTCCCACGGAAATATTCTTGATTGAATTTCCATGTGTCCGGACCGTTTCAAATACTGCATATTGATTGGTTATGACTCGAGTAGTCAAATCAGGTTCTGATTTTATTTCACATACTAAATAATTATTAATAATCACACATTTTGTATATTTTAAATCATTATTTGTACAAAATTACTCATTGCTGTTATTTGGTGCAAATGAAACAAAACTTGAAAAATCAAAATTGATGTACTGTGGATTTGACGTGGTACATCGTTAAGATTGTTTCACAAAAATACAAAAAAAAGTCGTCACACACGCCAGGCGTGTCTAAGTAGCGCGAGTTTCAACCTTACGCCAAATCTACGAAGGCCTCTTTTGCACCGGATATATCCGTCAATTGCGTGGAATATAATGGCTTGACACAAATAATCACATATAAGAAGACTTTTGTATTTAAACACATATTTGTTAATATTCAAAACCACCCACAGACCATAGACTCTGCATAGCTAAGCGACCCCCGTTACCAGCGTTAGAGTCAAAATGCCACAAGTAGCGGGGCTACAAGCACGCAAAACCTCGAACGCACCAATCACAGCGCTCTAAAAACCCCGAGCCCCGCAAGTCTGGCAGCTTTGTTTGCCAGTAAAAATTACCCTAAGCGGTGTCTTTTGGATATTTGATCTGTGCCCACCTTTTTGGAGATAGCGAAAACGTCACAGATGTTGACAAAAAGCAAATAAATTTTCTGTCATTTTAATACAAAGTCATGAGGAAACAAAGGTCCCAATGCGGTTTGATTTCCTTCTTTTGCGTTAGAACTAAGGTCTTAGCTACTTGAAAAACACACGGCTTTACTCACGATTTATTGTCAGAAATAGTCCGACATGTTTCGAACTCGATTGGAGTCCTTCTTCAGGGTTTGAGTGCGGTCCCGGTCAGTGCGCGGGTTGATCTGACCGGGACCGCACTCAAACCCTGAAGAAGGACTCCAATCGAGTTCGAAACATGTCGGACTATTTCTGACAATAAATCGTGAGTAAAGCCGTGTGTTTTTCAAGTATTCATAATGTCTCACGAAAGTTTGAATTTGACTAAGGTCTTAGCTGCTACAACTACTATCTCCATTTCAAACGACATTTAAAATGTTTAACAATAAATTAAACTATTACTAAGTAGTATTTAAAACCCAGGTGTAAGTCCATGGAACCCCAGCCCGGGGCGACACTAGCGTGGGCGGGGTTCCAAAAATCGTAGAGCAGGGGTGTGTCGCGTAGCCTAAGGAACCCTACTAATCGCTTAGATCTTAGCTCTCGTTATAGTTTCGCGTAGAAAAGTGTTACAGATAAATTTTGGAAGACGATGTCACATCGATTACCTATATAAAGTCGCTTTGTATGTTCTTGTAATGAAGAACATAAGGTCGGAATTGCAATGGTTGATATTAAATAGTTTTGTGAAAATTAGCGGCGATTGCCAAAAAAATAAGCGGCATAAATAAATATTGAAGTTCATAGAGATCTTTGCTCTTTTTATAAATTTTTACTTTTTACCCGCCACTTTGTCTGCGTGGAAATTTATCTTTCGGATATGACGAATTGCGTTACTGATTTTTTTAACAAAGATTTTTCCCTCAATTAACGGGCTTTTATTAAGCCCCTTTTTACCCAGTACTCAAACCGCTGGACGAATGCAATAGTGGCACAAATGAAAAAAAAAATGGTTTTTGAGTTAAACCTAAAATCGTGTTGTACATTGCATGTTTTATACCATACAAAACAGACCGAAGTCAAAAGAATATTAAGACATGTGTCACTATTGCATTCGTCCAGCGAAACTATCTCCATACCAAATTTCAACAAAATCGGTTCAGTGGTTTCACCGTGAAAACGTAACAGATTTATAATACTAGTATGGGTGGAAAAAACTGCGCCTCCATTCGGGAACGCTAAGTGATGTTGTAGCGACCCGTAAGCGAGATTTCTCATCCCACTCTTCCGCACGATGCGTAGGTAATGCGTTAGAGCGAGATGAGAAATCTCGCTCGCGAATCGCTACAGAATCACTTAGCGTTACTACTGGTTACTGATTGGCATATAATATATTTTCTTAATTTTTTGCCTTTATTAATTTCTTCATTTCTTTGATACAAATATCGAGTGTAAAAATTATATTTTTACTTCCGACCTATCGCTTCGTAAACCAAACCAATTGTCTACTCGACAGTACGTGCGTACGCGCCTCAAGCGAAACTTTTTCTTACGAAAACTTAAAAAAATACCTTCATAGCCTGCAATTAAAAATGTTTTGACGTACGCTGTTATTAACTTTGGTCCGTCACGGCGCGGGTTCCGTTCCCCGTTGAGACAGCTGTGAAACTATAGGGAAATGAGTTTTTAACGTTAGAATAATGTATGATACAAGTTTTTTTTTTATGTCGATTGACTGACAAACCGGCAGACGGCCCACCTGATGGAAAGTGGTCACCGCCGCCCATGGACATCTGCAACACCAGAGGTGCTGCCAATGCGTTACCAGTCTAGGGGGCATGGGATGGGGATGAGGGAATAGGCCTCCGGATCTCGTCACTCACCGTACGAAACGCAATAGCAAGCTATTACTTTACGCCGATATTCTGTGAGAGTCTGGTACTACCCCGGTCGAGCCGGCCCATTTGAACAGTAATCATCTAGTGAGGACTGTTTCGCTCTACCACTACAAAAAGTATTTTTATTATTACTATTATGCCACCATGATCACTATGCCAAATATTTCATTGCAGGGTATTCGACATTGGTGACCAAACTTCGCGCGCACTCCTCTGCTGCCCTGGGAGTGAAGAAATAGCATAGAATGCGTGCAGATGCTTATCATCCTGGCATGTCGTAAAAATCGACTAAGGGACGGGTCCTCTCCAACATGGTAGACTATCTGTATGGGCGATGGGCTGATCACCTGGCACCATACGGTTCATCATACCATCTGAGGACTAATTGATCGAACGTGGCCACAAGTAGTCTTGTGGCTCTGCCCAGCCCATTAGGGATTTCGGGCGTGATGCTATGTATATATGTATGTATGAACAAACTTTTACTCGACCCGAGAGACACGATAGTTTGCTTGATGAGTGAGATTTTTAATTTCTTTTTTTTCTTTTTGTTACATTGAGTTTTCCGACAAACGCCTGCACAAGTTACGAAGTTCCTTATTATGAGAATTGGCTTGCTTTTTCGCAGATTTTTTATTAGTAGCTACTAGTAAGTCCACTAATCAATGCCTAATACAACTAATATTGAAGGCGCTGACGGTCCTGCGTACCGTCAGCAAAAAGTGAACGGCATCGCACTGAACAGGCGAGGTCGGCTGTAACGCCCACTGCGGCGCGCTATACTCTGCTACTATTTATCTTTAGATCAGAATGATGTCACACGACTTAAAACATTGTCGCCAACTTGAACTTACTAACTCTCAGTTACCGGGCGAGTGCTCAACCACTAAGCTTACGGAGACTGATGTTACTATGTATTTATTTGACGACGCAGTTAGCCTAGTTGGTAGTGACCCCTGCCTCCGAAGCTAGCGGTCCCGGGTTCGACGGGGATCGAACCCGAATACCAGTATTTTGACGTCCTACTCACGAATATCATAACGAAAATTGGCGCAAACGCCATTTTGAATATACATACATACATAGCATCACGCCCGAAATCCCTAATGGGGTGGGCAGAGCCACAAGACTACTTGTGGCCACGTTCGATGAATTAGTCCTAAAATATAACCTAACCGTATGGTGACAGGTCATCAGCCCATCGCCCATACAAATAGTCCACCATGTTGGAGAGGACCCGTCCCTTAGTCGACTTTTACGACATGCCAGGATGATAAGCATCAGCACGCATTCTATGCTATTTCTTCACTCCCAGTGCAGCAGAGGAGTATTTTGAATATGTAAATCGAAAAAACCTCTTTTCGTTCGGTGTGCATAATTGCGCATTTCTAACCGATTTAGACTATTTTAGCTTACTCAGCCCTCCCCCCAAATTAGTTACGTAATACTTAAACGCTCCCCATAGTAGAGCGTGTTGTGTTGCTTTCCGTGCCTGACACGTTCTTATCACGGTCATGGCATGATACGGTCTAGTCGGCAAAGTCTTTTAATATAAAAATACGTCTGTCTACCTCAAGAATAAATATAGCCGTAATGGTATTGTATTGTAGTATTTAATTCATACGCGGTCGTACGCTTGCGCGAGTTTCATGATTATTTATTAAGCGAATATAGACTTAATATTAAAGGTTAATAAAACCAGTTTTAAACGACTCAAGTAAGCAAGCAGGTTGAAATTAAGGTCAGATATCGGTTTAACATGTCTGTGATAAAATCGGTAAGTATTTAGTTAAAATAATGCAAGGATTAACAATTATGAGCGCAAATTCCTAGTTTGGGTCGTTGCGTGTGTTATTTAAGATCATGTGTCAAGGGTTGCTTCCAGTAGACGACGTATTTTGGGACGTCGGGTATGAAGCTTGACCATTTTCTTTTATTCTATAATTATTTTGCCAAAACCAAACGCTAGGGTTGTCAAATACATAGGCGTTTACTTCTACATCCCAGCGTCCTTAATTTAGAACAAACGGTTAAATCATTTTATGCTTTACTAAAACGACCCACAGTTCCAAATTAAACATAACATTCTTTGTCTTCACAAAAATAAACGTCCCAGGGTTGTCAACGATTAAAACCATAAATACCAAACTTAATTGTGTTAAACTCAACTGTATCAACTCATTACACAATTAACTAAGTTATTTACAAACAGTTGTTTAATACATCGCCCCTTGTTACTCTTTCTACTAAGATTTATTACTAGGCTATCCCATTACACAAAGCCAATACACGCGAAAAACAACTTTATCACAACAAGATAAGGTCTTTAAAAACTGCAATAATAACTTTGCTTAGTCTTGTTCATAAAACCAATTGACACAAAATTAACCTTATATCAACGGGTTAAGGTTTTACGCTACCGCTTTAATAATTTTGCTATGTACAAAGCGGCCAGTTTAAAGAGAACCATGAAGCTTCATAATACAACCTTTTTAAGGTCGATGTATCTTCAAATTAGAGAGGGTGTGAAGACCAATGTTTATTGGTTAGCTAAGAGATGAGAATTTATAGTTTTGGTCAAAGAGATTTTGTCCAATTGTTAGTAATTTGATGATGATATGTTTTAAATAGTTTTTAAAACGATAATCATTGGTCTGTCGGTATATTGAGTTTATATTATTTATTATTAAGTTTGTTTGTTTACATATGCAAATTGGCATGATAATTATTATTATTGATAATTGGCTTGATAGATGTTTCATGTTGGAAAAGAAACATAGCTATATTTTAGATTATTAAAACTTTTCGCTTTTGACAAGTCCTTATTAGTCCTTTAAATAGCCTTTATTTCATTGTATTATTTGATTCAGCTTAAGCCGACTACTCAACACGCTAAACGTAGACAAATGATTTGAGTATTCGAAATGCTCTATTATATATTATAGTATTTAATATCTTTGGTCTTACTAAGAACTTTTGCTCTGAAGAGCAAGCACCAGGAGTTAATCACGATCTTATGTCCTAAATTTAACCATTTAATAGTGATTGAGGACGTGGTACCCCTGCTTACATAACACTCAATGGTGATGACTTCTTCAACCTTCGCATTAGGAAAGTGGATTAGAAATCATTTTGGGAAGCGTGTTGTAAAATCGACCTTGGCGCATTGACCGGCCTTAAGGAAAACGTACGTCGGAAATATAATTTACGGTTGAATTTCCTTCGCACGTTCGTGAGGAAGATCGTTTTTTGCAGTTGCGTGTTCGATTTTAGAACGCGATTTGAAATTTATATTTCATTTTTAATGGGTTCTTTTTGTGGAAATATTTGGATCTGCTCAAGCGAAATTAAACAAAATGATGAATGTAAAGGTCTTAAGAATCTCCCGTTTTAGATACTATGATGTCAGGTTTTAATTGAATTTGAGCCATTTGGACAGAGTAACGCAAAAAGAAATTTGTTGTGAATCTAAATTTGTTAGACTACATTCAAAACATTTACAATTCGAAATATTTGACATTTGTTCCGAATTCGAAATGCACGTCCGAAATATTCCCTCATTCCATTCTTTGACGTAAAAGTTTGATGCGTCAAGCTGGGTTGCCGCGCTAAAAAATTCACTCGAGGCTAAATTGTAGTGCCGCGAAGGCGGATTAAATATTTAACGCTGGTATAACTGGCAGTGTTTTGACGTCGATTTATATTTCGAAATGAATAGGGATTTTCTGGTGTGAAAATGAGTGATTAGAAGTGGTAACAGTATTTTTTTTGTATTTTTAGGATGGCATTTGTTTTGGCATTTACCTATTGACATAACGCGATTTTTTTTTTACCTCTAAACAAAATGGTGAAAGTAACTTAGCTCGATTTTTCATAATTTATCATCGAATATTTGGCTTCATCATTAAATACCCAAAACTCCCAAAGAAAAAGTTTTAAGTAGTACTCCTACGAGTACTATATAAAAAAAAAACATTTTCTTTCAGATATACTTAAAATATAACAATTTACGCCTCGATACTTGATATTATTAAACGTCTTTAACTGGTACTATGTTATGATAATGATGGGTTAGAAAAAAAAGTGAACTATTATTTCGTAAGAAAATTAGGGGTTGACGCTGTTGCGGTGTCATAATTTTATTATTCGGTAATTTGACTTTTACTTGTCATTGTATTTTGATCAGTTCATTTCGAAGTATAATTTTGTCACGTGAAATGAACGAGTAATGAATATTAGTGCTGGGAGCTAAATAACAATTCGAGTCATGGTCGTTTTGGGGGCGAAAGTATACTACTTTACTACACATACACATTAATATACTTTACTATTAACTTCGGAAAAAGTGTACGGTATATCAATGTACTACAATTAGGCCGACTACGTGAAACTGTTACAATTTAGCTAAAATAGATGTGCCAAACACTAGTATACAATTTTGCTCTAAGCTTTACTTAGGTACCAGTACAAGTACACGCAATCAAGCCCACAATCATCTTTCCCAGCACTGGGAACAGACTTATTCTTATAACGAAACTGACCCAGTTAAAGTGCCGATTTGAAGAAGATAGACTTTCGGTAAATTCAATTCTTCATAAAGGTTTTTATACCTTCGAATTGCGTGTCAGAATCTAATGCTACGGTTTTTTGGTCAAGTGACAAATATCTGACAGGCACCACATTTATACTTATAGGAACTAGATATATATATAGTGGGGTAGCCCGGGCGGCAGATTAATATAAGGGGAGATACCTTGCACCAAGCTGTAGTACCTCCAACATATACTCCTTTATGAGAATCGTCAGCCGATCAGAATAGTTATATTTCAAACCATCAGATTCCCTCCAAATAATCGTCAGGTTATGGGCCAACACCACTATGACATAAAGCTGAATCAACTGTATAATAATCTGACGCGCTCGAGTATTTCATTATGACATATTATTTGCATTATCAAAAACCTTCCACGAGCTTGCGTCACCTTCAAATTGTCAGTCTTTTGAAAGAGACCTCGTTTTGGGTTTACTTAACATCCCCTCTGACTATCTGATGTGCTCGAATATTTCTATGTAAATGTTATTAACTGTTATATTTTTAACTTTTGACGCTCTCCCCACCGGCGAAAGTTTACACATCGTATAATCTTTTGTTCTTTCTACTAGCTAATTAATCTTCAAAATCCAATAGGTCTCCACGATGCTCAAGTAAATCCCCATTTAGCATCGTGGGCTCCCCTACTAATAAATATAGCAAAATAGACAAATATAGCAACTTACCATCTTTAGGCGGGCTTGAGCACTGCGGCGCGTATGACCCCAAATGGTACCCATACGTGTTTTGATGCATAGGAGGGAAGGGATAACCCAAGGACCTAGGACTAGGAAACCCGGAGGCCTCGTGAGGATTCTGCTGCCCCCCTGGACTCCCGAAATGATGAGGATGCTGGTAACCCCCCTTAAAACCGTACCCGTGTTGCTGGAGCTCTATGAACGCCGATTTTGAGGAGACATTTGTTGGTGTTGAGTTTGCTGAGTTTGGGTCGTGAGGGGTTTGCGACCCTAGGTGATGGTGGTGGTCTAACGCCTCCTGGGTCGTCATGGCGGGTTGAGGGGTCGACGGGCCCCCCCCGTCAGAGGACGTGGGAGGCCCGAAGGGATCTGAGAAACTCAGGGTTGGTTTTGGAGACTGGATTCGAGTAATTTTGAGTGTTGAGGGGTGCTCGGGTTGTATTGCGCCGCTGATTTAGCCTGTAACAAGAAGAAATATATTAATGTTTACTCTTTATAAAACTGAAAATAGAAGAATCTAGAAAAGTACTATATTGTATATGTGCAGATGAAAGTAAACGCCTAAACGGCGTTCTGTGGCACTTGTATTAAAAACAAGTGGAAGAAAAACAAGTGGAAGATTGTGTATGTAAATTAGAAGAAAGGCGAACTTATAAAAAACTAAGATACCTACAAGACATGCATATGCCATATAGATATATAGACCGTTAATTATTATTTCATAATCGTGTATATTACTTGCTTAAATGATATTCTCTCTCAATTTTGTAGAGATTACAATATTATATACAAGTTTTAACTGTTTTATAGTCACTCCTTTAAAACAGTTACTATTTGTGTTTGATATAATATTACAGTAATTGCACTATCCGCAAACTAATTGCGTCCGCTGTTCTAGATTTAGTACAGGGAATCCTAGCGCAGCAGGACCCAGCATTATTGTCTTTCCTTGAATCTAAATTTCATGAAATAAACATTAATTTTATTATTGTATGTAAAATTTGTTGAACATTACTATGAACGCATACTTAAGTCAAAGAAAAGAGAAATAATACGCAAAACCTTGCAACATCTGCCAATGGCGTGTAACGGTTCGAAATTCGAATAAAATTCAAATTGTAAATATCAACGCCTCCCACGGGGTCAGCGGAGGTCGTAGGAGTTTTCTCGAAACAATTTAAGAACCGTCACGGTCAATTGAACGAATGAACGAACCGGTCCGCTGGGTAATCGAATGAAATGTATACCATCGGTTTCGATGTTTCGTTCACTAGGATTACAACAACGTTATTCTTATACCCCCTTGAGGAAAATTATAAGTGTATTATAAAGGTTAAAAATCGATTTCCGTTAAAAAAAATTGACCACTCCACAGTATAAATTTAGAAATACTCCTAATGTTGCCAGTTTTTAACGTTAAAACCGCTTCAGTGAAGTCACCATCTCAATGTACCTTTTACGGGACATCCTAGTTTGAGGTCTGGCTTATTTTCCATAATATAAATAAAACTGTCGTAAAAACGTCCATATTTATGTCACATAACCATCGCGTTCTAAAATAGGACGATTCGTAGTGGTAGAGCCAAACAGTAATCCTCACTAGATGATTACTGTTCGAATGGGCCGGCTCGACCGGGGTAGTACCACACTCTCACAGAATATCGGCGTAAAGTAATAGCTTGCTATTGCGTTTCGTACGGTGAGTGACCAGATCCGGAGGCCTATTCCCTCATCCCCATTCCCCATTCTCCCTAGACTGGCAACGCTTTGGCAGCACCTCAGGTGTTGCAGATGTCCATGGGCGGCGGTGACCACTTTCCATCAGGTGGGCCGTCAGCTCGTTTGTCAGTCAATTGACATAAAAAAAATTAGGAATTGAAGAATTTGTTCTGTAGCTTTCTGAAAAACATAGTCTTATTAATACGAGTATGCTACCTAAAATCAAGCAATCACCGAATGAAGTGGACATTAATTGAACTCTAAATCGAACGAGGTTTCCACAATAACAAAAGCACGCTTGACTGCTCAAAGGAAATACCACTGAGTCACCAAACGAAACAGAATGCGAAATACAGAATTGGTTGTCAGAATCTGTACCGTGACGATAGACTAACATTAATCTATTAATTTACCTGTACACTTCTGTTTGTCCTTCACTTGTACTTAATGTTTCGAAAAATTTATGGAAAATATTTTTTATTCAGCACAATAAAAACTAAATCGCATTGAAATTCCTGCTCCTCCTAACACTTTATATTAATTTAAGTTCTCGCATTTGAAACTGCAATAACTATAATAATATTATTATGTAGAGTCGAAAATTATCGGACATTTTGTCCTTTATAAAGGACGCGAGGCATCAGAGAGATAATCTTACGTTAGAGTATTTAATCAAGAACTTAGTGCTTAACCCGGGATAGGACATAATTTCTCTGAATAGTCTGAAATAAATAATTTAAAAAACAAAAAGAAATTGAATTTATGACTAAAAATTATCAAAGGTAACTGACAAAACATAGATCCCTGTACGTATTTTTACTTAAGTTAAAAAATAGGCAGGTAAGTAACAAAAATTTAAAAATTATAATTTAAGTGGTATGTTGTAGTTCAAACAATCCAAATACCATAAATATAGACAATAAAATCACCATTAACGCACGCTTAGGCTCATAATTATAACCATTATTTAGAAATATTAAGACTTCAACACAGTTAATACAAACGAGTAATATTTTTCAATAAAAATTTACACCAATTAGTTTGCTCTAAACATTATTATTACGGTCATGAGTAATCAACACACAAACAAACAAATATAAAAAACAAAACGTTTTGACCCGACCTTTTGAGGCGCCGGCGAGATGAGAGTCCAATAAAGAACCTTATGTGGGCAAAAGCTAGCGATATACAAATTAACATAAGTGTGAAAGGGACGATGCGCTCTGGTAATTAACTCAAAGAGCTTGCCGAAAGGGTATTTTTTCATCACTAATTCTCTGGGTCATTTGTTTTCGAGGCAGAACGTCTTCTCTTGTGTTTTGTGAGAAACTAAACGGTATATGGACCACAGATTGGATAACCAATTACTTTTTTCTAGGAAAAGAGCGGTAAAACAGATTGTATTTCATTTTATTAGCTTATTCGCAGTGTGGTTGTCATATAATGTTGATGTCATAAAACTTGGAAGTTTGATAGATAAATAGATGCTATCTTAAGAGGACTGGTTTTGTAGTGGTAGAGCCAAACAGTAATCCTCACTTGATGATTACTGTTCGAATGGGCCGGCTCGACCGGGGCAGTACCACACTCACAGAATATCGGCGTAAAGTAATAGCTTGCTATTGCGTTTCGTACGGTGAGTGACGAGAGCCGGAGGCCTGTTCCCTCATCCCTATCCCATCCCCATTCCCCATCCTCCCTAGACTGGCAACGCATTGGCAGCACCTCTGGTGTTGCAGATGTCCATGGGCGGCGGTGACCACTTTCCATCAGGTGGGACGTCAGCTCGTTCGACATAAAAAAAAACTGTGAAGCAACGGCAAATCCCTTTTTATACAAAAGGTGATAACGATTTCCACCCCTTAAATGTTAACCGATTTTGACCAATTTTTGATAGGTTGTCAGTTAGAATCAAATCTAGGTCTATACGTTTTTTGAATATCGATTAAAGATCAACAAACTCAAATAATCACCGAAATTAGGTTCGTATGAGAATTAATGAAAAAACCATACGTATAGACGAAACGGTTAACATTTAAGGGGTGGAAATCGTTATCGCCTTTTGTATGAAAAGTCGTAGGTTCACACTCTTAATAATATCTATTTACATATTTATTTATTTATTTTATAAAACCACCTGCAATGTATTTTTTTGCAATATATCGAGGCCCTTTATATTTCAACGTCAATTAGCTACAACAGAAGACAAAGATAAAATAACCATGTCTCTATGGTTAGAGACATCTTGAATCTAAACCTTTTAGTCTTTGTAATAAGGCATACCTATAGATGTTTAGTTTTAATAATGACGTTGTGTTGCCAATTAAGAATGGAAAAAAGAAATTAATAGCCGATTGAAGTTTGCATTTAGAATGCACTAGTATATAATAGGTTGTCCGATAAATTATTCCATTAACCTATAGTAGAACTAGTACCAATATTGCTTAGAAAAAAAAAACTACGAAATGGCAGCTAATAATTTTAAGTTTCTTGCTTACGGTATAGTCGTAGTTTGAATTTAGTGGTTTATTTCATATTATTGGGATGGGTGCCCATCAGTGGGATGTGTATAGGCTGATAAAGATGATGACAATAATACTTACGATTGGGAGAATTCTAAGCAAGAGGATTTAGACCCACATAACAATAAAAATGTAGTTGGAACATTGAGCAAAACAAAAAGAATTAATCAGAATAATGACTTGTGAGAAAATGCGCGAATCGATCAAACCCTAGGTTAAACTATGCAAAAATTTACTTAACTGATTACTTTAAAACACTTTGAAATCACATTGTAACAGACCCGTCATGCCATGTTGAACAAAATTATGCTATCCAAATAAAAATTGAGTAATTCAAGAGTGTTTCTTTTCTGTTGTTAATTATCTTGACCATTATGAATAAGTGACAATTAAATAGGTACTTATATAGGTACTGACATTCCAAGAATTACAAATACTGTTACAGTTATGTAGTGAATAATCCTTTCCCATCGTATTTTCTCGGAAACTTTCGTGTTCGTCATCGGGGAAGCTCACATCGCGAGATTAATAGTCGATATAGACTGGCTAAGTTACGTTACACTACATTCTCTATATAATTTGATCGTGGTGGTTATAAGATCTCAATGTGATATACTTCAAACTCGTTTGACATTTGTCACTGATAAATAAAGTACCCTATTTATTTAATACAAACATGTCACTTATTCATACAATAATTCATAGACATGTCGGCAGCATTCGGGAGTAGTCGGGTGTTCCGAGTTTTCACGATGGGAAAGGATTATTCACTACATCTGTACTTATTAAATACTAAAATTTGTAAATTTTATTCTCTTGACTGTTGTTAGGGTCGATAAGAAGAGCATACTGCATATGTTGCATGATGCTGGGTATTATTTTGTTATCTAAGCTTTTAATTTGGTTTTTGAGATGTTTGAAATTATGTTTTAAGCCATTTCAGTTTAAGACCGCTGTCATAAAACTGTACAATAGTTTAGTTCTAGTTGTAATTGTTTTTTCTTTTACTGTGAAGCCTAGAATAGTTCAAATTAAGATCCGATGTAAATTGTGGGAATCTTATCGTATCGCGCAAGTAGTATTTAAATTTTATTTCTCTGCGTGTTCGTGGTGAGATACGTTCAGGGAAACATCTGTATCCATTATCGCTTAAATATACCAATTTGTGTTACACTTTATGACTGTTATCTCCTGAATTAATAAATAAATAAATATCATCTCTGGTTCCACCATTTTAAACAAAATAAAGTAAGTCTATGCTAATCCTTTTTACAAGCATGCTCATTCGTCCGCATCGAAGGGTCCATGGGAACGTATGAAAAACACATAAATAAAGGAACCCTATAAAATAGTACTAAGTATTCATTAAAGATAGCTCACGCTTCAGTGGATACATTGTTTGTACAACTAAATACAAATTAATAGTTATAAGATAGCCATTGAAATAAATAGTAAGGAACTGCTCGAAGCAATTCTCGCGATGCTTACTTTTGCGGTGTCAGAACGCGAATCTGACACCACCGCACGTTCAGTCGCATGGCAACCACGGTCCTTGCCACCCGTTTAAGTGACACTATTATAATTAAGTATCCAGTACAATTCCACAACCTGTGAGACCGCACCACCGAATCCACCCTCCACAATGATATGATAGCGTGTGAATCAAGCAATATTAGACTCTTGTGTGTATGTCGTCAGAACTAAGACACCAGCAATAGCGTGTGGTTAAGCCATGGCGCTGGCTTTCGGCAACCTTCTATGAGAATTTTTACACAAAATTTTACTGATAGGCATATCCTTCTTTGGAGATCTTTGATGATAGCCAAACATATAGCTGTGCTGGTTTACAAATTCAATGGATTTCTATATGATCTCGGTCACATCTTAACGGTGTACATAACTTTACCCTTGTGGTGAATCTTGATCATGAAGATTTTGCTAGCCGAGGGTTTCGTAGTGGTAGAGCCAAACAGTAATCCTCACTAGATGATTACTGTTCGAATGGGCCAGCTCGACCGGGGTAGTACCACACTCTCACAGAATATTGACATAAAGTAATAGCTTACTATTGCGTTTCGTACGGTGAGTAACGAGATCCAGAGACCTATTCCTTCATCCCCATTCGCCATCCTCCCTAGACTGGCAACGCATAGGCCGCACCTCTCTGGTGTTGCAGATGTCCATGGGCGGCGGTGACCACTTTCCATCAGGTGGGCCGTCTGTCGGTTTATCAGTCAATTGACATAAAAAAAAATTTTTGGTTAATTTTGCGAACGAAACCATTCTGGAGATTCAGAACTTGTGCCACCACGGCGCCTCGACGTAGTCGTTAAACAAGACGCTGTATCTCCGATTTTTACCCAACTGCTGGTTCTACTGGTTCTGTGCCTAAACGGTTAAAAACCCTTATGGTGAGACTTTATTTTCTGTCTGTCTGTGTGTTAGTTAGTCATTCACAATTGACTAGGTACTTATTACTTTACAGTTGTTTTGTCGGCATGTCTTTCTTAATTATTAACAAAAAGGTCCTAAAAATTACCGACGACAGTACTGTCTGTTTTTTCATAGGTAAGCACGGGGTCATGCATGTTTTCAGATCATGATTGGTTTCGACGGATACGCAATCGTGGCACTATTTCAGTGACATCGATTATATAAACGGGATCTGAATAAATCTAATTAACTAAATTTAATTAGTTTTTTTTTGGCGACAGGGCAAAGCTTTATCAAGCTCATGAATCGTTTTAATGAGTGAGTGAGAGTAAACATTGGATAACATGAATTGGCATTTTGTTTTCTTTGAAGTTTATTTGAACTAATGTGAATGAAAAGAAAGTATTACTGTCATTCAATAATTAATCCTAGTTTCGTTCTATCATCATGTCTGTTTGTGAAAAACATAATCGATAATCATAAATGTTAATTTAATGGCTTTATTGTTGTGGTGTATGTAAAAAGTTAACGATTTCTCGTCAATAAAACTGTTTTTACTATGAGAGAAACATTTCAAGCTAGGAAATAAATATAATTACTTATTAAGAATATTTTTGTAATAAAACAGCGCCAAATGCTTATTCAGATGGATCTACAGTTAAAGTTTGAGTGGAAAGTTCAAGTAAAATAAGACGTATTTTTATAAATAATAGAGTTCATCTAGAGAGTCTTTCTCTCAGGCCACACGTTTTATTCCATTTTATTTAAAAAAAACTAACGATTCGTATAATTCCGAGAGAGAAAAAGATAGCGTACCTTCCAATCAAACGGTATTGAAAGATATATATTTTAGTCTTGCTTTCGTCAATTATTCAAACCAAATGGTACCATTTTTCGGCGATCTTAAAAATAAAATCGAGATAGGCCCTAGGGGTTTGGTAGCAATGTTTTAAACAAGTGTATTTGGCAGTGGAATCAAGTAAAAGTCAGTAAGAAATCTTTGGAGAATTTTCATGTCTCATACGACTCACTGCTAAACACAACCCCCCCCCCCCCCTCTCATTTTAAAAGAGACTGGGCAGCAATCCCAATGCTGGCCCAGTGCAGATTCCGACCTATAAAGCAACTTAATTCAGAGAAGTAGCCAAGGGCTTGCAAGCCCAAATCCCAGATATTACATTAGTAGGAAATCAATTTATTTCCTACATTCATTGTCTTCGTGTCTTCTTTCGCAAAGTGATTCACTTGTCTCATAGAAAACCGCTTCATACCAGTTTGGAACTCACCTACGAGTGATCGAGAGTCACACCCCAGTTTCAGTTTCGAGGGAAAATGCAAGGAAAATTAAATGCTCAACATCATCGAACAAATACTGGCGTGTCTCAACATTGCATGATTGGACACTCACAAAAAATCGTATTAATTATGAAAGACAATAAAATGTTAAGAAATGATCGCGTGCTGGCCGTTTTACGATCAAAAATAGTGGATTCGACATGGTTACGATGTTTAGATACCGCTATCGAGAGTTGGTTTTTCTTGTTTCAACTTGGGAAATGTGAAATATTGTTTATCTGCCCACTGGGCCTTTGCTGATGACACAACTGTAACGAGGCGCTATCGCGACTCGTACAAAACTCCTTCAATACTGACTTCTATTTCTTCCTCCAATTTTTTTTCTTATTCGAAACTCAAAAGTTAGATCAATAGATCGATTTAGACATTGATCATCACTATAAGAGATCTTGGCCTAGAAAGATCTTCCACTGATAAAGAAATAGAGCTTTCTTTTAGTACATATTGCAGATAGTTTTTAAATTACCTAACCAGAACCATAAGAAGTTTCTGATAAAGGGTGTAGTGCTATCCATAAAGGAAGGCCAATCCATGGAAGGCATATCCAAGAAAAAAAGGAATTACCAGTGAGGCATTTAACTGTAAGTAAAGTGTCACACAAAGCCTCCAAACATCCCATCCACATAGCCTTACCTACCTATTCTTATAAGTGTTTATACTATTGTTACAGAGTGCCTCATACTTATATCAATAAATTTACCAATACCGTATCCGTGTTTTATCACCTACCATCTACCATCACATGTATCCTGTCTCTACGTTCTACAACGACACAAAAAGTTTCAGCAGGCGGACGACAAATTCAGAAAAATTTACGAATCGATTCACAAAATTTCATCCCCTCGACATCACTTCCCTCCACGGGATTTCGATTATTAGATCACAGTTCTAGCGATCTTGATACAAAATTAAAAACCAGACAAGTGCGAGTTAAACTCGTGTAGAGAGGGTTCCGTTCTGTACATGATTATCTGAAATTTCCTATGTTAGGTACTTTAAATACTATAGACTTCGTATAGGTTTTCCTGTAATCTATATTTTCTGTATATTTTTTAAAATTTTAGGCCCCGTAGTTTCAGAGATGGGAGGGTGGTCAATTTTCGCCTATTTTCCTAAATAAATATAAATCATTTATCTTAATATTATAAAAAAAATTAAGGTCCTCACAACGAACCCTTTCATTTAATATGTCACACGGCCGTTTTTTTATTTTCTAATTTACCCCCCAAAAGTGACCCATGTTTAAAATTCATTTATTTACGTTACACGTCCGTATTGCGGTCACCGATTTACATATGTGTACCAAATTTAAGAACCTACGGCTTTTCATACAAAAAGCAATAACGATTTCCACCCCTTAAATGTTAACCGATGTTCACCAATTTTTGATACGTTTTGCTTTTCAATTCAGTTTTATTGTGATTTCAGTATTCTTGTACAAAACTAATTTGGGCATTATTTGACTTTCTTGATCTTTAATCAAAATTCAAAAAACCTATAGACCTAGATTTTGTTCTGACTGACAACCTATCAAAAATTGGTCTAAATCGGTTAAAATTTAAGGGGTGGCTATCGTTATCGCGTTTTGTATGAAAAGGGTGACTTTTGCCGTTGGTTCACATTCCTCTTAAGATCTGTCAAAATTAATAGAACTGTCAGTCGCCAAACACAATTAACGATTTAAGTAAAATTTATTATTTGTGTGCAAGCTGCCCTGAAGTAGGCATTTTCTCTTTAGGAATATCTGCATTTAAACACCGGCTGAAAAGATATCCTTGAAAAACCATTATACTGAGTAAAATGACTTTATAGACAGTCAAATGTAGATTTTTAAGCTATTTGACTTTGTATCATATTTTGGTTTTGAAATAATAACTAAATTCTCATTTTCCCGTGTTATTAGCGTTGTAGATTGATTGAATTATTTTTATATGATTTATTATTATTATTAGTTTATTTTTTACTAGTGGACCCGCCACAGCTTCGCCCGTAGTATTTTCCATACAAACTTTATCACCCCTTTTCACCCCTTTAGGGATGGAATTTCAAAAATCCCTCCTTAGTGCACCTGTAGGGTACTCGAGGAATGTCACCTCTAAATTTCAATCCTTTAGGACCACCCGTTTAGGCTGTGCGTTGTCTATAAGTGAGTCACGGTACTGTTTTATATGTATTGATAACATTTAATCATATTGTTTTCATGACATTTCATTATATTAACGATCCTAAATCAGTGCTATTAAATTGACATTTCAAATTTATATTGTAATTTTTTTTTTTATAAAAAAATATAATCTAAACTAATGTTTGTTTTTGCATGATTTGGTGGAAAGAACTGCGTAATAGACATCAAACTGTGTAGGTAAAATATTATTGTGTTGTTTATTTTTTGAGATATAAAGCTTTGACAAGCTCATAGTTCATACACTAAAACGCTACATAGGTACAAAATGGATATGAACTATGACGTCACAGCACCCGCGTACAAATTATATGGCGTTTAAACGCAATTGCAACTATTGCCGAACCTATTATTTTTAGGCCATAATGATAAATTTGATGACGATGTCAAAAACAATTTTTGTTTTTCCACGTAATTTGACCCTTAATAAAAAAAGGAACAGTTAAAATGATGTATTTTTCTTCTACATGCAATTATTAACATTTTCTTTAATAATATATAATTTAAACCTAATTTTGATTTTAATGCATATTCTCTATTTTTAATAGTGTTTTATTTGTTATTTAATTAAATTCACATTATATATTAATTTCTTTTCTGTAGATCTCAATTTATCTTGACTTGCGCAATTTATTTTATCCTGAGAAATAAATAATCTAATGTAATCTATCTCACTAAAAACATTACATGAGAATGTCATTAGTCTTGAGCAGACTGTTAATAGGGGCACTAGTGCCAGTTAAACGAAGCTTTCATGATTAATATTGGCGCGTGTCTCGGCTGCCTTGAACTTATTTGCAATAATTGCGACAAACTAGTGGCTCCATGCAAAAAAGTAATTGCATAGACACTAAGACGATGGTCAATCGTGACGTGCCTGCAAAACAATACTTATACACTTCACAAATAAAAACGATATTGCCAGTAACGGAAGTAGGCTTGTCAGTAGAGTCATATTTTCCGATAAATCATTGATGTACCTTTTTTAAGAGGAAGACGCGCTTGCGAGTCACCTGATGTTAAGTGGTCACCACTGCCCATGAACACCAACAACTTCAAAGGAATTTTCGCCGCTGCCGACGTTTTAGAGAAACATTTGTATAGACAGGCAAACGAAAAAACAGTCAATCGGGTTATAAACGAAACTATTAATTTATGGCCGAATTCAGAAAGGCCACTGAAATAGAGCTTTAATTAAAGTGACGTTTGTGACGTTTCTGTAAAGGTTGACAACTAGTTGACGGACATTTAACCACAAATATCTATACAAATGCTTAAGTGGCGTTTCTGAATTCAGCTATTAGACTGTAAATTCAAAAACTTTCAGTCTAAATTTGAGTGTATGAGGGGTAGAGGACGAGCCTTCAGATCTCGCCATCCACCGTATATGCAACACAAGCTATTTCTGTACACCAGTATTCTTTGAGTGATACAGTAAATGCCACATTTGCATTGGCAGAACCTTGTTAGAATTTAATTACTTAATTCTGTGAACAGTAATTTAGTCATCTAGCAATGATTACTGGTTAGGCTCTACCTATCACTCTTTATGTAGTGCTATTTTAAATACTATTAAGGCAAGTAGGTATTCGACAACTAATAGAAAGAGACGATAAATGTCAAGTAACCAGGGAGAATGTAAAGAAGATTTGCAGCCAAGAGAAGAAGCTATGTTGTGAATCCATTGTTGAGACGCATGCTATGATAATTTCAAATATACATAAATATTTTTTTTTAATTAACTGTTTCACGCTATGATGACAATAGTCGTCGCGCAGATTAATTTAATTTTCATTGATATTGGCCAGTTTTACAAACTTGGAAAAGATAATGCAGCAGCAAATTCGTGCTCTGCCAACCTTAGATAGGAAATAAGTGAGAGTTTTAATAACAGTAGAAAGAACGCTGCAATAGGACAATAAATTAACTATAAAAGTGTCACAGGCGGCGTAACAAACGCTTGCAAATGCAATACGTAGAAATAGTTCTGTTTTTATTGCTTTTGACATGTGCATGTACAGATATGTGCGTGTCGGGCAAAAAATGTTAATGACAAATACATATGTAGTATCGCAGACAAATTAGTAGTTAATTGTGGCTATAAAGGAGATGAGACGTCGTTAAAGATACTTGGCTATGGTAAAATGCGGGTAATAGGGAATTAAGAATATTTTAAATATCTTTGAAACTTTGAACCGTATAACATGAGTGCATATGATGACCAGAATAGACTTAAGAGGAGAGTGAACCTACGGCTTTTCATACAAAAGACGATAACGATTTCCACCCCTTAAATGTTTACCAATGTTCACCAATTTATGATAGATTGTCAGTCAGAACAAAATCTAGGTCGTTTCGATTTTTTCACTAAAATCAATAAATTCAGTTTTATTGTGGATTCAGTATTCTCATAAAAAACTAATTTTGTCGATTATTTGACTTTCTTGATCTTTAATAAATATTCAAAAAAACGTACTTATAGATCTAGATTTTATTCTGAATGACAACCTATCAAAAATTGGTCAAAATCGATTAACATTTAAGGGGTGGAAATCGTTATCGCCTTTTGTATGAAAAGGGTGATTTTTGCCGTTGCTTCACAGTCCTCTTAATATATGAAACTTGAATTTAATGACGTTCCCTCTGTTAATTATATAAAGAGTATTATAATATTGATTTCCGTAGCATTTTTATAGGAGTGAAAGAAACACACCATAGCCCCAATGCCTGTAGCCGAAGCATCGGCAAACACTAACCATCCCTCTCATCTTCGCGATAAAGACAAAGCAAAAAGCTAAATAAGGTTCAAATGCATGCAAGAATGCTTAAGGATGCTGTTAACTGATGTTTTTAATTTTTATCGTCTATTGTTTGTTAATGGAAGGGAAAAAAGTTGGGAATTTTACGACTCCGATTGATTAATGACTGGGAGACACCTTTGGGCACTTTTTAGGGTAACGTTAATTTTTGCTGAATTAAGTTAGCTGTTGGCTTTGAATATTTATTAACTTTATTGAATTTTATTATCTACAGAGGTTAATTATATAAGAACGCATAAAGATCTATGAATCTGTATAAAAAAGCCGAAATACTCTGTGACTTATCAGTAGGTTCCTTTTAGGGTGTACGAAAATGGGTATAATGGGGATTTAAAGTTTGCATAAGAAAAACCTCCTCTGCTGCACTGGGAGTGAACAAATAGCATAGAATGCGTGCAGATGCTTATCATCCTGGCATGTCGTAAAAGTCGACTAAGGGACGGGTCCTCTCCAACATGGTGGACTATCTGTATGGGCGATGGGCTGATCACCTGTCACCATACGGTTCATCTTACCATCTTAGGACTAATTAATCGAAAGTGGCCACAAGTAGTTTTGTGGCTCTGCCCACCCCATTAGGGATTTCGGGCGTGATGCTATGTATGTATGTATGTATAAGAAAAAATGCAGGCGAAGCTGTGGCGGGGCTGCTAGTTCAATATTTATGAAGTTACTAGGATTTTACTACTCTCAAATCAAATAAAAATGAATATATAATGTGATTCCCTTCCCTTATTTCTCTAACTATATATGAAGGTACTAAGGTATCAAAATCGGTTTGGAAGTCAACTCATGGAATTTTTTAAACAAACGAAAAAGAAGTCACGCTTGAATTTAATTATAAGCTCAAGTAAATTATGATACCTAGTAAGAAAGTAGGTATAGTCTACTCGAACAATAAGATCTAGCACAAGGAATAGATTAAAAGATTATAAGGTTAACTAAGAAAATCTCGGAATTATATGGTAAAATGAGATGTAAAACTTAGAAATACTTTGCAAAAACAACGAACAAACACTACCTGCTGAACAGTTTTAATCAGTTTAAAAATAGACTTGACAAATTTCTAAGCAACAAAGTGTTAAAACGTGATTTACAATAATAATCAGGGGACAACCTTTACGCAAATCGATCCGGTCCCAAAGTAAGCTCTTAAGGACTTGTGTTATGGCTACTAGATGACGATATACATACTTATATAGATAAATAAATACTTAAATACATAGGAAATATGCAAGACTCAGGAACAAACATTCGTGCTCATCACACAAATATTTTCCCTTACCGGGGATCGAACCCGGGACGCTAGCTTCGGAGGCAGGGTCACTACCAACTAGGCTAAACGCGTCGTCAAAAGCACCAGCAAGCCTAATTAACTTGGTTATATACAATGCAATTTTTGTTGCTTTAACAACGCAATTAAATAACAAATTTGAAGTCCGTCGCATTTAAAAAACCGTTTGTAAATACAATGTTCGTGCCCATAATCAAACAAGAATACTAAAAAAGCTATCGGTTCTATTCGTTGCCTAAAAGTGAAAAGTGTTGCCACAAACACGACACCATAGCTTGCACAAAGGAAAAAAGATTACTATCGTTTTTTCCTGGCAACTTGGAAGTGGCGTGATTTTGATTTGCGTGAGATAAGTATCCTAGACGTGGATAAAAACTGTTTCTTCATTGCAATTATACTTATCGGCTGTACATTTGTACAACTGAGACCTTTGCCTATCCTTTGAGCCTTTGATTAAAAAAATAACTGGTGTATGGTAAAATGGAACTCTTTGGCTGATGAAAGCGCATGCGTATAAAGATTTTAAAGTAGTATTTAAATGAGTGTAAAAAGTAAAAACACCCAACTCCATTAAAAAGTAAGAAAAAGCGGATTTATTTATTAACAGCTGCTAAATTAAGTATGTATACCCAATATATCGATTTGTATATTTTTCGCTGTTATTGAATAGTATGGTAGTATTAGTCGTTTCGCATAAGTGTAATAAAAAATAAAACCACTTTACCGTTCTTTTAAAGGAGACAAATGACATTTAAGATTACATGTGTTATGTGCTGTGCCTATGTTATTTGTACCGGAAGTTGATTAAATTACAAGAAAAGCGAAAAATGCTTCTGTGTCATAGATCTTTTATAATCAGAAAATGTGTTTTCTATAACTTTGTTCTCTCCTCGATTTTTCGATGACAAAAAAAATGTCGTTACCGTTGTTCCCACGGAAATATTCTTGATTGAATTTCCATGTGTTCGGACCGTTTCAAAAACTGCATATTGATTGGTTATGACTCGAGTAGTCAAATCAGGTTCTGATTATATTTCACATAATAATAATTATTATTAATAATCACACAATTTGTAAATTTTAAAACATTATTCGTACTAACTAAATTACTCATTGCCGTTATTTGGTGCAAATGAAACAGAACTTGAAAAATAAAATACATGTACTGCGGATTTGACGTGGTATACATCCTTAAAAGTCGAATAATAACCAACTAACATATCCGCAGCATTATATGCCATCAAATTCCACATGGCACAATTAACAAACCAACCAAAAAGAACCTTGCCAAAAAAGTCAATCTATGGTTTTAAAATGTCACCAAGAAAATGGCGGGAGATATGACATTTCGCGCCATTCATCATGCGTCAAACAAGCCGCCATCTTGTGTATTAACCGTACATGGCTCCGAAGTAATTATTTTAATTATTGACGGCTGCATGTCGATTGAGATGTCTTCGTCATAATCCGGTAATAAAATTACTAATATAGTGGTTTATTTTGCAGAGAAATTTCATTCGTACATGAATGTTGGTAATTTATAAAAGAAATGTGTTAATAACGCAGGTGGTCAGATTGCATTATCATAAACCGTACTTTGAGATCAGGCATTAACAAAATGAAGTCCGAACTAAAAACTGATTAAAGTTGTTATCAAAATTTAAAACGCAAACCCCTTCACTTGCATAGAAAACCAGTTTGTGCCAGAATGGGACTAGTCATCAATAGAGAATCACACCCTGGCGCCTCATTCGGGAACGCTAAGTGATTCTGTAGCGACTCGTAAGCCAGATCTCTCATCTCGCTCTTACGCACGACGCGTAATGCGTAAGAGCGAGATGAGAAATCTGGCTTACGAGTCGCTACAGAATCACTTAGCGTTCCCGAATGAGGCGCCTGGACACTAATGATGCTGGACGGCGGCGGAGTCCCGGAGCTATATCTAGTAAAAAACAATTTTAGAAACCATGATAGAGATAAAAAACCTATTTTTTGTTGAAAATCCAGCTCCTATTTCAATATTTGATTAAGTTTATTTCTGTGTACCAATTGCGCAAACCTAAGAAGTAAATTGTTTAATTGTGTATTTAGATAGAATGAATTTTCTTTTGTTAAGTACGATAAATATTATTATTGTTAAGATCATTCTCTATAGCTTTAGTGCTTACTTAATATATAACAACATACAATAATACTAAGTAATATTTATTTTAGTCATAAAGTTAACATGTATTTATGCCGTCGATATTTAAGGACATCATATTGCAATTTATGACATTTCTTTGGTCACGTCCTTTAAGAGGAGTGTGAACCCACTACTTTTCATACCAAAGGCAATAACGATTTCCACCCCTTCAATGTTAACCGATGTTGACCATTTTTTTTTGTTTTGGTTTTTTCACTATAATCAATAAATTCAGTTTTATTGTTGTTTTAGTATTTTCAGACAAAACTATTTTCGGCGATTATTCGACTTTGTTGATCTTTATTCAATAATCAAAAAACATATAGACCTAGATTTTGTTCTAACTGACAACTTATCAAAAATTGCTTAAATTCGGTTAACATTTAAGAGGTGAAAATCGTTATCGCCTTTTGTATGAAAAGGGTGGTTTTTTGCCGTTGGTTCACAGTCCTCTTCAAATCAATTATTACCAATTTCGTGGTAACCGTTATCCTAAATAAAGCCGTAAGCACACAGCATTTTACTGAAATACAAACCAATCAGTCAATTTTAACCCAGTAGTACATGTCAGTGAACTAGATGTCAAGTCTTATCATTAGTTTCGATAAGAATCCGTTTGTCAATAAAGTGATTAACATCTCTTTGGATATAAGAAAATATATCATGTTTTTATGTCATCTGATTTGTTCTGTTTTATCTAAGGTTAGTCAAATGTTAATTCTTAGTCGCGCGATGCCGAGGCATTTAAACAACCGCCGCTTTGACAATTTGAAAATAATATAGAGACACAGGTATGGACTGAAAACAAGCAAAGGGTTGATTAAAGATATGAACACTGAGCTTAAATTGTCAGTTTATAAATACTTACTGCCACATTTTCCGAAGCGGTTTACCTATTTACAATGAACAATTGTTAAAATGTATGGATTTCTATTTTGTTTTATTTCCTTTTTTATTTCAGACGATGATCAATTAATCAAAGAAAATCATTTCTATGCGAAATAAAGACTGAACGATTTAATAAATATGACCATATTCGGAACGCTGTGTTCTGTGTGCGTAGTTTTTGAAAACTTAAAGATAAAATGCTCTTATTGCAAATGGTCATCTCACGTTCATTAAGATCCTGGTCGCTGATGCTCATCGCACACTGAAATGTATTTTATTTGGCTTTTCTGGTCTGAAAGAGCTATCGGCCTGATTTAGAATGACGGATTGTGTCCAAATATTGTTAGATAATGCTCATGAGCGCCCTTGGCAAGATTTTAAATTCACGCAATGCTTATTTTCTAGGAATAGAAACAAGACTGTGGGTCTGCAAAGTGCGCCCCCATAGGGACGTTGATGTTGCACTTAGCAACAAGACCAAGACCAGCTTGACTTTGACACAGATTATAAGCCAATAGTGGTAGATTACCTAGGATCACCATTATCCGATGAAGCACTTTGGACTGTTACTAAACCTTGCCTAATAATCTATACTATAAACTGAACATTGACATTTTTAAACAGACCGCAATTGTTAATTACTATCGTCCACAACGATTGATTTGACACATTGTAATGATCGGGGTTCTTGGTCTGCCTAGATGGAATAATAGAGGAACAAAATTGTTTAAACTTATTTAATCTAGCCACAATAACAAGCTAGAAGGCAAGTACCTAAAAACAGACCTAAAATTAAGTAAGGGGCATGCAACATGAAATGACAAGCAGATAAAAAAACCAATATCCGTGCCGGTAAATATTCCAAAATAAAACGTGAATCACCAAAAGGTAAACAACAATAAAATTATAAAAGGTAAATTTAAATCAAAATGGTAAAAGTAGACATAAAAATAAAATCACAAAAGTAATATACAAACAGAATCATAAATAAAAATAAGATAACAAAAGAAAAATGGTATTAAAATGGCGAAAGTAGATATAAAAATAAAATCACAAAAGTAAATATGAAAACAAAATCATGAATAAAAATAGAATAACAAAAGTAAAATTAAATTAAAATGGCACAGTAGACATAAAAATAAAATCACAAAAGTAAATATAAAAACAAAATAATAAAAGTAGAAATAAAAATAAAACAAAGTATTTATTTTTATCAGTGACGAGGCGCGAACCCGGTGCCCTCTACGCTAACAGCCTACACCTATGCCACAAGGCTGTCTCTGCATATGATTATCGGCTAAAACCGACCAACGTTATCCGGTCATCTACTGATCGAAATACGTGACGTAGAAGATTGCGCTTCTGCTCTGAATCACTCAAAACGAGCACAACATCGCTGCTCGATGATTTTAAATCCTTTTGGGCAATTAATCTCCCAACCGAAGGGGCGTTTCCGTAAGCTGGGAACAATGTATTACGCTATAAGCACCTGTGGAACATCGAAGTCGAGTACACGATTTTTAGTTTAAAATAAACGTAAACACTCACCCCGTGACTTTTATACACACACACACTACTTTATTTCGTTATTTGTATGACAATATGCAAATTTCGATATAATCATACACAATGCATACTATTTAAATCATCATCCCGTTCTTTGTGCTCGCAATGACAGCTCATGCCCATTTTATTCGAGATTCATCGGGTGGAACGTGTTTTATAAATACCCCAAAATTATATGATAAATTATTTTACTTTTTATTTACTTTTTAATTAAGGCACCTACATGTATGATGATCATAATCATTACATATCCCCTCTCCTCTTAAGAATCCAACCGGATTCAAACCATGCGCTTTAAGTCACATGCATGCCAGGTTCCCAAATCCTTTCCCCTAAGATTTTTCAGCTTGTAGACGTCTTTAGACAGCTTACTTGAGATTACAGCTTTTTCAAACTTAGGCGCTAGTTTGGACATAAATTGCTTGTCCGCACTAGACAAATGTTTGGTGCGCTTCCACACAAGATCTCCTTCTTTAAAGTCACACAAACGGCGTCTTAAGTTGTAATGTCTGCTGTTCGTCTCATGCGACTGTCTAATCCTTTCACCAACTTCATCATAAACTTTGTTTCGAAAGTCTAAATTTCTTTCAAACTTCTCCTTATTAAACACAAGCGTATCGCTGGGCTCAAAGCTATATCCTTTGCTACCATGGACCGAAGTCTCCCGTCCAAAGAATAAAAAAGAAGGGGTTTTACCCGTTACATCATGGACTGCTGTTCTAATGGCATGTCCTATGTGAGGAATGTATTTATCCCATTCCCTATGATTCTCTTCAACATAAGAGGCTATTGCCACGCCAATTACTTTATTAACGCGCTCGGTGGGATTTGATTGCGGGTGGTAGTAAGGGGTATACCACAGTTTCACACCATAACTGGACACTAAGTCTTTAAATAAACTGGAAACGAATTGTTTACCATTATCACATACTATGACGTTGGGGGCACCATACATTAAAAATATTTGTTCTTCTAGTATTTGTGTTATAGTTGAGGATTTTCCATTCCTCAACGGGAAAAGAAAACAAAATTTACTAAACCAGCATGAAATTACGAGCAACATGGTGTTGCCATGTCTAGATTTTGGAAAAGGTCCCATGAGATCCATGGAAAGTAACTGAAACGGCTCTGACACCTCTCGCTGCTTTCCCATCAAACCTGACGGCCTTGTTTGGGAGTGTTTATGCTTTGCACAAACTTCACATTGCCGTACATAGTTCTTAACATCTTTAATTAACGTGGGCCAAAAATAGTGTTGTCTTACGCGGTTGACAGACTTCTTAACGCCGAAGTGGCCTGAAGTGGGATCATCATGGCATTCTTTTAAAACTTTGTTACGGAGTTTTTCTGGTATGACCAGTTTCCAACTATCATTTTCATTTGGAAACTGTTTCAGCTGAAGAAATTTCCATAACTGTCCTTGACTGATCTCCCAATCCGCTTCATTCGTGCCAGCCACTACTTTGTCCTCTTCTAACCTGTACCAATCATCTTTATCTTCCGGTTTTATTTCCAATAGACTGATTTCTTCACAAATTGCCCTTGACAAGGCATCTGGCACTGTATTGTATTTCCCTCTCCGGTGCATTATTTCATAGTCGAATTGCTGCAAGCGCATCGCCCATCTTGCAAGCCGACCATGAGGGTCTTTATTGCGGTGTAACCATTGCAGGGCACTATGATCAGTGATAACCTTAAAATGACTTCCCTCAATATATGGTCGAAATTGTTCTACTGCATGGAGAACACTCAGTAACTCTCGTTCAGATGCTGAATATCTGCACTCTCTTTCTGAGAGTTTTCGGCTAGTGAAGGCAATAGGCGCTTCCATACCATCAACATTTTGAATTAAAACTCCCCCTGTACCCTTATTAGAAGCGTCGCATTGTACGGAAAATGGCTTGGTAAAATCGGGAACCCTCAAGACCGGCGAGGAGGTAAGTGCTGTTTTTAGATCCACGAAGGCCTGTTGGGCCTCTTTATTCCACAAAATATGCTTGCCCTTTTTGCCGCCCTTAGTAAGTTCATGTAGTGGTGCTGCTACAATAGCAAAATTTTCCACAAATCGCCGATACCAGCTGGCTAAGCCTATGAAGCGTTTTAGCTCAGTGTAGGTGGCTGGTATGGGGTAATCAAGTATGGCTTTTACTTTGTCCGGATCGGTCCGTAGCCCTTCCCTGTCCACGATGTACCCCAAGTATTTTAAAGATGGTCTCGCAAAGACACACTTTCCGAGGTTTATAGTGAGGCCAGCTTCCTGCAGCTGTTTTTTTACAAATACCAATGACGATAGGTGATCTTCAAAGCTGTCACTACAAACCACAATGTCATCTAAGTAGGTAAATACTTTCCCTTCAAACTCAGGTGTGAACAACCGGTCCATCAAACGCTGTTGTGTTTGAGATGCATTAGTAAGACCAAATGGCATTACCTTAAACTGGTAAAGACCTTTGCCCGCGAGGCCAAACGCAGTTTTTTCTTTACTCGATTCCTCCAATGGTACTTGCCAAAATGCCGAACGAAGGTCGATTGTTGACAAAAATTTGGCATTCCTAAGACTATCTAAAATGGTTGTCACTCTAGGCAATGGATAAGAATCCTTTATGGTGATCTTGTTTAATAGGCGGCTATCTAGGCATAAACGGTTCTCACCTGAAGTTTTCTTTACTAGCAACACTGGTGAGCGCCATGAGCTGAATGACGGTTCAATCACATCATTATCCAGCATGTCTTGAATTTCTTTATCCAACTCTCTCATAATAGGAGGGGCAAAAGGATATTGTCTTTGGCTGGTTGGTAAATTATTTCCCGTGTCAATTCTATGCTCAATCAAAGACGTCCTTCCTAAACCTTTCCCTATTTCCGAACCCATCTCCTCTAAAAGGTTATCCAGGCGCTCTTTCTGATCCTCAGTCAGTTCATTGCGGGAAACAACTGGATGTGGAGTAGAAATTTCGGAAACCACATGCTCTATTTTGGTTGCACCTATGGTTAATTTAAAGGACTCAAAAAAATTCATGCCTAATATAATGTCATGCTTTAAGCGGTCCATTATGTAGAAGCAGATCACTCTATAGTCGTCCTTAAACATTATTGGCAAATGCACTACTGCATCTATTGTATGACAAGTACCATCAGCAGTTGACACCTTTTCCTGGTCTACTTTATGTTCGGAAAATCCTAAACTCAATATTTCCTTTTTAAACTCTTCTGAAATTACCGAAACCGTGGCTCCTGAATCTAGCAGTCCCATATACGGCCGGTCCAAGATGTTTATATTAGCATAAAATCGTTTATCATCTGCTTTATGGCCTATGTTACAGATTTCTCCTGTTTCAAAATACTTCGTAAGTGTATGCAACCATTGCTGCCAATCATCTGACACTGGATGATTTAATTTCTCGGAGTCTGATCGGCAGGCATCGACTCCGAGTGGTCGTTTCCCTGCATATTATTGCATGTACAGTTTTGAAATGTGTTACCAAAACGCCCGCATTTGTAACAAAAAAGTCTTTGTTTTGGCAAATTACAATTTCTAAACAAATGACCAGGGCTTCTACAATTCCAGCATTTCGATTGAGATGGTGTACTACCATCAATTGCTGCCAAGTCCCTTTGTATACAAGTTATGGGTTGTGCAAAACTCAAGGGGCTGCCTTGGTACGCTAAGTCCCGTTCCAAAGAACAACTACTCTGCATGGGTTCTCTAAAGTTTTCACAACTCAACTTTGTGCGTTCAATTACTCTAAGCACCGATGTTAATTCAAGAACTGAATAAAACGTGTCTCGGCATATCTCTTTCTGGAGATAAGGTTGTAAATTCCTTCTCAAAACAATCAATTTCTGAAGCTCAGGTAGCGGAACTGGTAGTCGATTAAACATGTTTTGCATGACCGATATGTATATGACAACACTTTCCTGCTTGCTCTGAGTTCTTCGCTTTATTTCCTCTAACAGCTCTTCTTGATAATTCGGTTGTTGAAAAGTGTCGAGAAGGAGTTCCACTAATCCCGACCAATTGTAAACTATATTCCTATTTGCCCTAAACCAAATCAGGGCTTCTCCTTCAAATAAATCTATGGCATGACGAAATAAATCCTCATCTTCCGCGTTACGTGCTTCTTTGAGTTCGTTTATCCTTTCTAAGAAAGCGTTTATGCCTACAATGCCCCCGCCACTGAATTTAACACCCCAATCTTTAATCGGAACTAGCTTCCGCTTATGAAATTCACGATCCATCGTGGATGACCTTTGTAATCCTTTATAGCGGGAGTGAGACTCTCGAGCGTGCGTATTCAATTGCATGTAAGCTTCGCCCTGAGTTACAGTGGCCGGAGGCCTATTTAAAGTCGGAGGCGCTGCTTGCGCTTTAACCGCATTTAACTGAGAAGCATGCCTATCCAGAAGCTGAAAATCTTCCTCTACTAACGCAACTTTAACAGGGTTGTGACTAATGCCTAACTGTTCTATTATCTTTGCAGCTTCCGCCCCTAAAGACTTTTGTAAGATATCTTTGTCATGTTCAGAGATGACTTCATCTTCCTCGTCTTCCTTCTGTTCTATGGTATTTAATGAAGATATGGTACCTTGGATATCTCTAAGTAATGCTAAGTGCTTATCTATACTTGAAGTATCAGTAGGTATAATGAGCTTAGTGCGATTTAATAGATGAGTTAACCGGGAGTGTATACGTCTAATGACTAAATGATCTGGACTGTGTGATATTTCTGAAATAAGTGTCACTATAACCGATAATTTACTCTCGCAAATAGATATTTCATTACAGGGATCGTCAATGCAAGACTTTGGAACTTTGAAGCTAATGGAGGACTCACCGGTCGCCTCTCGTCGCAATATTTCTCGTAAAAATTTCCGCATGGTGGCAACAGTTTTACAATCTAGTACACCTCGACAAGCCAACTCGAATTCGAGCTCATCTTTATACAGTGCGTTAACGTCCATGGCGACAATATAAGCCCTGGCCGAACCAACAAATAAATACTGAAAATCTAAACTAAGGTGCTAGCGAGTTCTAAATAAATATAAGTTTTTTTTTTTTTTTTTTTGACCTTATAAACATAAAAATAACAATTTACTGAACCAAGCTAGCGTAAATACAGAATAATTAAAATAAATTAAGAAAATCTATTCAACTAAAACAGTTCAATATTTTCCATCCAGTATACCCGTTAGGCGCCAATGTAATGATCGGGGTTCTTGGTCTGCCTAGATGGAATAATAGAGGAACAAAATTGTTTAAACTTATTTAATCTAGCCACAATAACAAGCTAGAAGGCAAGTACCTAAAAACAGACCTAAAATTAAGTAAGGGGCATGCAACATGAAATGACAAGCAGATAAAAAAACCAATATCCGTGCCGGTAAATATTCCAAAATAAAACGTGAATCACCAAAAGGTAAACAACAATAAAATTATAAAAGGTAAATTTAAATCAAAATGGTAAAAGTAGACATAAAAATAAAATCACAAAAGTAATATACAAACAGAATCATAAATAAAAATAAGATAACAAAAGAAAAATGGTATTAAAATGGCGAAAGTAGATATAAAAATAAAATCACAAAAGTAAATATGAAAACAAAATCATGAATAAAAATAGAATAACAAAAGTAAAATTAAATTAAAATGGCACAGTAGACATAAAAATAAAATCACAAAAGTAAATATAAAAACAAAATAATAAAAGTAGAAATAAAAATAAAACAAAGTATTTATTTTTATCAGTGACGAGGCGCGAACCCGGTGCCCTCTACGCTAACAGCCTACACCTATGCCACAAGGCTGTCTCTGCATATGATTATCGGCTAAAACCGACCAACGTTATCCGGTCATCTACTGATCGAAATACGTGACGTAGAAGATTGCGCTTCTGCTCTGAATCACTCAAAACGAGCACAACATCGCTGCTCGATGATTTTAAATCCTTTTGGGCAATTAATCTCCCAACCGAAGGGGCGTTTCCGTAAGCTGGGAACAATGTATTACGCTATAAGCACCTGTGGAACATCGAAGTCGAGTACACGATTTTTAGTTTAAAATAAACGTAAACACTCACCCCGTGACTTTTATACACACACACACTACTTTATTTCGTTATTTGTATGACAATATGCAAATTTCGATATAATCATACACAATGCATACTATTTAAATCATCATCCCGTTCTTTGTGCTCGCAATGACAGCTCATGCCCATTTTATTCGAGATTCATCGGGTGGAACGTGTTTTATAAATACCCCAAAATTATATGATAAATTATTTTACTTTTTATTTACTTTTTAATTAAGGCACCTACATGTATGATGATCATAATCATTACATATCCCCTCTCCTCTTAAGAATCCAACCGGATTCAAACCATGCGCTTTAAGTCACATGCATGCCAGGTTCCCAAATCCTTTCCCCTAAGATTTTTCAGCTTGTAGACGTCTTTAGACAGCTTACTTGAGATTACAGCTTTTTCAAACTTAGGCGCTAGTTTGGACATAAATTGCTTGTCCGCACTAGACAAATGTTTGGTGCGCTTCCACACAAGATCTCCTTCTTTAAAGTCACACAAACGGCGTCTTAAGTTGTAATGTCTGCTGTTCGTCTCATGCGACTGTCCAATAGTGGTAGATTACCTAGGATCACCATTATCCGATGAAGCACTTTGGACTGTTACTAAACCTTGCCTAATAATCTATACTATAAACTGAACATTGACATTTTTAAACAGACCGCAATTGTTAATTACTATCGTCCACAACGATTGATTTGACACATGTCGTGCTTGTGTCAAACGATACTAATAAATAAATACATCACTAGATGAAATAAAGGACTGACGTCTCTTTAATATTTAAAGGGGCATCGCCTCAAATGGTTGGGTTAAACGTATGCATTAATAATAATTATTGATTTGTATTCTAACTCTACTCTTTTGCTTTGAAACTGGTATTTTACGATGTAATTGCTGTTATAAAAGGATTACTGTTACTTATGAAATCGAGTGGGTTTGTATTTTAAGTAAAGAGTTGTCTATTTTGAGTTGTTTCGTTCATTGATGGAGTTCTTATTCTGGGTTATCAAATCCGTTGGATAGCGCTAATCTTAATTTATGCGGAAACATATAATGACTTGAAGACTGATATTTAAAGCAATTACAAAATTATCTATTCTCAATTCAGTGTAAAACTTGAGTGCAAAATTGGACAACTATATTAGTACGCTTCTACAATCACCGAGACTCCTCTGTGTTTAAACATCCATGCCACTTGAATAAGATGCTTAAATTTTAAGAAATGTTAATAATGAAATGTGTATTAAAATACAACCACAGTGATATGACGATGACCTTAGCAGTATATGATGATGATGATGGTGAGGTTAGGATGCTTAGAATTATTTTTAGAAATCGGTTAATTTGCTAGCCAGGCCACCTAATTTGTTTTCTCAGTGGTATGAAGGCGCGAAGAGATAGCACACCTTTAGTCCATCTAACCATTTTTAGTGTCATTAAATGTGTAAACGACTATTTTCTTCTTATATCTGATGAAGATATTATCTTTGTTCAAAGGATGTTTGCTGGTGAAGACATGTTTCCTTATTAAGTACTCTTTATATTATTTTATATGGATAACGGCTTGTCTTAGGAAAACTCTATTCCAAAAGTTATCTAGAGAATGTTTTGTTTGCTCTATAGCTAAAAATTATCTGTTCTGTTCGTGTCCATTCCAAATTAACATAACCAAATAAAATAATTGAGTGTGTCTCTTTTTGTTAATAATAGCTTTTGGATCTTTCTAACGATCATGAGAATCTATGATATCCCCATAACTTATCGTGACTTTGCTGGCTTCAACTATTTTACTATCAGCCATGCCTAGGGCGTTTTCCACGGCTATCAGAATTAGCTGCTTAGGTACAAGGTTTTCAGTTTATTCGTTTTTATTTTAATTCTGTTTGATAGCTTTTATTGACATCATTATAAATTGTGCGAGGATCTCATGGTTTACAATTAAAAAGAGTTTTATTTCTATAACAATGTTTATATAAAATTAAATAATCGATTCATTTAAATGGAAATATAATTAATAATAATAAAAAATAATAATAAAAGACATTTATTCAATACACAATGAAACCTAAATAGTACATTACATTTTGAAGATTCGTAACATAATTTACGGTTTTTTTTTTGTTTCCTTATGAAAGATTTGGTCAGTTTTATGTTGTAAAGACAATCAGGCCACATCTGATGAAAGTCATACATATAGTTAATAAAGATTAAAAGCAGCATCAGTGGTCCCTTAAATTAGAAACCTTATGGAATTGCAATACGAGTATAAAATATGACGAAATCGAATGACGAATCGATGAAAGTTGCGTTCACAGTAACTACTGACTAAAATAATTTCTTGACTAACTCTAGATTAATTTATCACTGGATTGATAATTCAGGCAGCTTTAGGTATGGAAATGGTATATCGAAAAGGCCATGTTGGTCAACGTTATAAACGGTGGCAAAAAAAGTGCCAGCGAACTACTCCGAGTTTCTTGCCGGCTCTTCTCAGTAGAGGATTTTTTCCGAACCGGTGGTAGATTCATTCCTTGACCTTCATAAGAGCTTGTAAAAGCCTAAATTGAATAAAGATAGTTTGACTTTGACTTTGACTCGAATTCCGTGCAACAGAGAAGGACAATCCGTAGGAAGCTTGACTGTAGTAAAGTACCAAGGAGGCGTTAACTAATCGCTTGAAGACTATAGGTAACCCAAACCTAAAACCTTGCTGGTCTGTATTTCAATATGTGTATTGTTTTAACGAAAAGTTCGGGACTAGAATATTTAAAATATTAATGAATTACATACAATATTCTTTAGCAATCAATCCAATACCTTCGCAAAGATTGGTCCAGCTAAGGATCAAAAAAATTGGTGACGCCAGTCATGAGGGTTATGGTTCTCTGCATACAGTGTTCACATCGACATATTTATTTTGTTTGATACTCATTAAAAAGGAATTCTCTCATTATTTTAGTAGAAATGAAGGCCAATAGGAAGTCTAATGAGTATCTTATTAGAAAAGGTCGGAGTGGGAATGGAATTTATTTAAAAAAATATATACGGGTCGATGATTATACGTTCTTTTGGTTTTAACTATGTGGAAATGAGATCAAACTTTATACTTTATGTCTTATTTACATAATTATGTCGTTGCTAATAAAGCATTTGGATCGTATATTAAGTTTAAGCCTCCAGTAGCATGAGATGGCATTTCTCTTAAATAAATACTAAGTACGTAATATGCAAAAAAGTTTTTCATTTCCTTATTTAACCAGAAAATTTTCGACTGTAGTCACAAGTTGTTGACTATGTTATTATATTTTTCTCTTGTTGTTAAGGTAGGTGGATGGTGAATTAACTGTAAATTTTGAATAATTACTTAAAAATAATATAAAAGTAAGACTAGGTACTCACGGTAAAATCGAAAATTAGACCGAATAACACAGCATCACTTTTCCACAATATTTTTCAACACAAACAGTCACACATATCAATGTCCGAATCAATTTTAAACGCACTATGTTTATGAACACTAGAAACCGTTAAAATCCGAATCGGAAAAAGTGAAACGTTAAAAAACGCGCTTGGAAATCGAAGAGGGTCACGGTTTGAAAAATAATAGTACGCAATTATTACGAACGGGGCAGAGGTAATCGTGGATAAATTAGAAGCATTAGAACCGATCAAGTGGCACGTGGTATCATTTTTACCGATTAATGAACTTTTGCGAATCGAAAATACCGATTAGGGGGTACTGTCACGTCACTGAAGTCATTTTTGAGCACTTATTTGAACACTCGACGCACGGTTCCGTAGCCACAGCCACCACTAAACAATTCTGATAACAGTCATCAACTTTCAAAAAAAAACAAACCGTCACTGAGTAAAAAAACCGGTGCACACAAGCGCAAAATTCTGTCCAATTAAAGATAATGTTTGTGGATATTTTAATAGCGTTCCCCTCCGAGGAAACCTGACACAACCAACTCCCGTTGAATTTAAACACTTAATGATCGGTTGGAGGAAATTGTGCGAGAGACGGCGCGCCCAACGTAGCGGCCTCTCTTTCTAATTAGTACGGATCTACGCCACTTGTATGCTCGGGCTGGCGCTACCATCGCGCATGGGGCGGCGCCTGTTTGAAGGCGGAATGATCTATGGGCGGAGCGTAGCCGTGATTGGTGGAAGGTCGTGGAGAGATTTTTTTCGTTAGTACGTGAGGAGCGAGCCGGTTGGTACTATGCCATCGATCGTGTTCTAGGGTTGCCATTATATGTTTTTTATGGCACTTTTTGGCGGTGTTCGGCTTTGCTAACCTGTTATGGAGACCACGCCCAGTTTTAGTCCGTACGTGAGGCAGAGAGTAAGCGAACTCGACGCTGTGGGCTTTATTTTTTTTAAAGTGCTTTTTTTAGTGACTGTTTCTTTGATTTTGGTGTTTGAGTCGATGAACTTTGGGATGTGATTGAATTAACCTGTTGGAGCGTACAGGCGTGTGAAAAAAAGTTTATTTAGATTTAAAAAAAATCGTTTCATTGTTTTTGAAGTTAACAGCGGTAAACCATTAAGCTTAACAATATCTAGTTTCTCAATGGCTATGTTGACAAAACAGACTTCGTTGATCATAAATACTCTGTGGCTTGAACAGTGATTGTATTTTAAATATCTAAAGATGCGATAAATATATAAAAAGATACGAAAGATAAATAGGACTTTTCGTATCTTTAATAAATCAATGAAATGTTCTAAGGTATAAACAAACATGTGAGACATAATCTTATTATCTTTTTGACCACTAAATAAAATGTAAAACTAGTTAAACTTTTAGAATGCAGTAATCTAGTGGTTAAATAAATTAATAAGATTCATGTAAATATTAAATAACTGATAGATAACTTAAGTTCTGCCGCCATTAACCTACAGTGGGCAACGCTTTTCGCGCTCTGCCAAATATGATCAGCTACTTTCATATTTAATCGACTGACATTTGCTTATCGTTTTAAATTAATCAATTAAGACGAGTGTGAACCAACGGCAAAAATCACCGTATTCATACAAAAGGCGATAACGATTTCCACCCCTTAAATGTTAATCGATTTTGACCAATTTTTGATAGGTTGTCATTCAGAATAAAATCTAGGTCTATACGTTTTGTGAATATTGATTAAAGATCAACGAAGTCAAATAATCGCCGAAATTAGTTATGTATGAGAATACTTAAACAACAATAAAACTTAATTTATTGATCATAGTGAAAAAACCAAAACGGTTAAACCTAGATTTTGTTCTGACTGACAATCTATCAAAAATTGCTCAAAATCGGTTAACATTTAAGGGGTGGAAATCGTTATCGCCTTTTGTATGAAAAATCGTAGGTTCACACTCCTTTTAAATTTGATTTGAATTCTGTCATGTATTGTATAGATGACTGCCGCTGCTCATGGCACTGGTTACGAGCTTGTTTCTATCTGTAACTTAGTGACTACATATCGTTAAATATACATATACATTATGTTAAATCAAATTAACTTTGATAACGCCTTACCAAATTATGGTTAACGCTGAAATAACCGAAGAAGTTTTGTAATATTTTTCTTTTTCAGTGAAAGCTAAATGCAGAAGCAATTATTAACCCTAAGATAATATAAAAAATCGTTTATCAAGGTCTATTAGCCATCGCTTTATCTAGAGTTAGAGCATCACCTGAAGCTCTGTCCTATTTTATTACGCCTAGTAAGTTAAATTATCTATTCCCTATAAATTAACGTTCTAAAGAACATAAACAACTTTTAGCTACTTTTTACGCCCATTCGGCTACTGCCAAGGCCATTCTAAATACCAATACTGAAAAAAAGTTTTGTTCACAAATGACAGCTGTCAAAATCATTAAACCTAATTACGCCGTTCCTATTGTTGTTTATTTGTTATTTGTATACGTATCAAAACTATCAGCTAACGTGAGGTTCCTTTCAATTTGAAGAAGACCGCACTAAGGTATTCTAAAAAAGTATTAAAAGTAAAAAAAAACGCCGAAATTAATGTTAGTTTCCCAACGTTATTAGGTCAATAATAAACTATCGTATTTTAACCTCTGTCTACATATACAATCACAACAGATTAGACTGAAAAAGTACAATAACTAGACGTTGTTTTAATTTGTCATTTCTAGACATTTATTGGCTATGTCACGTGGTAGTAGGTAAATTATGAGCTAATAGTGGCTCCGATTCGAAAAGGTGTCTTCTTAATTTAAAACTTCCTAAACTTAAAATAAGAAACGTCAAACTCGATTTTGTACAGCACAAAGCTGTCAAAATCCAGTTTGACGTTTCGTATTTCAAAGTGACTTTTAAATTTAGCAAACACACTTTCGAATTGGCCCCAGTATTCTTGCCCAGTTTCTAAAGACGTCCGGACAGACATTTGATTGGGTTTAATTGAATAAATATAATAATGTTTAACGCCGCGACTCCCTTTTGTTCATATTTTATACTTACTTGGTTTTGCTCGCGACTTCGTCCGTGTGGAATCCGGTTATCGCTGTTCCCTCGGGAACCGTGCATTTTTCAACAAAACAATAAACCGACGAACATTACGAATAAATTTATAGTATTATTTGGGATAGAGTAGATATCATACTCATATTCATGTTAATTACCTACGGATAGGTATGCTTTCTTAAGTATTAATATTTTTGGAATATGTAGTACCACGTTTTACCTACTAAATAAAAATAGGTGTACCTACTTTACATTATACGATCCTGCAAAGATATGTAAGAAATGCCTGCATATTTTTCCGTTAATTATATTGGGTATCCCTTAGATACTGCCTTCCAAGTATAAAAAATATCTGCATTTGAATATTTCACATAGGTACATAAACGTAAAACCCGGATAGACGCTCCGGGGGTATAGTTGCCTTGATTGCAATGCAAATGACCTTTTTTTTATGTCAATTGACTGACAAACGAGCTGACGGCCCACCTGATGGAAAGTGGTCACCGCCGCCCATGGACATCTGCAACAACAGAGGTGCTGCCAATGCGTTGCCAGTCTAGGGAGGATGGGGAATGGGGATGGGATGGGGATGAGGGAATAGGCCTCCGGATCTCGTCACTCACCGTACGAAACGCAATAGCAAGCTATTACTTTACGCCGATATTCTGTGAGAGTGTGGTACTACCCCGGTCGAGCCGGCCCATTCGAACAGTAATCATCTAGTGAGGATTACTGTTTGGCTCTACCACTACTAGACTGCAACTACAACTAAGTTGATCGTGTAGATGTCCCAAAGTTTAGAGGCCCGCAAAAATCGCCAATACTCTGGAAATATCAAAGATAATGTTTATTGATTTCATAAATTAGCAGATAATAAACCAAAATACCTAAGGGATGTAAAGTAATTTCAAAAAGTGGGGCATCTATGGCTTTTACCCTACTACAGAATTTTTTGTAGATAGGTATTAATAGGTAGCATAATCAACTGGTAATAAACCACAAAATACTAGCTACCTCTAGAATAACAAGCGTGAACGTGTAATAACCCCGATATAAAGGTCGAGGGGTGAACTCCTTCGCACATCATTACCCTTTATAATTATTTAATAACTAATCAGGGATTGGTACAACAGAGCCAATATTGATTGACTTGTTAATAAATGGTAGTCGCAATACACGAGCATTCATAGATTAAAAAACAAAAACATCTTAAACTTCGAATCGTATTTTTTCAAACAACATATGTATATCTACGTGAGATTATACCCGCACTGACAACTCGAACCGAAATTTCGTCTATAACAGCTCCAATTTTCTCGAATTCGAATCGTTGCAGTGTACAAATGACCTGTCGTTGCGACAAGTGTGTGGTGTGGAGTGCAAAAGCAGTATTTGTATTGTCAGTAGCTTTTGTATTTATCTTACTGTGCGAAATTGACATTCGATTGGTTGCTATACATACATACATAACATCACGCCCCAAATCCCTAATGGGGTGGGCAGAGTCACAAGACTACTTGTGGCCACGTTCGATTAATAGGCCTAAGATGGTATGATGAACCGTAAGGTGACAGATGATCAGCCCATCGCCCGTACAGATAGTCCACCATGTCGGAGAGGACGCACGCATTCTATGCTATTTCTTATATCGCTTAGTCGAATATGTATTAACCTCTTCAACACCAAGCATGTCTGAGAAGTAACACGAATTTCAACTTTACGTCAAAGTAATGAAGGACGCTTTTACCCTGTTAACCCTGACGGATATCCGTCAATCCCGTTGAAAAGGTTAAAGTCCTTGTAGTCGTTCAAGCGGGAATACAAATACAACGGCTATCCCAATTTTACGATTCGGAAAAACAAAATCGCATAATTTTAGTGCAGAGACGCCCTCATTTGTAAGCATTTTAGCAAATATATATATTATATTAACGAGCCTTTCTAAAAGAGCTGCAGAAACATAACAGTAATAAACTGCATCCAAATATGTTCGGTGGTTCTCGAACTTAGCGCAGTCATAGACATACAAACGGATCCCATGATACATTACTGATTAGACACTTTATCAAATGACAATATTCAAATGTCAACTTGAGTGTGTTACCAATCTTGAGCGTGTTTAAAAGGTTCCACATATCAACATTTACTGGAGCATCACCCAACCTCTAAAACTTCTTCAAATCGAAAGATCTAAGCGCCATTTGACAATCCCAAATGAGCAAGTGATCGCATTATGCCCATTGTACCCCACGTCATTTTTTACCCCCAAATGACAAAGACGGCCTCTTTGCGATTTTTTTTTCACCCCATAATAGGGTATTCTTCTATTGTCACGGGGGGTCTTTATTGTTGCGAATTTTTTGCTCTGGCAATACAGGTGAAGTCCGTTTAAAGGGGTGCCGATATGTTTAGATAGTATTAGAGTAATTATTTGAAGGAATAAATTAAATTAGTTGGAGTCCCACAGGGCTCTATCACTGGATCCATCTTACAAATGGTAAGCACAGATATTACTACAATAGTACAATGTAGAGGTAGTAGGAAGAGTTTAGAAAAACTTAGCTATTAAAATCTTTGGTGAAGATTTTCTGAATGATATCTTCGTCTCATTTTAACATATTCTTGCATCCAAAGGGGTGCAAGCCGAAAGACATTTGCCGCTTTAAGGCTTGACTTAATTTTGATAATTGAAATAGACCGCAATTAACCCAAATGTACAAGCGAAGTATAATTAGACAAGTGGCCCCGCCACAGCTTCGCCCGCGGTATTTCCCATACAAACTTGATCACTCCTTTTCACCTCATTAGGGGATGGAATTTCAAAAAATCCCTCCTTAGTGCACCTCTAGGATACTCGAGGAATGTCTCCTCTAAATTTTAAACTTCTAGGACCACCCGTTTAGGCTGTGCGTTGTCTATAAGTGAGTGACGGTACTGTTTTAAATGTATTGATGATGATATACCGAGTGCCTCTGGCTCTTTGAATTCGGACTGGATTTAGCCAAGGCCTTTAGCTAACAAGACACCACCAACAAAAAGTTTCAAAAATTGGTTGGTTTATTACAAAGGTGCTAAATACTAAAACCTTTTATAACTTATCTTCAACCATTAAATACCTTTTTAACAGCTAATAAACAAACCAACGTCTTCACACACGACAACAAATGATAAATGTCACTAAAATACGATAAATACAAAATGCGTGAACAAGGGACCTTAGAGCGGAACAAATTTTAAAGGCACGGGGCAGGTAGTTTGCGAATTGTATTAGGAAAAAGGTGAATACAATAACCGAATTTGTATTATGTTGTGTACGTTTAAATGACTTTTAATACGTTGAAATAACTATCAGCTCAATAGCAAAAAAGTAGATTAATAGTCTATGGCTCAATAAAACATGGCGCATGCATTGCTTCGTGCAAAAGCGCGGTAAAATGAGTTCTTTATCATCCCAACTACACCCTTCGGAAAAAATCAAAACGTACCCATAACATAAGCACTACAAACTTCTATATGCTGACGGCCGAATATCAAACTAACGTCTTTATAAACTAATTTTACGTCAACGGTTGCAGGCAGCGACGCTGCTTACGGCACGTATTAAGTTTGTGATGCCATAATAATCGTAATAGCGCTTGAACCGCTTTATAGCACTATAAAGAACTTGCGCGAGACGGCTTCCCTTTTCGAAATTTAAATTTGAAATTAGAATTGTTCCTAGAACCGTTAATAGGGTAAAATGGAGTAAGCGCTTTTTATGTTTTTATTGTTTATTTATTTTACGTGGAAACGCGGTTTTTGATCTTTTATTACATTTGTTATTTTGTGCAATTAAAAAGATCTTATTGCTATTTTAGAGACTATTAAAGGGTCATTTATATAGAGGATCAGTAAGTAGATCTACCATAGCTTCTACATAACACAGAAAATAATTTTAAAAAATAGCAGACTAAATTTTTTAGCCACGGTTTTATTCTTTTTAAAAGACTGAGGACTTAAATTAAGGTTCATTAGCGATTTTCTCTCAGTCTGATATTTTTTAAGAATAATCCATCATAGATCATTATCGTTTAAGTTTAAACATTACCTAAACACAGTTTTAGTGTAAAATATAAAATGGCAAATTATCGATTAGAACATTAGACTCTATTTCAATGTAGTGTTAAGTACAAATAAAATTCACACTTCACCAATAGGCGCTAAGATTTTATCAATAGAATTAGCGATAGACAGTAATTATTCCATTACATACAATACCCGTTATAATGGCTATCTATTAGAATCTTTAAGTCAATTTTAACTACAATGAGTTATAATTAAGTTTAATACCATTATTAAGTTACGTAACGATTTCAATGATTACTTTTTAAGTATATGTTTATTACAGTTTGGCACATTGATAAGTTTATTTCATGTTTCACAGATGGGGTTGATTTCGAAAATGGTGGCCGATCCAAATCATTGTAAGATTTTATATAAATAAACTATAAAGGTAGGTAAGTAAAGGAGAAGGTGAGGCCTTTTTTGAAATCAGACTAGTAAGAATAACAGAAAAAAAACTTATATTTCTTTGAGTTGTACGTTATTAAATTCTTTGTCGCTCCTCTTATTCGAAAATTATTAATTTCTATGCTGTGTAGGGGGAGCAAAGTCGGATTTTGCTCCCTCCGGTTTTGCCAAAATGTATTACAACATAACCATATCTTTTTAGTATCTATTCATGGCATGGTTTTATTTATTAACATTTTAAATTATTTAAACAAATATTCATATGTTTTTATGGAGCGTGTAATTTATTTATTTTCTCATAGGAGAAGTGAATAGCAGAGTGTTTGACTTGAGAGCAAAAATATATGTCTCGGGCTGTATAGCTTGAATCCCTTGCTACACTCAGGATCAAATATTTTGCTCTTGACCTAAATATAGGAATTTGCTCCTATGTGACACAATCTATTACTTAAGAGAATTAAACATGGGCGGAAAGCCCGCAGTAAAATAGATTATTTGTAGATAATACTCGTAGTGTCGAAAGTGCGGACCTTCTGCCCTTTTCCTAACTGTACCTACCTAGTTCCCTATGTAATCTAGATGTTTTCACTTAACTCAACTTTGTATTAGGAGTATTTATTATAATAGGTAGACAAATATTGTATTAAACATACATACATGCATACATATTATCACGCCCGAAATCCCTAATGGGGTGGGCAGAGCCACAAGACTACTTGTGGCCACGTTCGATTAATTAGTCCTAAGATGGTATGATGAACCGTATGGTGACAGGTGATCAGCCCATACAGATAGTCCACCATGTTGGAGAGGACCCGTCCCTTAGTCGACTTTTACGACATACCAGGATGATAAGCATCTGCACGCATTATATGCTATTTCTTCACTCCCAGTGCAGCAGAGGAGTATTGGAGGGGATTGCATTATGTTAATAAAAAAATATTGCTACTAAAATGTTGTATGTTCTTACCTATATCCCCTTTGAAATCTTGATACAGGTAACTATGTATAATTAATTATACTATTTCCTTGATAGACCCTGCACTCATATACGCGCTGCTTCTTAAGAAACTTCCAGAAGCGTACAACAATGAGTTAAAAAAGAGCTTTGCGATGAAATTTTACAACTAATGAAAATGAAATTTATTTGCTAAAGATATATCTGGATACAGTTCGGGGTAAAAATGGCGTCATTTAAAATATCTTCGGGATCGGAAACACCTTGCACCTCTGTTGCAGATGGCGATGAATACTTTCAAAGAGATGGGAACGAATTAAATATAATTATTGTACTTAATGTTTAGTTTTCATTAGCTCTAAATATACCTTAAGACCTAATTAATGTAAACAACATGATAAGCAATAAATGAATATGAATAATGTAATGACGTTTAAGCTGACCGCAGCAATAGTGCTTATAATATGAAAATGAAAATGAAAATATTTATTTTGCAAGTAGACCACATGGGCTCTTTTACATGTCTAAATCTACCAGCGCTTCGAAAGGTGACATGTGCTGAGAAGAAACGCCGCAAGAAACTCAGCAGTGAGTATTTTTTCAACTTTAAAATTATATACATATAAGATAAGATAACGTAAAAAGTGCAACAAATAAACAATGGGCACAAATTAATTATAATATTGTGCATATTGAGGTATTAACGTTTCAAATGGTTTCCGCAATATGCATGTTTCCTCAAAAATTATATATTTACATTATAAAAAAATATTGAACCCATATTTTGTCTTTTGTCAATAAACAAAAAAATAACGAAGATATAGTGCGTTGAAGTTCCGCGTGACGTCACGACTTTGTACACTTTTTACCATTAAGTGACGTCATTAGCCCCCACTCCCGAACATTGATGCGCGTCATCTTTGTCAATTTTGATTGATTTGATAAAGCAAAAAATATGTGTTATTTTTTTTGATAATCTACCTGACCGACAAATGAGATATTTTTTTGAACACAGGCAGCGTCCCTATTCTGCATTCTGCAAAACCACCATCTTAACGAAATTAGGCAGTACTCCCCACGTATATGATTGAGAATTTAGTACAAAATCATTTAGAAAATCCATTACGACCCCATTTTTTAACCTTGACTCACGCAATACAATTTCATCTAATAGTAATTGTGATTTATGTCAATTTGTTCGCATTTGTACGGACATCATTATTTGCACGAGATTATAATGATGTGTGCATGCTGGTGATTTGGACGTGCTCTTTGAGGTTGCAGTCATCAGAGTAATTGATCAGTGGCGTGATACTCCAAAGTCGCAACGCTGCGTCAGCGGCGAGCTCTGTGAACATTAGAGAATATCACTGATGGCTTTTTTTTTGCGTAGCAGGAGGAAATCCTCATGGATACAGCTAGGCCGGTCCCGACTGCATACCCGACTTCACTGGGAATGTTGCCCAGTGACCTACGGACTAAAACCTACCCCTGTGCTGGATGGGGTAATTCACCGGTCATGCGGCGTTATCGGACGACGCTTTGTGGCCGGCTGATGGGTGGGGATGGGTGATTCCTTCCAAACCCCAATCTGGATGACTGGGGGGAAGAAAATATTAATGGACGGAGTGGCTTGGGGAATGAGTAAGTGAGTGGGGGACGAATATGGGATAGGAGTGAGTTGGGGATATGAGAGGATGGGTGAGTGTTTTGGGGTTTGACCTCCAAGGAGGACGCACTTTCGGGGGAGTATTTCGCTGCCCCAGGCCCGCGCTAGACCCGAGTAAAAGTGGTTATACCACCACATGTTCCGTATAGGTTTGGGGAGTGTGTGAGTGAGTGGATTAGAAGTATGAGTGAATGAGGGAAAAATGGAGATAATGATGGTAAATATTAGGAGTGAGTGGGGATAAATGAGTCAGTGAATGGATGGTGAGTGGATGGTTAGACCTCCAAGGAGGAGTGGATAGGTGTGCTGCTCTTAGTCTGGCCGCTCACCCCAAGCCTGTCCGGAATGGGAAACCCTATCCGGCATAGCCTCGGGGATCACTGGGGCACACAAGCCCCTCCACCACGACAAGGTGGCGGCACCTCGGGGGGGTATCACTGATGGTTCAGTGCAGTAGTTGAACCAGTCTACTGTCAGGGCCGGCGATATAGGCGAACTAGGTGATGGCCTGGGGCTAGTAACACAAAGGCAGCGAATGGCGGCATCAAAATTTAAAAATAATAGTTTTTATTTTTATTTTAACTTGAAGACACTCCCGATTTTTACCCACTGTTCTACTATTTTTGGTTTGGCAACACTGCTCGACAGCACCCGCCCATATAGCAAAAAGAGACCACAAAAAATGAAGATGTCCTTTACGAATAAGAGCCTACTATATTTTTTCTATTAAAAATTACACGGTCTGTTTACATTATTGGTTTATTTTGTCACGAATTCTCTTTAAAAGACGCCGTTTCAGTCTTTTGCCTAGGGCACCAAGAATGCTCGGCCCGGATCTGTCTACTGTTCAGCTGTGGTGGGTTCAAATCGCGCTAGGGCAATCTTTGTCTTCGACCAGACATGGATGTTAAATATCTATATGATGTATTAATCTATACATGTAATCATTAGCATCGTTTTTGCACCCATAGAGAATCCTTATTTTGGATTCAATCTTCGTCATTATTTTAAATAAGCGACAAATTAAATAATTAAATATAAATATATTTTTGCCATGTTTCTGATTTACGCTACTTTTGCTTTTGCTATTGTTTCCATCGAAATTTTGAGATTCCCTGTCGCCCGATAAAATTGAATCTATTACCTATTTATTCAATCGGAAAACCTTATTTTTTTTATTCTATCTAGATAAATAATTAGCTTTCCAGAAAAAAAATATACACTTAATAAAACATTACAATTAAACAAATAAAGTTGGCATAATGACTATCATGATCATCGTCCACGTCCAACAGAATAAAAAAGTTCACGGCCTTCTCAATTTAAAAGTAATACTTGCCAAAATAAAGTAGCACTCAGGGTTGTCACAAAAACGCAGCGTCACTCCTTAATGCATTTTCAGAAAAAAAACGCGTTTTGTCGCGTCATCACTCTAACAAATGGACTTGGTAGCATATTATCACTCACGTCTGTATTAAGTCTTGTCAAAATATGTTGAAATATTGATTTTACGACTCCCCTCCCTTAAGGTAAGATTTGACACAACCCTTGCTTTTTATGGCGAACAAAAGCTTACGGTATCATTACTTGTTCAAAATAAAGTTATTATTTTTTAATACAATTACTGAACATGATAAAATTATATGAAAATACCAATGCTGCCAAACTTCAAAGCTTACCGATAAACCGAATTAAGAACATTAACATTACTGGCCGAATAAAAAGTTATCTGATACGAATGGACTTCGATAATTGCGAACAGTCAGTAAAATCAAATGCTCACTTACTTATCAGATTTCACTGAAAAACTGGTAGTCGAACGATTTCGTTAACTATCCCTTTATATTTCTCCAAGACAATCAAATAAACAATAAAATGTGAAACGCAATTTACTTTGCCACATTTCGCGGTAACTAACAACGACGCCATTTTCTCGCGCCAAAACAGATAACTTTTTAAATATGAACCTTAAGATTTAGCGCTTAAACACTGCACTGTTACAGCCACGCACTTTTAAAACGTTAAACAATAAATTGGTGAAGATATAAAAACGTCGAAGCTCCTACTAACAAGGTGGGTTTTAATTATTTTAAAGTCCGTGTTAATTTAGTTTTTTTCATCTCTGGAGCGGCCGCGGCGTCTTTGGCTTTCTGCTTTGTTTTTTTTCGTTTGTACAATTTGTAAAATGGCATGTTAGCGCCGTCGCCGTGTTTGAGGTCTTTTTAAATTATTATTGATATTCGAATGTTTCCGGAGCGGATTTGAAATTAGAATGCCACCCATGCGTTCATTATGGGTTTATTAGATGATGGATGGAACTTAATAGTTGATAGGTTTTAAAATGCTTTGTAGTTAAAACAGTTTGAAAAGTCCTCATAAAAAGAAATACCCCTTTTAAATGTCAAATAGCTCACTAGAAGAAATAGTTACATAATCAAATCAGTTTATTATTGATACCAAACCTACATTATAATCATAGCTGGGCACAAGACCGTTAAACCGTTAATCGTTAATTAACAAAGTTAACATTTCGAGTAACGGATTAACTTTTAGTTAGCTTTTAAAATTGTTAACAGACTCATTAACTGCCATTAAAACAATTCAAGTCCGTTAAACGTTAATTATTTACTTACTATTTGCTAATAGGACACCGCGCGGCTTATGTCAGATATCTTTAGATTTGAATTTGATCTCTAAATAATTAGGTATTATTACAAATTTGAATGTAAATGTATTTTATAAATTTTTCTTGTCCTGCCTAAACTTCCATAGCCCATGCCAACATTTTTTTATAAGTAAATCACTAACGCAACGTCATATTAAATGCAATCTTAGGAAGATTCACGAGTTAACGATTAACGTTAACTTCCGTAAAATCTTCCGAAATGTAACGCTTTAACGTTTAACGAAGTTAACTTTTTTAGTAACGGATTAGCGATTAACGAAGTTCACTATTTTATTAACGGTACCCAGCTATGATTATAATATTTTTTTAAATAAGTGCCATACCTAAAAATTTATATTAATAAGTCACTATACCTGCTCAACACGATTTAACACGCCGACGCGAAATCGGGCATAGGAGCAAAATTGTACTTTCGACCATTTTTAAATTCGCACATCAATCATATTACAATACTGCGGCGTTCTTTGTCGCTTTCTTTAGAAAGCTTTGGGACCAATAACTTGTATATTTCTGTAAATCTGTATATTCACCAATACTTCTTATGGATATTAAAATTTTATTATGGAATACATGCATGTCACAATCCATTTAATGCAGAAATTCCAACAGTTTTAAAACAACGGTAGCAGAAGTGCCATTGGCCCGACGTTGGTCATTGGTTGGGCGTAATGATAATCTTTTTGTTATATGGTCTAATGTTAGTTTTATGTGGGCAAACTACTATCCCTACTGTTGGCCAGTGGAAAATGCTACTAGGGTACGGAGCTGGAACAAACATGTAGACACACACAAACTTTTGCATTTATAATATTAGTAAAATAAGATAGTCTGCTACGGATAGTTTTTCGTTAACAACTCCAAAACTATAAGGCTTGGTTTAAACAGAGTACGTAGGACGAGGGACAGACAGCATTAGCTATTTCTTACTTGCATGATCCATTTTAAATTGTATGCATCTCCAACTAACGGTATCTTTAACAAAACTAATACTTCTAATCACATTACATGCTCCGCAGCCTCTTTGGTTACGGGGTTGAATAGTCTGTGCCCAAAAAAAAAACAATGCGTCTATGCTACTGTATTTCCTTTTTTTATCGCCTTTGTTACTTTTGTGCAAGATTTTGTTGATACGTGATTTGAACTAAAATGATTTGTAAATAATTATTACTAGTGGCTCCGTAAGCTGTAGACCTCGCGCAAAAGCCTTTAAAAAACTAAATCTTAAACAAAAACCCAGTAAGAAATAATGATTGGCCTCACAACAAACTTAACTTTGACGTTGGAAAACTGATATCCCCATATATCGACATAGGTCGGGTCATTTTATCAGAACCGCCATTAAGTTTGTAATTGCAAAAACCCCCATATCTCCGTCATTTTAAAATATTTCGAAAAACTGAATCGGCGAAAAAATTCTATACAATTATCGAACCTGCTCACAAAATTTCACGAGAATCGGTTGAGAACTGCGACCTGTAAACGAGAACAAATGGACAGACGCCAGACATCCGCCGGACATACGAAAGCGTTTTTGCCGAAGCTGAAACGGAGACGCTTCGCTCGCTTCGCTCGCTCGGTCGATTATGCATATGACTGAGACTTGTATAGTAGAAAGAGACGTGGAAAAGTTACATCATGATTAGGTACCGCCATAATTAGAAAATCCTTGTAAAGGAATGTTTTTACGCAGTGCAAGAATACCTAGATAATTAAATACTGATGCTTAGATGTAGATAATTATGTAGACTCTAATTATAAGTATTACTAGTGGACTCGCCACAGCTTCGCCCGCGGTATTTTCCATACAAACTTTATTACCCCTTCTCACCCCTTTAGGGATGGAATTTCAATAAATCGCTCCTTAGTGCACCTGTAAGGTACTCGAGGAATATCTCCTCCAAATTTCAAACCTCTAGGACCACTCGTTTAGGCTGTGCGTTGTCTATAAGTGAGTCACGGTGCTGTTTTATATGTATTGATTAGTGTAGGTAGGGGAAAGTGGGGGAAATACGAACACCTAAGGGAAAACTTAAATAAAACAGTGGAATTTGATCACAGAGTTTCTTTATTGTTTAATTATTAAAGTTTACTTATCTGTCTAACGAATTCACTAATGAACATTTATATTTTTTTCATAAATGGTAACAATATGAAAAAAAATCAAAACCCTTAGTGTTCGGCTTTACCCGACATTAGTCGGGTAAACACGAAAACCAAGTTTAGCTGATTAATATGTGAGTATTCCACTATGTAAAAGTTAAAAAACTATGTAAAAGTTTGTCATTTAGCTGATTAATATGTGAGTATTCCACAATGTAAAAGTTAAATTACTATTGTATATATAAATAAATCAACACCAACTTGAATTTACCAAAAACCTTACATCAAAAACATGCAAAATATTGAAAAATGCATACCTTGACAAGTATGTGCGTCCGCGTCTCCCGTGTTGTTGACTGGCACTAGTGGTGAAGTGATCTCCGAAATGGCGGCAAGTAAAATACACAACACATTAGAACCATTGGATTCGGGATTACCCCGCGTTCGCGTTTCCCCCACTTTCCCCTATATGGAAACAGAATGCCTTTGTCATGAATCTAATATTACCCTCTCAGTTTACGATAATACTACCATTATAATATTTAGGTTAATAAGTTTGTATATTTTAATTGTATTGCTATACCCTAAAACGGTCCATGTTTAGAAGCATATTCTCTATGTAAGACCATTGTCTTTGTGTTGTTTTTGTAGTGGTAGAGCCAAACAGTAATCCTCACTAAATGATTACTGTTCGAATGGGTCGGCTCCACCGGGGTAGTACCACACTCTCACAGAATATCGGCGTAAAGTACACATACATACATACATATTATCACGCCCGAAATCCCTAATGGGGTGGGCAGAGCCACAAGACTACTTGTGGCCACGTTCGATTAATCAGTCCTAAGATGGTATGATGAACCGTATGGTGACAGGTGATCAGTCCATCGCCCATACAGATAGTCCACCATATTGGAGAGGACCCGTCCCTTAGTCGACTTTTACGACAACGTGTACTTGTTACACCGGAAAATCCAAAAATTCCCGAGGGACTTTTTGGATTGAGGATTGAGGATGGAGAGGGACTGTGAACCAAAGGCAAAAATCACCCTTTTCGTACAAAATGCGATAACGATTTCCACCCTAATCATAACCGATTTTGACAAATTTTTGATAGGTTGTCAGTCAGAACAAAATCTAGGTCTATACGTCTTTTGAATTTTGATTAAAGATTAAGAAATTTAAATAATGCCGAAATTAGTTATGTATGAGAATACTGAAACTACAATAAAACTGAACTTATTGATTATAGTGAAAAATTCAAAACGTATAGATCTAGATTTTGTTCTGACTGACAACCTATCAAAAATTGGTGAACATCAGTTAACATTTAAGGGGTGGAAGTCGTTATCGCCGTTTGTATGAAAAGCCGTAGCCGTTCATACAAAGGGCGATAACGATTTCCACCCCTTAAATGTTAACCGATTTCGACCAATTTTTGATAGGTCGTCAGTCAGAACAAAATCTAGGTCTATAAGTTTTTTTAATATTGATTAAAGATCAACAAAGTCAAATAATCACCGAAATTAGTTTTGTATGAGAATACTGAAACAGCAATAAAACAAATAAAGTCGTCATTTTTAGCGGCGCTCTTATTCTAAGGGCTCTGCACATTTACGGCTACAGTACCCTAAAAATTGGAATCAGAAAATCCTTTTCGTCCATTTGTGATTTCACCTTGCGTTTGAAAGAACAAGAATAAAAATCCTCGCGTGTCCGTCCGTACATAATGCTGTATAATTGTATATAATCCCTATGTATCGAAGGATAATATAATTTGCGTCCGCGCCGCCGTAATAATAGGGAGCGTAGCACGCATGCGCGGTCGGCGCACACGGGCGGGTTTTGGTTTTGGAAAGTTGAAAGATATTTTATCTACACCCATATCATAAAACCTCCATTGGTTAATCAAAAACCGTAGGAAATGACCACCATTTTGACAACCAATTAGGAAAAACCAGTGCTGCGATAAAGAAATAACTTGACTTCTTTATCGTTTTTAGTAAAGAAATGAGATTAAATTTGGAACAGCTGTCAAAACTCAAGTGGGTCTCTATTCTAGTATCCATAGATATTAAAACAGTTATTGATACGAAACGTCAATTCAGTATGTTTTTTTAATATAAACTGCACAATATTTGATCTCGAGTGACGTGAGAATACAGACTTCATCCGTTTGTCTATGATTTAAAAAAAAATGGTCTTGACGGAGGACGCCGTCATGTTGGTGTTTTGCTGAACGAAAGTAGAATTGTTGTTGAATTGAATAGAAAAAGTTGTTTGTAATTTACATTTTAGTTGAAAATATGAATAGTAAGTAGTCTTCTCGGAGTGTGTGTGATGTGAAAATGCGCTGGATATCGGAAATATGCAGCCACGATTGCAAGAAATAACTTGTTGCCAGAAAATATTGTTTCTGAACCCATCATGGAGGATTTATAATATGTGTGTAGATAAAGTTATGTATGCAACTCTGCATAATTTGGCCTTAAAACACACGTGCGATCTTATTATGAAACTCGCTAAAAGCTCGTTTCATAAAACCGCACTAGTGTTTTAAGGCCTATCATTATGCAACCGTTGCATAAACTACTATTGTTTTTGCCGGAGAAAAAGTATAGAATCTTCCGCTTTTTTAAACTTTTTTTGACGATATCAATTTATAATTTCTTATACTTTGTTAAGTATTATATTTGAGTAATCTATATATATATAAAAGAAGAAGCTGACTGACTCACTGATCGGGTGACATATCAACGCACAGCCAAAACTACTGAAGGTAGAAGTCTGAAATTTGGAACAGGTATTCTTTAGGTAATGTAGGCGCTAAGAAAGTATTTTACGAAAATCAATCCCTAATGGGGTGAAAAAGGAGTTAACAATTTGTATGGAAATCCGTCATTTTTTAGCTTATTGACATGAAAATGGGAATTTAGGCTTCTGAATAAAAACAAAGGCGCACTGCAAAAGCATTTTGAAAAAATCAACCCCTGTAGGGGTGAAAATTTAGTAAATTGATTTTGGGGTAGTTTTGAAATTCCATCCCATAAGGGGCAAAGTTTATATGGCAAATATTGCGGGCGATGCTGTGGCGGGTTCTCTAGTATATAGATAAAATGAAATTGAACGTGGCTGAAATTGTCAGTATCTGTTAATATCCGGGTAGGATAGCCATAAGGCTTAATTTTATTGGAAATAGGATCAAAAGCGTCACACTACACTCCAGCGGCCCTAACATGCAAGACACAAAGATAAGTTAAACTCTATGACTATCTCTTTCGTCGGCACTAAGGTGAGAGGGACGCACTTACGAATAAGACAGTTTAACTTATACTTGTGTCTGGCATGTTAGGGCTGCAGAGGTTGTTAAAAGTAATGTTTTATTATGAAAAATCTATATGTGTAAGTATTTAATACGCGTATATTTGTAAAATTCATGGAACCAAGAGTGCTCTACCACCATTTACCCTATGCATTGTGAATAACTTTTTACGGTTCCGCAGCCAAATGGCAAAAAACGGAACCCTTATGGATTCGTCATATCTGTCTGTCAGTCTGTCAGTCCGCCCGTATGTCACAGCCACTTTTTTCCGAAACTATAAGCACTATGCTGTTGAAACTTGGTAAGTAGATGTATTCTGTGAACTGCATTAAGATTTTAACATAAAAATAGAAAAAAAAATTTTTTGGGAGTTCCCTATACATACTTAGAACTGAAACTCATTTTTTTTTTCATCAGACCCGTACAATAATTAACTGTTTAAACATCACCGAAAACTTCGAGCTGTTAATCGAGGTATTTCCTTTCATCGGTAAGTACTTTTTGTTTTAAAATATCTGTTATTATTTATAAAACAATTTATTTGTTTGCTGCGTATTCTTTTCATCGATACAGTAGCGGGCGATTGTGTGTCCAACGCTAGTTTTTCATTGCGGCTTTAATTTGACACGTCAGACTTGGCGTGCATTGAAAACCAGCAATATAAAAATAAGCAATCCAAACTGTCGAGTCGCGGGCAAGGTCGACTTATCATTTTTTCTGTCAAAAGAAAGACTAGTGCTGTACACTGCAGTTTTCAATGCCGATTTCTTACTGTATTAAAATCGTTTTAGAAAGCAGAGGAAATGATAATTACATTTTTATATTATTATGTAGCTACATAATATAATGTACGTAGTGAAAAGAAAATATTGTTAACGAACAGGTTATAGTTACTTCTATATTGCAATTTAATGTCAGTTTTCCGAATGATCCTCATATTACAAATAAAAAATAATAATATTAAATATTATATAAAAATATTATATATTATTATATATTATATTAAAAATAAATGGATTGAAGGAACGGGTGCAAAAAATGGTTTCCTACAAAACACAGCCGGATTTGTTCTCAGCATTTTCACGAAGATACCTTTACTGGCCCATCAAAGTACCGACGACTAATCAGTGCAGCTTAACCGACTAGTGATGTAGTGATTATGTCAAATATGATAAAAAAGGTACACATTATACTTGACATTATTCATGCTGAGGCTGAAAATCATCATTTTTGTGGGCCTCACACTGTAAGAATAAAAAAAGCATTCTGATTTTTGATATTTTTTTTATTAAGTTAAGCCACCATCAATGCTTTTAATAATAAATGATTAGATCTCGCTTTCAGACTTTTAATGCACCTACGTACTATCACAAATCGAATTGAATATGAATCGATACAAAATCCGAAGCATGATAGTCGATGCTTTTGAATCGTTTTCGCGCGGCTTATGTTTCCCATCACTAAATTACACTCGTGACGTCAAAGTACCTACGCAAAATGTTACACGCTCGGTTTCCATACAAATCGACGAACGCTTTCCTTCTATTTCGATATAGTTTTGTGGATTTCACAGAGTAAGCGAACCAAACCAACTAGTGTGCACCGACGCAGCTTGGAGACGTAAAAACAATCGCGTTTCCTCCCGCAGACGTGATTGAAGCCGTCTATTTTAGTACAGTCGCACTCGGAAACCATTCATCACCAGAGAAATCTTGTCACTGTACGTATAAATCAATATTAAGACGTGACCTGATAATTTTGCCCATGGTAATACATATTTCAAATGAATTGACATGACGGGGTAGTTGTGATTTCTGGTGTCCATAGTTCTGAAGCACGGTCAAGTGAAGTCTTAAAAATCGAAAATAATTTGATTTGGTTTATTATATATTGTTTTTTGTTTGCGAGAGAATTTATAAGACACGGAGTAATCCGGAGCGTGGAACAATTACACCAACATATATTACAGATATATATAATATTTTTCTTTATGTTGTTCTTCCACATACTTTCACCCTCCAATGACGCTGGATGGGCTTAAAACCAGCCAAGCTGTGGCCATGCCATTTTCCCTCTAAAACCATCCAAACTGTCGCCATGCCATTTTCCCTCTAATAGCAGCCAAGCTGTGACCATGCCTTTTCCCTCTAAAACCAGCCAAGCCGTGGCAATGCCATTTTCACTCTAAAACCACACAAGCCGTGGCAATGCCATTTTTCCTCTAAAACCAGCCAAGCTGTGGCCATCCCATTTTCTCTCGAAAAATAAACCGTACCCTGTATGCATTGGAAAATTAGGGATTTGTATTTTTTTTACAACTCTCCCTGAGTTGTGACCTACTACACTCCTCTTTTATCCTCTTAAGACTTCTACAATACCACCAGTGACCCTAACCAGATCACCGATCATCGATTCCTTTTAGGCGACTGACCCACTGTTCCAGTCCATCCATTAGTGTGAGTACCAGTGCAGAAGACATGGGCCAATTTTTAGGGTTCCGTACCCAAAGGGTAAAAATGGGAACCTATTACTAAGGCTCCGCTGTCCGTGTGTCCGTCCGTCCGTCACCAGGCTGTATCTCATGAACCGTTATAGTTAGACAGTTGAAATTTTCACAGATGATGTATTTTTGTTGCCGCTATAACAACAAATACTAAAAAACAGAATAAAATAAATATTTAAAGGGGCTCTCATACAACAAACGTGATTTTTTTGCTCGTTTTTGCTCGATATTGATAACGGCAACAGGTAGACGCTTGAAATATTCACAGAATATCAAGATATGCATTCACTTAAAAAAAAAGTATTAAGGGGGGCTCCCATACAAAAAACGTGATTTCTTTTTGCTTGATTATAGATAATGGTTCGGAATCCTTGCGGGAGTCCGACTCGCACTAGGCCGTTTTTTTTACATAAGTATAGAATGACAGATCCTTTTCTGCTTCTCACTTATCAATCCGACTGTACAAAGCACAGTGGCGCCACAGCTTTCATCGCGCGCCGTATCACACGTCCCTCTCGCTCCACTCGTACTCATCTCCCCTCTCGTTCATCACTCCCGCGCAATGACATAGGCTTTCACTTTTAAATGTAATTTAGAATTTCTTTTTTTTCGGTCTCACGCTTTTGTGGGATTTTCGTATCGTTGCGTGTACTATACTATAACAGAACCACAAAAATAATACGCATCTAAGTTCTTTTTGCGTTGGCAATAATGCCACTTTTGCTTGAATTGTTGCTTATAAAAGATACAATACAATACAAATACTCTTTATTGAATACCACTTAAAACATTTGGAAAAACACAAAGAAGTAAGTAACAAGATAGACAATAGGCGGTCTTAGTGCTTAGTAGCGATATCTTTCAGACAAACCTTCTACAGAAGAGATAATATATCATAAGAGAAACTTACAAAGGCAGGTCGTACAAATTTTAGTAAACATTTAAATTACAAAAACCAAAAAGACACAAAATACCTTCATAAGCACATACTATACAAAGGTATATAATATACCTGCATAAATACTTACATATATATACACTTAATATTAATTAAAAATACAATAAATGGTTCTTGTAAAAACAAAAACAATTACGAACATTTCAGTCCAGTGCACTTTAATTGCATAGTTGGGTTTACATGTTTACATAATTTCATTATATTTCAATTACGGGAATTTGTTCAAAATTTACTTTTAAAATTTGACCTAAGTAAATATACTAATTTTGTTTCCCAAAATGAAATTAAGGGTAAACCCTAGAAGTCAGCATTTTTGCCCATTAAAACATTACAAGTAAATTATTAGCGGTATCACGTGAATTCACGTGATAGATACTATATCGTCACTAAAATAACAAAAGCAAGAATGTGAACGTCAAACACGCACAGAGACATTCGCGATTTTGACATTTTAGTGACAATATTATAGTGAATCTTTTAGAAATACCGAATAGTTTCTCTGATCAGCCGGCAAATACGAGAAAAATGTCCTATTTATCTTGCGTTAAGATAATAAAGTAAAGAGCTCATTGTTTAGGCGGCACTTAGATTAAAAATTTAAAATATTAAAATATTAACATTTTAAAATTGTTACCTTTTAATTTATTCGTTTGTGCGTTATCTGAACCTGACTAGAGAGACTTCATAGTGTTCTCTATACTATATTCTATAGGGTTTCATATTCGATATTTGAATTATTATGACATGAAATATTTTTATTTCAAATTATTATTATTATTTTGATATTTGGAGACCTTACATCTCCTTCTTTATACTTGACCGTGGAGACTGTCTACATCTCCATTTAACCTAGATTAGGTAATCAATTTAGAGGTTTCTTTATTTTTTTATTTTAATTATTATTATGATGACCCTTAGAGGCTTTATACATCTCTAAGTAGGTAGCTTAACTTGTCCAGACGCGGAGACTATACATCTCCCTTATTAGTTATTTATTATAATTAATTTTTACCTATTAGGATTTTGCTGCCCTTTTCACGTATTAGTTTTAGTTAAAACTCTAATGTAAAAGTAGAAAAAAAAAGACTTACTGCTGAGTTTCTTGCGGCGTTTCTTCTCAGCAGATGTCACCTTTCGAAGCGCTGGTAGCTTCAGACATGTAAAAGAGCCCATGTGGCCTACTTGCAAAATAAATATTTTCATTTTCATTTTCATTTTCATAGACTTATCAGTTTTTGTATTTGAAAAATTCCATCAGCGGTACTTCTAAGATTTACCCTTAATAAAAAATTCAAATCATTTCAACAAATCTTTATCGATGCCATCTAAATTGATCAAAGAATATCGAAACATAATTACAAACTAAACATATTAACCTAGCGGGTTAGCAGTAAAACCTTTATGACTCAAGGTTCAATTCCTGGAAGGTCAAGTCGCACCTCGCATTAGGTGTTTATAACTGATACGAACGTGTTAGATGAACCGACAACATTGTAACTAAACTAACTACAACATACAGAACATGTCGACCCTGAAATGTATACCTACAACCTGTCTAACCTGCAAATTGGGCTAAATTTCCACTTGTAAATTACTTTGGACACATACATACGTAGCATCACGCCCGAAATCCCTAATGGGGTAGGCAGAGCCACAATACTACTTGTGGCCACGTTCGATTAATTATTCCCAAGATGGTATGATGTACCGTATGGTGACAGGTGATCAGCCCATCGCCCATACAGATAGTCCACCATGTTGAAGAGGACCCGTCCCTTTGTCGACTTTTACGACATGCCAGGATGATAAGCATCTGCACGCATTCTAAGCAATTTCTTCACTCCCAGTGCAGCAGAGGAGGGAGGGAGGGGGGAGGGGGATTAATTTGGAACAAGGATATTTATCAAATTATATTCGTAACTATCGTTAAACATTATGAATACAGAAATCAGTGCGCGGGTTGCTTTGACCGCGACCGCACTCAACCCTGAAACAGGACTCCATACGAGTCCGAAACATGTCGGACTATTTCTGACAATAAATCACGAGTAAAGCCGTGTGTATTTCAAGTATTCAGGATATTTATACATTTATACCGACAACGCCAAAGTAATCCATCCATTCCATACTTAATTATGAATGCGAAAGTAACTCTGTCTGTCTGACTGTTATGTTTCCACGGCTAAACCGCTAACCCAATTTTGATGAAATTTGGTATGGAGTTAGTTTGAGCACTGGCCACCCGTAGCCTACCTTTTTTAAAATAAATGAACTCCTAAAAGGGTGAAATGGTTGCTGGAAAAATTATTTAAGGGAAGTTCGTGCGGCCCATTGAGAGCCCGTTTATGTCTTCTGATGTATTTGCGAGATTGACGGCTACGCTGCTAAACCGATTTTGATGAAATTTAGTATAAAGATAGTTATAGATAAGATGGAGAAATATGGGCAGACAAATTTACAAACGGCAAGTACGTGCATGCTCTATGAGAATTCGAGTGAAAAATCTAAAATTTAAAAATTCGCTCACATGAAAATTCGTCGTATTCTAAAGATACATTTTTATGCATATGAAGTTGCGGATAAAAGCTAATATTAATATAATAATATATATTAATGCTTTTTAACGTGATGTCATCAAAGCAACGTCACACCAAAAGCTACTAAAAATGAATCCCATTGTGTTTACAGTGGTGGCACGGTTAATGAATTGCATTAGTGTTGGTACAGTCATCGTGACTGGCTAGAGCGGGGCGCCGGCGCAGGCGCACACACTGCCGGACAAATTAAGTGTACACTTAATAAAAATACAAAATTTGCCCACGACGTACTATTTCCTCGGCTTTCACTGCCAAGTTGCTACTGATTTGACGACGCGTTTAGCCTAGTTGGTAGTGACCCTGCCTCCGAAGCTTGCGTCCCGGGTTCGATCCCCGGTAATGTTTATGTATATCGTCGTCTAGTACCCATAACACAAGCCTTTAGAGCTTAATTTGGGACTAGATCGATTTGTGTAAAGATTATCCCCTGATTTATTTATTTATTATTTATTTAGATTTAATTAATTTTATGTGATATTGTATAAGTTGATTATGTTGTTGTTTCAATAAATACTATAAAACTTTATTATTTATTTATTTATAACGGGAGTGTGCATGGTAGGGTAGGGGTTATTATTTTATTGTGGTGTTTTATTACTTTGTTAATGCTGTTGAATTAATTATTGCTGTATTTGTGAATATGAGTGTCGTAGTTACTTGAAATAAATAAATTTTATTTTATTTAAATTTAATTTTAAACACCCCAAACATTTAAAGAAAAATAATGTTTTCAGTGCATCTGTTACTTTGCACGACACTGTAGAGAAATTGCTGAATCATTACAATATTCTACAAGTATCATACCCGCCATCATACATCCTTAACAGCGTTATGACCTCTACAGCTTAGTCAATAAAGGTTATATTTCCTTACAATAATAATATAATATTACAATTGTGTATTAATTAGTGATTTAGTCTACATCTTTATTCCGACTACCTGTAAGTTTATTTTTACATTTGAATGGGGTTTTAAATGGGTGTATGAGTGATGACAGGTCAAGGTGAAGCTTTGTATGTATAGGTATGTATTGATGGATATTCGTGAGCCTGATGGATGGTCGCAGGTTCAAATCCCACCTTTGAGTTTTACGGGATAGCGCAAGGCACAGCGTGGGCACACCAGGACACGTTGGACTAACGACGTGCGCCTCTATGAACGTCTAAGTGATATTGTAGCGACTCGCGAGCGAGATCCTCATCCCACTCTTCCGCAAGATGCGTAGAATAGAATAGAATTGAATTTATTTCTTAGAATATGGTACATTTGTTGAAAAAAATATAGTTTTGTGAACTGCGTATTCTGCCGATTTTGGCGTAGAAATTTTAAAATTACTTAGTTAAGTCTATTTACAACCTATTTACACCTAATTACATTAAAATAACAATTAAAATTATAACTCATTATTCATTCATTCATTAATATAATAAATTTAAGCAAAATTAAATAAAATAGAAAAATGTTAATTATTTTTTGTTTTTAAATCTAGGAATTCTGATACGGAATAAAAGCAACGTAATGTGTAAGAGCGGGATGCGAATTTCACTCGCGAGTCGCGACAATATGACATAGACGTTCCCTAATAGACGCCCTGGTGCAGATTGCGGGACTCGGTTGCGAGCAAGTTTGACATGAGGAGAAATTAACACCGTCGTATCTCTAAATGCATCTCTCTCACACTAGTGCCGACGAGAGAGATAGTCAGAGAGATAAGATAGGGTTAGTTATCCCTGCCGCACCGAATGTATAGATAGTAAACAATTATGATAAGTATTTTTAGGGAAAAGTGCTTTTCTTAAATCAATATAGGAAATAATCAATCACAATTTAAAAAGTTGTACTGTTATTTATTTTTAGGGTTCCGTACTTCAAAAGGAAAAAACGGAACCCTTATAGGATCACTCGTGTGTCTGTCTGTCTTTCCGTCTGTCACAGCCAATTTGCTCCGATACTACTGGACCGATAGAGTTGAAACTTGGTACATATTATAATGTAATTCGGTGACTGCAACACGGACTTGTAACTTAAATTAATTAATTTTAAACATAGAGGCCAGTTTCGGGTGGTAAATGAGAAAATAAAAAATAAAAGTTTTGTAAACTATATCGTATGACATATCAAATGAAATAAGATAAATGGTTTGGAAGTTATTTAGGAAAATAGGGGAAATTTGACTAACTAATAGACCTAAAATTTTGAAAAAAATACAGAAGAACTATTTTCTTTCAGGTAAACCTATAAGAAGTCTATGATATTCTAAGTAACAGGCAATTTCAGATAATCATGTACGGAACGGAACCCTCCCGACGCGAGTTTAACCTGCCCTTGTCCGGTTTTATAAGAAGAATTTTTAACTTATAGACGTATCAAGATTGCTTAGACTATTCTGTTTCTAAAAAAACGCCATCTAGCGATTGTGCAAAGAAAGCCACATTGTTGTGCTTAGACACATTTATCAATGTAAAATACCATCAAGACCTCATGCGAGAGCTATAAATCTACACCAGACGTATCACCAGAACAGAAATGCTACTTTTTCAAACGGTTTTCCGAAGATAGATTACTTGAATGCAACAACATAATTAGATACTTGAAGCAAACGCAACGCAATAGACCATTTGTCAAACTTTTTGCTGTCTATGGTTCGTTGTTTAAAAATGTTTCTGTATGAGGTCGTGTCAACGTTGGGTACTTCCGCATACATTAACACACCGACATATGAACAAAACGAAGTTCAAAATTCAAAAGATTTATTCAGCAAATAACCAAAATGAAGAAATTATCGAATAATGGTCGTTCCCAATATTCAATCCGCGTAGCGATTTGATTAATACGGCTTACAAATTAATATTTGCCGCATACAAAATACGACTTTACGGACATACGTCTCCGTACCTCTATGACAGTTAGTAGCTACAAGACATCTACAATGAACGTTTTTACTTCTTCTGTGTCCATTAGCTTAGACTTCTGGGTCGTCAGGATAGCTGGGCACAAGACCGTTAATCCGTTAATTAACGAAGTTGACATTTCGAGTAACGGATTAACTTTTAAGTTAACTTTAAGAAATGTTAACGGGCTTATTGACGTCCACTGAAACAATTGAAGTCCGTTTATCGTTAAATAAGTACCTACTATTTGGGTCATACCTACACACTTCTAGAAACAAAAATTTTCCTTCCTGTGACCAAAATTTAACGAAAAGGACTGCTTAATTGTACGTTTTCTTCATGTAGGCCACAATTAGACCTGATGTCCTCGATGCGGATATAGTCCAAACAAAAAAAATCAGGTCTCAGGGTCCTTAACTTTCGGGAACAGGAGGGGACATTTCTGAACCTAAACGTGTGTATGACCCATTTGCCAAAAGGACACCGCGCGGACCGAGCCGCGCCGCGAAAAACACCTTTCTGACAAGTAGGTACGGGTACGTCCGGGCCGGTCGGCGGTCATCGCGCGCGCCGCGCAGTCCATTATTTTATTAATTTCTCATGTCCTGTCAAAGTACCTATTGATTAAATAAACTTTTATTTAAGTAAAATTGTAGCAAATAATGTTGTTCTCAAGTACCTACCTGATTTAAATGAAAAACTTTTGGTCAGCGATACATTTGATACCCACTTTTGGTCGGGCGACTACAATTATTCATGTACCTAAACAACGAACGGAAGATTTAATCTAAAATGTAGTTTTACCTACCTACATACAAAGCATTTTAGGGGCCACTTTTGAAGAATACTATAGGTGACTATAGGTACCTACATAATTAACTATACATGTAAAGCATGTTTTTATAAATCAAAGCATAGACAAAATAAACAATGCGATCAAGATTCCCGCAACGAACAATCGCTCATTCATCAAACGCAAAAGCGTAATGTTTAAAATGATTTATTAAATATTAAGTTACTTTCACACGCAATAAAACAAAAAGCTCGGACGGAAGGAGAGATTAATTACTTTTTAATTCGCCATTTTGATTGCGTCATTGTGTGACGTTTGCGCGGGAACACTGGGATACCAGTATAAATTTGGAATGCGGAAATAAATATTTCTTCAACTATTCGCCTGATTTCAGAAATGTCTAGGTACTTAGTAGGTAAGCATAGTTACAACCCTCACCCGATATTTGAACTCAACTACACGTATCATTTTATCTTAAATGTTAAAAAAAGCATTGTGGCGTTTGCACCTAATCAATTAAATTAAATACAAATAGCAGATATAATACCTATACTCTTTTTCTATAAATTATTATTATTATCTACATTAGTGTCTACTGTATAGCGTTAGCGTACTTATCCGTAGAGTGGCAAACTAAAAATTAAAATACAGTATTACAGTTATAGTTATAGTTATTTTTGTAATTTTCCTAGCTGCCAGTGCCCTCGAATTCACATTCACAGTTAAGTAGACGTATAGGTATGCCTTTTAGGACGTATAAAACTGAAATAACTAGAAAACTGAACGAATTACATTTTATTCTTCCATTTTTACTGTTCCACAGAACACTTGTAAACTTATTATTTACTTTCTCAGTCATATAATTTAATGTCAATCCAGTAAATTAAGGAATCAATTTGTAGTCTGGCAACTCTGTACGTACGCATCTTTTTTTTTCAAGGCAAGTGAGATCTGTCGTTGACCGCGCGGCATTCTGCCTTTGCAGTGCCGCCAACTTACGACCGACCCTGCATACTTTGGATAACAACATTTTTAGTGTACTTTATTTAGTATTTGAGACACTATAAGGGAACAAAGAGATAGCTATAATTGTTTGTTATAAATAAAACCTTATGCCGGTGGGAAGTTTACATGAACCAGTGGATAACGAACGACCCGCGATGGGACACTGCTTTAATTTATAAAAAAATGGAATAGAAGGTCCTTCCCATCCATAATTTTCATATTTGGTAAACAAGTTTCTAAACTCAAAAATGTGCAATTTTTCCTCCTCAAAAAAGCGAAACAGCTGTTTTATCCTAAATAAAGCAAACCTTGGCTATGTACCAGGTGCATTTGTAGGTTAGAAACTTGTTTACCGAATAAGACAAGTATGGATGAATCCACGTACATATATATCTATTTTTTTTAGTTCCTATATTTACTATCTGTAGACTGATCGGCAAATCTGCTCATCGTTTTTAATAGATTTCGCAGTTGTCAGGTTGTCAGGATACCTACCTACTTATAATATTTAATAGAGTTCATCAATACAATAGGCTCTAGTTTTTAGGGTTCTGTACCCAAAGGGTTAAAACGGGACCCTATTACTAAAACTCCGCTGTCCGTCTGTCCGTCGGTCTGTCTGTCCGTTTGTCTGTCCGTCTGTCACCAGGCTGTATCTCATGATCTCATGAACCGTGATAGTTGGACAGTTAAAATTTTCACACATGTTCTGTTGCCGCTATAACAACAAATACTAAAAAACAGAATAAAATAAATATTTAAGGTGGCTCCCATACAACAAACGTGATTTTTTTTTGTCCGTTTTTGCTCGATATTGATAACGGCAACCGGTAAACGCTTGAAATATTCACGGAATATTTAGTTATTGCTTGATTATAGATAATGGTACGGAACCGTTCGTGCGCGAGTCCGATTCGCACTTAGCCGGTTTTTATTCTAATTCTGAGAGTTTCGTCGCCTTTCAGGGTGATGATGTCGCTTCATTGTGATGATGTCGCTTCAGCTGCAGCTGGACAAGGCTTTAGTTACGATAGCATTTTGGCGATAATTCATTTGTTATTTGTTGTATTGTAGTCAAAAAGAGACCAATAGTAAACCATGTCGGTTTGGTTAGAGGGACCGGCAATTGATACACCATCGTACTGAATTAGACACCGGAAGTTACAGTTGAGACTGAATTGACAGATAGTGTGTTGCCACAGACAGAAAAAATTAAATACTGATGAGATAAGTCGATAAATTAATTATCGACATGAACTTCATTACAAATTTGAGAGTTTTGTTTTAAATATATCCGCTTATCCTGACTTATTCGTAAGTATAGCTTTTTATCTAGGAAATATATATTATATACATATTTACATTTTTAAGGATGTCACTCATTAGTTCAAAAACGATTTTTTTAATTCGAATAAGCTGAGCACCCTAAGCTTCCGGGTCCTACCTACTGTAAAATAAGTAAACAACTAGTTAGGCCTATCAAAGCTACATAGATGAGTCAATAATCGAACCAAGAAACATTTCCTAATGTTAATTAGAACAGTAATTAAAGGAAAATCGCTCCAGACAATGGACTATTCATAAGTTCTTTTACAATAAAAAAACTAAACATACAATTTAGTTAAAAGCCACAACTGTCATTATTGGCTTCTACAATAACATACCTTATTATTGATGCCTTTGGGTTGATAACTGAATGTATTGAATTGACACTTGTGACTTTTGCAATAAAAATAAAATGGCTACCAATTGTATGATAATAATGTGTTTATTCAAATCTCGTTTAAAAGTAAATTGGAATTCCTATTTATTGCGTATTTGTTAAGGAATATTATTTTTTATTGCGGAATGCAACTCTGCTTTGACCTTCCTGTCTTGTACCTCTATGTATGTACAGTCAGCCAACGACAGTGTTGAGAACTTTTGTATTTTACATAGTAAATTACAACGATATTACAACATTTTCATTGGCCCACAGTACTGTATTAACTTGTCTTTCCCGTGGCAACTTTAAGATGAACCATGATTCATAATGTAGGTAGGTACCAACTAAACTTCCTTTGCCTTACCATTACAATAATATTGTTTTCAAAACGTCACATTTCTTGAAACTATTCTATTAATAAGAATGGGATCACTAATCCAAGCATACTTAAAATCGAAATTTATTGATACCTTAATGAACCTGCCGGAAACCTTAACAAAATTTCCTTGACAAAAAAATATGACTATATTATCTAAAATATGTAATTAACAACTTGAAGTACGCTCTGCACTACATTGGCTACCCTGCGAAATTCAAATTACTCACGCCATCTGTTTGAAAAAGAATGACCACCTCTCAAAACTAAGTTGAAGATTAGCCTTAAATGACACTGGGTTCTTAATTGAAGCTATACCTAGATCGGTTAAACCTGTAAGTTAAGTTAGAAAAGTTTTATTCCGTTGCTCCGACCCGACTTGAGGTCGGCTCGGCGCCATGGGCGTGGCTCTTCTATAAAACCCAAAGTGTCAGTGGCGCCCGTACTTTCTTTGAGGTTATTTCTTTTTTTTCATATTCAAAGAGACGCCCCGCGGCAAAGGCGTTAGGCCGCTCGAGATAATTTAATTAATAGATTGTGACATGGATTTTGGCGCAACTCGCCATCTTTAATTGCATGTTTGTTGTTTTACGACTGATTTTATGTTGTCAATTATAATCTCATTAGAGTTAATAGACTCGCGTTAACACTATTATATTTGTATATTAAATAATAAATGATTAAGTCAATATTATTAAATTAAATCGACAAATAATGTTTGCGCGGGAAAATTGACTGTGACAGTTTGATTTTTAAAACTTAACAATAAAATCATAAAGCAATGCTGCCAGCTACAATTAATCTGGCCCTCTGGAATACGTAAATGTCTAATGACGGTGATTATGAGCGATTTTACTAAAAATAAAACGTTACCTCAAAGGGCACCGTCGCCCGCGGTGGTAGATGGCGCCACCGGTTTAACTTTTGGCGCAGTTTTAGTGCACTAATTTATGTTTTCGCCTTTAATTATTATAGCTGAGCTTGAAGATTTATATTCGAAAACTGGAGGTACTGACTTGAATATTATAAATTCGGAGAACCTGTAGACAACGTTGAAAGGTAACTTATAAAAAGAACGCTATATAAACATCTTATACGTTTAAAACGAACCTAAAAGCACTTGTCTCTCTCTATTTTTCCTTTTTATTGCATTTTATATTTTTATTATTCTTGTCTTATTTTTATGGTTTGAATTGAACTTTGAATTAAGCGGATTTTGAAAGACCGTCAACAACTTACATAAGTATCTAGTAACAAAATACACCAAATTATGGTTTATCATGTACATATATTAAATTCTGAATACCTAAACAATTCTATTCATACCTCCCAAGTTTCGAGACTTAGCAAATTATTGAAATATTTGCTTACGTCTATATAAGTATTAAGTTATTTACTTTGTATGTTGTTATTATCCTTATAAAGTGTTATGACATAATCCATGCTTTATATTTCATACGGAGGAATGAAATGAATAGGTAAAGTTAATCTCAGTAAAATGCAAAATTACAACAAGTATAATACACGCATTTGCTTTTTAGATAAAGTTCTAATAGCACTTGTTTTTTTATATTTCCAAAGTTCGCTCAAAATTATTTTATAATGGCTTATCCAACAAACCAAAAAAAAATCGGTACCATTCTGAAAACCAGACGTATCATTACAAGAACACGCAATTTCTCCTAAAAAACCTCCCAAATCCTTAATTTGCCCAAAAAACTATATCATTCACGAACCTTCTTCTACGTTTTTTTTCTTTTCCGAACGCGTGACTTTTGACTGACTGTTTGCCCCGCGGCGGTATCCTATCCCGAACGCAACCGCATTAAAAAAAATAAACAAAAGATGGCGCCGTCGTTCGCGTGCGCGCCTTTTCGGCGCGGCTTTTAGAAAAAAAACAGACTTTTACCTGTGACGTGGCGGCTAAAACAAAGTGGGATTTGATTTTAATAATTTAATTGTAGCGGAAATGGCTATTAGAAAATGTCAGGATAGAAAGTTGTTTGACGCGAACAGGGTACGTAATGATATAGTGCGGATTTTATGGTAAATATGTGGATGTCGATAGTTAGAAAACAAACGCGCTACACTACTAGATACCTACCTATTTGAGATCTTAGGATGTATGTATAGATCTATTGGAAACTGTCAAAGTTCTAATTCAAGCAAACCTATATTTTATTGCAATGCAAGATCTGAAGCCTTCAGAAAAATTTAGCCTTTTTGGAGTGGTTAGCACTTAGGTGTTTTAACCGAACGTCAGCGATACGCTTGTGTTATATCGACGAAGTTCTATGATGGCTTAGAAAAAAGTTATTTACCTAGTTAAAAAACATAACCCTCTTTTCTGCTTCGCTGCAGTCGGGTAAAAAGGTTGCAAGCGCCTACAATCTAAAAGTTGCAAAACTGTTTTCAATGAGAGTAAAAATAATTATTTTAGTATTAAAACTACAGGCGTTTCAAATACAACAGTCGTGTTTTTATTAGTTGAATGAAAAATGTCCTTTCATAATAAAAAATATTGGACAATAATAATCATATAATTTAGACTTAAATTATACTAAATTACTTAGCTTTAACCCGCGACTTCATCTACCTACGTAGAAATGTATCTTTAAAACACTTATAATGAATTTTCAGGTAACTGTCTGGGCAAGCATGAACTTACCGTTAATTAAAATTTCCAGACCCTGTTTCACCATTTTAAGGGTTCTTTGTCTTAAAACAAGAAGCCTTTGTCCTTTACTAAAGCTTAAACTATCTCCATACCAATTTTCATCAAAATCGGTTTCGCAGTTTAACTTAGATAAAAAGACATGATCGGGCGCTTATCGGGCATGTACGAACTTCTGTGAATCAATTTTACATTCTCTATTTCATCCTTAGGGATTAATTGTCTTAAAAAAGAGTAGCCTATGTCCTTTCCCAGGCCCCCAATTCTCGCTACATTCGAGATAATGTTGATTTCGAGATTAAACGTCAGATTCATACAGTTGTGTCAAACGACTGTATGCACTGACGTTTAATCTCGATTGTGAGATTATCTCGAATGCAGCGAGAATTGGGGGCCAGGGCTCCAACAATATTCATACCAAATATTTTAAGTGAAAACGTAACAAACAGACAGAGTTACTTTTGCATTTTTAATATTCGTATGGATTAATATTACTATCCACTACTGGGGCCAATTCGAAAGTGTTTTCGCTAAATTTAGAAGTCGCTAAATTTGAAATAAGAAATGTTCAACTCGATTTTGAACCTTGGAGCTATACAAAATCGAGTATGACGTTTCTTATTTTAAATTTAGGCAATCTTAAATTTAGTGGACACCGTTTCGAATTGGACCCAGTATGGATATAAATAAATAATCTAAAAACAAAACACATTAGTAGAGTAAGCGTGGAACGGAGTCCGATTTCCTAACCGATATATTTAGTTACCACTCGTTCAAAAAGCATTCCGGACCAAATGTACACTTCCTGACTTTGGTATCATTTTACGTCAAACTTTCTTACGTTCCGTTGCAGGCTGCTGTCAAAAAAGTTATGCTTAATACTACTTTCGTTATTTTCTTACCTCTACAATTCATATAAAAATCAACTCTTTTTCATAGTGTATAAAGAGTAAAATTGAGTTTCGGTAAATCGAATTCTTGAAGGTTAACTACGCAATTTGTCATAATATTTAAAGTTTAAAGGTTAATTTTAATTCTAGTTGGTTGTGTCTTTGAAACCGGTAAATAAACAATTTGCTTCAACAATGGCCCGGAATATTATAAAATTAGGAGCTTTAGATGCGCCGAAGACAGCTTTTCTTCTCTGCGATATCCAAGAAACATTCAGACCCCATGTGAAATATTTCGGCGAAATTGTTAAAGTTGCGAATAAAATGGTAAGTACTGATAACAGATGAGTTACGTAATGATAACATACATACATAGCATCACGCCCGAAATCCCTAATGGGGTGGGCAGAGCAAGACTACTTGTGGCCACGTTCGATTAATTAGTCCTAAGATGGTATGACGAACCGTATGGTGACAGGTCATCAGCCCATCGCCCATACAGATAGTCCACCATGTTGGAAAGGACCCGTCCCTTAGTCGACTTTTACGACATGCCAGGATGCATGCAGGGTGCATGTGCACGCATTTTATGCTATTTCTTTACTCCCAGTGCAGCAGAGGAGGATATATTTAAGCTGTATTTAACATACATTTAATTCATTTCCAGATGGAAGCAGCAAAGCACTTCAAAATCCCCGTTTACATCTCCGAGCAGTACCCCAAGGGTCTCGGGCACACTACTAAAGACATCAATGTGTGCGACGCAGCCTTGGTCTACGAGAAGACCAAGTTCTCCATGTACACTCCGGAACTCCAAGAAAGGTTGAAGAAAGACGTACCAGAGTTGAATTCTGTGGTGCTGTTTGGAATTGAGGTATAGAAGACCTAAATATTACTAATTACATGAAGAAATGACCCAGTTAGATTTCTTTGTTGTATAAGATTTTATTTATTTACTAGCTTTTTCCCGCGACTTCGTTTGCGTGGAGTTCGGTTATAGTTATTCCCTTGGGAACTTTTTCCAGGATAAAAGTATCCTATGTTACTTCTAATACCTCCAAGAGTATGTGTACAAAGTTTCATGATGATCGGTTCAGTAGTTTTTATGTGAAAGCGTAACAAACAAACTTACATTCACATTTATACATTAATAGCGGATCCGTCGGACGTTGTCCTGCAGCGCCATCTGCCGTGCTGATTTGTGAATCTAAACCATCCAGGGCGCCAACCAACCGCATACAAACAAAATTCATTCAAATCGGTCCAGCCGTTTAGAAGGAGTAGTGACATACACACGTTACAGTAGAATTATATATATAAAGATTAAGGATTTATTTTATTACAAGAATCAGCACTAACAGTTTAACCTTACGTGCTAATTTTTACAGATGTTTATGAATGTAATTAACTATTTAATTACATAGTACTATATTTTAATTTATTATTATCATTTCAAGTACATTATAGGTAGAATAAATGCAGTAAATTAGAACGTAAACATCTAGTGGTTACAATAGTTTCCATGTATCGACTAGAGATTGTAATGGTTTAGCATTGTCGTGCATGCCTTCTGCGAAATAGCTGTCGGATCCAGGTCACTTCAGATAGGAATTGCTGACTAGCCTGGGCTCTCCTATAACCAGCATCCTTTGCCTATTATCCAGCATTGAACTGCTATGAGCTGATGATGATTACAAACATATTCAGAGAGCAAAGGCGAAGCGTGAGGGTAAGCCGGTGTATCATTTATATTTTTAAACATTATATTAATACTCATTAAATATTGTTTTCACTTAAAAAAAATCATGCATTTTTTATTAAGTAATTAATAATATTATAATGTTTGAGTAAAGAAAGTATGCACCGGATTACCCTCAGGCTTCGCCACTGTTAGAGAGTGAAATATAGACCCTAACGTGCATTCTATCCGATAAGTAAATATAAGTTTACCTTTGCTTCATCGTTCCAGGCCCATGTATGCATAGAGCAAACGGTCATAGATTTGCTGAATGAAGATATTTCGGTGCATGTTCTGGCTGACGGAGTGTCTTCTAGATCTTTGATGGACCGGGGCCTAGCTTTACAGGTAAATATTCAAATGAAAATTTAAAAAAAACCTTTGAGCATTACTATTGTCAAGTTGATTAAAAGTTGGATGGGATGTCATTTTTCAAGGTCCTCATGACACTGCACGCTGGAATAGGCTAGTTTTCTGAAAAATTCTAATTAGTCCATCATTTACGTTATAAAAAAATATTAGACACATTGTTTTTCTTTTGTCAATTAAACAAAAAATGTCGAAGCTATAGTGCGTTGAAGTTCCGCGTGACGTTACGACTTTGCACACTTCTTACCATTAAGTGACGTCATGAGCCCCCACTCCCGAACTTTGATGCGCGTTATCTTTGTCAATGTTGATTGATTTGATAAAGCAAAAATACGTTTTTGATAATCTAACTGACGGACTAATTAGAATTACTATTTTTTTACCCAGTAAACATCCCTATCTTGAACTAATATTCTATAAGCACCTGCTAAGACCTCATAAACTGTCATTTCTCATCATCATTTTTACTTATCCATACTTACTAACCTTCCTAATATTTCTGTTACAGCGTATGCAATCCCTAGGTTCTCTCATAACCACCTCCGAGAATGTTCTGTTCAAACTCCTGAGAGACAAGAACCACCCTGCCTTCAAACATATATCCAAATTGAACAAAGAGCCCACTGTTGACACTTTAGGATATTCCATGTCGAAATTATAAACATTATAACGGCGTGAGTGGTTGGTGTGATGGTGTAGGTTATTCCTACTACTGCCGTGTCATGTCAAAACACTGTACTTAACTTAAAAATTGACTTTTTTCAGAAATCGCAAACAACTTTTTTTTTCGTTATTTGGCCATAAAACTGTTAATATTTATCTGATGTTGATGAAATTTTGACAAAATATTGATTATGTTGTTATTATAGTGCCTATATAAATCACAAACTTTTAAAAAAAAAAAATTCAGTTATTCAAAAACCTTAACTTGTTTTGTCGTGACATAATTTGGTAATATTTATATAAATCGTCGTGAAAAAAAACTGTAAACATCATGTTACAGTGTTTTGTCAAAACAAAGTACCGTTTTTAGGGTTCCGTACCTCAAAAGGAAAAAAGGAACCCTTATAGGATCACTCGTGTGTCCGTCTGTCTGTCTGTCTGTCTGTCCGTCTGTCACAGCCAATTTGCTCCGAAACTACTGGACCGATTGATTTGAAATTTGGTATACATATGTAAATTGGTGACCGCAACAGGGATGCGTAACGTAAATTAATTTATTTTGAACATGGGGCCCACTTTTGGCGGATAAATTAAAAAATTAAAAAAAAAAGTTGTGCAACTGAAATCGTGTGACATGTCAAATGAAAGGGCTTATTGTGAGGATCTTAAATGTATTTTTTTTTTAATTTTAAGTAAAATAGTTTAGAAGTTATTTAGGAAAATAGGTGAAAATTGACCATTCCCCCCCTTATCTCCGAAACTACCGGGCCTAACTTTTTGAAAAAAATACAGAAAATAGTTCTTTACCTATAGATTACAGGAAAACCTATAAGAAGTCAATGGTATTTAAAGTAACATAGGAAATTTCAGTTTATCATGTATGGAACGGAACCCTCTCCACGCGGGTTTCACTCGCACTTGACCGGTTTTTCTACTTAAGTTCACGACAAAACACTGTAACTATTATGTTACAGTGTTATGTCATATACTTTTAAGTACGAAAACGGTAATTGGTTTTGGTAGGTACACAACTACCACATTACAATTTTTAAGTGAAGATTTTATGGGGATCAGCTGCTGACTTAGAGTCTATTTTTATTTTACAAAAAAGGGGCCATCAGGGCCATATATAACATGGGCACCCGCGAGTCACTGAGGGATTGTTTTAAGGAAATTGAAATACTAACCCTGCCTTCGCTATACGTATTTGAAATAATAATGTATGTCAGAAAAATTATATACAATTTTCCTACAAATGTAGATAAGCCAAAGGCTACTAGAAATACCGGAAAGCTTAAAGTACCAACTTATAGATTGGCTAAAACTAAAAAATCATTTCTAGGAAATTGTACACGTTTTTACAATAAAATACCTAAAAACATAATAGAACAAACAGACACAATGTTCAAATCTACTGTAAAGCGAATTCTTATTTCTAGGGCATATTACTCAGTAAAAGACTACGTCATGGACAGGGACGTTTGGCTTAAATCGTGACCTGCACCGGCGATCCCTGGGTCTCGATGAGCGTACCTACTGTGGTATATACTTAGATTTGTATAAAACTGTAGACATCATTGTTGACTTATATGTGTACTGATTTGAAAAAATGATACCTCACCGAGTTTCTTGCCGGCTCTTCTCAGTAGAGGATTTTTTCCGAACCGGTGGTAGATTCATTCCTTGACCTTCATAAGAGCTTGTAAAAGCCTAAATTGAATAAAGATAGTTTGACTTTGACTTTGACTTTGTACTAAATGTCTGTCTGTTAGCAGGCATATATAAATATGGACTATGGACCCGGAAAACTCAATTATTGATGTTAGCACAAAACACTGTAACTTGAGTTACAGTGTTTTGCCATGACACGGCAGAGTAGTCCTGGTTAGTAAACCAGTACACTTCTAGGAAAGGAAACGCAGTAATTCCCACATTGGTAAACTTGAAGCTTAACAACAAAAGAGTTATATCTATTCACGATTGAAAATTTTTTAGCCACAAGGGTTATTGGGTTATATAAAGCAACCCACTTAGCGCACTTTATACAGGGAACCTGCAGGCCATAATAAAAGCATTTTTAAGTAGACGGCTCCTAATATACATATATGTAACCATAATCAATGACATTACTAAAGAAAGGGGACCTAAGGGGTCATCCATAAAGTACGTCACACGTTAAGGGGTGGGGGGAGGGGGGTCGACGAAGTGTGACAAGGGGTGGGAGGGGTCCTTAGTTTCGTGACGTCACATTTCAATCTAATACATCCAATTGTTAAAATGTAAAATCTATTAAGGAACAACTTTACGAAATTTCCTACTCTATCTGTATAGGGCATAAGGTTTAAATCGTTTTGTTGGCGATTTCACACTTGTTCTACTAGTGTCACGCGCCGCGCGCGCGTTTTTCCAAATGTTTGATTTGATGTTGATTATATTAAAAAATAATTTAAATACAAATAAACCTAATTTCGGAACTACGGTTTTAATTTTAGAATTTCTAGATGTAAAATTGCAAAATATGTGACGTCACACTAGGGAGGGGGGTCTCACAAATGTGACCAACTGTGACAAGGACAGGGGAGGGGTCAAAAAATCACGAAATTAGTGTGACGTACTTTATGGACGACACCTAATTATCTACTAATTTAGGTCTTCCGACTTTTCTGTGGATTTAGTTGAGTGAATTCAAGCTCTCTGTTTTGGAATAAAGTATTATTCTGCTTAGGTAGGAATTTACAGAAAAGTTGGAGGATCTATAAATGTACAGCCTTTGTATTCTCCTCTCTTTTTCTCCTGTCATTGAACTTAATATTTTTGTAATTTTCTGAATTTAATAAAGTATTAAAAACTAAAATGATTTTTATTTCTTTACAGCGGTTACAAACCATTGGCTGCTTCGTGGGTACTTCTGAGAACGTCTTGTTTAAGTTGTTGAAGGACAAAAATAACCCAGCTTTCAAGCAAATTTCGAAATTAAACGTCACCCCGTCTCCTGATGAGTTTGGTGCCAAAACTCTTGAAAATAAACTGCATTAGAAAAACTTGACAGGACCGCTGGCAGTATGGATTGAGCCCGATTAAATTCCTTTAGGCGACTAATGTCGGTAAGCAAAAATGACGAGGTATAAAAATGTCGAAATGATGTTTATTGTCAAGAAATAAAAAAGTCGAAAATGAAAATTGACGGAGTATAAAAATGTCGAGATGTAAAAAAGACCTAATATAAAACGAACGATGTATAAAAATGACGACAGGTAGGTTTAGGTTATGTTAGTTTTGCAGCAGGCCCAGAGGGCAAACCACCCAGAAATAGGAGCTTCGCCTGAGCGGAGCTCCGTCAACACTCTTATTTTAAATCAATTAGACAGTGTCGACGGAGGTCCGCTAACGCGGAGCTCTTATTTCTGGGTGGCTTGGCCCTCCAGGCCTGCTGCAAAACTAACATAACCTAAACCTACCTAGCCCCTGTTCCACCTATACTTCGTCATTTTTATATTAGGTTTTTTTTCATTTCTCGACATTTTTATACTTTGACTAAATAATAGGTACTTCGTAATTTTTCCTAACCGACCTTTTTATTGTTCAGCTTTTTAACATATCGTCATTTTTATTTATTGTCATTAGACATTTTTATACCTCGTCATTTTTCCTTACCGACATTAGTCGCCTAAAGGACCGAGCAACGGATCATCAGTTATTGCTCAGAGCTCGCGCGCGGACTATATGTTATTCTTAGCTTATCTATTGGTTCTTCGTTAAATATCAATATTTTAATTTGGCATTCAGGGTCTCTCTCAATATATTCCATTACTTTTTTTTTTAATGTATATACTCGTAAATAGAAAGCAGTATAACTTTTTAAAAATATTTAATTTTAATTAAAATTATAAAATTTACATAGAATTAATAAAATTATATAATTTAGTTTGATTTTCATTTCGACAACGACCACTTGAGTTGTTCCCTCGCCGATTGTAAGACCTGAAAATACAATATAAGTTTCAAAAAGTCATCATCATCAGCAAAAATACCCCACTGCTGGGCACAGGCCTCCTATCATATGAGGGACTGAACAATACTCCATACGCGGACACAGTGCGGATTGGGGACTCCACACTCCACTTACATAATCAGTATAAGCATAATTGTATATGCGCAGAAACGAATCTCGCATAATTATATTTCGCATATTTCTGTCCAACCTAACCCGAATGTTTTTTACGCATAATTTGCGTAGTCCGAACAGTGCTAGGCAGAAAATGACTTAAACATACGAGTACATTAGTTACGCCGAAAGTTACTTTCGCATAATTTAGTTTCGCCGGGATGGATTATAAAACAAATAAAACAAGATTATAAAATTATAGTTTTTTATTTAAACTAACCTAACCTAATCCAATTTTTTTAAATCAACCGACTTCATGGTTAACCTCCTAATAAAAGTTAAGGGCGGTCGCACAAAACAACTTTTTTACAGCGAAAACAAGTCGATATAATAGTAGATCTATCTAGTTTTAATCAAGTGATCCGTTTAAATTCTGGGGTGGGCCAGAAGGTTTCTGGGTTGGGCTAGACCCACCTGGTCCCCGTCTTGCTTCGCCTATGCCTATGGTCCATACAACAAGGCGAACGAAGAATCAAATATCCTGCGACTAAATTCGAAAACCTAGCGGACTTGTTTTGTGGGCAATTCTTATAATAACTTTTAACCGACTTCAAAAAATTAGGAGGTCGCCAATTCGCCGCATTTGTACTTTATTTCCAAAGCTATCAAATAGTTTTTAATACTGATACCAAAGATTCTAGCCATGTTTTTGCTAATTAATTTTAGCTAATATTTTTGTCCTACTTCCCTGAGACATTCTTCTACTTAAGACATGTCTATACCAAGGGACTTTGTTTTCTGGGGGAGGGCAGGCAAAAACATTCGATATAATAGTAGATCAACATACTTTTATTCAAGTGGTCCGTTTAAATTCTGGGGTGAGCCAAAAAGATTCTGGGGTGGGCCGGGCCAGGAATATTTGCAAGGTGAGCCAATAATCCAATATCCTTCGACTAAATTCGTAAACCTAGCGGATTTCTTTGTGCAAGGGCAAGTATTTTAATTAATTAATATTAATTTTAATCGACTTCAAAAAAGGAGGAGGTTTTGTTTAATTATCATGTAATTTTTTGTTTTGCCCTGAAGTTCTCCGTACTTTGTTTTGTCAGGATTCTCTAATAATAGTAGTTTATGCAACGGTTGCATAATGATAGGACTTAAAACACTAGTGCGGTTTTCATGAAACGAACCGATAGGCGAGTTTTATAATAAGATCGCACGTGTGTTTTAAGGCCAAATTATGCAGAGTTGCATACATAACTTTATCTACACACATATTATAAAACCTCCATGATGGGTTCAGAAACAATATTTTCTGGCAACAAGTTATTTGTTGCAATCGTGGCTGCATATTTCCGATATCCAGCGCATTTTCACATCACACACACTCCGAGAAGACTACTTACTATTCATATTTTCAACTAAAATGTAAATTACAAACAACTTTTTCTATTCAATTCAACAACAATTCTACTTTCATTCAGCAAAACACCAACATGGCGGCAATTCGATCCTCCGTCAAGACCATTTGTTTTAAAATCATAGACAAGCGAATGAAGTCTCTATTCTCATGTCACTCGAGATCAAATGTCGTTCGGTTTATATTAAAAAAACATACTGAATTGATGTTTCGTATCAATAACTGTTTAATATCTATGGATCTATCTATCTATCTATCTATGGATGGAAGTGGGTCTCTATTCTAGTAGAGACCCACTTGAGTTTTGACAGCTGTTCCAAATTTAATCTAATTTCTTTACTAAAAACGATAAAGAAATAACATTGCAGCACTGGTTTTTCCTAATTGGTTGTCAAAATGGTGGTCATTTCCTATGGTTTTTGATTAAACAATGGAGGTTTTATGATATGGGTGTAGATAAAAACGTTTCTCTGTTTAGCTTCTTTTATTTCGAACCTTAAAGAAGGCTGAAAATGAAAATGAAAATGAAAATGAAAATATTTATTTTGCAAGTAGGCCTCACGGGCTCTTTTACATGTCTGAATCTACCAGCGCTTCGAAAGGTGACATGTGCTGAGAAGAAACGCCGCAAGAAACTCAGCAGTAAGTCTTTTTTCCACTTTAAAATTACATATAACTAAAACTAACATAAAAAAGTGCAACAAATAAACCTAATGGGCACAAATTAATTATCGTATACAACTAATAAGGGAGATGTATAGTCACCGAGTCTGAACAAGTAAATTTAAGTGCCTTAGAGATGTATAAAGTCTCTAAGGGTTGTTACTTGTTAATTTTTCATAACAGTGTTGCCACACCTCGCCAAAAATAATAAATACTAAAATCATATATACATTCTCCCCTGCTTGCGCCTCTTCGCACCTCTCCTCTCAAGTTACAAAATTATAAGCGCCTGATAATATTTAATAGCATTTCTACGTATTCAGCGAATTGCTCAATAGTTGTTTGCACTTCCTATAGAACAGTTTTCATTCCTGGTAATCCTTTGAAAGACAAATGTAAAAATGCTTATCACGGACAAATGTCTGAAAAACGGCATATCGTGGCGTCTGTGGCACGAAAATTGGCTGTCCTATATAATATAGCTGTCTATCGCGTTCAAAAAGTTATAGGCAGATGAAACCCAAAGAGACATTCCTGTTTATTTTTCATCTTAGTAATCTAGGAGTAGACAAAAAAGATAAATTAAATCCTTCGTTTGTATTACTTCCCAGATATGCGCCGATTTGTGATGGAATGCCACAAATCTTGCGTCGAGTGTCAAAAGTATAAACTGGCCAACACCAAACTGCCAGGGTTGCTGCAAACTCCCATCCTGAACCAGCGTTATACCCCGTTCACACGCCATCAAGTTTTGTCGGATCTACTAACCATCGGATCCTGTAAAACTGGACTGTCACAAAATCGGATGACACATTTTGCCGAATGCTTATGTGAACGCGTGCATTGAAATACTGCTGCCACTAAAATAGTACAATACTATATAGGTATTATAGTACGGTTGGCAACCATATTCATACATGTGAAAAAGCTTTACTTCTTGCACAATAAATGTTATCATTTTCAGGATCACAATAATTCAGATAAAACTAGTAAATGCAAGTTGTAATAGTAGTTTATGCAACGGTTGCATAATGATAGGCCTTAAAACACTAGTGCGGTTTTATGAAACGAGCTTCGCACAAGATTGCACGTGTGTTTTAAGGCGAAATTATGCAGAGTTGCATACATAACTTTATCTACACACATATTATAAACGGCGACACGGCGACGATGGGGCCCCTCCGGCTGCGGCGACGGCGGCTGTAGCTCATATCTGTATCGTTATGACCATTACGATACTAAAATCGATATTCTAATAACATTACAGTACAGATTGTCATAATGGTGGTCATTTCCTACGGTTTTTGATTGCATTATGGAGGTTTTATGATATGGGTGCAGATAAAAGTCATTCCAGTTCAAAAAGTTATCAATAACCTTGTTCGATAAGCCTCGGTATCGCGTCAAGCTTGTTTACTGGTCGCGGCAATGGTGCCATGCGGCACTGGGGTTTACCCGCGGCACATCTGAGCTATCGATTACTTTGTTTTTACTGATAACATGAACCAGGACAATCTTCACATATTTAGCGACCTTTTTAATGTTTTCAAGGACACCATTCTGTGTTGAACTAAAGCAGGAACTCAGTCGGTCACATTTTTTTTATGTAGGAGTTAAGTACTTTGATTATAAGAGGCGTATTTCAAATCTTAACTGGCAACGAAGCATGTTTCGCGTTCGTCTCGATTATTTCAGTAATTTGGAGTCGGTTAGCATCTGGTGTATTTATGTGTAAGTATAATACAATATTTTGTCATGATGAGGCATGCAAGTGTGTATTTTATTTACGCAGTAAATTCACTTTTGCACAAATACAAAATTACATGACCCACCATGACTAAATATTGTATTACACACATAAATAAACCATGCAGATGGACAATATTAAGAGGAGTGTGAACCTACGGCTTTTCATACAAAAGGCGATAATGATTTCCACCCCTTAAATATTAACCGATGTTCACCAATTTTTGATAGGTTGTCAGTCAGAATAAAATTGAGGTCTATATGTTTTGATTTTATCACTATAATCAATAAAATCATATTACTGTGATTTCAGTATTGTCATACGAAACTAATTTGGGCATTATTTGGCTTTCTTGATCTTTAATCAAAATTCAAAAACGTATAGACCTAGATTTAGTTCTGACTGAAAACCTATCAAAAATATGTCAAAATCGGTTAACATTTAAGGGGTGGAAATCGTTACGGCGTTTTGTGTGAAAAGGATGATTTTTGCCGTTGGTTCACAGTGCTCTTAACAGACTACATTTTAAAATTTCAGATAAAAAAACTAAAAAACACATTTTAATAGCAGCCCGAACTAAAAAGTAATTTGTTAATAACTTATTTTTTATTCTAATCTTATCCCAAATTGATAAGTCATAATTGATTGTTGGAGTTTCTATTACTGCAACACCATGCAACTCTTCGTACTTAAAAATTATTTTCTACTTTTTAGTTCAGTTTGCTATTAAAGCGTGTTTTTTGTTTTTTTTGTTAACTATAATTTACAAAAATACTAAAAAAACACGCTCTTGTCTGTAAGGTGAAAAAAAGTACAAAAGACCCTCATCACTAAGTTATATTGGATTCGTCAAACCAAACCAAATGAGCCCAAACTCGTGGAGTTTACTTGTAGTCATTGAAGAGTTCCAATATTCACCAAATTATTGTATTGTCATCCGAATTGCGTACACTTGCAAAGTTTCAAATATTTACGACAATTAGAAGTAGGTTAAAATTACGCAGAAAGATTCCGTCACGTACGTACATACATAGAGCTTTCTTAAGAAAATAAATTTTAAATTAAAGCTGCTAATTTTACGAAACAAATTAAAGAAAATTCCAAGACACTGAAGCAAACCTTGTCTTGTAAGACCTAACATTATTCAGGATCAGCTCATTTTCTGATAGATTTTCTGCATAACTAGACTATTTTTGACCAGCAACAACACGGTTGGACCTGACTCGTGGGTTATCGTTATTATTGGTCTTATTGCTGGACTATTCTATCCGGAAGGCTTATCTTGTTACAGATTCCCTTCTCTCGGAGCTTTGCAAGCGTCACTAGACTGATAAGCTAGGCCGCTATTATATAAGCGAACCTGGACCGATCCAGAGCTCAGTTAGATTCAACAGCTAGAGAGCAATCATGTTCTTGAACAAAGTGTCCCTCGTTCTCCTCGTCGCTGTCCTGGGGACCTCATGTAAGTACTAATTTTTTTAATTACGAATATCTTTATTTTAATACTTTTGTTGTAATTATTTATCGAGCGAGCGAAGCGTCTCCGTTTCAGCTTGGGCAAAAATGCTTTCGTATGTCCAGCGGACATCCGTCGGCTGACCATTAATCGCTCGTTTAAAATTAAAAAGAAATAACGTGAAATACAAATCCATTCCAAATTAAATTTCAATGCGTATTGGGTAAACATTAAAAAAAAAGTGAATTTCATTTGGACTTGTTCCCTTTTATTTTTAAACACGCATTTACGCACGACGCGTAATGCGTAAGAGCGAGATGAGAAATCTTGCTCACGAATCGCTGCAGAATCACTTAGCGTTCCAGAATAGAGGCGCTGTACACGAGAACAAATCGCAGATTTAAAAATAAAAGGGAACAAGTCCAAATGAAATTCACTTTTTTTTAATGTTTACCCAATACGCATTAAAATTTAATTTGGAATGGATTTGTATTTCACGTTATTTCTTTTTAATTTTAAACGAGCGATTAATGGTCAGGACGCAGTTCTCAATAGATTCTCGTGAAATTTTGAGAGCAGGTTCAATAATTCTAAATGAAAAGAGACTTTGTTTATACTATGTAGAGATAGAGAAGAGATGAAAGTAGGTAAATAAATAAATACTATAACTTCATCTCATGGAATAACTTCTTTCTATACAAACTGTAACACCCGATGGCACCTGTCTTTAGGGGGAGTTTCTTTTTATTCTCGAGCGACTACCTAATTACTTTAATAAAAAAAAATACAATTCAGGATGTGCCTGTTGATGATGCACCCACCCGCCGACAGTTAAATTGATACGGAACTCTCGGTCTGCGAGTCCACTTTACCTTTTTCTTCTTAAGAGTATTTGCACCAATGTCAAGTTTATTAACTGCAAAATTTCAAGTTTCTAACTAAAAAATGACGGATTTCCATACACAATGTTAACACCCTTTAGGGAACGAATTTCGAAAAATCCTTTCGTAGTGCGCTCTTAAACCCTAATAGAAACCTACTCACAAATTTTCAAGCTTCTAACTTTAAAATATTGGAACTACCCTAAAATTAATTTATTACATTTTCCCCCTACAGGGGTTGATTATTTTCTAAATTTTTATTTTTTTATTTTTTTTATTATAATTTTTTCCGAACCGGTGGTAGATTCATTCCTTGACCTTCATAAGAGCTTGTAAAAGCCTAAATTGAATAAAGATAGTTTGACTTTGACTTTGACTTTGAAATGATTTTGCAGTGCAAGGCGCACTTCTTCAGAAGCCTAAATTCTCATTTTCATGTTCATAAGCTAAAAAATTACGGATTTTTACCCCTTTCTTATCGGGCACCTGGCGCCTCATTCGGGAACGCTAAGTGATTCTGTAGCGACTCGTAAGACAGATTTCTCATCTCGCTCTTACGCATTACGCGTCGTGCGGAAGAGTGGGATGAGAAATCTGGCTTATGAGTCGCTACAGAATCACTTAGCGTTCCCGAATGAGGCGCCTGCACTACATAAAGAACACCTGTACTAAATTTCAGACTTATAGCTCCAGTAGTTTTGGCTGTGGGTTGATATGTCACCCGATCAGTCAGTCTGTCAATCACTCAGTCAGCTTCTTCTTTTATATATATAGATTTGTTTGAATTCAAAGTAATTTTCCTAAATCGTTACATGATAATGTCATTTATAGAGTGAGGTACTAATACATTGATATTTATAAAATTAAAATTAGTTTTTTTCTCTCCAGGGTTTTCGGGAGATGTCGCTGCATATCCGATCGTACAATATCAGTCAGCTCCTGTATATGGATACGGCAGCCAATATGGACAACCCGTGTATTATCCAATGCAACAACCAATGTCAGGTCCTTACTATCCTCAAGCTCCTTATGGTGCCGCTCCACAACGCCCACCGGTTCAAAGGGTTGTTTATGGTGTAGTTGATTGGGGAGTGAATATCTATGACTCTTTAACAGGGCACAACCCTCTGGCGTCGGGGAAGTAATAAACTGTCCTCAATAAAAGGAAATTGTTTAATTGACAAATGATTGCTTTTATTTTTACCTCATTCTCCTTCTAGCAATAAACAACGCATCCCATTGAATAGGGACGAAAATTAAGTTTGTTCCACGTACGTTGGCCTATTACGAATATTATTGCAGCCTCTATCAGGTTGAACCACAGACCATCTTATCCTACAGACACCGCTTAGCCTTACTTTTACTAGGAAACCAAAGCTGAATAACTTGCGGGGCGCGGGGGACGTGTACTGCGCTGTGATTGGTGCGCTCAAGCTTATGCGTTCCACGGACCGCCCTGTTAGTGATGGGACACATACGATACTTTCTCGATAGTATCGAAATTTATCAAGTACTACTAATAAAAATAATTTGATTGATTATAATTTGGCAGGTGTACCTATAACCACACGTTATAAGACGTAACGTTATCTATTGATATTTGTAATATTAAAAATTGATTATTTTTTTCTCTCCTGTGTTTTCGGGAGATATCGCTGCATATCCCCCGATAAAATATGAGCCAGCTCCTGGATATGGATACGGCAGCCCATATGGACAACCCGTGTATTATCCAATGCCACAACCAATGCCAGGCGCCCAAACACGCCCACCGATCGAAAGGATTATTGTTGACCCTGTTGCCGTTTGTGATCCATTAATAACTGACTGTTTTTGGCACAACTATTGGCCGATAAACCTTACTGAATAAAAGGATGTAGTTAAATTGACAAATGATTGCTTTTATTTATACCTCATTCTCCTTCTAACAATGATCAACACATCCCATTGAATTGGGACAAAATAAAGGTGGTTCCATGTACGTTGGTCTATTACGAAAATTATTGCAGCCTCTATCAGGTTTAACCGAAAATACTAGATAGTTTCTCCAAGTTTACTAACGGCTTTTTAGGGTTCCGTACCTCAAAAGGAAAAAAGGAACCCTTATAGGATCACTCGTGTGTCTGTCTGTCTGTCTGTCTGTCTGTCTGTCCGTCTGTCACAGCCAATTTGCTCCGAAACTACTGGACCGATTGATTTCAAATTTGGTATACATATGTAATTTAGTGACCGCAACAGGGATGCGTAACGTAAATTAATTAATTTTGAACATGGGGCCCACTTTTGGGGGATAACTTAGAAAATTAAAACAAAAAGTTGTGCAACTGAAATCGTGTGACATATCAAATGAAAGGGCTTATTGTGAGGATCTTAAACGTTTTTTTTTTTTTAATTTTAAGTAAAATAGTTTAGAAGTTATTTAGTAAAATAGGTGAAAATTGACCATTCCCCCCCCCTTATCTCCGAAACTACCGGGCCTACAATTTAAAAAAAAATACAGAAAATAGTTCTTTACCTATAGATTACAGGAAAACCTATACGAAGTCTATGGTATTTAAAGTAACATAGGAAATTTCAGTTTATCATGTATGGAACGGAACCCTCTCCACGCGGGTTTCACTCGCACTTGACCGGTTTTTTATTTTTTGAATTAATTACCCGTAGCTTGTATTTAGTGCAACTTCTTCATTATCGAGATCTATCAACTATTCACAATATCAGCAATAAACACAATTTAAATTAACGAAACAATAAATGTAATTACAAAAAAAACCTACTCTTCCGCAATTTAATAATTACTCTGACCTTGCCATAAAAAACTCACGAGCGAGAATCTCTGCATCTTTATTTTGAAATAAATTAATAGTAAAAAAACATTTTTAAAAGCTTTTATTTAAATGCCCTTAAATAAATAAAAAAAAACATTCAAATGAAATACATAAAGTTTTCCTTAGAAATACTTGTGTCGATCAAGTTACATATTGTATTTTTGTTCATTTACACAAGTAAATCTTGCGACAAGCTTTTATATCATATAAATTGTATAATTTAATAAATTGACGGGTGTGATTGAATATAAAATTTATTTTCTTAATTTTAGAGCATCTAAAAGCTTGTTTTTAAAAATGTTTTCTTACTATTAATTTATTTTTAGTTTTTAGTTTTCGCTTGACAAGTTTCTTAGAATGTTCATGTGATGCGGCATTGTTGCGTGGTCGTTTGCCTGTTTATTTAGCACACACATACAGTATCTGTGCTGTTAACCATTGAGGAGTGCCTTCGTAGGAGCCTACTTTGAGTGCTCATGCTCGTGCTTTGAGTATGACATGGCTACTATGTCATACTAAAACTTAAAACCAGCTATCATAATAAAATGCGTACACAAAATGTCGTGATTGTGCTGTTGACCGTTGAAGAGTTCCCTAGTCAGGAGCCAATCCTGCGTGCAGCCACCATGTCATGGTAAAACTTAAAACCGGCTATCATAATAAAATGCGTACACAAAATCCGAAATAAAAATTAAATTATTATTATTTTCGCCGAATCTTAAACTTGCCGAAATAATTCTTGCACAATTCGTTATTAGCCGAGTGGTGGTTTTCCCGAATATTATATATATTAGCATAATATTGATATGGCCGAATTTTATTTTGCATAATGTTGTTTAATATATATGTAAAGTTGCAGAATTTTTATAGCCCAAAATCCTGTCCGAATCTAGTTACAAAAAGGGGGGAAGGGGATTGAAACTTCCCACAAGGGGGGCTCGAGGGGCATTCATCTACGATACCTAACATTCGAAAACCACTCTTTTTTAACTTATATTCATTATTATATTTGTTTTTTGTAAAATCTGTGTTTTTTTGTCAAGTCCATGGAATCTATTTTAAGTCACAATCAGAATAATTTTTAATTTAAATACAGTAATATAAGCTTTATAAATACCTACAATATTCATCAGGCTCATAAAAGAAATGAGGTAAATTGAAATTTGATTTCAAAAACAAAGTTATAAATTTATATCTTTCTTATAATCTTTAAATCATTATTTCATTACCAAATGCAGAAAAAAGAATGCACGATGCCTACCTACTGTGCTTTATATTTACTTTTTGCATCACACTTGCTCGGAAAGGCTGTTATTATACGCAGGCGTACAGAGCAGCTGTAGCCTACTTACCTCCCAAGGGCAGTTATGGATTTTGTATGGGTTATAACTCCCGCTGACGGCGGAGCGAGCCGCAGCCGGCGGCGCGCGCGACCGCAAGCCGGCGGAGCTGCCCCGCGCTGATCGCAACGTACTTACAGTTTATGAACACCCACCTGATGGTGATTCACGATGTAAAATGGGAATAAAATTAATATATATACTTTTTTTGTCTAATTTTTATTTCATTTCCTCGCAAATGTGATGAAAAACATTGTGTGTATCACAGGCAGTAAGGGGATAACAAACTCGAGTCATAAAAGCCCTCGCCTATCGGCGTCGGGCTTCTAACAGACTCTCGTTAGTTATCCCCTTCTTACGGCCCTAGATGCACAATGTACATATTAAATTGCAATGTTTTATTTTTTTCTTGAATATCGAGTAAGGAAGGTATATCAGATGCAAACAGGGACTTCTAATATAAATAATTTGAAAAAACAAAATACATAAGAAGCTCATTTAACTTTGGTAAAGAGGAAATATGACATTAAATTGCAGTTATTTAAAGTATTGTTTTTGTTATGAAAATTCTTGATTTCATTGTTGGTAACTCTTAGTTTATGTTGTCGTCTCTTTTTCGTAATAAGCCAACGTACATGGAACCAACTTTATTTTCGCCCGAATTCAATGGGATGTGTTGTTTATTGCTAGAAGGAGAATGAGGTAAAAATAAAATCAATCATTTGTCAATTAAACAACTTCCCTTTATTGAGGAAGGTTTATTTCTTCCCCCGACGCCTGAGGGTTGTGCCCAGTGAAAGAGTCATAGATATTCATTCCCCAATCAACTACACCATAAACAACCCTTTCAACCGGTTGGCTTTGTGGAGCGCCACCATAAGGAGCTTGAGGATAGTAAGGACCTGGCATTGGTTGTGACATTACGTAGATAATAGGCATAGGTTGTTGCATTGGGTAGGTCGGAGCTATAGGTTGTTGCATTGGATAGTTCTGAGGCATGGGCTGTTGCATTAGGTAGTTCTGAGGCATGGGCTGTTGCATTGGGTAGTTCTGAGGCATGGGCTGTTGCATTAGGTAGTTCTGAGGCATGGGCTGTTGCATTGGGTAGTTCTGAGGCATGGGCTGTTGCATTGGGTAGTTCTGAGGCATGGGCTGTTGCGTGGGGTAGTTCTGAAGCATGGACTGTTGCGTTGCGTAGTTCTGAGGCGTGGGCTGTTGTGTTGCGTAGTTCTGAGGCATGGACTGTTGCATTGGGTAGGTCGGAGCAATAGGTTTTTGCACGGGGTAGTCCTGAGGCATGGGCTGTTGAATTGGGTAGTTCCGAGGCATGGGCTGTTGCGTTCCGTAGTTCTGAGGCATGGGCTGTTGCATTGCGTAGTTCTGAGGCGTGGGTTGTTGCGTTAGGTAGTTCTCAGGCGTGGACTGTTGTATTAGGTAGGTCGGAGCCATAGCTTTTTGCACTGGGTCGTTCTGAGGCATGGGCTGTTGCGTTGCGTAGTTCTGAGGCGTGGGCTGTTTCGTTGGGTAGTTCTGAGGCATGGGCTGTTGCGTTGCGTTGTTCTGAGGCATGGGCTGTTGCGTTGGATAGTTCTGAGGCATGGGCTGTTTTGTTAGGTAGTTCCGAGGTGAAGGTTGTTGCATTTGGCCGGGCTGAGGCGAGGATTGTGGTGCTGGGTCGTTCTGAGGCGAGGGTTGTTGCACTGAGTTGTTCGCAGGCAAGGGTCGTCCATATTGGTTGCTGTATATAGCTTTAGTAACTCGCTGGGGTTGCATCAACTGGTTTTTGGATCCCTGGGCAGCCACAAGTCCATTTCCCGAAAACCCTATAGAAGAAAAAATATATTTTCAACATCATAAATATCAATCGATTAGTACCTTCGCCTAAAAATGACATAAATATATAAAGATTTGAAGACATCAGTCTAAATGTCACTCAATATTATTATATCTGATTAAATCAAATTAAATTGAAGCAGATCTATTCATTTTTGGTTATGCATAACGTTTGGATAATAATTTAATTTATTTATTAATTTAATATAATTTAAACGCCATGAAATTTAGCGGACACCGTTTCGAATTGGACCCACTGCCAATTCGAAACGGTGTCCGCTAAATTTAAGATTGCCTAAACTTAAAATAAGAAACGTCAATCTCGATTTTGTATAGCTCTAAGGTTCAAAATCGAGTCTAACGTTTCTTATTTCAAATTTAGCGACTTCTAAATTTAGCGAAAACACGTTCGAATTGGCCCCAGTGTACACCAAAGTGCCGCATAAATTCACACAATTACATAGAAAATAAACAATGAACATAGATACAACAAATAAAACAATAACTAAACAGTTACACTTCCATCCATCAACTCGCAATATCTCATACACTCTGGACATAGATCGTCGTTAATCATGATGCCGAATATTAGCGGGCCCAAGATAGAACCCTGGCTGACACCAGACTGTCTTGGATAGGTTGGAGAAAGAAAACATCCAATCCAAACACGCATTGTCTACCACGCATATAGTTAGCAAACAGCCTCAGAAGTTTTGGAGTGAAACCAATACGGCATAACTTGTTAAGTAAGAGGTCATTATCGACGCGATCAAAGGCCCTTTTGAAGATTCTTTTAGATTTTGAGAAATAATATCCACCAGTGTCATGAGATTTGTATTAACTGAGCGTTTTGGTAGGAAACCATGTTGTTAGTTGCATAAAGAAACTTTTAACTGAGCGGTCAGTATTTTATAAATAACCAAATCAAATAGCTTCGCAGGCGTTGACGGTATAGCGATAAGACGATAATTCTCTACTAAAAAAAAGGGTAAATCAAGGATTCCTTACAGCCTTCCACTATTATTTGGCGGAATGGACAAATCCAGGGGGCTGGATATGAACAGTTCTGACTATATCTGTCCAATTAACGCTCATGTCTACTCAGCTCAAAAATTTTTATACGTCCAATGAGTAATTAAATAAAAAATAAAGCATTTCAAAAATAACATAACTAAAGATTTTTTTTCCATAATTATTAAATGTAACATAATTACAACAAAGTATTAAAATAGGGAATTTCGAAATTAACAAATATGTACTTACATGAGGTCCCCAGGACAGTGACGAGGAGAACGAGGGACACTTTGTTCAAGAACATGATTGCTCTCTAGCTGTTGAATCCAACTGCGCTCTGGAACGGTCCGGGTTCGTTTATATACCAGCGGTCTAGCTTATCAGTCTAGTGACGCTTGCAAAGCTCCGAGAGAAGGGAATCTGTAACAAGATAAGCCTTCCGGATGGAATAGTCCAGCAATAGGACCGATAATAACGATAACCCACGAGTCAGGTCAAGTATCATGTGACTGTGATGATCGTGTTGTTGCTGGTCAAAAATAATCTAGGTTACGCAAAAAATCGTTCAGGAAATGAGCTCGAATTCTGAATAATGTTGGATTTTACCAATACATGGGTTGCTATAGTATCTGGAAATGTTCTTTGCTTTCTCTGCAAAAAATAAGTTCAAATTGATGGCATACGACGCCGTTGAATATTATTAACTTTTTTATTTTCAGTCGATGTGCGGGTAGATGCAGGATGAAATTAGGTCGAACATATTTCTCAGTTGTAGCTACTACTACTACTGACCGCAAATACTGACGTAATAACGGGTCAGAGCCGTCAGTTGTTATTGGTTAGAACTGGAACTTATAATTCCTCTTATCGACCGAGCCAGCGAAGCGTCTCCGTTTCAGCTTGGGCGAAAATGCTTTCGTATGTCCAGTGAATGTCCGTCGGCTGTCCGGCGTCTGTCCATTTGTTCTCGTCTACAGGTCGCACTTCTAAACCGATTCTCGTGAAATTTTGAGAGCAGGATCAATAATTAAATATAATTTTTTGTCGATCCTCTTTTTAGAAATTTTTCAAAATGGCGGAGAAAATAATATGGGGAATTACAAACTTATTTACGGTGTTGGGAAACTGACCCGACCTATCTCGATGTATCAGTGTAACAGTTTTTCAACGGCAAAGTTAAGTTTGTCGCGAGGTCTACAGCTCACGGAACACTAGTCAGTAAATTTATATTCAGGACATAATGTGTACTGAATTATCGATAATTATATAACTCAGATCTTGTTGAATTTAATGGTAAAAAAAAAACATTTATAAGAACAAGCTTTAATTTAAATGCATTAAAATTAAGAAAATAAAATTGAAATTAAATAATACTCGTCAATTTATTACATTGTACAATTTATATGTTATAAAAGGTTTTCACCTTACCTGTGTATATTTATTTTATGAAATACATAACTTTTTTCTTAGAAATCCTTGTCTCAAGATCAAGTTACATAGGGATAAGCTCCCATTAGGGATAAGTTCGACTTTATACTGTTTATGTCATAATGCAGAATGTTGTTTTATCTACACCCATATCATAAAACCTCCGTTGTTTAATCAAAAACCATAGGAAATGACCACCATTTTGACAACCAATTAGGAAAAACCAGTGCTGCAATGTTATTTCTTTATCGTTTTTAGTAAAGAAATGAGATTAAATTTGGAACAGCTGTCAAAACTCAAGTGGGTCTCTATTCTAGTATCCATAGATATTAAACAGTTATTGATACGAAACATCAATTCAGTATGTTTTTTTTAATATAAACCGAACGACATTTGATCTCGAGTGACATGAGAATAGAGACTTCATTCGCTTGTCAATGATTTAAAAAAAAAATAGTCTTGACGGAGGATCGAATTGCCGCTATGTTGGTGTTTTGCTGAACGAAAGTAGAATTGTTGTTGAATTGAATAGAAAAAGTTGTTTGTAATTTACATTTTAGTTGAAAATATGAATAGTAAGTATTCTTCTCGGAGTGTGTGTGATGTGAAAATGCGCCGGATATCGGAAATATGCAGCCACGATTGCAACAAATAACTTGTTGCCAGAAAATATTGTTTCTGAACCCATCATGGAGTATTTATAATATGTGTGTGGATAAAGTTATGTATGCAACTCTGCATAATTTGGCCTTAAAATACACGTGCGATCTTATTATGAAACTCGCCTATCGGCTCATTTCATGAAAACCGCACTAGTGTTTTAAGGCCTATCATTATGCAACCGTTGCATAAACTACTATTATTTTATGTGTAATAAAGAGTTTACATACATAGGTATTGATCGTATTTTTGTTTATTTATACAGGTAAATCTCGCGTCAAGCATTTATATCATATAAATTGTATAATAAAATGTGATTGTGTAATTTTTGTATTTGTGTGTAAAATTGGTGACGGGTTTTATTTAAATTGAAATTTATTTTCTTTGTTTTAGAGTATTTCAATAAAAGCTTGTTTTCAAAAATGTTTTTTTTACTATTAATTTATATTTTCGTTTTTGTTTTCGTAGAACATGTTTCTAAGAATGTTCATGTCATGCGTCATTGTTTCATAGTCGTTTGCCTGTTAATTTAGGGATTTGACTCTACTTAAGGCCACGTATGCTTGGTCAGCAGCAAAGAGCTTTGCGCCTAAATAGACAACGGCATGGTTGATTAAATGCGTATACATCATTTCGTGTATGTGCTGTTAACCATTGAGGAGTGCCCTCATTAGAAGCTAACTTCAAGTGCAGGGGCTGGGTAATTCTAAAAAAAGTGGCACGTTACCTGTCAATTCGTTTTTGAATACAAAGTATGTCAAATTTGCGTTTTTTCAGAAAGAGTAAAAATATTAAAGATAGGTAAGTAAGCACAATTTTTTTATATCGAGGCCTAGCCATTTTATTTATTCCACTGTATTCGTTTTGTCAAAAATAATATGTAGGTACCATTTTTTACTGTAACCTGTCTTGTCCAAATGCGACATGCTTCCAGTTTATAGGTCTTTGAACTGTGTACTATTTTTTTAAATATATTTTATAATATATTTACAATAAGAATATCATGACATTCAATTAATAATGATATGGTCTTAAATAAATATTTTTATACAACAATATTCACACACGAAGCTTGTCCAGCGAATTTTTTTGCCGTTTTTATAGATAATGTTACGGAACCCTTCGTGCGCGAGCCCGACTCGCACTTGGCCGATTTTTCACCTAAATGCTCGTTTGGGGGGGGGGACGCCACCCTGTTCCCCCCCGTGCTTTCTGGACTTATTTCATGAGTACCACGTTCCACGTTCGCTCATTATCGATAACAAGATATAATTACCGAAGCTAGTATTCGCCACGAATTTTAAATACAGTTGGGGTTGTAAAAACCCACCACTTACGGTGACGCTCTCGTCAGGCTTATCGTGTTCCTCTCGAGACGAATTCCACGAGCTTTTGTTCATCTCGAAATTCTCACGAAAAGAGCCCGGGTGGCAGTGTGTGGCGGGTGTGGCGGGCATATCCAGTCCGACCTCAGCTTATATTATACTAAGTTATAGTCTTTTATCTACACCCATATTATAAAACCTCCATAATGTAATCAAAAACCGGTCATCATGACCACCATGATAACGACCTGTACTGTAATGCTATTACAGTATCGATTTTAGTATCGTAATGGTCATAACGATACATATATGAGCTACAGGCCGGCGCGCCGCCGTCGCCGCAGCCGGCGGGGCCCCATCGTCGCCGTGTCGCCGTTTATAATACGAGTATGTGTGTAGATAAAGTTATGTATGCAACTCTGCATAATTTCGCCTTAAAACACACGTGCGATCTTATTATGGAAACCGCACTAGTGTTTTAAGGCCTATCATTATGCAACCGTTGCATAAACTACTATTATGACTACACTTACACTGCGTTTCTAACTATATAGCTACTTCTATTTCCTGTATAAGGTAAAGGCACCTATTACCGTGGTAGTTAAGCAAGTTTTCAAGTAAGAGCCAAAAATTAAGGGTATCAAGACAGCGTAACGAGAGTAAGGATTTTTATAATGAAAGTATATAGATTTAACTTGTTATTTTGTAGGTTTATGGTCTAATTCTAGGTAGTAACTAATGGTTAAATATTTATTAAAGCCAAAATGCCTAAATCCCCTATTACCGTGGTATTGAATAGGTTGTGATCCTAATACCGCGAATTTGGTTCCTATTGCCGAGGGTAAGAATTAATGACAGTTTTGGTTCCGTACATTTCTTTGACAATTTATTTTTAGAATATTGAAATATAAATGAAGTCTTAGGTACTTATAGTTTTAGAATTATAACAAATTAATTAAAATAATCAATCATTTAAATCGAAAAGCGATGTTTGGTTACAAGTAACTAATAATAATAATAATAATAATAAATAAATAAATAATCAGGGGACAATCTTTACACAAATCGATCTAGTCCCAAAGTAAGCTCTAAAGGCTTGTGTTATGAGTACTAGACGACGATATAAATACTTGTATAGAGAAATAAATACTTAAATACATAGGAAACATCCAAGACTCAGGAACAAACATTCATGCTCATCAGACAAATATTTGCCCTTACCGGGGATCGAACCCGGGACGCTTGCGTCGGAGGCAGGGTCACTACCAACTAGGCTAACCGCGTCGTCAACTAATAATAATTAATTACAAAACAAAAACATACTGACTTTACACTAGAATTTAAATTGATTTTACCGTAACATTTGAGCTCAAAAAATATATAGTATATACCTAGTATTAGTCCCACTGATATAAAAACTATAGCTGAGTAGGAAGAACAACAGATTTCGATAGATAAGCAAAACTACCAAAATCAAAATAATGGTTATTACAAAGATATAAGAACCACGGTACCCTAAATTAGTTATTTCATTACGTTGTCACTCGGTAATAGGTAATATAAGAGGAACCTATCTCCGACTCTTACTAATCTTGAATAAATCGGAATTAGGTTCCCATATATCCTATTACCGAGGGTTATCTGTGTATACCATCGGTAATAAGTTTAATTAACAGTGCTGTAAATCCTAATTACGACCCATACAAATGATAAGAAGTAGTCATTTTTTTAAAACAAATCGAAAATATATACTTCCATTTGCTTATAAAATCAAACTCATAAAACTAGGAAGTAAATCTTTGATTTTATCTGTATATTTAAACGAATTATTAATTTAAGGGTGTCTATAGAAACCACTAATATAATGCTTACGTTTTTATCAAAAATTAAGGCCTTCTTGTATATTTTTCATACCACGGATATAGCTCTTTAGCTGCTTAGATAGATGAACATTTCAATAACACAAAAAGTTTAGATACTATACTGACAATTAATTTAAAAAAGAATGCCAACTGAACCTAAAGTATTTACGTATTACCGTGGTATACCTCGGAATTAGGAGCCACAGTGAAAAATGGATCCAAATACCGAGGTATTTTATATTCTATTTTTTACATATTCCCAAACAAAATATCAGAAAAATAGTATTTCGAAGTCGTAAACGAAACTATAATAAATCTTTTAAAAAACATAGCATTAGATTAGTTATTACAATTATTACGCAAATCGCTAAGTAAGATGCGAGAGCACTTACGTATGACCTAACGTGTTTGTATGGGATAAGCTGCTCCTGCGTCGCCGGTGCTGGAATTGACGAGTTGCAAGTTCTTTGCTTGATGCATACGCACCCGCGCCAGTAAATCCAATAGACAACTGAGTACGCTTTGGTCTTGTGAAAAAAGATTCTTAATCAGTCAAGCCATTTGCTAAAAAAACACGTATTTAAAAACACCACGATAATGGGTGTCGATTTTCATGGGGTCGTTAATAGGTGCCTTTACCTTATACCTCTTTAAGATGTATAAACATATTTAAAGATTTAAATAATTACCACAGCCAAAGGAAATCGTAAAAAGCTGTAGCAAATCTAGAATAGAGATGGCCTGCCAGAGCTGCCACATCACGAATTTTGAGCATTTTTCGAATGAATTGGGTTTTAAACCGTTTGTCACGTGATTACGAATGCCAATCACGACGCGTGACGTCATAGCTATTGTTTACGTGCAGCTCCGGATTTCGCTGATTGGTGGAAAGCTTGGTAGGGGCTAGGAGCCACTCCAGCGAAATCCAGCAGAGAAACCAGCATGAAAGCTTAATGAAAGACGTAAACGCGTAGAGGTTATCTTTATGAGGTTATCGTTCGCGTCAGTGCGAGACAGACATCCGAGCGGACTTCTCTCTCTCGCACTCATGCGACTCGATGGACAAAAAACTAGCAATTTTCATTGATAACTTTAATTAATATTTATAGCACACAATCACGTATCGATAATAAAAATTACAATAGCCCTAACAAAAATATAAAACTAAATTCATAAAAATCAATTACATCGCATATCGCGCTACGATGAATAAAACTAAAATTACTACGGTGAAACATGCCCGAGATTCGTGTCGTACCCTTTTTTTCTCTTTTTTCATGACCCAAGTACCTACACGGTAATAAGACGAGAATATTCCGCTGCCGCTGTCTTCTTGATTTACCACACGATTTTCATCTTCAACCTTGCTTGGGGAACACTTCTCGTTTCGTTGAGGCTGTCACTGTTGTTCTCGTGCAAATTGTGATACGATTTTTGGAATTTCCTCTATGCTGATGTGTACGGCGAGCGAGTCTTCTGCTGCAGTTGATGTGTTGATGACTACTTGATCTCCCACACGATTTTTACCTTCTCTAACCTCGCTTCAGGGAACACTTCTAGTTTCGTTGAGGCTGTCACTGTTGTTCTTGTGCAAATTGTGATACGATTTTTGGAATGTCCTCTTTGCCGATGTGTACGGCGAGCGAGTCTTCTGCTGCAGTTGATGTGTTGATGACTACTTGATCTCCCACACGATTTTTATCTTCTCTAACCTCGCTTCAGGGAACACTTCTAGTTTCATTGAGGCTGTCCCTGTTGTTCTCGTGAAAATTGTGATACGATTTTTGGAATTTCCTCTATGCTGATGTGTACGGCGAGCGAGTCTTCTGCTGCAGTTGATGTGTTGATGACTACTTGATCTCCCACACGATTTTTATCTTCTCTAACCTCGCTTCAGGGAACACTTCTAGTTTCATTGAGGCTGTCCCTGTTGTTCTCGTGCAAATTGTGATTCGATTTTTGGAATTTCCTCTATGCTGATGTGTACGGCGAGCGAGTCTTCTGCTGCAGTTGATGTGTTGATGACTTCTTGATCTCCCACACGATTTTTATCTTCTCTAACCTCGCTTCAGGGAACACTTCTAGTTTCTTTGAGGCTGTCTCTGTTGTTCTCGTGCAAATTGTGATACGATTTTTGGAATTTCCTCTATGCCGATGTGTACGGCGAGCGAGTTTTCTGCTGCAGTTGATGTGTTGATGACTTCTTGATCTCCCACACGATTTTTATCTTCTCTAACCTCGCTTCAGGGAACACTTCTAGTTTCATTGAGGCTGTCCCTGTTGTTCTCGTGCAAATTGTGATACGATTTTTGGAATTTCCTCTATGCTGATGTGTACGGCGAGCGAGTCTTCTGCTGCAGTTGATGTGTTGATGACTACTTGATCTCCCACACGATTTTTATCTTCTCTAACCTCGCTTCAGGGAACACTTCTAGTTTCATTGAGGCTGTCCCTGTTGTTCTCGTGCAAATTGTGATACGATTTTTGGAATTTCCTCTATGCTGATGTGTACGGCGAGCGAGTCTTCTGCTGCAGTTGATGTGTTGATGACTTCTTGATCTCCCACACGATTTTTATCTTCTCTAACCTCGCTTCAGGGAACACTTCTAGTTTCTTTGAGGCTGTCTCTGTTGTTCTCGTGCAAATTGTGATACGATTTTTGGAATTTCCTCTATGCCGATGTGTACGGCGAGCGAGTCTTCTGCTGCAGTTGATGTGTTGATGACTTCTTGATCTCCCACACGATTTTTATCTTCTCTAACCTCGCTTCAGGTAACACTTCTAGTTTCGTTGAGGCTGTCCCTGTTGTTCTCGTGCTAATTGTGATACGATTTTTGGAATTTTCTCTATGCTGATGTGTACGGCGAGCGAGTCCTCTGCTGCAGTTGATGTGTTCAAGATAATGCATTAAAATATAATTCGGCGTTAAAATATAATTCAACGGCCGACTATCCTAAACCAAGGTTGGTACAGTATTGAGTATTTCGGCGATATCGCGCGTCCCCCGCGCACTGCCCCACGTCCCATACGTGCCGTTTTCATTTCGTTCATTATAATAAATCATTAACTAAACTAAAACTAAACTAGTTAACTAAAGCACTCGGAATCTCGGAAACAATAAAAACTCAACACTTTCGATATGTAACCCGCTTTGAATCAGTACGGCGCGGTGATAAATAAGTACGCGAGCGAAACGCTGTTGGGTACGATGACGTCACGAGCTCATTAACCTATCGCCAGCGAATTTCTCCGATTTAACCGAGGTGCAGTTTCTAAGCAAATTTATAAGTCCTACTAGTGGACTCGCCACAGCTTCACCCTATTTCAGATAAGTGTTTATTACAATATCTGGGACCTCGCTTGAAAAAAGCATGTCGAGAGTAATTTTTACGAGCAGCGCTGACGTGGAAGTGATTTCTAGGACGTAAGGAGTGATACGGAACAATGAAACTTACATTCTGTAAGCCATCTCTTATTCTATAAGTCCCATCCATCTCGGGTCGCCACCTTCCCTAAAACATGGTTGAGGGAGACGATGGCTGAGATACGCGTCATACTCGTGAACGGGTGCTGTCTGTGTGGTCCGGACGGTTCATGCTCGCAAGGACCTTTTAAAATTGTTACCTTTTAATTTATTCGTTTGTGCGTTATCTGAACCTGACCAGAGAGACTTCATAGTGTTCTCTATACTATATTCTATAGGGTTTCATATTCGATATTTGAATTATTAGGACATCAAATATTTTTATTTCAAATTACTATTATTATTTTCATATTTGGAGACCTTACATCTCCTTCTTGATACTTGACCGTGGAGACAGTCTACATCTTCATTTAACCTAGATTAGGTAATCAATTTAGATGTTTCTTTATTTTAATTATTATTATGATGACCCTTAGAGGCTTTATACATCTCTAAGTAGCTTAACTTGTCCAGACGCGGAGACTATACATCTCCCTTATTAGTTATTTATTAGAATTAATTTTTACCTATTAGGATTGTTTGCTGCCCTTTTCATGTGTTAGTTTTAGTTAAAACTCTAATGTAAAAGTTGAAAAAAGAAAACTTACTGCTGAGTTTCTTGCGGCGTTTCTTCTCAGCAGATGTCACCTTTCGAAGCGCTGGTAGCTTCAGACATGTAAAAGAGCCCATGTGGCCTACTTGCAAAATAAATATTTTCATTTTCATTTTCATATTCATTTTTCATGGAGCCACTAGTAATAAAATTGTTTCGGAATAAATAGATTCCAATTTCAATTTTTGATTAGCATATAACTAAACGATTTCCTAGTTTCCACAAAAACGCTACGTTACAACTTACATGAGATCCCCAGCCGACGAGGAGAATAAAAAAGGCTTTGCTCAGGAACATTATTGCTCTAGTTTACAAACTCGACTATGATCTAAAATAGTCTGGGTTTGTTTATATACTAGCAGTCACTACTGGATTATCAATTTAATAACTAATGGGAAACTCCAATCAAAGGGGCCAATCACAAAACGAGCTGTTATAACGGATGTTTAACTTTACGGGTCAGGTAAAGAAACATGTGACTAACTGTGTTGTTGCTGGTCAAAAATAATCTGGTTATACAAGAAATCTTTCAGGAAATGAGCCTGAATCCTGAATAATGTTAGGTCTTACCAAAACAAGGCTTGCTTCAGTATGTTGAAATGTTCTTACTTTTTCTGCAAAGATTGAGAAGTTCGACTCGATGGCGTACGAAGCTATGGAATTTTCTAAACTTTTTAACCGACTCAAAAATAAGGAGGAGGTTCTCAATTCGGCTGTTTTTTTTATGTTTGTTACTTCAGAATTCCGTCATTTATAAACGGATTTTGAAATTTTTTTTTTGATTCGGTAGGTTATATCTCCAGTTTGGTCCCGTTGTAGTCAAAGTTGAGTTATGATGAGAGGATCTATGAGGAATCGATGGAACTCTTCAAATATTATAGGCAAGCATATAGGAATTTTAATATTTTCTATAATAACTCAAGCAGTTACGTTCCAAAAGCATTATTTGGTGAAGTGGAACTGTTGATGAAGACCACAGATGATCATCGGAACTACTAAACGTTGAGTATTTCACAGTTGGCGATTAAATTGCTGTATAAAGTTCTGAAGCAACTTATGTCCATGAAAATTCATGTAGTAAAATTGAAGAACCAGGAGAACTCAACGATTGACATCCTTGCCACGTAGATAGCAACAGTCTGTAAATAGTGATGAGCAATTGGCATTATGCTATTGTTACTTGATGTAGTAAATGTGTGTCGTTAAATCACAGGATAATAAATAAAATGTCAAAAAAGCTTACTTTTCAATGGCTATTTGAAGTCGGTTTTTTAATTTATAAATTATATGATTATTGTTTGTTATTAATCGATGCGGATTAAATCCGGTGAAATTTTTAATTCGTAGGTATTGTAACGCATTGCCTAAAGTAAACTTATCGATAAGCTTTAGCTCAACAGTTGTTAACAGTTTCATTATTTTGTTTTTGTTTCTTTCATTATTAGCACTTGGCTTGTGAATAATAACATTATTTGAAGTTTATCTCCTGACCGCAGACACTGACGCAATAACGGATCAGATCCGTCAGTCGTTACTGGTTAGAACTGGAACTGATAATTTATCTTATCAGTAAATTAACATTCAGGGCATGCGTATTGAATAATTGATAACTACACGGAGAAAATGTTGTGGGAATTGTTAAAATCATAAAGTTGTAATAATTACTATCCTAGTATTTTAATGTTTAATATCTGACTATGGTTGTAGTTGTAGAGCCAAACAGTAATCCTCACTAGATTATTACTGTTCGAACGGGCCGGGGTACTATCACACTCTCACAGAATATCGGCGTAAAGTAATAGCTTGCTATTGCATTTCGTACGGTGAGTGATGAGATCCGGAGGCCTATTCCCTCATCCCCATCCCATCCCCATTCCCCATCCTTCCTAGACTGGCAACGCATTGGCAGCACCTCTGGTGATGCAGATGTCTATGGGCGGCGGTGGTTGCTTACCATCAGGTAACCCGCCTGCTCGTTTGCCACTCTCCTAACATTAAAAAGTTAAAATGTCAACAAACAACAAATGCGCTTTATCACCGAGTTTGGGATGAAAGAAAATTTACATTAAAAAAACAAACCATTGAAAAAAGAATTACATAAGATTGAATCAACCTTATTTTTGTCCCAAATCAACAGGATGTGGTGATAATTGTTAAAAAGAGAATGAGGAATAAATAAAAGCAAACATTTGTCAATTAAACAATATCCTTTTATTCAGGAAGGTTTATTTATAGTTCCTCGGCGGCGGAAGGTCGCCCAGTTAAAGATTCTTAGGCATTTGTTCCCAAATCAACTGCACCATCAATAATCCACCATCCATATGGAGCTTGAGGATGGTAAGGTACTGGCATTGGTTGTGGCACTGCGTACGGAATAGGCAAAACTTATTGCATTAGGTAGGTTGGAGCTATAAGTTGTTGCATTGGGTAGTTATGAGGCATGACCTGTTGCATTGGGTAGTTCTGAGGCATGGGCTGTTGCGTTAGGTAGTTCTGAGGCATGGGCTGTTGTGTTGGGTAGTTCTGAGGCATGGGCTATTGCATTGGGTAGTTCTGAGGCATGGACTGTTGCATTGGATAGGTCAGGGCCATAGGTTGTTGCATTGGGTGGTTTTGAGGCACGGGCTGTTGCGCGGAGTAATTCTGAGGCATGGGCTGTTGCGTTGGATAGTTCTGAGGCATGGGCTGTTGCGTTGGATAGTTTTGAGGCAAAGGCTGTTGCGTTCAGTAGTTCTGTGGCATGGGCTGTTGCGTTAGGTTGTTCTGAGGTGAGGGTTGTTGCATTGAGCCGATCTGAGGCGAGGATTGTTGTGTTAGGTAGTTCTGAGGCGAGGTTTGTTGCATTTATTTCCAAATCAACTAGACCATCAATAATCCTTACGATCGGTGGGGATGTTTGGGCGCCACCATAAGGAGCTTGAGGATAGTATGGTACTGGCATTGGTTGAGGCACTTCGTAGGGAATATACAAAGGTTGTTGCATTGGGTAGGTCAGGGCTATAGGTTGTAGCATCTGGTAGTTCTGAGGCATGGGCTGTTGCATTGGGTAGTTATGAGGCATGGGCTGTTGCGTTGGGTAGTTCTGAGGCATGGGCTGTGGCGTTGGGTAGTTCTGAGGCATGGGCTGTTGCGTTGGGTAGTTCTGAGGCATGGGCTGTTGCGTTGGGTAGTTCTGAGGCATGGGCTGTTGCGTTGGGTAGTTCTGAGGCATGGGCTGTTGCGTTGGGTAGTTCTGAGGCATGGGCTGTTGCGTTGGGTAGTTCTTAGGCATGGGTTGTTGCGTTGGGTAGTTATGAGGCATGGGCTGTTGCGTTGGGTGGTTCTGAGGTGAGGGTTGTTGCATTGGGCCGGTCTGAGGCGAGGATAGTTTTGTTGGGTAGTTCTGAGGCGAGGGTTGTTGCATTGAGTAGTTCGCTGGCAAGGGTCGTCCATATTAGTTGACGTATGTAGCTCTAGTAACTCGCTGGGGTTGCATCAACAGTTTGTTGGATTCCTGGGCAGCAACAAGTTCATTTCCCGAAAACCCTATAGAAGAAAAATAAATAAATGTGATAAATATCAATCGATTAGTAGCTTACCCTATAAACGACATAAATATATAGCGATATGAGGAGATGAGTTTAAACGTCACTCAATATTATTATATTTGATTAAATCAAATAATATTGAAGCAGATCTATTGGTTAGACATAACGTTTAGATATAAACAGTTCTAACTATATCTGTCCAATTAATAATATATATTTTTTTATTTTATTTAAAATCAGACAACAAAAGTCAACAAATTGTTTTAGTTACACTTATTCTACGTTAGTATTTTATAATTAACATTGATTTTGTCCTTTGAGCAAGCTTCCACATCAAAGGACAATCTAATTTATTAGCGATCATCTTCAAGATGCCGTTGCCGCTGCCCCGCACTCTGTCTAAAAGTGATGTCGTTTTCTTACGCCATACTGCATCGAAACCGTCTGTGCGTGCCTCAACAAACATGGTCGAAGCTACAGAATTGCGGCAACCGCAACAGCATCCTGAAGGCATTGTTATACTGACCGCGCAGAGCATTATAAGCCCTTTGAGTATATCCGACCCACAGACTCGACGAGTACAGAGAAGTGCAGAACGCTTTGAAAAGCGTTAATTTGACTTCATCCGTACATCGTGCAAATCTGCGGGCCAGCATGTTTGCCCGGACTGACAATGCTCTGCGCTCCCTCTCCATATCTGCATCATCCCTAAGGTCTTCCGTCAGCAAATGTCCAAGGTACTTGAACTGGTGCACTCTCCTAAGGGATACACCACTGAGTACAATAGGAGGAAAAAAGAAAGGACATTTGTTTCTCGCCTTAAAAATCATGTACTCAGTTTTTTTGACGTTATACGTCAACCCATGGGATGCAGCATACGACTCACACACACCGAGCAACTGACGCAAAGCAGTGACTGAGGGAGCCAGCAGTACCATATCGTCCGCATAACTGATATTATTGACACAGACACCATCAACAAAGCATCCGACTTGCATGCTACTGAGTCTCTCAACCAGCGCATTAACGTACAGATTGAAAAGCAGAGGTGAGCTCAAACCCCCCTGCCTCACCCCGCATTCCAATCTGCACTACTTTTTTTCTATATTTATTGAATCTAAAATAATTACAACAGAAGTATTAAAATAGAGAATTTCGGAATAAAAAAATGAGTACTTACATGAGGTCCCCAGGACAGTGACGAGGAGAATGAGGGAAACTTTGTTCAAGAACATGATTGCTGTCTAGCTGTTGAATCCAACTGCGCTCTGAAACGGTCCAGGTTCGCTTATATACTAGCGGTCTAGCTTATCAGTCTAGTGACGCTTGCAAAGCTCCGAGAGAGAGCGAACTGTAACAAGATAAGCCTTCCCGGATGATTCCATCTTTTTTTGAACTTTTCAACATTAAGCCCGATTATATCGACAACCTACGAGTCAGGTCAAGTATCATCTGACTGACCGTGTCACATGATACTGGCACGAATAATCTGGCTGGTCAAAAATAATCTAGGCTATGCAAAATGTCGTTCAGGAAATGAGCCCGAATTCTTAATAATGTTGGGTCTTACCAAGATATGGTTTACTTTAGTAACTTGAAATGTTCTTTGCTTTCTCTGCAAAAATTAACTTTACTTTTTGCGAGTTTGCGACCCATTAGGATTGTTTGCTGCCCTTTTCATGTGTTAGTTTAAATTAAAACTCTAATGTAAAAGTTGGAAAAAAAAGACTTACTGTTGAGTTTTTTGCGGCGTTTTTTCTCAGCAGATGTCACCTTTCGAAGCGCTGGTAGCTTCAGATATTTAAAAGAGTCCATGTGGCCTACTTGCAAAATAAATATTTACATTTTCATTTTCATAATGTAATCTTGTTTAAAGGAGTTATAGCGTTGTAATTTTTTTTATTTTTCAAACAAGTTATACACGTCTTAAATGTAGTTAATCGGTTTTAGTGTAGTATTTTTAATATGAATCAAAATAATATTCTACAAATAAAAGGACTTTAACTAAATTTTAACGCACTAATGTTTATAACTTGTTTTTAGTGTCGTGTCTTGTATACACTTTTTAAATTAAAAAACCGGTCAAGTGCGAGTCTGACTCGCGCGCCGAGGGTTCCTTACTTACCTATGAAAAAGAAACAGTTACTTATAGATATGGAACCCTAAAAATAAAAAAGTAATAATTTCACAACCGGGTAACCATTTACAACCTCCCTATGAAATAAGGCAAAAAATTACTTTCGCAAGCTCCTATCTCCGTGCAATCGTCGAGTGTGATACGACTTTGCAAAGGTTATTCCGTTTAACATTTTTTTTATGTGATGTAGTTACTAATTTACGGTTTTCGGACTTTTTGCTTTATTTGTGCTGTAAGACACTGCTTCTTGCCAAATTTCATGATTCTAGGTCACCGGGAAGTACCCTATACGTTTTGATTCCCTTTGGATTCCCTTGAAAGTATCAAAATATGTGACATAAACGGCCATATCGTTTGATTGCGGTGACTTAGAAGGCTGATTTTTTCACAGCTTCAGGAGATTGCAGACTTGAGGATTTGATAATAATTTGAACTTGTTACCTCCACGGGTTCCTAAGAAAAAGGTCTTGACAGACAGACAGACAGACAGACACACAGACAAACGGACAAACAAGTGATCCTATAAGGGTTCCTTTTTCCCTTTTGAGGTACGGAACTCTAAAAAACGCTCATAAATCCGCAAAAGTATTAAAACGAGCATATGGTTTTTATAGTTTTGTATTTAAAGCGAGGTTAAAAGAAAAAAATACATTAACCGCTTAGATAAACTAAAGCATAGTTTTTTTGGTTAGACAGGTTCCAGGATTGAAAACTTGTAAAAATCATGCATTTAGACATGTTAGGTGTCTCTGTATCGTCAAAAGCAAATAACATAAAAAATAAAACCAAGATAGATCGATAGAGAATTTCTCGCTATCTTACGCCATTAAAAAAAAGTCAAAAACGGACTTAGAGGAGTTTTAGTCAGAGCACGGCAGGAAGGGTTTGAATGAATTTAAAATCTATTTACTCAATTACAAAGCATTTAAATAAAAACTTGCTTTTAAAAATATTTTTTATTTTTACTATTAATTTATTATAAAACAAAGCCACGATGATGCCGAGATGCAGAGATTATCGCTCGTGAGTTTTTAGTCCAAGGTCTCAATAAAGATTTAAATTACAGAAGAATAGGTTATTTTTAATAACATTAATGGTTTCCGGTAATTGTACCCGTGCTTAATGCTGAAATTTTAAATAGTTGATAGATCTCGATAATGAAGAACTTGCACTAAGAACAAGCTATGTGTAATTAATTCAAAAAAATAATAAGCTGTTAGTAAAGTTGGAGGAACTATCTACTATTTTGCAGTTCAACCTGATAGAAACTGCAATCATTTTCGTAATAGGCCAACATACATGGAACCAACTTTACTTTTGTCCCAATTCAATGGGATGTGTATTGCTAGGAGAATGAGGTAAAAATAAAAGCAATCATTTCAATTAAACAACTTCCTTTTATTGAGGACGGTTTATTACTCCCCCCGACGCCCGAGGGTTGTGCCCAGTTCCAGATTTATAGACATTCATTAACCAATCGACTACACCATAAACAACCCCATCAACCGGCTGGCCTTGTGGAGCGCCAACAGGAGCATAAGAAGCTTGAGAATAGTAACCTGGCATTGGTTGTGGCATTTGATAATACACGGGTTGTCCATATGGGTTGCTGTATCCATATACGATCGGATTTGCAGTGACATCTCCCGAAAACCCTGGAGAGCAAAAAAACTATTTTTAATATTATTAATATCAATGGATTAGTACCTCACTCTATAAATGACATTAACATTTAACGATTCAGGAAAAAAACTTTGAATTCAAAAAAATATATTTATATTTGAATAACGTGTCAAATTATATCTAGGCAGCTCTGTGGATGTTTCATCAAAAGATCTGACTATATCTGTCCAATTAACGCTTAAGTCTGTTCACTTTTCCATACATTAAATGAGTAATTAAATAAAAAATATTGCATTTAAAAAACCAGAACAAAAGAAAAGAAAAATCTATATTTATTAAATATAAAACTAGTGGCTCCGTGAGCTGTAGACCTCACAACAACCTATTTCAAAAAATTGAATCTACAACAAAAACCCTTTGAAAATTAAGAAATAATGATTGCCCTTCGGAAGTTATTTACATAGAAACGTCAGATATAATGTCAATTAAGTGATCAATTAAAGGCATCGAAATCTGTGTCAAGTAAATGAACACAGTAAGAATCAGTTGAGAACTGCGACCTGTAGACGAGAACAAATGGACAGACGGACAGCCGACGGACATCCGCTGGACATACGAAAGCTTTTTTTTTGTCCAAGCTGAAACGGAGACGCTTCGCTCGTCGATAATTACAACAAAAGTATTAAAATAAGGAATTTCGAAATTAAAAAAATAGTACTTACATGTGGTCCCCAGGACAGCGACGAGGAGAACGAGGGACACTTTGTTCAAGAACATGATTGCTCTCTAGCTGTTGAATCCAACTGAGCTCTGGACCGGTCCAGGTTCGCTTATATACTAGCGGCCTAGCTTATCAGTCTAGTGACGCTTGCAAAGCTCCGACAGAAGGAAATCTGTAACAAGATAAGCCTTCCGGATGGAATATTCCAGCAATAAGACAGATTAATAACGATAACCCACGAGTCAGGTCCAACCGTGTTGTTGCTGGTCTAAAATAGTCTAGTTATGCAGGAAATCTATCAGAAAATGAGCCTGAATCCTGAATAACCAGTCTTACCAATACAAGGTTTGCTATAGTATCTTGAAATTTTCTTTTCTTTGTCTGCAAAGATTAAGAAGTTTGAGAAGATGGCATACGACGTTGTTGTATTTTCTAACTTTTTGGACGACATTAATCGATGCACGAATAAATTAGAGATCGAATCAGGTAGAACTTACAGTGGACTTCTGTTAAAGTTACACTCCCGGATTAGGACCATCCGTTGAAGTTGCTAGTTCTCTAGTTGTGTGTGTGTGTGTCTGTGTGTGTGTGTGTGTGTGTGTGCGTGTGTGTGTGTGTGTGTGTGCGTGTGCGGGTGAGCGTGAGTGTGTGCGTGTGTCTGTATGTTTGTTACCACTCAGCTCCATATGGCTGAACGAAGCTTTATGAAACGTCGTATACAGACCTTAGCTGCTGGAATAGGAAATAGGGTAATTTTTATCCCGGCGAAGTCAAAATGTCCTAAGGGAATAATTATAAGCGAATTTAAGGCGGACGAAGTCGCGGGCGGAAGCTATATTTTATAAATGCGTAAACGCGTTGGTTACGTTTTCACGTCTAAACCGCTGAGCCAATTTTGATGACTTTTGGTATAGAGATAGATTGGACTTTGGAGAAGCACATAGGTTACTTAAATTATTATTCTACGCAGACAAAGTCGTGGACACCAGCTAGTACATATATACAGGTTATACCTAAAACCAACGATAAAACGAAAGGAGGTGGTAGGGTGGCTCAACTACCTACTGGTGGGTAGCTACTAGATTAATTTCACAATTTTGAAAACTACACTAGATTTCGGTTTTTTTAAACGTTATGTGACATATGAGTGTAGTGTTGTGTTGTAATATTGTATTCCAATTTCAAATTATCCTCCAACATCTACCTTTATTTTCAAAATTCAAATTTTGGTTCCAAACGAATAACCGCAATATGAGGTCCTTTTATAGTAAATTAGCCTTGTGTCTAAAACTGCCGCGTAAATAAGTACATGTTGAAATATTTTAAGAAGTACACTAAATTTATATTTTTTTTATTGTTATGTGCAAGTTTAGTGTTTTAACTTTTTTTTTAATAAAACAAACAAGTCGAATTTTGAAAAATCAAAAGTTTATTTGATTTCTTTATTATATCGCTACTGCATCATGATATAAAAAAAAATGTTTATGACATTCGATAGCATAGTTTTTCAGAAACATCATGCAATATACAGATTTACGAAATATTAAAATTTGCACTCGTAGCACTCCAAATAATGAATCAGGTTATCCAAAACCACGAGTTTTATAAAAGTGCCATTAAGTATCTCGAACACTACGATATTTTTACAAAAGTCAAAATTACTTAATCTAGTAACTTTTGAGCTGCCCTATCAGCTCCTTTCGTTTCATCGTTGTGTTAGGGACATCCTGTATATATAAATAGCTACCAATGAAATAATTGTAACATTAAATACCAAGCACCCCACGCTTCTAACTATAATTGAATAATTTGTTAATAACTTAATTTTTATTCTAACCTTATCCTAAATTGATTAGTAATAATTGATTGTTGGTATTTCTATTACTGTAACACCGACTCTTAATAGGTACTTAAAATATATTTTTTACTTTTTAGTTCGGGCTGCTGTTAAAACGTGTTTTTTTTTAGTTTTTTAAACTGAAATTCTAAAATGTAGTCTGTAAGAACACTGTGAACCAAAGGCAAAAATCATCCTTTTCATACAAAACGCGATAACGATTTCTATCCCTTAAATGTTAACCGATTTTGACATATAGGTACCGATTTTGATAGGTTATCAGTCAGAACTAAATCTAGGTCTATACGTTTTTTGAATTTTGATTAAAGATCAAAAGAGCCAAATAAGCCCGAAATTAGTTTCGTATGACAATACTGACGACATCACAATAAAACTGTTTCTATTAATTATAGTGAAAAAATCAAACTTATAGACCTAGATTTTGTTCTGACTGGCCACCTATCTAAAATTGGTGAACATCGGTTAATATTTAAGGGGTGGAAATCGTTATCGCCTTTTGTATGAAAAGCCATAGGTTCACACTCCTCTTAACATTGTCCATCTGCATGGTTTATTTATGTGTTTAATCCAATATTTCGTCATGGTGGGGCATGTAATTTTGTATTTGTGCAAAAGTGTATTTACTGCGTAAATAAAATACACACTTGCATGCCTCATCATGACAAAATATTGTATGATACACATAAATACATCAGATGCTAACCGACTCCAAATTCACTTAAATAATCGAGACAAACGCGGAAAATGCGGCGTTACCAGTTAAGCTTTGAAATACACATACATACATACATATTATCACGCCCGAAATCCCTAATGGGGTGGGCAGAGCCACAAGACTACTTGTGGCCACGTTTGATTAATTAGTCCTAAGATGGTATGATGAACCGTATGGTGACAGGTGATCAGCCCATCGCCCATACAGATAGTCCACCATGTTGGAGAGGACCCGTCCCTTAGTCGACTTTTACGACATGCCAGGATGATAAGCATCTGCACGCATTCTATGCGATTTCTTCACTCCCAGTGCAGCAGAGGAGTGCGCCTTTGAAATACGCCTCTTATAATCAAAGTAATTTCTACATAAATCAAATGTGACCGACTGAGTTCTTGCTTTAGTATAACACAGAATGGTGTCCTTGAAAACATTAAAAAGGTCGCTAAGTATGTGAAGATTGTCCTGGTTCATGTTATCAGTAAAAACAAAGTAATCGATAGCTCAGATGTGCCGCGGGTAAACCCCAGTGCCGCATGGCACCATTGCCGCGACCAGTAAGCGAGCTTGACGCGATACCGAGGCTTACCGAACACGGTTATTGATAACTTTTTGAACTGGAATGGTTTGTACAACTTGCATTTACTAGTTTTATCTGAATTATTGTGATCCTGAAAATAACATTTAATGTGCAAGAAGTAAAGCTTTTTCACATGTATGAATATGGTTGCCAACCGTACTATAGAAGCCTAAGAAGAAGTAACCGCCGCGAGTCAGGCTCCCTATCCAAATACATCACACGAATTTTCCATTTTATTAAATAGATTCAAGTTAAAATCATAGGATACCGCCCAAAATAATAATAATAATGTGATAATAATGTAAATGTGATAATATTGTAATGTGATAGTGTAATGTGATATAAATGTAAATGTGACACTAATAATATCCATAATTATATTAGATTATTTATGAATAATAATAACAGCCAATGTTCCCAAAATTGCATGCCTTTACGGTGAAATAATGTACTGTTTTTTTTTCAATATTAACATCCTGTAACCCCTCACTTCAAGCAATAAATAATTACGATTAGGATTAGGTATGATTATGAATGTAAGCGTACTTGCGATATTTTAAACAAGTATTACACTAATTTAAGGTCTAACGCATTATTAAAATACCTAAACTACTTGATCACTTTTCATATCTTAAATCAAAAAACATCTACAGCAGCAACTTTTAAAACCAAGACAAGTTTGAAGTGAACATGGAACGTAGTTTTTCCATGGAAATATTTGGAAATATTACTTTTATTTGTTGGTATCTAACTCTGCTTTGATGCACTGTTCTTCGTAAATTAATCGTTGGTTTAACGGAAGCAGCAATATTATAGATTTATAAAAGTGCCATCTATGCGTAAACGACAAACGACTCTCAACATCAATTGCTTTGAACTAAAAGTTGTCATTAAGAAAACATAGGTAGCGCTGATCGATATAATGATGCTGAGTACTTCTCGTTTGGTTGGCGGGCGTAAATCTTGTAGTACTTCTGGCGGAATTCTTTTTGTATTGAGGCGAAAACCGACGCAGTATTTTTTTTTTATTTACGCCCATATCATAAAACCTCCATAATGTAATCAAAAACCGTAGGAAATGACCAGCATTATGACAGCCAATTAGGTAAAACCAGTACTGTAATGTTCTTTATTAATTACAGTATCGATTTTAGTATCGTAATGAGATTAAATTTGGAACAGCTGTCAACACTCAAGTGGGTCTCCATTCTAGTATCCATAGATATAAAAACAGGTATTGATACAAAACATCAATTCAGTATGTTTTTTTAATATAAACCGCACGACATTTGATTTCGAGTGACATGAGAATAGAGACTTCATTCGTTTGTCTATGATTTAAATAAAAAATTGTTTTGATGGAGGATCGAATTGCCGCCATTACTGCTTTCATCATTCATGTTGGTTTTTTGCTGAACGAAAGTAGAATTGTAAAAAGTTGTTTGTAATTTACATTTTAGTTGAAAATATGAATAGTAGTTGGAGAGGCAGGAACAAACCTTTTTGAAGTTGACGCCGGCACTTATCCAATATTGAGTTCGTGTTTTAGCACACACGAAAGAAATGATAATGTTCACAGTAACACTTGTAACTTGGGTATCACTGCAGTTATTTGCATGCACAGCACTTGAGTTTTTATAGTTTTTGGAGTCGTTCAGCAATTTTTGCTTTAGAGACTTGCGCGCGCGGCTGGTATCTTTTCGTTGCTATTAGGTTTGGGGAGCGGGAAGGGATCAAGGTTGCCATATATATAATAAAAAAGATGCGTTCGAGGAGAGTGTTTGAATATAAACAAAATAATGAAAGATTTAATGAGAAATGAGTTAAATTAATATAAAATAATAATATCGGCGCAGCCAGTAGTCTCCTCGGAGTGACTGTGTGATGTGAAAATGCGCCGGATATCGTAAATGCAGGCACGATTGCAACAAATAACTTGTTGCCAGAAAATATTGTTTCTGAACACATCATGGAGGATTTATAATATGTGTGTAGATAAAGTTATGTATGCAACTCTACATAATTTGGCCTTAAAACACACGTGCGATCTTATTATGGAACTCGCTTAAAAGCTCGTTTCATAAAACCGCACTAGTGTTTTAAGGCCTATCATTATGCAACCGTTGCATAAACTACTATTGTCGCAGAGTACGCCGACGGTTTTTTCTATCTCGCTCCCGCCGATGGGGACTGTAGTTCCCTCTCGCTCCGCGCCGCCGGTGAAAGCGCAAATACCTTCGTTCTCGTTCGACACCCAACCACGTAACTCGAAGCCAGCCTGTGTACATGGGTGACGTCTCTGGTTATTTGTTTTGCCTCTTCTAGTGTGTCAAAGCTCTGCAGGAATACCAGTTATCAAACTTGGTTATTTACGACGAACAAGGGCAGATAATCGTCCATGTAGTGATGGTTTTCTATTGCTCTTGCGGCTTGCGGATATTCTTGGGCGTACTCTCTTGCATTTCTGTTTTTATGTAGAGGGCGGTGCATGAAGAAGATAATAATAATAATATAATTATTTATTTATTTACCATATAAGGAAGCAAATTACATAAGCTAGCATGAACTCATTAATTATGTTTAGCCACCGCTGCTAAACTAGGTGGGAACCTGTATTTCAACAGTCAGCGCTCATCCCCAAAAGATAATATTTTTGTACTGTGATCCAGCTAACGATAAGAATAGACAATAATTCTTCCAATTAATATTATCTAAATACAAACATATCCTAGTAAAATAAAAATTATTTATCAGAGAATAAGGTTGTGTGTGTGTTTGTGTGTGTGTGTGTGTGTGTGTGGAATAGAGATGCAACGGATATCCGGTTACTATCCGGTATCCGGCCTATCCGGCCATGATTTTACTATCCGGCCGGATACCGGATAGTGAGTCAGTATCCGGCCGGATACCGGATAGTAAAAACTTGGGTCAGAAATACGATAAAACAAAGAAAAGTCGTCAGACATAAACAAAAACAACGTCAGTTATTAAATTAAAACAGTTTTTTTTTATTTAAGTATAAAACTAACATGTGACATCAAGTCGTGCACGTTCGAATATTCCCTACTGACGTAATAAAGCGCGTATTGAACCTCAAAGGGCCTCCTCGCGCACTTACAATTCGTAACAAGTTAAAACTTGCTCGTCGCGCGAAGCCCGCGCCAGCTAACACAGCTTTAGAGATAGCTGGTGTGCGGCCGGATATCCGGTTGCCGGATATCCGGCTATCCGGCCAATGGCCATGACGGGCATTCCACACTAGAGATGCAACGGATAGTGGTTTGGTCGGATACCGGATACCGGGTATCCGGCCAAACCACTATCCGTTGCATCTCTAGTGTGGAATGCACCGAAAATGACGGAGGTCATGCGATACTCGCCCGGCTGGCCCTCCCGCCGGTCGCCTCTCCATAGAAAGCGTAGCATAGCGCGATGTCGATAATGCGACAATGGGGTCAAGAAATACTGGAACCGCTGTAAAATCAATGGAGCGCCTGGATGCGCCAGCTACGCGGCCTAGATGCACTAAATATACCTAGGTGCTACGACGCCGTACGAGCCGTTCGCTGCGAAGTCCACACGTTCGTAGACGCGAGCGTGATGGTGTAGCGACTCTTTATGGTGTATATTTCTCATCCCCCTTTTCCGCACGACGCGTTATGCGTAAGAGCGAGATGCGAGTCTCGCTCGCGGGTCGCTGCAGTATCACTTAGACGTTCCCGAATAGAGGCGCAGGGCGACTTTAATTGTGCCATCTGCGTGGGTCATTGTCCAAAACACTGCTGCGGCGTAGTCTTCTACGCTCGCGTCTACGAACGTGTGGACTTCGTAGCGAACGGCTGGTACGGCGTCGTAGCACCTAGGTATATTCAGTGTACCTAGGCCGCGTAGCTGGTGCATCCAGCAGGATTTTGCAGCGGTTTCGGTATTTCTTGATCCCATTCAGTGTTGATGTCCCACAATTACTATTACCTTAGGTGTTGTCCAGGGTCTGATGATGGAGTCGCCAGCTAGCTATAGGAATTCCTCAGTTAAACAACCTAACCCGGACGTGTTCGGGCTCATTGTGTTTGTCTTGACACGTGCTATAAATGTTATAGTTTAATAGAATACAACACTAATGAGAGCGCCACTGGATGCATGATACAGGCTTAAGGCATAGTATAAAGATGGGAAGTAGGCCATCTTCGCCCCAATCCGCGATATAATTGCCTACTGTGTCAGGGTTGTCTCCTGTTCAATAGGTAATTTGAACAGAGACAATTCTGGAATCGATGAATTATTAAGACACTCAAACACACAGCAATACGTTCTCCTGAGATTATCACACATTTTTCAATCATTTAGCGGTGCCGAAAAGCCGTGACGCGCGAACCTCGTGCGGTGTTAGCCCCGACTGGCGCACTGATAAACGGGTTTATTTTTGTTTAAGTGTGCGTGCGGCGACGCATAGACACTTTGGCGCACACATACAAGCCGCGCGCGTTACAAACGCATAAAGATGGGAAGTAAGTTATCTTCATACAAACGTATGAAGATAACTTACTTCCCATCTTTATACTATGCTTAAGGTTGACGTGTCTTTTAATTTAGTGTTACTCGTCAGTATACTAACATAGGATCTTAATAATTGTAACTAACACCTAAGGACATAACGAACACAGTATGAGAGATGTATTGTTGTATACCTAATTTACTTGCCACCGACTTCGATATATTTAATTTATTACTGAATTAACAAATATATCTGATGTTTGTAGGTAATTAAGTACCGGCCAGTCGTTATTTCTTAGTTTTCAAAGGGTTTTTGGAGTCGGTTTTGTTATTTGTAAAAATAAATTTTATATTTAGCTTTTTAGTGAATATGATGTAATATACTATAGTTTCATTATATCCACTTTTACCAAATGACGATAGGATTATGTCAACAGCTCATCTACCTTTGTAAAATATTGCGTTCAGAATGCAAGGACTGTTGACCGTTAAACTTTTGACCGCCAAGCATGTCTGAGAAGTAACACGAATTTCAACTTTAAGTCAAGGTAATGAAGGGCTTTTTTACCCTGAATTCGCTGACGGCTGCAGCCGACTGGGGCGGTCAAAAGGTTAAAGAGTTATTTTCCGAACCCCACTATCAGTTCCGATTTGGCAGATGCGCTTTAACGAGATCATGTTGCTTAGCGACAGAGACAATGATGTGTCATCATTATTCGTTGACTGTCTATCATTGAAGAGTTCCAAGTAGTAATTCGTGGACTCTGTAGGGTGAGAACCAGGAGCGAAGTAAGAACACAGTGTCTCGATACAAGTAGGGGTAGCACCACACTCTCACAGATTATCGGCGTAAAGTAATAGCTTGCTATTGCGTTTCGTACGGTGAGTGACGAGATCCCGAGGCCTATTCCCTCGTCCCCATCCCATCCCCATTCCCCATCCTCCTTAGACTGGCAACGCATTGGCAGCACCTCCGGTGTTGCAGATGTCCATGGGCGGCGGTGACCACTTTCCATCAGGTGGGCCGTCAGCTCGTTTGTCAGTCAAATGACATAAAACATAAAAAAAAATTACATAATATGAAGAGTCTGAATCTACCAGCGCTTCGAAAGGTGACATCTGCTGACAAGAAATGCCGCAAGAAACTCGGCAGTAAGTTTTGTATTGTCATCCGAATTGCATACACATGTTTTAAATATTTACGACAATTAGAAGTAGGTTAAAATTACGCTGAAAATTCCATTACATACACACAGGTCAAACTAAAAAAACCTGTTAAAAAATATATACGGGTCGAATAGACTTCCTCCTTCATAGAAAACATCCTCCTTTTTTGAAGTCGGTTAAAAAGTAGTATTTTGTCCATAAGTGTTAGTTACAATAACTGCAATTTAATTCAATTTATTTTATTTAAATCTCGCTCTATACACACATACATACGTGGTATGTAAAAACGCAAAATTAGAAACTATTTTGTTCAAATTCATCAATATATATTTATTTTTATTTTGCCTTGAATAACATTAATCTATTATAACTTCTGGTTATACACCTGACAAATTATAATCAATCTAATTATTTTTATTAGTAGTACTTGACAAATTTCGATAATATCGAGAAAGTATCGTATGTGTCCCATCACTAACAGGGCGGTCCGTGGAACGCATAAGCTTGAGCGCACCAATCACAGCGCAGTACATGTCCCCCGCGCCCCGCAAGTTATTCAGCTTTGGTTTCCTAGCAAAAGTAAGGCTAAGCGGTGTCTTTAGGATATATGGTCTGTGATTCAACCTGATAGAGGCTGCAATAATTTTCATAATAGGCCAACGTACATGGAACAAACTTTATTTTCGTCCCGATTCAATGGGATGTGTTGTTTATTGCTAGAAGGAGAGTAGCATTGCAAGCTGTATAAGAGCTTTATATCAGTTTATTTGAATACTATAAGCTGTACTACAGGTGTTTAAGCTCATACAGCCCTTATAAGTTAAAAAGGGCCCCATTTATACAGCTTTTCGGGTTATTAGAGCTGTACAGTAGCTGTTCAGTAGCTGTACAAGCAATAGATAAGCTGTATAATAGCTGTAATTCGGTGTAAAAGTAAACCTTAGCACTACAGATTATCTTTTATAAGTATGATTTAAGAATATAAGTTTTAAATAGGTTTTTACGAAGAATTACAATAGAATAAAAAATATTTAAATCTAAAATGTCTTCTGTTCATTCGTAATATTTGTAATGGCGACAATAAATGACAAATAAGTGAATAAGTAATAAAGTGTAGTTAAGACATAGGATCTTGAGAGCAGTTATATTACTACTGGTAAGTGCCATAATGTGATAATTGCCTGTGCACAGGAGAATATAAACAGGAGAACACGAGAGGAAAATCTCTATATACTCAGTGACAGCCAAGCAGCACTCAAAGCGCTCAAGTCGCCGAGAGTGGACTCAAGACTGGTCTATAATGGTGTCCAAGCATTAAACGAACTTGGTAGACAGAACAAGGTGACACTGGTATGGATCCCAGGACACGAAGGCTTCACCGGTAATGAGACAGCGGACGAGCTTGCAAGGGAAGGGTCAATGAACGAACACATTGGACCGGAACCCTTCGTGGGACTCTCACAGGGAACCATAAAAACAGCCCTAACCAACCATGCCAGGGACATCCACCACCTAGAGTGGAATTCCTTGGCTGGCCTAAGGCATTCAAAGCTCTTTACAGGGAGCGTAGACTCAAGCTGGACCAATAAACTTTGGAATCTCAGCCGTAAACAGCTCAGATACATAATCGGAGTATTCACGGGTCACTTCGGGTTCAAGTATATCTTAGCCAAGATGGGACTGTCTGACAACACAAGCTGTAGAATGTGTGGCGAAGAGGAAGAAACAATGAAACACATCATGTGCGAATGGGACGCCCTCACCAAACTAAGAATGAAAATACTTGGCAATGGTTATCCAGAACCAGGGGAATTCAAGGCACTACCACTGCGCTCCACAAGTCACTTCATTGAAGTGGTGGAGAATGCTATGGATAGTGCTTAGGAAAAAGGGGTAATTACACAAAAGATCCCATAGGGTCGAAGTGTATCCGCAAGGACCCCACCCTCTAAGATAAGATAAGATAACTGATAAGGTAAAAGTGCTGATTATTATTTATTGTTAACATGTGTATCTTTTCTGGCAAAATATTCACGCGCCTGCTTAATAATCAAGAGAAACATAACAAAAATATCTAAAACTGGTACATAAGTTAGTGTTTGTTTTTAAGGTTAAGGTCTTTTTTTAAATGTCAATTCTAAGGCTAAAGTCAATTTATTTTAGCTGTTTATAATAATATGACTTTAGTTTTTGTTAAATATTTGCAAGTGTATCTTTAATTATATTTTCAAATATGTTTTTATTCATAGTAAAATGGCGACAGTTTTTAAACAGCCTAAAGGATAGTTGGAGAGCATTATAATCTTAGTAGCTGCACTATGTAATTAATGGATTCACTTCTACAGCTTTTGGATTTAAATCAGCTTTGTAATAGAATATTTTTATACGTTTGACTGTATTTCGCCTTTCCGTACATAAGTTATAATTCCCGTTAGAGATCGATTAAATGACGATTTACTATTATTACTTATATTTGTGTCGTAGTTTTTTATACTTAAGTATTCATTTTTGATTCGTTTCTTGACTGCACCCGATCTATTTCTTTGGTTCCACATATTCACACTGTCCGAAATAGATTCGAGCAACTGTCAGTATTACAGACTAAGGCTGTAATATGACTGCCATTAATTCATTTGGTTTTATAATACACTCCTTGTCAGAAATCATAAAATTACTATACTTATACGAGTGCAAAATTACGCTAAAAAATAGCTTTAAGCGACTTGGTCAGAAATACAGACAAAAAACTGTACTACAGCTGTCATTTATTTTTATAGTTTTATAATAACCTTACAGAAGTACTATTAAGCACTATTATACTTATATAGTGTAAAATTACGCCATACGTATTAGTTTTAAATCGAAGTTGACAAATACTTTTGTACAGCAACAAGTATCCGGTACTCCAGAACACATATTTTTTAGCTGTCCGACCTATAGTACATCTCTATACGACATTCTCCCAAAGGGTATTCCACGCCCTATCAACTTTCAGTCTCTTTTATGTTTTTCGCAACCTTCCGTTGCTGTCAGTCTAATGAAGTACATCCAAATTCATAATATAAAACTTTAATCTAATTTTATAACTAATTATTTAATCTTTATCACTTGACCATCCTTCTTTCCTTTATCATCATTCCTCCAGTTACTAATAATAACTAATAATAATTGGTCTTTTGTATTCGTCTTGTATTGTCTGTGTCGTCCTTAACATGAATGTTGTTTGTTTTAGGTACTCCATCCGAACCTCCCTCAAATTAAAAGTATTATAATTTAGTTTCTGAACATTCTCGCGTCGTCGTCTAAAGTCAACTTTGATATTGGTGAAATACATCTCGTCTACAAAACAGAGATGTGAAAGCCACTTTAAAAAAAAAAAGTGTCCGGTGATCCTTTACTACAGCCTCTATACAGCTTTAATGATAGAATAAGCTTGTAGCGTCACACAACACTTAAAGTTTTATAACGGAGTTTACAGATACTTTTTTACAGCAACAAGTACCAATTGATACTACAATACAGCCTGTATAGAGCTTTTATGTATTTAATTTAGTTATAGCTTTCATTGTGTGTTTGTGGTGTTATTGCTAAAAGTGTATTTCAAACGCAATTGTTGTATTGTTTCTGAATATTGTTTCTATCTATCTTTAACGATAGAATTAGCTCGAAGTGCCACACAACACTTAAAGTTGTATAGTAGATTTTTAATATTCCTTTATAATGATTTTATACAGCTTGAGCTCAGGTTAGTGTGCTCTGACACTCTTATAAGTCCTTTAAAACACTCTAAGTTCTAAATTTGCTGGTATATTGATTTTACCGACACTTAAATGCTACTTGGTAATGAGGTAAAAATAAAAGCAATCATTTGTCAATTAAACAACTTCCTTTTATTGAGGACGGTTTATTACTTCCCCCGACGCCTAAAAGTTGAACCCAGTTACAGAATGATAGAGATTCATTCCCCAATCAACTCCACCATAAACAACCCTATCAACCGGATCGGGTTGTGGAGCGCGACGATAAGGAGCTTGAGAATAGTAAGGATCTGCAATTGGTTGTTGCATTGGATAATACACGGATTGTCCATATTGGCTACCGTATCCATATCCAGGAGCTGACTGATATCGTAAGCTCGGATATGCAGCGACATCTCCCGAAAACCCTGGAGAGAAAAAAACAAATAATTTTAAAAATATCAACATATTAGTACCTCACTCTATAAATGACATTATCATGTAACGATTCAGGAAAACAACTTTGAATTCAAACAAATCTATATATATAAAAGAAGAAGCTGACTGAGTGATTGACAGACTGACTGATCGGGTGACATATCAACCCACAGCCAAAACTGCTGGAACTAGAAGTCTGAAATTTGGTACAGGTATTCTTTGTGTAGTGCAGGTGCCCGCTAAGAAAGGATTTTACGATAATCAATCCCTAAAGGGGTGAAAGAGGGGTAAAAATCCGTCATTTGTAGGGTTCCGTACCCAAAGGGTAAAAACGGGACGATTAATGGTCAGCCGACGGATGTCCGCTGGACATACGAAAGCATTTTTGCCCAAGCTGAAACGGAGACGTTTCGCTCGCTTCGCTCGCTCGGTCGATAATTACAACAAAAGAATTTAAATAAAGAATTTCGAAATTAAAAAAATTAGTACTTACATGAGGTCCCCAGGACAGCGACGAGGAGAACGAGGGACACTTTGTTCAAGAACATGATTGCTCTCTAGCTGTTGAATCCAACTGTGCTCTGGACCGGTCCAGGTTCGCTTATATACTAGCGGCCTGGCTTATCAGTCTAGTGACGCTTGCAAAGCTCCGAGAGAAGGGAATCTGTAACAAGATAAGCCTTCCGGATGGAATATTCCAGCAATAAGACCGATAATAACGATAACCCACGAGTCAAGTCCAACCGTGGTGTTGCTGGTCAAAAATAGTCTAGTTATCCCTTTATAGGGCAGTTTTTTAGGGTTCCGTACCTCGAAAGGAAAAAAGGAACCCTTATAGGATCACTCGGTTGTCTGTCTGTCTGTCCGTCTGTCTGTCTGTCTGTCTGTCAAGACCTTTTTCTCAGGACCTTTTTATCAAGTTGAAATTAATATCAAATACTCAGGTCTGTAATCTCTTGAAGCTATAAAAATAAACCTTATAAGTCACCGCAATCAAAAGATATGGCCGTTTATGTCTCATATTTTGATACTTTCAAGGGAATCCAAAGGGAATCAAAACCTATAGGGTACTTCCCGTTGACCTAGACTCATGAAATTTGGCAAGAGGCAGTTTCTTACAGCACAAGTACAGGAAAATGTCCGAAAACCGTGAATTTGTAATTAAATCACATAAAAAAAAGTTAAACGGAATAACCTTTGCAAAGTCGTATCACACTCTACGACTGAACGGATATAGGAGCTTGCAAAAGTTCTTTTTTGTCTTATTTCATAGGTAGATTGTAAATGGATACCCCGTTGTTGAAAGCCATTTTTTTCTGGGTTTCGTACTTACAAGGTACTGCTTCTTTTTCATACGTAATTACGGAACCCTCGGCGCGCTAGTCAGACTCGCACTTGACCGGTTTTTTTGGTGAATTTGAATTTCTACTATCAGAATATGTTTAGGGGTACATACGGGTCAGCATTTGTGAGTAATTAACTAGTTGATTTATTCGGGTTTGGCTGTAGGGGGTGTTTTCATATGAAACCAAGACCGTTTAGAGAATAAGCTGGGTGGTTATTTTAAACCATGACCGATTAGAGCCATATTTTGTAAATCAAGCTAATTATACTTTTTTTTGTACTTTTATAAACATCTTGTCTTCTGAACTGACGGGCATTTTCTCTAAGTCTATGGGATGGACATATAAATCAAACAAAATAATAATTATCAGAGGCGAAGCGTGAGGGTAAGCCGGTGTATCATTTCTATTTTTAAACATTATATTATTACTAATTAAATATTGTATTTATATAAAAAAACATGTAATATGCAACTTTTATGTTAATAAAAGAAATAATTAATAATATTATAATGTTTGAGTTAATAAATTATGCACCGGCTTACCCTCACGCTTCGCCTCTGATAATTATAATCACTGTCCGGTCATGACAACTTTTTCATTCAACACACCTAACTCCGTACCTGATGTTTGAGACCCAATAACATCTTTATCTACACCCATATCATAAAACCTCCATTTGTTAATCAAAAACCGTATGAAATGACCACCATTTTGACCACCAATTAGGAAAAACCAGTGCTGCGATGAAGAAATAACATGACTTCTTTATCGTTTTCAGTAAAGAAATGAGATTAAATTTGGAACAGCTGTCAAACTCAAGTGGGTCTCTATTCTAGTATCCATAGATATTAAAACAGTTATTGATACGAAACGTCAATTCAGTATGTTTTTTTATTATAAACTGCACAATATTTGATCTCGAGTGACGTGAGAATAGAGACTTCATCCGTTTGTCTATGATTTAAAACAAAAAATGGTCTTGACGGACGGCCGCCATTATGTTGACGTATTGCTGAATGAAAGTAGAATTTTGTTGAATTGAATAGAAAAAGTTGTTTGTAATTTACATTTTAGTTGAAAATATGAATAGTAAGTAGTCTTCTCGGAGTGTGTGTGATGTGAAAATGCGCCGGATATCGGAAATATGCAGCCACGATTGCAACAAATAACTTGTTGCCAGAAAATATTGTTTCTAAACCCATCATGGAGGATTTATAATATGTGTGTAGATAAAGTTATGTATGCAACTCTGCATAATTTGGCCTTAAAACACACGTGCGATCTTATTATGAAACTCGCTAAAAGCTCGTTTCATAAAACCGCACTAGTGTTTTAAGGCCTATCATTATGCAACCGTTGCATAAACTACTATTGCTCATTAATTGATCAAAGAATAAACTGTATTTTCGAGTGAAGTGGTATTTTGACTGTATAAAAATTAACTGCAATAATCTCAAATAAACAAAAAACAACAAAGAAAATTCAAATTCAAATTCTAACGTAAAATTCTATTCAAACTGCCTGTTGCATACAAAATGATTATGTGCTTTGTAAAAGTAAATTGGAATTGAGATGTATGCACCAAATTGAAGAATTATAACTGAATCACTCATGTACTTAACTCGGATCACTTGAAACTCACATTTAAAAACTACTAAAATGAATAATTGTATACCTACGCGATGGCGAAAATTTTTCATCAAACCCATACGTGTGGGGTAATCCATAGATATGGATAGGTCTTCAAAAATGATATTGAGGTTTCTAATATATATATTTTCTAAACTGAATAGTATGCGCGAGAGACACTTCCAAATTGGTAAAATGTGTGTGTGTTCCCGTAACTTCTAAAATAAGAGAATGATAAAACTTAAAAAAAAATATGATATACATTAATTTTATTTAATACGTCATAAATCGTAAACCGCAAGTTACCTTTAATTCAATCAACTCAAATATAAAAATAAAAAACATTTAATTTCATAAACATAAACCGTGAACCATTATTTTGTAATAATAAATCTGTAATAGCGCGTAAGTAAATAAGATAATGGTACGGAACCCTACGTGCGGGAGTCCGACTCGCACTTGGCCGATTTTGTAAGAGGTGTGACGCCAGGCGGCTCTCCCGGCCTTCCTGCTTTGCTCTCGAAGGATAATTTATTTAAAATTAACTCAATCGCAATTTAACAATTAATATCAATTACCAATTAATCTATCACCAAATCCCAACTGGGATGAAATTAATAGTAGGGACGCTTGGAATCATTTGGCTTTTGCGCTCGGAAACTGTCGAAATTCTCTTTGCATAGGTACTGAATAAAGTAAATCGGTTTAGTCGTTTTAGCGTGAAAGCGCAACAGACAGACAGACGAGTTACTTCCGCATTTATAATATTAGTAAGGATAGTAAGGATTATCGGAATAAATTAAATATATATACATATAGAAGTCGGTGGCAAGTAAATTAAGTATACAACTATACATCTCTCATACTGTGTTATTTTACTTGCCACCAACTTCAATATATTTAATTTATTACTGAATTAACAAATATATCTGATGTTTGTAGGTAATTTACTAACGGCCAGTCTTTATTTCTTAGTTTTCAAAGGGTTTTTGGAGTCGGGTTTGTTAATTGTTATTATGTTAGTTTTAGATATATGTAATTTTAAAGTTGCAAAAAGACTTACTGCATGTGAAAGAGCCCGTAAGGCCTACTTGCAAAATAAATATTTTCATTTTCATTACTACAAGTTAGTATATTATCTATTATTGGCCATAAAAAATCTTCAAAAACTGTCAATGATGGAAACTTCATAGTACATTGTGCATCTGGGGCGGTAAGAAGAGGATAACTAACGAGAGTCTGTTGGAAAACCGATGCTGATAGGCGAGGGCTTTTAATGACTCGAGTTTAGTATTCCTTTACCGCTCGTGATACATACAATGTTTTTCATCACATTTACGAGGAAATTAAATAAAAATTAGACAAATATATATATATTATTCCCATTGTACACCGTGAATTACGATCAGGTGGGTAGAATAAACTGTAGGTACGTCGCGACCACCGCGGGAGCCGGCGCCGCGCGCAACCCACCGGCCTGGGGCACGCCCCGCCCACGGGAGTTATGGATTTTGTATGGTTTATAACTCCCGCTGAAGGCGGGGCGTATAGAGGAGTTAAATCGGCTATAGCTACTCTCTTCGCCTGCGTATAATAACACCCTTTCCGAGCAAGTGAGATGAAAATTTATATCCTTATAAATAAGCAGTCCTTGATTTGACTTAGATTTGTATAAAACGGTCGACATCATTGTTGACTTATATGTGTACTGATTTGAAAAAATGATACCTGACCGAGTTCCTTGCCGGCTCTTCTCAGTAGAGGATTTTTTCCGAACCGGTGGTAGATTCATTCCTTGACCTTCATAAGAGCTTGTAAAAGCCTAAATTGAATAAAGATAGTTTGACTTTGAAAGCTTTGAGGGCCTTTTCCAATAGACACTGAAGTCAGCGATATAATTAAATAAAAATACCATTATCTTTTAAACCAACCTTAACCTTTGTTCACCCCAGTGTTACTACTAGAATTCAGATATCACTTCCTGTTATCGTTTCTGCGAACATATACGCAAACTTAGCGATAAGACTTGTGACTACCATTACACTAGATTCTGACCTATGACCATTACATTAGATTCTGAGTGGCACGCTCGTTGAATAGCCAATCACGCGGCCTTGACCCGGGAAAAACCCAATATATGGGTTTTTCCCTTGACGTAAAGCGGCATGCATGGGACGTGGGGCAGGGCGCGGGGGACGAGCGATATCGCCGATATACTCAGTACTTTACCGACCTTGGTTTAGGATAGTCGACCGTTGAATTATATTTTAAAGCCCAATTATAGTAGTAATTATTTTTCTTGTCCCGATCCCATTAGCTACTTATCAGGGGGGTTAGCACGACACGCCCGCGAGTCGTTTGTGGCTTAGTGCGTCTCTGTCTAACTAGTCAAGTATGTAAGGGATGCACTGAGCGACAAACGACTCGCGGGCAGGTCGTGCTAGACGTGCAGACAAAAAAAGCCATTGTCTTTTATTGTGAAGTGTAGCCGCTAATCTCTACTTTGAAATAGAAGGTAGTACCTGCAAACAATATTTCACACAAAGGCCATCTTTATGTTTAAGGTAAAAAGGTTCACATTAAAACGCAGAGCACGTCAGGTGTTGAACATTTTGCATTTAAAACGCTTCGATGTGTTGTTTTAAATACAAAATTTTCATCACCTAACAGGCCCTATGTTTTAATGTGAACCATCTGAACTCAGACATAAAGACGCCGTTTGTGTGAAATAGTGTTTGCAGTTACTACCATCCATTTCAAAGTAGTGAGTTGCGGTTACACTTCACAATGAAAGATAATGGCTTTGTTTACCAGATAAGTAGCTAATGCGATCGGGACAAGAAAAAGAATTACTACTATATATTTTAACACATTATCATGAACACACGTTGGCCTAAATTGCATACCTCGTAACTCCATTTTTTGAAAATCATGTTTCGACTCTTTTATATAGCACTATTCTGAACGCATCGGCGTAAATTAATAGCTTGCTATTGCGTTTCGTACGGTGAGTGACGAGATCCGGAGGCCTGTTCCCTCATCCCCATCCCATCCCCATTCCCCATCCTCCCTAGACTGGCAACGCATTGGCAGCACCTCTGGTGTTGCAGATGTCCATGGGCGGCGACCACTTTCCATCTGGTGGGCCGTTAGCTCGTTTGCCAGTCAACTGACATAAAAAAAAACTAGCGGCAAAGCTCTTAAATACCAAAAATAAACCGTTTACGTTTAAAAAGCAAAATAGAAAACCTCGCAACTCCCGACCGCTTTTTTGTAAAAGAAATACCACGTATCTCCCCCCTGTCACTCCCTTCAGTACAGTTTGCGATGGCGTTGAAAACGTAGAAAACGGGTGCTGAATAACAGGTATGTGTAATAAGGTTCTATGATTTTACTGATTGTGTATTCAGTGTATTCTTGATACATATTTATCATATTTAAGAGACCATATATGCTAAGGTTGCGTAGTTTGGCGATCTATTTTTGACAGGGACTACGTGTTTGTTCTTTGAACATAATAAACTTGAACATTTGTTCTTGAAATGTTTAAACGTGAAAACACGATCAGTAATAAAAACCTCGATACTTTTATTTTTCAAACATAACGCTCTTTTGACATATTTTTGGTTGAATCTTCGAAACCCTATGGTCTTTAACGATGATTTTTGGTTAAATACTTGAGTAACAACGAAGTTGTTGTTCAATTCGCTTAAAAGGATTTTTTAATAGATTTTATGGTTCTCTAATAAACAGCATAAAAACTCAGATTTGCGTGAACGCGTGCGCGCGCGGCGGTTGTAACAGCCACGGCTGAGAGCGAGCTATTTTAAAATGAAACCCAACGTCATAGAGTTCAGTTCTGATTGATGCAAAATGAGGTGCTTAATCTTGTCATATGTGGGCTCTTAAACACATTAGACTATTGAAAATGCCGTTTGGTTGCGTGCCGTGGACATAATGAGGTTTGCTTCGCGTGGATCTTTACGCATGAAGATTAGTTACTTGGTTTTCTACACAATAACTACCCGCATTTTTGAAGCCAGAAGAGGCTTTTCTGTTCAAAGTTTAACATTTATTTTTTAATTTGCAAGTGTTTTTAAAAATCCACAATTGCCTTATTCAGATCAAAAGATTATCCTCTATTTTTACGGATTTTTATAGCAAAACTCTTAACTCCCGTTTAGCTTCCTAAAATTTTCAAGAAAACCTCGTAACTCCAAATTTTCCATGTTCAGGTGTTTTAAAAAATAGGTTTTAATAATATGACGGCTAAATTTAAATTTAACTTAACATTATGTAGAAAAAAAACTAAGCAAGTCTACATGCAAAATTTTTGGTTATAAAGTTTTTTGTGCCTCCTGTATTATTTGGTCGGATTGAGTTACGTGGTTTGCGATTTAGGCCGACGTCATCAACTGCGGCGGAGGCCTCTACGGCCTCTACGCTGATGTGTACGACACACATCAGCGTAGAGGAAATTCCAAAAATCGGATCACCCACGTCGCACGAGAACAGCAGGGACAGCCTCAACGAAACTATAGTCTGTTCGGCGAGAGTTGATAAATATTATGATATCGTTTCGAAATAGCGACTGTCGCTTATCTATCGCAAACTGTATGTAGGGCGTCGCTTATCGCCGCGCGCACTGAGTTTCGTGGTACGAGGGACGCAGATGTTGTCAATTGCGGTGTCGCGCCGGGTGGACGGCGGTGAAAAAAATAGATTTGTTTTGTTCATATACACAATCGTCATATTGCAAATCAATGTCTTATATGTGCGCGTAAATGTCACATAAATTCAATTACCTGCTTCGGCAAAGAAACGAAAATGTTTTTTTTAATCTATGATATGGCACATGTTTAAAACGCGTTGAGTATGGATATTACGTGTCTTGTGTCTTTCTACATATAATATTTCCTTGGCTTCGAGTGTGTCGTTGGGGTGTTTTGTTCGCGTGTTGCGTGTTGTTGTTTATACAGTTAGGTTATTCAAGTATTCAGTAATAATATTCTATGGAAAAATATAACTTTTAATTTAATTTTTTATTATCTACGGTAAAAATTATTAGCGGGCCGCTATTTGTAATGAGTTAAGAAGCCCAGACTCTTTACTTTATTTATCAACTCTCGCCGAACAGACCTTAACAGTGTTCCCCGAAGCGAGGTTAGGGAAAATGCAAGAAGATTGGGCAGTGGAATGTTCTCGTCTTATTACCGTGTACTGGACTTGGTTGGTGAAAAAAGAGAAAAAAAGGTTTTATACGAAACTGGGGTTGTGGATTTGGCATGTTTCACCGTAGTAATTTTAATTTACTACCTCGTAGCGCCTTTAGTCCGTTTTCATAATTGCGGTTTCGTAATTAGCTACGAAAAAAGATTTTTTTCTGTTTTCGTAATTCATTATGAAACAAGATTTTATCTACACCCATATCATAAAACCTCCATTGGTTAATCAAAAACCGTATGAAATGACCACCATTTTGACAACCAATCAGGAAAAACCAGTGCTGCGATGAAGAAATAACATGACTTCTTTATCGTTTTTAGTAAAGAAATGAGATTAAATTTGGAACAGCTGTCAAACTCAAGTGGGTCTCTATTCTAGTATCCATAGATATTAAAACAGTTATTGATACGAAACGTCAATTCAGTATGTTTTTTTATATAAACTGCACAATATTTGATCTCGAGTGACGTGAGAATAGAGACTTCATCCGTCTATGATTGTCTATGATTTAAAAAAAAATGGTCTTGACGGAGGATCGAGTTTTGCTGAACGAAAGTAGAATTGTTGGTGAATTGAATAGAAAAAGTTGTTTGTTATTTACATTTTAGTTGAAAATATGAATAGTAAGTGCCAGAAAATATTGTTTCTGAACCCATCATGGAGGATTTATAATATGTGTGTAGATAAAGTTATGTATGCAACTCTGCATAATTTGGCCTTAAAACACACGTGCGACCATTATGCAACCGTTGCATAAACTACTATTATTGCACTAATCGAACTCCTTGGTAAACTAGCACCTTACTTTGATTGAGGTTGTAACCTCCTTTCTTAAACTTAATACATACATACATACATAGCATCACGCCCGAAATCCCTAATGGGGTGGGCAGAGCCACAAGACTACTTGTGGCCACGTTCGATTAATTAGTCCTAAGATGGTATGATGAACCGTATGGTGACAGGTGATCAGCCCATCGCCCATACAGATAGTCCACCATGTTGGAGAGGACCCGTCCCTTATTCGAGTATTACGACATGCCAGGATGATAAGCATCTGCACGCATTCTATGCTATTTCTTCACTCCCAGTGCAGCAGAGGAGGAGAAGGATTAAACTTAATAAAGAAAAGAAAAACTCCATTTGTGTCATTTCCATGATTGGATTGGATTTGATTTCGATTAATTTAATAAACCGCGTATTTCAATATAATTTCCTTATCAACTGGTGTGAAATGTAAATAAGAATGAAGGCACTTGGAATTGATAAAACCTGTTTTCACTGGACATGATATCTAATTCATGTCAGAAACGGCAAAATTAATCTTGTCTCATAATTAATCACGAAAACAGAAAAAAAAGTAATGTGTTTAGTAATTAACTACCAATGAAGAAAATATACTCGATTACGGAAAGAGCAAAAAAAATCTTTTTTGATAATTAATTAAAATGCAGCGAAAAATATTTCTTCTTTTGTAGCCAATTACGAAACCGCAATTATGAAAACGGACGAAAGTTTGTAGCGCGATATACGATGTAATTGATTTTTGTGAATTTAGTGGTATATTTTCGTTAAGGTTATTTTAATTTTTAGAGTTCGGTACCCAAAGGGTAAAACAGGAACCTTTATTTATTACTAAGACTCCGCTGTCCATCCGTCCGTCTGTCTGTCTGTCTGTCTGTCCGTCTGTCACCAGGCTGTATCTCATGAACCGTGATAGTAAGACAGTTGAAATTTTCACAGATGATGTACTCGTATTTCTGTTGCCGCTATAACAACAAATACTAAAAAACAGAATGAAATAAATATTTAAGGGGGTCCCATACAACAAACGTGATTTTTTGCTCGTTTTGCTCGATATTGAGAAGGGAAACAGGTAGACGATTGAAATATTCACAGAATATTTACTTATATTCACAAATATTTGAGGGGGGCTCCCATACAACAGACATATTTTTTTTGCCGTTTTTATAGATAATGGTACGGAACCCTTCGTGCGCGAGTCCGACTCGCACTTGGCCGATTTTTTACTATCGATACGTGTTTGTATGCTTAAAATATTAATTAAAATTATCAATTAAATTTGCTAATTGTTTCCATCGGGTCGGGATGTCTGTCTCGCACTCACGCGGAAGATAACCTCATAAAGATAACCTCTACGCGTTTACGTCTTTAAGTTTTCGTGCTGGTTTCTCTGCTGGACTTCGGTGGAGTGGCTCCTAGCCCCCACCAATCAGCGAAATCCGGAGCTGCACGTAAACAAGAGCTATGACGTCACGCGTCGTGATTGGCATTCGTAATCACGTGACAAACAGTTTAGTACCGTATTCTCTCGAAAAATGCTCAAAATTGGTGATGTGGCAGTTCTGGCGGGCCATCTGTATTCTAGGTTTGCTAAGGCTTTATGTGATTTCCTGTGGCTGTGGTAATTTATATTTACTGCGAATTTTCGCACAGTATCGTTATCAAACACCGGATAGTAATAATAACAATATAATAAAGTGGTGAGAACAAGTAAATGCAAGTATTATTAGTAAAAGATATTTTATTTTTGAGAGATAAAACACATTGTAGGTCAGTACCTAGCCTACCCGACGCGCAGCGCCATCTGTTGACATTAGTCTGCATGTGCAAATAGCCATCACATACATACGTAGTGTCTTCTAAGTAGTCTGTGGCCACCACACATGTTAGTTAAATAGACTTACAATAGATGGCGCTTGCCAATCGCGTGGTATTTTTTTTAACGAAAACGTTAATTTTAATCTATTTGTGTATTTTTGTGACTAAGCGACGAACATAACCTTTAGAATGACGTTTAAATCATTAATTTTGGTAAAGAATTAACGGAGATATGGAGTGTGTTTAGAAATAATATACATACATACATATTATCACGCCCGAAATCCCTATTGGGGTGGGCAGAGCCACAAGAGTACTTGTGGCCACGTTCGATTAATTAGTCCTAAGATGGTATGATGAACCGTATGGTGATAGGTGATCAGCCCATTGCCCATACAGATTGTCCACCGTTGGAGAGGACCCGTCCCTTGGTCGACTTTTACGACATGCCAGGATGATAAGCATCTGCACGCATTCTATGCTATTTCTTCACTCCCAGTGCAGCAGAGGAGTAGCAGAAATAATATATATGATGATTTCGGTAAATTCGGCGAACGTAACAAACTGATCCGTGAGAATTTAAAACACTGAATTTACTACTGGTTCAAAACTACTGGTTCGGATGTTCTTGAGCTGGTTCGGGTTCTTGGTTCGGTCTGGTTCTTCTGGAGAGATGTTGTTCGCTGCTCGGTCGGTTGATGACTGACGAGTAGACTCGAATCATCTCACACTGGGGGGGACTTCTCAGGGCTGGGCCCTCTAAGTCGGTTTCAAACGCGGTCCGTGACAACGGACCGGTCTTTGTCCTGCCTTCGTGGCATTAATGCTATTCTGGCGGATATTTATGGCCTCTCTGCGGCTTGGGTAGTTTTAAACCCTAGCCAATCAGCGGCGTGCGGGTTCTTCGGCCTATCTTGGCTTTTTGCCTATCTGCGGCTTTTATGTTACCTGTCATCATCACTGACAGGGGGCTCTTCTGGCGCGGGCACGAGCTCTCTGGGTAGAGCTCGGGTGCGACGGTCCGGGGGGCGCGCGTGCAAAGGCGCGATGCCCTTGAGCAGCGGGTGGATGGAGTTGTCGGCACGGCTGAACATTCCGCGCGCGAGGCGGCTAATGAAGCTGTCCAGGCCCTCCCAGCGGAGGTCTCTCTGGATAGTGCTATTTCGCACGAAGCGTGGGGCGGCTACGATGGTGCGCAAGGCTTGGGTCTCCTGCGCCCGCAGCTTTTTCTTGTTAGTCTCTGACGCAAGAACATACCATGCTGGGGCGGCGTAGGTAAGCCGGGACCGCAGGTAGGTCTTGTAGATCCCCAGCTTCGTGCTCGTGGGGAGGCGGCTGTTCAGCACTGGCTTCAATAGCGCTCGCGCAGATTTTGTTTTATTCACCGACTCTTCGATGTGCTGCCTCATTGTGAGTCCCCTGTCAATGGTGATGCCCAGGTACTTAACCGTGGTCGACCAAGGCACTTCTTGGCCATACAGACGGAGCGGCAATGGGAGTCGACATTGTCCCAGAACAATGGCTTGGGTTTTGCCGACGTTCACTCTCATTCTCCACCGGGCGAGCCAGCCGGGGAGGGCGTCGAGTGATCGCTGCAGTTTGACGGCTGCGTGCGGTGCCGATATCGACGCCACGAAGAACGCTGCGTCGTCGGCAAATAGCCCTAGTTGAACGCCCCCCTGCACCGGGATGTCATCAGTGTAGAGTGCGTACAGAGCCGGGGATAGGCAGCTTCCTTGTGGGACTCCGGCCTGAATCGGCCGTTCTGTCGAGGTGGCGTCTTCGACGGCCACGACGAAACTTCTGTCTTTTAGGAAAGACGCAATGGTGCGCACGAGTCTTCGGGAGGCTCCGGACGACGACAGTTTGAAGAGCAACCCCTCGTGCCAAACTCTGTCGAATGCCTTCTCTATATCAAGGAGTACTGCGGCGACGCGCTCCGGCTTGTTCGTAGCGGCCGTCATGAAGTGCAGTACCCTTGTGAGTTGCAGCGTGGTGGAGTGGTTCGCTCGGAAGCCGAACTGCTCTGGACGGGGCTCGATGTGTGGCTGCAAATGGCCCAGCAGGAGTCTCTCATACACCTTTGAGAGCGTACTGAGGAGGGTTATCGGCCGATAACTCTCCGGCTTCCTTTGGTCTTTGCCCGGCTTGGGCAGCAGAATAACCCGGTCGGTCTTCCAGATTGAAGGGAAGTGGCACGCGCGCGTGATTCCGTTAAACAGCCTTGTCATCGCCACTATAGTGCGCCATGGCAAGTGGCGGAGTGCTGTGCTGGGAATCAAGTCGGCGCCAGGGGCTTTCTTGGGCTTGCTCCTTCGCAAGGCGCGCATCACCTGGCCGGGTGAAAAGAAGACCGGGTCCTCTTCAGCCTCAGTTGGTGGTGTGAAGTAGCTCTCTAGGTGGGACTCGACTGCTGAGTCGTGCTCGGCATCCTCCGTCGGGTTCGACTTGAACTGTCTCTCAAGGCATTCGGCAAAGATCTCCGCCCTGTCCTCGGCTTTGTACCTTGGGAGGCCGTCCTTGTCATACAGCGGCTTTATTGCTCTAGGTGAGGTTTGCAGCTGGCGGCAGAGACGGTAGACAGAGGGGGTGCCTCCGTCCAGCGAGTCAATGTGGCGGTCCCAGCAGGCTGCAGCTTCCGTCTACAGCTCCACTTTGACTCGTTCCACCAGTGCATTGAGCTCCGTCTTCATGTAAGGGCATCGCTTAGTCTGCCATTGGCGACGCAGTTGGCGCTTTTGCGTGATCAGTGCCATAATCCGAGCCGGGAGGGGATTTCTCCGTTCTCCGGCCTGGATGGTGAACGCGGCTGTGCCGAGCGCTTTCTGGATGTCGGCTGTGATGGCTTGGGCAGCTTCTTCAACGTCTACGGCTGAGGTGACCGGCCTGGTGTAGGATTTCTCCTCCAGAGCCGCCGAGAACGCCTCCCAGTCGTAGCGTTTCCCTGGCTTGAAGTTGGCCACAGTGTGCGAGTCCTTGATGACCAGAAGGACAGGCCGGTGATCTGACGGTAGATCCGGCAACACCTCCTGGGTCATGGTGGCTGCTATGTCCTTGTGGATTGCGAAGTCGATGACGTCTTCGGACCCGTACGCGACAGAATAGTGTGTCGGCTCCTCGGGACCCAAGACGTCAAAGTTTTGGTCCACTGCTGCTCGCATGATTAGCCGCCCTGCTGCGTCTACCGTTGACGAGTGCCACGCTGTGTGTTTGGCGTTGAAGTCACCTGCCAGGATTGTCGGCAGAGGTGACCCCAACAGCTTACGCAGGTCTTCGGCGATGCCTGCTGGATATTGTGACGGGCGGTAGATGGCATAAATACGCATCTCGTGGTGCTGCAGCTTCAGGTCGACGAGTTGGTGAACGATGCGGGTCTTCACGCAGACGGCCAGTCCTCGGTAGGGACGTCCTTGTGGAGAGAGCTCGTCTCGTCTGTACACCACGTAGCCTGGCAGCTTCAACTTATCCTCCTCCCTCAAGAAGGTTTCGCTGAGGAGCAGCACATCGACCTGCTGCTGCCGAAGAAAATGTCTCAGCAGGGCGATTTTGTTTGCTAGTGACTGCGCGTTCCAATACACTAGTCTCAGCTCTGCGATGGTCGTGTATTTGTGGCGGCTAGGAGAGCTTGTCCCATGGCGAGCACCTGTGGGTTCGCCAGCAGCCCTTTAACAGTATCCACTATCAAGTTTGTGATTAACTCCGCCGGGCTTTTTGTGGCACCGTGGGGCAATTTTGCTGGCGGGGGGGCAACTGCGGTTTTAGTGGCGGCTGCGGGGGCATCTGTCGAAGTGGGCGGCTTGCCCCTCTTTTTCTTCGGCTTGCTTCTCATTTTATTTGTCGAGGACGCAGGCGCTGCGTTCCTTGCGCCCCTTGTGTTGGGGGCGTTGGCCGGCGCCATCAGAGATGATGGGGCCGACTCCTCCACCGTGGCTACTGGAACGGAGGCCCGCGATTCAGGACCGGGGCGGGCGGCAATGGTGCGGGCAATAGTGCCAGCCTTCTTGTTCCTGGCCTCTTTTTGGAACACTGGGCAGGACACGTAATTTGCCGGGTGAGGGCCCCCGCAGTTTGCGCAGGTGGCCGGCTCCTCCCTGGGGCGAGTGCAGTCCGATGCAGCGTGAGGGCCGCCGCAACGCACACATTGGATGTCTCGGTGACAGCAGGCAGATGAATGTCTAAAAGCCTGGCAGCGGTGACACTGGGCGGGACCCTTCTTCCCGCGCCAGGCCTCTATTTTTATGCTGGACATATATAGTAGCTCACGCAGTTTATATATGCCGGCATTATCGGCAGCAGGGCCCACGAGTTGGGCGAAATAAATGCAACCCGGCCTCCCCCTTTTGGCCCGGATTGGAAGTGCTTGCTGCCAGTGCGGCAGCTTGGGCAAAAGTTGCCGTGCGCTGCTGTTGGGCCTTGCTGGCGCGCTGTGGCTGCGGGACAGCTTGGGGCAAAGTTGGTTGGCTAGCTGGCTGGGCGGTGGGTTGAGCTGGGTCAGCATTGTTGGCTGCTCTGGTGTTGTTGCAGCTCAGTGAACGTCGCCGTGGGTCTCTGGGGGACAAGTGTGGGTCGAGGTCCACACACTGCCTTTTCGCGGTTGGTACCGGCGGGGGGCTAATTGCTAGCTTCCTCTTGTACGGAGGGAAGTGAATGGGAAGTCGCTCGGCCACTTGTAGGACTTCCTCATCCTCTGGAGTTAGCTGGGAACACTCACCAGTAATCTTATGTTTCTCCAGCCTCAGGTATGTGCTCATCCATCTCATAAGCCCGGGTGTCAGGCACCCCATCTCCGTAATGCGCTCGAGCATAATCATGTCCTGATTATGCCCGGAACGCGGGGATAGGGTGGCCGGGTTTATGAATGGGGTCCGTTTTGGCGTGGAGTGGGCATCGTCCTGTTGGCTGAGCCTGGGCACAGCTTCAGGCGTAATACCTCCGGGATTCGCTGAAAACTGCGTTGGCAGTGGCGTCGGCGACGACGCTGCGCTCCGCGGGGGTGCGGGGCCGCTCGGTTGAAGCGGCGATTTGGCGGGTAGATTGTCGTCACTACTTGGACGACTGCCCACAGAAATCTTCGAGTTCGAAGATTTTGTGGGTAGTTTAGAACCTGCCCGTTCAAAACTACCCACCACATTTTCTTTTTTATCCAGTGTTGTGCTGGAAGTTTTCTGGTGATTTCGGTGCGCTCGTGCGACGCTAAGCTACGGCTTTAGGCTATCCCCGCATTCCCTACCCCGGGGCATCCGCTTAAACGGGACCGGTATCGGGAAGTGCGGCGAAAAAGCTGCCGTAGCTAGTGCCGTGCTTGTAAGGAGCGATCCCCGCCGACCAGGCAGATCGGGCGCTATCCCACTTGTTCTTCACTAGAAGAGAAGTCAGGATTAGCAAAGGAAGTTGGCGTCCGAACACGAAATTAACACGACAGTGTTGGCATACCGTGACTGTCCGACTCGACTGACGAGTACGGCGGCGCGTTCCGCTTATATGCAGGGGGGGCGGTGCCTTAAGGCGCTCGCCGTAAAAATGTTTGTTTCTGGTAAACATTTTCTTTATCGATTTGGCAGTTAATCGCTCATAACTACTATATTTAATATTCGATTTCGGATCAGTTTGTTACGTCGGGTTCGGGTCGATAATTCTTAATTATAAAACTGTGAATAAGCCCACAAACCCTCGATTCTGGGTCCGTGGGCTTATTTATGTGGGTGGAAACTAGTTTTGCCTAGTTTCCCCCTCCGCAGGGATCGCATCATTATGGGCTTGAGGTCGAGACCGGATAGAGCTCGCGTGCGCTCTATGATATAAATTTATCCGGTGCTCTCTGGGTTCGGGATCGGGTAGGGGCCCATAATAATGTGATCCCTGGGTCGTGCTATGATCTAAATGAAATTTCTTTTTATTAAATAAACACCACGCGGTAAATAAACACCACGCTACAAATAGGGCTCGTATAGACAAACTTAAAAATATCACCACGGTTCGTATAAAACAACCACGCTTTTAAACTACACACAGGTAGAGTAAGTGCGAGTGCTGAATTCATTACCTAGCGCCGTGCTCATAAACGCGTGTCGCATGTGAGCGTTTATGTTTGCAGTATGTCGGGGGTTCGCCGGGGCATGTTTCGACGACGACGTGGCTCGCCGTTCTTTACAATAAGATTTATCAAGTCTCGCCGAACAGTCTGTAGTTAGAAATGAATTGTACCTAATAAGTGTAGTCATAAAATACTATGATAAGTTATTATAATATAATATAAAGCTGAGGTCGGACTGGATATGCCCGCCACACCCGCCACACACTGCCACCCGGGCTCTTTTCGTGAGAATTTTATTGTTAAAAGTCTGAGTATGGTTGTAGTTATATTATGTAGTTATTCATAAATAACAGCCTTCATAAATTGAAAATTCCAGTGTTAAAATAAGTTTAAATGTCAACAAATAACAAATGCACTTAATAACCGAGTTTGGGATGAAAAAAGTATTAAAAGAAACCGTTGAAAAAGTAATAACATAAGATTGAATCGGCTTTATTTTTGTCCCAATTCGATGTGTTGATAATGAGCCTGGGATCGGTTTTATTTTAATTTATTTTTCTAAAATTACACGTTCCAACTTTTAAATATGGTATTTTTATTTTTTCTCTAGCACTTCAAAGGCTTCAAAATAAATTTTCAAAGATTCGTAAAAATGAACACGGGCTATTTCGTCCGTGGAAGTCGCTTGCGCGCGTCGTGACGTCATCGTGCACAATTCTCTCGCCAGTTTCTACGTATGTAAATATGTTCGGGTCAAATCTTGCAAGCTGAATTAGAACCACTTCCTCTTATCCTACGGAGCTGAATATTTACACGTTAGTTCAGTTCCGGTGACAATGCATTTTTATGGTAAGCATGACCTGAATCGACATCCAGGATGAGCGCCAGACAAAGGAACTCTTAAACGGTCAACAGCACAGACACAATTTTTTTGTAGGCATTTTATTATGATAGCCGATTTTAACTTTTACCATGACATGGTTGCTGCACTCAGGGTTGGCTCCTAACTAGGGAACTCTTCAACGGTTAACAGCACAGTCATGAAATTTTGTGTACGTAGTTTATTATGATAGCCGGTTTAATTAAGTTTTACCATGACATGGTTGCTACACTCCGGGTTGGCTCCTAACTAGGAAACTCTTCAACGGTCAACAGCACAGTCACGAAATTTTGTGTACGTATTTTATTATTATAGCCGGTTATTATTGAATTATATAAAAGCTTGTCGCGAGATTTACCTGTGTAATATATAACTTGATTTTGACAAGAGTATTTCTAAGAAAAAAGTTATGTATTTCACATAATAAATTAACACATGTAACATATTTTTACTATTAATTTATTTTTTAGTTTTTAGTTTTCGTTGGACATGTTTCTAAGAATGTTCATGTCATGCATCATTGGTGCATGGAGTTGCGTGTTAATATAGTACAGTCTAGTTCTTCAATTAAGAGACCTTCTAGCGATTTGACTCTACTTAAGGCCACGTATGCTTGGTCAGCAGCGAAGAGCTTTGAGCTTAAATAGACAACGGCATGGTTGATTCAATGCATATACATCATTTCGTGACTGTGCTGTTAACCGTTGAGGAGTGCCCTCGTTAGCTAACTTCGAGCGCAGCAACCATGTCATGGTAAAACTTAAAACCGGCTATCATAATAAAATGCGTGGACAAAATTTCGTGACCTTGATGTTGACCGTTAAAGAGTTCCTTTGTCTGGAGCTCATCCTGGATGTCGATTCAGATCAAGCAAGGATTATTCACTACATCTGTACTAATATTAGGTCTGCTGACTGTTCTTTGGACTCAGTTGAGTTCAAGCTCTTTCTGCTTCGGAATGAAGTATTATTCTGCTTAGGTAGGAATTTGGCAGTCCACAGAAAAGTTGGAGGATCTATAAATGTACAGTATTTGTATTTTCCTCTCCTTTTTCCCAGTCATTGAACTTAATATACTTCCATACCTTTTATACGTAACTTCTGTAATTATCTGAATTTTTAATAAAGTATTAAAAACTAGAATGCTTTTTATTTATTTACAGCGATTACAAACCATTGGGTGCTTCGTGGGTACTTCCAAGAACGTCTTATTTAAGCTGTCGCAGGACAAAAATAAACAAGCCTTCAAGCAAATTTCCCCTTCAGACCCACCGTACCCCTGGCCATACCCTTGGTGGTACGGTGGGACTTTTAAAGTAAAACGTGTCTACTTAGTACTAGTGATGTGATATATTTATTCTTAGTTCGTTGCACATAGATTTTTGCGGTATGTCGGTGGGTCTGAAGGGTAAATTTCGAAATTCACCCCGTCTCCTGATGAGTTTGGTGCCAAAACTCTTGAAAATAAACTGCAAAAACGAACGAAGGAAAACTTGACAGGACTGCTGGCAGTACGGATTGAGCCCGATTTCGTTGGCGAATTTGACCGTGTAAATATGAATCCTTACTAAAGTGAGATTGTTTGTTTGCCTTTCTTTCAAGACCGAGCAACGAATCAACAGTTATTGCTCAGAGCTCGCGCGCGGACTCTAAATTATTATTGGATTACTAATGTTTGGTCAAAAAATGATTCCCACAGTATCAGATCCCAAACTATTTTACTCAAATTATGATTTGGCAAAAAATCTTTAGTCAAATCAGCTTATCGCAATTTTACAGTTAGCAAAAGTATTTTTTGACAAATAAGTACTTACGTAAGGGACACAAGTTAACCCTAACCTAACCTACCCCTGAAAAAGCAAAATGATGTCAAATTATAATTTGACCAAATGATAAAATGCGAAATGGAAATATGCTAAAGATTCGTTCGAAAAATGAAACTACTGCGATAGCTTTTTTGGGAAGTAAAATTTGGTGAAAAATATGTTTCCCAAAGGGCAGTACACCATGCGAAATCGAAATATGCTAAAGATTCGTTTGGGAAATGAAACTACTGCGATAAGTTTTTTGGGAAGTAAAATTTGGCGAAAAGTATTTTTCCCAAAGGACAGTACACCATTATTATTATTCTTAGCTTATCTACTGGTTCTTCGTTAAATATCAATATTTTAATTTGGCATTCAGGGTCTCTATCAATATATTCCTTTTTTTAATGTATAAAATAGAAAGCAGTATAACTTTTTAAACATATTTAATTTTAATTAAAATTATAGAACTTACATAGAATTAATAAAATTATATAATTTTGTTTAATTTTCATTTTAACAACGACCACTTGAGTTGTTCCCTCGCCGATTGTAAGACCTGAAAAAAACAAGTTACAAAAAGTCATCATCATCAGCAGAAATATCCCATAGCTGGGCATAGGCCTCCTATCATTATGAGGGACTGGACAGTAGTCCGCACGCAGGCATAGTGCGGATAAAGGGACTTCATACACATCTTTGACTGAGCAAAAATGGCGTACATTTTGTCACAAAACTTTGTGAATTCCACCAGCTTTCTGTAAGAAACCAAAACAGTTTGAACGAATTACAGCCGCAACTTAAGAAAGTTGGCGATAGATGGCGCTACGAAATACGTGCCTCTTGGTTGTATGGCGGTTAGTAGTACATTGGCTTTATCGTCCATGATAATATTGATTCAGAATAGTAGAATAAGCTGACATCTTATCAAGACTACTATAAAGATAATGACGTATTTATTTTATCAACCAAGTTCATGGTTAACCTCCTAATAAAAGTTAAGGGCGGTCGCACAAGACAACTTTTTACAGCGAAAACAAGTCGATATAATAGTAGATCTACCTAGTTTTAATCATGTGATCCATTTAAATTCTGGGGTGGGCCAGAAGGGTTTTGGGGTGGGCCAGGCCCACCTGGTCCCCTACTTGATTCGCCTATGCCTATGGTCCATACCAATAGAGGTATATTTGCAAAGCGAACGAAGAATCAAATATCCTGCGACTTAATTCGAAAACCTAGCGGACTTGTTTTGTGGGCAAGTCTTATAATTATTTTTTAACCGACTTTAAAAAAGGAAGAGGTTCTCAATTCGTTGCATTTGTATTTTTTTTGTTTAATTATCATGTTATTTTTTGTTTTGCTTAATGAACTTCTCCATACAAATTATAAGCGCCTGTTAATATTTAATAGCATTTCTACGTATTCAGCGAATTGCTCAATAGTTGTTTGCACTTCATATAGAACAGTTTTCATTCCTGGTAATCCTTTGAAGGCCAAATGCGAAAAGCGTATCACGGACACTAACGATGACATTGCGATTTCTGGAATGTTCTCAGAGGATCGAGTGGATTGTTTTTAGGCGGCCATGCGCAAGCGCAGTGCGTCGCTAGCGCCGCACGGTGGGCTGTGTTTACACGACCAATTGTACAGATGTAGTGCATAATTAGTTCCCATCGTGTTTTATCGGAAAAGTTCGTATTTATCGTGCTCTCTCAATTAGCTTCAGTACCCATCATACCATGCTGTCATTTTTCATTTTGACACTAACTAACAAAGTTTCATATTAATGAATATAAACATGTCACTCATGGAATACAATAATTAACTGACACTTCAGGTCCCGTCGTCTTCCGATTGAGATCCGAGTTTCACCGATGGAAAAATTTTTCACTATATCTGTAGACAATACAGTCTTCACCATAAGAAGGGCACACGGGGCCCGTGCCCAGGGCCCCCATTCTCAGGGGGGGCCGAAGATCCGACAATTTCTCTTACACAATTCGCTTTTTAATTCGCTTATTATAATTAGCTTTTTTTACTTTCCAAAAGATCCCCAAATTCTTGTGTGCCCAAGGGCCCCAGTCTAGTTTAAGACGGCCCTGTCTGTAGGGAACTACATGCCCCAATGTCACGTCACGATGTGGTGATACGCTGGGCTGGGCTGGGTCAAATTAATTATTGTTTATTATTAATTATTATTTAATTTTAACTAATCCTTTAGATTAACTAACACTAACAACATAATATGTGTTAATGTAACATTACATAAATAAATTTGAATTAGCCGACACAAATATATGGAAAACGGCATATCGTGACGTCTGTGGCATGAAAATCCGCTGTCGTATATAGCCGACTGTCGCGTGCAATAGGTTACAGCCAGATTAAATCTAAACAGACATTCCTGTTTTTTTATCTTAATAATCTAGGCGATAGATGATAGATCAATTAAACAGCAAGCAAATAGGAATAAGGCTAAGAGGTTACAGAAAGAAAATAAAAAAAGCAAAAATAAAACATTATATTTTGTTAAAATTACAAAACTAATAACAATAAAATATAAGAAGCCATTCCGTTGTTCTAATATTTATTATTCATTATACTGTAGAGAACCTGAAACGGGCAATATGAAGCTTTTATAATAATTAATAATAAATAAATAATTAGCGAAAATAAATATGTTAGTAAGAAAGAAGGAACTACCAAATACCATGCGATTTAATAACAAATAATACAAATATTTTAAAACATTTCGAGATGAGAGGAAACAATACACCATCATTCCACTTACAAAGTTAATGACTTTATGTATGTTTTTTTTGTTAAATATGAGTTGTTTTTGTAAAGTTAGTGGCCAATCCAATTATTAACAAAACATGCGATAACCGAAACAACCATTAGTTAGGGAGCTGGGTGCCATTTTGGTATATGATTTGTTCGTCTTTCGTATGGATAGGGATGAAAGTTTATGTCAATACAAATCGATTGGGTCTAGTAAAGTTAAGTCGTATGTCCCTGCGTTTTTGAGTTACAACTTTAAAAAATCGTACATAAAAAAATCTGCGACGTAGACGTCTGCCAACTTTTTTTTCTATTCTGGGAGTCCTAATGAATTGAATGGACGCAACGAGAACGACGCACAAATGATTTAGTATAGCTTTTTTCATTTACATTTTTGCAACTACGTCCCGTTATAAAACAGAGCCCTGCACGTCTGCCTCTTCGATGTTCATCGTTTTGAGGATGATTCTGACCATCTGTCCTAGAGGCAGAACTAACGAACAAATTATTTAGGACACCGTTTTTTTTTAATTTTTTTTAACGCTGTCAATTGAAAACGCAGCGCTGCCATCGTGGCAGACTATTTTTCTGTGGTTCTGTGGTCATTAATCGAACAATTCAGGTCTGCCAAGCGAACAAACCATATAGAAATTTTGGCACCCAGCTCCCTAGCTACATGTTCAGTTCGCACCACGTAAGTTTGCGTGTGTGAAGTTAGCTACTAGTAGCGTCGCAGTACACGATTCGACGCGCGGAATAATGAGTGCACCTGCACCGAACACGACTTGAGGCTAACTTCACAAACGCAAACTTACGTGATGCGAAATAATTTGACGATATTAAAATTATCCGGTAACTAATTCCATTCAACATAAAGAAACTACGTAAAAGTCGTTTGAGTCAACGACCGAAACCGATTTGAAAAATGCGGTTTCCAAGCCCTGGATGTTACAAAAAAAATGGTATTTAGTTACAATCACAGATCAAACATCCGAAAGACACCACTTATTCTAACTTTTACTAGCAAATAAAGCTGTCAAAGTCGTGGGATGCGCGGGGTTTTAAGAGCGCTGTGATTGGTGCGTTCGAGGTTATGCGCCCGCGCCGGTCTGTAGCCATAGCTGGGCACAAGACCGATAATCCGTTAATCGTTAATTAACGAAGTTAACACATCGAGTAACGGATTAAGTTACAAGTTAACTTCAAAAATGCTTAACGGAATTCCTTAAAACAATTAAAGTCCGTTAATCGTTAATTAAGTACCTTCTATTTGCCAAAAGGACACCGCATGACTTGTCAGATAGCTTTTGATTTGAATTTGATCTCTAAATAACAGTTAGGTATTATTACATACTCTAATGCAATACCCTATTTTTACTATTTTTTTATGTCCTGCATAAAGTTACATACCACATACCAACATTTTTTATAAGTAAATTACACGCAACATCATATAAAAATGCAGTTTCTATCATGAGTTAACGATTAACGTTAACTTCCGAAATGTAACGATTTAACGTTTAACGAAGTTAACTTTTTTAGGTAACCGATTAGCGATTAACGACATTAGCCATTTGATTAACGGTGCCTAGCCAGCTTAATGCCTCTAATGATGGCAGCGGAAGTCCCCGGCTACGCGAAGTCTATTAAATACATGATCTCTGGTTGCAATAGTTAGGTACAACGTTTTTGACGTACTCGAAAATGGTTTTTGAACAAACAGTGTTAGAGTTTAGAGTTAGTTAACGGAACATCCTGTTAATGTGTCCAATTACCTGCGCGACGGTCTGCTCGCCGATCGGCACGTCCTCCGTGCGCAGCGCCGCTCGCCCAACGATGGACATCGGGTCGGCGTCCAGGATCACGCTGCAATACGAATTATCACCATCATTACAATAGTCCTCTGCTGCCCTGGGAGTGAAGAAATAGCATAGAATGCGTGCAGATGCTTATCATCCTGGCATGTCGTAAAAGTCGACTAAGGGACGGGTCCTCTCCAACATGGTGGACTATCTGTATGGGCGATGGGCTGATCACCTGTCACCATACGGTTCATCATACCATCTTAGGACTAATTAATCGAACGTGGCCACAAGTTGTCTTGTAGCTCTGCCCTCCCCATTAGGGATTTCGGGCGTGATGCTATCTATGTGTGTATTACAATAGTCATAGCTGGGCACCATTAATCAAATAGTTAACATCGTTAGTCGCTAATCCGTTACTAAAAGAGTTAACTTTGTTAAACGTTAAAGCGTTACATTATGGAAGACTTAACGGAAGTTAAAGTTGATCGTTGATCGTTAACTCGGGATAGAGATTGCATTTTATATGTCGTTGCGTTAGTGATTTAATAATAAAAAGATGTTGGTATGGGCTATGGGAGTTTAGGCAGGACATAAAAAAATATAATAGAAGGGAGTCACTAGAGTTTGTAGTAATACCTAATTATTAATATATCAAATTCAAATCAAAATCTATCTAAGATAAGCCGTGCGGTGTACTTTTGGCAAATAGTAGGTACATATTTAATTACCGTTTAGCGGAAGTGAATGAGTCGCTTAACAATTTTTAAAATGAACAGTTAATCCGTTACTCCAAATGTTAATTAACTATTAGCGGATTAACTGTCTTGTGCCCAGCTATGGCAAATAGTCAATGGGGAAGTTCCATAAAAATGAAAATGAGGTTTTAATGATATATTATGATATGAAAGTAAATGTAAACAAAAACATTATATTACAAAAAAAAGCAAATAATTTGACTTTCCATTTTTTTTATTACGGGTCATAATTAGTGAAAAATATATATTGGCTTTTAGTTCTGATTTTATCCATCCTCATCAAATTTATGTCATGTTTTATTTCTACGATGTTGGTCTAAAAACAGTATTTCCGGAAATAATTGCAGATTTCGTTTAAACGCCATACATTTTCTACAGTCAAAAAATTCTGTGACGTCATAGCTGTCGTCCATTTTGTATGGAGTTGACTTGACTGGCTTGGGAAGTACCTCTTGTAGGATGGAGAGGACAACTCACCCGCCATCGCAGATTTCGTCGAAAGCCAGCATCACAGCATCCAGGTTGTCCATCAGCACGCGCCTCTCCACGTTGCGTCTCAGCAGGATGCTCACAGACTCGTAGAGTGCGTTCAGGACTGATAGAAGAATCAACTGAAAAATTACATTAAAGTTCACAAACCCTTATCCGGACAGAGGCGTTTTATTGACCACATACTTGTATTTAGAATTTCAACCTTAATACTACATAACTTGTAATGGCTTTTAAATGATTCCCTAGTAAGTGACGAACGTGAAACTGTATTTCATACAAAAGGCGATAACGATTTCCACCCCTTAAATGTTAACCGATGTTCACCAATTTTTTCTAGGTTGACAATCAGAACAAAATCTAGGTCTATATGTTTTGGTTTTTTCACTATAATAAATAAATTAAGTTCTATTGTTGTTTCCGTATTCTCATAAAAAAATAATTTCGGCGATTATTTGACTTTGTTGATCTTTAATCAATATCTAAAAAAACGTATAGAGCTAGATTTTGTTCTGACTGACAGCCTATCAAAAATTGGTCAAAATTTAAGGGGGGAAATCGTTATCGCCTTTTGTATGAAAAGGGTGATTTCTGCCGTTAGTTCACAGTCCTCTTAACCTAACCTAACAACCTATTTTGCATGCCTACCGGCGGAACTCAAATGTCATGTTCAGCAAATAAATGATTTTCATAGTAGCGATGCAGAATCGTGTCTATGTGGGCTATGGTACATGGCCAGCGACAGCATCATGTTACCAGCCAGACCGATTTGCGACCGTATCACTGCAAAAAGTGGCCCTGTGCGAACGCTCAGTGTCCAAGATATACTACATCTGCCTGCAGCTTCACCCGTGTAAAATTCCCGCAGCAACTAGCAATTTATCAACATATTAATAAAGTAGATGATTTACTATTTTCGTTGAAGACGGACCAATTAGATTGTCTAATATATAATAAATGATATGTTCTAAATGATATATATGTTCATGCAAGTTCCGGATGCTGACATCTTTGTTGATAGGTTGGGCACATTTATAAATCGCGCCAAGTTGTACCTGAACTCGAACCTATAATGATAACTTTTCTTGACATTTTGCTATATTTTTATAGAGAAGAAAAACAAAAACAACAACATTTTTGTTTTTCTTCTCTATTCGTTAACAGGTAATTATGAATTTAATGTACTATTAATAAAAAATATATCTTGCATTATGTAACTTGTCATAAATGTCCGTTCTCGTCGTATATGTATTTCTGTCGTGTGAGTGTTTTGGTTTATACTGTAAACTTGCATGTGTATAAATAAATAAAAATGGAACTCCATTTGGATGTTCATATAAAAAAGCATTGCACCTCGTTTTCATGTGAACTACCCATCACGTAGAAGAACAGATCCACATTGCTCTTGTACACGCAAGTCAGGCCTTCCAGCATTATGATCTCCGCATTAGCCCTGGAACCGTAGACAACATAATAATGATAAAACTATTAGAAATATTGGATGTTTTTCTCAAACAATATAGATAAGTAATCTGAACCTATATTAAAATGTTAAAGACGTTATAAGTAGAATCAATGATTCATCAGTGCTGCCAGTTTTTAAATAAAAATAAAATAACCCATATATCTAAAGTACACAAGTTGTATTTTTATTTTTATTGAATTACTAGAGGACCGGCCACAGCTTCGCCCGCGGAATTTTCCACACAAACTTTATCATGCTTTGGAATTTCAAAAAATCCCTCCTCAGTGGACCTCTGGGGTACTCGAGGAATGTCTCCTCTTAATTTCAAACCTCTAGGCCCACCCATTTAGGCTGTGCATTGTCTATAAGTGAGTCACGGTACTGTTTTAAATGTACAGATATTGATGACTTTTAAGTGTCTATTGGCAAAGGCCTCCTCCAGCTCTTTCCAGTGATGCCGGGCCGTTATTTTAATCTCATCCTCTTAACCTTTTTCCCACGTTTCCTCTTGCCATACTTGTAGTGTATGGAGGTTATAACGTTGTATCATGCTTCTGTCATGTTCTTGTCTATGTCTAATGTCGGGAATAAAGATTTGATCTTAATGGTTGCCCTGGCCTTTTAATTAATACTAACGACTCTTCACTGGCGACGAGGATTGAAAAAAACATGTCGTTTGGCAAAATTGGAGAGTTTGACGTGTCATCGGGTAATTGGGGTATGTACGTAGAGCGATTGGATATGTTCTTTAAAGCCAATAGCATCAAGGATGACATCCAGCTACCAACCCTGATCGCAGTAATGGGTAACGAGGCTTATGAGTTGTTAAGTAACCTGTGCAGCCCGAAAAAGCCGGGGGAGATGTCATACGCTGAGGTCACAGAGATTATGAAAAATCATATCGATCCGAAACCCTCTTTTATGGCAGAGAGATACCGATTTCGAGAGAGACGACAGAAAGCGGAGGAAACAGTTGCCCAATATCTTTCGGAGCTCAAAAAGCTTTCAAAATATTGCGAGTTCGAAACTTCTTTAGAAGAGAATCTTCGCGATCAGTTAGTATGTGGATTGAGAAATGACACGATCAAACAACGACTTTTTGCTGAAATGAAACTTACCTACTCAAGGGCGGTTACTCTCGCGCTTTCGTTGGAAGCGACAGAGTGAGACGCAGCTATGGTAGAACGGCCACGCGTAAACGAGAGCGATGGCGCGAGAGCGGAACCATCGATGATCAACTCGTTTGCCCCCGTGCAGCTGCGTGGCGAGAGTAAAGGAAAAGGTGGTAAGGGCGGACCGTTTAATAGTAAGGGCGCCGACAATAGGGTACCAACTAATGAAACAGTGTGTGCAGTTTGCGGAAAAGTAAGCCACCGCACCGAAAAATGTCGCTATAAAAGGTTTGCGTGCGGAAAATGTGGACGTGTGGGGCATTTAAAACGAGTATGTCCCACAAGAACGGCGGACGAGAGCGGTGCCAGCGGCGGCCACGGCGGCCGCAGCTCGGGCGGCGGTGCCCGCAGCCCACGGCGCACGGTGCATCACGTGCAGGCGGGGGGCGACGTTACCCCAGATGATGAGGAAGGGACGTCGGACTCCGATGTAGAAGATTTTCATCATCTGTGCCTGAGCAATTACAGACCGGTGAGCATGTGCTTGTCTATAGATGGCAAGGCAATCAACATGGAAGTCGACACGGGATCGGCAGTGTCATGTATAAGTAGGGCAACCTATGAAAAATACTTTTCTCATAGATCGTTGGAACCTCGCGATTTAGTTTTGAAGTTTTATGATGGGAGTAGGATACAACCTTCAGGGGTTATAAAACCGGAAGTTAAACATGAAGGCAGATCAAAAACTCTGGAATTGTTTGTTATTGAGGGTGGAACGACGTCACTACTAGGCAGACATTGGCTAACAGAGTTAGGGATACAGATCCCGGTTTTTCATATTGTGTCGAAAAATATAGGTAATAACGCATTGTGTAAATTATTTGACAGGTATAAGGAGCTTTTTAGCGGTGGGTTGGGGCTTTTCACTGGTAGTAAGGCAACACTACGGGTACGTGAAGGCGCGCAGCCGGTGTTCTGTCGCGCGCGACCCCTGCCCTACGCGCTGAGGGACCGGGTGGATCAGGAGTTGGACGAGATGCTGCGCAACGGAGTTATTGAACCCGTTGATACCTCGGACTGGGCTACGCCGCTCGTACCGGTGCGTAAAGCTGATGGCGGTTTGCGGATATGTGCAGATTATAAAATAAGTCTGAACCCTGCCTTACTGATCGATAGGTATCCGCTTCCAAAGATCGATGATCTGTTAGTTAGACTTAATGGAGCACATATCTTTTCAAAGATTGATTTAACACAAGCCTACAATCAGGTGGAGTTAGATGAATCTTCGAAACAGTATACGGTTATAAACACACACAAGGGGTTGTTTAGATATAATAGATTAGTGTTTGGACTCTCATCTTCACCAGGCATCTTTCAGAGAATTATGTCCAACTTACTGAAAGACATTCCCCACGTTGAGGTGTTCCTAGATGATATCCTGATAGGGTCACCAGATGAACAATCGCATTTGGTAACATTAGAGCGAGTCTTACAAAGGTTGCATAGTCATGGACTAAAATTAAAAAAACCTAAATGTTCCTTTTTCGCGGAAGAGGTGCAATATTTGGGATATGTGATCTCAAAAGATGGCATTAAGGTAGATCCGAGCAAAATTGAAGCTATTGTAAAAATTCCACGGCCACAAAATGTTACAGATTTGAGGTCGTTTTTGGGTCTAGTTAATTTCTATGGAAGGTTTGTGCCAAGATTGAGTTCTGTTCTGTCTCCTTTATACGATTTACTTAGGAAGGGAGTGGCATGGCAGTGGACGAAAAATTGTGAGCAAGCATTTAAAAAAATAAAGAAGGTTCTAGTTAGCGCTGAAGTACTAGCTCATTACGATCAAGACAAGCCATTGACGTTGACAACCGATGCTAGTTCCCGCGGAATCAGCGGCGTGCTGACGCAGCCGTGCGCTGGTGTGCGGCCCGGCGAGGTGTGGGAGAGGCCGGTCGCATATGTGTCGCGCTCTCTCAATGACGCCGAGCGTAATTATTCGCAAATTGACAAGGAAGCGTTAGCGATCGTGTTTAGTTTGCAAAAATTGCATCAGTTCCTTTATGGTAGGCGTTTCACATTAAAAACGGACCACAAACCTCTTGTTAGCATCTTTGGTCCGAAGCAGGGTATTCCATCTATGGTAGCTAGTAGGTTACAGCGATGGGCGATAAAGCTGTCTGCGTATACATATGACATAGAATACGTTCGTACTGATGAAAACGGGGCGGACGCCTTGTCGCGATTACCGGTGCAGGTTAAGAATGAGTCCTCGCTGGATGAGTCACCGCCAGAGCAGACATTTTTACATTTTGCGCATGATGAACTCTTATTAGACTATTATGATATCAAGACGCAGACAAAACGAGATCCAATTTTAGGTCGAATTTTAAATTACATACGATCAAGCTGGCCTAGCGAGGTCGAAATGAAGAATTTACAACCCTATTACAATAGAAAATTAGAACTGTATGAAGAATTAGGATGTGTCATGTGGGGACACCGCGTAGTTATACCAGAGGGTTGCCAAGGAAGGGTTTTAAAACTTTTACACGAAAGCCATATGGGAATTGTAAAGACCAAAGCTTTCGCTAGAAGTTATGTTTGGTGGCCCGGCATAGATGAAGCGGTGGAGGTGATGTGCCGTGCGTGTGCCGTTTGCGCCGCCGAAGCGGATGCGCCCGCACGCCACGTGCCGTGTCCGTGGCCGTGGCCTGCGCGGCCCTGGTCCCGTGTTCACATGGACTTTTTAGGGCCTCTGTTTGGAAAAACATACTTGATTGTGGTCGATGCCCGTACTAAATGGTTAGAGGTATTTCCAGTACCAAGCACCTCGGCCAGCAGCACAATTGAAAAATTAAGTGAAGTTATCGCTCGTTGGGGCATTCCAAGGCAAATCGTATCTGATAACGGACCGCCGTTTTCTAGTAAGGAATTTTCAATGTATCTGTCAAGTAATGGCATTGAACATTTATTTTCGGCTCCGTATCACCCTGCCTCCAATGGCGCGGCAGAAAACGCAGTTCGCACCATTAAAAGGGTTATTAAAAAAGCAGTGCGGCAAAAGCAAAATATTCACTTGGCTCTCAATTTATTTTTGTTTCATTATCGCAGTATACCTCACTGCACCACTGGGGAAAGTCCATCATCATTAATGATAAATAGGCAATTACGTACTAAACTAGACGCTCTGCGACCGGACTGCGAGAAACACACACATTCTGCCCAAAAGAATCAAGTATCCAACACGTTTGGCTCGGATCGCGCTTTTCGGGTGGGAGATCAAGTTTGGCTGCGCCAGCACCAGGGCGAGGCAAAATGGTTACCAGGTCGAATTATCGAAAGAGCGGGTACAACTGATTATACAGTTGCCGATAATTTGGGTAGGCCTACTCATAAGCATATCGATCAGTTAAGGCGGCGATCGAGTATCTTAGTTTGCCCACCCGACACATCAGCTTTACAGGTTCCGGATAATGTACCGCAGAGCGGAGCAGCGCCTGAGCATAGTCAGCTTACCCGGCCATCAAAGCACGGGGCGACAACCCCGATCCATCCAAGGGGCGCGCGCTTCGGAACACCGTCTGCATCACCTGAATATGATGCTAGTGAAAGTCCTTTCTTGTCTCCTATGTCATCCCCTGAACTACCTCAGCCACGACCGGTTAGACAATGTAGGCTTAGAAATACACATTTTGAATCACTTTGTATATTTTATGGAACATTCTCCCTAACAGAAGGCCATGGACACCAACAATGGCTTTAGCCGATACGAATGTATAGAAAACGATGATGGCATGAACATCCACTATCATTATATAGCCAATTGTGGTGTTCAAAAGATTAATAATGTCTCATCCTCAGCTCATATAAGTTGAGGATGAAAGAGCCATTACTGACGAGTACAATTTGAAATCTGAACTGTAGGCGAGGATTTCTATGTACGAGTCCAGTATGGCACTTAATGGTCGAGGCTTGTATAGTGCTTTTCTTAAAAATGTATGTTTTATTTTTTTTATTTTTTAATTTTATTCCCATTGTACACAGTGAATTACCATCAGGTGGGTGGAATAAATTGTATGTCACGTTGTATCATACTTACTGGACACTTTTCATTCCGAATTCAAAACCTCTCTACTTACCAGACACTTTTGATCATTGTCTGATATTATTAACTTTCTGGTGACTTTTCAAAGATTTTATGGCAACTTTACGTATAATTTTTGAGAAAAATAATTAAATACCTGTGTGTCTTATTGAACAGGTTCTTTTCAAACGCCTTCTGCTCCTTTGTGGTGGGAAGTATGTTCTTGTCATAGTACTTGGCGAGGATGCGATTACCTTCATTGTCCAGGATGCACATGCCCTTCACGATATACAGGGTCGGTTCCTGGAAGTAGGTAGTTTATAATAAATGAAAAGTAAGCCAGCTCTTTCACATGTCTGAATCTACCAGCGCTTTGAAAGGTGACATTTGCTGAGAAGTAAGGTCGCTAGAAACTCAGCAGTCAATCTTTTTTCAACTTTAACATTAGTTTTAACTAAAACTAACATGTAAAAAATGCATCAAACAAACCTAATTGGCACAAATTAATTGTAATAAATAACTAATAAGGGAGATACAACTATACAAGTCTCCACATCGGGATAAATTAATTTAATTAATATGATAACATTTTTTCTCATCTACTGAGCTTCCTTTGTAGATGGGTTATATAGATATTCATGTTTTTTTTGATGCCTTGATTCACAATGAGAATTACATAGATATTCTATTTTGTTTTAGCAGATATCTCAAATTGAGCTACCAAAGGCACTGTTACATTTTTTCACTAGATCACAATAAAACGAAAAGCAGCCCAGAATTACTATCAAATTGCTCATAACCTGGCGTTGACTCAGATTGCAACCGGATTTCTTTAAAAAATTGTTTAACTACCAATGTAGCTAGCATGAGTACTTATATAAAAGCCGGTATTTTTAGGAATTTTAATAATTATCTAAAGTAATAAAAGCCCTTATATTATCGACAAAAACACGCTAAAATTGCTTATGATACACGGCGTTGTAACTCGTTTCTAGTTATTGCTAAAAAAAAATAGGACCTTGTACTTACAAACAAAGATCCCTCCATTGTTGTGTGGACCATACTTTAATTTAAATAACTTATATTTGTTGTATTGTGGTAATATAAATCTTTTACTGTATTTACATGCGTTGACGTGTAGTTTTGGCGAATTTGATTTGACCACGATTTGACGTTTTGACGTGTCGTTAGAGTTGCTACTGTTGCTATCAAAAACTACTTATACATTAACCAATGTAATAAGAGCGCTGACGGTCATATAAAATGTGGGACCGTCAGTGCTCTTTTCGGTAGCAACATGTAATTTTTAGTTTAAACTCTGGCAAAACTGACCCCAATTCCCGTTAATTAGACCAAACGCCTTTAGCACACTAATTTTTGTCGCGCACATAAAGCATTTGTCCCTTTCGCACCTGCATGTTAGTTAAGAAGTGATAGATGCTTTATGTGCGCGATAAAAGCTAGTGTGCTAAGCCTTCAGGGGCCCGTTTCTCGAAGCATATTAGTCTAATAATATTAGTGTTTTGTCTCATTAGTCTACATGACTAATATGCTTCGAGAAACGGGCCCCAGGCCGCACCTACGGCACAGAATATTGTAGCACTTTTTATACTACATAATTTTTATGTAGCTCTAAGTGAATTCCGTTGTTGGCAACACTGCCGGTACCCTGTCCTTCCTGTCACCAGGCCAAAAAATCCAAAAAAAAGTCCTTCCTGTCAAAAGCATGGTGTATAAATAAACATTCAACACAAAATTCTATTATATTTTAATTTTTCTTTGGTAAACACTACGTTCAAAACGTACTGATGGTTATATTATTCACAAACTAAGGGACACTAAGTATGATAGGTATATTTATTTACGTGTTGTTTACGTACTCTGAGATCTGGAAGTGCGTGGGGTAGTATTCCGTTCAAGTGATTTGTGTTGTGTTTGCAAATCCAAATGCCGAAAATAACAAAAAAGGTTGTTTTAAATAGTCAAGCTCGGGAACTAGTAGTTCGCTTGTACCAATTAACAATGTCGTGGACCGAGTTGCACAGGCTTTGGATATAGGACGGAATACCGTTTCTATTATCACCAAGGAAAAGTATGGAAGCTCCAATATTGAGTAGAATAAGCTAACTACTCCCAATACGAAGAGAGAGAGGAAATCGATAATAACCAGTATCAATAGTTTAGATGCTGAAGCTATCCGCCATCATTTATATGGCTATTATGAATGGAATGAGCAGCCCACAGTACATAAATTATTAAAATCTTTGAAAGCGGCTGAACTATTTGATGCCAGTGCTACATCTTTATGGCGTTTACTGAACAATATAGGGTTTCAATATAGAATGGTGAACAATAAAAAAGTTTTGGTGGAGACTGTGGACTTTGCACTTGCACAAGCGTCCTTTATGGAAGAGCCGCAGTCGTCAGTCAGTGTTATGTATATATCTTTCCAGTGGCCAAGGTGTCTAAGTATGATATCAAATAAAACACTTGTTTCCGGTTCAATATATCCATTTGCGAGTATATCGGCTCAAAGATTCATATAAAAGGCAAGTTACTAGGTATAGGTTCCATGTAAAAGAAAGCAGCTAACGTAATTGAAAGTATGTCCATCACATCACCCACTTAAGGAAAATTATTAACTTTAACTACATAGAACTATTTAATTGAATTATAAATGACATTGACAGTATTTATCCTGGTAATGTTGCCATGTAATGTATATATTATCATCAGGCAGGGATAGTGAAAATCCACAGATGTCTTCAAAAGAACTAGTAGGGAAATACCCTATTAGAAAATGAAAATATTTATTTTGCAAGTAGGCCTTGGGCTCTTTCACATGTCTGAAACTACCAGCGCTTTGAAATGTGACATCTGCTGAGAAGAAACGCTGCAAGAAGATTCGGTTTAGGTTCTTTGCAGATACAAACCTTTATTCCGTATCAGGTCCTTTTCAGATATGCACTATCGTCACATGACGATCGTTTGCATCTTACGTAGAAAAAAAAAACTATGTCCATGGAGCACCGACGATAGGCAAAGGCGATGTTGCCCTTGGACACAGTTTTGTTTCTACGCAAGATGCAGGCAATCGTCAATTGACGATAGTGGGCTCATGACGTGCGGTTTACTTGGACAGTAGGCCTTAGTTTGCGGGCACTTGGTCAATGGCTGCATGAGGTCATCGTATTCGATACATCATCTGATGGTTGGGAACGTTCAGATCGGATACGTTTCCGAGTGATTATAAATTCTATTAGTTGACTAATATACGAGTACCTTATTATTATTATTATGGAGCAAGGATATGAGCGATGTCAATCTGATAACTTGCCGCAAATAGACGCAATCACGATGGCTAGTTATTTTGCATCAAATAGTTCCATAAGCGCTGAAATTAGAGGTGCTAAAGCTGCAAGGTAAGATTTATTTATGTTTTAAATATAAGAACAGAAGAATAAATATATTATAGTTGATTTTTTAGTGAAAACACGGAAGCCTCGGACCCTTATAGGATCACTCGCGTGTCTGTCTGTCTGTCCGTCCGTCATAGCCAATTTGCTCTGAAAAAAGAAAATTCTAAAAAAAAGTTTTTGCAAACTATAGCGTGTGCATTATGAGAATCTTAAATAGAATTTGAAGATAAATAGATTTGAAGTTATTTAGGAAAATAGCCGAAAATTGACCATTACACCCCTTATCTCCAAAACTACTGGGCCTAAAATTTTGAAAAAATATACATAGATAATAGTTATTTCCCTATAGATTACAGGAAAACCTATAAGAAGTCTACGTTATATAAATTAACATAGGAAATTTCATATAATTACGGAACCCTCTCGGCGCGAGTTTAACTCGCACATGGCCGTTTTTTTTAGATCCTTTTTACCGCGCTCCACTATTTCCATTCATTTAAGGCCCGGACAAACCAAACGCGGTTGCGGCGCGAACGCGGGTCCGCGCCGTTGTGGAACGGCGCGGGCGGATTTGCCATGCCACACCAAAGTAGCGCGGGACCGCGGCGGCCCTCGCCGCCGCGGTGTGGCATGGTATATCCGCCCGCGCCGTTCGACAACGGCGCGGGCCCGCGTTCGCGCCGCAACCGCGTTTGGTTTGCCCGGGCCTTTAATCGCTCGGCGCGCCGGCCAGCAGCAATGTCGCGAACGGTGAACTTTGGGTGAACCTTCGTTTCGTTCGTTTAGTAGGGTAAACACACCAATAGCGGACCAATAATTAAATTTTAAACAATAATTTCTGTTACCTAATATGAAACTATCTCGCGTTTATTTTATATTGTTACAATTATTTCCAATAAAATAAAATAATATAAACGCGATTTAGATCCGTAAAAGTAGTATCTTTGTAATGTGTAATGTTCGCGCAAATTTAAGAAAACGATAATTCTATTTACAGATCTGCCAGAGAGTCATATGGAGACACCGCCATAGGTTACGTTCAAGTAAAACGAGAAGCTAATATATGCACGCTTAAGGCCCGAATTACGCCTCACAAAGTTCGAAAGACTCCGTACCACGTAACGGTTATATATGATGAAAAGGAGTCTATCGTTAAAAACATTCAGTGTCATGACTGTGCTGCGAGAGCTGGAGGTTGTAAGCATGCTATAGCATTTTTGGCATGGGTGCATCGTCGCAGTGAAGAACCAAGTCCTACATCAGTTAAGTGCTACTGGTCTAAGGCTAAATTATCATCCCCTATAAAGTTCATAAAAGTAAAAGAAATAGGAGAAACAACAACTACAAATCATGGAAATACAGATGACAGCTTCATGAAGTCTGTGATGGAAGAATACAAAAACAGAAAGATAGAAACACTGTTAAGTAAATATTACAATAACTCTTCCAGTTGAATAAAACTTTATATTTATTCATTGTACCATAGCTTTAATACAACAAGAAATGATTTAGAAGTCACTCTGTTCTTAGAATATTGTTCGAATATTATGAACAGTAGGGTTTGCAACGTTATCTCCAAAGAAACAATAGAACTAGTCGCAGTGGCGGACTAACAGGGGGGCGGAAGGGGCGGCCCGCCCCGGGCCTCCGGTCTCGGGGACCCCAAATGCCTCCGCGTTCCCCTGATCATGGGGTCTCAACTCGAACAAATTATAATTAGTCTTGAAGAGGGGGGCCTCATTCAGCTTTGCCGCCCCGGGCCTCTGACGGGTTTAGTCCGCCACTGACTAGTCGATAGTCCACTATCTATGGTATGAAATACGTTACGGTCGGATCACCACCCCGAAGGCCTACGAAGTGGCTCGCTGTAAAACTTTGAATGGATCGCTGGTCAAATCGATACTCGGAGCAAGTAGTATGAAAATGACTACAACGATGAAAAGCGGAAGAGTTTTAGAGCCTCTTATTTTGCCTGAAATTAAAACTCAAACTGGATTAAAAACAAGGCATAAGATTGAAAAAGAATCTGCCAGTTTTTGGAGCATCTCCCGATGGAATTAGTGACGATTATACACTAGAAATCAAAGGTCCTATTAATGAAAACACATTTAAGAAATATTTTGAATGTGACTAATGAACCCTCTAGTGGATACTTAGCAAAAATACAAATGCAAATGTATTTTGCCGACAGGAAAAATGCATTTTTTGTATTGCCCATCCTGACTTTGAGACTTCTAAACAGATTCAAATAATATATGTCGATTTAGACAAAAGATATTGCAAAGATTTATTTGAAGAGTGCTTAGAGTTTTGGCTCAATGCTACTTATCCGAGAATATGTGATTAAGGTTTTTACAAAATAAAGTACAATGTCCGATCATAAGTCTTTTATTATATTATTCCATAGATTAGGTCTTATACCTCTATCGTATCCTATACCTTACACGTTATCGTATATGATATTGGATCTGAAAGGGTTAGCGTGCCCGCAGACTTACAACTTCAAGTTGGCCAACTAAGTCGCAGAGTATACCAATAGACAAGTGACTTTGATAGCCCGCACATCTTATCCAACTAAGTAAATCACTACTTATGGTATACTCTGCGATTTAGTGAGCCAACTTGAAATTGTAAGTCTGCGGGCACTCTTACCTTTTGAACGCCACAGTCGGCTGTAGCAGTCAGCAATTTTCGTGCCCTGACGCCACGACATGCCGTTTTCCATACATTTTGTCGGCTACAGACGTCACTGCGTCTGTGGCACGCTTTCTCGCATTCAGCCGTGGCATTCAAAAGATCAAACAAACCCTTGTGAGCAGTGCCAGGTCCTTAACCTTTTGAACGCCCCAGTCGGCTGTGGCCGTCAGCAGATTTCCGTGCCCCTGACGCCACAATTTGCCGTTTTCCATACATTTCCGTCGGCTACGCTTTTTCGCCGTGGCCCCACGGCTAACGGCGAAAAAGCGTGCCACGAGCGCTCGACGACGCAGCCGTCGCAAATGTATGGAAAACGACATATCGTAGGGTCAGGAGCACGGAAAACTGCCGACTGTGGCGGTCAAAGGGTTAACCGTTTGAACGCCAGGCCCCCAATTCTCGGTCCGTTCGAGATAATCTCACAATTGAGATTAAACGTCAGTGCATACAGTCGTTTGACACAACTGTATGAATCTGACGTTTAATCTCGAATGTAACGAGAATTGGGGGCCTGTGTGCATAGCACACTAGCTTTTATCGCGCACATAAGGCATCTGTCACTTTTTAGCTAATATGCGGGTGCGAAAGGGACGAATGCTTTATGTGCGCGATAAAAATTTGCGTGCTAAGCCCTCTGGCCCCCAATAGTCAGCGCATAGTAGTTTGACACAACTGTATGTATCCGACGTTAAATCTCGCAATCGACATTATCTCGAATGCACCGAGAATTGGGGGCCAGGACAGTGCGAAAAAGCGTGCCACAGACGCTGAGTGAAAGCTGTAGTCGACAAAATGTATGGAAAACGACATGTACGGCGGCTACAGCCGACTGTGGCGTTCAAAAGGTTATAAAGATACCTTTTCAAATCTACGATAATCGATTTATATTGATTGAGAATTTGTCAGGTATGAATGGCTGACTAGCGACTGAATTAAAAGAAAACATTGTTTTTCTTAAACTTTATTTATACATTAAGCAATGGCCTCGGGTAACGTGGTAATGATGTCCGAGTCACCAGGATCGGTGATGGCGAGGGTGCACACTCGGTAGTATTTTCCACACGCGGTACCCAGCTCGATGTTATTGCCACTGTAGTGATGGACTCCGGTCTTCGCCAAGTACGCATAGTATTCGACCTCCGATTTCCTGAAATGATGACATCAGTAAATAAAAGGAAATCAAAGGATGAATGTGTTGTTCTTACTACACAGATAGATGGCGTTAAATACCCAATTCTGATAAATACTTTTATTATAATCCATCTTAACCCCTCCTATGCTTAGGCAGGGACCCTTGCTTTTTCTTTTAGTTCCCACATACGAGGGGTTAAACGAGTTTTGCTCATTTACTAATAATAATTAGATTCACACACGAATATTGTCAATACTCATACTGATTGATTTAGAAAATGTCCTACTGAAATGTTTCATCATAAATAAGGCATGAAACAACCAGCGCTGCATTCAAAGTGTTCAGTTACATTGCATGGAATTGTTTGCATTGCGTTCCACCGAATTATTCGCAGCAGCACATTGGATGATTGTCGTTTTTGTTGCAATTTCATACAATGTAACTGAGTAATGCAAACGCTGCAGCCTGGGCGCGTGTTTCAGGCACTGGCTCTATTAATTATAGAAAAATTCCAAAGGGCTAAAACTTTAACTCGACAGATCCATCCTTTTTTATATTCTTCAAGTATTTTTTAGTACTTTAAGGAACAAGACACAAATATAGGCATATGAGGGGTTAACATATTCATCGTGCAAGACACAGGTTTGTGCAAATCGTCCACAGTGAAAGGGTTAAATAACTATAAAAACAGCAACAATGTTATGCTTACCTGTTCACAGGGAGTCGTAATTTTCAAAGACTACTCCATAGGTTTCCCTTAACTTATGAACCAGTAAAACATCCCATGAGGAAAAAACTTCAATGAGGAATTTAAAACCAATGAGAATGTATTACTGAGCTCATTATGAGGGAATCCATACTTCTTTGCCTTTGAAAGACTCCATATGGCTGTCTAAGTTTACCACAGTCCGTGGACCAATAAAAACTGTTCGACAACTGTGTTAAACTCTAGACAACATCCCTTTAAGACAAACATTTGGGAAACTCTACTTCTCAGTAGTCTCACCTTAGAGGAGGAGCGTTCTTAGCGATGATGATCAGTTTCGCTTTGCCTTGCCGCAGAGTCTTCAGAGTCTGCTTGTAGCCGAGGCAGTATTTCCCGGATTTCATAACAAGCGCCAAGCGCGAGTTAATAGACTCGATGGTCTTTTTCTGCAAATAAAAGCGTATAATGTAAGATGAGGCAACCAAAGTAGCAACCTAACCTCAAAACGTAACGTGATCAAATAAATGTTTGTTACATCTCAGCGCCGCAGATTACAGAATAAGCGAGCCTATCATGACACAATTAATTTAGGACTTTAGTTATGTTATGCAGGATAAAAATCAGATAACTCGCTAAAGTCCTTAGGGTGAACGCTGGCACGTGTTGCACTTACCTGTTTCTTAGCCGCCACCATTATGCTAATGTGTAACAACGAACGCTGAAAATATAAAGTATATTTTTGTAAAACCACTAGCTATAATTAATTTCACTTAAATATAAGTAAATTTTCACGATATATACGTACGCGTCGACAAGTGCTCAGTCAGCTAAAGAAAGAATGGACGACTCAGGGTTGCCAGCCGTTAAAAGAAGTTTACCCCTAAAACTAAGTAAAAAAAACCCTAAAACCCCTTAATCACTAACCACATTTTTTTTATACTCAGTGTAATAACCCATAATATACCATATTCTTGTAACTGTTATCAGTACGTACGTATGAAGTCAATTACGGACAACAAGTATTCTAAAACAGGACGGTAATCAATGTGGAACGGACGTAAGGCTAGCCACTGACCTACAATATAACTGTGCAATATCACTGGTTGCACAATTATATTGATCGTCAGTAGTCAATATTGATCGTCAATATCATCTACTGACGATCAATATAATTGTGCAACCAGTGATATTGCACAGTTATATTGTAGGTGGCTAGCCTAAGTAGCAACAAGTAATATAATTTATTTCAAGCTTATAACAAATTTTGTATTTATTATCAGTACGTTTTAATTCCCTTAAATAACCCATTAGAATGTCCTGCCCCAAAAAAAACCAAGTCCACTTATCTTACCCCTACATTTAGGGATAAATCCCTTAAGTTGGTAAGGTTGCGACGACTTTTTCTATGAACTGAACTGTCAAAGTTCTTGTTCATGCAAAACAGTACTTTATTCTAATGCGATAAAAGCTTTGACGAAACGGACTAGCGAACGGCGGAAATTAAAACTAAATAATTTATAATGTTACTAGACCCAAAATAAGTGAAGTCCCCATAGTCACATCCTATCCTAACCTAAACTATCCTATCCACATCACAATTTACCGGTATTTATCGATACATGAATGTTGCCACGTTTATATTTTACCAACATTGACATTCTAACAGAGAAAAAGAGATAGCATAAATGAAAGAGATAACAGCAGATCTTTAGCTTTGATTCGATTATACGCTTTCTATACTTCGATAATTTGACAACAGATGGCAGCACCAAGCTTATTTTAAAAGACGTGCTTATTAACATTCGTTTGCCTTTTTTTTATTATAGTCATGTTATTATACAATCTTTAAATCGGATATTATATTAGCAATTGTTCATTTGATGCTTCAACTTGCAAGATTAATCAAATTATTTTATTCTATTAAGTATGATATAGTTACCTACTAGCGCAGCAGTTAGCAACTTCCTTGTTATTATAAGATCACTGTAATCTAATGCCTCATTTACATGCAGCCGAAGTGAGCAGAGAAGTGTGTATGGCAGTGGGCAGAGCGAGTATGTAAATGGGTAATTTCTCCTGCTCCTGCCGCTGCTACTCGCTTTGCCTGGCGCGCAGTGAGTCAGGACTCAGGAAGCAGCATGAAACACCCACTGCGTTCGAAAGCAGTATGCGGGAGTTGTTTCTGGTAGCGCGAGCAGCAGTGGCTGTGTCTGCATGTAAATGAGGTATAAAACCGGACAAGTGCGAGTGAAACCCGCGTGGACAGGGTTCCGTTCCATACATGATAAACTGAAATTTCCTATGATACTTTAAATACCATAGACTTCTTATAGGTTTTCCTGTAATCTATAGGTAAAGAACTATATTTTGTATTTTTTTCAAAATTTTAGGCCCGGTAGTTTCGGAGATAAGGGGGGGGGGGGGGGGAATGGTCAATTTTTGCCTATTTTCCTAAATAACTTCCAAACCATTTATTTTAAAATTCCAAAAAAAACATATTTAAGATCCTCACAACAAGCCCTTTCATTTGATATGTCACATGATATAGTATGCATAACTTTTTTTTTAAATTTTCTAATTTGCCCCCCAAAAGTGGGCCCCATGCTCAAAATTAATTTATTTACGTTACGCATCCCTGTTGCGGTCACCAATTTACATATTTATACCAAATTTCCAATCAATCGGTCCAGTAGTTTCGGAGCAAATTGGCTGTGACAGACGGACAGACAGACAGACAGACAGACAGACACACGAGTGATCCTATAAGGGTTCCTTTTTTCCTTTTGAGCTACGGAACCCTAAAAAGGAAGGGATATGATTTTAGCAGTACTATATATCTATGTATATGTATGTTGTATGTAGGTACTTTTAAGAGGAGTGTGAACCTACGGCTTTTCGTACAAAATGCGATAACGATTTGCACGTCTTAAATGTTTACCGATGTTGTTAAATTTTTGATAGGTTGCCAGTCAGAACATAATCTATGTTTATACGTTATGTTTTTTTCAATATAATTAATAAATTCAGTTTTATTGTTGTTTAAGTATTCTGATACAAAACGAATTCCGGCGATTATTTGACATTGTTGATCTTTACCTAATCAATATTCCTAGATTTTGGTCTTACTGACAACCTATCCAAAATTGGTCAAAAATAGTCAAAATCGGTTAACATTTGAGGGTGGAAATTGTTATCGCCTTTTGTATGAAAAGGGTGATTTTTGCCGTTGGTTCACAGTCCACATAAGATTCCGGGTATTTTATATTATAATCATATACTTTGTAGTTCTTTCCTTGAGACCATGGTTGTCTTCAGATAACAGCTTTGTTTGTTGTGAAAGCATTATACTTCTAAAAAGCTAGTAAGGTTTCAACTTTTATTACTTTTACGCAATTTGTAACCGCGTACTCCACAGACAGCGTCCTGTTTTCCCGCCAAAACTTGACACACGTCTATCAAAGATGGCGACCAGAATAGAGTCTTTGATGTCACCGCGTCGAATTACAAAAGTAAAATTTCCTCCAGACGTTACAAAACGAAATACGTTCAGAGTATTTCTAATTGTACGGAAAATCTGAAATCGCTTTCTGTTTCAGTATTTAGGTACCTAGGTATTTATAAATAAATTAAAATTCATTATACAAGTGCCACAAGTGGATTCACCTCTTTTTGAATGGAATTTGAAACAAGCTCGTGCCCGCGACTGCGTCTGCGTAAAATCATTATTTAAGTAGCTTATGTCCTTTTCAAATGTCCAGTCTATCTCCAATATCCAATCTATCTCTGTGTCAAATTTCATCCAGACCCGTTCAGTCGTTCTGTTGTGATTGAGTAACAAACATCCATCCATCCAAACTTCCTCATTTACCTGTAATATTAGTAGGAAGAAGGAAGTAGGATACGTTATTAAATATTTCATATACCTACAAGAATTTAAGAAAATCTAACAATTGTATTACTTACAAAATAAAATGCCTGTAATGGTCAGAATGTATGGTGGTGGTGTATGGTCATGTCTGTTGCATGCGATCTTTGATCCAAAATTGCCAGTCAGTGGAAAATCCTTGTATTCGTGACGTGAATTTTCTAAAACAGAATCCTCAAGAACTCATAAATTAGCTTTGTCCAGCAGTGGGAATCCCTTTGTCTACCTACTTCTGACTACCCCAACTTTTTATTTTAAAACAAACAATCCAATTACACCCCCAACTTAAAGTCTATTTAAATCCCATAGCAATCAACCGGTAAACTTAAACCACATAAAAAGTAACAGAATACCGGTTAATTGATACTTTACTTTTCCCCTCTCTAATGTCAAACTAATTGCTACCGAAATACATAAAAATACGGGAATAATACCCTTACCAACTGACAAATTCTGATGCCACTGGCGCTACCATCGTACGATAGAAATTAACTTAGTATGGCGCGACGTTAGTTCTTTTTATTTCCGCCGGCAAATCTAAATTTGTACCATCCAAAAATACTGAAATACTTGCTGAACTGTGACGACCTGCTTAAACTAGGTACTTAAAAAAAGAAACCAAGTAAATGATACTGCACCAATATATAAGACCCCTTGGAAGTACGATCCCCCTAATTCCTATAGCTCAGAGCAATATGGTCGTGCAACCAGGGTGTAAGACCTTCTAAATCTATGGAAGGTGCCAGATACGAGAGGCCAGGGTGAGCTGGTGTTTATTTTGGGCAGAACACTCATAAATTTCAGTGGTCGGTCGTCGTCTAAATCATTTTAACGCCAAAACTGAGTTTAGATGATGTTCTGAGTGTTTTTAGAGGGTACGACACGATAACGATACGATTTGGATTATTCTTGATGATCATGTTATGAACTAAGTCCCGTCTAGGTATTTTAAACACAATTATAGCTGTCTGTTTCACAAGCAAACTCGACTAGCCTTCCCTAGTCCCTTTAATTAATTACATATTCAATACCCCTTTCGGTTTTTTTTAACGCTTAGGGGTGCGAATTCTACCAATACTATCATCGTCATCATCAATTTATTATACCGCCCAATGCCGGGCCCAGGCCTCCTCTCTTAGTGACAGGGAGCTGATGAGGCCAATCAAATATTATAATCAAGTTGCAAGGATTTCCCAGATTGACACAATGTGCAAAAATCAAACCTTTCATTTTTATTGGCTCTATGCCTTTTTCACCGAGAGAATGTCAGCGCCTCTATTTGGGAACGCTAAGTGATTCTGTAGCGACACGTAAACCAGATTTCTCATCTCGCTCTTACGCATTACGCGTCGTGCGGAGGAGTGGGATGAGAATTCTGGCTTACCAGTCTCTACAGAATCACTTAGCGTTCCCGAATAGAGGCACAGGATCACTCATGCAGTGGGTCTTATTTTATGATTTTTTTTTACAACTCATAGGCAAGGCATAGGCTTGTTGATTATTCAGGCATATCCCTGTCACTAACGCTCTACAAAATGAATTATTTATTGCTTGACTTCTTGTGTCCTTTCGAATTTACGCACAAAAAGGCAAGTTTAAAAAATTACATACATACATACATATCATCACGCCCGAAGTCCCTTATGGGGTGGGCAGAGCCACAAGACCAATTGCGGCCACGCTCGATCAATCAAAAGTTAAAAAAATTCAACTACATAAATTCCTTAAGAATAGAATATTATAGAAGAATAGAATAGATCTTTAATGTCACACAACATACAACCACACCCACACCGAAAGAAAAACTTGGCAAACGTTACTAAATTTTAGCGTTGTTAAAAATGTTAAAAATATTACAAACTATAGAGACACATAAAGATTTAGCTATCATAGGAAATCATTTTCAAGATCAGCTAAGTAGTCTAGTTGTTATAGGCATTGCTTTGCTCAGGTTGTTAAAATAAATACGAGACCAGTTTTGCAACTAGGTATGTCACAAAAAAAAACAGGACAAGTGCGTGTTAAACTCGCGTGGAGAGGGTTCCGTTCCGTACATGATTATCTGAAATTTACTAGGTTACTTTAAATACCATAGACTTCTTATAGGTTTTCCTGTAATCTATAGGTAAAGAACTATTTTCTGTATTTTTTCAAAATGTTTGCCCCAGTAGTTTAGGAAATAAGGGGGGAGGGGATGGTCAATTTTTGCTTATTTTCCTAAATAACTTCCAAACTATTTTACTTAAAATTCAAACAAAAACATATTTAAGATCCTCACAATAATCCCTTTCATTTGATATGTCACACAATATAGGTTGCATAACTTTTTTTTTTCTCACTTACCCCCCAAAACCCCCCCATATTTAAAATTCATATATTTATGTCACGCGTTCGTGTTGCGGTCACCGACTTACATATGTGTACCAAATTTCAACTCAATCGGTCCAGTAGTTTCGGAGCAAATTGGCTGTGACAGACGGACAGACAGACAGACAGACACACGAGTGATCCTATAAGGGTTCCTTTTTTCCTTTTAAGGTACGGAACTCTAAAAACCGTGCAAATAGAAAAAAAACGATTATAATTACATTTACAACCTCGTAGTCTATAAAGAGTGTTTTCTCAAGAGACCTTCGAGACCACGAACTGACAGATGTCTCGTCCACCTCGGCGCAAACGCTAAAATACAACTCTAATGGGAGATTTCAATATAACCAACATTTCGGCGGCATTTAAATTTATAATTTGGGTTTGGAATTGGCTTCTGTCACGTTTTGTTACATGCACCCATCCCTGAATTATGATATGTAAAAATATTTCATATATAGTAGAATAGAATAATAATAATATTTTTTTCTTCGATCATTGTACAATAGTTGCAAAATAGTTTCTTTGAACTGCATATTCTGCCGAATTTAGCGTAGAAATATTAAACTAGTTAGTATAATTTACATGCTATTTATACCTAATTTAAAAAGGCGATAACGATTTCCACCCCTTAAATGTTAACCGATTTTGACCAATTTTTCATAGGCTGCAGACAGAACAAATTCTAGGTCTATACGTTTTTTGAATTTTGATTAAAGATCAACAAAGTCAAATAATCGCCGTTTGTTCTGTATGAGAATACTGAAACAGCAATAAAACTGAATTTATTGATTATAATGAAAAACCCAAAACGCATAGGTAGACCTAGATTTTGTTCTGACTGACAACCTATCAAAAATTGGTCAAAATCGGTTAAAATATAACGGGTGGAAATCGTTATCGCCTTTTGTATGAAAAGCCGTAGGTTCACATTTCTCTTAAGAATTGTGAATAGTTAGGAAAGAATTCTGAGGTGGTGCTAAAATGACGTACCGGCCCTAACATGAATGACACAAAGATAAGATATACCGTCTTATCCGTCCGTCTTAGGGCCGGAAGTTCCTTTAACGTAAAACCGTTATTAATTACACTGTTACACGATAAACTGTTACAATCTATACCCTCCTATAGGCTTTACACAGTCGGGTAAAAAAATACAACAACGATTCTTGACTTTCTTGGGAATTGAATCTGTGACCTCTGGCTTATTCTAACAACATCGGTCGATCCAATAACCAATAATATGGTTACAAGTTGGAAAAGTTATATCGAAGCTTCTCACATAAAGTTGTGTATTTATCTCCAATCTCCACACTTGGTCGGCATACTTCAAACTTCCACACTGTAATGCAATAAGTTGTCACAAAAGATCCGACGAATATAACTTCGAATAGACAAAAGACGCAAAAGCATTAATTGAAGCGTTCAAAAGTATAGGTATTCAGTTAACCCTTTGAAAATCATATATAATACGTGACATCCCAATTACAAACTTGATGAAGCATGAATAAAGTTCATAACTGAGGTTACAGCTTAGTGGTATAAGAGTTTGGGTAAGTTAGCGGGAGGTAAGAGAGACTTTGTCGGCACGGCTGGATAGTTTTTGGTACAGTTTAAAAAGGACGCCCATTACACCGAAGCGAACAGCGAGGCGGTTTTGTGACGTATTTTCTGTTTATAAATTGTAAGTTAATAATAGCAATTTTAGTTATTTGGAATAAAGTTTAAGCTTTAAACTTGAATGTAGTTTCTTCTGTTTGCCGAAAGTTTAACCTGTACGAAATAATCACAAAGTTTACGATAAAAAGTGGTTAAAATGAGAAGAAAAATTGCATCTTTTTCAGTATTTGTTTTTATACTACATACATATTATGTTATAAATATTTGCGAAAAAGCTACTTCTTAAATAATCTTTTATAAAGAAATAATACTATCTTAACCCTTTGACTGCCACAGTCGGCTTGGCCGTCGGCAGTTTTCCGTACATTTGCGTCGGCTACAGCCGTCGTCGAGCGCTCGTGGCACGCTTTTTCGCCGTTAGCAAAGGCGTTCAAAAAGGTAACCTCTACTGAATCAAGGAAACGCCGCCTAAATCTAATATATTTGTCGTATGATTTTCTTTGTAATTCATTCCGCGCATAATCCAAATAAGCAAGTATTTTGTTCCCCTTAGTTTACAAGTATCTCTTAGTTCGACACGATCGTTTTAATATTGACTTATAGATTAAATTAACCTTTTAAAAATGACTTTGTAAGAGTTTCCGTATGTACCTACATGCGTCCGTCTGCGATCTCCACATACGAACGAATGAATTCGGACGCTGTTACCGCGCTGTGTTACACGTCGGTGTGACCGCAGACCCCTTAATAAAACTCATCAATTACTCGCTCATTGTGTCGTCTGCGCATTGTGAAACAGACAGACCGACTCATTAATATCTTTTTTATTCCAGGTGTGTAAGATATAGGCGCTTGAAGGTTCCGTACAGAGCTATTTAGCCCATAAGGGCAAGCAAGAAAGATTATAAGCAGTTTGAGCCTTTTTTTTAAATCCATGACTTGATTTAATAGTTAATCTGTTTTTTTTTCTTTTTTTTTAATTTATTGCAAAATACAAAAATACAGTTTAAAAATGTACAAAATGTCGCCAAATTACAGAGCAGTTTCTTATTGAAGAGTCTTCGTTTCAACTTGGGTAAAAATGCTTTCGTATGTCTGTCCGAATTTCCCGCTGTTTTCCTCTACAGATCGCATTTCTCAACCGATTCTCGTGAAATTTTGTGAGCGGGTTCAATAATTAGGTATATGGATTTTTTTGTCGATTCAGTTTGTAGAAATATTTCAAAATGGCGGAGATATTGGTTTTTACGATTACAAAGTTATTTGCGGTGTTGGTAAACTGATCGACCTATGTCGATGTATCGGGATAACAGTTTTCCAACAGCAACGTTAGGTCTGTCGGGCGGGATGTCTACAGCTCACGGAGCCACTGTTGTTTAGTATGTTTAGATCAACTACGAGAAGTCGGTTTTAAACCAGGGGTTCCTTATAGCATTTAGTGTTGGCATTTGGTTGGGCCACATGGGTCTCGTTAGTTGGCCAACGGTTAGATTTCGCCGTCGTTTTGAGGTAAGGCCTACAACCAAGGGCCGTTGTAGAATTTCCAACTAAAACAATATGTTATAATGCAGAACAACGGTAGCAGTAGTCGCATTGGCCCAACGTTGGTAAGTGGATGGGCGTAATGATAATATTTTACTGCATTGGGCCAACGTTACTTAATATCTAATAGGGCCTTCGTTGTATACAATGCAGAAATGCCAACCGTTTTCAAACAATGGTAGCGGTATTCACAATGGCCCAACGTTGGTAATTGGTTGGGCGTAATGATATTTTTTTGTTATATTGTTCCAATGCTAAGCAGTTTTATGTGAGCAAACTAATAACTATATCCCTACGGACATTCGACGACGCGACGAGCACTCAAAACGAGACCCATGTGGCCCAACCAAATGCCAACACTAAATGCTATTAGGGCTCTGACTGTGCACTCACACCTTCAACGATTTCTCCATAAAATAAGCAGATAGCAAATTTATTTATACTATTGGTTTAATTTCATCAAAAGGTTTTCTCATCTCCCCGCGGATCTCTAAACCTAGCGAATAGTCTGGCATAGCTAATCGATTATACACAAAGAGCTTAATTGCGCGACTCATAGTTATTGTATTGAGCGTGATTGGTACAGATGCGGACAGCGGTGACATCACTATCCCGTGTTCGTGATCATTTGAGTGATACGTTATATTATTAGTGTATATTATTTTTTATAACAAATTGAAGCTGCTATGTTATTAAAATGAGCTTAGAATTAATGTTTATGGGGAAATTCAAGAAACACTTTTTTTGCGTTGTATTGGTTGAATGCTTTCCTAGCTTGATTTACCTAATTTATTTATAGAAAGAAAGAAAAGACATTTATTCACTTCATAAGGACACACAATAATAAAAAAACAAAATAATACAGAAAAAACGAGGCATGTGTGTCATTGCAACAGTGAATCGGTCACTGGCTCAGCATAATGCTGAGGTGTCAGACACCCGCAGCGCTGATTTTCAGCCCGCCTTTTTTTATAATTTTTAAATATTTTTACATGAATACTTGAAATACACACGGCTTTACTCACGATTTATTGTCAGAAATAGTCCGACATGTTTCGAACTCGTACGGAGTCCTTCTTCAGGGGTTGAGTGCGGTCGCGCTCAATGCAATGCGCGCACTGCGCCCGTGCTGACGGTGTGGACTGTTTCTGAGAATAAATAGTGAGTAAAGCCGTGTGTATTTCAAGTATTCATAATGTCTCACGAGTTTTAATTTTCTCTATGAGCTTTACATGAAGCTAAAGTAAGTAACTTTCCAAATATGTCCTGTCATACATATTGCTCTTTGTCTTACAATACCCGGATATTTAACTATGCAAATTTTCATCAAAATTGGTCCAGTGGTTTGACTGTGAAATGGGAACACCGGCAGACTATAAGTAGGTATACAAAGACACATTTTTGTTTCTATTAAAACACGTCAAGCGGTTTTCGCAGTGTTGCGCATGAGACTGAATTGAAACTATGGCTTCTAATCAAAACTTATAATTGAGAAAGCTCGCGTTTGCGTGTTTTATGTTATATATGCATAGCTCTGACATTTGTTTCTGCGAGCGCCCTCTAAAAACGATTTATTTTACTTAAAGTATACATACAGTATAGATGGCACCACCATGTACATAATAAGTATTACATTGACACCATATTTTACTTAATAAATTGAGCAACATTTTTTAATTAAATGAATCACTTGTCCGCCCCACTGTACAGCAAACTGTGATTCGGCCATGGCAAATAAAACTAACTTTCAGTTAAGTCTTTACTCAGTCAATCATCGGTTAACGGGTAATCGGTCCGTTAAACGATACCATAATGACTGCATCGTAAAACTGGGCCTAATCAGTGCGTGTATAAGGGTGCAAGGAGTCAAAGGAGTCAAAGAGGTCAAAGAGGTCAATAAGGGGTTGATCATCACCGTCAGCCTATCGTCCGACTCTTTTTAAGATGTCCTTTTGCAATGTCGGGTTCTTTTTTAACTGAATGACCATATTTTACAAAATTTGAATTAGTTTCCCACCGCGTTTTTCTGTCATTCTGTCGGTCTGTATGCGCTAATCTTTAATTTTAATACATTTTCATTAATAGAATTACAAAACTAAGAAAGTTTGTGTAGGTAGGTATATAAACAAACAATTAGGTAGGCGTTACAAAAAAAACCAAAACAATCCTACTAATATTATAAATGCGAAAGTTTGTGTGTGTGTATGTATGTTTGTTACCTCTTCCCGTTAAAACGGCTGGAGGAATTTTGATGAAATTTGGAATGGAGATAGCTTATACCCTGGATCAACATATAGGCTACTTTTTATCCCGGAAAATTGAAAAGTTCCCGAAGGAATAACGATAATCACACTCCGCACAGCTAGTCTATATATGTAAAAATGAATTGCCGTTCGTTAGTCTCACTAAAACTCGAGAACGGCTAAACGGATTTATCTTATCTTAGTCTTGAAATGTTCGTGGAGGTCTAGGGAAGGTTTAAGAGTACATAGGTTACTTAAATTATTATTCTTCGCAGACGAAGTCGCGGGCACCAGCTAGTCATTAATAAAAAGGGGTGCCTTGGGGTGTTAAGTTCTATATGGGAAAAACTGATTCCATTTATACAACTTGTTATTCTGTATAAATACACCTCATGACAAATAATTAGGTAGGCATTCCAGAAAAAAAATGTGGTCTCGCCCCTGGTTCATCAGTCAAATATCTGTTGCACTTCATATTGTATACAAAAGATCTTAAATATAATGTATAGCTGCTTCATGAACCCTGTGAGGGCACAGCAAATTAAAAAAGAATGAATGAATGGTTCGCAGCCCCTTCCTAGTATCTTTTCAGGATTTTGAAAAGATTGCGATAAGGAGGATGTTTGTTCACCCACTTAACTCTCTAGGTTTCCACCTAAGGGTACAGTTCATAGATTGACACCAAACCGCGTCCATGACATTTTAGTTAGGGAGCTGGGTGCCATTTTGGTATATGATTTGTTCGTCTTTCACATTGATAGGGATGAAAGATTATGTCAATACAAATCGATTTGGTCCAGTAAATGAAAGTCGTATGTTCCTGCGTTTTTGAATTACAACTTTAAAATAACGTACATAAAAAAATCAGCGACCTAGACGTCTGCCTACTTTTTTTTCTATTCTGAAAGTCCTAACGAATCGAATGGACGCAACGAGAACGACGAACAAATGATTTAGTATAGCTTTTTTGATTTACATTTTTGCAACTACGTCCCGTTATAAAACAGATCCCTGCACGCCTGTCTCTTCGATTTTCATTGTTTTGAGGATGATTCTGACCATCAGTCCAAGAGGCAGACACGAACAATGATTTAGCACACTGTTTTTTTTTTTTAATTTCTGAAACTCTGGCATGACTATGTTCCTGTGGTTCTTTACATTGTCATTACTCGAACAATTCAAGTCTGCCAAGCGAACAAATCATATAGAAATTTTGGCTATTTTTCAAGATAACACTGCACATCCATGAGATCATAGATCCAAATGACTCACAGATCTCCGAAAGATCAATTAAATCATTCCTAAATAATGGGCGGAACGGAGCGGAACCAAAGTATAAAAGAGCATCGTTACAGAGACCACCGGATACGATACGGGATTAAGATACGTATCGTATACATTTATAATTTGAAATGGTTATATAATATTCTCGACCGAAAAACTACACCTCTGCTGCTCCTCTGCTGCACTGGGAGTGAAGAAATAGCATAGAATGCGTGCAGATGCTTATCATCCTGGCATGTCGTAAAAGTCGACTAAGGGACGGGTCCTCTCCAACATGGTGGACTATCTGTATGGGCGATGGGCTGATCACCTGTCACCATACGGTTCATCATACCATCTTAGGACTAATTAATCGAACGTGGCCACAAGTAGTCTTGTGGCTCTGCCCACCCCATTAGGGATTTCGGCGTGATGCTATGTATGTATGTGTAAAACCGAACTCGTAATAAATTGGAAAGGCCTTTCTCGAAAATGCAAATGATACAGCCCCTTTTGCAATGCTATTAAAATATATAATAAAATACCTGATACTTTTAAAAGCGAAAATGATTTTTACAAATTTAAAACTAATCTAAATAAAATCCTTATAGACAAATGCTACTATTCTATAAAGGCGTGCTTGGCTGAAAAATAACATTTGTTACAAATATTTTAATCTTTCGCAACATATATTATTACTTGACTGTACCTAGACATAATATTAACATATAATTTAATGATTGAGACATTTCATACATTAATTTAATTTTTATTATTTCTATTTTGATTATTATTTAATATCCTTTTGTAATTATCAAAGGTTTAGCTATAAGTTTGCTGTGCCCTGCAGGGTTCATGTTGATCCACTGTTACCTTAGTGAACGCAATAAATAAATTGAATTGAATTGGATACGAAAATATGAATTGAACATTATTTCGTCTCGTTTTGGAAATATCTACTTACCACGTATTTTCTCAATAATCTCAATTCACAAGAACTAAAAAACACGCTTTTGTCAGTAACGCAGTAAATTACAAAAGACCCTCATCAAGGTAATGTATTGGACTCGTCAAAACAAACCAAATGAGCCCAAACTCGAGGGGATTACTAGTAGCCATTGAAGAGTTCCACTATCCACCTCCTGGCTCCATGTTCAGATCAGCTCGATGGTACTAAATTATTGGATTGTCATCCAAATTGCATATACTGGCACAGTTTTAAATCGTTACGAGAATTAGAAATAGGTTTATTTGCCAATTGTTTTTTAACAACGGTAGTGGTATTCACGTTCACAATGGCCCACCGTTGGTAATTGGTTGGGCGTAATGATAATCTTTTTGTTATATTGGTCCAATGTTAGTTTTATGTGGGCAAACTACTAACTATGTATATCCCTACGGATTCCCTACTGTTGGCCAATGGATGCCAATAGAAAATGATACTAGGAACTTGACAGAGCCAGCGTTAGCTAAACTATCAGATACATACATACATAGATCACGCCCGAAATCCCTAATGGGGTAGGCAGAGCCACAAGACTACTTGTGGCCACGTTCGATTAATTAGTACCAAGATGGTATGATGAATCGTATGGTGACAGGTGATCAGCCCATCGCCCATACAAATAGTCCACCATGTTGGAGAGGACCCGTCCCTTAGTCGACTTTTACGACATTCTATGTTATTTCTTCACTCCCAGTGCAGCAGAGGAGTAAATTATCAATCCTTTTAAAATGGTAAACTCGCCCCATTGGCAAAGATACCACGTAAACACACCACACTATATCACTATAGACATTTTGTCAATTCTCCAAGCTATAAATAACGTACACATAACCTATGAGCTTTGACATAAGATTTATGCACTATCGCATTTTCTTCATTCCGTTTGTCTGTCCGTACAAACTCCAAGCTTGAAGAACAGGTGAACAGATTAGGCAGGGTGAAGAAGGTTTGGTTTAAATAAAAACCTCTGTGAATTTATTGCGCGCAAACACGATCAAATTTGTTTTGGTTCTCCTGTTTGTAACTGTTTTACTTCTTACATTCATTGTAAAGCGCGTACAAAATGTGGAAATACGAGCATTTCTACCATTTAACCTTAGTTGCATCATGCACATAAAAAGAAGAATATCATAGTTTGGAATTTTATATTATACTTATAAATGATACATAATACAATAAAAAAATTACCATCATAACCCGATACCCGTTAAATCATCGTGTAGGTACGTATGTTTGAATATTTTAACTTTTTTATATCTTTACATTTTACCACTGTTATAAGTTTTATTAAAGCAACAATAGCCTTTTTATCTGCTTTATAAAAATTATATTTAATTATAGTTCTACAATTCAGGTATTGAATGTTATAAGAAAAGTTAAAAGATTTGAAAGTTTTTTAAGGGTTCTTGCAATTGGAGTTATGTAACAAATGTACAGCGTTTTTTGCAGTGAGTGCTCTATCTGTCGTCCAGTGAGCTGTGACAGGTCAACATAACTTCATATTTCACGCTGGAGAGCGAGTGATATTTCATTATAGATCATTTGGTAACGTAGGTAGAGGCGGCTACAGGATGCTCCAATTTTATTATTATTTCTGTCATCAAAATTGTGATGTAAATTAAATAAATTAAATCTTTTAAACACACGATAATCACGATAGAAATATTTTAGTGTGAATTATATGAACATTAGAAAAGAGGCCTTTTGGTTCAGCTAAACTATCACATACATACATACATACATAGCATCACGCCCGAAATCCCTACTGGGGTGGGCAGAGCCACCAGACTACTTGTGGCCACGTTCGATTAATTAGTCCTAAGATGGTATGATGAACCGTATGGTGACAGGTGATCAGCCCATCGCCCATACAGATAGTCCACCATGTTGGAGAGGACCCGTCCCTTAGTCGACTTTTACGACATGCCAGGATGATAAGCATCTGCACGCATTATATGCTATTTCTTCACTCCCAGTGCAGCACATTTTTTTTTAAACAACAGTCCAAAATAACATCATCCTGTGATCGCGGTACACTTGGCATTAATAACCATCGTACGATCCATCAACCGGTCCATAGGCGGCGCACTTTCACGGGACTGTACTTTTGCTAATGTGGTATTTGTGAGTAATATACCTACTCCTAATTATTATATTACCAGACCAACAACTTTGATCTCCATTTTCGGTAAAATTTAAAATATAACTATTCTACAACTATTACAAATTTCAAGTTTATATCAGTAATTGCTGAGATAAAGCTGTCACATACAGACAGACGGACAAAGAAGTCTCACCATAAGGGTTTCTTTTTACCTTATAGGTACGGAAACCTAAAAAAACCGGCCAAGTGCGAGTCGGACTCGCGCACGAAGGGTTCCGTACCATTATAATCAAGCAAAAAAAACACGTTTGTTGTATGGAAGCCCCCCTTCAATTTTTTTTTTATTATTTTTTTTTGAAGCATATATATGTAAATATTCTGTGAATATTTACAGCGTCCACCTGTTGCCGTTATCAATATCGAGCAAAAACGAGCAAAAAAATCACGTTTGTTGTATGGGAGCCCCCTAAAATATCTATTTTATTCTGTTGTTTAGTATTTGTTGTTATAGCGGCCACAGAAATACATCATCTGTGAAAATTTCAACTGTCTAACTATCACGGTTCATGAGATAGAGCCTGGTGACAGACGGACAGACGGACAGCGGAGCCCAAGTAATAGGGTCCAGTTTTTACCCTTTGGGTACGGAACTCTAAAAAACGCCTAAAGGTAAACGAGTTTTTTTAAACTGCAATTTTCAGAATGTTTTTTGTCAATTGCAGTTTAATATGTTGTGTTGGAGTTATGTTTATGTATGTGTTAATAAGAGCTGTTTTCGACTGGCCACCATACCATGTAGAAATAACTTGAACTTTTGAAACACAAGATGAAATCTCAATCATTATTATTAACTTAGCTCAGATAATGCTGAACAATTTTCGATACAATGCTTGCTGATTGATAGCATGGCACAGGTCGTGTGAATGATAAGGTCATACGTAAAGCTCGCTGTTCACGGATATGATTTTTTTATTAAAGTGACAGCTGAGGGCTGAGAAATAAAGATAGATAGTTATATTTTTTATTACAACTATGTATTTTCTCTCTTTTTTAGGGTTCCGTACCCAAAGGGTAAAAACGGGACCCTATTACTAAGGCTCCGCTGTCCGTCTGTCCGTCTGTCCGTCTGTCCGTCTGTCCGTCTGTCCGTCTGTCCGTCTGTCCGTCTGTCCGTCTGTCCGTCTGTCCGTCTGTCCGTCGTTCCGTCTGTCCGTCCGTTACCAGGCTGTATCTCATGAACCGTGATAGTTAGACAGTTGAAATTTTCACAGATGATGTATTTCTGTTGCCGCTATAACAACAAATACTAAAAAACAGAATCAAATAAATATTTAAGGGGTCTTCCATACAACAAACGTGATTTTTTTGCCGGTTTTAAAGATAATGGTACGGAACCCTGCGTGCGCGAGTCTGAATCGCACTTGGCCGGTTTTTACATTTTACGCTTAATGCTGCTGTATCAAGTAATTTAATAGTAAATATTCTGAACACATTACCACAATATTAACTATATATGTATGACCAATTCATCGTAAGTAGTAGTAGATAAATAATTATTAGCATGTATGTACATATGTGTATTTGTATAGCGCTCCGTGAGTTACAGACGGTGCTGGCTGAAAATCAGCGCTGCGGGTGTCTTACACCTCAGCATTATGCTGAGCCAGTGTCCCATTCACAGCCGTGAGGACACACACACAACCATTTTGTTTTGCATTGTTTTTTAATTTATATTTATGTAACTCTGTGTGTCTTCTGTGTAAGTGAATAAATGTTTCTTTCTTTCTTTCTATCTATAATTTACACAATGATTTCTTGCCAAAAAAGAGTGTACTTATGCTCCCGCATGTCAAAAAGAAGTGCTGGGAACCTCTTTGTGTGTAACAACGGCGGTGGCGCGGCGCGGGGGGCGGGAGTGACGGTGCCTAGACTCGGTTGGCCGCGTGCTATGCTAATCGATGCTTTTGAACCGTTTTCACGACTTATGCTTCCCGTCACTAAATTACACTCGTGATATCAAAGTACGCGTAAATGTTACACGCTCAGTTTACATACAAATTGACGAACTGTTTCCTTCTATCTCGACCTAGTTCTGTTTCTTGCCACATACATATTACATACATATCATCACGCCCGAAATCCCTAATGGGGTGGGCAGAGCCACAAGACTACTTGTGGCCGCGTTCGATCAATTAGTCCTAAGATGGTATGATGAAACCACGCCGCCATTTTCTTGCCACGCCGAGAAAAAACCTAAGGTAGTGACTTTTGTCGCCGCCTCCCGATACGTTATAAAGATGAACTTGATTAACTATTAATTAAATTGATAAAATAAATACTTACTAAACAAATAAAATGTTTTTTTTTGTACGTTAGATAGCGGTTGAAATAATTTAAACTCCAACTAATCTCTAATACCATCTGGCTCTGCATGTGTCAAATATACCTGCTGTTCACAATGTACACATTGTTTTGACTACTCCGTAATAAATAGCAAAGTCAGCTTCTACATGCATAAGGCGTAATGCTATGTATCAATCTACCTTGTGCTATTTGAACTAAGGCTATTTTGTGTATATAATCAATTAAGGCTGATGTACATTTTTTTTATTTTAGGGTCCTCTCCAACATGGTGGACTATCTGTATGGGCGATGGGCTGATCACCTGTCACCATACGGTTCACCATATCATCTTTGCACTAATTAATCGAACGTGGCCACAAGTAGTCTTGTGGCTCTGCCCACCCCATTAGGGATTTCGGGCGTGATGTTATATATATATATATATATATATACATTATTTTAATGTCAATCGCAAACGCAGCTTACAATCTGTCCACGCACAGCGGCCTTTACCCTATCAATAAGGCAGCCATCACAAAAGGGACGGTTCATACAAAAGCGAAGAAGTGTTAAAAGATGGACCGCATTATGCGGCTGAATGAGCGACTGATTGCGTGTTTTGATCGCTTACACCTCTGCTGGATGGGTTAATGCAACATGTCTTAATTACTTCCCCATTATTAAATAAATTACTAACACTCTCAATGGTCTAAACTAAATTTCCTGTAGGTATCCTAAATCTGAGTGTGTAGGTATGTTTGTTACTTCACGCTGGAAAGGCTCAAAGATATAAGTGCAATTGGAATGAAGATAGCTTAGGGGCTATTAATCACGTGATGTTTTTTAGCAACATTTTAACCCTCCCCTCCCCTCTGGTACGTTTCACTGGTGACGTTTCAAAGTCAAAGTCAAAGTCAAACTATCTTTATTCAATTTAGGCTTTTACAAGCTCTTATGAAGGTCAAGGAATGAATCTACCACCGGTAGAGATTTTCAGACTAAACCCACCCCCTACCTAAAATCACGTGTATTTTTTTGGAAAATAATAACTTAAAAAAATGACAATATTATCGCGGCTTGGCAACGGCGAGGCAAGGCACGCGTTATGGAAAAAAAGAAATACACGTGATATCTCAATACACCGCCCCCCCGGTCCCTTGTGATATTTCGTTATATTTTCCGAACCTCCTCCCCCCATTCGAGCCTCATACGTTGTATCCCGAAAACGCGAACGAAGTCGCGGGGCTGAAGCGACTTTATAAATTAATGTAGGTATGCCTTCGCTTGGTGCCGGGTAAAAATACTTACATGAAATATAAATATTTTTTCTGCCGCAAAAACTCCAAATATAATAATGCATATCACCGACAATCCCCAAAAGTACAGTCAGCCAACAAGGTGTATGTAATTTCCGCTGCACTCTTTTGTGCACCGTACCTTTGTGCCTTTCATCCATTGTGGCTCATAAAAGAACCTTTGTCTGTCTTGATTTATTTGGTGATGGTACTTGATTGGATTTTTATGGGTTTATATGGGGTCTTGAGACGTTGACTTTTAAGGTTATAATTACAGGTGGGGTAGGCAGGCGGGGTGTTTCGTATGCACAATTTACATTGACGAAGTGTTAACTAAACTATGTATAATACTGGAGCCGAAACGAAAATATGTTCCCTAAATTTATAAGTCACAATTCGAAAATATGTTCACTAAATTTAAAGTTTCCTAAACTTAAAATCAGAAACATCAAACTCGATTTTGACAGATTTGTGCTGGACGAAATAGAGTTTGTGTTTTCTTATTTTAAGTTTAGGAAATTTCAAATTTAGTGTACATATTTTCCAATTGGTTTTGATTTTCTGATGGCAAAAGCGCTTCGCTCGACAACAAACGAGTAAAAACTGTTTCGTGCTGTGGGATTCGACGTCGAGCAGTTCGCTGGTGTGTTAGAGACTACCGCGCGATACTGGCGCACACGCGGTGAACGCCATTATGTTGTCTTCTATTGGCAGTTGTGAGAGACGTCACACAACGCGCGCCGCGCTCGGCTTAGCTTGGCCGGCGCGGCTTCTGCTGAAAAGAAAGGCGCAAGCTAGATTACCTGTGCTGCAGAACCGTGAATAACGTTTTGGTATTTGGAGACCTTACATCTCCATCTCGGTTCGCCACCTTCCCTAAAACAAGGTTGAGGGAGACGATGGCTGAGATACGCGTCATACTCGTGAACGGGTGCTGTCTGTGGGGTCCGGACGGTTCATGCTCGCAAGGACCATTTAAATTGGTTAGTTTTTATTTATTAGTTTTGTGCGATATCTGAACCTGACTAGAGAGACTATAGTGTTCTCTATACTATATGTATTTGATAGTTTTTCATATTCGTATATTTGTATTATTAGCACATGAAATGTTATATTTCAAATTGCTTCTTTTTGATATTTGGAGACCTTACAACTCCATCTTTATAATTGACCGTGGAGACTGTCTACACCTCCATTTATTTAACCTAGATTAATCAATTTAGATGTTTGTTTGTTTCAATTATTATTTTATTATTATGACCCTTAGAGGCTTCATACATCTCTAAGTTACTTGTCCAGACGCGGAGACTATACATCTCCCTTACCTATTAGTCATTTATTAGAATTAATTTGTACCCATTCGTTTTGTTTTTGCTTTTTTGTGTTAGTTTTTAGATAAAACTCTAATGTTAAAGTTGAAAAAGACTTACTGCTGAGTTTCTTGCGGCGTTTCTTCTCAGCAGATGTCACCCTTTGAAGCGCTAGTAGATGGGCAGAGCCACAAGACTACTTGTGGCCACGTTCGATTAATTAGTCCTAAGATGGTATGATGAACCGTATGGTGACAGGTGATCAGCCCATCGCCCATACAGATAGTCCACCATGTTGGAGTGGACCCGTCCCTTAGTCGACTTTTACGACATGCCAGGATGATAAGCATCTGCACGCATTGTATGCTATTTCTGCACTCCCAGTGCAGCAGAGGAGGATAAAATAGTACAAAATTAAAATACCATTATAGAATAACATTGTTCTTGTTCTGTTATCTTTTCATTATTTTTTAAACGAAAACTGTTAAAAGGCTGCCATTTGTAAAAACACCAATAACTCCAATCATTCGGTGAAACGTTTGGGACGGTTTGACGTTTCCCGGAAGCGCGCCATCTTGCCACGCGACCGGAAACGGCCATTTCGAGGCGTCGGCGATTGCTTGAAGCATTATGGATGGACAGAGCTGTAAAGAAAAAAGTTTAGTTTAGAAAAAAAGTCGAATAAGGGCGTCATTATGAAGGGTTTTAAATACCAGTTCCAAAAATGTACATTCCACGTGCAAATCTACAATCCTTTGTTTCCTAGTATATATAAGAAGAAACAAAAAAGAAATAAAACTTTTTTTAAAATCTGAAGGCGCATCGTCTATCCCCCTATCGCCTATCCTCCCAACCCCTTCCCCTAGACACCAGAGCTTCGGTGTTGCCAACGCGGCGACCACTTTCCATCAGGCCGTCCGCTAGTTTGCCCATCTATAGCAATAAAAAGTCTAAAACCAGAAAAATTAACGAAAACCCGGCTTTTTCTTTAGTTTGATTGCCACTTCTAAATATTCTTGCGTCTAAGCGCCTGCTCATCCATCGGAAGCAGGCGTGGTGCTTTCACAAAATTGCCAAATGTCAGTTTTTCAGGAGTGTTTAAGTCAGCGATCGACTGAAAAATACCATACGATTTTTGATCGAATTAACAAACGTTTTTGATCTCAGATCAAAAAGATAAGTCTCCATCAACCAACTGTCACGCGTAATTTTAATCAAATAGGTATAACTTTTATACGGACCTATCTATCTCAAATAGAAGTTGGTATAGGGATACCTTTGTACACTGCCTACCACATTCGTAATTAAAGTTGTGAACATATCAACCTGTCTCTTTCATACCCGTCCAGCGGTGCCGGAAGTTGCTTTTACAAAATTGCCTGATGTTTGTTCGTTTTTTGACAAACACGATTATGATGTGGCCACACTGTAGTAAGAAAAGCCGCGTTTTAAATAGTCTACTCGTAGTATGTAAATAATAAAGCAGATGCTAGAAATATTTATTGGTCAGGAAGTAAATAGAAGCATTAATTATTTAAATGACATATAATCATTAGCCTATATATAGTTCCCACTGCTGGGAATAGGCCCCTTCTCATAGTGACTTCACACCTTTAAATTTCTTCGCAGATGTATGCAGGCTTCTTCACGATGTTATCCATCACCATAGACAAATTATATTTGAGGTCCTCTATTCAAATTCTACTTTAAGTGTGCTTTTTGATGTACAGTGGATTCTTTTTAACCAAATAAGACAAGTATTGATGAATCTGTTTTCTGAGAACAAATCGACAGACTCGAATTAGTTAATTAAGGAGCTAGAAATATTATTTTTAAGTGGCAATGGGCTTGCGTTTGACTCAAGTCACACGTAAAGGAAAGTGAGTACACGGTCTAAATGCTTTAAAAGCAAATTGCCAAAGACAAAAGTGTTGCAACTAATAATAAAAATCCTGACGTTTCAGACGCCAGTGTGTCCGCAACCTTAGGATACACGATACCACATCAAAGGGTTTCATCACCTTAATGAGGCCAATTCGTTTAGTTTTTTTTAAAATTCATTACGGAGTTGCCAATATATTTAGTCAATGAATCATGCTCTGGGTTATTTTATATTTCAATTTAGTGAAATGTAAAATGTTAGTACAGAAATCAGCGGAATTTTGGAACGACGCAATAAAAATAAGACGCACCTAATACCTACATGTTTCTTTGAAAAGAGTTTTTTTTTCTTGCAACCACTTGGCATCTATGACATGTATTTACATACCTTTGTTAACCATTACCTGTAATATTTATTTACAATGATTTGTTAAAACTAGGCTTAAAAAAGATTAAATTATTCGACGACGCGGTTAGCCTAGTTGGGAGTGACCCTGCCTCCGAAGCTAGCGTCCCGGGTTAGATCCCCGGTAAGGGCAAATATTTGTGTGATGAGCAGGAATGTTTGTTCCTGAGTCTTGGATGTTTCCTATGTATTTAAATATTTATTTATCTATATAAGTATGTATATCGTCGTCTAGTACTCATAACACAAGCCTTTAGAGCATACTTTGGGACTAGATCGATTTGCGTAAAGATTGTCACCTGATATTATTATAATTATTATAAACTATGTTACTTAATTTAATTTTTTCTTATCGTGCCCACTACTGGAAAAGGGCATTCCCCTGATTTCTTAAGGACAAAAAATTACTAACATCATTACAATATTACCGAATTTCCATGCATTTCTGAATAACACACCAGATAACAACTTACATCATACCATCTGAGGACTAATTAATCGAACGTGGCCATAAGTAGTCTTGTGGCTCTGCCCACCCCATTAGGGATTTTGGGCGTGATGCTATGTATGTATGGTACAACTTACAAAGGCATTCTTCATGTAATTAAATAATTAATTTTGCAAGTCGACCACACGGGCTCTTTCACATGTCTGAATCTACCAACTCATTGAAAAGTGACATCTGCTGAGAAGAAACGCCGCAAGAAACTCAGCAGCAAGTCTATAGATTATAGATTGCTGTTCATAAAACTTATACTTTTAAAATAGCAGCTAAGACTTCGCAACTCATTCCTGACTCATCTGTCCCTGTCTATTTAATACACGCGGATAGAGACGTCAACGACGGGTATAACTTATGGTAATATGGCGATAAGTTAGTTTGGTACAACCGAAGTCTATTAAGCGGTCACAACTTGTTTGGGCGCGGGCGCATTGTTGGACGATACGAGAAAATGTATAACAGTGCAGGGCAGTGCGCGGTTTGCTTTGACTGCGTCCGCACTCAACCCCTGAAGGACTGAATATGTAAACTATCCGCGTGCCTCATGCTAAGGGGGCCTATCTACAATATTACTCCAGTGAAGTAATGCAACTCCACCCAGCTATGCACAGGTTTTTTTATTTTTCCGACTTCAAAAACATTAATGTCAACCCCTATTCGCATTCATTATGTCACATGAGACATGATACCCCTCCAAGATCATACACGTCAAATTGAAAAAAGTAATACAAAAAAAGCCGAGTCTAAAAGTAAAGTTTAATTTATTCTACATAATATTTTATTATTAGTGACCCCATCCAAAAATTCAGGCCATGACTGCGCCTGCATGACATGTAATATTATTTGATAAGAATGACAATCAATGTAGTATACTGTGTAATATTCATGATTGTAATGAAGTTAGTTGGCAACTATTGACTATAACTTTTCTACAGTAAAAATCTCCTTGTACTTTCTATTTCTAGTAAATCAACATGTTTGATGCTGTCATATGTCTGCCTGGCAGCAGTCTAAACGGCGTCTGTCCATTTGTTCTCTTTTACAGGTCGCGTTTCTTAACCGATTCTCGTGAAATTTTGTGAGCAGATTCGAGAATTATATATAATTCTTTAGTCGATTCAGTTTCTCGAAATTTTTCAAAATGGCGAAGTTATGGGGACGAAGTCGCGGACAATAGCTAGTATTTAATAATCGTATATTTTAGGCCATTACGTATAAGTTACTGACTCTTCTATGCAAGGCGACTGTAGTGACGTTTACATGAAACAAAACTTGTGTATTTATCTTCGGGAATATGGAAACACACACCCAGCTCTATGTAATTTTTCCGCCTGTCACCACGACACACATATACAGTATTATTTAAACATTCAAAATGGCTGGTAATAGATTAAATGCCTTTGTGAGACCATGATTTCATGATAAAGACTATAAATGATAATGATAATATTTTATCCATGTTCGTGAATCTATACTTAATTATTGTTAATTTGACAATGCTGCAGACGTATTATAATATTTTATAGCATTCTTTTAAAATATGTGGGTGTGTAATGGGTTATTAGCAATGTTAAGTTAATGGAGTTTGTTTAATTTGTATGATTATGACAGAGCACTTCCCTCGGAAAAGTTATGTTTTGTATTCAAATCCCTACCTAGTTATTTTTTCATTTCGGTATTTATCAAACGGTTAATAAAGAAACAATAATAATCATAGTAACGTTTGTTATGTAAAAAAAACCGGTCAAGAGCGAGTCTGATTCGCGCGCCGAGGGTCCCGTACTTAACTATGAAAAATAGACAGTAAATTGTAGGTACGGAACCCTAAAATGAAAAAAAAACGCTTTTAACAACCGGGTAATCATTTACAACCTACCTATGAAATAAGACAAAAAAATATGATACCCGATACCCCCCTCATCACCCCTTAATGCTAACCGATTTTGAGCAATTTTTGATAGGTTGTCAGTCAGAACCAAATCTAGGTCTATACGTTTTGGTTTTTTCACTATAATCAATTAATTCAGTTTCATTTTTGTTTTAGATTCTCATTTAAAACTAATTTCGGCGATTATTTGACTTTGTTGATCTTTAATCAATATTAAAAAAATGTATAAACCTAGATTTTGTTCTGACTGACAATCTATCAACAATTGGTCAAAATCGGTTAACATTTAAGGGGTGGAAATCGTTATCGCCTTTTGTATGAAAAGGGTGATTTTTGCCGTTAGTTCACAGTCCTCTTAAAGAAGCTTTTAGCTTAGTTTATTTTGTAGTGTTTGAATATTAAATTGTATTATTGAAACTCCTCTACCTACTCCTCTGCTGCACTGGGAGTGACGAAATAGCATAGAATGCGTGCAGATGCTTATCATCCTGGCATGTCGTAAAAGTCGACTAAGGGACGGGTCCTCTCCAACATGGTGGACTATCTGTATGGGCGATGGGCTGATCATCTGTCACCATACGGTTCATCATACCATCTTAGGACTAATTAATCGAACGTGGCCACAAGTAGGCTTGTGGCTCTGCCCACCCCATAGGGGACTTCGGGCGTAATGATATGTCTGTATGTATTATTGAAACTATTGCAGGAGATAAAATATACAGATTGGGAACTAGTTTTTCACCGGGACTTTGTCCGCGTCCAATCCATCTAGTGATATTCTTAAGGAATGTTATTAACATCTATGAACGAGGTTCATCCAATGGTTTACTGTTGGACCACGGACATTGAGTGTGCAGGTTTGACTCTCGCCCGAGTCAAACACGTGTATCAGTTATTCGTTGACGAGTTCCAAGTAGTAATCCGTGAACTCCATCATCACCCAGCTTCACCAAATTATACTATTCTTATGAAAATGCATCAGTTATCTTAAAAAATGGCAAAAACGGTATATGCTTGCTTACAAAATTCGAGGAGTTCTGTTGATTCCGCCTGGATCCCATCATCAGATCCCGCCAATTTTTCTGTAGGACCATTTCTGAACTATTATAATCCCAACAAAAAAAGAATTATCGAAATCAGTTCACGGGCTAAAAAGTTATGCGTGAACATATATAAAAAAATATACGGGTCGAATAGATAACCTCCTCCTTTTTCGAAGTCGGTTAAAAATATAATACTCTCTTTAATTCATTATCTTATTTATTTTTTTAAAATGTTGAAATGAAGTAATGTGTACGTGTGTAAGTGTGTGTAAGCTTAAACATCAAACTAATATGACACATATAAAATACATGTCATTATTCTTTGAAAGTTTTGTCCTCGATAAGAACGAATGCCTGGAGTCACACTGGTGTTAATTCGGTAATCTGACAATGTGATTAATAAAGTACATAAGATTTAAGCATACGCATGGAACTATGAAAAAATATGGAACTCAATATATGTACATAATTATTGACCAATGAAATGACTGTTACTTATTATTTACAAGGTTTTTGGAGTTTACTCCTTAAGAATCGATTTTCATTATATAACCCCGGGGTATGAAAAAGTATGGGCAGTAAAATCAAAATATGATGTCACACTGTCACACGGTACGGAGTCACACGATGTTAGCCGAAGATGCGTCGGTCGCCTCGCCTCACATTGCATACAGATATAGTGAATAATATGTTTCCATCGGTAAAACTCGGATCTCAATCGGAAGACGACGGGACCCGAAGTGTCAATTAATTATTGTATTCAATGAGTGACATGTTTATATTAATATTGTGAAACTTTATTATTTACTGTCAAATGACAAAATGAAAAATGACAGCATGGTATGATGGGTACTGGTTTATTTTATAATCGTTTGTAAGGAGTACTCCTGTCGTGCGTCGGAGCTGACACACACACACTTTTTTTTGCGTTTCAGCAGGCATATAAATTTCACTAATGTAATTTTCCCATGAGTCAATGTACTGTACAGTCGAGATCATAAATATCTATACGTTACCAAACGGGCAAAAATATCTAATCGCTCTTACGCCTTTGACAATAAAGTCGTGTTCCCATGGTTTTGACCACTTTGCTCGCTGACATATTTTTGACCTCGACTGACCTCTACATATAAAAACATTGTCTTAAACACTTTGCAACAAGACAAGCAACGTCGGAAAGTTAAAAAGCTTCTCTTGAAACCTAGAACAATAAAAGTCGTTTAAAAAGATGAATAGTCATCGCCGAATCATTGTGAGTCATTGGTCGGAACGCTGTTAGCAGGATGTACGTGGTAATTTGAAATGTGGTAATATTACCTTTTTGAATGAGTGTATATTGCAGGGGTCACCAAATGGCGCATCCGGACCGCCGACCCTTTTTGTGCGGACCGCGAGAACACAGCAACTTGCACTACAGAGTGGAAGGATAGGAGGATATAGGAGGAGGCCAATAGCTTTGCACCAATTTTACTCCAAACTTCAGACAGATAGTCCGCAACACAAAATGACATTTTTCTCATTGATATGTTAAAAAAATACCTTTTTTATTTCCGTAATTACATTTAATTAATAAATATTTTTTTCTATAAAATGTTGTGCGGACCGCGATGGTCATTTCATTTCTTAAAACGGACCCCGAGCGAAACTAATTGGTGACCCCTGGTATATTGTGTGGTGGTGATCAGGACCTCTATGTACAATTTGACAACATCTGCGTCCCTCGTACCATGAAACTCAGTGCGCGCGGCGGTAAGCGACGCCCGTCATACAGTTTGCGATAGGTAAGCGACAGTCGCTATTTCGACACGATATTATTTATCCACTCTCGACGAACATAGTTTAGGTACGAGTGAGTTGTCGTTGTCACCCCTTGGTGCTTGGCACCCGGGGCGGACCGCCCCCTCCGCCCCCCCTTTACGCCGCCACTGGTCACCGTGTGGGTAGTCTGCCCATACTGTACTTCCAGTACGTGGTCGCTACTCAAGAACTTGGAGCGTAGAGACTCCAAATGCAGGTGATGGTAGGAGGTAAAAAAAAACTGGATACGGTATCGGTGTTTATTGTGTAAAATACGAGGCATTCGGTAACAATAATATAAAAATTCTCTTCTCTACTTACCGGAAACTTTTGATCATTATCTGGTATTCTTAACTATCTGGCGAATTTTTATAGATGTAATGGCAATTTTACGTATCGTTACTAAACACACTCCTAACAAAACACATTCCCACTCAAAACACACACGCACACAATCGAGTTTAACACTAAGAATTAAAGAAATAAATAAAATTTGAAATAAGATTTAATATTAGATAACAATTTTATTTACTTAGTTGATTGTTGTTAGTATTTTTTATGTCATTACTCTGTTTAAATTTTTGCTGTCTTTATTTAGTTTTTAAAATCAAAAATAAGGTATATAATGGTGTTCTAATATAGTAGAAATCCGTGATTGGCTAATTAGACTGTAAATTAAAAAAATGTACATGTATTTAGACTAAAAGCTGTGGATTCTCGTTCAATAAAATAAAAATAAAAAATAATTTTTGAGAAAAATAACTTAGATATAAAATAACAATACCTAGTTGTAAACCTTTTATATTGGCACGCTTACGTAACGTCATTACAAGCATTCCTTTGTATATCTGTCTGTGGGTGAAGATAAAATATTGACGGCCAATGAGTATGAAATTGTTGGATACGGCTTTTTTTTTATAAAAAAGCTATTTTGTTTAAAAATCAGTATTTTTAGCCTTTTGGAGCACGTTTCGAGCCCCCCATGACCGTATTAATACTATGTCAGTGTTTTCAACAACGAGGTATTTAAGAACCTGGCTTGCATCGCGACCCCCTGAGAAAGCGTTGTTGACCCCACTCATGACCCACAGGTTGACAAACATTGGTTTATATAGAAATAATCTTCGTTTAAAATACGCGCGACGCGATAAAATAAAAATAATATTTTATCGCGTCATTTATATGTAGATGGTTGTTTTCTTAAATAAAGATTATATATTTTTTATTATTATTAGAAAAGAAAGGTGCTGGCTCTGCCACCGCCTCAGTGAAGACCTCAAACGCTGCAAATACAGCGCCCTTAGTGGTAGCGGGGTAGGCGTTTGGGGTTGAAACCCTGCGGCCACGGGGGCCATTAGGGGGCGGGGGGGCTATGCTGTCATTGGAGTTTGTAATAATACCTAATTATTTGGACGTCAAATTCAAATCAAAAGCTATCTGACATAATACGCGCGGTGTCCTTTTGGCAAATAGTAGGTACTCAATTAACGTTTAACGGACTTCAATTCTTTTAACGGAAGTTATTGAGTCCGTTAACAGTTTTTAAAGCTAACTTATAAGTTAATCCGTTACTCGAAATGTTTACTTCGTTAATTAACGATTAACGGATTAACGGATTAACGGTCTTGTGCCCAGCTATGGTATCCTCCCCGTTGACAGCAATTTTTTTTTCTTTATTTGTGCCAGTTTTTAGCTTAGAAGAAGTTCACGCTTGTCCAGAAATTCTTGGCTCCACGCGCCAAGTGACCAGTCGCGAATGCTGAAGTGCTGCGTCATCTAAGAAAAATAGAGATACACAAACATACAGAATAACCCCTCACAATATAATAAAACATTCGTAATCATTACAGAATATATCCAGATATATTACTGGCTGTTACCAGTACCAATGTAGCTTTTTCCCGCGACTTCATCCGTTCCCTCAGGATCTGTGAATTTTCCGGGATAAAAAGTAGTCTGTCCTTTTCCGGCCTTCCAACTATCGCTATGCAAAAAATCAAATCAATCTGTAGCACTGTTTTAAACTGAAAGAGTAAAAAACAAACAAACACACTTTCGCAATTATAATTTTATTATATATAAGGATTTATTTCCTCATCATTGTAAAACTAGGTAGCCGGGAAAACTCTTCGCTAAGAGTGTAACGTAACAAAATGGTTTTCAATAAACTTACCTACGTGTTAACGATATGAACTTACGAGCACGATAACCAGGGCTCGAACAAATCATGCGGATGACGTCAAATCACTCATATGATGATTTCAAATATTATTTCCATAAACAATTATCACTTATCATTTATCATTAATCAACCTCTTTAAGTACCTAAACGATATCGTCACTTGAAATGAGTCGAGTAATGACAATGTCAGTCAAAGACGTTATGTACGAGTATATAATTTCTTTGACTTACATTGTCATTCAGATGACTGTTGTACCTTCACAATTATATGTAGCTTGGGCTTTTACTAATATTTAAATAAACGCGATTTAATAACAATAATGGACTTGTAAGAGAAATAGTTATAAGTGTGCATAATTTCATTAAATAATAACATGAAACTGTCTTTTTTGATTTTTTAATGATATATATTTACTTTTATTAATGAAAATGAAAATATTTATTTTGCAAGTAGGCCACATGGGCTCTTTTACATGTCTGAAGCTACCAGCGCTTCGAAAGGTGACATCTGCTGAGAAGAAACGCCGCAAGAAACTCAGCAGTAAGTCTTTTTTTTTCTTTCAACTTTTACATTAGAGTTTTAACTAAAACTAACACATGAATGAAAAGGGCAGCAAAATCCTAATAGGTAGAAATTAATTATAATAAATAACTAATAAGGGAGATGTATAGTCTCCGCGTCTGGACAAGTTAAGCTACTTAGAGATATATAAAGCCTCTAAGGGTCATCATAATAATAATTAAAATAAAGAAATAAAGAAACATCTAAATTGATTACCTAATCTAGGTTAAATGGAGATGTAGACAGTCTCCACGGTCAAGTATAAAGAGGGAGATGTAAGGTCTAATCTAATAATAATAATAATTAGAAATAAAAATATTTCATGTCCTAATAATTCAAATATCGAATATGAAACCCTATAGAATATAGTATAGAGAACACTATGAAGTCTCTCTAGTCAGGTTCAGATAACGCACAAACGAATAAATTAAAAGGTAACAATTTTAAAATTTTAAATTTTAAGTAATTATAAATAATCGTGCTTAAGATAGCAATTTTCGTAAAATTTATTTTATTCACGATAATTTTTTTATTCGTGCGGTATGTCACACGGAACTTTAAATACAAAACATCATCGGAATCCTGTGTTCAAAACGTCATTTTCACGTCATCTGCATGATTTGTTCGAGCCCTGACGATAACCTTCAGCGAAATAATCACCCATTCAACTTTGAAACCTTAAAACAATACCATATTCCTTTTATAATTTTCAGGCGTGTCCTCACAATGGACAAGGCCAAGGGCGTGGGACGCCCTCTCACGAGTCGGACCGATGGCCTGGGGACGTCACATATTTTGCCATTTTTCATCTAGAAATTATTAAATTAAAACATTTTTCATCTTTTTATCAGTTCAAATTTGGCATTTTAACACTAGCTTTTATGTAGATGTATTAGATTGTGAAATGTGACGTCACAAAACTTAGGACCCCTCCCACCCCTTGTCACACAATGTCGCACTTTGTCGACCCCCCCCTTAACGTGTGACGTACTTTATGGATGACCCCTTAGTTAATAAGCGTGTTACAGATGTAGTGCATAATTAGTTTCCATCGTGTTTTATCGGAAAAGTTCGTATTTATCGTGCTCTCTCAATTAGCTTCAGCAGGCCCCCAATTCTCGGTGCATTCGAGATAATCTCACATTCGAGATTAAACGTCAGTGCATACAGTCATTTGACACAACTGTATGAATCTGACGTTTAATCTCGCAATCGACATTATCCCGAATGCATCGAGAATTGGGGGCCAGTACCCATCATACCATGCTGTCATTTTTCATTTTGACATTTTACACTAAAAAATAGAGTTCCATATTAATGAATATAAACATGTCACTCATTCAATACAATAATTAATTGAGACTTCGGGTCGCGTCGTCTTCCGATTGAGATCCGAGTTTTACCGATGGAAACATATTATTCACTATATCTGTATTTATTTATACTTAGTCAATTCTAAAAGTTCTATAGACTACACTCCCAAACTCCTGTTGAGAGGCGATCACAAACGGACAATAGCAATTATTGTAGATCCGAAGCGATAGATCGAGATCGATATCGATCCAATGACAGGTAATAATCGGCGTTTGATTCTAGCTCGATTCTAAACCTTACATAAGACCACAAAAAGTTTCATTGTAAAATCGATCTTTAGTGCAAGATTATAAAGTGCAAACTAAGTTAGTATGTAGTATGAAGTTATTATATTATGTTTGAGGAGATATTCAAGATTGCGGCTTTTCAAAAGACGTGTAAGGGTCAAGGGTGTTTGTAAATCCTTATCAAAGTTTGTCAGTTACATGCAATTGACAACAATGGTTTTTCACTGGTACAGCAACAGCCGAAGCAAAGTGTTTATTATCTATACATAGTATAGCGTTTAGCCATATATTTGACGAGCTTTTCCTTGCAATTTTGCTTGCATTGTAATCTCTATACAAATTATTGCTAAATACGGAAATAACGCTATTTAATATTAAGTCAACAGGTTTTTTTAAGTTTGTTTTTTGTTTTTAAATGTCCAAGTGGCACTTTAATTGATTGAGCGAGCGAATCGTCTCCGTTTTTGCTTCCGCCAAAATGCTTTCGATGTCTGCCCGGAGTCTGGCGTCACTACTCACCTACTTGCTGTAAATCTTTCATATTTTATGTGAACAATAGAAATACACACGGCTTTACTCAAGAATTATTGTCAGAAATAGTCCGATATGTTTCCGACTCGTATGGAGTCCTTCTTCAGGTTGAGTGCGGTCGCGGTCAAAGCAACCTGCGCACTGCCTGCCGCGCGGCGCGATGCACCGGTGTTGCTGATGTACCGGGCAGCGGCTCGTTGTTGGTGGTGAATGGCAGCAAACATGCTAAGCTCACAGTGTCCTCAAGCAGGGCCGTCTTAAACTAGGCTGGGGCCCTTGGGCACATAAGAATATGGGGCCCTTTTGGAAAGTGAAAAAAGCGAATTATAATAAGCGAATTAAAAAGCGAATTATGTGAGCGAAATTGTCGGTCCTTCGGGGCCCCCTGAGAATGGGGGCCCTGGACACGGGCCCCGTGTGCCCTTATGGTGAAGACGGTATTGTCCTCAAGAATGTCCACCTATCCTGCTGGTGGCAATACCCACTCAATATCCCGGTAAAAATTGCGTTCCGTTGATATTGCGTTGTACGAAGTACTTCTGCCGCCTCGCCTTATCGAAGCGAGTAAAATTCGACGCGTCCGTCTCCAGGCCCCCAATTATTGGTGCATTCGAGATAATCTCACAATCGAAATTAAACGTCTGTGCATACAGTCGTTTGACACAACTGTATGAATCTGACGTTAAATCTCGCAATTAGCATTATTTCGAAAGCAGCGAGAATTGGGGGCCAGGGCGTGCTCTGCTACCGCAAAGCTATTGGGGTCCATCTTCTTCATACTACGCACGTGCTCTCTAAGTCTTGTGAAAACGTACGCCTAGTCTCTCCTATGTGACACTTGCCGCAGTCACACGGAATGTCATACACGTCTCGACTACTGAGCGAGCGGTATTAATTTTATTAAAAATACTTTTTTTTTCCATGAGTACATACATACAATTTATTAAATAAGCCAATGAACAAAGGTTTCTATAATAGTATCAAAAGCACAATTTTCATACATACATACATACATATTATCACGCCCGGAATCCCTAATGGGGTGGGCAGAGCCACAAGACTATTTGTGGCCACGTTTGATTAATTAGTCCTAAGATGGTATGATGAACCGTATGGTGACAGGTGATCAGCCCATCGCCCATACAGATAGTCCACCATGTTGGAGGACCCGTCCCTTAGTCGACTTTTACGACATGCCAGGATGATAAGCATCTGCACGCATTCTATGCTATTTCTTCACTCCCAGTGCAGCAGAGGAGACACAATTTTCAGTAGACGTAAATAATTATAGTTTTAATAGCCTGAAAATTATTCAAAATGTGATTCGTGGGTGATATTCTCGAATCGTTTGATTTTATTTAACGAGGTGCCATACTCATAAATTAATTGGAAATTGCCTTTTCAATTGGTTTTCGCTAAACGTAAATATTGTCCTAATTTCTAAAGCGCTCGATAAACAAACGACTTTAATTACTTTTGTGCTTAGAGCTTACCTTGGGGGTGATTTTAAAAGCAATTTAGTTTAAGTCATTATCGAGAATCAAGCTGATTTGTAGTTTTTCTTAGTCTTTTGTGAATGTGTTATAAGTAAGTATCTGTGTGTGTACATACATACATACATACACATCACGCCCGAAATCCCTAATGGGGTGGGCAGACCCACAAGACTACCTGTGGCCACGTTCGATTAATTAGTCCTAAGATGGTATGATGAACCATATGGTGACAGGTGATCAGCCCATCGCCCATACAGATAGTCCACCATGTTGGAGAGGACCCGTCCCTTAGTCGACTTTTACGACATGCCAGGATGATAAGCATCTGCACGCATTCTATGCTATTTCTTCACTCCCAGTGCAGCAGAGGAGTATGTGCTGTGTGTGTGTGGGTGAGAAAATATTTGCTAAACGCGAACATACATAATGTTTAAAAAATTCAATTCAATTCAATCCAAATACAAAGTAGACCGGTTGCTTTACACATTCGTATTCCGGGAATATAATTGTATTTAAATTCAAACATATTAATAAACCTTGAATTATCATTTATCATCGAAATTTAATATTTGCTCCGAAACTACACGACTGATTGAGTAATACATACATATGTAAGTCGGTGACCGCAACACGGACGAGTAACGTAAATAAATGCATTTTAAACATGAGGGCCACTCTTGGGGAGTAAATTAGAAAACTAAAATTAAAACTTATGAAAACTATATCGTGTAACATATCAAATGAGAATCTTAAACATATATTTTTTGAAATTTTTAAATAATAGTTTGGAAGTTATTAACTAAAATAGGCAAACGTTTACCATTCCCCCTTATTTCCGAAACTAAGGGACCTAAAACTTAAAAAAAAATACAGACAATAGTTCTTTACCTATAGATTACAGGAAAGAGGAGGAGGAGGAGGGAATTCGACTAAGGGACGGGTCCTCTCCAACATGGTGGACTATCTGTATGGGCGATGGGCTGATCACCTGTCACCATACGGTTCATCATACCATCTTAGGACTAATTAATCGAACGTGGCCACAAGTAGTCTTGTGGCTCTGCCCACCCCATTAGGGATTTCGGGCGTGATAATATGTATGTATGTATTACAGGAAATCCTATAAGAAGTCTATGTTATTTAAAGTAACAGGAAATTTCAGATAATCACGTACGGAACGGAACCCTCTGCACGCGAGTTTAACTCGCACGTGTCCGGGTTTTTAGTAACGGATTAGCGATTAAGCATTTGGCAGCACCTCTGGTGTTGCACATGTCCATGGGCGGCGGTGACCACTTTCCATCAGGTGGGCCGTCTGCCTGTATGTCAGTCAATTGACATAAAAAAACCGGACAAGTGCGAGTTAAACTCGCGTGGAGAGGGTTCCGTTCCTTACATGATTATCTCAAATTTACTACGTTACTTTAAATACCATAGACTTCTTATAGGAATGAAGGAATATAGGGGAATGGTCATTTTTCGCCTATTTTCCTGAATAACTTCTAAACTGTTTTATTTAAAATTCAAAAGAAAATATATTTAAAATCCTCACAATATTTCATTAAAATTTTCTAGTTTATCCCCAAAAAGTGGCCCCTATGTTTATAATTCATATATTTACGTCACGCGTCCGTGTTGCGGTCACCAACTTACATATGAATACCAAATTTCAACTCAATCAGTTCAGTAGTTTCGGAGCAAATTGGCTGTGACAGACGGACAGACAGACAGACAGACACACGAGTGATCCTATAAGGGTTCCTTTTTTCCTTTTGAGGTACGGAACCCTAAAAAAGGATGTTAACTATTTGATTAACGGTGCCCAGCTATCGGCTCCAACTTTGGGGAACTGGGCAGGATGCCCAGCGCGCGCAAATTGTCAACCCGCCTGTCGGGGCTGTCTGGGGCGTCCCCACCCATCAGCATCATCATGGATACGTGACGTGCTTTAAAAAGCCTGGGTGTACCAATTAAATTCACATAAATGTGGACTTACTTGACAGACATCTTAAGCATTGTATTTTAACTGTAACCTAGAGAGGTTAAATAAATCTTAACTGCGATTAAACTAGGCATTCGGGATAAGTAATTAAAAGCTGTCTTGAGTATTTTAACGAAGATCCATAGATTGACTGGATGTGTTTGAAAACAAAAAATTAATATTTTTCAATGTGTTGCCAGAGGAGCTCTAAAGGAACTCGTAAACGGGCTAGTTTTTCGCCAATTTTTTCCTGTAAGTAATTAGGGCTTTCCCCAAAAATATTACAATTACATCACAAATGGGGACAAAATGTTTTGAATGTAAACTTTTGAGAATAGCCTGAATTGCAGCAATAAATTGCCGAAAAACTAGCCCTTTTACCAGCCCATTAAAGCAAAAATTTTTGTTGCTATTGGGTCAAAGAAGATTAATCCTTACTTGTCTTATTTGGTAAACAAGTTTAAAACCTCAAAATGTGCCTTTTTTGGCACAAATGATAATAATTCTCACTCAATTCTACGTATCGCCATCCAGTCCTGAGCGTACACAACGGACGCCCAAATCTCTTCCATTTCTTCTACATCTCCGTCTTAAGTTCGGAGACTTGTCACAGAATAGTACTTAGATTAGGGTGGATTCACACGTCTGTCTGTGCTTACATTATTAATCACTATATTTACTTTGGAATCTAGCGTATTGTTAATATTCAATGAATTTGCTAAGATTTCTTCAGGGTATTTTTACGATCGAACGGATTCTTAATAACAACTGGAAAAATGTACCAACCTAAAAGCAACCTTACAAGTAGATATTCCATTTAATTTGGATTGCACGTTAGTCACAGTAATCATTTGGTTTTTAAAAATACCTTCAAATTGACTTGGTAGTTTTCCCAATTTACTCGAAGTGTAGGTACAGGAACAACACGGCTCTAACGGGTGCAACTTAAAAAAAAACCGGACATGTGCCAGTTAAACTCGTGGGTTCCGTTTCATACATGATTATCCGAAATTTACTATGTTATTTTAAATACCATAGACTTCTCATAGGTTTCCTGTAATTTATAAGTAAAAAACTATTTTCTCTATTTTTTTCAAATTTTTAGGCCTAGTAGTTTTGGAAATAAGGGGGGGATTGGTAAATTTTCGCCTATTTTCCTAAATAACTTCCAAGCTACTTAGGTATTTGTCTTTAAATTCCAAAAAATATATATTTAAGATCCTCACAATAAGCCCTTTTATTTGATAAGTCACACGGTTCGCATTTTTTTTTTTTTTTCTAATTGAGAAGTGGCCCCCATGTTTAAAAATCATTTATTTACGTCACGCGTCCGTGTTGCAGTCACCGACTTACATATGTGTACCAAATTTCAACTCAATCGGTCAAGTAGTTTCGGAGCAAATTGGCTGTGACAGACAGACAGACAGACAGACAGACAGACAGACAACGAGTGATCCTATAAGGGTTCCGGTTTTTCCTATTCAGTTACGGAACCCTAAAAATAACAGAACGTGATTGTTTCTCAGTTGTATTTTAATTACAAATTTTAAAAAAAATATGCAATATGGCAACGGAAAATCTTAAAAAAAATTACTAGATAAATAAATATTATATATGTATAAGCAAACAGCTACTCTCCATCGATGACGGTACCTCTTTATGTAGCAAAAAGTGTCCTTTGTTAATCTATCTCTCACAACAATAATAACCGAGTCGATATATTAATACTCCTCTGCTGCACTCGGAGTGAAGAAATAACATAGAATGCGTGCAGATGCTTATCATCCTGGCATGTCGTAAAAGTCGACTAAGGAACGGATCCTCTCCCACATGGTGGACTATCTGTGTGGGCGATGGGCTGATCACCTGTCACCATACGGTTCATCATGCCATCTTAGGACTAATTAATCGAACGTGGCCACCAGTAGTGTTGTGGCTCTGCCCACCCCATTAGGGATTTCGGGCGTGATGCTATGTATGTATGTATGTATATAATAATATCAAACAAATAGCTTACTCAAATACCTATGTTGCAATAAAATCTGTCTGTATAAACCCGTGAGTTGTTAATTTGTGAGTCTCTTTGTGTTTTACTCAAACTGATTTCCAGAAATGGCGGCTGTTGTGCTGTTATTAGGATTGCAGTGCACTGAGTGCAAATAATAAATACATATAAAGCGTCATGCCCGAAATCCCTAATGGGGTGGGCAGAGCCACAAGACTACTTGTGGCCACGTTCGATTAATTAGTCCTAAGATGGTATGATGAACCGTATGGTGGCAGGTGATCAGCCCATCGCCCATACAGATAGTCCACCATGTTGGAAAGGACCCGTCCCTTAGTCGACTTTTACGACATGCCAGGATGATAAGCATCTGCACGCAGAATGCTTTCTTCACTCCTAATGCAGCAGAGGAGGTGCAAATAATTCACAAACAAAATATCCTTAACACCACTTAGGCTAACTTTTACTAGCAAATAAAGCTGCCAAATTTGCGGGGCGCGCGGGGTTTTCAGAGCGCTGTGATTGGTGCATTCCGCGCCTGCCTATAGCCCAGCTGCTTATGGCGTTTTGTCTCTAATACTGGCAGCAGAGGACGCCCGGCTATGCGAAGTCTATTGGATATTATGGTCTGCGAAATAACCCTACTAAATATGCGAAAATTTGGATGTTTGTATGTATGTTACTCAACCAAGCCACAATCTGTGCTGTGGACGTGGGACGGCTTTGTATAGATGTTTTACAATTTTCATTATAAGTATAAGCTTTCATTTAAATTGTTTTACAGATTTTTTATAATTTACAGTTTTGGCTGTAGGCTCCAACAGAAACAAAAATAATACCTTTATAGCTCAATATTTCTCTTAACTAAACTCTAAGCGAAACAGTCTCCCAAATCAAAAATTTTACTAATATTTTTCAAAACGCTATCCAACGACATCCCATTCGAGGTTGTAGAAAAACTATTACCCTTTCTTTGCGTGTATGAGAACTCCCGTAAACAGTAAATTTTATTCTTTATCTTTGTGCGCAGGACAAACATTAACAATCATACAAAATTTAGCTGAGTTTTTCAGAAAAAGTGACTATGACATACAGACAGACAGATGGACAAGGCGAAACTATAAAGGCTACGAAACCCTACGGAACGATAAAAGCTATCCCATAGAACCATAAAAGTTCTTCTAGCATTAGCAAAAAGGTTTATTTTGCATGAATCATGTAGGTAACTTAAACGTAACTAGACAGCGTATAGTCTATTTTTATCAGTCCCGGTGTGCCCCCGACCTCCCGCCGCATAGGTGCGCCGTCTGTAGCCGTAGTAACAGACCAGACGGGCTTTGGATATCGATCCAGCCGATAGTGTTGTGCGCAATATTTATCGATAAAATATTGCATCCAATTTATCCTATTGATTGAGCGTGGTTTCATAGGTCTGTCGTCTGTAGCCTATAGCCTGTCCCCATTTGGTAACTAATAGTTGTAATTTGAGATTTACCGCTTATAAAATATGTCAAATGATAACCTATAATAACCAAATCTACCTGCATTCTGGATATTGGGAACGGGCATTAATATACGAGAGTAACTTTGAACGTCGATCCAGCTCAAAGTGACGTTATAGCTATAACTAAAATTAAAAATATTTTTTTCCGAGAATCGAGAGTTAGCTTAAAATATTTATTTTTAAACTTTTATTTAAACATATTGCAATTATTGTTCTGTTATTATTAAGCTGTGTAAATCAAGGATATGCAGACGTATACGCAAGGTGTTTTCATTTGTACTATTTATAGAAAGTTTTTGATAATCTACATCAGGCTTACCATATCGGGCCCTGTGTTTTAATATAACTGTTGCAGTATTGTATTTTTAGGGTTCCGTACCTCAAAAGGAAAAAAGGAACCCTTATAGGATCACTCGGTTGTCCGTCTGTCTGTCTGTCTGTCTGTCTATCTGTCTGTCTGTCTGTCTGTCAAGACCTTTTTCTCAGGAAGGCGTGGAGGTATCAGGTTGAAATTAATATCAAATACTCAGGTCTGCAAGATATGGCCGTTTATGTCTCATATTTTGATTCTTTCAAGGAATCCAAACGGAATCAAACCCTATAGGGTACTTCCCGTTGACCTAGAATCATGAAATTTAGCAAGAAGCAGTGTTTTACAGCACATGTAAAGAAAAAAACCAAAAACCGTGAATTTGTAATTACATCACATAAAAAAAAAGTTAAACGGAATAACCTTTGCAAAGTCGTACCACACTCTACGATTGAACGGAGATAGGAGCTTGCGAAAGTTATTTTTTGTCTTGTTTCATAGGTAGGTTGTAAATGGTTACCCCGTTGTTAAAAGCTATTTTTTTTTCTTTTTTAGGGTTCCGTACTTACAAGGTACTGTTTCTTTTTCATACGTAATTGCGGAACCCTTGGCGCGTGAGTCAGGCTCGCACTTGACCGGTTTTTTTAATTATAATTATTTATAGCAATACAATAAATTGCATATCCCAAACGTTATCTTTTATAATAGGTACCATAATTTCGCCTGAAAATTACCAAAATGCGATAGTAATATTTTCTGATTATTCAAGAGGATGGAGGAGGAGAGAGAGGAGAATAATTAAAATTTGAATTTTAAATTATATTCCGATATCGATACTTTCGCACATCACTATTAGTTCTGCGCGTTATTTTTATAATTAAGCTCTACCGGACAGCGTGCTTTATTCTACTTATGTTCAGTACTAATTATTAATAACTACCTACATTTTACAGTTAATATATTGATCGATGTTCATTCTTATAAACATCGTTTTTTATACGGGGAGTCCTGTGAGAGTCTTGTTTTTTAACCCAATTAATCGAGGAGGTTATGTGTAACGATATCGACTCACTGTTTTTAGATCTCATCTTATACGATCTCGGGGGAAATTTAATTAAATAAAACGTTCATTAACTCGTCGTCGAGTCTCACTTGGTCTAGGTCTAGAATGAATGAATGAATGAATGAATGAATGAACGAATAAAAAATGAATGAATGAATGAAAGGATGAACGAATGAACGAATGAACGAATGAATGAATGAATGAATGAATGAATGAAGTAGGTCGAAGACACGCACGAGCATGTAGTTTATACGCACTGACGGGTCAAGATAGGCTCGCCGGCCAGTTCATGAACGAAGTTTTTTTTAAGAGAATCACACCCAAGATTCAGATACTGAATAAAACTTTTCAAACATAAAAGTCTGTTTGACTTCAATAGAGACTTTTCCGTAATTAGGTAAAAAAACTTAAACTGCATGAAAAGATCACTTTTAAAGCTCTCTGAAAAGTAGTGAAAAGTTACTCTTTGACTGGATAGTAAACGGATTTTCATCAGATGAGATACAATTTTAATAAGAAAATATTGTACTTTTAGAGCCCTTTTACTATTGACAAACAGAGCGGTTTTTAGGGTTCCGTTGCCAAATGGCAAAAACACTTTATATATTCATTATATCCGTCCGTCTGTCTGTCCGTATGTCACAGCCATTTTACTTAGACACTATTGGGGCTACAAAGTATATGTCTTCTGTGTATCGCTAGATTGATATGCAGTGATTTTTTTGTTTGTTTTGGCACTACGTTTATGAACCTGGGGATGAACAAAAAAATTTACGGATAGGCCCTCAAAATGTTTAATATACTTATTAATATTTAAATATTTGGCGAAATATGAGCTTCTTAAGTTGTTAATAATGGGTCCCCCCATTAACTTTCCAACGTTGACAGCAGATTATTTCAGATTGTTAATCTGAAATAATCTAGATTCTAACTGCGGCCCTAACATGCATGCCACAAAGATAAGATAGACCGTCTTATCTCTAAGTGCGTCTCTCTCACACTAGTGCCGACGAAAGAGATAGTCATAGAGATAAACGGGTCTAATTTATCTTTGTGGCATGCATGTTAGGGCTGGTAATAAGTACCATCAACGAAAATTGGTTTGAATGAGATTCGTGAATAGGCAAGCTACTGAGATATAGGCTATTATACTATCCATTATATTTTGGTATCTGTTTCCATACAACCTCTTTTGTTCAAGGGTTCAAAGTTTGTTGGTTGATTTGAATAAGTTACAATGGCTTTTACGGAATATGATTATGTTATATAAAGAGTACTTACCTAATGAAATCAGGGACAATGAAGGTGAATTAATAAGTATAAAATCCTACAAGCTACGGAACCCTACATTGTGCGGGGTCCGACACGCACTTGGCCGGTTTTTGATTCTTTTCTAATCGGAAAATAAATACGGAAATAGACAACGAGTCATAATTTTGACATTTCCTCAAAGATCATCGTCAACTTCATTTTACCCTTTACTTTGGGTAATTTTACCATTTTACCATGCAGGTAAACGTACCGCGCTGACAGCTTGATTTACAGACAAGTTGGTGCGCATGCGCGCAATGTATAAAAGATAAGCTGAATTAATGTTTGGTTGTATTATATTATCGTCCTGAGAATAGCTTTAAACCCTCTTTGGAGAGCTGCTGTTTTATCCAACTGCGGAAGGAAAGAGGGTTCTGTTTACGGCTTTTAGGGCGCACAAAAATTCAGACATGTACGTGGTCGCCACTCAAGAACTCTTCGGCCGCATCGGCCATCTGTTCTACGAGAAATGTGCCGCCCACTGCCAATTAAGTTTAGCCATTCTTAGGGCTATATCTGCAAGCAAGATGTGAACATTTTTGATTTTTATAAAAGTTTAAATAGCATTCGAGAACTCATTAAAATGTATGGTTAACCAACAAATATATTGTAGAGTATTTGGTCTTGAATGCTTTTTAAACTGTTATAAACAATCGAAAAGTTAAATTTCTTGCTTAAGGGCCATTTACGATAGGCGTGTTTCCTAACAAATTGTAACAAGTCCGTCATTTACATTATCAAAATAAATTTAACACATATTTTTTCTTTTGTCAATTAATCAAAAAATTACGAAGATATAGTGCGTTGTAGTTCCGCGTTGTTGACGTCACGCCTGGCTACACTTTTTACCTAGAAGTGAGGTCATGAGCCCAACTTTGATGCGCGTTATCCTTGTCAATTTTGATTGATTTGATAAAGCGAAAAATACGTGTTCAATATTTTTTTGATAATCTAACTGATGGACTAATTAGAATTATTATGTTTTTACTCAGGAAACATAATTCTGTGCAAAATTACCTAAGTTCTGAAAATTATATAATGAAATTGTTACTTAGCTACATGTCATCTGTTTGGAAGATTAATTTCTTATTTTCTTCTTTTTATACATACATATTATCACGCCCCAAATCCCTAATGGGGTGGGCAGAGCCACAAGACTGTTTGTGGCCACGTTCGATTAATTAGTCCTAAGATGGTATGATGAACCGTATGGTGACAGGTGATCAGCCCATCGCCCATACAGATAGTCCACCATGTTGGAGAGGACCCGTCCCTTAGTCGACTTTGACGACATGCCAGGATGATAAGCATCTGCACGCATTCTATGCTATTTCCTCACTCCCAGTGCAGCAGAGGAGTCTTCTTTTTATGACTCAATCAAAAGCATAATTTAATTTATAAAACCTATTTTACTTAAATTTATTCAACCACAAAGATTTTGGATCTACGTTCGAATTCCTCAACAAGGTTTCCCAGAGTCTGCCGATCACGTATCTGAAATATATGTATGACCCCATACTTCTTCCAGAAAAAGCGTTATTCAAATCGTGGTGATGAAGAACACCATTAAGAGCTTGCAGATTGACAGAATGACAGGTCATTCACCCCGCTAAAAATGGCAAACGATCGTTAGCTCGGAAAACTTTATTCATGTAAAAAGAAGGGTTTCACATTCAAAACAAGTATAGCAGAACCAGGATAATAAATGACCCGTCAAAGTTCTTATGGCATCGTATTTAAAGGCTATTGTTACTTGGTTCATCTGAGTTCCAAAGTTGTGGAACTATATATGTAAATGCTGACAGCGCATGCGCTGAGACGAGCTGGATTTGAATTTTGAGGTTTGCGCAGACGCATTCAATGCTGAGTTGGTAGGGTGTCCATGGCACCGAAATGATATTTTATATCATCAATTCACGTATAAAACAGTACCGTGACTCACTTATAGGCAACGCACAGTCTAAGCGGTCCTAGAGGTTTGATATTTGGAGGAGACATTCTTCGAGTACCCTAGAGGTGCACTAAGGACGGATTTTTTTGAAATTCCATCCCTAATGGGGTGAAAGGGGTGATAAAGTTTGTATGGAAAATACCGCGGGCGAAGCTGTGGCGCGTCCACTAGTCATTATATAGCATTTTGTTGGCTTCCGCATCAATGCACCTATACTCAGCAATTTTTGACGAGGCGCGCAAGGAAGGCTTCCGTGCAATAAATGATGCGAAAAAATGAGCGTCTCTCCGCTGAATAGAGTGCGCGGGAGTTTGAATGGCATAATGAGGATGTTTGCAGACCCAGTTTGCATGACGCTTAGAGACTTTATACATCTCTAACTCACTTAACTTGTCCAGACGCGGACTTTCCATCTCCCTTATTAGTTATTTGTTAGAATTATTTTGTACCCATTAGGTTTTTATGTTGCACATTTTGTGTTAGTTGTTTAGATAAAACTGTATTGCCAAAGTTGAAAAAAGACTTACTGCTGAGTTTCATGCGGCGTTTTTTCTTAGCAGGTGTCACCTTTCGAAGCGCTGGTAGATTCAGACATGTAAAAGAGCCCATGTGGCCTACTTGCAAAATAAATATTTTCATTTTTATTTTCATTTTCACCCGACCGTCCCTTAATAGCACACTGCATAGGGTTAGTTAGGAGCAATATAAAATATAACTACAAGTAATCATTTCTGAATTAATACTTGAAATACACCGGCTTTACTCACGATTTATTGACAGAAATAGTTCGACATGTTTCGGACTCGTATTAAGTCCTTCAGGGGTTGAGTGCGGTCGCGGTCAAAGCAACGTGTGTATTTCAAGTAGTCATTCAAGTAGTCAAATGTCACGAAAGTTCTAATTTGACCATTTAAGAATTATTGATTTTAAAATCTAATTAATCTTTGGCTGCGTTTCCACCAGAGCTGTGTGAGGCAGCGGCGGTGCGAAAATAATCTACCAATAGGATCTTTTCATTTTGAAATGACCGCAATCCATTGGTGGATATTTTTCTCGTAGCTGCCTCGTATACCTCTGGTGAAACCGCAGCTGCAATGTAAAAATCTAATTTCTTACATTTTTAGGGTTCCGTAGGGTTGCTGATCTTACAAGCTGTTTACGTTTCAACAGCAAGGAATTTTAGAGGTTTAACATTTTTAAGGACTATCCGCTTAAAAGGGTAAGCCATGGCCACCCTACTCCGCATAGTTTACCAGCAACATCTGAGCTGTAGCTATCTGCGTCTTGTCGTATTAGTGCTCATCGCGGCGTATTGCGCATATCGCGGGTTCGGATCTCGGTGTGGACCCTAGCGCATATTGAGAGCTATTGATTTGCGCAAATGTTTTGTTGTTTCGTAAACCGGTAGTTTCAATAACTTTAGAGCTTTGGCTCAAAAAATTATATATCCAGCAGTATTGACAGAAACGCAATATCTACAAACGTATCGCAATCTCCCCTGTTAAAGAAAAAACCGGTCAAGTGCGAGTCTGACTCACGCGATTTAGGTACTTACTTATTCTTAAATTTATGACGTAATTCGTTCAAACAACTATGCTTTCTTACGAACAACTACTAGTTTTTACAAAAAAACGTGAAAAAAGCCGAATCAGCCGACAGTTTGACGACAAAAATGATTTAGTTTAATTTAATTTGCACTCCTCTGCTGCACTGGGAGTGAAGAAATAGCATAGAATGCGTGCAGATGCCTATCATCCTGGCATGTCGTAAAAGTCGACTAAGGGACGGGTCCTCTCCAACATGGTGGACTATCTGTATGGGCGATGGGCTGATCACCTGTCACCATACGGTTCATCATACCATCTCAGGACTAATTAATCGAACGTGGCCACAAGTAGTCTTGTGGCTCTGCCCACCCCGTTAGGGATTTCGGGTGTGATGCTATGTATGTATGTATGTAATTTGATTGAATATATCCCAGGCTCCAGGCGCCAGGCCGAACTACGATCCAATACATTGTTTTATAGCGCCATCTAGTATTAGCCAGGGAAGATAGCTTTTCCGGCGTACGCTCAAATGTAAAGATGTTGACAGTCCTCTTGTATTGTTAGTCCATGGTTTTATTTTGATTTATTGAAAACCATAAATAATTGGAACATTGTTTTATATTTCTTAGACAATATATTTTTCGGCTAACAAACTTTACGGTAATTTTTTCCAGTTTTGTTATTAATAAAAACATGCCGAAAAAAAACGTGGATCTGTAATTTTTTCCCGGATTCTGCTTACCGTGCTTTGGATCTCAAACAACTTCTCTGCCAATTTTCACCGTTAACGATTCAGTACTTTAGCAGTAGAAACTTACTTTCGCATATAACAAAAGTGAAGATTCAAAATAAACGTCAACTTTAAGAAAAACAGAAATACACGCTTGCAAGAATTCTCCTTAAATAAAGTCATCGACAGTTTAGGCGCTAAAGAGGCGCGGACGGACGGACGGACATGCGTGTGCGCACCTCGTTAGTGCAGCTAATGGTGGCTGATGTGTATGGAGGCACGGGGAGAGAAGTGCCGGAGGTGCCAGCAATTTGTGTTGCATCCTAAAGATTACGACTATGAAAAGGGTGAATCAAATGGTGTTATCGAAAATGTGTCTTATTTCCAGCAAGAATACACAAGTGGCTCCGTGAGCTGTAGACCTCGCGACAAACTTAACTTTGCCGTCGGAAAACTGATATCCCCATACATCATCCCCAAACAGTCATCATGTCAGTTTACCAACACCGCAAATAAGATTGTAATTGCAAAAACCCCCATATCTCCGCCATTGTGAAAAATTTCGAAAAACTGAATCGTCAAAAAAGATCTATATAATGAGCGGTTTGCGCAGCTCAAGGGCTCGATTCGTAAGTGTTTCGTACAACGTACGTTTCCTAAGAGCCATCTCCGTCGATTTCCTATCTCCCTCTGTTTTTCTAGTTACTCGACCGCTTTTGAAAGCTGTTTCTATTACAAACGCACTCTGCCGAGGGTCTAATTTTTGTGAAACACGGACAAACATATTTCGAAATGGTTATAGAGATGTCACAATACTGATTTGAAGGGTTACTTACTATGAGTACTTAACCATACTTCGGACTCTTTAATCATCCTTACATAAAAAATCTGTAGAAACAACATTTTTGAATGTGAGTTAGTCTATTTGTTAGTCCTTCAAGTTTCAACGGCTGGACGGATTTGGATGAGATTTGGAATAGAGATAGCTTATACCCTGGATTAACACATGGGCTGCTTTTTATCCCGAATTTAAAAGTTAACTAGGGTATAACTATAACCGAATTCCACGCAAACGAAGTTGCGGACAGAAGTTAACGCAAAGCTTTGGTACTTGTGAATACAGACAGTACTTTTTAAGTAAGGACCTCTAAAAATGAAAAAAAAAATGCTCTTAATAACCGGGTTACTAGGCCACTTCTTTCAGTAAAATTTAAAAGATATTTCAACATTTTTTTCCTGCCATATATGGGGGCACGCAAGTTCGATAACTATTCAAAATTTCATGTTCATAGTACTCGTATTAGTATTTGCTGAGCTAACGGCTGCGACACACTTTGACACATTGTGAAGTCTTACCATAAGCGTTCCAGACGGTTCATGCTCGCAATGACCATTTAAATTAGTTAGTTTTTAATTTATTCATTTTGTGCGATATCTGAACCTGACTAGAGAGACTTCATAGTGTTCTCTGTACTATATTTGATAGTTTTTCATATTCGTATATTTGTATTATTAGGACATGAAATGTTATATTTCAAATTGCTTCTTTTTAATATTTGGAGACCTTACATCTCAATCTTTACAATTGACCGTGGAGACTGTCTACACCTCCATTTATTTAACCTGGATTAATTAATTTGGATGTTTCTTTGTTTCAATTATCATTTTGTTATTATGACCCTTAGAGGTTTCATACATCTCTAAGTGACTTAACTTGTCCAGACGCGGCGACTATACATCTCCCTTACCTATTAGTCGTTTATTAGAATTGATTTGAACCCATTAGGTTTGTTTTTTGCACTTTTGTGTTAGTTTTTAGATAAAACTCTAATGTAAAAGTTGAAAAAATTGTTACTGCTGAGTTTCTTGCGGCGTTTCTTCTCAGCAGATGTCACCTTTCGAAACGCTGGTAGATTCAGACATGTGAAAGAGCCCATGTGGCCTACTTGCAAAATAAATATTCACATTTTCATTTTTCTTTTTACCTTTTAGATACGGAATCCTAAATAATGATTACAGAGGGATAAAATATAAATAGAAATAAAACCAGCGTGTTCATAAATATTATGTTTGAGTAGAACTCGCCATTGATAATTTCTTAAGATCCTATCTTACACGGAAATACACTCAATACGCACGCAAATGGAAAAGAGGAAACACTTTGAAAATATTCAAATTATTCTACTTACAACCTACACAAGTGTAGAAAATAACCATTGAATTCGTCCGCGTCCAAATATCAACTTTTTCACAAAACGCAATCCGACTCGTGACAAAAAAAAGTAAACAGAAAGCCTTTTAAAAGGGTGCGCAGTGCAAACACGGTTTAGGTGTTAAAACAGCCGTCGGTAACAGACAAACAAACACACAGCCACTTATGTCGGGCCGCGACTTTGTACAGTCATTTTGGGGGACTTTTGAGGCTAAAAATATCTTCAACCCGAAAGGGGATGTTCCTTCTGCAGCATTATTCTGAGTTTAGCCCATTTTTTAGCATCACAAAAACTTGTATGCGCCAACTTTAAGCATAAATTATAAAATGCACTATACTTTTGGCCTAACATTGTACAGAGTGATCTGTTATGTTAAATAGAGTTTTTTCTATGTCTTAACATATTCAGTGCCAAAAACTCGATATACATACATATTATCACGCCCGAAATCCCTAATGGGGTGGGCAGAGCCACAAGACTACTTGTGGCCACGTTTGATTAATAAGTCCTAAGATGGTATGATGAACCGTATGGTGACAGGTGATCAGCCCATCGCCCATACAGATAGTCCACCATGTTGGAGAGGACCCGTCCCTTAGTCGACTTTTACGACATGCCAGGATGATAAGCATCTGCACGCATTCTATGCTATTTCTTCACTCCCAGTGCAGCAGAGGAGGAAAACTCGATATCGGGATCTTTATTTCTTTGTCGCAAACAAAGGATACCCGCTAGCAGGGTTATTGCTATAGTAATTTTGTATGAAGGCAATTTCGTGGCCCCGGTGAATGGAACTTGATTTTGGGGCAGGCAGTGGAAGTGTTAAGAAATGACAGTAGGTTTTGTGGGGGCTATCAATTTGGACTGTCGATTTAAATTTTTAGTAACTAGTCTTATTAATTATCATTGATTCTTTATTACTTTGTAATTTTTCTACTTAATTTTTTCGGGTTTTGATATATGATGTAAAATCAATGTTTTGACATGAAAAGATGACTTTCTGCTGAGTTTCTTGCGGCGCTTCTCAGTGATGCTGGTGCTGTCCGAAGCGCTGGTAGATTCAACGCATTTTAATTTATTCATGTGACAAGTAAAAGAGCCCACAGGTGGCCAATTTGCTGAATAAATGATTGGAATTTATTAATTACTAGCTTTTCCCCGTGAATTTGTCTCACAGAATCCGATTATTGCGATTTCCCCAGGAAGTCTGCAACACAAAACAGTCAGACGGACGGAGAAAAATAACAATAATTCTATTCCAATTTTATTGTTCAGCTCTCATAATGAGACTTTATGTATGCCGCGCAGGTTCACAGAGGATTGGGGACTTGCACATCGTTAAATTACTTTGCAGATTATGTGCAGATTTTCTCACGATGCTTTTCTTTTTGTTCCTGGAAAAAGTCGAATTGAATTCCATATTTAGTACCAAACTCGAAGGTCCGAACTAGGATTTTAAACCACGATCTCTACTCGCCAGGCATTCTAACCACTCGACTTAGTTCCCTATTTACACAACCGTCGTTTATGACCCGCGTTCGGTGTGTAGAGGGCTCAATAAATTCTATAACAGCCTAACATTTTATTAAATCAAAGTATTATAAAGACCACTCAGGTCCTAATGGGTATAACTCAGTAACGCATGATCAAAGCAGGCACGCAGTAAAAGCGTACGTCATTCTAATGATGTAAAGGGGTTGGTATCATAACGACTACATTGTCAAAACGACCAAATCATCATAAGGTCCAGATCTCAGAAGGACCATCTCCGTAGAAAGCCTATATCTCCGAGTGACTTGGTAGCAAAACGAGTGATTCTCGAAAATACCACATCTTTAATTGACCACATATTAAAAAAGGCCAGGTAGCAAAACGACTACCAAAATGTTGGTATAATCAGAGCTATTTTCTGCGTAACATTTTAACATCAAAATAAAATACGTACTAGCTTTTACCCACGCCTTCGCATAGATGTGTACAGAACAGAAGATTCCTATGAACGTGCACAGAAACAAATTCAGTAAGTTAACTTGCTACCTGGTCTTTTTGAGATGTGGTCAATGTGGGAATTAGCATAAATAAATCTGTCTCTCTTTAACTAATACTTTGAAAGCCTTTCTCTTTCACACAAGTAAGTATTTCGTCCAGCACTTGAGGGTCCCTTGTTTTTAAATAGCAGGCAAATAGCTTTGCTATTACTAGCTCTGTACTCTATGCATTCCTATACCATCCGATTACGATCAAACACTGTTGCGATATTGGGGCGCAGACTATATATGCCATAGACTCCACATAGTCGGGCGACCCCCGCTGGCAGCTTTAGAAGCAAAAATCCATAAGCGGCGGGGCCATAGGAAGGCGCGGGATGCACCAATCACAGCGCTATAAAAACCCCGCGCGCCCCGCAAGCTTGGCAGCTTAACTTGCTAGTAAACGTTAGGCTAAGCGGCGTTTTTAGGATATTTGGCATGTGTATTGGGGGCGTTTTTTGAGACCAAAAAAATTAATATTAATATTAATATGCATTTATTCAGTAATAGTGATACATTGGGGCCAATTCGAACGTGTGTTCGCTAAATTTAGAAGTCGCTAAATTTGAAAATAAGAAACGTTAGACTCGATTTTGAACATTGGAGCTATACGAAATCGAGTTTGACGTTTCTTTTTTTAAGTTTAGGCAATCTTAAATTTAGCGGACACCATTTCGAATTGGACCCATTGTCAACTTTATTAGGATTATCAGAAATTACGTGCATATAATATATTGAATATAAGTAATTCACAAATAAAAATAAAAAGATAGAAAAAATTAAGTCATAAACATTGCGATGCATTCCGGAAATAGCTGGTAAGGTACTATCTAAAAACTATCCTTTGATTTAAAAATCACTGCCGTCGTAACATCTTCCGTCGGAATAATTTCCCGAATTCTCTTAAAAGGCGGAATTTTTGAGGAAAAATGTTCCGAATTACTAAATGGAATCCGGCGAGAGCACTTGAATGTGATCCGAGCAGGGTAAGCTGCTGATACACAGAGAGCGAGGTCAAAGTCAAAGTCGTATGATAAAAGTGGACATTTTTGGACACCTATTTAACATGACAACCGGTTAAAAAATATTTTTATCTACGGTAAAGGTTCTTGTTTCAAATAAGTGTGTTTATGTGTTAGCTCCGACGTACGACAGGAGTTTACTCCTTACGAACGATTATAAAATAAACCAGTACCCATCATGCTGTCATTTTTCATTTTGACATTTGACAGTAAATAATAAAGTTTCATATTAATGAATATAAACATGTCACTCATTGAATACAATAATTAATTGACACTTCGAGTCCCGTCGTCTTCCGATTGAGATCCGAGTTTTACCGATGGATACATATTATTCACTATATCTGTGTGCAATGCGAAGCGACCGACGCATCTTCGGCTAACATCGTGTGACTTCGTGTGACTCCGTACCATGTGACAGTGTGACATCGTAGTTTGATTTTACTCCCCAATATTTTAGAAGTTACAGGGGGGCGGGCACACATTTTAGCACTTTGAAGTGTCTTTCGCGCAAACTATTCAGTTTAGAAAAAAAATATATTAGGAACCTCAATATCATTTTTGAAGAGCTATCCATAGATACTACACACGTATGGGTTTAATGAAAAATTGAATTTCAGTAATAAGTATGGGGAACCCCCAAAAGTTATTGTTTTTTATCTATTTTTGTATGAAAATCTTAATGCGGTTCACAGAATAGATTTACTTACCAAGTTTCAACAGCGTAGTTCTTATAGTTTCGGAAAAAGTGGCTGTGACATACGGACGGACAGACAGACAGGCAGACAGACAAACAGAAACCCTAAAAATGAGCGGAAAACGCCAATTATTATGTTCTTTTTATGAATTATTAGTTGCTTTTTATTTTATATATAAAGCAAAAATCCTTTGACTTTGCTCCCACCGTACCCCCAGCCTGCCAGTCGACAAAAATATGTCAAGTGCATTTTATCCGTTTGCGAAGATATCCGGCATCGATCCTTGAGAGCTAAATTATATCCTCACGACTAACTCATAAAGGGGTGGCCAGAGATGTTCCTCTTACTCGCCGGCGACCGACGGAGGGCCGGCGGTGTTTTGAACAAATTACACCTCGGCGAGCTTCTTCCCGGCTCTTCTCAGTAGAGGGTACTTTCCGAACCGTTAGTAGATTCATTCCTTGATTTTCTTAAGTCTAAATTTGGTTCTTGATTACTTTTCAAACAATATTTCAGGCTGCTTGTTAACGCTATTTAAATGTGAAAAAATTAAATTAAACTTAAATTTCCTCATTTTTAAGGCAAAATCGCTAAAAATATTTAGCATTTTTTGCCGCGTAAACGCTATCCACTGTCAGCTCTCGCATGTGACGTCATTCCACTGGCAGAAACAAACAATAATACCCAGGTTGTCAAAAATGTAAAGAAGCGGGAGCCAATAAATAATGTACGACCAGGGTATGCACGACCCGATAAATCGGTACGAGCGCGAGCGCGATCTGGTGCTGAGCGCGATTCGGAACGCACCGATTGATATGATTCTATGGCGACGTGATTAGTGTTTTAAGTAACGTGAGTTAGAAGTAAAAAATGATGTTTTTAAATTATTAAAATATAAATAATCTTGATTCATTTTTACATGACTCCTGTTCTATATCTATTGTTGAGGGTTAAGCTATCATTCCACAGAAATATTTTAATATTTGTTACTATAGTCAACTACCCAATTGAATAAAGATATTTTGACTTTGAATTTGACTTTGATCAGGTCAACGCGAGTCCCATTCTCATACAAGCACAAAATGGTCGGTGGTGTAGCGAAGGGATAGACGGTGCCGTGCTCCGGTGCCCCCAGGCGCGGGGCCCCCCGGACCCTGACCAGCAAACCTCGTATTGAACTAGCTAAAAATTGTTCCACCTTCATTCAACAGTTTATAGTTAGTTTTTGTAGTGGTAGAGCCAGACAGTAATCCTCACTAGATGATTACTGTTCGAATGGACCGGCCCGACCGGGGTAGTACCACACTCTCACAGAATATCGGCGTAAAGTAGCTTGCTATTGCGTTCCGTACGGTGAGTGACGAGATCCGGAGGCCTATTCCCTCATCCCCATCCCATCCCCATTCATCATCTCCCCTAGACTGGCAACGCATTGGCAGCATCTCTGGTGTTGCAGATGTCCATGGGCGGCGGTGACCACTTTCCATCAGGTGGGCCGTCAGCTCGTTTGTAAGTCAATTGAAAAAAAAAGACCCCAGATTTTTGGCACCAGGGCCTTTGGTTAACTATAGCTACGCCTCTGACAATAGTATGAAGATTTTCTAACGTACAAAGTACTTTATTCGACGACAAGTTAGCGGCTACAAGTTCAAGTACTAATGTACGGTGTTTGAAAATGAAAATGAAAATATTTATTTTGCAAGTAGGCCACATGGGCTCTTTCACATGTCTGAAGCTACCAGCGCTTCGAAAGGTGACATCTATTGAGAAGACGCAAGAAACTCAGCAGAAAGTCTTTTTTCAACTTTAACATTAGAGATGTTAGTCAGTAAAGTAAGTATTTATGTATGGCCCCATATAAAAATACTTACTAATCAATGGCTGAAATAAATGGTTATTGGAGTTTACTTCTTAAGAATCGATTATCATACATGCCCGGGGTATGAAAGATTATGGGGAGTAAAATCAAACTACGATGTCACACTGTCACACGACGGAGTCACACGATGTTAGCCGAAGATGCGTCGGTCGCTTCGCATTGCACACAGATATAGTGAATAATATGTATCCATCGGTAAAACTCGGATCTCAATCGGATGACGACGGGACCCGAAGTGTCAATTAATTATTATATTCAATGAGTGACATATTCATTAATATGAAACTTTATTATTTACTGTCAAATGTCAAAATGAAAAATGACAGCATGGTATGATGGGTACTGGTTTATTTTATAATCGTTCGTAAGGAGTAAACTCCTGTCTTGCGTCGGAGCTGACACACACACTTTTTTTATTATTATTATGGTCGGGTCGACAGTTAAGATTCAAGATTCGAGTAACTTCTCTGTACACTTTGTTTTTGTTACCGCTCTGTCTACTTAACTCTCTCACTCAAGTACCTTTTACTGCATTATTTATTACCCTCAATGTTAAAAGCATTGAACAGGACCCCTTTTTTTGCAAGTCGGTTATCAGTTGGTTTTGAAGGGGTTAAATGGATGATGAAGTTCAGTAGCAGGGTTCTGAGTAGAGATAATACTCGTTCCAATTACTTTGTGGTAAAAGAAACCTTTTTTCTCAGGGACGTTACTTCACTGCCACCGCTAGTTTTTAGGATTCCATACCTCAAAAGGAAAAAACGAAACCCTTATAGGATCACTCGTGTGTCTGTCTGTATGTATGTCTGTCTGTCTGTCCGTCTGTCACGGCCAATTTGCTCCGAAACTACTGGACCGATTGAGTTTAAATTTGGTATACATATGTAAGTCGGTGACCGCAACACGGAGGCGTGACGTAAATACACGAATTTTAAACATGGGGGCCACTTTTGAGGGGTAAATTAGAAAATAAAAAAAAAAGGTTATGCAACCTATATCGTGTGACATATTAAATGAAAGGGCTTATTGTGAGGATCTTAAATATATTTTTTTTGAATTTCGAATAAAACAGTTTAGAAGTTATTTAGGAAAATAGGCGAAAATTGACCAGTCCCCCCACTTATTTCCGAAACTACTAGGGCTAAAATTTTGTAAAAGATTCAGAAAATAGTTCTTTACCTATAGATTACAGGAAAACCTATAAGAACTCTATGTTATTTAAAGTCTCTTAGTAAATTTCAGATATTCATGTACGCAACGGAACCCTCTCCACGCGAGTTTAATTTGCATTTGTCCGGTTTTTTGAAATTTGAATTAGCTACTTATTTCGTAGCATAGCCACATTTGAAAACCAGGGCTCGGAGACTTAATTTTTGAAATCGGGTTCGGTCGTTGACCTCATTATTTTCACAAATTAATCGGTTACAGTTCATCGGAATGTTTTATTTGCCTTCTTTTACATACTATTGGAGCTTTCGCTGTATTTTAACGAAAATCCGGTTAAAATCGGTAACCGCAATCTATACAAATAAAACAGTACCGTGACTCACTTATGGACAACGCACAGCCTAAACGGGTTGTCCTAGAGATTTGAAATTTGGAGGAAATATTCCTCGAGTACCCTAGAGGTGCACCAAGGAGGGATTTTTTGAAATTCCATCCCTAAAGGGGTGAAAAGGAATGGTAAAGTTTGTATGGAAAATACCGCGGGCGAAGCTGTGGCGGTCCACTAGTTCTATATAATACATTCTCCATAATGTTTATTATCTTTAATTTCTGTATTGAGAGACATCCTGTTTATATTATATAAGTGTTAACATTATTTTAAAAGTTGGCAATTTTTTTACCATTAATAAGTGAAAATGTATCATTCGCATGAAGGTTAACTGGAAGAGATCGCTTAAAGGCATAAGTTCCCCTTTATCACTTCTATTATTATCTTTACGACTTTTCTATAATTCTTTTCCTTAGAACTATAGTGTTTTTATATTAGATTACATAAACTGTATCAATTAATTGAAAGCGTTCTCAGAAGATAAACAAATTAGAAAAAAAAACAAATAATTTAAGTACTTCCTTATTAACAAGCACAAGCTATTTTCATTCCTATGACTAACGCAACACGATGTATTTTACAAAGTTAAATAAAAGCTGCTAACAGAACTAAAATTTGTCATATAAAAAGATAATAAACATTTCAAGGGTCCTTCAATTCTATTAAGAGACCATTAGTTTTATTTTTATTGAGGGTACAACGGTAATGGAGGTTAAACTCAATTTATTGTTACTAGAAAGACAAACATACACACTCACAATAATGCCACTACAGTAGTGGTAGAGCCAAACAGTAATCCTCACTAGATGATTACTGTTCGAATGGGCCGGCTCGACCGGGGTAGTACCACACTCTCACAGAATATCGGCGTAAAGTAATAGCTTGCTATTGCGTTTCGTACGGTGAGTGACGAGATCCGGAGGCCTGTTCCCTCATCCCCATCCCATCCCCATTCGCCATCCTCCCTAGGCTGGCAACGCATTGGCAGCACCTCTGGTGTTGCAGATGTCCATGGGCGGCTGTGACCACTTTCCATCAGGTGGGCCGTCAGATCGTTTGGCAGTCAATTGACATAACAAAAAAAACTACATTTTATAAGGGCAGAGGTATGTTGGTTGCAATCTCCAGCGGCCCAAAGTTGACCCGAGAATAAGTTAAACCATCTTATCTCTAAGTGCGTCTCTCTCACACTAGTGCCACAGTATAATCAAGTATACAGTATTCCATCTTCATACAAACGGCCGAAACTACGCGCTTCGCAATCTCGGTGAACTTCGGTATACCGTACACAATTATGGCACGAGAATTTTTGATATTTTGAATATGTTAAAAGCAAAATACATAGAATATATAAATACATACAGTACAGTGTCACTTTTGAAACTAGAAATAAGAACGAAGTAGAAATAAGTAATATTATTACCGAGCGGCCCTAGGTAATTATTTCGAGGACACTGCCGAGACAACATACTGCTTACTTGTTTATACTGTGCTAGTGCCGACGAAAGAGATAGAGAGATAAACGGGTGTAACTTATGCCCGTGTCTGGCATGCTAGGGCTGCAGAAAGAAAAGCGAGAGCGTTGTATGGAAAAGTGGGACGACCGTATTTCCTCTTAAGAAACGAAAGAGATAACAAACAAATGTTTATATATATATATATATATATTTGTATAGATAAGGTATATATAAGTAGGCTTAATGAGGACAGGTAAATGACACGGGTGACATCCTGGTTACGACGGTACGCTTCGCTTGTGACCTTTCAATATAGCTGGGCACGGGTAATCAAATAGTTAACTTTGTTAATCGCTAATCCGTTACTAAAAAAGTTAACTTCGTTAAACGTTGCATTTCGGAAGATTTAATAAGTTAGTAATAATACATACATACAGACATACATAGCATCACGCCCGAAATCCCTAATGGGGTGGGCAGAGCCACAAGACTACTTGTGGCCACGTTTGATTAATTAGTCCTAAGATGGTATGATGAACCGTATGGTAACAGGTGATCAGCCCATCGCCCATACAGATAGTCCACCATGTTGGAGAGGACCTGTCCCTTAGTCGACTTTTACAACATGCCAGGATGATAAGCATCTGCACGCATTCTATGCTATTTCTTCACTCCCAGTGCAGCAGAGGAATAATACCTAATTACTCGTATTTAGAGATTCCCCTTTATAAACATCAATATAAACATAAACGACCCGCGCGGTAAATAGTAGGTACCTTATTAACGATTAACGGTCTTTAATTGTTTTAAGGGAAGTTAATGAGTCCGTTAACAAATTTTAAAGTTAACTAAAAAGCTAATCCGTTACTAGAAATGTTAATTTCGTTAATTAACGATTAACGGATTAACAGTCTTGAACAAAAGACTTACCAGAGAGGCACTTAACTGTAAGTAAAGTGTCACACAAAGCCTCCAAATGTCCCATCCACATAGCCTACCTATATTTATAAGTTTTATATAATTGTTACAGAGTGCCTCGTATAATATACGATAAACCTACCGATACCGTATACAGTTGTTTACCTCCTACCATCCACCCTCACCTGCATACAGTCTCTACGTTCCAACAGTACGTCGTACGTCCTACTGTCCAAGCGAATGTTACCGAATATCCGTGCTCTAAGTGGAACCTACTGTTCATCCCCTCGTCCGGATATTGATTTTGGTTGTTAGGGATTTATTTATGACTATTAGCCGGCTGCGGGGGGAGGGTAATGAGTTGGGAGGTTGGGGGATTAAGGACCCGTATACGATATCTTAGTAATATTGCTATCGCTTTGGTTTTCACATTTAATGGCAGACCTGTATCAAATTGGTGTTTTGAGTGCCACAGTCATCTTATTATCCTAAGTTTGTGAATGTTTGCTAAACACTCAGCTCCGTATGGGCTTAACTGATTTTTATGAAACTTGGCGGCCTTAGGTCCTGAAATAGAACCCACTTTTTATCCTGAAAAAATTAAAAGTTCCCGAGGAAAAACTAATCGAATTCCACGCGATGAAGTTACGGGTAGAAGGTAGTCTAAATTATGGCTAAATTCAAAGCAAAATTAAAATAAATAATAATAATCAGGGGACAATCTTTACGCAAATCGATCTAGTCCCAAAGTAAGCTCTAAAGGCTTGTGTTATGGGTACTAGACGACGATATACTTATATGTATAGATAAATAAATACTTAAATACATAGGAAACATCCAAGACTCAGGAACAAACATTCGTACTCATCACACAAATATTTGCCCTTACCGGGGATCGAACCCGGGACTTTGAGTCCTAAGACGGTATGATGAACCGTATGGTGACAGGTGATCAGCCCATCGCCCATACAGATAGTCCACCATGTTGGAGAGGACCCGTCCCTTAGTCGACTTTTACGACATGCCAGGATGATAAGCATCTGCACGCATTCTATGCTATTTCTTCACTCCCAGTGCAGCAGAGGAGAAAGATTGTACACTGATTATTATTATTGCTCCGACCATTGAGTAAGTGAAACGCTTCTCAAAATTTCCTCGCAATTGTTTTAAATATTTTCTTTCAATAGTAATTTTAAAATGCTCTCATCTTCATCATTTCAGCCGAAAGACGTCCACTGCTGGACATAGGCCTCCCCAATGATGGCCACAACGACCGATCGTGGGCTGCTCGCATCCAGCGGAGACCCGCCATCTTCCCAGGTCGTCACTTCACCATCTGTGTCTGCCCAAGCCGCGCCTTCCAGTCCGCGGTCGCCAATCAAGAACTCTTCAACCCCATCGGCCATCTGTTCTACAAAAACTAGAATAAGTATTGTCTTATTTGTCTTGTTTCTCTGCAACATCTAAGGTACCTACCTACACCTAAACTAACCTAACACATATACAGCAAGAACATATATTATTTTAAGCAAAAAAAAAACTGCATTTCTATTTAATCAGTCGTTCATTACTTTAATTAAAAAGAAGAAAAAATATATTTGGAATCAACATCTTCTATTTATTAATATATGTTTTTTAAAACAATTGTTTGAGCTTTATTTGACACCCTATCCCATAAATAGGCCCGGTCTTCTAAAATGGTAGGTACTCTAACTACCCTCGCCAAAAAAATACCATAGAGATTTCTTGCATAAAAACAATTAAAAAAGATTCATTTACATCAAAGAGATACCTGGAAGCAAAAAGAATTAACAATTTTAGGCAAAACCCAAAGACACTTACGATTTTTGAAGGCCTATTTTTGTAAAACGTCACGTGCGGTTACGAGTGCAACTATTTTGTGACTGCAGCGGCCCTAACATGCATGCCACAAAGATAAATTAAACCCGTTTATCTCTATTACTATCTCTTTCGTCGGCACTAGTGTGAGAGAGACACACTTAGAGATAAAACGTCTATCTTATCTTTGTGTCATGCATGTTAGCCAGTTAGTTAGTTAGTAGGGGCCGCAGGTTTTAACAGACTCGCGGCCGAGTGTTGACGCTTTGGCGATGTCCGGCCATTTTGTCTATTGTATGAACTGTTAAAACTTCAAATCGCTGCCACTATTTTTAGCGGGATTTTTTAACTGTTGGTTTTATTAGGTACTGGGCCTTACAGGGTGCAGGTACCTTATATTGCTAGCTGTGACAGTGATAGACGGACATAGAAGTAATCGTCCAAGCGAGCGAAGTGTCTCCGTTTCAGCTTGAGCAATAATGCTTTCGTATGTCCGGCGGCTGTCCGGTGGATGTCCGTTTGTTCTCCTCTACGGGTGGCATTTCACAACTATAAATAAGTAGGTATTTCATTTTCTATTTCATATACAACCTTACCAAGATTTTTGTGCAGGTTTATCAAGAAAAGGCAACCCTGCCGCTTGCCTCTAAATATCGACAACCCTGAACTGTGAGCACTCGCAGCTCGCGGCCATGCTGTGATATCTTTCTCCCTGACTGATCGCTGAATACGTCGACATGATTACACCTGCCGCTACCATCAGTTCTCGAAAGACACGTGAAAAGTAACTGATTTACTGTGTTAATAGATGGCGGTACTGGTAGGACACGGAGAACACGAAGTTACAGCAAAGTAGCAATTTGGCTTGTCTACAATTTTACGGCTACATACAACCGAGATTTATTTAAGAATAAATTAAAGCTTTGTAAATTAAAGACATGTGATTGCTTTGATTTGTTCGATTTTAGCAAACAGCTTTGCAAGCTCTGTCCGAAATAAGTCGCTTGGTTGATATTAGCAATAATTTATTTATTTCTAGCCCTTCCATTTTTTCAGTGAAATATGATTTCTGCGTCACATGCAATAATTTTTGTTAAAATGGCACTCGAAGAGCTACGCTTATGATATAGATAAACAAAATAGACATTATCAATAATTATTGCAGTGTTAGTCTGAATCTCACTATTATTGTAAATGCGAAAGCTTGTATGTGAGTTAGTATGTTTGTTAAATTGTGATGAAATTTAGAATGGAGACAGCTTAAACCGTGGATTAACATAGGCTACTTATCCCACAAAATTCAAAAGTTCCCGAGGGATATATTTAATTATTAGCTTAGCATCTATCACACACATGGAACGCAACAAAGAATTGAGTATTTAGAATTTACTGTCTGTTTGTTTACTCTATTATCTCCGAGTTCTCCGTAAGTCTAATCTAAAGTGAGTATCAATCGAGAATCTATGGTTATCCTTTACCTATTATACCCACTTCACCTCTGACGGATAATTAGCCCAAAATTACCCCAAAAGGTACATCGATTGGTGGGGATTAAAATTTGAATGCGGGATTTCCTTTTTAAAAGGTAGGACTCTGTGGTTTTAACCTCAACATGAGCGGGTATACGAATGTGTCAAACGACTTTATATGACAAGGTTGTAATTGAGGATTGGGGTGTTTTGGAAGGTAAATGTACATTGGGGGTCGTTATCAAAGACTCATAAATATGCTTTCACGAAGACTTAGCAAAATAGGGGATTAGGTTTGCTTTTTGGTAATTCATTTTGGGTAGTATTTAATCGAGTGGCAAAAAATACTAACCTAACCTAACCTAAATAATAAAAAAAACCGGACAAGTGCGAATTGAACTCGCGTGGAAAGGGTTCCGTTCCATACATGTTTATCTGAAATTTCCTACGTTATTTTAAATACCATAGACTTCTTATAGGTTTCCCTGTAATCTATAGGTAAAGAACTATTCTCTGTATTTTTTTCAAAATTATAGGCCTAGTAGTTTCGGAAATAAGGGGGGGACTGGTGATTTTTCGCTTATTTTCCTAAATGACTTCCAAACTATTTATTTCAAAATTCAAAAAAATATTTATTTGAACCGGAGGATTTCGGAGCAAATTGGCTGTGACAGACGGACAGACAGACACACGAGTGATCCTATAAGGGTTTCGTTTTTCCTTTTGAGGTACGGAACCCTAAAAAGTGTGTGTGTGTCAGCTCCGACCCACGACAGGAGTTTACTCCTTACGAACGATTATAATATAAACCAGTACCCGTCATACCATGCTGCCATTTTTCATTTTGACATTTGACAGTAAATAATAAAGTTTCATATTAATGAATATAAACATGTCCTTCACTGAATACAATAATTAATTGACACTTCGGGTCCTGTCGTCTTCCGATTGAGATCCGAGTTTTACTGATGGAAACATATTATTCACTATATCTGTATGCAATGCGAAGCGACCGACGCATCTTCGGCTAACATCGTGTGACTTCGTGTGACTCCGTCGTGTGACGGTGTGACATCGTAGTTTGATTTTACTCCCCATAATTTTTCATACCCCGGGCTTATTATATGAAAATCGATTCTTAAGGAGTTAAGTCCAATAAGTGGGTAGCTAAATTACTAAATGGATCACTAAATAATGGGCGACAGTCGCTAACCTATTAATTTTGATGCCCAAGTAGAAGAAGAAGAAAGACATTTATTAACTTCACAAGACACACAAAAATAAAAACAGTAACATCAACAAAATAATAGATAAAGAAAAACGAGGGATGTGTGTCATCGCGGCAGTGAATCGGTCACTGGCTCAGCATAGTGCTGAGGTGTCAGACACCCGCAGCGCTGATTTTCAGCCAGCACCGTCTGTAGCAATCGGAGCGCTAAACAAACACACTAATAATTACACAAAACTGCTTGGATAAATAATATATAAGAAAAAATATTGATTATTGTGGCTTTTGAAATAAAAATCTAAAATGCACTACACGCAAATAACTTACAAGAACATACTTACTATACAATAAATACTTATTTTATAGAATTTTTAGTTACCCGTCAAATTATTTCCTATTTATTTTATATTTATTTGCTCCTATGCTGCACTGGGAGTGAAGAAATAGCATAGAATGCGTGCAGATGCTTATCATCCTGGCATGTCGTAAAAGTCGACTAAGGGACGGGTCCTCTCCAACATGGTGGACTATCTGTATGGGCGATGGGCTGATCACCTGTCACCATACGGTTCATCATACCATCTTAGGACTAATTAATCGAACGTGGCCACAAGTAGGCTTGTAGCTCTGCCCACCCCATTAGGGATTTCGGGCGTGATGCTATGGTTGTATGTTAAAAATGTAAAAATTGTATTTTTTTGTTTCTGCGAAATAAATATTTTCTATTTCAATTTCTATTTCTATTTTAAAAAAATCCCCCTGTAGGGGTGAAAATTTAGTAAATTGATTTTGGGATAGTTTTGAAATTCCATCCCATAAAGGGCACAGTTTATATGGAAAATACCGCGGGCGAAGCTGTGGCGGGTTATCTAGTTGATTTATAAGATTTTATTAAACATTGATACTTAGTTATTGAAGCTAATAAAAGCGTGTTAAATAGGTATTTCAGAATAATAAAAACCGAAAGTACTACTATTAAAATGTTTATTTAATTTTTATATCTTTGTTTCCCCATCATTTCAATAATAAGTACTTAATTGACTTGTATGTTTATAATAATTGAGAAACGACACATGCGTGAGAAGCCGCGGCTTGGAGCTAGTTAGGCAAGGAAAAGGCAAAGTTCATGTCATTAACAATTACCGCAGGAAAATTTCCCAGATACACCGAGAGCTAGTGACGTTTTTACGACACATTTTCAAACGAAAAACGACCGGGGACGCGACTCTCTAACGTGCAAAGCGGTTCGCTCGCCGATCGAATCGAATCGATCGTAAACACCTGATTTATGCCAGTATAATAATAATAATAATAATAAACCATTTATTTCAGGCATCAGTGGCCCATACATAAATACCTTACAGACTAACATGCATATTAAAATAACTTAAAAGTAATAATCATTTAGGGGACGAAAAGGCGTGGCTCCTTAGCGTCGTCCCACCTGGAGTCGGGTCCTGGACAGGCATGGACTGGACTGTATGGTATAGAACTGAGAACTGGACATCGAGCGCGACCGGCTAGTTAAAGAATCACCCCTAGAGAACCTTCTATCGCAAAGAAGAGATTCGAAAGTTAGTCCCTTTTGTTTCACACAACTATAAGAAGCTCGAGAGGAAAAGAACCAGAGTGCAAGGACCGGTCAAATAAGTCGCTGGTTGACTATAAAGTTTGGATTTATGTCCACAGTGGGCTCTAAAATAGTGAAGAAAATGGAAAAATACCGCAAACTTGGAGACACAAAAAATTAAGATGGAATGCGGTCGCCCCTCTTCTCCAACAATAACAAATTCAAATTCAAAACGTTTATTCAGCAAATTGGCCACCTGTGGGCTCTTGTATTTGCCACATGAATAAATTAATGTGGGTTGAATCTACCAGCGCTTCGGACAAGACCATCATTACTGAAAAGAAGCGCCGCAATAAACTCAGCAGAAAGTCATCTTTTCAAATCAAACATTAATTTTACATATTTATGTGTACATAAAAGCTCAAGTAAAATTAAAAAGAAACATAAAATAATTAAGCAATAAATGATAATTCTTTAGATTAATAAAAATAAAATCGAATGGTAACAAGCGCTTTCACCTGTTTCCTTTCTGGCTTATGATATTAAAGCGAACATTTTTTTATAATAAAGTACTTAAATATCAACCACTTACTCGTTTATCCCTAAGTCTTTAATTGTTAGTTTATATTTCTTTTTTTTAAATAGAGGAATATTTTTTAGCTTGTTAGCTCTTAGGCTATAATAACAAGCCGAGCAATTTAGCCGTCTGAGCATGCACGGAATTCGCTAGGACATTAGTCATTCTAGCCAAATTGCAGCCTTATCAATAGCAAAAACGGCGTGCTAGGCCTGTTTTGGGTGCAGGACTAGCATGTGTGGGTCGACCAACTTGATTGTAAACAAAGTGGATCCAATCAAAACAATACTTTATTGTAATGCAATAGGACCTTTGACAGTCCAGTGGAGTCCACAGAACGTTTGGTAGACGGTGAATCGTTGAAGTTTTGGTTAATAAAGGGTGCGTCGTCCAGTGGCGCTCTGATCACTGTAATTGTGATTCCTATTCAAATAAAATATTTTATTAAAATTAAAGCCGGACCAGTTTTTTTAATGTCAATTGACTGACAAACCGGCAGACGGGCCACCTGATGGAAAGTGGTCACCGCCACCCATGGACATCTGCAACATCAGAGGTGCTGCCAATGCGATGCTAGTCTAGGGAGGATGGGGAATGGGGATGGGATGGGGATGAGGGAATAAGCTTTCGGATCTCGTCACTCACCGTACGAAACGCAATAGAAAGCTATTACTTTACGCCGATATTCTGAGAGTTTGGGACTATCTAGTGAGGATTACTGTTTGGCTATACCACTACATAAATGTTGTGGCCCTTTTGCTATGAAATAAAGCTTTATATTCATTACTTTCCCCATTTAGTTAAAACGGGGAGAAGCGGCCGCTATTTTCTGTTATATAATGATTACGTGACAGTTATATTTTATAAGGTTAGTTAAATTGTGTATTCAATTACGTAACAACTAGTCAGGCTTCCATTTTCATAAAATACGTATTCATTTCAGCCGAAAAACGACCACTGTTGGACATAAGCCTTCCGCAATTATCGCCACAACGACCAACTCTATGCTGCTCGCTTGGAGTCAGGATAATTTACACTAAACGGCTCGCATCGCATCGGATCGGTACGGATTTTACAATCTTTAAATGACATTAAATTATACACAGTATTTAAAGTCTATATTACCTAGCCGCGCGCAGCAGCTTGACCGCGGGCGTCTTCCGCGACACGCGATCGTAGCCGAAAGTATGCTGCGACGCGCGATCGGCTCCGTTCGCCTGTCGTCGTATCTGATCGGGTCCCTTCGGCTGTCGTCGCATGCGCTAGAAGCCGAAGGCATCTACAATCTTTAAATGATATTAAATCTTTTACACAGTATTTAAAGACTATCTTACCTAGCCGCGCCCAGCACTGTTGGACGCGATCGGCTGTCCCCGCATCCGTTCGTATCCTTTCCGATTCGATGCGATGCGAGCCGTTTGGTGTAAATCCGATCGTATGCGTCGACATCATGCCGGACGCGATCGGTTGTCGCCGCATCCATTCGTATCCTTTCCGATCCGATGCGATGCGAGCCGTTTGGTGGAAATCGCAATAAACCCAGGAATACTTTGTAATAGTTGATACATTGATGCGTCAATTTATATTTCAAACACGTTAGCAGGTTTAATTATACGGATACATTAAGCTAAGTTTTAATGGAAGAGTTCCCTAATAATTACTATATACGTTGCATTATCACTGAGAGGAAACTAGAGATGCAACGGATTGTGGTTTGGCCGGATATCGGGTACCTGGTATCCATAGCTGGGCACCGTTAATCATATAGTTAACTTTGTTAATCGCTAATCCGTTAATTAAAAAGTTAACTTCGTTAAACGTTAAAGCGTTGCATTTCGGATGATTTAACGGACGTTAATGTTAATCCTTAACTCGTGATCGATATTGCATTTTATATGTCGTTGTGTTAGGTTTTTATGAAAAACTATTTTTATGAAAAATTCATAAAAATAGTGTATGCATTAGTTTGTAATAACTATACTTACCTATTATTTAGAGACCAAATTCGCGCGGTGTCCTTTTGGAAAATAGTAGGTACTTAATTAACGTATAACGGACTTCAATTGTTTTACCGGGAGTTATTGAGTCCGTTAATATTTTTTTAAGTCAACTTAAAAGTTATTCCGTTACTCGAAATGTTGACTTCGTTAATTAACGATTAATGGATTAACGGGCTTGTGCTATGCTATATCTGGCATGGCCATTGGTCACATAGCCGGATATCCGGCCGCACACGAGCTATCTATAAAGTTGTGGTAGCGGTAGCGCAGCCTTCGAAGATGTTTTCCTTCAATTGGCTACTTGACTATAGTAACAAATATTAATATATTTCTGTGGAACGGTAGCTAAACATAAATAAATGCATGTCAAAGGAACAAAAAGATCATTTTGACTGTTACTTTTTTTTCTATGAAAGGTCAAAAATTGACAAAATAAGTGAAAAGTAAATATTGCTTTTTTTTAGTTCTAAATTACTAGTTTTCACATCCTTATCAAAATTCTGTCATTTTTAATTCTACGATATTGGCCTAAAAACAGTATTTTCGGAAATTATTGCGAATTTCATATATTTTGTATACGAAAACCAATGTAAAAAGAGCCCTGACGGCCATATAATATCTATGACCGTCAGGGCTCTTTTTACATTGGTCTGTTATACACTAACTGAACTCTGACGTCATATTTCAGGGCCATTTTGTATGGAGCGCTTTTGTGAGTGGTATGAACTAGGAATTTTCAAAGCGTCGTATCTCGCAAAAAAACAACACAATAATGTTTTGAGAACACAGTTGGGTTTCTGTGACTCAGTATTTTCCAAAATAAGATGAAATAAGCTTGCAGGTAGCCAATTCTGCACGAGATCCGCAACTCTTAGATCTTGTTATAAACTAGGTCAAATATCTTCACCATTTTACTCAGTGAATGAATTTTTCTCTTATAATTTTAACCAATGAATGGAGTATTCAGCGCTTTACAGAGCTTCGGCTGAATTATCTACCGGTAACAACTCGGTCTGAAAATCGCGTTTTATAACCCAAAGCACCCTAAAATAATTTTTTAAATCTTTATATGTTTGCTACATGGGTTCCGCGAACGCATTATTTTCGTGTTCGATCAATTTCTTTACCCGAATTTTACTCGTTGATTTTGCCCATTTCGCATTTTTCCTCGATCGATTAGTTTATTCATCAGCATTCTACTAGTAAACACAAAAAAAACCGGCCAGGTGCAAGTCGGACTCGCGCCCGAAGGGTTCCGTACCACCTATAAATATAGGTACGTTAAGCACTACCGTGACTCAATTATAGACAACCCACAGCCTAAACGGGTGGTCCTATAGGTTTGAAATTTGGAGGAGACATTCCTCGAGTACCCTAGAGGTGCACTAAGGAGGGATTTTTTTAATTTCTTCCCTAAAGGGATGAAAAGGTGTGATAATGTTTGTATGGAAAATACCGAGGGCGAAGCTGTGGCGGGTATCTATAAAAACGGCAAAAAACTAACGTTTGTTGTATGGGAGCCCCCTTAAATATTTATTTTATTCTGTTTTTTAGTATTTGTTGTTATAGCGGCGACAGAAGTGCATCATCTGTGAAAATTTCAACTGTCTAAATATCACGGTTCATGAGATACAGCCTGGTGACAGACGGACAGACAGACGGACGTACAGCGGAGTCTTAGCAATAGGATCCCGTTTACCCTTTGGGTACATTATCCTAAAAAAAAAGTATCGAGTAGAGTTGATCTAATCGTGTTTTAGTACTACCAGATTGTTAATTATTATAGTCCAAATATTTTATTTTGAAATAAGTCTCCTTTGGCACTATATGTCGCGTACGAACGATACCGTTTTATCGATGCAGCCCTTTGAGCTTCTTCAGTGGAGAACATCCTGCTTTATACAAACTAATTTATATTTCCTACATACATACATACATAGTATCACGCCCGTAGTCCTAAGATGGTATGATGAAACGTATGGTGACAGGTGATCAGCCCATCGCCCATACAGATAGTCCACCATGTTGGAGAGGACCCGTCCCTTAGTCGACTTTTACGACATGCCAGGATGGCATCTGCACACATTCTATGCTATTTCTTCACTCCCAGTTCAGCAGAGGAGCTTATATTTATATTTCCTGGGTACACAATAAGAAATCTGGTCACCCTACGTACATTCCCTACATGATATGATCCAAAATCCTTGCCATAGAGCTCACCTATTCGTGTAGCACTCTACCTCGCACCATAAACCAATTTGCCGCATCCGAGCTTGGCCCAGATTTAAAGAAAACAACCGCCCAGTTTAAACTAAACTACGATAAGCTTGGTTAAACCGCGGTTCAAAGTTAATCCGGAGTTATGTTAACTGCTTGGTTGCGGTTTTGGTAATACTAGAGGTTTGAAAAGGGAATATTTCACTAGATTAAAAGCATAATTTCCACCAAACGGCTCGCATCGCATCGGATCGGAACGGATTTTACAATCTTTAATAAGTAGTAGATGGTTGCACCAAGCAGAAAGTGATTCGTTATCGCACCGAGTGTTAGTTTGGAGCCCGAACGCAAGTGAGGGCTCTAGAAACACGAGCGCAATGATACATCACTTGATGCGAGGTGCATAATCTGCTTTTCTTTCAACTATTGCAAAAAGTTGGTAAAAAAGTGAACGTATAGTTAAACCCGACTAGCGACGTAAGAAGCGGTTTTTGCACCTGGTGTGACGCACCCTTAGAATTTTTATTTAGCCTATGACACTCGCACGTTCTTCCTAAATCTTAAAATACCCTATTTATTAAAATCGGTCCAGTGGTTCAGAAGCTAAAGTAGAACATCCGAAAATTTTCACAGAAATCTTGTATTGGTCAAGCCCGCCCGCGGTCAAGCTGCTGCGCGCGGCGGCTAGGTAATATAGACTTTAAATACTGTGTACATGATTTAATATCATTTAAAGATTGTAACATCCATTCCGATCCGATGCGATGCGGCCGGTTTGGTGGAAATTATGCTTAATTTTAATTCACCTTATAATAATGATGCTTGAAAAAATATTTTTCATTCATCTTTGAAAAATGCGAATTGCTGAGTTTATTGCGGCTGCTTTGACAAATTCAAAGCACGTAGGTACCTACTAGAGTATAAAAAATAAGATCTGCAAAAGATCAAGAGTAACCGACATAGCCCAAAGAAGTGCTAAGCTTAAGTGGCTGTGGGCGGGGCACATTATAATAATAACTAGCTGTGCCCCGCATGCGTTGCAATGCTATTTCTCGTATGTTTTACCCAGCCTTCACAGTCGTCATAATAACAATTACAGCAAATAGTGGGGTCAATAATCCTACATACGTTATGATTGTATTGGTGATTGGGCTGGGTTCCATACATTTGTGCCCATCACCCTTTAGGTTATACCTTAGCCTCAGCAACGCGTGGTGGTTATGCAATTCAATTGTAGCTTATATGAAACGTTTGATTTTAACATAGCGCCATCTATTGAAGACTTACTCAACCCAGTCAAAAGATACCTATCGCAATTTGTTAGAATCGTTTGGAGCTAACAGATAATTGTGACTGTCAAATAATAGACAAATAATTAGCAATAAAATAATATTGCGACTATAAATTGAGATGTAAGCTATCCTGTCTTGCAAGTTGAATCAAATTGCACACGGTGTGCAAATCAAATTTAAAATTGGTTCAGTAGTTTAAGAGTCCATCGCGGACAAACAACGTGACACGTAATTTTTATATAGGTATATAAGGAAGGATAAGGATAATGGCGATCATTGGGGGCGTATGTGCAGCAGTGGACTCCTTTGGACTGGAATGATGTATGATGATAGAGATATCTTCGCAGATGTGTGCGGGTTTCGTTGCGATGTTTTTTTTTCATTCACCGAAATGCTCTTTACCTGAATTTTCCTCCAAATGTTATTTATTAACAAAACCAGACTGAATACCCTCTTAAAAAATATAAGCAAAAAATTGATTCTACCGTGTCCATTGGATCAATGTGGAAATAGCAGTCGGTGACTCCATAAAATCCTCTAATAGCTATTCGAATCGATTGCTGTTTCCAATGGGCACGGCAGAATCAATTTCTTGTTTTTCTTTTTTCAGACGTATACATACGTGTATACGTGTATAGGCATTAAATTTTTTATAGGCTATAGGAAATTTCCCATTTTTTAGGGTTCCGTACCTCAAAAGGAAAAAAAGAACCCTTATAGGATCACTCGTGTGTCTGTCTGTTTGTCTGTCCGTCTGTCACAGCCAATTTGCTCCGAAACTACTGGACCGATTGAGTTGAAATTTGGTATTCATATGTAAGTCGGTGACCGCAACACGGACGCGTGACGTAAATATATGAATTTTAAACATAGGGGCGACTTTTTGGGGGTAAACTAGAAAATTAAGAAAAAAAGTTATGCCACCTAGATCGTGTTACATATCGTGTTACATTACATATTGTGAGGATCTTAAAAATATATTTTATTTAATTTTAAGTAAAATAGTTTAGAAGTTATTCAGGAAAATAGGCGAAAAATGACCATTCCCCCCCTTAATTCCGAAACTATGGGGGCTAAAATTTTGAAAAAAAATACAGAAAATAGATCTTTACCTATAGATTACAGAAAAACCTATAAGAAGTCCATGGTATAATCATGTACGGAACGGAACCCTCTCCACGCGAGTTTAACTCGCACTTTTTCGCACGGTTTTTTTATTATTGCCCCTATATTAAAGCAAACTAAAACAAATAATTTTTTTTATTCATATTGGTCAAGCCATTTTTGAACGCACGGCGATTGATTTTTATAATGATAAGAAGTAGATCATATTTTTTATTTTAATACTTTTTGTTTGAGTTGTATGATGGTTTATATGGACAGTTCCGGTACCGAGAAAAAATCTATGTAGGTATGTCACATATTACCTACTTATAAATACCTCCACATTTTATATATTTTTGGAATGCTATTGTCAAGCCCTTTCATTTGATATTAAAAATGCAGGGGTGGAAAAATGGCAAGAAACAAAACTTCTAGCATCCGCCATATTGGATTTCGGGTGACGTCATGCAGTGTCGCCCGGCCATTTTGCTCAAATCGTTTGAGACCCCATTTATTAAAAAAACTCGAGCTGTTTTGGTTCTAGGAGGTTGTAATGCAGTTACATTACATACTACTCAAACATAACCCTCCTTTTTGCTTCTCTGCAGTCGGGTAAAAACAAATGATTTTACGGCATTTAAGTTTGTTTACTAAAGAAGTGATTTTAAGAGCAGTATTAACACCTTAGAGTGAAACAATCGCCACATTAAGACAGGTCACTTAGCGATAAAGTTGGGTCCACATTAAAGATACAGCATTCGTTGTTTTAAGATTGCTCACTGTTGTATAAACCCGCCCGAATACATTTACAATTTAAAATAATGGAAATTAAATTAAAACGTATTTTAACATGTTGTTGACAAAGCCTGCGGGCCCTAACATGCAAGACACAAAGATAAGTTAAACCCGTTCATCTCTATGACTATCTCCTTCGTCGGCACTAGTGTGAGAGAGACGCACTTAGAGATAAGACGGTTTAATTTATCCTTGCGTCTTGTATGTTAAGGCTGCTGTTGTGGGTCACATTTTTTTGGTACATAGATTAGGTATGTATGTATGTAAAACTCTTTATTGTACATGAAAAACACCTTTAAAATTACAAAAATAAAAATTTAAATTAGTACAAAGGCGAACTTATTCCTTTAAGGGATCTCTTCCAGCTAACCTTTGAGTTAATTATTTGAAGAAGCCTGTATCCTCATGCATTTTTGTAGGTACTTACTTGACGAAGCCTGCGTTGTGGATATCAATTTAATTGTTAATTGAATATTAAAGTTATATATTTTTTTACGGAGATGGAGATAGTTTACGCCCCCCGCCATACATTTGTAAAAAATCATCAAACTTTATTCGTCACTCACGAATAAAAACGTCTAATAAGTAAGTAATTATTATTATTATAAAAACGTCAAATATTATTATTTTTAAACTAATGAGTTAAGCAGAGCGGTTTTTAAGCAAAACGAATTAACTGTGCGGAACTTTAGCTGTTTAATTTTCCATCAAAACGTTATCTAAATTTAAGAGATTTCTGTCGTTTTTATGTTAATTTATTATATTTCGTGTGTGGCCGGCGGGAATTTTATTTGTTTTAGTAAATAAATTTATCATTTGTGTGTCAATTAGAAAGTGTGGTGATAGCAGTTAGTTCGTGTCAAGGAAATAAATTGTTATTTGTTAAAGTTTGATGATTTTTTACAAATTAATGGTTTAATTTCGCTTCGAAGAGGAGGGAGGGGGATTTTTGAGTTTCGACCGCTCTAAAGTTTCGGTAACAAGACGTATTTTAAATCTTTAGTGATAGATTTAGAACGAGTGGAGTGGCGGGACCTTTTTTTTTCGAAAACAAGCTAGATAATACATTGATGGAAATCTATATGTATGTATATTATAATAGCGAAATACTAGAGTTTGGGAACTCTCGACATTTTCAAAAGTCCCGGGACTAAAAGCATCCCAGGATCAAAGTCCCGGGAATTCACGGGACTCGAGACTTTTAGAAAGTGTTAATTTTTGTGCTATTATTTATCTATGAAATCACAATTTTAGTAAAATAAACATTTATTAAACACAATAAAAAGAGATTGCCGCGACTTCGAGACACGAGAATTCCCGGGACCCAAAGCCTACGAAATACCCATCACTTTATTCACTCACTCACTCAATCACTAACTAATCAAGAAAATTTGAAATTTGACAGGTATATTCTTTTTAAGTTTTAAACATACACTAAGAAAGGATTTTATGAAAATAAATACAGCCCTGTAGGGGTGAAATGGGGGTTCAAAATTTGTGGTAAAACATGAAAATGTGGCACGCAGCCAGATTATTAATTTTATAGTAAATAAATAATTAGTTTTAATAACGGCTTAAAATCTTTTTGACCGAAAATCAATTAACTAAACTTGAGTATCAAATATCTTTCCGCAATAATTTAACCAATAAAAATATCAAATTTCAAAGCAATTAATGTTTTCTAGTAAGTACCGCAATTGAAACGCAATACCTCGCAACTTTGCTAACAAAATGGAGTCACCTTACAAGCTCTAATTAAAAAAGTTTAAATTAAAAAAATATCATTCATAGACCAACTTAGTGTAAAACCGAAAGCAAAATAAGGTTTGCGTTTCCAACATTGCTTTTCATTTTGAAATGGTCGTTAATTCGTTCTGCATAAAGTCGTTACTTTATGCAGTCGCTACTTTTTGAACAACAATAAGATATTTGTTTAAAACGGATAACAAATTGTATTATGCGCTTCTAAAACCAGGAGCCGTTTTAAAATGAGGCTTGCGCCAACGTAATAGAGTCTACATGATTTATAATTGTACTGCGTTAAGTTTGTAAATCGAACAATGAAAGACATGTCTTTGTAGCGTTCGAAGATCAAAATTTAACGCCTCAAAGATTTTGAACAAATTCTTTTGTATTTTTTTCTTTTACGATTGTTATTTTTTTTAATGCAAGCAGATGCTCGCAAATAGGTATTGTGGAGAGGTAAAGTCGAGTATATAATAATTGACATTAAATGAAGTGTCCTTGGGAGTTTGGAGAATTTTGGGGTCCGTAAGACGAGGTATAAGATCGCTGTTGACAAATAATTGTTCGTCTGGGAAAAATGTTGCAAGAATGATAGATTAAGAAATCCATAATAGATTTTGTAGTGACAGGCATGTAAAAAGTTTATTCTAAAGCAGATTTTAGGGCGTTCGCCATAGACATTTGAACCGATCGTCAGTAGTCAGTGGGGCGTGACGTGAGGAATGTTTTTAAACGCTAGTAGCTATAGTAATGTGGAGTGAAGAAATAGCATAGAATGCGTGCAGATGCTTATCATCCTGGCATGTCGTTAAAGTCGACTAAGGGACGGGTCCTCTCCAACATGGTGGACTATCTGTATGGGCGATGGGCTGATCACCTGTCACCATACGGTTCATCATACCATCTTAGGACCAATTAATCGAACGTGGTCACAAGTAGTCTTGTGGCTCTGCCCACCCCATTAGGGATTTCCGGCGTGATGCTATGTATGTATGTGTGTATAGGCGTTTTGTTGAAAATGTTTGTAATTTTGTATGCTACCTACTAAGATTTATATGTATTAGTAAACAAAACTTATCAATCAATACATATAAAACAGTACCGTGACTCACTTATAGACAACGCACAGCATAAATGGGTGGTCCTAGAGGTTTGAAATTTGGAGGAGACATTCCTCGAGTACCCTAGAGGTGCACTAAGGGATTTTTTGAAATTCCATCCCTAAAGTGGTGAATAGGGGTGATAAATTTTGTATGGAAAATACCGCGGACGAAACTGTGGCGGGTCCACTAGTACTTACTTAAACCACTTCAGAATGTACAGAACTCTGAATAGAAACGCTCTTATTTTTTTCTGGCCGTAGAAAAGGTGTCTTCCGTCTTGTCAAAATTAAAAAAAGTGGTTGTCGTTGGATTGTCGTTTGAAAGTTATCGACAGTATTATTTATGGTTAGGCAGGTGGAGTTAGTTGGTTTTAGAGGCATGCGTGCAATATTTATTAAGTAAAGGTGGAAGAGTAGGGGGGGGGGGGGTCATACTCTAACTTTAGTTTAGTTAGTTTAGTTTATTTATTACTCAATATAATATACAGTTTAAATTACATGGCATGTCAAATTAAAAGCAATTACATTAGGATCGTCAAACAAGTAAATATAAGCTTTCAAAATAATAAAATTGTTTCATATTCAATATTGAAGAAATAATAATATAGATAGGATGTCATATTGCGTCTTCTCTAAGGATCGTCATTTTAAAGTAAATCTAAATGTAAAAAACCGGACAAGTGCGAGTTAAACCCGCGTGGAGAGGGTTCCGTTCCATACATGATTATCTGTTTCCTATGTTACTTTAAATACCATAGACTTCCCATAAGTTTTCCTGTAATCTATAGGTTAATAACAATACAGAACCGTAAAAAACAGAATAAAATAAATATTTAAGGGGGCTCCCATACCACAAACGTGATTTTGGCCGTTTTTAATTTTGAACTCGTAAGATTATCGCGTTTTCAAAAAGGTTAAAAAACACTGGAAACCACCTATAAATGGCATTTATCTTAAAATTCACTAAATACGTAACCATAAATTATAAATATTGATTAAAATTTTATGCTTCATCATCCAAAGAGAAAACAACTTAAAGCAGATTTTAAAGTAAACCGGACGTAGGAAAAACGTAAAAAAATGAAGTTTTCGCTAAATAAACAGTTCGATAGCATCTCGGTTTCGGTAATGACGGGGTTTGCGCGGTTCGGCAGTTTTGTATGAAATATGCGACGGACTTATCAGAGATCTTAAGACATTCGAGAAGAGTCCGGTGACCACACGTTTAGTATTGAACAGTTTACCAACACCGCACATACGTTTGTAATCGCAAAAACCCCCATATTTCCGCCATTTTGTAAAAAATCGAAAAACTGAAGCGTCAAAAAATTTCTATATAATTATCGAACCTGCTCACAAAATTTCACGAGAATCGTTTGAGAACTGCGACCTGTAGATGAGAACAAATGGACAGACGCCGGACATCCGCTGGACATACGAAAGCATTTTTGCCCAAGCTGAAACGGAGTAATAAACAAGATTTTTCCTTTGAACGTCTTGTCAAAAAGTCATAGCTAAGCATGTTTGAAAAGCAGGGTAAGGATTTAAGTACACTTATATCCCGTATGTATAAAAATTTGGTAGAAAAAAATCTCTCGAGTTAAACGTCATTCTTGTATAGACGACTTTATCTTAATTCCAAACATATCATCAATACATATAAAACAGTATCTCACTTATAGATAACATCTCCCTTATTAGTTATTTATTAGAATTAATTTGTACCCATTAGGTTTTTATGTTGCACATTTTGTGTTAGTTTCTAGATAAAACTGTATTGCCAAAGTTGAAAAAAGACTTACTGCTGAGTTTCTTGCGGCGTTTCTTCTCAGCAGATGTCACCTTTCGAAGCGCTGGTAGATTCAGACATGTAAAAGAGCCCAGGTGGCCTACTTGCAAAATAAATATTTCCATTTTCATTTTCAACACACAGCCTAAACAGGTGGTCCTAGAAATTTAATTTGGAGGAGGCATTCCTCGCGTAGCCTACAGGTGCACTAAGGAGGGATTTTTTGAAATTCCATCCCTAAAGGGGTGAAAAGGGGTGACAATGTTAGCATGGAAAATACCGCGTGCGAAGCTGTGGCGGGTCCACTAGTTACATTATAAGTTGCTGTACTCGCCGACGACTTAGAATCAAAGAAGAATGACAGATTTAATTGGCTTAAAATCTTTTATAATCACTCTAATATTATAAATGCGAAAGTTTGTGTTTATTACTCCTTCACGCTTCAACGACTGGTTGGATTTGAACGGAGATATCTTATACCCTGAATTAACACATTTATACTTACTACTTTTTATCCCGCAAAATTTAAAATCTCCCGAAGGAACAAACATTTCCCAATTCCACGCGAACGAAGTTGCGCGCAGATGCTAGTCAAAAATATAAATGTATATTTATATTAAATAAATACGGCGTCTTCTTATTCTTACAAATAATTTTAGACAAATTTAATTTTGGTTTTTTTCATCATTTCGTCAATAGGTATGTGGATAAAGGTAGAAAAAGAAAAAAAAAAGAAAAACCAAAACTTCATACTTTTGGCTTTTGTTTTTTTTTTGATGTACGAAAACGATGGTCACACTACAGATTTGAATTATATGCACTTGCAACATTCTCGTCCCACAAAAGTGTTATCAGCCTAATAAAAATAATAATAAAAATCAATGTTTAAGCTTGGGCATGTTTAACAACCATTAAAAACGCATTTTATGTGTCTTAATCATTTTATATAATTATATTGTATGTTGTTACTGACGGATATTTTGTTACTTTAAATGCATACTATCTTTTTCTTGTGTCTTCGTCCGCGTGGAAATAGTTTAACGATTTCCCTTAGGAAATGTGCATTTATCCAGGATAAAAAGTTGTCTATGTCTTTCTCCGGCTTTTCAAGTATCGCTATGTAAAATATGAAGAAACGTCGCTCCGTTTTGACGTGAAAGAGGAACAAACAAACACGCATACTTTCGCATTTATCGACCGAGCGAGCGAAGCCTCTCCGTTTTATACATACATAGCATCACGCCCGAAATCCCTAATGGGGTGGGCAGACTACTTGTGGCCACGTTCGATTAATTATTCCTAAGATGGTATGATGAACCGTATGGTGACAGGTGATCAGCCCATTGCCCATAGAGATAGTCCACCATGTTGGAGAGGACCCGTCCCTTACTCGACTTTTACGACATGCCAGGATGATAAGCATCTGCACGCATTCTATGCTATTTATTCACTCCCAGTGCAGCAGAGGAGAGTCTCCAAGAGCTCCGTTTCAGCTTGGGCAAAAATGCTTTCGTATGTCCGGCGTCTGTCCATTTTCAAAATGGTGAAGTTTTTGCGATTACAAACTTATTTGCGGTGTTGGTAAACTGACTACAACATATGTCGATGTATGGGGATATCAGTTTTCGAACGGCAAAGTTAAGTTTGTCGCGAGGTCTACAGCAGCTCACGGAGCCACTAGTAATATTAATAAAGTAATAATTAAATATTAAAGGGCTTATTTGCTATGTACTGTGTTTGTAATGTATCGCACAACAGTGGGATGTCCTATCTATAGAAATAAATAAATAAATATCAAAATAACAGCTTTTTACTAAATACATATTAAAGTACTAGTGAACCCGCCACAGCTTCGCCCGCGGTATTTTCCATACAAACTTGATCACCCCTTTTCACCCCTTTAGGGATGGAATTTCAAAAAAATCCCTCCTTAGTGCACCTCTAGGGTACTTGAGGAATGTCTCCTCCAAATTTCAAACCTCTACGACCACCCGTTTAGACTGTGCGTTGTCTATAAGTCAGTCACGGTACTGTTTTATATGTATTGATATAAAGAAAGAATGAAAGAAAAATAATTATTCACTAATACAAGACACAGAGTTATATAAATTAAGAAAACAATACAAAAAAAATGGTGGTGTGTGTCCTCGCGGCAGTGAATGGGACACTGGCTCAGCATAATGCTGAGGTGTAAGACACCAGCCAGCACCGTACTCATAACAAAAAAGTTTTGTATGTCTGTTTGTTCCGGCTAATCTCAGGCAGATAGCTGATGTTATAAGTAGTAACTAAAACTACTTTTATTTTAGAAACAGAATTAGGGTTCCGCGCAAAAACAAATCTTGCAATGAAACATAGTATACTTTTCATTCCAATCCCACGCGAACAAGGTCGCAGGCAGAGCTAGCAAGTAAGTAACGCCTTCGGGCGGTATTTAAATTATACCGTCCAATTCCACCATTTTAATTCCTAATTACCACGTTACGAACAACTATGACAAAAAACTGATCTACCTATGAGAAAAAAACTCGTTCAAATCAACTGAAGCATTGAAACAATGTGTTATTAATAGAATAAAAGTATAACCCGAGCCGACAGCCGCCATATTGTTATTTTAACTAAACATTCTCGCTTCAGTGGCTTCATGTTAACAAGACATGAGGTCAGGGTTGGCACTATAAACAATTATCTATTTACACTCTCCAAATCTAAAAAATCTACAAGTATGTAGATTTTCCAATTTCAGAGCAATCGCATTTGCTTTTTTTTATTTTATTTTTATAGAGTGGAACATCGCAAAACTCTGGAAGGAGTGGGGGAGGCCTTTTGCCCAGCAGTGGGACACAACTGGTTCATAATAATAATAAAATGATGTATATACTTCACAAAAGCAATAGGGTTTATGTAATAATGGCGAGATTGCGCGGCTTACTTAGTTGTAGTAGGTAGGTAGGTGTTGTAGGTAATGACTTTAGTTTTTACATCTTACTCAGAAAGATCTTCGAAATTTCACCGTTTGAACATGGGAAATCTTAACCTCGTATTTCCCCTTGTACTTAATTTAGTTCATTTTACTGTGCCTCATTAAGACCTGGCATTTTGCTTAATTTGGTTCTAATTCCAGTTTTATCATAATTGATTCAAGTTTAAAAACTAGTTCCATAATTTGGTCTTATTTTAGTACACTGGGACCGAATCAAATACAAATACAAATAAAAATATTTATTGCACATCACATTTTTACAACAGGTGGAATCACAGTATATGTATAGTCACATGTGACGCCCTGCCAGGGCACAGCAATTTGAGAGGGCTACTATTTAATTACAATATTGTTCATTAATTACTTCCTAACCTAACTTAAAATATTGCCCGCATGGAAATAATCTTGGGCTATGTTAAAGTATGTTCATTGCTAATATCATCAAAATATTCACTTAAGTTATAAAAACATTTGCTGACTAGGAATATTTTTAAATGTTTTATAAATATCGTTGTTTTTTATCTATATTTTTGATTGAGTTAGGTAATCAGTGCTGAGCATTAAAAATGCTAGGATTTACGAGGTTAAAATTATCCGATTCGCCACTTAACATTTGCAGCTGCATCCAAATCATCCAATAGCCAACAAGAGGCACAGACCAAATATCCTAAAGACACCGCTTAGCCTCACTTTTACTAGCAAATAAAGCTGCCAAAGTTGCGCACGAGCGGGGTTTTTAGAGCGCTGTAATTAGTGCGTTCGAGGTTATGCGCGGGCGCCTCCTGTAGCCGCTTTTTGCCGCTAATGATGGCAGCGGGGCCAATACCTACTCCTTTTTAGATTCCAAAAATTTTAAAAAGACAGGTACACAACAACAGGCAATGGAAAAATGCTGTACTATTTATCCAAATTGCTGTCGACAGCCCTGACGAAAAATCCCTAGTGGAACAGGTTCCTCGCGTTTCGGTGGCACCCAGGAATTTGATACATGCGATACGCGGGTTCGAACCCGGTAGCTAGCTCGCTATGGCGGTGGTCGGTCTTAACACGCTATCTTCAATCCATATCCATACTTACAGACGGACGGACAGAAGAAAATAGGAGTCAACCCTTCCTTTTTCCATTGACTAAAAATACGAATGTACATTGAAGAATATTAGACTGCATCGGAAGATGAACATGGCACGCTTTTTTCATAGAAAAGGGATGTTTCCTGCGTAAAAAAATTATAATTCTAATTAGTCCGTCAGTTAGATTATCAAAAAATATTGAACACGTATTTCTTGCTTTATCAAATCAATCAAAATTGACCGATAACGCGCATCAAAGTTCGGGAGTGAGCTCATGACGTCACATGATAAAAAGTGTGCAAAGTCGTGACGTCACGCGGAACTTCAACGCACTGTCATCACTTCACTACATAGTATAAAACAAAGTCGCTGTCGCTTTCTGTCTGTCCCTATGTATGCTTAAATCTTTAAAACTACGCAACGGATTTTGAAGCGGTTTTTTTAAATAGATAGAGTGATTCAAGAGGAAGGTTTTTGTGTATAATAATGCATAATATTGTAGAGAAACACTGATAAATTTAGAGGTTTCTAATGTGATGTCGTAAATAAACTATTTTTTTTGCGCTTACATTGCAAACGCTGGCTGTACCCCACGAGATAAATCAAAATAATGTACTACAGTATTGTACACCTTAAAAAGGTCAACTAAAAAGTCCACGATGGTATATGTCTATCTCTTAAGGATAACCCACAATAACCATTTTTTATCCTTAACAGTTTACGGGAAAAAATGGCTTATTTACGAAGTGATTTTTTCAGGAAACACGCCTATTGTAGAGCTATTGTAATATATCTAAGTAGTAGAAAATAGATAATTATTGGGTATGTTTGTATGGCGCTCTGTGAGTCACAGACGGTGCTGGCTGAAAATCAGCGCTGCAGGTGTCTTACACCTCAGCATTATGCTGAGCCAGTGACCCATTCAATGCCGCGAGGACACACCATCATTTTGTTTTGTATTGTTTTCAATTTATATTACTCTGCGTGTCTTCTGTGTTAGTGAGTAAATGTTCTTCTTTCTTTCTTGCGATGAGAGACACATTCAAATTTAATTGATAAAAATACAGAGCTTCTTAACTCATTACAAATAGCGGCCCCCTAATTATTTTACCGATGATAATAAATAATTAAAGGGAAAAACTATATTTTTTTCATAGAATATTATTATTGAATAGCCTAACTGTATAATCAGAAAGCAACACGCGAACACCTAAACGACACACTCGAAGCCAATGACATATAGAAAGACACAAGTCACGTCTTATCCATACTCAACGCGGTTTAAACATGACATGTGTCATAGATAATGTTTTTTCTTTTTCGTTTCTCTTCGGCCAGTGCAGATTTATGTGACATTTGACGCGCACATATATGACATTAATTTGCAATATGGTGATTGTGTCGAATTGCTGGCATATCATTGAACGACAACAAGGAAGAATCTGAGTCGGTGACGTTAAAGGTTTGCCCGGGCCTTTAATATGAAACGTTTAATTGCTTCGTCTAAAACAACACAACACCCAAACGACACACTCGAAGCGTATTCCAGAACGGAATGGCAATATGAACGCCGTGTGCGCGCGTTTGCCCGCTCGGCGCGGCACCGCGCCTGACAAAAACTGCGTGCCTTGTACCACGCAACTGAGTGCGTGCGGCGATAAGCGACGCCCGTCATACAGTTTGCGATAGGTAAGCGACAGTCGCTATTTTGAGACGATATCATAATATTTATCAACACTCGGCGAACAGACATTGTCATTTACAGTCAAAATTAATAGTTTCCTATATCCGCTGATGATCAGTCACTGCGCATGAGAGAATCACACCACTAATAGCCAGTGATCGGCAAGACGGGTGCCACATGGTGTCAATGACCTCAATCATTATGTTAATATGGATATTCCCCGGGATTCCAGCATTCGAATCGGTAAAGGAAAATAATATATTCTCATTTCAGTAAGTAGGGAAAAGGGATTTTGTGCACTTCAAAAGATTATATATTAACACTTACATATTTTATATGAGTGCACGTAATATTTTACGCAGTATAAAATAAAACCAAAGTTTATCAATACTTCCTTTAATGAAAAATGATACATTTTATGAATTTATTAAATATTATGACTTCTATTTACAAATACATATAACATAACTCTTAATTTTTGCGAATTTTGTCATGTCCATATTATTATTTCCTCTTTGAATCCCGCGGTGTGGCACCCGTCTTGCCGATCACTGCTAATAGCCGAAGACAAATAACTCATTCACCCATTCGTATTTGCCAGTTTTTGTCTGTAAAATTGTAACTTGGTTGCCTCGTAACACGGGCTATTTATATTTATTTCACCACTTATTCGTGAATGTTAATTCTTGTAAATACGGGTATTAATTTGCAGTTTACTTAAAACATGAATGGTTAAGGGCTGCACCTTATATGTTTTGTGCAATGTCACAGAACGACTTCGGTAATTGCGTTCAATGCGTCGCCGCCCTATAAGTAAACCTGCTTAAGTACCGTTTTAGGTCCGTGACACAGTGTAAAGCGAAGCTGTTTTATAGCATTGCTTTTATATTAGAACCGAGTACAGACATAACAACCCATGCATACTAATCTGATTAAAACCCTTTTGTTGTTTGACTGTTCAAGTATTCCTTTGATTAAAAAGTTCACGGTAAATATTGTATTCAAAATTCCGTTTATCCTCGGAAGTTGTATTGAATTTAGAACAAATCATGTTTCCTACTTTATCATTAACAATTTTGTTTGATTTGGTTCTAATTTCGACCCTTTTCTAATTGATACACGGTTTAATACTGATCTATAAGTACTTCATTCGCGACGACGACGACGACGACGACGACGCGGATAGCCTAGTTGGTAGTGACCCTACCTCCGACGCAAGCGTCCCGGGTTCGATCCCCGGTAAGGGCAAATATTTGTGTGATGAGCACGAATGTTTGTTCCTGAGTCTTGGATGTTTCTTATGTATTTAAGTATTTATTTCTCTATATAAGTATTTATATAGTCGTCTAGTAGTCATAACACAAGCCTTTAGAGCTTACTTCAGGACTAGATCGATTTGTGTAAAGATTGTCCCCTGATTTATATTTATTTATTATTTATTCATTGAATACATAAGGACGGTATCACTACTGAAATACTGGGGTTAACTAAGTTACAAGTTACAAATAACTTACATGATGTAACGACTTGGAATACATGGCCCATTGGTATGGTATTTCAAGGTATCGTCTAGTCATCAGGTAAGTTATTTGGTAATACATTTTAACTGCAGGTAATACTTGGATAGTTCTATTGTCTAAATACAAAGAAACATTTATTGGAACTATTGTTAGGGTTCCGTACCTCAAGAGGAAAAAACGGAACCCTTATAGAATCACTCGTCTGTCTGGCTGTCTGTCTGTGTGTCAAGATCTTTTTCTCAAGAACGCGTGGAGGTATCAAGTGGAAATTAATATCAAATACCCTGGACCTGTGAAAAAATCAACCTTTTAAGTCAACGCAATCAAAAGATACGGCCATTTATGCCACATATTTTGATATTTTCAAGGGAATGCAAAGGGAATCAAAACCTATAGGGTTACTTCCCGTTGACATAGAATCATGAAATTTGGGAAGAAACCGTGTCTTACAGCACAGGTTGTAAATGGTTTCCCGGTTGTTCAAAGCATTTATTTTTTATTTTTTAGGGTTCCGTTCCTACCAGGTAGGTACTGTCTGTTTTTCATAGGTAAGTACGGGACCCTCAGCGCTCGCACATGAACAGCTTTTTTGTATTATTTGGTAATTCATTTCAATCTGTAGGTCTATCTTCTGCGATAGAGATTTTTCTTCTTTCTTCTAAAAAAATTCTCTTTATCGCTTAAAGTAAAGATATAAAATATCATAGTTTAGCTTGCGCAATGGACAGCGAGACTGACATACGCAATAATTAGAGGCGCAAAAAGGTCCAATTAGTCAGTTCAGCTGACCTGCAGTTTGCTCATCGTTTGTTTTTGTTTTAAAATAAAGCTAAGGTTTTTTGATTTCCTCCAAACGATTTGTATGTTTGTTTTATTCTTAGTAGATAAATAAATAATAAATCAGGGGACAATCTTCACACATTTTTTTTTGAAATGGTTAAGAACCGAATGGGAAGAAACTCTGGTAGAGAAAGTTACCTGTATCTGTATGCATCCATACCATAATTATAAATGCACGTAATTCTGATTGTCTGTCTGTCTGTTACGCTTTCACAGCTTAAACACAATCGATTTTGTTGAAATCTGGTAGGGAGATAGTTTGAGTCCTAGGGAAAGACATAAGCTAAGAAAAAAAACAAAGAAAAGAAAGAAAGGAAAATCAAACCCTTAAAGGGTGAAATAGGGACTGTAACACTGTTGTCGTTGATGTCTATTTATCTCCTCCTCTGCTGCACTGGGAGTGAAGAAATAGCATAGAATGCGTGCAGATGCTTATCATCCTGGCATGTCGTAAAAGTCGACTAAGGGACGGGTCCTCCCAACATGGTGGACTATCTGTATGGGCGATGGGCTGATCACCTGTCACCATACGGTTCATCATACCATTTTAGGACTAATTAATCGAACGTGGCCACAAGTAGTCTTGGGCGTAACCCACCTAAAAAAAATCTTTTTCATAAGTTTTGACGTCGATTATGTAACATAATAAAACTTAATACTATTTTAAATCTAAAAATACTTGGCTCGTTTTACTAAAAAGCCAAATTCTCGGTGTACAAATTCGACGTCAATGGACAGATGGACAGAGTGAATGAAGCATAGTGGGGCAGGCAAGACGTGTGAGTGGGGGCGGGTTCGAATCCATTTTAAAATAAAGCTTGAGCATTATTTATTTTAAACGGTAGGATTTGTTAGATGACTTTCCCGAACGCATTTTTTCAATACTCAAGTTTATTGCAATGGGGAAGTTGCATGAAAATCAAAATGAGGTTTAAATGATATGTTATGAAAGTAAATGTAAACAAACGCATGTTACAGAAAAGAGCAGATCATTTTGACAATTCATTTTTATTTTGATTAAGGGTCAAAATTAGTGAAAAATTTATATTGCTTTTTAGTAATGATTTTAGTTTTTTGGAAATCCTCATCAAATTTTATGTCATGTTTTATTTCTACGATGTTGGTCTAAAAACAAAAGTTTCGTTTAAACACCATACATTTTGTACAGTCTAACGACAGCTGTGACGTCATAGCTGTTGTCCATTTTGTATGGAGTGTTTTTGCGAGTGGTATAAACAATAACTTTTCAAAGTTTCATAACTCATAAAATAAACAACATAATAATGTTTTGCGTACACAGATCGGTTTATATTAGGTACACAAAACTTTACAACACGTAAGATGAAAAAAAAAATATGCATCTTCCCTATTTCGTATACCTACGGATGTTAACTTAACTTAAAGATCATTAGGAAACCCTGTTGGGCATTGCAACTTTGGGAGAGGAGGAACTTACTTACTGTTTTATTACTCCATTAAGATCCATATATTTTGAGATGCTCAGTTTTATATTGTATTTTATCTTGAATAAATAATCTAATCTAATCTTTACTTTTCGCGTTTTTCCCCGAACGCGATTATGCTTATTCATTTTTTTCCGCTGCGGCCTATTTTCACAGTCTTGTTGCTCCCTTATCTTATTTTATTCTTTGGAAGTTTGATTTTTCACAACTCCAAGGGATTGCAGATCAGGTAGGTAATTGATATTAATTTCAACTTGATACCTGAGAAAAAGATCGCCACACAGACAAACAGACAGACAACAAAGTGATCCTATAAGTGTTCCTGTTTTCCTTGTGTTGTACGGAACCCTAAAAAGGAACAGGCAAAATTTACATTTTCATTCATAATATATTTAAACCTCATTTTGATCTTCATTCATATATTATAATCCCTGCAAGGAAATCTCACTCAGTTAAAACAAATATCCTCTACCTTAATTTGGTATCAGTAATTAATATAAATTTCAAAATTTTAATTGAATGTCGTTATCTTGTGTAATTTATATTGTAATTTTAAATTTATTCAATTTGTATTTTTAGACTAGCACTTAAGTTCTAAGTAGGTATCCTAATGTATTACTAACAATGTTATATGGACTTTTTCTGAAATATATCATTATTATTATTATTAACAGCTGTATATTCATATTCATATATCTGTATATTCATATTCATATATTAATATTTGTGTGATGAGCACGAATGTTGGATGTCTCCTATGTATTTAAGTATTTATTTATCTATATAAGTATGTATATCGTCGTCTAGTACCCATAACACAAGCCTTTAGAGCTTCCTTTGGGACTAGATCGATTTGCGTAAAAGATTGTGATTGATTATTATTATTATTATTATTATTATTCATTTATTCAGTAATAGTCATACGGATTCGGTTTAAAATTGATGTGTAGATAGTTTATATCCATAATTTTATAGTTCCCGAGAAAACGACAGCATAATTTTAAACGAAGTATTATAAAAGTTGGTGTAGGTAATGTCATAGTGTTCACAGTTCGGCGACACGTTTAGGCGCTAGCGACAGACAGACGGACGAGCGTGAATGGCGTACAGTAGGGGCCGCGCGACAGATGCGAGCCGACAAGGCGAGAAGGGGTTTTTTAGGACAGTCGGCTGGAATAAATTGCTTATGATTTCATGCAATATTTATATATATATCAATCTTGTGGAAAAATAAATTAAACGACAATAATAGTAGTTTATGCAACGGTTGCATAATGATAGGCCTTAAAACACTAGTGCGGTTTTATGAAACGAGCTTTTAGCGAGTTTCATAATAAGATCGCACGTGTGTTTTAAGGCCAAATTATGCAGAGTTGCATACATAACTTTATCTACACACATATTATAAATCCTCCATGATGGGTTCAGAAACAATATTTTCTGGCAACAAGTTATTTGTTGCAATCGTGGCTGCATATTTCCGATATCCGGCGCATTTTCACATCACACACACTCCGAGAAGACTACTTACTATTCATATTTTCAACTAAAATGTAAATTACACATGAACTTTTTCTATTCAATTCAACAAAATTCTACTTTCGTTCAGCAAAACGTCAACGCGGCGCGGCGCGTCAATAATGGCGGCCGTCCGTCAAGACCATTTTTTTTTAAAATCATAGACAAACGGATGAAGTCTCTATTCTCACGTCACTCGAGATCAAATATTGTGCAGTTTATATTAAAAAAACATACTGAATTGACGTTTCGTATCAATAACTGTTTTAATATCTATGGATACTAGAATAGAGACCCACTTGAGTTTGACAGCTGTTCCAAATTTAATCTCATTTCTTTACTAAAAACGATAAAGAAGTCATGTTATTTCTTCATCGCAGCATTGGTTTTTCCTAATTGGTTGTCAAAATGGTGGTCATTTCCTATCGTTTTTGATTAACCAATGGAGGTTTTATGATATGGGTGTAGATAAATATGTTTTCACGACTCCGTATACTATGCTTAGGACAATAGGCATATTTCCTGAAAAATTCTAATTAGTCCGTCATTTACATTATAGAAAAAATATTGAACACATATTTTATCTTTTGTCAATTAAACAAAAAATAACGAAGATATAGTGCGTTGAAGTTCTGCGTGACGTCACGACTGCACACTTTTTACCATTAAGTGAAGTCAAGATATTCCTTAACGGAATAAAAGCATTTATCTTGAAGCCATGCTGATAGCTTGCGTTTAAGCTCTTTAGCGCTTAAATCCTGCAGATTTTGTGGGAGTTTGTCAAATATCTGAACAGCCATTGGATAATAGTTTTTTGAGAATAACTTGGTGTTCATTCTAGGTTCAATGAGCGACACGACAAACGACTCGCGGTCATGTCGTGCTAGCCCAGGGTCTTTATATCCGACATTGTTCTCATCATCATTATGATCACTTCAGCTGTAGGACATCCACTGCTGGACATAGGCCTCCCCCATCGATTTCCAAAAGGGCCGGTTGGAAGCGGCCTGCATCCAACGTTTTCTTGCGGTCTCTTTTAGGTCGTCCATCTTGTGGGTGGACGTTCTACGCTGCACTTACCGGTCCGTGGTCTCCATTCGAGAACTTTTGTCATTGTTCTACATGATACCGAAAATTACTATGTTAGCAAAATGTTTGTTTTCATACTTTCTTTTTCATAAAGAAAACTGAGGAAAGTCTATATATTATATTAATACAATATCGCATACCCAATGTCAGGCCATAGTATAAAGAGAGGAAGTAGGCTATCTCCGGCCCAATCCGCGACATAATTGCCTACTGTCTCAGGGTTGACAGATCAAAAGTACCTAATATATTCTAGTGGGAAAGTAGGCCTACCTACTTCCTCTGTCTGATAGAAAACTAATATAACAAAAATAACAAGTATAGGGGTCTCGGCTCCGAATATAACTTTGTACCTTTCGGAGTCGAGACCATCGGTCCGTGGGGTCCTAGCGCACTACGCCTCTTCGGGGAAATCTCGAAGAGGCTGGTTGAGACAACCGGGGACCGAAGAGCTGGCAGCTTCCTCGCACAACGCATCAGCATTGCGATACAGCGAGGAAACGCTGCCAGCATCGTCGGCACAATGCCACGGGGACCTGTTTTAGATTTAATTTAGCTTTCACTTAGATTTAATTAATTTTATTTAGTGTTATTATTTAGTTTTTATTTAGATTTAATTAATTTTACGTGATATTACTAAAATGCTTTATGTATATTTTGTATACGACTGTATGTGTTCTTATTTTCAAAATTATATTAGTTTTGGATATAACAAAAAATAAGTAAGTAGGTATCTCATCATCAAGTAAAAAGTATATGCTAGAATAAGTGACTTGCTTACCTTTCCTGTTCAATAGGTAATCTGAACAGAGACAATTCTGGGATCGATGAATTATTAAGACACCCAAACACACAGCGATACGTTCTCCTGCGATTATCACACATTTTTCATACATTTAGTGGTGCCGAAAAGCCGCGACGCGCGAACCTCGTGCGGTGTTAGCCCTGACTGGCGCACTGAGAAACGGGTCGAGATTTTGCTTAAGTGTGCATGCGGCGACGCATAGATACTTTGGCGCACACATACAAGCCGCGCGCGGTGCGTTTGTATGAAGATAGCTTAGTTCCTCTCTTTATGCTATGGTCAAGCCCTGTATTTATTTTGCATAAATCTTTAATACGCGGCTGACTGTATTTGAACAAAAAGTCAATCTGTATAACAAGACACCCATAACTTTAAAGTTAAACTTGACACAAAACAAGTTTTTTTGCTTTGGCTTTTTTGCTTTTTGCTACGTCACGGGAGAACGATGTTTTTTTTTTTTCAATAACAACACGTTTATTTTATGGATAATTCTTTACCAAGATACGCCCGTGGCTTCAGAGCTTGACTGCAGCCTCTAAAAAGACATGGCCAAATTCAGAAAGGATGCTCAAATTGATCTGAAGTTTGAGTGACGTTTTTGCATAGGATGACAACAATAACCGAGATTGATAAAAATCATGATTGTTTTCAATAAAAACAAAAAAAACTTGATTTATTCGATTTTAATCGGTTTTTTTAACTTTCTGTGCTTTATGAATTTGGAAGTCAGTTATGTATCAGAAAAACACAACATAATTTTTGAATATTTTTATTATGTATTAATAAAATTAACAAAATATATTATTATCTTAACGAATCGTTCATTTTTTAAACATTAAAATTAAAAGTTCTTCTAAAATCCAATATTTTTTTAAAAAACGCTGTCATTTTGAACAACAAAATTGCCACTTTTTGGCTGATTTGGTCGCAGTAAAAAAGTATTGATTTAAACATTGAAGTATTAATAATTACTCAAAGGATTTAATACACTGACTTTAAAAAAAATCATAATATCAACCCTGACGAGAACGGTTTGCATAAACTCAATGTATTAACACTGTCTAGTTCACACGGTGTAAAGTCACAAGGCTGTTAAAACATGCCATTTGTCATGTTTTTGTCATCCTGCTGTGTATTGAAGACAGGTGGCGATGGCAACAGCAGTTTAAAAACTCAAGTGTTTCCAATCACTTGAGATTGTGTTGTGTCGTTGCGACGTTTGTTTTCTGCTATTTACTGAGCCGGGGCAGTACCACACTCTCACAGAATATCGACTTAAAGTAATGGCTTGCTATTGCGTTTCGTACGGTGAGTGACGAGATCCGGAGGGCTATTCCCTCATCCCCATCCCACCCCCATTCCCCACCCTCCCTAGACTGGCAACACATTGATAGCACCTCTGGTGTTGCAGATGTCCATGGGCGGCGGTGACCACTTTCCATCAGGTGGGCCGTCTGCCGGTTTGTCAGTCAATGACATAAAAAAAAAAAACTTCTCGTTGACCTAGAATCATGAAATTTGGCATGAAGCAATGCCTTAAACATAAAAAAAAATTACGGCCCACCTGATGGAAAGTGGTCACCGCCGCCCATGGACATCTGCAACACCAGAGGTGCTGCCAATGCGTTGCCAGTCTAAGGAGGATGGGGAATGGGGATGGGATGGGGACGAGGGAATAGGCCTCCGGATCTCGTCACTCACCGTACGGAACGCAATAGCAAGCTATTACTTACCCTATAGATTTTGATTGCCGTGCGAGTGTCAAAATATGCGGCATAAACGGCCGTATCTTTTGATTGCGTTGACTTAGTAGTTTGATTTTTTTCACAGATCCAATAGATTGCAGACTTGAGTATTTGATTATTAATTTCAACTTGAGACCTCCACACGTTCCTGATAAAAAGGGTCTTGACAGACAGACAGACAATCGGACAACGAAGTGATCCTATACGGGTTCTGTTTTTCAACAGTATGCTCAACTGTATTCATTGAAATAGTGCAAGCTTTGATAAATTATGGCACGAATGTATATGCAAACCTAGTACATGCTTTTAACGTATAATTTAAAACGGATTTTACGACACCTTCGCTAAATAACTCTGAAGTTGGATGAACTCTGATCCGCACCTTAAGAGTCAACCTCACAGCGCAACCCTGTGTTTTATCTGCACAAGTATCGTATACTATTGTCACGAACACAATAAAACTCTAAAATTCTCCTTTTGTGGGTCGCAGGTTCGAACCCCGTTCAGTCACATTTGAATATGAAGCGAGAGTTTCGTCACGTTTGAATTATAAGATGTTTGAGGGTAAAGGCATTTTTGATTATACTGATACGGTTAAATAACTTATATTATTATAAAGCTAAACTTCAACTAGGTGGAAATTTATCTTTAAAATATTACTAAATTTACGAGCGAACGAACTTATATTTCGCACTTTGAGTGATTGGTTTTCTTGAATAGTAGCTTATGTCGTTCTCTATGGCTCAAACTATCTCCGTACCGAATTTCATCAAAATCGGTTCAGCGGTTAAGCCGTAAATCGTGCAAAAAGACATCAACAGGATTTCACTGGGCCCATTGACAGGGCCTCATGAACCCCGTAAATCAATTTTATCTACACCCATATCATAAAACCTCCATAGTGTAATCAAAAACCGTAGGAAATGACCACCATTGTGACAACGAATTAGGTAAAACCAGTGCTGCAATGTTATTCCCATATCGATTTTAGTATAGAAATGAGATTAAATTTGGAAAAGCTGTCAAAACTCAAGTGGGTCTCTATTCTAGTATCCATAGATATTAAAACAGTTATTGATACAAAACGTCAATTCAGTATGTTTTTTTAATATAAACTGCACAACATTTGATCTCGAGTGACATGAGAATAGAGACTTCATTCGTTCGTCTATGATTTAAAAAAAAATGGTCTTGACGGAGGATCGAATTGCCGCCATTACTGCTTTCATGATGGTTTTTTGCTGAACGAAAGTAGAATTGTAAAAAGTTGTTTGTAATTTACATTTTAGTTGAAAATATGAACAGTAGTCTTCTCGGAGTGACTGTGTGATGTGAAAATGCGCCGGATATCGGAAATATGCAGCCACGATTGCAACAAATAACTTGTTGCCAGAAAATATTGTTTCTGAACACATCATGGAGTAAGTATTTATAATATGTGTGTAGATAAAGTTATGTATGCAACTCTGCATAATTTGGCCTTAAAACACACGTGCGATCTTATTATGAAACTAGCTTAAAAGCTCGTTTCATAAAACCGCACCAGTGTTTTAAGGCCTATCATTATGCAACCGTTGCATAAACTACTATTTTCAGCCCCTATTTGTAGTTTATAACAAAACGTAAGGCCAAACTTTAGGTATCTAAACACATAAAAAACAAAACGCAATCAACGATCGCCGAACAAAAGACTCAAACGTTCCAAATTCAAAAATTCAAAAGGAACAAAGAATCATAGATAATGAAATGTTCGGTGAATGACGTTTGTTAAAAAGTGTTTGACAGGCAAATTATAGGTGGGATGCGCCTGAGTCGGTCTGGAGCTCCGTAACGGGATCATAGTCCAAGAGGGTGTGCTACTTTTGCGACAGCATTTTGTTAAACGTCATGCTGTTGGTGTCACATAAAAGACGTGGTTTGGATTGGACTGAATATTCAACGGAAAAACAATCCAAAAATTGCTGACTCATCGCCCATAAGGACCGAAACTAACCAAAACTGTTATGCATAGAAGTTAAAAACATTTCTGGTTCATTAACGGAACATTATTCCAAATAATGACATATCTACTAAAATGGTTTCCATGGACATAAATAGATAAAAATAAACATTGCCATATCAGCTTTGCCTGTAGATATTACCAACCAAAACACTACTACAATCTCCTTTTTCATACACTAGTTTGTATGTTTCTTTTGAAGATTCTTAGATAAAGCTTTTAAAACATACTGTTTTTATAATAATATAATTGCATACATATCTACTTTTCTATTCTATAACTAGCTTCCGCCCGCGACTTCGTCCGCGTGGAGTTCGGTTGTAATTATTCCCTTGGGAAATTTTGACTTATCTGAGATAAAAATAACTAACTATATACGACGTTTCACGAAAATCCGTTCAGGCATATGGAGCTAAGTGTTAACAAACATACAGAAACTCTCACACTCACACACACACACACACACACACACACACACACACACACACATACACACAATAATTAATTTTAGAAACGGTTATCCTAAATTGTTTGTTTTGAACTGCATATACCAAATTTCAAGTTGATAAACTCATCCAAATAGTTTTTCCCATACTAACTTCCACCCCCTCTTTTACCCCCTTCCACTTTTATTTCCAAAAGTTTCTATAGCCTATATCCTGCCTGAAGTGTTCTTGGATATATTATCGAAAACCGCATTGAAATCCATCCAGTAGTTTTAAAGTTTGTCGCGCACATACAATCAGACAAACAGACATGAAATTCAAAAACCATTGGGATTTGTTCTGTTGCTCATTCTGAAGCCCGCCATAGCATTTTTTCATCGTTATCTTCAATGTACAGACTTTTTCCACTTTACAATTTTATTACATGTATAGATTATTAATGAAAGTTGTATTTATTTATCCCTCCAGGGTGTGGCCCAACGTCTCCGCGTCCTTGCAGCAGAACTGCTGGCTGGGTGTAGTCATCGGAACGGAACCGAACTGATTAATGAAAGTTTATTTATTTATTACAATCTAATCAAATATTATATTGTTATTTTTAGGATAGAAATGTACAAAATTCCATGTAACAAATTGCGAGCGAAATGTTATTATAATAATTGTTTTTGTCACAAAATTTGCCAATAATTTCGTAATTGCCTCTTAGACTATACATGAGATTAATAGAAGACTTTTTGACAGCATTTGCTTTCACTTTCGTCTAAGTTATTCCTATTGCTTCTCAAAAAGGGTTAACATCGTGTTTTCATACTTATTTATTTTAATAATTTTAATTCGTAGTTTGAACAATTACTTCGTTCGATTTAAAAGCGATATAAATATATCTAATGATACGTTCGGGCGTTTTATTATCCTTTGATATTTATTGTTATGTCATTCATACAAATGTAACATACAATTAAAGTTATCGTACAATAATAAAGATCTGTTTGATTTGACGGACGGACATTCTGTTTTTAATTATAAACATTTTGGATCCTTGTATTGTACACAGCGAGCAATGAAAAAGAAATTGTATAGTTAAAAATGCATAAACAGTAGCACTATAGTCGATTCATTCATATTTGTCTTATTTAGTAAACAAGTTTCTAACCTCAAAATGTACAACTTTTGGGTGAAACAGTTATGTTATCGTAAATAAAGCAATTTGAAGCAAAAATAGGCAAAGTGACGTCTAAAATATTGTCTCCGGTTGCTTTATTTGCAAGGAAACACTTGTTTTAGCCAACAAAGGTGCATTTTGAGGTTAGAAACTTGTTTACCAAATAAGACAAGTATGGATGAATCGACTGTACGATTATAAGTATGCTTGACTCGCTACTCAATAACCACGAGGACACTATTTAATAAGATTTTCTCAAAATACTTAAGTTATAAAAAAAAATCGTGCCGTAAATTATATACATATTAGATTAAAGCTCTCAAAAGAAGGATATGCCTATCAGTACAATTTCGTGTAACAAGTCTCATAGAAGGCTGTCAAACGCCAGCGCCATGGCTTAACCACACCCTATTGCTGATGTCTTAGTTCGTACGACATACATACAAAGTCTAATATTGCTTGATTCACACGCTATCATATCATTGTGGACGGTGTGGTCGGTGGTGCTGCGGTCTCACACCGCACGATGCGGGAGGGCATTTTTTCAATTATAACGGTGTCATGGATGGTGGTCGACATGCGACTGAACCTGCGATGGTGTCAGATTCGCTTTCTGACACCTCAAAAGTAAGCATCCATGTAGGCTTAATAGTTTCTGATAGAATTGCGTCTCAACTTTGCTACGGCCGCAGTTGTGTAAAATAAAAATCGATTGCATAACCTAAGATGAAATTAAACTTTTTGCTCGGAACAATTTATCTCAAAATACCGACTTGTCACATTGCATCAGGGCATCCTTAGTGCGGAATTCTTTGAATTCTCCAAATTCTTCGTTAATTTCTTTGAGAAATTCTCGGACAATTATATGGGATTTTATGGGGCTCGTGGGCTTTATAATTGTCATGGTGAAAAAGTGGTGCAAGTTCGATTGTGGATAGAGGCAATTATTACATACTAGGTACTGCACACGACTTCGTCTGCGTGGAATTCAGTTATGGTTATTCCCACGGGAACTTTTATCTTTTCCGAGATAAATAATTATGACCAACTCGTACCTAAAGTTCGCCCCGTAATTTCTTTCGCGTTGAATTAAATTATAGTTATTTCCTCGGGAACTTTTAAATTCTCCGGGATAAATAATAACCTGACGTATTCCAAGACAGATATACCAAGTTTTATGAAAATTCGTTCAACTGTTTCAACTGTGCTGAGTGGTAACAAACATACACACACAAACTGTCTCATTTATACATACATACATATATCACGCCTGTTTCCCAAAGGGGTAGGCAGAGACCACGGATTTCCACCTGCTACGATCCTGACACACCTTTCGCTTCGTCTACTCTCATTAAGTTCATCATGCACGCTCGCCGGGTTAGGGTACTCTTGACCTGGTCTTTTATAATATAAAGTGAAACGTCTTTTCTACATATTGACTATATGTAAGAGATGCGTTTGTTGCCAAACAGACACAATGTTTAAATCTACTGTATTACACAGTAAAAGACTACATTACCCTAGTAGCATTTTCCGTTGGCATCCATTGGTAGGGAATCCGTAGGGATAGTTAGTAGTTCACCCATATAAAACTAACATTGGACCAATATAACAAAAATATTATAATTACGCCCAACCAATTACCAACGTTTGGCCATTGTGAATACCGCTACCGTTGTTTAAAAACGGTTGCCATTTCTACATTGTATAAAAAAAAGCTTTATTTACCAAACACATTACACAACAGACAAAATTAACTTGTGATCCCACAGTAGGCAAAGCCTGTATCGTGGTGACAGAGTAGGCTTAACATTCGAAGCATACCTACAACGAAGACCCTATTAGATATTGAGTAACGTTGGCCCAATGCAACTTCTGCTACCGTTGGTTTAAAACTGTTGGCATTTCTGCATAACATTGTTTCAGTCGGAAATTCTACAATGGCCCTTGGTTGTAGACCTTACCTCAAAACGACTGCTACATCTAACCGTTGTCCAACTGACGAGACCCATGTGGACCGACCAAATGCCAACACTAAATGCTATTAGGGTATGGACAGGCATGTTTGAAAGCAATTCAGAGCTGCACTGGCTATCCCTAGGTCTCGATGGGCGTACTTACTTAGATTTGTATACAATTTTACACATCATTGTTAACTTATACGGGTGGGTACCTACTGTTTTGAAACAATAACTCACCGAGTTTCTTCCCGGCTCTTCACAGTACTGGTTTTTTCTGGACCGGTGATTCATTCCATGACAAGAGCCTTCCTAAATTGAATAAAGATACTTAGTTTGACTTTGACTTTGACGTTTGTCGTTTCCCTAATTAATATTGTAGCTAACTATTCCAAGTCTACGTTAGAGGCATCAGATATGCCAGTTAGTGGGCGAGTGTAATATATATATATAATTGTAACGCCCTGCGCACGCCCATACGAAATTTGGTGCAGCTTGAGAACAGAGGAAAGTGCGGAGTCGGTTTGCTTCTGAAATATATAAACTTGGCCAAGTCTGTATGTAAGACTGATTTTGGCTAAGCTTTATCTTCACTTCATGTTATCGGTAATTTTAAATAAATATATGAATTTTAGGCTTATACTAGATAAATTTAATTACTTTCCTATTCCGGGAACACAGTGGGATTAAGTTGTACAAATAGCGGCGATGTCGGAGGCTCGGTCGAAGAATCACCGAGCGTTGGACGATCAACTTCTCCTGAGGATACCTCGTAGAAAGGCGAAACACGTATCGAGTGGTATTTTTGGTGGTGGTGGTTGTAGTTGCGTTTGTGTTGTTTATTTTATTATATGCGGAGGAAGGGTGGGAAATTTGCATGAACAAACATATATATTCAACACAAGCGCCGCGGAATAACAAATTAATTACAATTTTAGTATAATATGGATTTCCGCATAGTAACGCCTGAATCTATTAACTATTTAATTTTAGGCTTGTCAATAGGGGTTTATTCTGTATGGAGACCCTGACACTAATTCCTTCGTCCGTGAACTTTTCAGTATGATTCGTTAGGGTATTACATTGTATGTTTGTAAAATAATTCAAATGTGCTGATTGGATTATTTGAAAACTATCATCTGTACACTCTACTTAATCATACTGCAAATTTCACGAACGGAGGAATTAATGTCAGGTTCAAACTCCCTATTGACTAGCCGAGCACAGTCCTCCAGGTAAAAAAATCCTGCCATGCAAACGAACGAAATCCATACACTACTGAGTAAAATGTTTCAGACATGAAAACTGTACAAATTTCAGTATATAAAAATACACAATTAACCCAACGCACTACTGTTCGTTAAATGTACATACATACAGCATCACACCCGAAATCCCTAATTGGGTGGGCAGAGCCATAAGACTACTTGTGGCCACGTTCGACTAATTAGTCCTAAGATGGTATGATAAACCGTATGGAGACAGGTGATCAGCCCATCGCCCATACAGATAGTCCACCATGTTGGAGAGGACCCGTCCCTTAGTCGACTTTTACGACATGCCAGGATGATAAGCATCTGCACGCATTCTATGCTATTTCTTTACTCCAAGTGCAGCAGAGGAGCAAAAAGAGGAGGAGGAGTTTGCTATAAGATTTAAATAATCTTTTTTCATGACGTGTCCATGCATGCCTCTGTTGCAACAGTTACTCCGACCATTCCCACGTCCAGTGCAACGGTGCATTCAAAACTCCACTAATTATTGACTTATTCTTTACAATTTAGAAATGTATCACTGCATTTGATTGTGCTGGAAAAATCACCCTTAGTGCAAATACGTCACGGCCTATAATTCCGCATTGAAGTGAAACAGAAACTGATCGCAACTATGGTAAGAAAATCCCGCCTTTTTGTAATATTTCCTGTTAAGACGCTGGCAAGAGTCAATGACCTTGAGTGATCGGTCACTGTCTGTTTGCACAGGAGTGAACGAGAAGCACTGTGCGGTTTTTTTTATGGGGAAAATCAAAAACGGATGAGTTATACCTATATAAGTAAACACACTACACGTAAAATATAAATTAGTCAAGTATTTAGTATGGGCGTGATGTAACAATGTTATTAATTATAGACCCATACTTAAGTTAAAAAAAAATAAGACATGGAACTGTTTAAAGAGGATTTTGGACGAAACTTCACGATTTTTTTCTATCATATCGATTTCATTAAATCGTGCTTTGGAAAAAGTCATTTTTTCAATAATATAATGAATATGAACGTATATTTTTTTCGCTTTGCCAAATCAAATAGATTTTGTTAAAAAAGTGTTTAAGTAAAGCAGATTAGGTGTGGTCAGCGCCTTAATGTAAACTTAACAAAGTAAGATAAAGACGAAGTAAAGCAATATGGTATCGCCAACAATATCGTCACATCATCATCAGCTGCAAAACGTCCACTACAGGACACAGGCCAGCCCCAAAAATCCAAAAATGGGGGGGATTTGCTATAGTCGCCACGCTTGGCAGGCGGGTTGGCGACCGCAGTTGGTCATGATAGCACTCGAAGGACGCTGCTACCCATCCTTCGGTTGGTCCCTCTCCGGTCCGTCGCTTTTTACACCCACAGGAGACGGGGTGATGCTTAGCCAGCACCACACGGACGTCTGCAGGTGTTGTTCAGTTCGTTTCTATTTTGGCGAAGTCATCAAAAATGGCGGACGCTAGTGGCCATTATGTTACTTAAATGTATTTCTTTGTGTAGTTTGCAATAATATATATAGATATACGTCAGAAGTAAATCAGTTAAGTATTTATAAAAAGCCGGTGAAGTGCGAGTTTGACTCGCGCGCCGAGAGTGCCGTACGTACTTATGAGAAAAAGACAGTATCTTGTAGGTGCGGAACCCTTAAAATGAAAAATACTGAGAAAAAGGTCTTGACACACAGACAGACCGACAGACGGACAACGAAGTGATCCTATTTATGTCAATTGACTGACAAACAGGCAGACCGCCCACCTGATGGAAAGTGGTAACCGCCGCCTATGGACATCTGCAACACCAGAGGTGCTGCCAACGCGTACAATGTCCAATGTCCTATAAGGGTTCCTTTTTTTCCTTTTGACGTACGGAACCCTAAAAAGCATTTGTTTCCCTTTTTTAAAGGTTATGCAGTCGAGTTTTTTTTTATTATAATTTATAAAAAGCTGATTTAAACTGGCCTAATGAAAATAACTCTAAGCCATCTTGAATCCAAAGTGAGCGTCCAAATTCACGCCAATAACACAGTTTGAAGTTATGCCGTTTAGTGCCGTTCCCGTGCTTTACAGCAATTTGCTGTCATTAAAATGCCAGTTTGTCAGCTTTTGACAGTTTTTGCTCGTACGTTATAATTGTGGACGTTACCTGTTAGCGAGTGCCTACGCCTTCGAACAGCATTTTTACGAATTACCGTTTTTGTGTGGTCTGGATCTATATATCGGTTTATTTTTGAAAGTGTTTGTAGTAATATTTATGGCATAAATACTAATTCTACTCGACCCTTATATTCGCCGTGCACGTGCACTTTCGCGGTCGCCACTCAAGAACTCTTCGGCCGCAACGAGTAGGTATGATATTGTTCAGTTAAAAAAATTACCAACACTGTGAGCTAATATCGGTTCATACAATTTTATTTTGGTGAGTGGGCACAGGAACTACATAACCTTATCCCACCATCCACATTCTATCACCGGACTACCAAACACATTTCATTCACATGTAATTGAATTTCCTAGGAGTACTACGAAGCGGTGTGCAAAATCCATTGGAATATATAATAATGATATGCTTTAAGAAATTTTCGCGATGTCTACTTTTTAGGTGTCAGAACGCGAATCTGACACCATTGCAGGTTCAGTCGCATGTCAACCACCATCCGTTCACCAACTCAATGACAACCGTTTAAGTGACACTGTTATAATTGAAAACATGCCCTCCCGCATCGTGCGGTGTGAGACCGCAGCACCACCGACCACACCGTCCACAATGATATGATAGTGTGTGAATCGACCAATATTAGACTTTTGTATATACGTCGTAAGAACTAAGACATCAGCAATAGGGTGTGGTTAAGCCATGGCGCTGGCGTTTGACAACCTTTTATGAGACTTGTTACACGAAATTGTACTGAGACATAGGTAATCTTTCTTTTGAGATCTATTGCAAAATCCTTTTTGGTCGCACCGCTAAGATGTGGAGCACTCTCCCAGCGTCTGTATTTCCTGAATTCTACAATCTGGGTGTCTTCAAGGTAAGAGTGAATAGGCATCGTCTGGGCAAGCGTGTTCTATCCTTGACCCTGTTTTTGCTTTCAATCAGGTGAGACTAAGTTCAAACGCATGTCCAGCCCTACATAAAAAAGCGGCCAAGTGCGAGTCGGACTCGCCCATGAAGGGTTCCGTGATTTATGACGTATAAAAAAAAAAACTACTTACTAGATCTCGTCCGAACCAATTTTCGGTGGAAGTTTACTAATGTACATCATATATTTTTTTTTAGTTTTATCATACTCTTATTTTAGAAGTTACAGGGGGGGACACACACGGCGGGCAGGCGGGCAGGCGGGCAGGCGGGCAGGCGGGCAGGCGGGCAGGCGGGCAGGCGGGCAGGCGGGCAGGCGGGCAGGCGGGCAGGCGGGCAGGCGGGCAGGCGGGCAGGCGGGCAGGCGGGCAGGCGGGCAGGCGGGCAGGCGGGCAGGCGGGCAGGCGGGCAGGCGGGCAGGCGGGCAGGCGGGCAGGCGGGCAGGCGGGCAGGCGGGCAGGCGGGCAGGCGGGCAGGCGGGCAGGCGGGCAGGCGGGCAGGCGGGCAGGCGGGCAGGCGGGCAGGCGGGCAGGCGGGCAGGCGGGCAGGCGGGCAGGCGGGCAGGCGGGCAGGCGGGCAGGCGGGCAGGCGGGCAGGCGGGCAGGCGGGCAGGCGGGCAGGCGGGCAGGCGGGCAGGCGGGCAGGCGGGCAGGCGGGCAGGCGGGCAGGCGGGCAGGCGGGCAGGCGGGCAGGCGGGCAGGCGGGCAGGCGGGCAGGCGGGCAGGCGGGCAGGCGGGCAGGCGGGCAGGCGGGCAGGCGGGCAGGCGGGCAGGCGGGCAGGCGGGCAGGCGGGCAGGCGGGCAGGCGGGCAGGCGGGCAGGCGGGCAGGCGGGCAGGCGGGCAGGCGGGCAGGCGGGCAGGCGGGCAGGCGGGCAGGCGGGCAGGCGGGCAGGCGGGCAGGCGGGCAGGCGGGCAGGCGGGCAGGCGGGCAGGCGGGCAGGCGGGCAGGCGGGCAGGCGGGCAGGCGGGCAGGCGGGCAGGCGGGCAGGCGGGCAGGCGGGCAGGCGGGCAGGCGGGCAGGCGGGCAGGCGGGCAGGCGGGCAGGCGGGCAGGCGGGCAGGCGGGCAGGCGGGCAGGCGGGCAGGCGGGCAGGCGGGCAGGCGGGCAGGCGGGCAGGCGGGCAGGCGGGCAGGCGGGCAGGCGGGCAGGCGGGCAGGCGGGCAGGCGGGCAGGCGGGCAGGCGGGCAGGCGGGCAGGCGGGCAGGCGGGCAGGCGGGCAGGCGGGCAGGCGGGCAGGCGGGCAGGCGGGCAGGCGGGCAGGCGGGCAGGCGGGCAGGCGGGCAGGCGGGCAGGCGGGCAGGCGGGCAGGCGGGCAGGCGGGCAGGCGGGCAGGCGGGCAGGCGGGCAGGCGGGCAGGCGGGCAGGCGGGCAGGCGGGCAGGCGGGCAGGCGGGCAGGCGGGCAGGCGGGCAGGCGGGCAGGCGGGCAGGCGGGCAGGCGGGCAGGCGGGCAGGCGGGCAGGCGGGCAGGCGGGCAGGCGGGCAGGCGGGCAGGCGGGCAGGCGGGCAGGCGGGCAGGCGGGCAGGCGGGCAGGCGGGCAGGCGGGCAGGCGGGCAGGCGGGCAGGCGGGCAGGCGGGCAGGCGGGCAGGCGGGCAGGCGGGCAGGCGGGCAGGCGGGCAGGCGGGCAGGCGGGCAGGCGGGCAGGCGGGCAGGCGGGCAGGCGGGCAGGCGGGCAGGCGGGCAGGCGGGCAGGCGGGCAGGCGGGCAGGCGGGCAGGCGGGCAGGCGGGCAGGCGGGCAGGCGGGCAGGCGGGCAGGCGGGCAGGCGGGCAGGCGGGCAGGCGGGCAGGCGGGCAGGCGGGCAGGCGGGCAGGCGGGCAGGCGGGCAGGCGGGCAGGCGGGCAGGCGGGCAGGCGGGCAGGCGGGCAGGCGGGCAGGCGGGCAGGCGGGCAGGCGGGCAGGCGGGCAGGCGGGCAGGCGGGCAGGCGGGCAGGCGGGCAGGCGGGCAGGCGGGCAGGCGGGCAGGCGGGCAGGCGGGCAGGCGGGCAGGCGGGCAGGCGGGCAGGCGGGCAGGCGGGCAGGCGGGCAGGCGGGCAGGCGGGCAGGCGGGCAGGCGGGCAGGCGGGCAGGCGGGCAGGCGGGCAGGCGGGCAGGCGGGCAGGCGGGCAGGCGGGCAGGCGGGCAGGCGGGCAGGCGGGCAGGCGGGCAGGCGGGCAGGCGGGCAGGCGGGCAGGCGGGCAGGCGGGCAGGCGGGCAGGCGGGCAGGCGGGCAGGCGGGCAGGCGGGCAGGCGGGCAGGCGGGCAGGCGGGCAGGCGGGCAGGCGGGCAGGCGGGCAGGCGGGCAGGCGGGCAGGCGGGCAGGCGGGCAGGCGGGCAGGCGGGCAGGCGGGCAGGCGGGCAGGCGGGCAGGCGGGCAGGCGGGCAGGCGGGCAGGCGGGCAGGCGGGCAGGCGGGCAGGCGGGCAGGCGGGCAGGCGGGCAGGCGGACAGGCGGACAGACGGACAGACGGACAGACAGACAGACGTGACGAATCTATAAGGGTTCCGTTTTTTGCCATTTGGCTACGGAACCCTAAAAAAGTACCTTTGGAGCCAGTCCTTTTAACTCAACACTCATTCGGTTAACAAAACGAAATATAATAACTGTTTTTGTGCCATCGCATCGCCATCTTGGCATATCTGCACCCAAATAAGCGAGCTGAAGGCGAGATAATATCTTTCTTAATTATGGTTAGGCATTCGTTTACACGGGGGTATTTATACAAGGTAGTGGCGCAAAAACTTATTTTAGAAAACTGGTCACGACGTTAAGAGGAGTGTGAACCTACGGCTTTTCATACAAAAGGCGATAACGATTTTCACCTCTTAAATGTTAACCGATGTTCACCAATTTTTGACAGGTTGTCAGTCAGAGCAAAATCTAGGTCTATACGTTTTGATTTTTACACTATAATCAATTAATTCAGTTTTATTGTGGTTTCAGTATTCTCAAACAAAACGAATTTCGGCATTATTTGACTTTCTTGACCTTTAATCAAAATTCAGAAAACGTATAAACCTAGATTTGGTTCTGACTGACAACCTATCAAAAATTGGTCAAAATCGGTTAACATTTAAGGGGTGGAAATCGTTATCGCCTTTTGTATGAAAAGGGTGATTTTTGCCTTTGGTTCACAGTCGTCTTAAGGGCCAGTACAATGCGCGGGAGTTGCACAGTGCATCTCTGTCAAACTAATCAAATATGTAAGGACCCTTGAGTGACAAAATGAATGATTCGCTTGCAAGTTGTAATAGACGTGCAGTTTTGTAGATGTAATTACTGACTCAATTTTTTATCGTAATCATCCATCCTAAAATATTTATATTCCTTAGTTAAAATCTTTGAGTAATCCATACTCCATACTGTCATACTTGTCTGTCTGTCTGTCTGTCGCGCTTTCACGCCAAAACTACTGAACCGATTTAAATGAAATTTTGGTACACAGATAGTCTAGAGCCTGAGAAAGGACATATGCAAATTTTTTATGAGAAAAAAGGATTGTAAGGGGTTGAAAGGGGGGATGAAAAGTTGTATGGAAGTATCGTCATTCGATTCGTAGTCGATATAAATAAATATGAAATTCAAAGTTTGTAGAAGTTTGTAGAAGGTTAAGTAAGCGACCAGAGACAAAATATTAGAGCTATTCTGATGTAACATTTACGGACAACTCATATTAAAACTTTATAACTTATGTATTTATATACTTATATATACTTAAATAATTTAATAAGGTCTTTGCAATGAAACACTGCAAATAGCTCACTAAAGTATACGTATGTGTCTTATTTGTAAAATAATTAGCCTAAATGATTAAAAACGCTACCCAAAGACACTATTCCACGCGGACGAAGTCGCGGGCACAGCTAGTTATGTATACTAGAGGGGACGCGTGAACTTGATTTTTGGTAAAGACTGTTGAGGCCAAATGGTACAAACAGCTATAAGAAAACGATCACCGCCGGACGCGGTGCGCATGCTCGCTCCGTCGCTCGGTGTCATTTGTTTGAGATGTCTGTTCTAGTGTAACGTAATACTTCAATGGTTAAAATAAATACAAGTAATAACTTCAAAAAGTAAAACCCGACTACTGAAAAAAAAACGCTCTAAAAAGTATCAAACTGTTAACAATGTATATATTTTTGAAATGTGCTAATTAATCCTGTCATTTGAAAGGCAACACATCAACAAACAAAAAAAGAATCATGACTTTATGTCCTTTAGAGGGCGCCATATTCAATTTAATGTGACGTCACATAGCTTATAACTAGCGGACGTTCAAAACGCTTCCAACGATACCCCATTTTTCACATTGTGATAAGTAGTTTAGAAGTTATGAGGTAACAGATGAATATGCAACCAACTGAATTAAATATGAAATTGATTACTTTTGTTACGTGTTCACGGCTGAGCTAATTTTGATGTTATATGGCATAGATAAACTTTGTGGTCAAGGGAAGGATTTACGAATTTTTCATCCCGGAAAACTGCGACGGTCCTGAGGGAATAGTAGTAAACGAGACGCGGTCAAAGTCGAGGACTAAAGCATGTAGGTCAATAAAAATCATACTATGGTAAAACCAATAGCACAATACCACAAACCACTACAATCTCAACCGAAGTTTGACAAGATAGAAAAACATTGGTAAATATTTTAAGCAGAAAAGGACTAAGTGAGCGTTCAGATATTGGGACTTGGTATAAAAAATATAAAAACAGTTTTAATAATAATAATAAACATTTATTTCAGGCATCACTGCCCCATATATACAACCTATCCATTTAACATACATATTAAAATAACTTAAAAGTAAATAAAATTGTGTAGGAAACGAAAAGACCGTCGCCTCGCTCGCTCCTTACCGTCGTCACTCCTGGGGCCTGTTTCTCGAAGCATATTTGTCTAGTAATATTCGTGTTTTGTTGCATTTTTTCTTTTAATTAACGAGACAAAACACTAATATTATTAGACTAATATGCTTCGAGAAACGGGCCCCTGGGGTCATGCCCTGGACATGTAAGCTGCCCTGGAAGCGCCTGAATACGACACCCTTCGGCCAGAAGTCCGGACACGCGAATATTTTCAGCCGTTACGGAGCTGTAACAAACATACAAACATACACAGACTCACACACAAACTTAGGAATTTATATTATTGGATTAGTGGGATTTAAAAAAGTAAGTCACAGTCTGTCCTATGCTGCTATTTAATCATAAGCATTCAACAGTCGTGAGACAAACTTGTTCTTTCATAAACTTTTTGACCGCCACAGTCGGCTGCAGCCGTCAGCGGATACAGGGTAAAAAAGTCCTTCATTACCTTGACTTAAAGTTGAAATTCGTGTTACTTCTCAGGCATGCTTTGCGGTTAAAATGACTTACAAACTAAACATGGCGCAGTCGGTAGGATTAAGACTCGAAGGTGAACGGAGCAAGAGGATTCTGTAACCGGCGATCACTGAACACCGGGCCCCTGGCACTTGGCATTTGCTAACTCTAGCGAACGAAGCTTCGCACGTCAGATAATCAAACCCAAGTCTAGCTAAGAAACATTATAGAGGTTTCACGTGCCAGTCATGCGGGGCATGCGGGATGAGGGGCTCGTGCCGCTCGCTGCCTGGTCTGCCTGCGGAGCTGTACCTCAATTGACTCATTTACATGCAGCCCAAGTGAGAAGGGAAGTGGGCATGGAAGTGGGCAGCGTGAGTATGTAAATGGGTCACTTCTCCTGCTCCTGCCGCTGCTATTCGCGTTGCCCATACAGCCGAAGTCAGCAGGGAACTGGGCATGGAAGTGGGCAGTGTGAGTATGTAAATGGGTCACTTATCCTGCTCCTGCCGCTGCTACTCGCGTTGCCCATACAGCCGAAGTCAGCAGGGAACTAGGCATGGAAGTGGGCAGCGCGAGTATGTAAATGGGTCACTTCTCCTGCTCCTGCCGCTGCTACTCGCGTTGCCTGGCGCGCAGTGAGTCAGGAAGCAGCATGTAAACACCCACTGCCTTCGAAAGCAGTATGCGGGAATTATTTCAGGCAGCGCGAGCAGCAGTGGCAGTGGCTGCATGTAAACACTCACTGCCTTCGAAAACAGTATACGGGAAATATTTCTGGCAGCGCGAGCAGTAGTGGTAGGGGCTGTATGTAAACACCCACTGCCTTCTAAAGCAATATGCGGGAATTATTTCTGGCAGCGCGAGCAGCAGTGGCAGTGGCTGCATGTACATGAGGTAAATAAGTTCACGCTGAGGTAATATCCGGCAGCAACCACCATATTGCTGCCGCGCGCGCGTTCGTAGATGATTAATAACTATATATTATGTCAAAGGGCTTAAAGTATGTAAGTACATCTCTATAAGGTATTAGTTCGGTAGCTGGTGTCACAACATGGCCGGCATTGACAAGGGTCGGTGAGATACCAGATAAAGATGTGATGTGACAAGCCAGACGGGCGGGTTCGAACTGGTTTGAACTACTTTGAACCAATTTGTTATTCTCCAATAGCTTTGGTACGCGACTTAGTCTGTGTGAATTTTTTTTATTGATATTTTATGAGATAGCCTATATCACTCTACAGTTTAATCTGTCAATCTGTTGCTACATTATGAAGGGAAAGTGTAACAAACAAAATATTACAAATTTAAGATTTTAGTAAAGATGTAATATTATAAACGCCAAATAGGTACGATTCAGTCGTCAACAAATTTTAATATTTAATGGTAGAAAACCTATTAACTTTAAAATGTGACGCGTATTCATAACGAAGACATTCCCTCGGGTACTGTGCGCTTTTGCTGGATGGAAAATATTGTAAACTAGCGACCCGCCCCGGCTTCGCACGGTAAAAGTCAAACATAATTATTACGCGAACAACTTTTTCTTGTTGCGAGTAATTTAAAATCTGTGACTTTAGAAGATTCTAAAGTAAGTATTTAGTTAAGTAAATGATAAAGGCAAAGGCAATGTTACATTAAAATTAACTATATTTAAATGGATACCAATACATACTTTACTTAGTTTATTTCCACCCAGTAGTTTTAAAGTTTATCGCGCACATACAATCAGACAAACAGACATGAAATTCAAAAACCATTGGGATACGGAATGAAAACTGGCTTTTTGTAAGCGGTTTTCCGTGAAAACTGGTTTTTAACCCGAAAAAACCCGTGTACTTTTCCTAATTGGTAATGTTAATCATACTTGTAATTAAATGTATTAGCGTATATTTATTGTGCACACTGAGTTTCACGTTTTAAAAACCGCCCGTCTATTCCGTACATATCAAAATAGACAGGTTAACGAAAACGTCAGTCGTTTCTCTACCGAAAAATCTGCTCCGAAACACGATATCGAACATTCGTTCCATTTCTCTCACTCAACTCAAATGTAAGAAGGATAGCAATATTGTAGCTACTAATTTCGTTTTTTCTAATATAAGGCGAATAATTCAGTGGCACTACTTAAGCTAGTTTCACTTTGGCTTTGACTTTTTGTTTCGATAATATATCGTCTGTCACTCGTTTGTATTTATCAAACCACGTCTTAATGAGGTGCGCTTACGCACAGTTGATTGGTTTAACCGATTACGAAAACGAGTGATAGTTTTGTTTTACCTTTTGGTAGCGCTCTGCTTTATATAGCACTAGAGAACCCGCCACAGCTTCGCCCGCGGTATTTTCCATACAAACTTTATCACCCCTTTCCACCCCTTTAGGAATGGAATTTCTAAAAAATCCTCCTTAGTGCACCTCTAGGCTACTCGAAGAATGTCTCCTTCTTTCAAACCTCTAGGACCACCCGTTTAGGCTGTGCGTTGTCTATAAGTGAGTCACGGTACTGTTTTATATGTATTGATGATTGATGATTTCCCAAGTAAGTATTGTACAAAAAGTCTATTAAAAATGCATGTAAATAAAACTTTAGTATTTAAAAATAATCATCTGGACTTACTATAATTTATTAAATGCTTATCAATAAAGAAATAGTAGTTTATGCAACGGTTGCATAATGATAGGCGAATATTATGAAACGAGCTTTTAGCGAGTTTCATAATAAGATCGCACGTGTGTTTTAAGGCCAAATTATGCAGAGTTGCATACATAACTTTATCTACACACATATTATAAATACTTACTCCATGATGTGTTCAGAAACAATATTTTCTGTTATTTGTTGCAATCGTGGCTGCATATTTCCGATATCCGGCGCATTTTCACATCACACGCACTCCGAGAAGACTACTTACTATTCATATTTTCAACTAAAATGTAAATTACAAACAACTTTTTCTATTCAATTCAACAACAATTCTACTTTCGTTCAGCAAAACGTCAACATAATGGCGGCCGTCCGTCAAGACCATTTTTTTTTTAAATCATAGACAAACGGATGAAGTCTCTATTCTCACGTCACTCGAGATCAAATATTGTGCAGTTTATATTAAAAAAACATACTGAATTGACGTTTCGTATCAATAACTGTTTTAATATCTATGGATACTAGAATAGAGACCCACTTGAGTTTTGACAGCTGTTCCAAATTTAATCTCATTTCTTTACTAAAAACGATAAAGAAGTCATGTTATTTCTTTATCGCAGCACTGGTTTTTCCTAATTGGTTGTCAAAATGGTGGTCATTTCCTACGGTTTTTGATTAACCAATGGAGGTTTTATGATATGGGTGTAGATAAAATAAATAAATTCGTTAATAACAATATATCATAATCGCGCAAACCCTAGAACTAGAACGGAAAAGTAAAAAAAAAAGATGGAAGCGAATTGAAGACAAATTTCTAAATACAAAAATCTATCTAACCTCCAAAAACACCGCAAGAGGAGTGTGAACCCACGGCTTTTCATACAAAAGGCGATAACGATTTCCACCCGTTAAATGTTAACCGATTTGACCAATTTTTGATAGGTTGTCAGTCAGAACAAAATCTAGGTCTATACGTTTCGGTTTTTTCACTATAATCAATAAATTCAGTTTTATTGTTGTTTCAGTATTCTCATACAAAACTAATTTCAGCGATTATTTGACTTTGTTAATCCTTAATCAATATTAAAAAAACGTATAGACCTAGATTAGGTTCTGACCTATCAAAAATTGGTCAAAATCGGTTAACATTTAAGGGGTGAGAATCGTTATCGCATTTTGTATGAAAGGGGTGATTTTTGCCGTAGGTTCACAGTCCTCTTAAGAAAAATAAACTCCTAAGAAATCCCTCTTGGTAGCCTTTTAAGCAAAAAGCATAACCATCGTTGCAGCGAATAGTAAAAATAAAAACATAACTATAACATCGAAATAAATAAAAAACTTGACTTAGACCCCTTTGCTTCGCGGCCGTAACCGGTCCTTGTTTTTATACGCTTGTCGAGGTGTGAGTTATTAAAAGTTGCTTACTTGTTTCGAGAAATTATAATGTTTTATTACTACGTATTATGATAATTCTGGTTATAGGCACAATTTTATATTATATTATATAGTTATCTCTTGGAAATGTTGCTTGAGTCTGTCGATATGTATATCTATTTGCATGCTCTCAGTGTTAAGCTATATGGGATTTTTTGACGATAACCGATCACGATAAACGGATTCTACGCGAAGTCGCGGGCTATTAGCCTGTGTGAAATAGTTCTATTAGATTTAAAAATATAAACTTTTTTAAATCCGTTTCAACTTAAATATTCCCATTCTAAAATAGGCGTTGCATGCCTTACATCAAAACAAAGGACGTTAAGTTCTTTTTTTTGTTTTTCTAACACGGTCGCGACATCGGAGACCGCGTCGCGAAATACATGAAAAAAAGAGATTTGAGCAACCCGTTTTGTTGAGGGTTCTGTATCAACCCAAATAATTTAATTGTTCAGTATTTGTACGTATTTTGTAAGGTTATTAGTAAAATGCATCTACTTAACTCAGAAAAAATATGTGATGTACAATTAAATGATGAAATGTAAACTTTTCGTCAAGTTTTTACCATACAAATTTTATTTTAACACTATTCAATGACTGACATTATATTTTTTGTAACTTATTCTCATTAGATCAGGATATTTGGCAACCATTACCAACTCATTCTATATTCTACAGCGAAAGAATTTCATGGAAATTGGATGTCACGTTTTGTTCCTAAAAATGGAATGCAATGAGAGATTTTATTATAACACTTTATCTAGACGCTATTATAGCGTACTGACTTCATATTTAATGCCTCTTAGCATCTTTCACCCGAATTGGTACTGGTATAGAATACTTGATTTTTGTTATTTTATGTTTATCATCAATTATCATCGTCACCATAATCATACTCCTCTGCTGCACTGGGAGTGAAGAAATAGCATAGAATGCGTGCAGATGCTTATCATCCCGGCATGTCGTAAAAGTCGACTAAGGGACGGGTTCTCTCCAACATGGTGGACTATCTGTATGAGCGATGGGCTGATCACCTGTCACCATACGGTTCATCATACCATCTTAGGTCTAAATAATCGAACGTGGCCACAAGTAGTCTTGTGGGTCTGCCCACCCCATTAGGGTTATCGGGCGTGATGCTATGTATGTATGTATAATTATCATATCATCAGCTATATACATACATACTTCCCGCTGCTATCTGGGATATCTCCTCAACTAATTCTGTGTAATGCCAATACAAGCTAAAACGCGTCAATTAGCCAGTACCAAATCATCATTGTAACTAGGTAGCTATTATGATCACGTTTAAATCCATTTAAGGCATTGACTAGACCTAAATTGCCCATTTTAACAAAAACTATTTGATTTGGCAAAAGGAAACAATATATGTTCATATTCTTTATATTATTGAAAACCTAACTATTTCAAAAAAAAATTGATGAAATCGTTACGATACAAAAAATCGTGAAGTTACGTCTGAAATCCTCTTTAAACAGTTCTATGTCTTATTTTTTTTAACTTATGGGTATATAATTAATAACTCTATTACATCACGCCCATACTCAAAACTTCACTAATTTGTATTTTACGTGTAGTGTGTAGTTACCTATATAATTCATCTGTTTTTAATTTTCCGCATGCCAATAATCGCACAGTGCTTCTCGTTCACTCCGGTGGAAGCAGAAAGTGACCGATTACTCAAGGTCATTGGCTCTTGTCGGCGTCTAAGTAATCACTTTGGTCTATCCCCGAACTAGAATTCCATACGCTTTGGGTCATACAATTATAACTGTATACTTGTATTCAAAAATTGCGTAAAAATTAAACGCTGCGTATTTTATGAACCCTGAAATCTTCAAAAAACAACTTATTCGACTTTGCCATCGGGACACCTAACAAGATACATGGTGTTAGTCGTATCGCTTACACTCGTCTCGCCAACTTGACTATGCATACTAAAAATCCCTATTTGAACACCATCAAAGCTTAAAATGGTTTAATCTGAGTTTAATGGCTGTCATTTTTTTTGACAGAATTCGTCGCCAGGTTGTTGTTATGCCAATTCTTCGTTTGTTTTTCGCGAAGCCCGAATTTTTACATTCATAATATGGTCGCCATTTTCTTTGACCGAATCAGTATTTTTTGGCCGAGGATATGAAGAAATGGCAAATATTTGTAACGGTTGACGATAAAATAAACAATGTGCCCAATAGTGGGACGGATATAGGCCGATGATGAATAATGTCACACTGGACGACCTAAACTGCGTCTTGGGTCTGTATTAGGCAAAGACAAAATATATTGGCCGGAATCGAACCTGTACTTTAACTTCGTAATCCAACAGCGTAACTTATAACATTAGAGTGTTAAAAAGGTTTTTTAAAACTTTCATCGTAGTTCTATGCACTGAATAACGAAAACCACAAAATTGTTGACATTAATAAAATTACTTTTATTTAATTATTTAAAACAAATACAAAATCGTAAAGTGCTTAATAAAAACAAAATTCCACTTAGGAAACGTTGGCACAAGCGAATCAAGAAATTAATTATTTTAGCATTAAAACAGGACACTTGACGCCTCTTCAATTATTTGGATTTAAATTTGAGTGGTTTCAGACTTACCCTGCTTTGGTAGGCTGCAGATATATACATTGAAGATTGTGCGCTTTATGTTTTAACTAACTGTGTCTGCAACCTTCTTCGCATGGGATTACGAAAAGTCGCCTATGAGTAAATCCAGGGTATAAGCTATTTCCATTCCAAAACATATACTAACTCAAAAACTTTTGTAACCCTTATAGGATCACGGAGTGTCTGTCTGTCTGTCCGGCTGTCACAGCCGATATGGTCCGAAACTTCTGGGCCGATTGAGTTGAAATTTGGTACACATATGTAAGTTGATAGCTGCATCACGTATGTGTAAGATAAATAAATGAATTTTAAACATGGGGGCACATACAATTAGAAAATAAAATAAAAAGTATTGAAAACTATGGCATGTGACAAATCAAATAAAAATTTGTTGTGTTGTGATAAAAAAAATAAGTTTTAAGGAAAATAGGCGAAAATTTACCATTCCCATCTCCGAAACTACTGGGCCTAAAATATTGAATCAAAATACAGAAAATAGTTCTTTACCGGTAGATTAGGATCAGAAAGAAAGGTTTTTTTAATAGTGATTCATCTTAACTGTAGTACCTCTGTGCCAGCGCCTCATTAAAGCTCAGGACAGCACTGCAGGGTCATACATAAGGGTGAGTCGAGTGCTTCCTTCCATACATGAATAATAGCCCTTTCATACATTCACTCGTTTTACCATATTCCTAAGGACAAAAGTTAGGAGATTATATTTCCGAACGGAAGATTCAGTACAGTACAATATGCACTTAATTTTTTTGTAATATCACACTAATGTTATAAATGCGACAGTTTGTGTGTGCGTGTGTGTTAGTATGTTTGTTACTCCTACACGCTTTAGCGGCTGATTGGATGAAATTGGAATGGAGATAGCCTATACCCTAGATTTAAGGCGCTGACAAGCCCTAAATCGGTTTTACTTAAAGAGCTTTTTAACAAAATCTATTTGATTTGGCAAAGTGAAAAAAATATATGTTCGTATTCATTATATTATTGAATAATAACTATTTCCAAAAAACGATTTGATGAAATCGATACGATAGAAAAAAAAGTCTAAAGTTACGTCTGAAATCCTCTTTAAACAGTTCTATGTCTAAAATTTTTTAACTTATGGGTCTATAATTAATAACACTATTACATCACGCCCATACTGATAAAATTACTAATTTATATTTTACGTGTAGTGTGTTTATTATATAATTCATCCGTGTTTTATTTTCCCCGTACAAAAAACCGCACAGTGCTTCTCGTTCACTCCGGTGCAAACAGACAGTGACCGATCACTCAAGGTCATTGGCTCTTGTCAGCGTCTTAACATAGGACTTTATATCCCGGAAAGTTGAAAACTTAAGAGGACTGCGAACCAACGCCAGAAATCACCCTTTTCATACAAATTACGATAACGACTTCCACCCCGTAAATATTAACCGATTTTGACCAATTTTTGATAGATTCTTATTTAGAACAAAATCTATGTCTATACGTTTTTTGAATTTTGATTAAAGATCAACAAAGTAAAATAAATAATCGCTGTAATTAGTTTTGTATGAGACTAGTGGACCCGCCACAGCTTTGCCCGCGGTATTTTGCATACAAACTTTATCAACCTTTTTCACCCCTTCAGGGTTGGAATTTCACAAAATCCCTCCTTAGTGCACCTTTAGAGTACTCGAGGAATGTCTCCTCCAAATTTCAAACCTCTAGGACCACCCGTTAAGGCTGTGCGTTGTCTAAGAGTGAGTCACGGTACTGCAGTATGTATTGTATTGATATTGATACATACCTATATAGTGATAACTTTTTTCCTTATATATGTATTGATGATTGCTAACTTTGTCTTTTTGATGCGCTGGTAGATTTAGACACAGTATAACATACTAACAATATTTTGTCTCGGCAGTGTCCTCGAAATAATTACCTATAGCACCTTTTCATTAAATATAACTGCAAATCCTGTTTGTCTTCATTTTAATCATTTCTACTTGGTTCTTATTTCTAAACTCCTCTGCTGCACTGGGAGTGAAGAAATAGCATAGAATGCGTGCAGATGCTTATCATCCTGGCATGTCGTAAAAGTCGACTAAGGGACGGGTCTTCTCCAACATGGTGGACTATCTGTATGGGCGATGGGCTGATCACCTGTCACCATACGGTTCATCATACCATCTTAGGACTAATTAATCGAATGTGGCCACAAGTAGTCTTGTGGCTCTGCCCACCCCATTAGGGATTTCGGGCGTGATGCTATGTATGTATGTCTTATTTCTACTTTCAAAAGTGACTGTAAGCCACTGTGGAGTAAAAACTGCATTTTATTTAGTTTGATTTTAATGTATCAAAAACGTTAAAAATTCTCGTGCTATAATTAACGTGAATAATTCGCGGGAGCGTCTAGCACTGTCCACGTCCGTGCCCAACCGCGGCGCACTCGCGACTGTTGTGTACCAAAGTTTACCGAGATTTCGAAGCGCGTAGTTTCGGCCGTTGGTATGAAAATGGAATACTGTATACTTGATTATACTGTGATTTAGATTTGTAAAAGAGCCCACTGGGTGACGTTAGCTACATTCAGAAATATTTTCAAGTTTAATTTCAACCAAATTCCAATTTAGTGTAAAATCAGCGTATCAATTATACCGACGTGTATATTTAGCGGCGAATCGGCGCGAGCAGATGTGCCGCACTGTCTGCCGCTTCCGTTTGCCGCTATTTATGTCAATAGGGCGAGTTCACACTTAAAATAAAAACGTTTATTTAGAAACAAATCACTGCAAATTAAATGAAATACCGAACTTTTAATGTAACGTGTAATGTTCGTCGCTTTGAGACAAATATACACAAATGGATTAAAACTAACGTTTTCGTGAAAAAAATAATAAAAAAACCACGCGATTGGCAAGCGCCATCTATTGTCAGTTTGTTTAACTAACATGTGTGATGGCCACATACTAGTTAGAAGATACTATGTATGTGATGGCTATTTGCACATGCAGACTAATGTCAACAGATGGCGCTGCGCGTCGGGTAGGCTAGGTACTGACCTACATTGTGTATTATCCCTCAAAAATAAAATATCTTTTACTAATAATACTTGCATTTACTTATTCTCACTTTATTATATTGTTATTATTACTATCCGGTGTTGATAACGATACTGTGCGAAAATTCGCACGGGTCAGCTAGTATGTATATTTAATTTCATATAATGAAAATTTAAATATATTCATGTCAAGGCCACACGGGCTCTTTCATATGTCAGTATTCTGCTGAGAAGAAGCACCGCAAGAAACTCAGCAGTACGTCTTTTTTCAAACAAATCATTACCAATAATTTTTGTGATAAAAATTAACTATGACATAAAGTGCAACAGAGAAACATACTGTTAGTCGATTGGATACTTCGATTTAGATTTAATTCTCATTTATTATTCCAATCCAATTGTCTTTTGCCAAAAATATTACTGCGTTTTTAGCAGATAATTACCAAGAATTCAACAGTGCATGCTAAGCCTAGGACGTAAAGACTCAGGCTGCAGGTGAGGGTCGATGGTAGCTGCAGGTAAAAACAACAAGTGATGGATTAATAGTAGCTTTATTAGTTAAAATACGAGGCACCTTTGTAGTGGTAGAGCCAAACAGTAATCCTCACTAGATGAGTACTGTTTAAATGGGCCGGCTCGACCGGGGTAGTACCACACTCTCACAGAATATCGGCGTAAAGTAACAGCTTACTATTGCGTTTCGTACGGTGAGTGATGAGATCCGGAGGCCTATTCCCTCATCCCCATTCCCCATCCTCCTTAGACTGGCAACGCATTGGCAGCACCTCTGGTGTTGCAGATGTCTATGGGCGGCGGTGACCACTCTCCATCAGGTGGGCCGTGTGCCGGATTGTCAGTCAATTGAGGGACGTTTAATTATTTAATATGTAATCAAATGCTTAAGCGGCGTTTCTGAATTAACCCATTAAAACCACAAAAGTACGATAAAATACCTCAAAATAAAATAATAAACAGTAGACCATTGTGAACACAGCGTAACCCCGCGAAATTATTTATGACTAATGAATCAAACACATCGGCGGATGTGGCCGTCTCGCTCGCACGTTCGCGAATTAGCGGCTTCATTAAACGCAGATTGCTAGTGTTACTGTCAAATAGTAGTAGAGAGACAGAAATAAAAATATAACACTAGTATTTACCCGCGACTTCGTCCGCGCGTCAGACTGTGGAATTTTGTGGAACAAAAGTTTACTATGCACATCTTCAGCAATTTATTTTTATTTTATAATAATAACAATAAATAACAACATTAATTATCTTAAACATAAGTCACCTTGTAGTCAGCCGGTCAAGTTTGTAGTGGTAGAGCCAAACAGTAATCCTCACTAGATGATTACTGTTCGAATGGGCCGGCTCGACCGGGGTAGTACCACACTCTCACAGAATATCGGCGTAAAGTAATAGCTCGCTATTGCGTTTCGTACGGTGAGTGACGAGATCCGGAGGCCTATTCCCTCATCCCCATCCCATCCCCATCCCATCCCCATTCCCTATCCTCCCTAGACTGGCAACGCATCGGCAGCACCTCTGGTGTTGCAGATGTCCATGGGCGGCGGTGACCACTTTTTATCAGATGGGCCGTCTGCCGGTTTATCAGTCAATTGACATAAAAAAACCTGTATAAAGATTTAGTTTTCGATTGCTAATGAATTAAGTATAGTTTTGTGACGTCATCGCACTGTAGCGCGTCGTAGCGCCTTAGATTACATATCATAAAAAAGCGATAAGTATTCAAATTAATTAAACGTGAATCATTAATCGTGAGTAAAGCCGAGTGTATTTGAAGTATTCATAAAAAAGCGTTTTAGAAAGAGACATAACGGAAGTATTTCGATTTTTAGGGTTCCGTACCTCAAAAGGAAAAAACGGAACACTTTTAGGATCACTCGTGTGTCAGTCTGTCTGTCTGTCCGGCTGTCACAGCCAATTTGCTCTGAAACTACTGGACCGATTGAGTTGAAATTTGGTACACATATGTAAGTCGGTGACAGCAACACGGACGCGTAACGTAAATAAATTGAATTTTAAACATGGGGGCCACTTTTGAAGGCGTAAATTCGTTTTTTTTTAAGTTTTGTAAACCTTGACATGTGTCATCAAATGAAAGGGCTCGTTGTGAAGACCTTAAATTTTTTATAATTTTGGATCTCCAAAAGTACTCGACCTAAAATTTCCAAAAAAAATACCGAGAATTGTTCTTCACTTATAGATTACAGGAAAACCTATGAGAAGTCTATGGTATTTTAAGTAACATAGAAAATTTCATATAATCACGGAACCTTCTCCACGCGAGTTTAACTCGCACGGTTTTTTATCTTGATGCATCGATTATTTTGTTTGTTTATTTTAATACATTTTCTTTCATTACCCAATTGGTTCATGCCGCATAACGATTGGTTTACGTATGCTAAAGTGCAAGTGTATGTACAGAGTTAGCAAATATCACCGTGAGAAAACCTCTTAATTGTCAGCAAAAACGTAAAATTTAGCTGTGATCATCGTCACCTGAACTCAAAAAAACATATAATTAGTCAAATAAACAAAAACACGGTCCCACCAATTATCCACGAAAAAACATACAAAACGAAATACAAACTTATCTTCTCACCTTAGCCAATTGGAATTGAGTATAATCTCAGGGGATTAACGCTCATAATTAAATACAGAGAGTTAAAAGTTAAGTTTGTCACATCGTATCTTGAAACACGCATGAAACAATTTCACGAAGAAAAAACAAAATACAATCAATGAGTGCGAAATTATTTCGCCGCAGTTAGACAATTTACCATTTGAAACTGAAACAACATGCTACTGATTTAAGGTTGATAATTGTTTGCGAAATTAGCGGGTAATCTGCGTGGTGCAGAAAACCGAAAGAAATTTGTCTCCGCATTTTTTGTTGTTTTTTAAGTTAAATGTTCGAAATGTTTAACGCAAAAAGTTTTTGACATTGTTGTGGTGCTGCCTTGAATTTGGCGCCAATTAATTATTGGAAGGAAACCATAGAGTTATGTAAATACAGAAATCCCATTTTTAACTTATTGCGAATATAAAATAGAAAATAAAGAAAAAAAACTAATGGTACTTCTTAAAATTTCTGAAATGATAAGTTTTATTCTCTTGTTTACCTAAAATATAGGTAATTAAACTCCTTTATTTTTATTTTTTTATTGTGTGTTTATTTTTTGCTTGATAGCAATTTTAAATACTTTTTTAATACAGTTTAAATATGTAAACGTATTTAGTTTTACAATTATTTTCCCTTCATCAAAATATGACATGACTAAACACTTTTGTTCATTAGATTCCCTCAGTTCCCGACTCCAAGTCTGAATTTTGACTAGCCAGTCCTGACCCATCCTAATCCACTCAAACGTTAAGCTACACGTTTCACAATATTCTATCCCACAATCCCACTCTATACCTTAGCTACTCTATGGATCCACCAAGTTTGAGATGTACTTTGATCTGTGAAGTTATTGCTTCGTTACGCTACAATAGAAATAATAATAAAAAAAACTCCCACTTGGGCCCGATATCAACTCAAATCAAATCAAATATCATTTATTTACCAGAAAAAGGTTACCCTTCTCATAGATAAGCAGTTTTGTTAAGCATATAGACTTAATGTAACTAGATTGGCGGTGGTCCTCACCTCACACTAGGCCAAGCCTGTGACGTGAGGGCCTTTATAAAGGATTACTTAAATTATTAATACAGTGTAGTATGCGTGAATAGTTCGTAAATATTAATATTTTGAAAAAGCAATGAGACAGGTACAAAGCGAAACAGCGAGAAACAGCGTTAAACTATGACTATAAATGTATATGGCAGGTCTTAAGCATAAAAAATAAAGTAGCCTTCCATTTTCGGACACTATACGATAAAGTAGGTCGGAGAGATATATTTGGGAACTAGTTGAGCCTTGAAGGTAGTTGAAAAACCGAATATTAAATGTCGACTGGAAACAATCTAATTTCAATTTATTTCTGGTGAACTTCACAGATACTTAAGTTGGTAGCTCTGTACGTTCATTAATCTACACAGATTCCGGGCCACCATCTTGTGAATACCGCCGCCATCTTATTGATCGTAATCGCAACTTGATAAATTATAAAAAAAATGGAATTGATTATTTAACATCACCCGATTTTAATCGTTTACCAGTTTAATTGGTAATTATTAAGTTTAAAACCCAGTTTTGAGATGAATATCTCAAACTTTGGGTGGATTTATTTTGGAATTCTAATTTATTGGCTTTAGATATCATGTATTTCATATGAAATATTATTACGTCTATTTAAACCGTTTGCATTAACATATTTCCTATGGAATGGATGTTTCATATGTATTTAATTATTGTATGTATGTATATCGTCGTCTAGTACCCATAACACAACCTTTAGAGCTTACTTTGGGACTAGATCGATTTGCGTAAAAGATTGTCCCCTGATTTATATAGTTATATAGTATATTTATGTATTTTTGAACTAATGTATTAGAATTAAATGAATGGTAATATGTTTTTAATATTGACTGCTATTTTAGTTTTAATAAAACATTGGAAAGTCAGTAGCTTACTTTTTTCGTTACATGCAAGGGGCATTATTTTCTCATTTTATGAAACTAATTAGAAGTCGTAAGAAAACCTTAGGACAAAAAAATTAATACAATAGATGTAAAGTGTACCCATTTTAGAGAAAGCAAATTCGCAGACGGAGAAAAATTATAATAACGACATCATTTTGTAACGATTATTGTGTCCTAAAATGTCCTCTGTGGCCCTAGCAACGTTGACACGGGAATAACTTAACCCCGTGTTCTCTCTGACTATCTCTTTCGTCGGCACTAGTGTGAGAGAGACGCACTTAGGAATAAGACGGTGTTAACTTATCCTCGTGTCCTTGCTAGAGCCACTGTTGGGAACTGCTGTTCTCATATCATTACCTAACACGTTTAGTTTTATAGTGATAATGAACGTGAGATGCTGGGATGCACTATTATTATCAAATTCGCTCGCCTGGCTTGTACAGTCAGCGCGAAAAGTTTTATTATTAAGAGGCGTATTACAAAGTTGAGTTGGCAGCGTGTGACTTTTTTTTCTAGAAGTAAAAAATACAGTTTCTCACGGACTTATTTGGTTTTCGGAGAATTCCTTACCTCTGGGCCTCTATTCAACAGTGCTTTATCGCGATAGTTTTACAATGAGACCGCCTTTGCTGTAAAGTTAATAAGAGCTACCATATCGTAGCATAATCATTTTTGATATCATTTAGATAATATCGAATACAGGCCCTGGATTGAAGACTGTTTTGTCTCAACTTTGGTGACAATGACTTCCCTCCGCCGAGACCATGAGTTTACGCAAACCGTTCTTGCTATAGAAATCTATTGGAAATACGGCTTGTTGCAGATACAAGTAAAAGGGACCGAGCGATAATTTTCTGTTACAAGAACGGTTTGCATTAACTCATGGTAATGGTACGGATGTCGTGTAATTTGTAGTGGGTGTGCACGAGCTCACTCTCCTTGGAACCTTCCTTGGCAGCGGAGGTCCCTTTCACTTCAGTTGAGAAGCCTCAGTTCTCCTGGTTTCCGCGGGTATTACGAATTGTTTTAAAATAAATCAGGGGACAATATTTACACAAATCGATCTAGTCCCAAGGTAAGCTCTAAAGGCTTGTGTTATGGGCACTAGACGACGATATACATACTTATATGGAGAAATAAATAATTAAATACATAGGAAACATCCAAGACTCAGGAACAAACATTCGTGCTCATCACACAAATATTTGGCCTTGGCGGGATCGAACCCGGGACGCTAGCTTCGGAGGCAGGGTCACTCCCAACTACGCTAACCGTGTCGTAAAATTAAGGTAATAATGATGGCTACGACGTGTACCACCCTTTATATTTTGACGGCGACTGTACGGGGCCTGTTTGCGCCGGGAGGTGTTTTTTTGCCGCGTTGTCGAGTTACCGTACCTCGGATGCTTTGAGAAGCCATAACTGCGTAGACACGCGATGTATGAGCTGTAGCAGTGTAGAAGAGGCTTCTGCAGTAGCGAAGCGTGCGGGTAAGTCGGTGCCTACTTTCTAAACTCAAACATTATAATATTATTAATTACTTCTTGTATTAACATAAACATTGCATATTACATAATTTTTACATGTATTTTTTTATGTCAATTGACTGACAAACGAGCTGACGGCCCACCTGATGGAAAGTGGTCACCACCGCCCATGGACATCTGCAACACCAGAGGCGCTGCCAATGCGTTGCCAGTCTAGGGAGGACGGGGAATGGGGATGGGATGGGGATGAGGGAATAGGCCTCCGGATCTCGTCACTCACCGTACGAAACGCAATAGCAAGCTATTACTTTACGCCGATATTCTGTGAGAGTGTGGTACTACCCCGGTCGAACCGGCCCATTCGAACAGTAATCATCTATTGAGGATTATTGTTTGGCTCTACCACTACAAAAAAAAAAACAAAATAACATTATGTTATGAGTCATAATACAATGTTTAAAAATAGAAATGATACGCCGGCTTACCCTCACGCTTCGCCTCTGGGCTTCTGTTTATAGCATTCCCACTACAGAGATACCGTTTGGTCTGAAACTGATTTAAGTGCCTACAGTGGATTCATCCATACTTGTCTTATATGGTAAACAAGTTTCTAACCTCAAAATGCACCTTTTTTGGCTAAAACAGCTGTTTGCTTGGAAATAAACGAACCGGAGACAATATTTTAGCCGTCACTTTGCCTAATTTAGCCTAGGTTTGCGTTAATTAGGATAAAGCAGCTGTTTCACCCAAAAATTGCACGTTTTGAGGTTAGAAACTTGTTTACCAAATAAGACGAGTATCGATGAATCCACTGTAATTCTGTGGACATTCTTCAGACGAACGAATTTTCTTTTTCTTTGCAGATACTTACTATCATGCCTGAACGATGTCTGAACCAAAAAGATTCACTGCTAAACGAGAGCTTCTATTGCAATCTGTCATCATTCAGAGGATTCCTGCGACCTTCATTTTCAGTTCACCTCGGCGGCTAGCCCACGCTGAATCTTCTGGAACGCAATCGAGAACTTTTCGTCTCCACCGATCGTTCGTTCTACTATCAAGTTACCCGCCTCACCCACTCTACCACTAAAGAATAATTAATTATTGCGGATTTCCTCGTTTTTATTATATCTCACAGGAAAACTCCTAGCATATTTATCCATTTATTTTCTCTTCTTAGGTCCACTTTGCATATAATTACTGGCAAAGACTTTCATCTTGAGACTGCGGTATTTTGACACAACTAGTTGCAACCCCACATTGTGCACTTGCGCATTGTGGGTGATGCAAAAAGACGTGACTCTTGAGCTAACTGCAGGGGTTCCCAATGTGTGCGCCTGACTGCGCCGTGAGGCGCTCCTATTTACCATTCTCCGTAAACTTAAGTTGTACCCTTGTACGATTTAGCTAGCTAGGGTGCCGAGACAAAATACTTTACCTATAAGTACGTCGTACTGGTAAAGTTTGGTAACCCCTAAGTTAAGGGGTTGGGAGCCTTAAACTAATCAATAAAAATGAAGATTTATATTATATGGTTAGTCAGAGATCTCAAAAGAAGGTTATCAAACGCCAGCGCCATGGCTTAACCACACCCTATTTCTGATGTTTTTATTCTTATCGTATCATCTATCGCTATCATATCATTGTGCGCGGAGGGGTCGGTGATGCTGCGGTCTCACACCGCACGATGCGGGAGGGCAATTTTTCAATTATAACAGTGTCACTTAAATGGGTTTCATAGATGGTGGTTGACATGCGACTGAATCTGTGATTGTGTCAGATTCGCGTTCTGACACCTCAGAAGTAAGCTTTTCAAAAATTGCTTTGAGCAGTTCCTTACTATATACTTTAATGTGGTGAGTGGTAAAGCCGATGGCGATAAAAGAAGGGAAATTTTAAATGGGGAAGATGCATAAAAATCAAAATGAGGTTAGGTTAGGTTGAGGTAAACGTAAACAAAAGCATATTACAGAAAAAAACAAATCATTTTGACTATTCATTTTTATTTTATTACGGGTCAAAATTAGTGAAAAATATACATTGGCTTTTAGTTCTGATTTTAGTTTTTTGGACATCCTCATCAAATTTATGTCATGTTTTATTTCTACGATGTTGGTCTAAAAACAGTATTTTCGGGAATAATTGCAGATTTCGTTTAAACGCCATACATTTTGTACAGTCAACAAATGCTGTGACGTCATAGTTGTCGTCCATTTTCTATGGAGTGTTTTTGCGAGTGGTATGAACAGTGACTTTTCAAAGCTTCATAACTCATAAAATAAACAACATAATAATGTTTTCCGTACACAGACCGTTTTCTATTTCGCATCACTTTCCAATACAACATGAAATAAAAAAATGCATCTTCCCTATTGTGAGAACGCTATATACAGAAGCCGACTCCATCTCCTGTGAGCGGTGGCGTCTTGGTCTTTCGCCGCAAGTCGCAACCCCAGGATATGCGTGGTGCCACATTCTGTGCACAGGGTGATGCAGAAATGAATGGGCTATAAATATTTAACGAACTACAGATTTTCTCTAGGTTCAATTATCATAATCATGTAAGTCTTTCAATCATTGTTTCATGATGTGATATAATCATGAATTTTTGTTTAGATTTTTTCAACGTCATCTATTGGCTATGAATTTATTTTGAAATGTTAAATAATAGTTTTGAATGCGTACAAAATTGTTATGTAATAAAAAGCAAGTTTAGTGTTATAGTCAAATTAAAACTTTCGTGAGACATTATGAATACTTGAAAAACACACGACTTTACTCACGATTTATTATCAGGAATAAGTAGTCCGACATATTTCGAACTCGAATGGAGTCCTTCTTCGGGGTTTGAGTGCGGTCCCGGTCAGAGCAACCCGCGCACTCAAATCCACCAAACCAATCCATTCGAGTTCGAAACATGACCAATAAATCATGAGTAAAGCCGTGTGTTTTTCAAGTATTCAAGTTTAGTGTTGTTAAGATAGTACTGAGATAAAAAATGAGCTGAATAGTGTTTTTCAATGTGCATTATTATGTTTCTGCAATAATTTGCTTCAGTGAAACTCGTGCCAGGAAACCATCTCAGTCTGATAATAGAGAACGAACAAGCCGATAAATTACGTTAGAAAAAAATCCCAATCACAAACCATAGAATTGGATGCTTAATATGTATCAAATAAAAGCATTTAAAAGTCCACGTACTTAACTTCAATCTCTAAGCCGTCAGTCACAATTTATACGTTGACTTTGCTTTTAGCGTCCAGCGCGACAAATATAATCAGCCTGTACACTGTATTATCATGTTACGCATGCGTGTATTTTGACAGGCGTTTAAGAAGCCTTATTGTTCATTAGAACATAATAACCGATATTATGACGTAAAGATAAATCACGCTACCTATCAATATAGCAACTTTAAGAGGACTGTGAACTAACGGCAAAAATCACCCTTTTCATACAAAAGGCGATAACGATTTCCACCCCTTAAATGTTAACCGATTTTGACAAATTTTTTATAGGTTTTCAGTCAGAACAAAATGTAGGTCTATATTTTTTTTGAATATCGATTAAAAACCAAGAAAGTCAAATAATCACCGAAAGTAGTTTTGTATGAGAATACTGAAACCACAATAAAACTGAATTTATTGATTATAGTGAAAAAATCAAAACGGATAGACCTAGATTTTATTCTGACTGACAACCTATCAAAAATTTGTCAAAATCGGTTAACATTTAAGGGGTGGAAATCGGAGTGGAAAACAGGCCGAACAAATCACGCTCTCACTTAAACCTTTTAACCGCCACAGTCGGCTGTAGCCGTCAGCGGATACAGGGTAAAAAAGTCCTTCAATACCTTGACTTAAAGTTGAAATTCGCGTTACTTCTCAGACATGCTTGGCGGTCAAAAGGTTAAGGAATATCTCGATGATATTTCTATTGGTGCGTCCACATTTGAAGAAAAAAGTTACAATAAATACACGTTTGCAGCGCGCGTACTGCACGCGAGCGGTTCGCGATCGGAGCGCGATGCACAATTTCATCCTTACAGGCACAGCGCCACCTATCGGCGTAATTACCAAACTTTATGATTAGACAAATGATATGCTGAGAGCCTTCGCGCGGCGGCAAACATGAACGCGACGGAGCAACTCTAATATTGTCAACAATATAGACTTGTGAATTTATAGAACTCTACTTCATTTAAACATAATTTTATTAAATTTTCAAGTTATTTTCCATATGTAAGTCTGTAAGGTATTTATAAGAGATACAACGGATAATGGTTCCGCCGGATACCGGAACCTGGATATCCGGCATGGTCATTGGCTGTATAGCCCGCTGCATAATGAGCTATCTCTTAAATCGTGTTAGCTTGCGCGGCCTTCCGTAAAAACCTTCGTTTTTTTATTCAGTTTTAAATGGGTGAAATTCAAATCCACACGTACAAAGCCGCGTTGCAGTCCTAGTTATTTGAAATTGTACATCATCATTTCAGCCAGAATACGTCCACTGCTGGACATAGGCCTCCCAAACGCTGACTCTACGCCTACTTTAAAATACGTCTTTTGCTCAAATTTTACTGATTTAATTTCTATAGCTTTCCCTTTAAAGAAAATTCTGACCACGCCCCGGCCTGTCAAATGTCAAAAATCATTACATTGCAGCATCACATTTACAGCTTAAATTCACACCAGTAGTTTAACTATCATTTTACGATCTTTTGTAATAATATTTGAAGCTTCATGTTCTTGTACATTGTGGCTAAACAAGTTTTAAAACAGTTTTCCCACGCGTAACGTCTTTGTAGAAATCGTAAACGCTCAACGAATGCTATATTGTACATGCAATAAAAAGGAATATGAGAAACTTCGAAAATGACGCAAACGTGTTAAGGTATACAAAAGCTGCCAGTATGTTCAAGGTTTATGCGCTCCCCGTGCCTGCCAGTAGCGCCGCCGTTTATGGTTTTTTGTCTCTAATGCAGCGGGGGTCGCCCGGCTATGCGGAGTCTATGTGTGAGAGAGACGCACTTGGATATACTGTGTTAACTTATCCTAATGTGAACATTACTAAAGCCGCTGTGATCGAATGCGTGCGTCTGGTGGTCGGAAATTTATCGAAGGCATTATTTTGTTCTTATTGTAAGAATGGCGATTTTTATAATATTTTGTTTATCGTTAATATCAGTCGTAAATTAAAAGCAGAATGCCTTAAAGGGCTCGTAAACGGGCTAGTTATTCGACAATTTATTGCTGCAATTCAGGCTATTCCCTCATCCCCATCCCATCCCCATTCCCCATCCTCCCTAGACTGGCAACGCATTGGCAGCACCTCTGGTGTTGCAGATGTCCATGGGCGGCGGTGACCACTTTCCATCAGGTGGGCCGTCAGCTCGTTTTTCAGTCAATTAACATAAAAAAAACCTCAAAAAGATTACATATTACATCTCTAATGGGGACAAAAAGTTAGAATGTAAGCTTTTGAGGCCAGCATTTGCAGCAATATATTGCCGAAAAACTAGCGCGTTTACGAGCCCTTTAAGGCATTCCGCTTTTAATTTACGACTGATATTAACGATAAACGAAATATTATCAAAATCATCATACCGATCATCATCATACAGAGTGTATACCGCAACGCTGACTGTCATACTTTTTATATGGCCGTCAGCGCTCTTTTTACATTAGGCTAAGTATACAAAATATATGGCGCTTAAACGAAATTTGCAATAAAAAATGCAAAATAAAAATTACATAAATTCAGAACTAAAAAACAATATTTATTTTTCACTTATTATGACTCTTAATAAAAAAAGGAACAGTCAAATTATTCAAATTTTCAAAATACAGTTCTATTCATTTGTAACCCTTATCTAAGTCAAAGGAAAATACAGTGTGTACCGAGTCCCTGGGTGGTCCGTTGTTGACATTATTTTATTTAAACGTACTAATTTTTCGTCACGGACCGATATTCCCGTAAAAGCGTTTGCTTACTGCGTTACGCATTCTTGTTTCAAGGGGTGAACATGATAAACAAGATGTTTATACTGTTTTGATATGAGAAGTCTTTCTTTACGAGAACTTCTTAACTTCTGAGAAAACAATGTCTTTCTAGAAAAATTATCGGAGCTTGCAATTTTCGTAGCTCTATGGCGCCAGTATATAAGGAAACAATTATCACTATATAGGTATGTATCAATATCAATACAATACATTCTGCAGTACCGTGACTCACTTATAGACAACGCACAGCCTTAACGGGTGGTCCTAGAGGTTTGAAATTTGGAGGAGACATGCCTCGAGTATCCCGGAGGTGCACTAAGGAGGGATTTTTTGAATTTCCATCCCTAAAGGTATGAAAAGAGGTGATGTAGATTGTATGGAAAATACCGCGGGCAAAGCGAAGGCGTGTCCACTAGTAATATTATAAATGCGAAAGTTTGTGTGTGCGAGTTAGTACCTATGTTTGTTACTCCTTCACGCATCAACGGCTTGACGGATTTGGATGACATTTGGAATGGAGATAGCTTATACCACGGATTAACAGGTGGAATACTTTTCATTCTAATACCACGCGAACAAAACCGGGCATGGTGAATGTTAAATAAATATCTAGAAGAAGTTTATTCAATAGTTAATTGTAAATATAAAATAGTAGTGGACCCACCAAAGCGTCGGTATTTTCCATACAGACTTTATCACCCCTTTTCACCCCTTTAGGGATGGAATTACAAAATTTCCCTCCTTAGTGCACTTCTAGGGTACTCGAGGAATGTCTCCTCCAAATTTCAAACCTCTAGGACCACCCGTTTAGGCTGTGCGTTGTCTATAAGTGAGTCACGGTACTGTTTTATATATACATATACTTAGATGCATTAATGAATACATTAGTTATTATTGTATTATTGTTAGCGATCAGCTGCACTTAACTACGCCCTTCGAAATCACTCTTTTATCGGTCACTTTTTCAACCTAAAGAAAATTTGCCACTTCTTATTCATTTCACTTTTCGGTAAAGTGTCCCGAAATGTAAAGGTCTTATACACAAAATTGTATAAACGGGTATAATCTGCCGCTAAGTGAAAACCCGCATAACGCCGTGACGCGGTAAACGGTCCTTTTGTACGTCTGTCTAGAGAAACTGGATATGACAGTGTAGAGAAATATCATAAAAAACATGACGCCACGCTCACATGATCTCACGAAACTTCGCTGAACCGGTGTTCTTCCGATCTCAAACTAATCTAAGATCATATATTTTTGAAAAAATAAAAAGTAGTAATTTTTTTTTTTTTATCTCAATTGACTGACAAGCGAGCTGACGGCCCACCTGATGGAAAGTTGTCACCGCCACCCATGGACATCTGCAACACCAGAGGTGCTGCAAATGCGTTACCAGTCTAGGGAGGATGGGGAGTGGGGATGGGATAGGGATGACGGAATAGGCCTGGAGTGGAGGAGTGACGAGATCCGGTCACTCACCGTACGAAACGCAATAGCAAGCTATTACTTTACGCCGATATTCTGTAAGAGTGTGGTACTACCCCGGTCCAGCCGGCCCATTCGAACAGTATTCATCTAGTGAGGATTATTGTTTGGCTCTACCACTACAAAAAGTGTTGATAGTAGGACCTCTTGATTTAACGGTACGATCTCTTTTATAGATACTCTAACTACTAATGGTATTTTTAAACTTTCGCGATAACTATACATATATATACTTAACACGAAACTTAAACAATGGAACGAACTACATAACCCAAAGATTGTTGAAACTGATAGCCATTATTATCCCAGAATAGTTCGTAAAGCAATCGAAGCCATGAAGTATCGCTTCAAGTTATCCTCAGCGTGGAATCCAGTGATAAATAAATGTGAATCGCAAGTTCTGGTATCGGACAACCTGTTTAATTCGAGATATTCGTTAGAAGAATAGGTTAATGCGACTATTGATGGATTATGAAATTAAAGATTCGTATGGAGTTTACTTTAAAAACACTGTTTTGATACAAAACAAGACAAGAGCGGAAGACACAATAATAAATAATGCAAACCGGATATATTATGATTGACATCTTTCATATTCAACTGACAGCTGAAACTAGCTTCCTGTTGTTTTGAGTTTAAACACAACCAAGTTGATACTCTTAGTGTAGTGTGTCGGCTCCTTAAGAACAGAGAAAAAAAGGGTAGTTTAGAGTTTTCTGAATTATCCAAAACAAAGATGACGCCGCTGCCCTAGTCTAGCCGTGACCATGAAAACAATTCACCGACAGTTGGCGTTACGTAATTTGAGGTACGCTTGATTGTGGCAATTTTAGATTGACAGTCTATCTTTATTCCCCCATATTATTGCGTAGCGTATCCAGTGATTGTACATCCGAGCCCATAACAGCGAGTTCTCATTACAAGCAATGACTACACTTTCTACGACTACATTATGTACGACAACGACATCAATCTAGTCGTATCATCGTACGACAAGACATTGTCGACCTACCAGCTTAGTAAGAGCGTTTGGTCACAAATATGTAATTCGAGCGAACCTGAGCCCACACGTGAAATTCTGATTCACATTTACAAAACCGGTCAAGAGCATGTCGGTCCATGCTCAGTGTGGGGTTCCGTAGCCGTTATAAATAGTTTACTATTCAAATTGATTGGGTGCTCCTTTTGACGATTTTTAGTAGGTATAAACAGCTACTAACTTAGAATGCTCTTCCTTGGTATAAGTATATCTTCCTAACTTAGAATGCTCTCCCTTGTTATAAGTATACCGTTCTAACTTAGAATGCTCTCCCTTGGTATAAGTATATCTTCGTAACATAGAATGCTCTCCCTTGGTATAAGTATATCTTCCTAACTTAGAATACTCTCCTTTGGTATACGTACATCTTCTTAACTTAGAATGCTCTCCCTTGATAAAAGTACATCTGTCTAACTTATAATGCTCTCCCTGGGTATAAGTACATCTTCCTAACTTAGAATGCTCTCCCCTGGTCTACATACATCTTCCTACTTTAGAATACTTTCCCTTGATATACATACGTCTTTCTAGCTTAGCATGCTCTCCCCTGGTCTACATACATCTTCCTAGTTTAGAATACTTTCCCTTTGTATACATACATCTTTCTAGCTTAGCATGCTCTTCCCTGGTCTACATACATCTTCCTAGTTTAGAATACTTTCCCTTTGTATACATACATCTTTCTAGCTTAGCATGCTCTCCCCTGCACGTCTAAGCACGACCTGTCCGCGAGTCGTTTGTCGCTTAGTGCATCCCTTACATACTTAACTAGTTTGACAGAGACGCACTGAGCGACAAACGACTCGCGGGCATGTCGTGCTAGCCCCCCTGGTCTACATACATCTTCCTAGTTTAGAATACTTTCCCTCTGTATACATACGTCTTTCTAGCTTAGCATGTTCTCCGTAGATCAATATGCATCTTTATTTTCATGCAAGCTCGTCGCTTATATGTACTTAATAATCTGGCCCTATTCACTATAGTTTAAAAAAAAATCCTCCTCTGCTGCACTGGGAGTGAAGAAATAGCATAGAATGCGTGCATGCGTGTGGCATGTCGTAAAAGTCGACTAAGGGACGGGTCCTCTCCAACATGGTGGACTATCTGTATGGGCGATGGGCTGATCACCTGTCACCATACGGTTCATCATACCATCTTAGGACTAATTCATCGAACGTGACCACAAGTAGTCTTGTGGCTCTGCCCACCCCACCCCCTGTATATAATTTATTTTTTATTAGTTTTACCAATACATCTATGAAATCTGTTATAAGTTGGGTTAATAACTAAATACCTATAAATTAAGTGGCCTCTCAGACTAAATCAATTAAGGCCGACCAATAACTTGAAATAGTTCATGATTGTTCGAGCACAAATTCTAAAGCTGAGGCAAAGTTAAAATACCAAGTAGCAGGTGAATGAGTACTTAATGGTTAGTTAGATAGACTAGCTGTTTCTCGTGGCTTCACCTGCATAGATTTACCTATACATATAATTAAATCTTAAGAGGAGTGTGAACCTACGGCTGTTCATACAAAAGGCGATAACGAATCCACCCCTTAAATGTTAACCGATGTTGAGCAATTTTTGATAGCTTGTCAGTCAGAAACAAAATCTAGGTCAAAACGTTTTGGTAATCAGGGGACAATCTTTACACAAATCAATAGCTAGTCCCAAAGTAAGCTCTATACGCTTGTGTTATGGGTACTAGACGACGATATACATACTGATATAGATAAATAAATACTTAAATACATAGGAAACAACCAAGACTCAGGAACAAACATTCGCGCTCATCACACGAATATTTGCCCGTACTGGGGATCGAACCTGGGACGTCTAGTTTCGGAGGCAGGGTCACTACCAACTAGGCTTACCGCGTAGTCGTAAATAAGTCACATCTCTGCTGAAAAAAAATACCTAGATTCATTCATCTCATGATATCCGAAAATCTCTAGCGCGTTGTCGTGCCCTGAAACCCTTAGGCTTTACCACAGTCAGTAAAAATCCAAATCACAACACGTCGAAGGGTAAAACCATAAAAAAACCGACTTCAAAAACCCTTTAAAAAGTAAGAAATAATGCCCTTCGTAAGTAAATTAGCTAGAAACTTCAGATATATTGTTGATTAAGTTATACATTAAATACATCGAAATCGGTGTCAAGTAAATGTATGAGGGTTGGATTACTTAATTTTCTTTCCACCGACTTCGATATATTTAATGTATCACTTAATCAACAATATATCTGAAGTTTCTAGCTAATTTACTTACGAAGGGGATTATTTCTTACTTTTTAAAGGGTTTTTGAAGTCGGTTATTTTATTTGTTAAATTTAATTTTTTCACTTTTTTTATTGATTATCATATGTGATTTAACGACACACATTTACTACATCAAGTATCAATAGTATAATGCCAATTGCTCATCACCCTTTATAAAATGTTGCTATCTAAGATGCAAGGACGTCAATCGTTGAGGAGTTCTCCTGGTTCTTGATCACCGGTTCTATTTTACCACTTGAATTTTTACGAGCATAAGTTGCTTCCCGACCTTATACAGAAATCTAATAGCTACCTACCCGTGAAATACTTATAATTGAAGAGTTCCGGTGGTCACCCGTGGTCTTCATCATCAGTTCCACTTCACCAAATAATGTTTTTAATACGTAACTGCTTGAGTCATGAAAGAAAATATCAAAATTTCTATATGCGGGCCTATAATATTTGAGGAGTTCCTTCGATTCCTCATCAGACCTCGACTTTGATCACAACGGGACCAACTTGAAGAAATACCCTATCGATTACAAAAAGAATCATCCAAATCGGTCCAGCCATCTCCGAGTAATCGGTGTACATACATATAAAAAAAAATACGCGTCGAATTGAGAACCTCCTCCTTCGGATTTTTTGAAGTCGGTTCAAAATTCAAAGCTTTTTAGCGGCATTTTAAAAAAACCAGCGGCACTACAAAGCTCCATTATACGAAGTAACAACAGATAACTCCGTCAAATTAATCAAGTCAATCATAATGTGGTGATGTAGTTTAATCAGGTTTTTACTAACTGTGCCCGTGACTTCGTCTTCTAATGCTAGTCAATGATATATTTCATGGGTCATACACACTTCTAGAAACAAAAATTGTCCCTCCTGTGACCAAAAGTTAACGAAAAGGACTGCTTAATTGTATGTTTTCTTCGTGTTAGGCCACAACTAGACCTGATGTCCTCGATGCGGATATAGTCCAAACAAAAAAATCAGGTCTCAGGGTCCTTAACTTTCGGGAACAGGAGGGGACATTTCTGAACCTAAACGTGTGTATGACCCTTATATGGAGAAATTGACACTAATTCCTCCGTCCGTTAAATTTTGCAGTACTATTCCAAATGTGCCAATTAGCACGTTGTGGATTATTTGACAACTATCACCCATTACAATATTAAAATTAAAAGCACTTGTCAATTTAATATCTAATTATCCAATTATTACCATTTATGTAAATTTATTTACTCCTCTGCTGCACTGGGAGTGAAGAAATAGCATAGAATGCGTGCAGATGCTTATCATCCTGGCATGTCGTAAAAGTCGACTCAGGGACGGGTCCTCTCCAACATGGTGGACTATCTGTATGGGCGATGGGCTGATCACCTGTCACCATACGGTTCATCATACCATCTTAGGACTAATTAATCGAACGTGGCCACAAATAGTCTTGTGGCTCTGCCCACCCCATTAGGGATTTCGGGCGTGATAATATGTATGTATGTATGTATGTATGTATGTATGTAAATTTAAAAAACTTTATTAATTATGATTCATTTTGTTCTATTTTATCTTGTTATTTTATTATGTTGTTGCCCTCTGACATTAATGAAACCTTAATAATTGTTATTGTGTTTAGCTTTAGTTATATTATTAATTTATTAGTATTTAATTAAATTGTGTAAGTTTTAGCAGCAGTCTTACTGTAAACTAAATAGTCAATGTTATGTACTCCGTAATTGTCGTGTATATCAGAAATGTGTCCTATATAGTAATGATTATTGTAACTGTTTTAATATATGTGATGTGGATGTACTTATTCAATAAATAAATATCACCCATTATGCATTTAAACCCTATATCTACCATATAAATATACAGCCCTGCAGATAATTAAAATATAGGCATTTTAGGCTATCAGAAATCATGTCGTAATGATTTTAATCAATTGAAATCATAATTAAAACGACAAATGTTTTCTAACAAAATTAATCTTACCAGCAATGTATAACAAATATTTGACATTTTCGCCGTGTGCAGTCGGAACAATTCGTTGACATTTATTAAATTTGAAAACCCATGGATTATGAATCATATGTCTAAATTACTATATCTCCGAACTAGAGGACTTTGAAACATTAGGACCGCTTGGTAATAACCGGGGATACTCTAAGGAACCATTTAACCTAGATTAATCGTATTTAACCTTAATTAATTTCTTTGTTTCAATTATTATTTTTATTATGATGACCCTCAGAGGCTTTATACATCTCTAAGTAGCTTAACTTGTCCAGACGCGGAGACTATACATCTCCCTTATTAGTTATTTATTATAATTAATTTTTACCTATTAGGATTGTTTGCTGCCCTTTTCATGTGTTAGTTTTAGTTGAAACTCTACTGTGAAAGTTGGAAAAAAAAGACTTACTGCTGAGTTTCTTGCGGCGTTTCTTCTCAGCAGATGTCACCTTTCGTAGCGCTGGTAGCTTCAGACATGTAAAAGAGCCCATGTGGCCTACTCGCAAAATAAATATTTTCATTTTCCATTTTAATTATTTTATCCAGTTTCAGGGACGCCTTGTAAACAGACAAACAGGTATGAAATGCAAAAAGTATTGGTATGTGTTGTATTGCTCATTCTGAAGCAAAGCAAAAGCATTTCATCATCATTTCGCATTTCGGCATTTTTTCATTATTATCTTCAATGTAACAACAGACTTTTACACTTTAAGGGGACTGTGAGCCAACGGCAAAAATCACCCTTTTCATACGAAAGGTGGTAATGATTTCCACCCCTTAAATGTTAACCGATTGTGACCAATTTTTAAAAGGTTGTCAGTCAGAATAAAATCTAGGTTAGTACGTTTTTTAAATATTTATTAAAGATCAATAAAGTCAAATAATCGCCGAAATTTCATTCGTATGATAATACTGAAACAGCAATAAAACTGCATTTATTGATATAGTGAAAAAAAACCAAAACGTATAGACCTAGATTTTGTTCTGACTGAAAACCTATTAAAAATTGGTCAACATCGGTTAACATTTAAGTGGTGGATTCGTTATAGCCTGTTGTATGAAAAGCCGTACGTTCACACTCCTCTTAAAGTCGCCAAATTTAAAATTAGAAACGTCAAACTCGAATTTGACACCTTGGAGCTATACAAAATCGAGTTTGACGTTACTTATTTTAAGTGTAGGCAATTTTAAATTAAGCGGACACTGTTCCGAATTGGACTTAGTGTCACATTGTAAGAATGATAAAAGAAGTTAAGGCATTTTTTTGCATACAAAAAGTAGGTATTATCTAACGACAGCCATACAACTTCATTAAGACAGTCAATAAATCCAACATTATGTTGTATGCTAATATATTTTCGCACGTCCATACAAAACCTGTTTCGTTATCTACTAATAATAAATCATTCTGTGTGTTACTTAAGGCTTCCTCGAAAATAAAGCGTTTGTTTGTATCGGAATATCCCTAATCTTTACGACATATATAATTTAGATTTAGAAAGGAACAATTTCAGAAGTTAGTTTTATGACTACAACCAGGTTTTGCCTAGAAGTTGGTTGTCGTATATTCCACCGAGAACTTTAAATGTTTCGGAAATAAAAAGTATCCTATTATGTATATATACTAGCTTTTAACTGCAACTTCGTCTGCGCGGAAATGTATCTTAAAATATAACGAATTTTCATGGTACTAATTCTTAAATTTCGAATTTTCTCCCTCAAATTACGTGCACGTCCATTTTCCAGCCCGTATTTCACTCTTTTATACTTTCTTTTGTCACCCACATCGGTCCAGCCGTTTACGCATGATTAAGGTATAAACATCCAAATAAAATAACAAGTAATACACACAAAACACGGACAACACATATTATAAAATGTATTTGGTATGTTCATCTAAGTAACAGTACTAGTGGCTCCGTGAGATGTAGACCTCGCGTCAAACTTTGCGGTTGGGATACTGACATTCCCATACATCGATATAGTTCACGGTCAGTTTACCAACACCACAATAGTAGTTTATGCAACGGTTGCATAATGATAGGCCTTAAAACACTAGTGCGGTTTTATGAAACGAGATTTTAGCGAGTTTCATAATAAGATCGCACGTGTGTTTTAAGGCCAAATTATGCAGAGTTGCATACATAACTTTATCTACACACATATTATAAATCCTCCATGATGGGTTCAGAAACAATATTTTCTGGCAACAAGTTATTTGTTGCAATCGTGGCTGCATATTTCCGATATCCGGCGCATTTTCACATCACACACACTCCGAGAAGACTACTTACTATTCATATTTTCAACTAAAATGTAAATTACACATGAACTTTTTCTATTCAATTCAACAAAATTCTACTTTGGTTCAGCAAAACGTCAACGCGGCGCGGCACGTCAATAATAGCGGCCGTCCGTCAAGACCATTTTTTTTTTAAATCATAGACAAACGGATGAAGTCTCTATTCTCACGTCACTCGAGATCAAATATTGTGCAGTTTATATTAAAAAAACATACTGAATTGACGTTTCGTATCAATAACTGTTTTAATATCTATGGATACTAGAATAGAGACCCACTTGAGTTTGACAGCTGTTCCAAATTTAATCTCATTTCTTTACTAAAAACGATAAAGAATTCATGTTATTTCTTCATCGCAGCATTGGTTTTTCCTAATTGGTTGTCAAAATGGTGTTCATTTCCTATGGTTTTTGATTAACCAATGGAGGTTTTATGATATGGGTGTAGATAAATAATGTTGCGATCGCAAAAACCCCCATAAAAAATTTCATATAATGCCCACAAATTTTACGGGAATCGGTTGAGAAATGCGAACTGTAGAGGAGAGCAAATGGACATCCGATGGACATACGAATGTATTTTTGCCCATTTTTGCTTCGCTCGCTCGGTCAATAAATATTAGTGTGTAGTATGTTTGTATGTTTTTATAGCGCTTCGTGAGCCCAGACGGTGCTGGCTGCACATCAGCACTGCAGGTTTCTTACAGCATTATGCTGAGCCAGTGTCCCATTCACTGCCGCAAGGAGACAAACCTCCACTGTGTTCTTGTGTTTTTGAATTAATTTTGTTTGTATATACAACAACATACTGGTTAAAACAAAATTAATTCAAAAACACAAGAACACAGTGGAGGTTTGTCTCCTTGCGGCAGTGAACGGGACACTGGCTCAGCATAATGCTGTAAGACACCTGCAGTGCTGATGAAATAAATATATATATATATATTTATTTCATTCTTTCAAATCATCACTAAATTCAAATTTATAACATTAGAAAGATAGGATTAAAGTAGGCAAAGTCACGGCGTACACTATGTAGCTCCAAATAAATAATGGTCATTACCGAACAAGCTACAGGCCAATAACCGGCGCCCACGCACAAACTCGCACATTAGTATTAATAGCTGACAAAGAATACCGAAATATTACCGGTTTCCAAAACGGAATGGGTGCGTTGAAATAATTAAATTAATATCTATTTAGCTGCTTGGATGCTCAGGGTGTTCCACATAACATACATACATACATAACACGCCCGAAATCCCTAATGGGGTGGGCAGAGCCACAAGACTACTTGTGGCCACGTTCGATTAATTACTCCTAAGATGGTATGATGAACCGTATGGTGACAGGTGATCGGCCCATCGCCCATACAGATAGTCCACCATGTTGGAGAGGACCCGTCCCTTAGTCGACTTTTACGACATGCCAGGATGATATGCGTCTGCACGCATTCTATGCTATTTCTTCACTCCCAGTGCAGCAGAGGAGGAAGTTCCAGATAAATACGGATATAACACATAACCTTTTTTGCTGTTGCTTAGTCGGGTAAAAAAATACCCGAGTGTGTGACTTACCAAAAAGCAGTCGTTAATGTCAAAAAGGAGAACTTCCTATTTACAATGAATATGTGATAAAAACGCTTACTTCTTCCATTTTAAAGTTCCGAAAATGCCTATTTTCATGCTCAAATATCAAGCTATCCACAAAATTTCATCGAAATCTGTACAGTTGTTTAGCCGTAAAAACAGAAAAAACATAAAGACTATGGATGGGAAGGTAGAGAAATCTTTAACACTACAAATTTCACCAGCGCTCCATATTTTTTTTTGCCATATAATCGGATCTCCAATCTGCAACGCAAAAACTGACATAAGTACGTTCAAATAAAAGAAATATTAATAAGATAAACAAAAAACTCGACGCTTAAACCTCTAAAAAAAGAGAAACAAGAATTTGACTCTGCCGTGCCCATTGCCTGTGGGGTCAATATGGAAATAATAGTCCGTGACTTCGAATAGCTATTACTAACAGCGCCAGGTAAAGTGTGTAGTTTTCGCCCGCTGCTTTAGTTAAAAAACTAAACCAATATTATTATCAATACATATAAAACAGTACCGTGACTCACTTATAGACAACCCACAGCCTAAACGGGTGGTCCTAGAGGTTTGAAATTTGGAGGATATTCATCGAGTACCCTAGAGGTGCACTAAGGAGGGATTTTATGAAATTCCATCCATAATGGGGTGAAAAGAGGTGATAGAGATTGTATGGATACCGCGGGCGAAGCTATGGCGGGTCCACTAGTTAACTTATAAACAAATAAGAAAAAGATTTTATGGAGAGTCACCGATTGCTATTTCCATAACGATTACGTAACATACAGAAATAATCACATAAATACATACTCGCGAAAAACATAACCCTCCTTTTTGCTTTGCAGCTAACTTCTTTTTAACAGTGCAGGCGACTAAGGAGCTCACATTCATTACAACTTTAAGCCATCACTTAATAACCATAACAATATATCATTTACAAACTAAAACGGCATTTATATATCAAAAAGCTCAAGTATTGTATAATTATAATTTCAAATGAGACACTTGACATACGCGTATATGTTCAAAAGACAAAAGAATTTACAATCGAATATTATGAAATGAAAATGTATGACTGCTAAATCTTGAATTTACTATGTAATGGTGGGCATAAAAGTGTTATTAGATATAAATTGATTTCAATAGTTCATGACTGGACAGTAGACAGGATACATAATCGGTAGGAATTGTCTTGGATACCAATGTTTGAGTTTACACTCAATAATTGGATATTGGAAAATAGTCGTTCGGCCATGCCGTCTCAAGGTTCATTTCGCCAATACATATTTTAAATCAGTAATATCTAGATTTGTGACCAAATTGAGCAGTTTCCAGCGCTTTACTTCAAAAGCACATGCGTTGGAATCGAATCCAATCGATCGATGAGCGGAGTATAATAATATCATTTTTTATTATTTTTTATTAGGGTTATATCACACTTCAAGAAGCAGTCACACGTATTTGGCCCAAGAGAAGAAAGGAAAGGAATAATTTTTCTAGGATATGATAGCTATTTTTATCTTGATATTAAATGCGATAACACATGACAAAACACCGTAAAAAGTGGCCGCTATTTTCTTAAAACCGTAAACGGAGAAAAGTATGAATAGAAAGTTATGTTACAAAGCATATAAATTGTGTATTAAGATGCGTAACCACTTATATGGCTTCGATTTTAATAGAATACATTAGAATTTTTAATTCCCAAGATAAAATACATTATAAATTGCACATGTCAAGATACATGGATCTAAACTGAGATTGTCAGTAATTTAATTAAAATACAATGTAAATAGAATAAAATTACAAGTTCAACAGAATTAATACTTATGTCATACAAGTTACAGATTAGTTTAAAAATGGTATCTCCATAAAGAATCGTCCTTATAAAATAACAATACACGGGAAAAATTATAATTTAGTTACATACTATGTCAAAAACAAAATATACAATATAATCGGAATTTAAAGTCAAATAGGTTAAAATCTAAATTTTTATGTCCATAAGCCAATTTACCGACATTAATAAAACACTTTAGTTTAATAGAAAACACGGTTACAGTGATGAGGGCGCCACTGGAAGGTGGGCGTCCTCTTAAAAATATGCTGGTTAAAATATTGTGTGCGTGACAGTACACTGAGGTCTCCCACACTTACGGCCGATCCATCATATCATTATCACGCATGCCGAGCATATATTATACATTATAATTATATTGTTAAGCTATATTAACATAGCGTAGGTAGCTGTGTCGTTCGGTGTATTTTTATTTGTTTTTATAACGTTGATTTTTGACCGGTTGGGCTCGGCCTCTCATAGTATGACGGCTTAATGGCGCAGTGGTAACGCCTACAGTGCCGGATGTGGCGGGTTTGAGTCCCGCTGGATGCAAACTTTATATGATAAGCACGAGTCTTGGATATCTTCTGTCTATCTGAATTATGCGATCGATTACACAAACGCGATTCTTCCTATTCGTGAGTGGATACAATATGGATTCAACACAACTGCAGTTTACTACATTCGTGATTCTACACAGCCGTTATTTTAACGCAATCGGGATTCTTTCTATTCGTGATTCTACACAATATGGATTCCACACAACTGCAGTTTACTACATTCGTGATTCTACATAGCCTTTATTTTAACGCAATCGAGATTCTTCCTATTCGTTATTCTACACAATATGGATTCCACACAACGGCAGTTTACTACATTCGTGATTCTACACAGCCGTTATTTTAACGCAATCGAGATTCTTCCTATTCGTTATTCTACACAATATGGATTCCACACAACGGCAGTTTACTACATTCGTGATTCTACATAGCCGTTATTTTAACGCAATCGGGATTCTTCCTATTCGTGATTCTACACAATATGGATTCCACAGAACTGCAGTTTACTACATTCGTGATTTTACACAGCCGTTATCTTAACGCAATCGGGATTCTTCCTACTCGTGATTCTACACAATATGGATTCCACACAACTGCAGTTTACTACATTCGTAATTCTACACAGCCGTTATTTTAACGCAATCGGGATTCTTCCTATTCGTGATGCCACACAATATGGATTCCACACAACTGCAGTTTACTGCATTCGTTGATTCTGCACAGCCGTTATTCTAACGCAATAATTCTTAGCATTTCATTCAACAATTGGGTATTAATCGGGAACTTACCATTATGAGTATGAGATATGCAAACTCCTTGGTTGAAATACTTGATAAGATTAATATATATATTTCTCCAAAACCATACGGGGTGCACTAAGGAAGGGTTTAATGGAATTCCATCCCTAACGGGTCATAAATAAAGTACTTCACACTAATTTCATGACTGTTTGACCCCTCCCCCGTCCTTATCACAGTTGGTCACATTTTTGTGTGATGTCACATATTTTGCAATTTTACATCTAGAAATTCTAAAATTAAAACAGCAGTTCCGAAATTAGGTTTATTTGTATTTAAATTATTTTTTAATATAATCAACATCAAATGAAACATTTGTAAAAACGAGACCCGCGCGTTACACTAGTAGAGAGAGTGTGAATTCGCCAACAAAACAATTTAAACCTTATATCCTTACATATAGAGTTGGAAATATTTTCAAGTTTTTCGTTAATAGTTCAATTTTGGCATTTTAGCACTTAGATGTATTAGAATTTGAAATGTGACATCACAAAACTTATGACCCCCTCCCACCCCTTGTCACACAATGTCACACTTCGTCGACCCCCCCCCCCCCATAAGGTGTGACGTACTTTATGGATGACCCCTAAAGGGATGAAAAGGAATGGTAAAGTTTGTATGCAAAATACTGCCGCGAAGCTTTGGCGGGTCCACTAATTTTGAGCCCGGTAATCCTAGTTTTGGCAGTTAAGTGTTATTGATACACCATGACGTAACAGTATTAGTCACCCCATCCAGTGAACGTTAAGATACGTCGTTGCGGAAGCTATAAACTACATACACTCGCTTTGTCCGAATTTTAGGAACCACCGCCATGCATGCCTAATAGTATAGTGAGTGTGGCATGTATTGGTCACTGTGGGAATAAAAAAAAAAAAAAACTTTAAACACTTTTACAGTTTGAAATGTTCACACACCACAATGATATAATATGTTTTAAAAACGAACGGTTGAAAGTAAGAATGGCGTTATTGTTAGAATTAAAATATAGCTCAATTGACCGAGCGAGCGCGAAACGCGTTTCAGCTTGGGCAAAAATGCTTTCGATGATCGGCGGATGTCCGGCTGTTTTCCTCTACAGCAAATATAAGATAGACCGTCTTATCTCTAAGTGCATCTCTCTCACACTAGTGCCGACGAAAGAGATAATCATAGAGATAAACGGGTTTAATTTATCTTTGTGGCATGCATGTTAGGGCTTCTGGTCGCATTTCTCAACCGATTTTCGTGAAATTTTGAGACCAGGTTTGAGAATTATATGGTTCTTTTCGCCGATTCAGTTTTTCGATATTTTTCAAAATGGTTGAGATATGAGGGTGATGAATAAAACAACAAACAAACAATAAAAACCTATATATTGAAATACAAAAAAAATTTAGTGACTGTTTTTGACAGTATGACACGCATGACAAATATTGTACTGTTATATAAGTATAAGTATTCATGTAGTAACCATAGCACAGGGAATCCTGGTTATCTACACATACATACATACATACATAGCATCACGCCCGAAATCCCTCATAAATCATTGGGTTATCTATGTGTGTAAATTACTAAAGTATTTTAGATATTATGTATTTTTCTATCACGTGACTATGGGAGTTCCAGACCTTTGGAAGGCGTACATGGGGCCGAAACCAACACGCAGAAGCCCTTAAGACAACTTAAATTTGAATGTGATGTGACAGCAGCCGGCGATTAACCCTGAGTTCATACTATAGAAGTGTGCACGCACGGACAACCACCGGTTTTTGTAGGACTATAGTAAGGAAATGGTTATAAAACTAACTAGATTATGTGGATCAAATGCTGTGGATTGGCTAACTGGGCTATAGAAGCGAAAATGGCGTCTGGTCATCGTCTTTATAAAAACGAATAAAATGGCAAGCGAGCCACCACCGAAAAATATTATTATTATTATATAAACGAAATTTCAACCAATATATTCTAAAAACGCGTATGGTACTATTTAAATAAGTAAACCATTCGGCCATCCTCGGTTATTAATAGTAATAATAATAATTAAATTGATTTATTCAGACAACTAGATCCATAATTGTATTAGTAATTAACTTATAACTATGTTATTGTCGGTATCTCTCGTTTTTCACATAGAGTATATCAAATTACAGATATGACCTTTAAATATATTATTCATTATCTTATTAAACACAATACAACAGAAGAATATGAGCTACAAAACCTCCTAATGACTTAAAAGTATATGAAAAGCAATGAAATAAATAAATAAATAAAACAACAACCAAACAATAGAAACCTTTATATTGAAATACAAAAAATAATTAGTGACTATTTTTTGACAGTATGACACGCATGACAAATATCGTACTTTTACCTTACGTCAAACAGAATTGATTAATTAAGAATCATGAATATTTTTTTTATGTTATAGGTACATTTATATACACTTTAAATAACGCATGTCCATATCGCGTCTGTAAAGTTCTTAGGTCTACTGGTAAGTAAAGTCATCATGGCAGGTGATATACATTGCGTTTACGATACGTTAAGTTGAATGCTACCTAAAATAAATCGCAGCAATGTAACTTGTGGCATTTTCGTCTCCGATAATAGCCGAGAAAAGTCGAATCGTTAACTGATTTTAATTGTACTGTAACTGTAGCAAAATTGACCAATCCTCGCCAACACCTCTACGTAGCTATTACAGCACATTCCGATTTGCATATTAACATGCCTGCTTCCTCCTGGAGGCTCGTATCGATGCAGTAGGCTTCAAATTATACGTACTTTAGAAACTATATTTATATGTATATATACCTCCTTGACTTACATAACATGCCAATTTGGTAGTCGGTCAATGCAGTTAAAAAACTGAGACGGTAGAGTTTGTTAGAGCCTAGAGCCAGAGCATATAGTTTAAGGGTTGGTGTTACAGCCTATGTATGTATAAACTGTATGTTACATACATACATACACATCACGCCCGAAATCCCTAATGGGGTGGGCAGAGCCACAAGACTACTTGTGGCCGCGCTCGATTAATTAGTCCTAAGATGGTATGGTGAACCGTATGGTGACAGGTGATCAGCCCATCGCCCATTCAGATAGTCCACCATGTCGGAGAGGACCGCTATGAGGACCGCGTATGTTGCTTATTTTAAATTGATTAATTTTTAATTTATTACTTTTGTGCGATCTACTTAAATAATTAGTCTACGCAGAAGTCGCGGGCATCAGCTAGTAATAATAATAAATATGCGCGGACATACAAAAGCATTTTTGCCCAAGCTGAAAAGGAGACGCTTCGCTCGCTCGGTCAATAACTCACATAAATACGAGTTACCGAATCAAGACACTTAATTAACTTAAATAAAATCCAGACAAACCATAAAAATGGCCGGCCCATAAAGTCCGACCAAAATAATTCAGCATTTGGGCCGTTCAATTTTAAATTTATTCGGTCATTTGGCATTATTACGTAAAATTGCGGCCGAAGGGCATTAAAAACTGTTTTAAAGTAAGTATTCGTGTTTAATACTAAGTTGTTGGGAGGTATCTTACTCAATACAATAATAATAATAATAATGACCTCTTTGGGGAAACCGAGGGGTTTGTCTGTGCAATTATGGATGAGGTAGTCAAGACGAACAACTATCGAAATTACATTATGAAGGACGGGACAGTGGACATCTGCACGTGCTTTCGGGTTGTTCGCATCTTGCTAACTCAGAGTACTTGCACAGACACAACCAAGTAGCAAGGATCATCCACCAGCAACTTGCTCTCAGGTACGGCCTTGTGGGCCCTGAAGTGCCGTGCTACAAGTACGTACTGGAGCCAATTCTCGAGAATGGCCGTGCTACGCTCTACTGGGACCGGTCTATCATCACGGACAGGACTATTGTCTACAATAAGCCTGATATCGTGCAGGTGGACCGGTCGGAGCGCCGGGCGATACTCGTTGACATCACCATCCCGCATGATGCTAACTTCGTGAAGGCCGAGAAGGATAAGCTTAGCAAGTACCTTGACTTGGCCCACGAGGTGACCGCCATGCGGGATGTGGATTCAACGATTATCGTCACGATAGTGGTGTCAGTGAACGGACTAATAGCGAAGAGCCTCGACAATCAAGAGGACAACATCTCAAGAGGCTCTCGCTAGATGGTTGGATCAAGGGCCGGATACAGAAGGCGGTACTCCTGGACTCTGCACGCATCGTCAGGAGGTTCCTCTCTCTGCAGCCCTAGCCACCGATCGCCTGGGCCCTGCTCCGCGGTCGGTGATCCACCGTTTTTTATATTTTTTTTATTTTATAATGTTATTTTTATAATATAAAAAATGTAAACAATGAGAAAATAACAAAAATAAATAAAAAATGTGACGACCCACACGGAAAGCACGAAGCCACAGCAAAGTACCAAGGCTTGTCTAAAATTTTACCGCTTCATACAACCGAGATATATTTGAAAATAAATAACAGCTTTGTACATTATAGACATGTAATTGCTTTGATTTGTTTGATGTTAGCAAATTAGTCTTAGTTTTGCAACAGGCCTGGAGGGCCAAACCACCCAGAAATAGGAGCTCCGCGTTAGCGGAGCTCCGTCGACACTGTCTAATTGATTTGAAATAAGAGTGTCGACGGAATAATCAGATTAAAACTTTCGTGAGACATTACTAAGACTAGAAATAAGCACGGCTTTCCTGGACACTTCTAATAACTGTCCAAGGTAACTTTCGGATATTTTATTCATGTTATGGGAACATTTCATACTACTTTTGAGAAAACATGTATTATTCAATAAAAGTAATTGTAATTGCAAAAAGTAATAATCAAACAATAATACGACTCGAGTACGACTCGTTACATCAAAGGACCCGAACGCAGAAAAAGGACTCGAGTCATAGGACTCGAGTCCTTTTTCTCGCGAACTAAGCGAGACTCGCTTAGTTCGCGAGACTTGCTTGGTTGGAAGTTCTGCAATAAAGGGAGACCTATTTACTGAGTCGAGTCGAGTCATTTGAGTTCCGAATCGTAATAAAAGGACTCCCAGAAGTCGAGTCCTTTACAACACTAATCCGAGCACGGGACGTATTTCGCGCGTTTTTCATTTTTTTTTATTCAACCGGCGTACCGACCATCTTACCGGCCAGTAACTTAATTCAAACAATATTTGCATTCGATCTCTTTGGTCGCGGAATACTAAAGGCAAAATAAGGCCGCTTAAATTGATCTTTAATTAAAGTGACGTCTATTTGTAGGTTCACAACTAGTTGAGGGACATTTAACTATTTATCTCTAATCAAATGTTTAAGTAGTATTTGTGAATTCGGCCTTAAAAAGCAATATTCATGTTCCAAATTCAAAATTCATTTCTGCCTTCCGTGAAAATGTCTACTGGGAAAAGAAAAAAAACCGGGCAAGTGCGAGTTAAACCCGCGTGGAGAGGGTTCAGTTCCATACATGATTATCTGAAATTTCCTATGTTACTTTAAATACTTACCATATACTTCTCATAGGTTTTCCTGTAATCTATAGATAAAGAACTATTTATTGTATATTTTTTAAATTGTAGGCCCGGTAGATTCGGAGATAAGGGGGGGAGGGAATGGTCAATTGTCGCCTATTTTCCTAAATAACTTCCAAACCATTTATCTTAAAATTCCAAAACAAAAAACATATTTAAGATCCTCATAATAAGCCCTTTCATTTGATATGTCATATGATATAGTTTGCGTAACTTTATTTTTTATTTTCTAATTTACCCCCCAAAAGTGGCCGCCATGTTTAAAATTAATTTGTTACGTTACGCATCCGTGTTGCGGTCACCGACTTACATATGTATACCAAATTTCAAATCAATCGGTCCAGCATTTTCGGAGAAAATTGGCTGTGACAGACGGACAGACAGACAGACAGACACACGAGTGATCCTATAAGGGTTCCTTTTTTTCTTTTTGAGGTACGGAACTCTAAAAACTGTCGTTTTTTGAATAGATCGCATGAAAATAAATATATTATTTTAAAGTTGTGTGATATTAATACTTGAAAAACACACGGCTTTACTCACGATTTATTGTCAGAAATAGTCCGACATGTTTCGAACTCGATTGGAGTCCTTCTTCAGGGTTTGAGTGCGGTCCCGGTCAGATCAACCCGCGCACTGCTCTGCGAGCTGCGCGTTGCGCCCGCACTGTGTCGGACTATTTCGGAAACATGTCGGACTATTTCTGACAATAAATCGTGAGTAAAGCCGTGTGTTTTTCAAGTATTCATAATGTCTCACGAAAGTTTTAATTTGACTATGGTGTGATATTAATGTATAGCAGTTATTATCGACTCAAACGTTTATTGATACTAGCATAACCATTCTTGCCACTCAGAATTAACCCTTTACCAAATTAAATTCACACAAACAAGGCAATCAAAGCTAAATTGATTATTAAAAAGATACGATAAAGTATATATTTTTTTAAATTATCAAATGATTTTCCCAGGTTAATAAAATGCACACGTAAAACCACCATTGAAAGGCGATTCCAGTTTTACGATTAAAACCGCCATGAACGGGCAGCTATATTGTAATGGCAAATTGGTTTTTCGGTGTGTACCTATTTGAATAAAATATTTTATTGTGATTACCTGGGCAATTCAATTTTGAATTCAACTAAATGCAAGGATTTCTATCAGGAAGACCGAAAAGTATGGAATAGGCTAGTTTCCTGATAAATTATAATTAGTCCGTCATTTACATTATTAAAAAAAAAACTTTATTTTGTCATTTAAACAAAAACTGACGAAGATATAGTGCGTTGAAGTTCCGCGTGACGTCACGACTTTGTACACTTTTTGCCATTAACTGACGTCATCAGCCCCCCGAATTTGATGCGCGTTATCTTTGTTAATTTTGATTGATTTGATAAAGCAAAAAATACATGTTCAATATTTTTTAGTAATATAACCGACGGACTAATTAGAATTATTATTTTTTTACCCAGGAAACATCCCTATTGATGGTTAAGTTCTTCAATTATCTAACGAATTCGCTTTATTTTCCAAATATTAACACGATTGCTTAAGTTCTACTGACAATTTACTACTTTTTACTATTTAATTTTATGCAAATGAGAGAATATTCCTAATTTAAGTATGTTCCTAAAATTTTTGTTACTGTAAAATAGTAATTTAACCCCAAAAATGGCATATTTTTAGGCTCTACCCACACTGTGGTAAAAATATATATATATATATAATATCAAACTAATATCTCCTACTCATCAAACAAATAAAACCAACTTTATGACGCAATTGTTAAACAAAATGTTAATGGAAAAAAGGTCTTACGACCTTTATAAAACGTTGCTGCCGTGAGTTATGCATATGAATGCGTAATTTGGTTTAGGGCTATAAAAGTTTTATTGTTCGGTTTTTATGGATGTTTGATTGGCGTTCTGTCATCTTATCGGTTAGGGTGACCACACGTACAAGGAATAGATAGACATACACATACATACATACATAGCATCACGCCCGAAATCCCTAATGGGGTCGGCAGAGCCACAAGACTACTTGTGGCCACGTTCGATTAATTAGTACTAAGATGTTATGATGAACCGTATGGTGACAGGTGATCAGCCCATCGCCCATACAGATAGTCCACCATGTTGGAGAGGACCCGTCCCTTAGTCGACTTTTACGACATGCCAGGATGATAAGCATCTGCACACATTCTATGCTATTTCTTCACCCCCAGTGCAGCAGAGGAGGACAGACAATACCACTAAAATTATTTTTATTGAGTTCTTATAAAAATAATTCCAATCTCCTAAGCTTCAAGAGGAGTGTGGCTACGGCTTTTCATACAAAAGGCGATAACGATTTCCACCCCTTAAATGTTAACCGATGTTGACCAATGTTTGATAGATTGTCAGTCAGTAAGAACAAAATCTAGGTCTATCTATACGTTTTAGTTTTTTCACTATAATCAATAAATTCAGTGTTATTGTTGTTTTATTATTTTCATCATACCATCTTAGGACTAATTAATCGAACGTGGCCACAAGTAGTCTTGTGGCTCTGCCCACCCCATTAGGGATTTCGGGCGTGATGCTATGTATGTATGTATGTAGTATTCTAATACAAAACTAATTTCAGTGTTTTTTTTTGAGTTTATTGATCTTTAATAAATATTCAAAAAACGTATAGACCTAGATTTTCTTCTTACTGACAATCTATCAAAAACTGGTCAACATCGGTTAACATTTAAGGGATGGAAATTTTTATCGCATTTTGTATGAAAAGGGCGATTTTTGCCGTTGGTTCACAGTCCGCTTAAACACGTCATTAAGGATACGCAACTAGCGTCATGATTGCATGATATTTCCCTTGCAAGGCCTAATTTTTTGACAGATTTAGGCGTTACTCTCAACCATTGTTGACAATAATGGCAGCGGTTAAAACGCTCAAATCTTTACTCAAATGCTACTGCTATAATCAAATACTACTAAGGGAACGTGCAATGTCTCAAAATAAGTAGACATACAAGCGGTTTTTTATTGAATACAGCAGTGAAAAAAAAGTAAAGTCAGAAAAATAAACAATGCATTTATCTTTAAGGGGATAAGAGCATATTGCATTGTTGTGAAAACTGATTTCCGCGTTTCTTTTCGTCCTTTTAAAACTGAGTTATATTAGATTTACAAATATTGGATACGAAAATTATCCTCTTAAAAAACTTAACAATTCTCTTCAGTTTATTCGAATTGTCCTACCTATCTCACAGTCACCCTACATTCCCCGGTGTCCGACCACAGACCTGTCAAAATAAATTACTGCATTAAAATAGATAATACAATTTACACCTTCACCGCAAGCAAAACTACACCTTAACTTAATCGGATATGGTTGAAATCGCATTGGTGAATTTATCTTGTTTAGGTGTAAACATTTTATTTTACCTTTTTAATACATTTATTTATTTGTTAATGGAAAGATCGCATGCTTATAGACAGCCTAAAGGTATTTTCGACAGTATAATATCCTAAAAGGACTATAATTTTGACTGAAAAGGTCAGACTCTCAGAACTCTCAGACTATATTCAAGAACGTTCTAAGTGATATTACTTCTATATTAGAGCGTGATGGCTGCGCCCTACGTACGCGTATGAGAGAACGTACCTATGAGAGAACAACAAATGCGATATGGCAGCTAGATCGCTTATCCTTAGTCAAATAGAGCCGCTGGATGAATTTGTAATGTTTAATTTCAATAAATGTTGTCAAAAATTGGATGTACAGAGACGAAGACCCATAAGAGCCTGGCCACATGACCAAGGTACGGCGCCGTGCCGTAAAAAAAGTGAAAAAATTGCCCAGCAGTGGGACGAGTTACACCAGCCTAGGTACTTAGATGGACCGTTGTAATACATGTCAAAAGACCCATTTATTACACATGTCATTAACGTATGTGTTACTTTTTTGTCAGATCTGAAACACAATTAATGATTTAAAGATATTTAAGACTAGCTTTTGCCTGCGACTTCGTCCGCTAAGACATAAATCGCCGTTTTCCGAGATACAAAGTAGCCCATGTCACTCTCCGGCCTACAAACTATCTATATGCAAAGAACGTTCATCTACGTCTATCCTTTGCTGCATGAAAGGACAAATTAAGAAACAGTTTTGGGTAATAATCACGTTAAGAAACAACATTTGTCTTTCCTGTGGCCAATAGTTAACGAAAGCGAGTTCAATTCACGTTTTCTTTATACAGGCCAACACTATGCCTGACGCCCTACATGCGGATATAGTCCAAACAAAAAAAAACAAGCCTGAGGGTCCTTAACTAGATATTATTAGTAGGGAGTTGCAACAATCCACATTAATAATATACTTTCGTATTGGTCAATAATGCTCAAGCAATTTTGCATGAACCTCGCTACCTAATGCACAATGCGATGCATCAGAAAATAATACCTGTGGTGTGTTTCTCTAACTTGCGCAGCGCTGATCAGCGCATAAACGCAGTATTAATTAAGACTGTATGTTCAAAGTCGTTGCGTCCTAATTTGCATGTCTCATCATTGATCAGCCGCTGCGTTAGGGAATCACATGACCGTATGTACTAATATGCATGAAGCAGTGTTAAGTAATTAAAACGCGGTTGAGCTCGGTGACTTAATTACCAATTGTTTTGTCATAATTACTTCGTGTGAAAGGGAGGTAAGATACAGGGAGAGGAAGCGGGAGCGGGAGCAACTTGTCGCTACAAAAGCAATTTGAACGTTCACTTTAGATCTGTATTGCCAATTTCTGTTTTATTAAGCAGTCAAATGGTTCCCAGAAATTACCAAAAGACATCCAAAAGAGCGTGTATTCCTGTGACTATCGATGATCAGTAGACGTAGGGCTCACGATGAAAGAGACTAGGTAAAGTCTAATCCAGTTAGACAGTCTAGCAAACTGGGAACTTAACTCATGAGTTTTTGATTGGGAAACGCAACTTCTAAGTGTCGGGTTACCTGTTTTATAATTCAAAAACATTGTCAACCAATGACCGTTATAATCAATAATATTTAAACTTGGAGGAGATACAGTATTAGGAATCGATATCGTTTTCACTGTATTACCACTTCTAACTCGTAGCCAAATATTTGCCAGTAATTTTTTCTTTTCAAAGCGGGAAAACGCTACTATAGTGGCCATCAACCAAGTGACAACAAAGATAAGTTAAACCCGTTTATCTCTATGACTATCTTCTGTGGCACTAGTGTGAGATAAGAAGTTGGGGCAACAAAACATTCTGCATCCAGCAGATGTGAGTCACGCTCCGTAAGACCATGCAAGTGCGGAGGAGATAGCACGATTCTGTTTTATGGCCCGAGTCGTCACTTTGGTTGATGGTCAGTACAGTAGCATACGAGCGCTACAAAATGGAAATCGCCATCGCTCATGAGTGTAACAGCAATCTAACAAGCACTTTCCATACTGGTCACATTAGGCGAGAGTATATTCATGCCACCGGACCAGGTGGGTTCGCTTCCCGAACAATGTACTAATTGAAAATGTAGGAACAACTCAAGCCTTTGTAACTTGTAAATATTAATTTTAAAGGCTCAAATGCAGTGCTTGTTGGTAACGTGGCATGGATTTCGCAACGCCAGCTATCGGCAACTTTCTTCAAATTCAAATGGTATATTGCATATCACATTACAAAATAAAAGATGGATTAATGAGAAGGTAAACATGTGACGCCCGGCAAGGGCACAGCAACATTAGAGGGCTTACTATTTCTTAACATCTAATTTTATTTAACCTTTTGACCGCCAAGCATGTCTGAGAAGTAACAGGAATTTCAACTTTAAGGCAAGGTAATGAAGGACTTTTTTACCCCGTATCCGCTGACGGCTGCAGCCGATTGGGGCGGTCAAAAGGTTAAATATTGCACAGGCACTCAAATATGACTTTGAAACCTACATTTCGTTTTATCATATTATATTATTCCTAAAAGATGTTTTTGTGAAGACGCTCTGTATCTCCGTTAAGTTTTTTACCAAAATTAATGATTTAAACATCATTTTAAAGCTTATGTTGTCGATTTGGGACAAAAATACACAAATAGGTTAAAATTAACGTTTTAGTTAAAAAATAAAAAAGAACCACGCGATTTGCAAGCGCCATCTATTGACAGTCTAACTAACATGTGTATTGCATTGCAGACAAATGTCAATGAATGGCACTACCCGCAGGTACTCCGTTAACTATTATATTTGTCAAAATTATCTGCTACTGACGAAAAATAGACAAATGGAGTACTAATACTTGCATTTACTTATTCTCACTTTATTATATTATTATTATTACTCTATCCGGTGTTTGATCAGGATGCTGTGCGAAAATTCGCACGGGTCAGCTAGTTTAATATAATTATGTATTAGACCAGTAATTGCGAGTTATAGAAGTACGTACTCAGGTGTAACTAACATTAAATCGTTTAGGCTATAAAAGCATTTTTTGACTAAAAATAATTTCAACTGTTTAACAAACGACCGTTATATATTTTAATGATCATAAAGTGAGGACTAGATTTTACTATTTTTAATGTGGAAGAAGGTAATTTAAGTTTATTTAGATTTCGATCGTTTCTTACGCTATGTGTTATAATAGGCTCACATAACTCTATATACTTTTCCTCCTTCCTTCCTCCTTCCTCTCCTTAAATTGCCAGTGCAATTTGTGCAAACATATATAGCTTCTGGGTCCTGGTTACTAGCTTTCACCCGCAACTTCTTCTGTGTGAAATGCATCTTTATAATATAATGAATTGTCATATTTTAATTTCGGGTTTATTTTATTTGTGCCTCTATTCGGGAACGCTAAGTGATGTTGTAGTGATGACGCGAGCGAGACTTCTCACCCCACTCTTCCGCACGACGCGTAACGCATAAGAGCGAGATGCGAGTCGCTGCAGTATCACTTAGACGTTCCCGAATAGACCATGGTAGCTTAACCCTCAATAGTACGTTATAGAATATTTATTTAGTTAGTTAACTTTGTTTAAACTCTAGTATCCTACTGCCTACAATTGTATTTTAAATAAATAAATAGAACAGGAGTGATGTAAAAATAAAGCAAGATTATATAGTTATATTAGTTTAATAAATTAATCACGTTGAATTTTTACTTCTAAGTCTCGAAATATGACATTTGCATAGGTCGGTTGCGTTCCAAATCACGCTGCCCACCTAATTGTTGTGATCACCGTAAGTGTTATTTGGACTGCAGCCTCATACATTCTATGCTTTTTTTGAGGTTTACGACCGGTTTCAGTATGTTGACGTCACACGCGACGGCTGACAGTAAGATAAACGTATTAGCGGCAAGTTTAAAAATGAAAAATATTATTAGTGCTTTTTCCTTGAAAATGTGAATAATTCATTACGAAAATATTTTTACATATTCTAAAATGAGCTAACAAGCAGCCAAAATTCTGGGGTCCTAGTGAAAAAGGGGTTAATTCGAAAAAGTGTGACATGTAATTAGGGTAAAGTCACCAGTGGTCAGCCAGGATCCTGTAGTCAGCCTTTTGCCTCTTTTATTGCCTTGAAATAGCAGTCTATTTGAAATTAATAAATTATATGCTTCTTAATTGATTTCTTGATTCCTTATTAATCATAATATTTATCGATCGGTGCGGGGAAACGGCAGGGGGGAATATAAAAAAAAGTTTATTCGAGTGCTCTCGGTCGAGAAGGGCAATTTTACGATATCCGCCATAATTTTTTTCGTTCTTGGTGTTTTCAAATCAGGTAAGAAAGATATACTTGTGTTAACATTATATGATATATTTGTATATTTCCGTGAATGCATATAGTTGCTTAAACCGAAAATGATAATAAAATAACCGTATTTCATTGATTTCTTAATAATTTACGGTGGCTGACTATTGGGAACCACTTTTTTATGTGATTTCCAGTAGTCAGCCACCTGCGGCTGACTTCTGGATATTGGTGGTATCGTTCGAATTTGAAATAAAATCGGTCCGTTAAGATCGTTATTTTTTAAGATTCAAATTTACCCTAACATTGCCTATAATATTTTTAGAAAAACCCAGTAGTCAGCCGCTTTTTAAAGTATTTTTTTGGTATGGCTGACTAATGGGAATTGCAGCTCCAGTACTCAGCCACTTAATAAACTATGAAAAAACCCTTAGGTACTTATTAGTCTTTTTTAATGTTTCATGAATAAAAACGTAATGTTATGTTCAGTAAAGCATGTCACAAAAATCAATACACAAACAAAAGCATCCACCAGAAAAACTATCTTCTGCAAAGGAAGCTATACGAAAGGAATGCGTATTAGAGGAGCATGTAGAACTTTTGGTGTTCTCCGAGGCACATTGCAAGACCGGCATCACCTATGGATTCCTAAAGGCGTACGTAACATGAGTTTTGATTCAGTTGTAACTAATGCCAACGACCCAAAACCTAGATCGATCCGTCACTATACCGAAAACATCTCGGATGTCAACCTGTACGAGATTAGTGTGGCTCTCAAAGAGCTTAAATACAATAAGGTGATGACGGAAACACAGCCGAATTCTGAAAGCAGTTGGAAAACCGGTCCTTAAAGCCCTTCAGACGTTATTCGATTCCACATGAGGGGTATACACTGCACGCATGGAAAAGAAGTGTGGTGTTGCTCTTCTTCAAAACAGGGCAATAATGCCCCGCTAAAGCATTTCCGGAAGTCGGCTTGTTCGGGAGACTGGAAGTTATCAAACCTGCGTGCAAGACGGTTCGTAATTACTCTCAAAAACAGCTTGTAACATGGCTCAAAAGTGAGAAGGGTACTATAGTAGCCTATAGTAAACTTCCAGTCTCCCGAACAGGCCGGTTTCCGGAAATGCTTCAGCACCGGTAGACCACATACATTCGCTACAGCAGTTTATATAGAAGACCGAAGAGTTTAATCTGTCTCTTTGCTCAGTGTTTTTGGACTACGAGAAAGCCTTCGATACGATTGAGGCTGTACTGCAGTCTCTCCAGCGCTACCAAGTCGACAACAGGTACATCGGAGTGTTGAAGTGTTTGTACGAAAACGCCACTATATTAGTCTAACTATAGAACCAGAACTCAAAACCTACTGCAGTGTTGCAGTGGGAAGCCAGACAGCGCGATGTTATCTCTCTTAATCTATTCACCGCTGCTCTGGAATGCGTTTTCAAGGTTCTGAATGAGAAAGGGCTTGGCATCAACATAATCGGCGAGACCTCGGAGAACCTCAGTTTAATGCTCGATGATCACAGTAGAACCTCCGAATGAGCTGGCCTTAAAATGAACATGGACAAGACAAAAATCATGACAAATGTCCCTGTACTGCAAACTCCCGTGGAAATTGGAGATTTTACGCTCAAAGAAGTTGACGATAATATGTATCTGGGGACATAGGTACTCCCCAATAAGGGACGTCCATCTTCGAGAAAGAGGTCTATCGTGGAATCCGGCTTGCAGCGTCCGGGAAGCTGTACCATATCTTCTGGACCAATATGCCACAGTGTCTCATGATGAAAAAGGAGTCTGAACCTTGTAACTGTAAGATAATATTATTCAACTAAAAGCATGACTATTGTAATTTTAACGACTATTAATTGTCTATTAATTATTCATTAAATATTGTCGATTTTTAATCAAATTTTAACAAATAATTTAGAGGCCGAGTACTGGGCTTACTGTGGCTGACTATTAGATTTTGGAGGCTGACTACTAGAGAAATGTGTATGTTTTGGTTTAAACTTCTTTTTCTATTTTATAGAATGATTCTATATGTTTGCCTTAAATTGAAATGAAACTAGAATAAATTATTGATCGAACAGTAAAAAAAGTTTATTTTTTAGTCAAATCCTGAATTAATAACAGTGGTTTCAAATCTCAAACGTCGTTAAAAGGCTGACTACTGGTGCCTTTACCCTATATACCTTGTTCTGATTTCAACAAGCTATACCTATAACTAAATGTCACACTTTTTCGACTTAACCCCTTTTTCACTAGGACCCCAGAAATATTGTTTAAAAAATGGTCAAGAACTGAATTTTCTGGAATAATCTTTCTGCCCGATCCCTCGCATCAATCCCGAAATTAGGCTGAAAAAACAGTCAAATTGACAGACTTACAATCGCATATATCATATTAATTAGCGCCTATATTTATAGTTTGTTATTGACGGTGCTTTGGAAAAAATTCTTTTGAAACCCAACGCCTCTTATATTACTCCGGACGTAAATCTTTGAAATATGGCTTCATAAATAGGTATTGTGAAGCCTGGTCATTTTAGAGCCGATCGCTCATCTAATTAAGGTACACATCAAGTACTAATTAAAATACTTAAATATCATCATGGGTGTACTGCCCATTGGGCAAAATATTTTTCACCAAATTTCAGTTCCCAAAAAACTTATCGCAGTAGTTTCATTTCTCAAACAAATCTTTAGCGTGTCTACATTTCCCATTTTATTCATTTGTTCAAATTATCATTTGGGATCATTTTGCTTTATCATTGGTAGGTTATGTTAGTGCTAACTTGTGTCCCTTACGTAAGTACTTATTTGTCAGCTGTTGTTTTGCGAACTGTAAAATTGCGATAAGCTGATGCCCAATGATAATTTGAGTAAAATAGTTTGGGATGTGATAGTTTGGGAAAAGCTTTTTGCCCATACATTAGTAATCCATCATCATGATATTGGCATAAGAATTTCATTTGGACTTTTTTTTATTTTTTCATTGTAGCACGACATGTGACTCCTCTTCCACCTGTTGGTAAGTGGCAAGTGGAGTCCATGAGTGCGGGCGACAGGCACTTAACCAAAATTACGTACGGCGTCTGTCGCCATCACCATGCCGTCTTAGGAGATGCTTCTTCACTTTTGAAAATTCATCCCCTAGGGGGGTCAAATAGGAGATGAAAGTAGTAGTTCGACATTTTTGAAGTTAAGCTATGATGTGTTGCCGATGGGGAATCCCAAATTTTAAAATAAAAAACCGACTTCAAAAAAAAAGAGGAGATTCTCAATTCGGTTATATTTTTTTTTATGTTTGTTACTTCAGAACTGCGTCATTTATAATCCGATTTTGTTTTTTTTTTTTTACCGGTAGGGTATACTTCCAGTTTGGTCCCGTTGTCGTCAAAGTTGAGTTATGATGAGAGGATCTATGAGGAATCGATGGAACTCTTCAAATATTATAGGCAAGCATAGAGCAATTTTAGAATATTTTTTTTCTGTAATAACTCAAGCAGTTACTTTCCAAAAGCATTATTTGGTGAAGTGGAACTGTTGATGAAGACCATAGATGATCACCGGAACTCCTAAATGTTGAGTATTTCACGATTGGCGATTAAATTGCTGTATAAAGTTCTGAAGAAACTTATGTCCATGAAAATTCATGTAGTAAAATTGAAGAACCAGGAGAACTCCTCAACGATTGACGTCCTTGCACCGTGGATAGCAACAGTTTGTAAATGGTGATGAGCAATTGGCATTATGCTATTGTTACTTGATGTAGTAAATGTGTGTCGTTAAATCACAGGATAATAAATAAAATGTGAAAAAAAAAACTTAGGTACTTTTCAAAGGCTATTTGAAGTCGGTTTTGTTATTTTATAAATTATAGATTATTTCAGTTTAAAAATAACTAGAACCAACATAGGCAAGTACTGGGGGCTCGGCGTACATTAACCAAATAATCAAAATAGATCCCGTATTTCCTTCATTATTGTTCATATCCATAGTAAGATTTCGTTGCCAATTGTACTGTACTACTGACTGGTAAAAAACTTAATTTATTCCGATCCCTGATATTGCGTTTCTTATTTTTTAGCTGGGTTTCTTGACTGGACTTTTATCGCTGTTCGTCCGAGAACTGGTGCATTTTTCGAGGGTAAAGATTAGCCTATATAATTTTCCGATCCATAAACTATATCTATGCAAAAAATCATGTAGATCCGCTGTTACGTTGGTGCGTAAAATGACAAATCAACAAACACTTTCGCCATTATAATATTCGTATTTACCGTATTACGTATGTAATATCGAATTCTGTGGAATAATCTTCGGCAAAACAAAGCATTAAATGTAAATATATACCGATCTCGCACTTATATATGTTTGACTAGCTAATGCCCGTGACTTCGTCTGCGTAGAATACCAAAATTTACCAAAATTGGCTCAGCGGTTTAGACATGAAAACGTAACAGAGCTACTTTCGCATTTATAATTATAAATAAGTTACGAAGTTAGGATTTACAGATGTCTTTAAAACTATTTACTAGGTACTGTAAATAATATTTAATGTCTTTACTCAATTATAAGGATCATATATCACCGTTTGACAGTTATTAAGAACTGTAAACTGTAAAGAAATGAAATGTCAAACACCAGACGGTCGAAGTATTTAGTTCGGAGGAGGGGTTACTATTATAACTCGCTAGCATTTAATTAAAAATATTTGTTTGTTATTTTTTATCAAAAAATTTCAGGTCAAATAGTTATAACACCCTTATAATTCTGCGATGTACATCTGTCTGTCTGTAGGTTTGTCATGGTTGTTTTTCTCCGACAAAAAGAGCTTAGTCATGGCGCGAAGCGACTCCAATTGGCTACTTGACTTTAGTAACAAATATTAATATATATTTCTGTATAACGGTAGCTTAACCCTCAATTATACATTATAGAAAAGGATTTATGTAAAAAAAAATAAGGTTATTTAAAATTTAATATATTAAAAACTTCAATTCTTACTTCTAATTTACGTGACTATAAACAACAGTCACGACGTATGACGTTTGCATAGGTCGGTTACGTTCTGAATCACGCTGCCCATCTAATCGTTGTGATCACCATAAGTGTTATTCGGACCGCACCCTCATACAGACTAGGTATGCATTTTTGACGTTTACGACCGGTTCCAGTATGTTGACGTCACACGCGACGCCTGACAGTTAGATAGCGTTATCGCGGCAAATTTAAAATGTTTAAATATTATTAAGTAGTGCTTTTTCCTTGTAAATGTAAAAAACCGGCCAAGTGCGAGTCGGACTCGCGCACGAAGGGTTCCGTACCATTATCTATAATCAAGCAAAAAAAAAACAAGTTTGTTGTATGAGAGCCCCCTTAAATATTTATTTTATTCTATTTTTAGTATTTGTTGTTATAACGGCAACAGAAATACATCATCTGTGAAAATTTCAACTGTCAAACTATCACGGTTCATGAGATAAGTACACCTGGTGACAGACGGACAGACAGACGGACGGACAGACGGACAGCGGAGTCTTAGTAATAGGGTCCCGTTTCACCCTGTAGGTACGGAACCCTAAAAATGAGCAAACAAGCACAAATATATTTGGAGTGGTTGAGTCAGTGCAGTTGCACCGAACAAGCGAACGATCTTTCAGTTCTAGGTGGTTCTAGTTTCGGTGCCTCGTCGAACTTTACTACTGCTTCCTTCCTGTACACGCTTATTTACCCTTAGAGTAAATAGCATTCCCTGAGCAATCGCAACCGTCTCGCTCTACTGAGGAGTACCATTTCTCATTTTTTCTGTATTTAAAAATAATCCTGAAAATCCTTCCAAAATATCGAGATGAAAAGTATCCTATCTTCATTACTATATAACAGGCTACATTTGTGCCAATTTATATGGAATTCTGTTTAGCCATTTAGCAGTAAAACCGGCATAAACAAACAAAGAAACTCACTTTCATGTTTATATATTAGTATGGATAAAGATTTAAGACAAACAAACGATTATGAGTCATCTTTTTCGACTCACTGACCAGTTTCGTGTTGGCAGTGCCACGTGGTAAACTTACCACTCACGCCAGTAAAGTGAGATCCTCGTAAGTTCTTGTGGTACCACACCCACATATAATTTACGATGAGAGATATAAATATCTTGAAAATATAATTGTAGGTGTCGAGCAGGATTGGCGGTTGCGTTCTGCCTTTTATTTGCCCGGGTGCACACCAACCGGATAGCTTTACAAGCTGATGCTCGGAGCGTAACACACTCATTAATGTTTTTTCATATTTTTATACTAGATTTTGCCTGTGGCTTCATTTGCGTGGAATGCAGTTATCGCTGTTCCCTCAGGAACTGCTGTACAGGGATAAAAAGTAGACGCTATCACTCTTCGCCCAATTAACTCAAGACAACAATCTAGAAAAAAAAACATGTCGATCCGTTGCGCCGTTGCTGCATGACAAAAGAACAACCCAACCAATAGACGAACACATTTGCGCATTTATAATATTAGTACGAAAGAAGGGATAGGAATTAGTATGGAAGTAGGGATATACTATGCAAAATAATGTTTAATATTGCATATTATTTTGTATAGAACACACGAATAAAAGATTGTATCGCTAAAAATGTGACAACATTTAGAATATAAGTAATACGTTAGATTTATTAACCTTTTAACCGCTATTATTGTCTAGCCGGCTCATATCACCACAATCTTAAATTTCAGAGAAATTTCTTTTATACATTAGTTTTTCTAACTTTGTATAGGCGGCGACACCGACAGGTTCGATGGAAATTATAAAAAGATAATTAAGCTTCAGATCTAGTATAAAAAACATGATATAGTTGAGAAAAAAAGCACACGTACAAATAAAAGATAGTGTTCATATTTTCCGGTTCTTCAAATTGGTTTTACAAGACATTACATTTTCACAATTACCTTCCATCTTGCAAAAATAATAAAATGGCCATTGTACTAATATATCAGACACACTTGAAAATAATGCCATTAGAGCCGTGTCACGTTTTCCGATCACGTTGTAATTAAAGACTCCAACATTGCTGATTTGCACGCTATGCGGTTGGTATGAACCCGGCGCGTGAAATGCAATCAATCGTTTTTTTCGTCTACCAGCTGTATCCTTATTTTTAAGAAAGGGCGTATTTACAAGCGATATTTAAAAAATATATATTTAGGAATGTATAAATGGTGGTTGGAGTCGAATGGAAAAGGTTTATTTTTCTGTTAATTGTGGGGTATGCGTCATAAAAATATTATTTGAATGCATTTTAATTAATCTCATACATAACATATTCAATAAAACCATGGCAATGATAATGGGGATGAGTTGGATTGGCTTCATATAACAGGTGTCGATTTAACCCCGACCCTAGTAGCATTTTCCGTTGGCATCCATATTTACTTTATGTATTTATTTATTCAATTAAACATAATTTATACAGCATAACAGTTTAACATCAATACGCTGGAAAATTCAATTAATACAAAAAAAAACACACAAGATTTTTTTTTAATTTAAATTATCATATATATATTATTTCTAAAAGGTATTTTTGTGAAGACGCTCTATATCTCCGTTAATTCTTTACCAGAATCAATGATTTAAACGCCATTTTAAATCTTATGTTCGTCGCTTTGTCACAAAAATACACAAATAGATTAAAATTAACGTTTTCGTTAAAAAATTTAATAAAAAAACCACGCGATTGGCAAGCGCCATCTATTGTCAGTCTGTTTAAGTAACATGTGTGATGGCCACAGACTACTTAGAAGATACTACGTATGTGATGGCTATTTGCACATGCAGACTAATGTCGACAGATGGCGCTGCGCGTCGGTTAGGTTAGGACTGACCCCGTACTGACCTACAATGTGTATTATCTCTCAAAAATAAAATATCTTTTACTAATAATACTTGCATTTACTTATTCTCACTTTATTATATTGTTATTATTACTATCCAGTGTTGATAACGATACTGTGCGAAAATTCGCACGGGTCAGCTAGTAATTTGACACAAACAACAAACAAACAACAAAGATAAGATAGTCCGTCTTATCTCTAAGTGCGTCTCTCTCACACTAGTGGCGACGAAAGAGATAGTCATAGAGATAAACGGGTTAAAATCTTTGTGTCATTCATGATTGGGCCACTGTAGGGATATAGTTAGTAGTTTAGCCACGTAAAACTAACATTGGACCAATATAACAAAAAGATTATCATTACGCCGAACCAATTACCAACGTTGCGACATTGTGAATACCGCTACTGTTGTTTAAAAACGGTTGGAATTTCTGCATTGTATACAACGAAGGCCCTATTAGATATTAATTAACGTTGGCCCAATGCAGTAAATTATTATTACGCCCATCCACTTACCAACGTGGGCCAATGCGACTTCTGCTACAGTTGGTTTAAAACTGTTGGCATTTCTGCATTATATTGTTTCAGTTGGAAATTCTACAATGGCGCTTGGTTGTATGGCCTTGCCTCTAAACGACGGCCAAATCCAACCGTTGTCCAAGTAACGCGACCCATGTGGTCCGACCAAATGCCAACACTAAATGCTATTAGGGTACTAACTCTAAGGTAACCAGATGCCAACCACTTATGAATATCATCAGTGGTAACTCTACCAACATCTTACATCTATATTCTATATATTAACAAATAAATAAAATTTAAGTGTCTGATTTTAATGTCAGAATAACAGCTTTTTACGAAATACATTTGAAAGTATATACCTATATGCGGTATACTTATAACAATAAACCAATCTTCAAATTTTAATTTTAATTTTTCCGGCTTATCTCCGAAACGGTTGGACCGATTTTGACAGGACTTTCACTCGCAGATAGCTGATGTTATAAAGAGTAATTTGGGCCACTTTAATTTAAGAAATAGACTTAAGGTTCCGCATCAAAAAAATAAGCGCATCTAGTTCAATAATTAGTTTTCTTAAGCTTTCGCGAATTGTACACGTATTTAAAAGTTTATTTGTTAAAAGATTGTAGCATAGTTGCGTGATTTTGCAAAACTCAATTGAAATATGTGGTAAGGAACTGCTCAAAGCAATTTTCACGATGCTTACTTTTGAGGTGTCAGATCGCGAATCTGACACCATCGTAGGTTCAGTCGCATGTTAAACACCGCCCATGTAAGTGACACCTGTTATAATTGAAAAAAATGCCCTCCCGCATCGTGTGATGTGAGACAGCACCGCCGACCCCACCGCGCCCAATGATATGATAGCGTATAAATCAAGCAATATTAGACTTTTGTGTGTATGTCGTAAGAACTAAGACATCAGCAATAGGGTGTAGTTAAGCCATGGCGCTGGCGTTTGACAACCTTCTATGAGACTTGCTATACGAAATTGTACTGATAGGCATATCCTTCCTTTGAGGGCTTTGGAGCGTTCAAGTATTACGTAACGCAATTTTTGGAGATTTTTGACCCCTCCACCCCCACATGTAACGCGCCGTAACGTTCTTATGTACCCCCCCTCCCCCCTAGTAAAACGTTACGTAACCACCAAGTGACCATTTTTGCCTAAAATATGTTGTCATTCCATTTAAAATGTTGAGGTAAAAAACGTTTAAAAAAATGCGTGAACGAATACGCGACCGTTCTGAAGGGTTAAAAAAATGTTACGTAACGCGTAGTTCAAATCCCCCTCCCGCCCCTGTAACGCATCGTAACGTTTTACAAGACCCCCCCTCCCCCAAATTCGTTACGTAATACTTGAACGCTCCCTCTTTGCAAAACTCAAATACTGTAGGTATGCTCCGTATGATCTCCGTAAGAAATACGCTTTTCAGTTTTTAATGGAAATGTAGGGCCAAGCTATTATGCATTTTATTCGTATTCCAGACTCTATGAAAGTTCAATCCCAAGGCAACTTAAGGTCGTCTCTCTCTCTTTTCCTTTCCAGTAGCTTTCAGCAATCCTGTTACAACGCATAAATCACTTTCCACTTCTAAGTTGACGTCATGAGCAGCGCGTGCGCGGAAATCAATGTCGCGCTCTGATTGGTCAAAATGGCGAGTTACGTCACTGTTATATCATTGTGAGAAATGGTGAAAGGTGCTAAAATATACCGTTTAATTTTGTATCCAGTCAATTATGTTTGGATAGACACTGTCACCAAAATTTTAGTAATTAAATTAAATCCATGGCCTCGATCGTATCAGTAGACATACAAGTTATTGTCATAATGAATCGGGTGTCCTTATGTATCGGTTGTTCTAATGCTATTTGGGTCATACACACTTCTAGAAACAAAAATTGTCCCTCCTGTGACCAAAAGTTAACGAAAAGGACTGCTTAATTGTATGTTTTCTTCATGTTAGGCCACAACTAGACCTGATGTCCTCGATGCGGATATAGTTTTAACAAAAAAATCAGGTCTCAGGGTCCTTAACTTTTGAGAACAGGAGGGGACATTTCTGAACCTAAACGTGTGTATGACCCTTTTCACTTAAAACCGTTAAATTTTTACCCGACTGATGCGAAGCAAAAAGTAGGGTTAGGTAAGTTTTTTGCAAGCCTATGGCCAAAAATATTGTACCGATTTTAATAAATACGATTTCAAACGATTCAGGCGAAATACCCGGGTGAAGTCCATATAACAAATTGTTTCTACTGTGCTCGTGGGTTCAATAATAGCAGTCGGTGACTTCAAATAGTTATTATAGGATTTTAGGGAGTCGCCGACTACTATTTCCATATCGACGGCACGGCAGAATAAATTTCTTGCTTTCTTCTTGAGGTTACGCGGTTTTTGTTTAAATACCTTAAGTTTATTACCTTTCATTATTTTCTATGGCGTACATTTAAACTTATTCTGAAGTTCTTTGATATTTTGAACCGACAAACTTGAATCGTTTAACGTATACAATGTCTTTTAAAGACCAACCTACATGATGGCATCGTCCCGAAATGGTGGAATACTTAAAATACTTAAAACGAGTTTGTGAATCCAATACAGCCTTTATGAACTTACTAGACGTTAAGTTATTGGTCGGTGTGTGGTCCAATTTACAACAGAAAATGTTTGTACGTAAGGTGAACTCATCCATACTTGTTTGTCTTATTTTGTAAACAAATTTCTAACCTCAAAATGCACTTTTGTTGGCTAAAACAGCAATTTCCTTGCAAATAAGCAACCGGAGACAATATTTTAGACGTCACTTTGCCACTTTTTAGCCTAGGATTGTGAGGTTGTCGGTTAGAACAAAATCTTTTTGGTTTCGTTTTGGTTATTTCACTATAATCAATAAATTCAGTTTAATTGTTGTTTTAATATACCCATACAAAACTAATTCCGGCGATTATTTGACTTTGTTTATCTTTAATCAAAATTCAAAAAACGTACCTATAGACCTATATTTAATTCCAACTGAACACCTATGAAAAATTGGTCAAAATCTGATAACATTTAAGGAGTGGAAATTGTTATCGCCTTATGTATGAAAAGGGTGAATTTTGCCGTTGGTTCACAGTCCTCTTAAGATAGCCTGCACACCTTATCCAACTAAATCACTGTCTGCGATTTAGTAGGCCAACTTGAAATTGTAAGTCAGCGGGCACGCTAAGAACTTCATATACCTAATCCCCTGTCACAAAATAAATTTACTTCACTTTATTAACCTTTTCAACGCCAATGACTGATATATCCGCACCACAATATATCCGTCAGGGCAGGGCATACAGGGCAAAAGAGTCCTTCACCAGTTTGCCGTAAGGTTGAAATTCGTGGTATTTCTGTGATATGCTTGGCGTGTGAGTGACAACTTTTGTATTTGACGTGGCGCTGAAGAGGTTAAAGGCTACTTCGATCCCGCTATTGCTTCTGGCTTGCGGCACTCTAAATCCCTTCTCTATGCGTAGGCGCTCCCATTACAATGCCAGACCATTGTGCTGTTTATGATATGTAAACAGAATGGCGGCGTGTTAACGTGGATGAGACATGTGAGGTCTTTATCTTCCTACTATTATATAAAATTAATTTTTGCTAACAATAAATTTTCATTACAAACTTATTTACTATATGAAAATATTTATTTTGCAAGTAGGCCACATGGGCTCTTTTACATGTCTGAAGCTACCAGCGCTTCGAAATGTGACATCTGCTGAGAAGAAACGCCGCAAGAAACTCAGCAGTAAGTCTCTTTTTCCAACCTTTATATTAGAGTTGTAACTAAAACTAACACATGAAAAGGGCAGCAAACAATCCTAATGAGTAAAAATTTATTATAATAAATAACTAAGAATAACTTGTATAGTCTCCGCGTCTGGACAAGTTAAGTGACTTAGAGATGTATAAAGCCTCTAAGGGTAATAATAATAATACTAATTAAAATAAAGAAATAAAGAAACATCTAAATTCATTACCTAATCTAGGTTAAATGGAGATGTAGACAGTCTCCACGGTCAAGTATAAAGAAAGAGATGTAAGGTCTCTAAATATCAAAATGATGATAATAATAATTTGAAATAAAAACATTCCATGTCCTAAAAACATTATGTACTTTAATATTGCCTTTTCGTCACAATATAGTACTTCTCAAGACACATCTAAAGAGTCCAAACACGACGAGGTTATGTTGCGTAGTTGAGGAGTTCCTTTGGCCTTCTGACTGCATCATCAGACCAGTTTCATGGTACACGGTGGATTATTATTGTATTGGCAACATTACGTAGATCTTGCTTGCAATATTTGAACTAAAACAAACATACATATGTAGAGTTAAATATAGATAGATAATACATAGTTCATCATACCATCTTAGGACTAATAAATCGAACGTGGCCACAAGTAGTCTTGTGGCTCTGCCCACCCCATTAGGGATTTCGGGCGAGATGCTATGTATGTATGTATACATAAATATTAAACAACAATCGGATACAAGCATTCGGGTGTGTAATGATCGGTATAACAACTTTTGGTATATTTTCACTAGATATAACAACATTGGATATAATTTCATAGAATATAACAACTCAACGGGCATAATAAAATTTTGATAGAACAACAAAGTAGATATTATCATGGTGTATAATGTCTAATAAGTATAATAGATGTTTGATATAATATTTACGTAATATAATGGACATAATAATATGTATTATTTTTAAAAAAAACAGGGTTCTGGCGCTTTGCCGGCCGCTGCCGCGCCACGCTCGCTACGCTCGCTCGGCTCGCGCACTGTAGGGTCGCGGTTCATCCTGCCTGTTACCTGCCTTAACGCAGAATAAGTAGGTTATTATAATAGTAGTACGTATTCCAGATTATACCAGTACTATACATTATACCCACTGAGTTGTTAGATAAATAGTTGTTATATTTCAAGTTCATTATACCTACCTAATGATAGTTAGATCATATCAGAATATCACTTACTACGCCCAGCTCGATCCGGGACATTTTGTAATTATACATTTTGTAGTATAGATCTAATGCATATTTGAACTGTAAACATTAGCACGTAAGGGTTAACTGTAAGTGTGAAATGTATTAGAAAATAAATAAATAAATAAATAAATGAATAAATAAATATGCCAAATGTTGTTATACCAAAAGTGCATTATATCCCTTAATCGTTATATCGACCAATAATATATCAAAAGTTGTTATAGCGACCGTTACGCACCCCAAGCATTCGTACTCTTCACACAAAGTTTGCTTCTGGATTCGAACCCGTTACCTAGCACAGTAATCAGTCAAATTAAAGATAAATCATGTCCATATAACGCTACATGCGCACACGCACAACAGACAGCGCTGAAAAGGGCATTACGGTAGTCGACCGGTTCTTAACAATAATTACAAATGAATACTTAGTGCGCATGACTAGTAGAAATGTCTGCTAAAATAGATAGGTATTCATAGTTCAAAAAATCAGAAATGAAAGTCAAACAAAATCTCGTCCCGTTTAAAAATGTAACAGACATATTAATAAACAAAAATTCCATATTTCCCCTGTATTTGCGTACTCTACAATAAAGCAATCAATTCGTGTTATCACTGCAAACATTAATTCGTATGAAGGGCAAACAAAAAAACCGACGCCATATTGGAAAATTTTTATTCGTCAAAATGGCTACTGTGCTGAAACGTGCTTTAAACTCACCTGAAAATAGAACCTATTTTAATATTCTTTTATCAATTTGAAAGTGTGTTGGTATTTTTTACCGATTACACAAATAATTCGTCATGCTTTATAATGTTAAAATGTATTGAGTTATATTAGAATTACTGTTGTTTTTTAGTGTCCCTATTACTAAGCCTACAACGTCCGTCCGTCCGTCTGGCAGTCTCTAGCTCATCTATGTTAAGAGTTAGAAGGTTCCAATTTTCACAGAATATGTGCTGTTATGGCATAAATACTAGCAAATAATAAAAATATCAAAGTGTTAAGCCTGGACGAATTTTGTTCGAACTTGTAAAGTTAAGTTTCAGCTATCAAATTTGGCCTAATTTTAGTTTATCCTCCATAATATAACAACAAATATTAATTAAATGGAGCTCTGCTATCGAAATGTGAAAATTCTATTGAAATCAAACCAGAAAATTACCGCTGCAGCTTAACAATCTGTCAACTTAGTTGCAACTGTCAGTTCATATTCATATTCATATTCATTTATTTCTTGCAATCATGGTGTTTTACAGATGTTCTTAAAATAAACCAGTGCGTACATGAACCCTACTAGGGCACAGCAAGTTGTTAATCTTATTTACTAATAAATATGTAGGTGTATCATTTAGTAATATTGGTAAATGCTCTATACAAATTACCTTAAGGATTTTAATAGTATAACAAAAACTTAGGTCTATACAATTTTATTATTAATATCATTTTGGTATTTTCATCACAAAATTCTATTAGTACCGAAATAGCTCGGTCTAATATTCCAAATACTCGTGCAGGGAATATGGGCATTTATTTAGAAGATAACTCTTAAGTTTACTTACAAAAGTTGTGTATTTTATTTCTATGGTTATATTTACAGGAACCTTATTGAATATTTTAACAGCCATCGCATGGGGGCCTTTTTTGATCATTTGTAGATTAACAGGACCAGTTACAACTAATTTGTTTCGCGGGCGTTGATTTCGGCCTTCTGAGTAGAGGTCTCTGGATTTAGCAAATAAACTATTGTGTTTTCGGACAAACTTACAGGTTTCTAAGATGTATAGAGATTCTTATACCATTACGCTCTATTATTGATTGGTTGAGACCATGCCAAATTGGCGTAGTACGGAACCCTCGGCACGTGAGTCCAACTCACACTTGACCGGTTTTTTATATTATAATTGTTGCTGTCAAGATCTCTAGTCTTAGTTAAAACTGTAATGGTAAAGTTGAAAAAAAGACTACCTACTGAGTTTCTTGCGGCGTTCCTTCTCAGCAGATGTCACTTTTCGAAGCGCTGGTAGATTCAGACATATGAGAGAGCCCAATTTCTATTTATTTAAATTAATTAACAGGCAAAACAAAAAGATATCAATGAAAAATGCTACATTCCATGATCACGCGCATGCAATGGATATACATAGCTCTAAGAAACTTTTAATCGTACTTATATTAAAAGAAAACTGTAATTTTCATGGAAAAATTACTGACTCGGTTTTGATGCATGATGATGATGACCAGCGGCCCTAACATGCATGGCACAAAGATAAATTAGAACCGTTTATCTCTAAGTGCGTCTCTCGCACGCTAGTGCCGACGAAAGAGATAGTCATAGAGATAAACAGTTCTAATTTATTTTTGTAGCATGCATGTTAGGGCCGCTGGAATATATAATTGATCTACCTAAAGTTAAATGGTGGCATTGTTGTTCATGTTTCTTACATATTCTATTGCATGCTAATTAAGAATGTTTACCATTAATGGTTACGATACCTGATGATAGGTGGGTCTGGGGACGCCTGGCCGGTGACAGTCGGGCTGGCGATGTGCACGAGCGGTCACTCTAGACGCCGCGGTTAGCGTTAGTAACCTAGTAAATTTCAGATAATCATGTACGGAACGGAACCCTCTCCACGTGAGTTTAACTCGCACTTGTCCGGTTTTTTAAATGGCGCCAAAAAGCTTTGAATTTTTGGGTTTAGCCTTCGATGTGCGAAGCGAAAAGGGTTTAAGGCCCGACAACGCGCTAGAGATTTTCGGATATCATGAGATGAATGAATTTAGGTTTTTTTTTTCAGCAGAGATGTGACTTATTTACGACTACGCGGTTAGCCTAGTTGGTAGTGACCCTGCCTCCGAAGCTAGCGTCCCGGGTTCGATCCCCGATAAGGGCAAATATTTGTGTGATGAGCACTTTGAGCACGAATGTTTGTTTATCTACACCCATATCATAAAACCTCCATTGGTTAATCAAAAACCGTAGGAAATGACCACCATTTTGACAACCAATTAGGAAAAACCAGTGCTACGATAAAGAAATAACATGACTTCTTTATCGTTTTTAGTAAAGAAATGAGATTAAATTTGGAACAGCTGTCAAAACTCAAGTGGGTCTCTATTCTAGTATCCATAGATATTAAAACAGTTATTGATACGAAACGTCAATTCAGTATGTTTTTTTAATATAAACTGCACAATATTTGATCTCGCGTGACGTGAGAATAGAGACTTCAACCGTTTGTCTATGATTTTTTAAAAAAATGGTCGCGCCGCCATGTTGGTGTTTTGCTGAACGAAAGTAGAATTGTTGTTGAATTGAATAGAAAAAGCTGTTTGTAATTTACATTTTAGTTGAAAATATGAATAGTTAGTAGTCTTCTCGGAGTGTGTGTGATGTGAAAATGCGCCGGATATCGGAAATATGCAGCCACGATTGCAACAAATAACTTGTTGCCAGAAACCATTGTTATTTGTATTGTTTCTGAACCCATCATGGATGGAGGATTTATAATATGTGTGAAGATAAAGTTATGTATGCAACTCTGCATAATTTGGCCTTAAAACACACGTGCGATCTTATTATGAAACTCGCTAAAAGCTCGTTTCATAAAACCGCACTAGTGTTTTAAGGCCTATCATTATGCAACCGTTGCATAAACTACTATTCCCTGAGTCTTGGATACTTCCTATGTATTTAAGTATTTATTTATCTAAATAAGTATGTATATCGTCGTCTAGTACCCATAACACAAGCCTTTAGAGCTTACTTTGGGGCTAGATTGATTTGTGTAAAGATTGTCCCCTGATTTACTAATTTATTCCGCCCAGTTACCCAAGGTTGGAGCCAAAGGTTAGTATCACCGCAGCGCTCTCACTCAGCATGAATCCTATCTTCTTGTTTCCCTGCAGAACAAGACCTATATCCTGATCAATCCTTCTCCAAAAATGGCATATCTCAGTGAAGAGTATATGACGCAATCGGCAAAAAAGTTCTATTCTGTTCTTATCCTAATTACTGATAGATGTCTATTTAGTGGACAGTGGCCTGTAATGGCTCTTGTTTCGATGCAACTGGGAACAGTAAAATGTGTCCCAGTTGGACTTAATGTTACCAGATTCCGATTACAAGTGGTAAAATAATCTTAAGTTGGAAAAAGCCAAACGTTATGTAAAAACACTGTAATCATTTTGAAACTCTTTTTTATCTATAGGAATTATTTAATAACGTATGCCAATATTAGTTATCAAGATCAAACTTAATAAAAATACAAAAACCAACGTGAATCATTTGTTTATATTCGCTACTCGTAATTAAAAAAACGAAAATATTTGCCAAAGGAAAACCAACCCTGTGTGATGGTTATAAGGGCGAAAGGATGAAGATTAAATCGAACATTGCAATCTAAATTTTGGGCGGGTCTGGCTGGTTGATATATAAGAGGTGATCACGAATGTAGGCTAGGAGCTAGGGAATGGAAAATTGAACAAAATATTTCATTTAGAAATAAATAAAAACACCTTATAATTTGAGTTTTACATGTCATGTTATCTTAAAAAAAAATGGAAATAAATATGATTCAAGTTCAATTTACATTACATTCCTGATCAGTTCCAAAGTTTAATTGTAAAGGAATAGATATTTGCCGCCTTTGTCTCTGTCTTAATTTTAAGTAAGAGTCATCCTCTGCTACTTATTATCTCCAATTAAAATCATAATAATTACAATGAAGTCGCTTTAAAATTATAACTTATGCTTAAGCCAACTTCCTTGAAATAAAGTCATCTATACTATAGCATGCAAGTTCAAGCAGTAGTCTTTTTAGCTTTTTTGGAAATATTACGTGATTTGCAACGTGTGCCCTTTGTATATAACGTCTAACTAACGTCGAAATCCTTAGCCATTAGGCCACCGACGCTCTAAATTATGAAGTGATTACATTCATACGTAATCGCATACACATACTACGAAATATATGTTTTTGCTTCGCTGAGTCGGGTAAAAAATGTCTAGCTCCTAACCTATAGAACGGCAGTGTTAATACAAGATGATGCGGACTGACGCCGCCTCACAATGCAGTTAAATGCAGTATCTCGTTCCATTTCGACAACCTTCAGCTATTCCTTTAATTAAACAAGAATATTTTAACAAGACGCGTTGGTATGTTTTAATTTTAAAGTTGGTATAAGAATAAATTATTGTGCTAAGATATGGTTACTCCTTGAAAGCTTGGGCGGCCGCATCGTAAAGCAACCAGTGTTGCCACGTCACCTGGTTTTTCCGGAGATCTACTGAATTCCGGGTTCTACTGCTGATCTAAATTTGCACGAGAATCTAAACTTTTTTTGTCTCCGGAACAGATCGAAATGAAAATTAATCCACGAATATAAGAAGAGTTATTTTCCGTTTCAGGTATTTAGCTTACTGTTGTAGCTGGTAACACTTTTTCAATCGTCAATTCAATTAACATGCGGACGTATTTTATTTATTGAGGAAATAACACAGAAGCAGTCATAAAGTTTAACACAAATTGTTACAATTAAGCGATAATGAATACAGTTCCCTGAACGTATCTCACTACGAGCAGAGAAATAAAATTAAAATACTACTTGCGCGATACGATAAGATTCCCATAATTCACATCGGATCTTAATTTGAACTATTCTAGACTTCACAGTAAAAGAAAAATAATTACACATACATACATATTATCACGCCCGAAATCCCTAATGGGGTGGGCAGAGCCACAAGACTACTTGTGGCCACGTTCGATTAATTAGTCCTAAGATGGTATGATGAACCGTATGGTGCCAGGTGATCAGTCCATCGCCCATACAGATAGTCCACCATGTTGGAGAGGACCCGTCCCTTAGTCGACTTTTACGACATGCCAGGATGATAAGCATCTGCACGCATTCTATGCTATTTCTTCACTCCCAGTGCAGCAGAGGAGTAATACAAGAAATTAATAATTACAACTAGAACTAAACTATTTTTTTATACAGTTTTATGACAGCGGTATTGAACTGGGTTCGGGAGTATGAGAATTATGTCGATCTGGTTTAGAAAAGTGTTATTGTGGTCACACAATCTACGTATTGGAGCGCGCTTTCGCATTAGTCTTCGTTTTAGGTAGACCAAAGAGGTTTTTGGCTCTCGGCGATTGAAGTGGTGTGTGTATTTTCACTATCAAAACAAAATAGACCATCACATTCAGGTTAGTTCTTGGGCACGTTATTCTACTTCATTTCAAGTGGAAATAATATTCCCGACATAGGTTATATCATTATCTTTATTATTCTTTATTAACTTAAGAACAAATTTTACATTTCAAGCGGTTTCCGTTAGACCCCAAACTAGGTTGAGCCTGTATACAGTTTATTTCGGTAGCAAAAGAAGATAAAAAAGAAAATCAAAGAAAATTCGAAAAAGTGAATTAAATAAAGCAGTTAAGTTGCATAAAGCACAACAATTAAACAATACGTACACATATATAATCCAGTATCCGATATCAGAACCAGATATCAGAACCTGACTAGAGAGACTTCATAGTGTTCTCTATACTGTGTTTGATGGTTTTTCATATTCGTATATTTGTATTAATAGGATATGAAATGTTATATTTCAAACTGTTTCTTTTTGATATTTGCAGAACTTACATCTCCATCTTTATAATTGACCGTGGAGACTGTCTACACCTCCATTTAACCTAGATTAATCAATTTACATGTTTCATTGTTTCAATTATTATATTATTATTATGACCCTTAGAGGCTTTATACATCTCTAAGTCACTTAACTTGTCCAGACGCGGAGACTATACATCTCCTTTATTAGTTATTTATTAGAATTAATTTGTACCCATTAGGTTTTTATATTGCACATTTTGTGTTAGTTTCTAGATGACACTGTATTGCCAAAGTGGAAAAAAGACCTACTGCTGAGTTTCTTGCGGCGTTTCTTCTCAGCAGATGTCCCCTTTCGAAGCGCTGGTAGATTCAGACATGCTAAAGAGCCCATGTGACCTACTTGCAAAATAAATATTTTCATTTTCATTTTAAAATCACGAACGATTTTTGAATTACCTATAAACTTGTAAAAAGGAAAACATTATAAAATTGCCTTGCGTTTCATATAGCTTACGGACTCTCGCGGGCTTTGAACAATCCCCCGCTTTGCGCTCTCCCCTTATTGGGGCTCCATTTTAATCTAACTACAGCATCAAAATGCCTGCGGCATCTCTTAACAATAAGCTAACGTGAGAACCGCGAACTGTCACTGTGACTAAACTGTAACCACTTGAGTAAATATTCTTCGACCACAACCGCAGCTGAGTCATGCCGCCCATGTGGTCTGTACTGAATACCTTTTCAACTAGTCAACGGGGACTTTTATTTACTTAAGTAGGTATATGATGACTAAAAGGTCAGAAAGTTTAAAGCAGGCCCGCGCCGTATCGAACTCGGTTCCTTGAGGACTGACTGCCGACGGTAAAGAACACACAAAAAGTGCATCATATACAGGATGGGCCATAAGTTTTTGCACTTTTAGAAACATGATGACAAAACTACAAATGCTATTTTATTAGGTATTTATTATAAGTAATAAGCATAAAATGCAATTTTTATTTTTAAAAACACCGTCGTCTACATGACGTCCGTCTTGTTGCTGGCACTCCTGCAACCTACTATGTAATTGTATGAAAGATACTGACAATCATCACTTCTATCTGGTACGTACGTTTTGCAAAATATGACGTGTGACATATCAAATGAAAGGGCTCGTTATGAGGATATTAAATTATTTTTTTCATAATTTAAAAATAAACGGTTTTGAAGTTATTTAGGAAAATAAGCAAAATTTACAATTCCCCTGGACTGGAAACTGCTGGACCTAAAATTTTGAAAAATATACCAAAAAATAGTTCTTTACCTAAAGATTACAGGAAAACCTATAAGAAGTGAATGGTATTTAAAGTAACATAGTAAATTTCAAATAATCAGGGACAACTTTTTAGTTTTTTTTGAAAAGTGTTTATCACAATAATCACGTTGCTTTCCTGTGAAACGGTCCATCGTAGTCAAAAATATACAAAATGGCGTTTAATTTCCCATCATCCTTTGTACCGCACAATTAATAGTTTAGAAAACATCTGTGTTGCTATTTGCAAAAACTTAGGGCCCATCCTGTATGAAGTGCATAGTGGGTTCTATTCGGGACTACTAAGTGATTTACTATTGCGCCACTAAAATGCCAAAACGGCGAATGTGAGTCAAACACATACAAAACAGCAACACATGCGCGGTTTTGTCATTTTAGTGGCGATATACAATGACATATTATAGAAAGACATGTTATATCCATACTCAACGCGTTTTAAAAACGTGACAGATAATTTTCTTCCTTTTTCGTTTCTTTTCGGCCAGTGCAGCTTTAGGTGACATTTGACGTGCGGATATTACACATTAATTTGGAATATGGCGATCATGTATGAACAAAATAAATGCATTTTAGTACTTCTATTTACGATGAATGTATCTACAAATGAATTAAAGCATCATTTCTTGCTTTTTAATTTTTTTGTAGTTCTAAGAACCGACATTTGGCTTAAGAATGGCTTTTTTGAGAACATTTTCAGTAGAGCACGACACATGTTACTCGGCCAAAAGTCTGCACACGACTAATTGAAATTATCACAATTGGGTTGCTTTCTGGGTTTAAACTTTGAACTTGAAAGACGCATCTTTGATTTTTTAATATCACTGGTGATATAGTAAAAAGTCACTTAGCAGTCCCGAATGGAGACCCAGATCGTTTTGTGGAATTAAACCTACAGAATCGTGTAGAGAATACTTTATTAAATCAATAGTAGATTGTTACACCAAGCAAGTGATTCATTATTGTGTCGGGTGTTGGTAAGGAAGGGTTCTAAAGTTACGAGCACAATAATGCATACATCACTTGTTTTGAGGTGCATAACCTGCTTTTCTTTCAACTGCAAAAAGTAAACACAAAATAGTTGATCTATGAATCGTGTTCGCGCCAATATATTTTTTTAAACGTTTGTAGCCTATACAATCTTTTCAGCCAGTACTTTGAGCATGACATTTTAGACGGAATATGGCTGCCAACGTTCGATATGGCTGCCAACATGTGAACTGTCAAGTGGACTGTTTTTCTAATACTTTGACAGTTCAGAGAAGGTGGTTGGACCAAGAAGGATGTCAGATCAGCCATCCCGTCGGACTGTGAATGAGTGGAGTGGGTGGCGTGTCGTGTAAACTTCTTGATCAACTAACCAAAATTAAAACAAAACAGTGCAATAATGAATTTTGTATGCAATTTTTTTGCCCTAGAGTAAATAAGTGCTGCTTTGTGCTGAGTATGTAAGGACATAATGATGAAATTAAAGCGTAGTTGGAATGAAAAATATTAACGTTGCTGGCAATATGAACCAATTCTCTGTCTTTAATTGCATACTTGCAGAAAGTGTATTTTAAATGGCACTGAAATGACACAGTCAATTACATTAAACAATTATTAATTATGAAATCAGTAAATATGAAGCAATTTAAGCTAGCTGGCGACGTCGCACTTTCAAATTTTTCTTGATTATTTAAATGAAATTGGGTGAAATTATCAAATAAAATGCAATATTGCATTATACACATATAAACACCAGAATACATTTTGTAATGCCTCTTAAGCTATTCAATTCCTTTCTTGTTTTCTAAAACGTGCCAAAAAAGCATATCGTCCGTCTAAAGTATCACTAATTTATGGTCAAAGATTTCAAACCATAAACAAACTGATAAGAAAATAATAATATTCAAAGCAAAGAATTCAGGTCACCTAGTAGAGAAATTTATAATAACTTTGGCCAGATTTCCTTGCTTGTGCGTCGTAACTGATCAGCCATGGCCCCACGCGTATAGATTTATCGATAAGTATGCAAATTTGCTGACGTAAGTCGATTCAGTATTAGGTTTCGTAGATGTCGATGAATCATTTTTCTAAAGCTTGCTTGTTGCTCATTAAGGCTCACTCCGACTTTTTGTAGCGATACAGTCGCAGGTTTGTGAACGCGCGGTGGCATCGCGGCATGTGGCCGCGTTTTCGGATTTGCAACTGTATCGATACCAACGTGCGTCGCGACAGTACCGGGAGTCATCGGGGGAAAAAATAGCGAAGCGAGGACGCGAGCATCTGTATTGATGCTACATCGCTTTATCGCGCCTAGCGACAGCATCGTGTTAGTAGTGTGGCCGTTTTGCGACTGTATCGCTGCGAGCGCGCGTTTAATAATTCGAAAATATATCGCAAAGTTCCGAGGCTTTTCCGGTAACCTATTTCACAAACATGATAGGTGGTGACAATCTGACATTATGTGTCGATTGTATGGAAAAAAATACAGTTTTTTCAGATTCTCAGCACATTATCGCGTTTGGGAAATAGGCAACATGTCCCGGGTAGACTGATATATTATTATAATGACAGATGATGACTTACAAATAACCTTGTTTTCAAGAAAAGCCAAAAAAACACGTTTCTAGTGAAGGCGAAACTTTGTAAACTTGAAATAAAAATGGCCGACTCACGATTTACTGTCGTTTTTAGGGTCCCGTAGCCAAATGGCAAAAAATGGAACCCTTATAGATTCGTCATGTCAGTCTGTCTGTCTGTCTGTCCGTCCGTATGTCACAGCCACTTTTTTCCGAAACTATAAGAACTATGCTGTTGAAACTTGGTAAGTAGATGTTTTCTGTGAACCGCATTAAGATTTTCATACAAAAATAGAAAAAAAAACAATAAATATTTGGGGTTCCCCATACTTAGAACTGAAACTCAACAATTTTTTTTTCATCAAACCCATACGTGTGGGTTATCTATGGATAGGTCTTCAAAAATGATATTGAGGTTTCCAATAACATTTTTTTCTAAACTGAATAGTTTGCGAGAGAGACACTTCCAAAGTGGTAAAATGTCCCCCCCCCCTGTAACTTCTAAAATAACATACATACATACATATTATCACTCCTAAAATCCCTAATGGGGTGGGCAGAGCCACAAGACTACTTGTGGCCACGTTCACGTTCTTCTAAAATAAGAGAATCATAAAACTAAAAAAAATATATGATGTAAACTTCCAACGAAAATTAGTTTGAACGAGATCTAGTAAGTCGTTTTTTTTAATACGTCATAAATCACGGAACCCTTTATGGGCGAGTCCGACTCGCACTAGGCCGATTTTTTATTGCAAGTTTTCATAATGACGCACGAAAGTTTTAATGTGTAAGTATCTCGCATTTCGAATCAAGAAAGTTACCGATTCTTGGCCGAATTTACAAAGGCCATTTAAATTGATCTTTGATTAATGCTTAATTTAATCTCGGATAAAATTTAAGTGATAGTGGAATTCGGCCATCTGTCTCTTTATTTGAGTAAGTATTTTTGTACATTCCGCATGTGAGCTCTGAGGTATCGGGGGCTAGGGAATCATCTCTAAGTGCGTCTCTCTCACTCTAGTGCCGACGAAAGAGATATTCATAGAGATAAACAGGTTTAATTTAACTTTGTGTCATTCATGTTAGGACCGCCGCACTCTACCAGCACGAGTGTTGTCCTACAGGCATGCTCATACTGATCGATGCTGTTGCCGTATTAGTCATTTACTGCACTGAATCTCTGCTTTAAGAGGACTATGAAGCAATGGCTAAAGTCACCCTTTTCATACAAAAGGCGATAACGATTTCCCCTTAAATGTTTACCAATTTTGACCAATTTTTGATAGGGTGTCAGTCAGAACAAAATCTAGTCTACGTTTTTTGAATATTGATTAAATATCGACAAAGTCAAATAATCGCCGAAATAAGTTATGAGAATACTAAAACAATAATAAAACTGATATTATTGATTATTTATTTATTTATTTAAATTCATGTCCGACTTACAGTTAAGACCAACACGTCGAACAGAGAAAAATAACAAATTAAATATGATATAATAAATTGCAAATAAAATTAGAGACATATCATTAAACAAATGTAGATTAGAATAATAAATTGGAATTACATGTATGTCAATTAAAAATAATTATAGTGAAAAAACCAAAACGTATAGACCTAGGCCTAGTGTTCTGACTGACAACCTATCGAAAATTGGCCAACATCGGTTAACATTTAAAGTTGTAGGTTTGCGTTACGACGCCTCGGAGTTTGCACGCGGACGTATGTTAAAGCCTTACCCGCAAGCGGGATTAGTTAATATCTATTGGAATTCCAATTTTATAGACTTGCCACTTCTCGTAACGTTTTTTATAATTCACATGCAAATGCAGTTTTTCTACGGGTTCTGTTAGAATAAATATTTATTTAGTACCGAGTAGGCGCCACACTTCCGTTTAGCAGGAATTCGGGACAAAAAATGTTTACGATAATAACATACATGGATGATATTTTGCATACTAAGTATTGAATTCTTGAAAAAGCGACTTGCTGGCATCCGATTAAGTTGATATTACAAAAAAAATTAGGTAAAACATACCCCAAGATATCATATCAAATATGTACGAAAAAGTGACCCAATATCTTCGCTTTTTGGAATGAGATTATTGTTAACATATTAAAGGCAAGCAAGTTTTCTCTGTACTATACAGAGATCGCTTTGTATATGTAAGTGCATAGCAGTGGCGAAGCGTCAAATATTTCCTAAGGGAAGCCGGAAGAGTTAAAACTGTACGTGCAAGTCTGACATTTAGTTAGAGTGACATGGACTTCACTGACAGCTAGCCGTAGCTTTCTAGCTTGGTAAAGCCGTCAGGAATCGGCTTATAGGCAGGCTGCGCCACTGGTGCATAGTCAGAGCCCAGACAGTTAAAACATAAATTTCCAATGCACTATTAGCACTAAAACTGATTGAAATTGAAATTCCTTAGCGTCCTAAATCCGAGTACCATTACATCTTAAGCAGTAAACTCCATAAGTACCTATGCATGAATCCACTGTAAGAACGTACGCCGCGAACTATTTTTATGTACCCACAGCAACCACACGCTAATATTAAAAAAAAAATAACACCAATATATCAAGAAATGTATTTAATTTACTTTTTCCTTATACCTACACTCAATCACTATACTTAGTGTTAATCCAAGTTCTAGCCTAGCCTCGGATAAATGATTCATAAATACTCGATCATAATAATTTCCGATCATCACCACAACTTTATCATAATTAAAATCTTTTAATTTGCCCAAGGTCGGGAGTAAATCTTACGTACTGCAACGTGTGGTGAAAAAATCGTGTTGGCATGCTTATCGCGAAATGATCTTTGGCGTGGTGCAAGGTACAAGGGAAAAGGGTCAATCAACTTTGAGAATTTCTTCATCAGTATCATCATAATTGCGCGCGAAAAACATTGACTGCTTGGCACAGGTCCTCCCCAATGATCGCCACAACGATCATTTGCTGCTCTCATCCAGCGGAGTCCCGCAATCTTCACCAAGACGTGAGTCCACTATATCGGTTGTCGGCTCACGCTATCATGAATTATGATTTAGAATGAAGTCCCCAACCAAATGTGATCACAATCATAAAACTTTAATATGGAATTTCTCCTCTGAATAAAGCTTTATTGTTATTTAAATTCATGCCAGAAGTTAAAAAGTATAATTGGCCCACTGCTGGGTAAAGGCTTCCCCTCTCTCCTTTCCCTCGTTCGGGTTCTTGATAAGTTCCTGCCAACTGCTTTGGAATTTGTCTAGGTCATCCCACCATCTCCTTTTCGGTCTGCCTCTGCTTCAATCGGTCTCTATTTTTCTCTACCGGTCTATAGTAAAATTACAAGTAAGTATTTTACTAGTGTTGAATGTTTAAAATGTGGGATTTTTTTATAGGTGTTTCCAGTTTTCCCTAGAAATACGAGGCATATTAAAAGTAAGGTTTAAATACAAAAACTGCCTTGCTTATAAGTAATAATAATGGCGTCCACCATGACGTAAAAAATAGTTCATCTGACACGAGGTCGTGGTTTTGATTATTTATTATTGAAAATAATTTAATATTTATGTTTAAATGAAACAATAATTTCAAACCTCTATTTATGTTATCATAAAATGTCAATTAAGGAATATGGATTTTAAAAACAAAAATTAATGTATCTAATTAATCTCAAGTGATCTTTAGGATTGTTTTAATAGAAACCAACCCATTACAGATGTAGTGCATAATATGTTTCCATCGGTAAAACTCGGATCTCAATCGGAAGACGACGCGGCCCGAAGTGCCAATTAAGTATTGTATTAAATGAGTGACATGGTTATATTCATTAATACTAAACTTTATTATTTAGTGTCAAATGGCAAAATGAAAAATGACAGCATATGGCACTGTTGTTTTTCATTTTGACATTTGACACTAAATAATAAAGTTTCATATTAATTAATGAATATAAACATGTCACTCATTTAATACAATAATTAATTGACACTTCGGGTCCCGTCGTCTTCCGATTGAGATCCGAGTTTTACCGATGGAAACATATTATTCACTATAGCTGTACCACAGAATAGATAATAGTACTAACGTACCATTACCCTACTGTGGGATATACATACGTAAAATCACTCCGCTTTCCTGTTCTCCTTTGTACCGCACATAACAAGTGGCCTCTCAAGATATATTCCTTGTAGCAACTTATTAACAACTTGAACTTTCCGTAACCGTAACTCATCGGACAGCCGTACATAACCAACAGACATACATACAAACATGTTCTGGATTAATTTGACATGGCATTTAAACGGTAAAAATACTCCATTTACTTGCAGTTGGTTTGCGAGACACAGCAAACTTGACTTTATTAGGGTACGCATAAGGTTTAATTTTAGAGCGTCGGTTGGTTATTGGTTAAGGATGTCGACTTGTGATCGTGAGATTCGAATCCAAGCGGGTGCTATAATTTGCTCACCATATTTTAGAAACCAAAATCAGCTACGTTTAAACACATAGTTTAAAAGTTTAAGTCAGGTAACTTTTTAGGTTAGGGAGCGTTCAAGTATTACGTAACGCAATATTTGGACTTTTTTGATCCCCCCCCCCCATGTAACGCGCCGTTACGTTTTTCTGTACCCCCTTCCCGCTAGTAAAATTTCAAGAGGTCATTCCAAAAATGAGTGAGAGAACGCGATCGTTCTGAAGGGTTAAAAAAATGTTAAGTTACGCGTAGTTCAAACCCCCCTCCCGCCTCTGGAATGCATCGTAACGTTTTACAAGACACCCCCCCCCCCACCCCCCCAAATTGGTTACGTAATACTTGAACGCTCCCTTAGGTTAAGAGGAGTGTGAACCTACGGCTTCCTACAAAACTTCCTACAAGACTTCATACAAAAGGCGATAAAGATTTCCACCACTTAAATGCTAACCGATTTTGACCAATCACACCATCAGTTAGATTATCAAAAAATACTGAACACGTACTTTTTGCTTTATCAAATCAATCAAAATTGACAAAGATAACGCGCATCAAAGTTCGGTTGCGGGCTCGTGACGTCACTTAATGGTAAAAAGTGTTTTTTTTTTTTTTAGAATGGACATATGCTGTTAGTCTCTGACGACTTCGACAACTTCACCGGAAAGGCAACTTCACCGGAAAGACAACTTCACCGGAAAGACAACTTCACCGGAAAGGCAACTTCACCGGAAAGACAACTTCACCGGAAAGACAACTTCACCGGAAAGACAACTTCACCGGAAAGGGTAAAAAGTGTGCAAAATCCTGACGTCACGCGGAACTTCAACGCACTATATCTTCGAAATTTTTTGTTTAATTGACAAAAGAAAAAATATGTGTTCAATATTTTTTTATAATGTAAATGACGGACTAATTACAATTTTTCAGGAAACTAGTCTATTATAGACGTTTGTTTCTAGGAGTTGACTAGAAGTGAACCAAGTCACCTCCATTGCGGCTTTAGCCTTAGGAAAAAAGTGCAGCAGCGAATGTGTTAATAAAATATTCTTAATAATTAGTAAGCTAAAGAGCTTTAAGCTCTTAATGTCATATTTTGACACCATGCCATATTGGATAAAAACCAAATAGCTAGTAACATGCATATTTTATTACCGAAGCCAAATTCCGCGTAGCCACTAAGATAAACACAAATATTTGCTAAGAATCCGACTTAAGTATAATAATTTCTGATAAAAGTTTTAATAAGCGGATTGCGCGAAAAGGTGTGCCCGTTTTGATGCGGTTTTTACCCGCGGATTAAGCGTTATTAAGGCAAGCGTTGAAATTGCTGTGTAACGGCCATATCGACGTATAAATATCGGTTATTAAACAAGAGGTTCCGTGGTATTTGGATGCATTTTTTGGGTTCAGATTGAGTCGAAGCCCTGTAGGCCTCTTATCAGGATTCGGTTACGGAGTGGTCCCAGGTTAGGGGTATATAACCAACACCCACAGCTGGGCACCAGACCGTTAATCCGTTAATCGTTAATTAACGAGGTTAACATTTCGGGTAACGGATTAACTTTTAAGTTAACTTTCAAAATTGTTAAGGGACTGATTAATTTCCGTTAAAAAAATTAATGTCCGTTAATCGTTAATGAAGTACCTACTATTTGCCGAAAGGACACCGCGAAATCGTGCTGACAAGTACGTTCGGGCCAGTCGGCGGTTATCAAGCGCAGACCATTATTTAAAAAAAAAACATATTTGCCCATACCAAGATTTTTTTATAAGTAAATCACTAGCACAACGACATATAAAATGCAATTTTTATCACGAGTTAACGATTAACGTTAACTTGCGTTAAATCTTCCTTAATGTAACGCTTTAACGTTTAACGAAGTTTACTCTTTTAGTAACGAATTTGCGATTAACGAAGTTAAGTATTTGATTAACGGTGCCCAGATATGCCAACTCCCTTAAAAATCGCAGCGCCATGATTTCTGAGGGGTCGAAAATTAAAATGAAAGCTTCGCCTATTGTAGATGAGAAGAATTGTAGTGACTCGCTCGCGAGATTCGCCTCCGAGGAAGAGTGGGATGAGAATGTCGCTCGCGAGTCCCTACAATATGACTTAGACATTCCCGAATAGAGACAGTACATCAGAGTTACTCTGGTTTTTCAAGTAGAATGGCACAGAGAACATTAAAGTGAAGCCATGCCGAGGCCTTTTATTGCCTGACTCTTTTTCCTTTAAGAAAGAAAGAGATATAGAGTTCCCAACACTATGTCAGGGGAACGACACTAGCTTAGAGAGCTGTCACTCGACTGTCACAATGGCAGTGAACGGAATAAGAGAAAACGTTAGATTAAATTCGATATTAGTACTGTAAAGCCATAGTATAAAGAGGGGAAGTAGGTTATCTCCGGCCCAATCCACGATATAACTGCCTACTGTCTCAGGGTTGTCTCTGTTCAATAGGTAATCTGAACAGAGACAATTCTGGAATCGATGAATTATTAAGACACCCAAACAGACAGCGATACGTTCTCCTGCGATTATCACACATTTTTCATTCATTTAGCGGTCCCGAAAAGCCGTGACGCGCGAACCTCATGCGGTGTCAGCCCCGACTGGCGCACTGAGAAACGGGTCGAGATTTTGTTTAAGTGTGCGTGCGGCGACGCATAGATACTTTGGCGCACACATACAAGCCGCGCGCGGTGCGTTTGTATGAAGATAACTTACTTCCCTCTTTTTATACTATGGTAGATTACAAGTTTAATTTGGAAACCGTACAATATTTATGGCTATGGTTCTTATAGAAACTAAGGAACCCTAAACGATCAAATAATCCGCACTCGACAGGGTCAAAATCCTTTCAATGCAAAATGTTACACTTGTCATAACATACTTTTACGCTTAACACGATTTCAAAATGGGACCCCCCATCGACCGAGGTGTCATTAAAATCAGCATTTACGCTTTGCACACCAGAAAAAGGTAGATAAATAAAAACACTGGTCAAGAGCTGTCGGGTCGTGCTCAGCGTAGGGTTCCGTAGCCATAAATAAATAAATCATGGGACAATCTTTACACAAATCGATCTAGTCCCAAAGTAAGCTCTAAAGGCTAGTGTTATGGGTACTAGACGACGATATACATACTTATATAGAGAAATAAATATTTAAATACATAGGGAATATCCAAGACTCAGGAACAAGCATTCGTGCTTATCACACAAATATTTGCCCTTACCGGGCATCGAACCCGGGACGCTAGCTTCGGAGGCAGGGTCACTACCAACTATAGGCTAACCCCGTCGTCAAATAAATCATAACTTTAGTTAGATTATATTGAACCAGCTTCTGCCCGCGACTTCGTCCGCGTGGCATTCATAGTTATTCCGTCAAGAACTTTTGAATTTTCCGGGATAAAAAGTCCCTGTATTAATCCAGGGAATAATCTATCTCCATTCCAAATTTCATACAAATCCGTCTAGCGATTGAAGCGTGAAAGATTAACGGACGGACAGACGGACATGGCGAAACTATAATCGTTAGGACTACGGAACCCTAAAAAAAGTGCAAAGGACCGTGCACCCTTTTAGCCGGTTGCAGTAAAGTTTAATGAATTAATTTAGTTAATATAAATACTAAACATCGATGACTCAGTAACAAACATTCGCGCCCTGCGAAGCAATCGGGCCACATCGTTTACAAATTACTGTGTACAGTGACCCGAGCTCTTTGCTTTTGAAAAAATAGCTCTTAATTTCATAGGTATTTATTTGAGTAAGTACTAAAACTTTTTCCCTGTTTCGTAAATGGAAATATTTTTATATCCTTATAGAAAGATTCTTGACAATGACATTCTTAAATAAACTTATTAATAAATAATATGATCACAAAAGGTTTTCAAAAGCACGGTGAGGACGTTAAGGTGAGAGGGAGAGCGTGCGAGAGAGACGACGTGTAAGGTGTAAAGATGAAACACGAAAGTGACGCGCGCTTTAGTGATGTCGGTTTTAAGTTTTATCGGAATATTGTCGATAGATTTTGCATAAATATTTCTTTTTATCCCTTAAGCGGGCTTCATACATACAGATATGCTACATAAAATTCAAATACAGTTTAAAGTTTATTACTTAATGGAACAGAAAATATATCTAATAATTATAAATACATGTACATGGTCAATAAAGCGCCTCTACCCGGATAAGGGTTAAATAGACAAAACCGGGTGACTAAAAATGTGATACAAAAATAACTTCTTGTAGTCTTGATAATTATTGAATTTAAATATAAAATAAATGTGTAGAAAAATCTATATTTTATTGATCTTATCTTGTTTTTTAATGTTGCTATCGTGTGTTTAGAACAAATCTTACTAGTCGATTTTAATCCAATTATTGAGTATGCAACTAGCTTTAAATTTGGAACCCAAATGTAATTCAGTGAAAATGCTATTTCGTTTAAATGGCCAAAAAGATCTTCCCTTTATTTTGATTTTTTGTACGGGAACTTATTTAATATTTTTTTTGTAAACAACTTGGAGCCTTATATATGTTGTCAAGATATAACAATGTATTTTGGCTGGATGCAATTCAACCTGTTTCTTAACCTGAACGCCACGGCTAACGGCGAAAAAGTGTGCCACGAGCGCTCGACGACGGCTATAGTCGACGCAAAAGTATGGAAAACGGCATATCGTGGCGTCAGGGGCACGGAAAACTGCCGACGGCCACAGCCGACTGTAGCGGTCAAAGGGTCAATTTAAAACAGCTTAAGTTTTTTTCATTTAGAAAAACAAAACGAAAACATCGATATCGACTTATCACCGTTCTACTTCTACATCCCTAAAGGTCACGGCCCACCGTCTAGAACGGGTTCCACGGAACACCGCCGCTAAATAATAATATCCTTACACTCGCACAGAAAAATAAAGTGTCTGGCATAAAGGGAATCAACTCACTTGCTCGTGGCCCTTTGTGAAAAAAAGATTCGCTCAATGGAAGGAATTTTGAATTTTAAAATGAGAACGTTGAATAGAACGCTCCAAAACAAAATGGGATAGTTGAGTTTGTTTTATAATTTTTTGAATGTGGAATTCAGACGGTATGCTTTTTGTCTATGATTCTTAAAAAAGGATGTTAATATTATAAAAAATGTTTATTTTTATTTTTATTGGGAAGCTTATGGTGGCCTTTTGTCTAGGGGCATGAACTCTATGGTGAGGTTTTCAGTCAAGTGATTCCTAGCGGTCTTGCTTTAGTACGTAAATATTTTGCACTAGGATTAGGACAAAGTAAAAATTTTACATTCAAATGGAGATAGTGGGGATGTATTGTATGTATGTATACCTAGCCAAATGTAAAAAGAGCGCTGACGGTCACACATTTTATATGGCTGTCAGCGCTCTTTTTACATTTGGCGAGGTATATTTGCTATAACAAGGTTCCTTGTCTCAACATTTTTGTTTTTTTAATTGTATCACAATTTGACTTCTAGGCCATTTAGGCTAGGTTTAGAAGTCGAACTGGTTGGGTACTATCTAACTTCTAATGTGAAATTAAGTTTTAATAGGGTATTTAATTATTTAATTGGCACAGTCTTGTCATAACACTAAGAATATACAGTGTGTCCAAAATAATAATCCAAAGCCCCATACATTATATTTAAATATTTGAGTGTATATCCAAGATTGTAGGGTTAACATAATAAACGTAACATTGTTTGATATTTAGCTGTATTAACATACAACATTGTCCTAACCCAAGACAGCTTAGGGTCAAAACACATTTGCACGACACGACGTCACGACGTGCAACGTATCAACTTTCATAGCTAAGTGCTCTGGGTGACTTCACCTACATTTTGATACAAAGCGAAGTTAAGTGAATGCGCGTAAACTGATGAAATCACCCAAAAGTCAGTCACTGAAATCACGAAATCTCTGAAACTAGAAAAGCTTTAAACTTGAAATTTAGCAGCTAGACTCTTTTGAGAGTGCAGACAGCCGCTAATAAAGTATTTTTCTACAATCCACCCCTTAAGGGATGAAATAGGGATTCAAAGTTTGTATGGGAAATACCGCAGGGGAAGCCGCTTTTTGTGTAAGTTTCCACTGACATATATTAAAATGTTTACCAATTCTTATGAAGTCAACAGTTAGCAGTCATTGTTCATATTTTACCTTAAGTGACAGCGGATGGATAACATGTCATGACCTTTACAGCGTTATCTCAAGAAGTATGACCTATGCAAATGAAGTTGTCGTAAATCCACCCTGACTGACAATATTGATACTTACAACATTAGTTAAAGCTAGATTTCTAGGTTTAAAATAATTTAATAGTTAAATAAAGTACAGATAAATCAAGCGGATGCTTCATACTCATAAAGCAATCGGTGCTAAAATAATTCAAGTTAATGGTAAAGGGGCGGTCACATTGATGGCGCGGCAGAAGCGCGGCGCGATCGCAGCGTGACGCCATCTAGGGATTCTCTTCTTAAATAACACTTCGTTCATGAACTCATCGGCGAGCGTAACTTGACCCGTCAGTGCGTATACACTACATGTACGTGCGGGTCTTCTACTTTGGACGTATTTCGACGCAGCCGGCCACGGTATGGAATGTGAGACAAAATAAGTGACGAGCTTTTCTTAGAGAATAACATAGTAAGGTGGCGTGATGCATAGCTGGGCACAGGACCGTTAATCTGTTAATCGTTAATTAACGAAGTTAACATTTCGAGTAACGGTTTAACTTTCAAGTTAAGTTTAAAAATTGTTAACGGACTCATTAACTTCCGTTAAACCATTAAGGTCCGTTAAACGTTAATTAAGTACCTCCTGTTTGCCAAAAGGACACCGCGCGGCTTATGTCAGATAGCTTTTGATTTGAATTTGATCTCTAGATAATTAAGTATTACAAACTCTAATGTTACATCCTTATTTTATAAGTTTTTTATGTCCAAGTAAATCAATAACGCAACTATATATAAAATGCAATTTCTATCACGAGTTAACGATTAACGTTAACTGCCGTTAAATCTTACGAAATTTAACGCTTTCAAGTTTAATGAAGTTAACTTCTTTAGTAACGGATTAGCGATTAACGAAGTTAACTATTTATTTAACGGTGCCCAGCTATGGTGTGATGTGTGTGACAACAGGTCACGTCACGCATCTGTCGCGCTAGCTCCCGCCGCGCTCGCAATGTGACCAGGCAAGTGCTTCTAACGTGTGCAGCGGATGATCGGCAGATAAATGAAACTACTAATTTAGACTGTAATAACAAAGCCGTTCGGTCCAAATTTCAATGTGCCCCTCATAGCGACCTCATAGTGACGACGCGGTTAGCCTAGTTGGTAGTGAACCTGCCTCCGACGCAAGCGTCCCGGGTTCGATCCCCGGTAAGGGCAAATATTTGTGTGATGAGCACGAATGTTTGTTCCTGAGTCTTGGATATTTCCTATGTATTTAAGTATTTATTTCTCTATATAAGTATGTATATCGTCGTCTAGTACCCATAACACAAGCCTTTAGAGCTTAGTTTGGGACTAGATCGATTTGTGTAAAGATTGTCCCCTGATTTATTTATTTTATTTATTTATTTATTATAGCTGATCAGCTGCGTTAGAGAATCACGAAACTACTATGTTATCTAACAAACGTCTCTCATTTCGCCGGACAATTATAGATATACTCGCGCGCCCGTAGGCATTATGCGGAGTTAGGCATCTACGACCGTGGCCGTCTGCTTCGAAATGACCAAAGTCGAAGACACGTACAAACGTATAGTTTATGCGCCCTAATGGGTCAAGTTAAGCTTGACGGTGAGTTGGGTGACGAAATGTTATAGGAGAATCGCAAGGGGATACATTCAAATTTAGACCGAATGTCTTTATTCGGGTTAGTGTCTATAAGCCCAGATCTCGATTCGACTACATATCGATACGACAAAATCGCGATTTGTCCAGATATCTATAAGCCCACTTCTCGATTCGACTAGATCGCGATTTGACCGAGTCTCGATTGGACTACATCTCAATAAGGCTGCATTGCCATTTGACTAGATCGGTATTGGACTATTTATCAAGTTAACTGATAATGATGACGCAGTGTATTGTTGTATGGAAGTACAATTCCCTGCAGAAAAAGAATTACACAATACGAATTAAGTTTTCCAAAAAGTTACAGCAGATTTTCATGTACTTTTTAATTAAATATTAAATACCGATCTAGTCATAGTCATAGTCATAGTCATAGTCATAGTCATAGTCATAGTGTTTATTGCATTATGAGTTACAAAAGATCTTAAAACTATCTTAAAGCTCCAATCATAAACCCTGTAAGGGCGCTGCAATATAGTTTAATTTTAATATGGTCTAATTTCATTGTAATTGCATGTTATAGTATTTCACATAATTATTTTAAGTTATTTTATTTTATAATACTACAAATATTATTATATATATTATTTTAAGTTTTCACAATTAAAAAACTCTGCCAAATTATAAAAACTATTTAACAATAAAAAATTCTTTAACTGTTTGAAAAACACAGCCATTTTTTCAATGTTTTTGACTTCAAGAGGAATCTTATTGTAGATTTTCACCGCCATATGATGCGTGCCTGAGCTCACAATTTTTAGCGTAGTGAACGTGCTAAGTAATTTGTTTCGTTTCCTCAGATTTGCATTAAAACAGTTATCTCTTTCTCGCAAAAATAAATGCTTATGCTTCCTAACGAATTTACACATTTCAAATATATAAATCGATGGCAATGTTAATATTTTAAGGCGAGTTAAATGTGGCCTACAGCTGTCCGTGTCCCGTATGTTTACTAAAATCCTTAGGCATCTTTTTTGTAGAATGAATAGGTTGTTCGCATGACTACTGTTACCCCACAATATCACGCCGTAGCTCAGCCAAGCGTGCGCATAGGCATAATACGCAGTTGTTGCTGTTTTCAGGTTTGTACATCTTTTCAATTCATTAAGTGCGTATGTGAATCTAGATAGTTTGCCTGATACATTATCTACATGAGCCTTCCAATTTGCTCCAGAATCAATTTCGACTCCTAATAAATTACATGAATTTACTGATTTAATTGCATTATTATTATACGAAAAGTCTATATCTATTGGTATTTTTTGTCGAGGTTTAAATTGAATTAGTTTTGTTTTTTCTAGGTTCAGTTTCAAATTGTGATCTTTTAGCCAATCTAAAATGTTCTTAAAGGTATTATTTATTTGATTTTTAAACTCTACACTATTATTGCATTGAAAAACTATGGTAATGTCATCTGCATATAGTATGCTATCACAATCTAAAATTTTTGGTAGGTCATTTATGTATAATAAAAATAAAATGCATCCCAAGACGCTACCTTGAGGAATTGAATTTTTTACAGCCAATTTTTGGGATCTTATCGTAGTCAAGTACATTGCACTGTGATCATAGTATTCAATATCCACAAATTGCTCTCTATTTCTTAAATAAGACACAAACCATTCGTAAGCTATTCCTCGCACACCTATTCCATAAAGTTTATCTAAAAGAATTTCATGTGACACTCTATCATAGGCCTTGCTCATGTCTAACAGCATGCCTACGGCGTATTGTCTGTTATTTATTATGTTCAATATTTTGTGTGTTAAATTATATAGTGCTAAAATAGTCGATCTTTCCTTTCGAAAACCATACTGTCTATCGTCATATATATTAAATTTTTCACAAAAGGTGACTAAGCGATTCGCCATTGCTGATTCAAAAATTTTAGAGAAAGTGGATAATAATGCGATAGGGCGAAAATTGTTTGGGTCATTTGATGTTCTTGTTTTCGGGATTGGTTTTATTATTGATGTTTTTAGTATGTCGGGGAATGTTGCTTCGGAGAAAGATTGATTCACTAAGTAGGTTAATGGCCAAATGAGTTCGTCTTTGCATTGTTTGACAAGGGTCGGTGGGAGCTCATCAAAACCATAACTTGTCTTACTTTTCATGTTTTTAATAATATTTCTGATTTCATGTTCATTTACTGGACTCAAGAACATTGATTTACCAGTGGAGTTTATAACTGCTCTACCCGTCGGTTTCTTATTTGCATTATTTTCACCTACTGATACAAAAAACTCGTTTAATGTATTAGCGATTACACATGGATCCTCGGTGATAGTGTCTCTTATTTTTAATTTCATATTTTGCATACCTTTTTTATTCACTTTGTTTGTTCGCTCTTTAATTATTTGCCACATCGTTTTACTAATATTTTTTGATTTTTCCATTCTTTTAATAAATTGATTCTTTTTAGATATTTTAACTGTTCTTTTTAACATTTTTTCGTAACTTTTATAATGTTCATTTAAGGTAGTCGAATTAGTTTGTGACTTCAATAACTTTAATAGTCGCTTATTTTTACACGAAACCTTTAGACCAGCTGTAAGCCAAGATCTGGTCAAATGGCAATGCAGACTTATTGAGATGTAGTCCAATCGAGACTCAGTCAAATCGCGATCTAGTCGAATCGAGATCTAGACTTATAGATATCTTTTTTTTATGTCAATTGACTGACAAGCGAGCTGACAGCCCACCTGATGGAAAGTGGTCACCGCCGCCCATGGACATCTGCAACACCAGAGGTGCTGCCAATGCGTTGCCAGTCTAGGGAGGATGGGGAATGGGGATGGGATGAAGATGCCCTCATCTTCATCCCATCCATCCCATAGGCCTCCGGATCTCGTCACTCACCGTACGAAACGCAATAGCAAGCTATTACTTCACGCCTATATTCTGTGAGAGTGTGGTACTGCCCCGGTCAAGTCGGCCCATTCGAACAGTATTCATCTAATGAGGATTACTGTTTGGCTCTACCACTACAATATCTGGTCCAATCGCGATTTAGTCGTACCGATATATAATCGAATCGCGATCTGGGCTTATAGATACTAACCCCTTTGTTCTTACAGTCTAAATTAATACATACATACATACATAGCATCACGCCCGAAATCCCTAATGGGGTGGGCAGAGCCACAAGACTATTTGTGGCCACGTTCGATTAATTAGTCCTAAGATGGTATGATGAACCGTATGGTGACAGGTGATCAGCCCATCGCCCAAACAGATAGTCCACCATGTTGGAGAGGACCCGTCCCTTAGTCGACTTTTACGACATGCCAGGATGATAAGCATCTGCACGCATTCTATGCTATTTCTTCACTCCCAGTGCAGCAGAGGAGAATTAATCTAAATTAATAATACATCTAAAGATCCCAGGGCCATCACTCCCCGACACTGCCACTACAATGTCTTGCTTTTTAATTCTCACTTTCTTATAAACTTGAAGTTTAATATCGTTTCCCTTCATAACACTAAAGTCGTTAGTTTTTACACCCAAGACCTGATGAAGTTTCTTACTAGTTTTTTTTGTCGGCCTGTGTGTATTACAGGGTTATATAAAATCTCCATAAACGACCTTAAACATTTTTTATTATATTGTAAAATTACCGCGTTTAAGAGGACCGTGAACCAACGGCAAAAATCACCCTTTTCATACAAATTCGATAACGATTTCCACCCCTTAATTGTTAACCGATTTTGACCAATTTTTGATAGGTTGTCAGTCAGAAGAATACTAGGTTTATACGTTTCTTGAATATTGATTAAAAATCAACAAATTCAAATAATCGCTAAAATTAGGTTTGTATGAGAATACTAAAACAAAAATAAAACTGAATTTATTGATTATAGTGAAAAAAAACAAAACGTATAGACCTAGATTATGTTCTGACTGACAACCTAACAAAAGTTTGTCAACATCGGTTAACATTTGAGGGATGGAAATCGTTATCGCTAGCCTAAAGCCGTAGGCCACACTCCTCTTAATAGTTGCAATTTTTTCATTACGCTGTTTTTATTAAAATTAAACATAACACAATGAAATACATAGCATATTTTCACACCTCCTATTCAAAGAATATTATTATCTTGCGCAGCGAAAACAAAGTCGCATTGTTGCCTTTAGGGATAGAATTTCAAAACATCCCTCCTTAGTGCACCTCTAGGATACTCGAGGAATGTCTCCTCCAAATTTGAAACCTCTAGGACCACCCGTTTAGGCTGTGCGTTGTCTATAAGTGAGTAACGGTACTGTTTTATATGTATTGATTACGGCTTAACCATACTTGTCTAATTTAGGCTAGTTTAATAGTAGTTTATGCAACGGTTGCATAATGATAGGCCTTAAAACACTAGTGCGGTTTTCATGAAACGAGCCGATAGGCGAGTTTCATAATAAGATCGCACGTGTGTTTTAAGGCCAAATTATGCAGAGTTGCATACATAACTTTATCTACACACATATTGGGGCCAATTCGAAAGTGTTTTCGCTAAATTTAGAAGTAGCTAAATTTGAAATAAGAAACGTTCGACTCGATTTTGAACCTTGGAGCTATACAAAATCGAGTGTGACGTTTCTTATTTTAAATTTAGGCAATCTTAAATTTAGCGGACACCGTTTCGAATTAGACCCATTATAAATCCTCCATGATGGGTTCAGAAACAATATTTTCTGGCAACAAGTTATTTGTTGCAATCGTGGCTGCATATTTCCGATATCCGGCGCATTTTCACATCACACACACTCCAAGAAGACTACTTACTATTCATATTTTCAACTAAAATGTAAATTACAAACAACTTTTTCTATTCAATTAAAAAACAATTCTACTTTCGTTCAGCAAAACACCAACATGGCGATCCTCCGTCAAGACTATTTTTTTTAAATCATAGACAAACGGATGAAGTCTCTATTCTCACGTCACTCGAGATCAAATATTGTGCAGTTTATATTAAAAAAACATACTGAATTGACGTTTCATATCAATAACTGTTTTAATACCTATGGATACTAGAATAGAGACCCACTTGAGTTTTGACAGCTGTTCCAAATTTAATCTCATTTCTTTACTAAAAACGATAAAGAAGTCATGTTATTTCTTTATCGCAGCACAGGTTTTTCCTAATTGGTTGTCAAAATGGTGGTCATTTCCTACGGTTTTTGATTAACCAATGGAGGTTTTATGATATGGGTGTAGATAAAATAAATATTAATATTTTGTAATGTGCGTTTCAGTTTTTCTGAAAATAGTAGAAGCAAAAGTAGATAAGCATTTATAACTCGCTACGCTCGTGATTTTATTCTACAACCATATGTTGAGCTCTGGGATCAATATTTTGCCACTTAGCTCCCATGTGACATAATCTACAATTTTTTTAGAGTTCCGTACCCAAAGGGTAAAAACGGGACCCTATTACTAAGGCTCTGCTGTCCGTCTGTCCGTCTGTCTCCAGGCTGTATCTCGTGAACCGTGATAGTTGGACAGTTGAAATTTTCACAGATGATGTATTTCTATTGGCGCTATAACTACAAATACTAAAAACAGAATAAAATAAATATTTAAGGGGGCTTCCATACAACAAACGTGAATTTTTTGCTCGTTTTTCCTCGATATGGATAACGGCAACAGGTAGACGCTTGAAATATTCACAGAATATTTACATATATATTAACTTCAAAATTAAGTAATTAAATTAAAATAAAATAAATATTTAAGGGGGGCTCCTATACAACAAACGTGTTTTTTTGCTTGATAATAATGGTACGGAAACCTTCGTGCGAGAGTCCGACTCGCACTTGGCAGGTTTTTTAATGTTTTACCTTTTTACCTAAACCATCCATGGTTTAATTTTAATACTATACTGAAAGATGATTTAAAAACTTGCGTTAAGATCCGCCATCTTGTGAAGACTAGCATACTGACGAAATAAAGCAAAGTGCGTATTAAAAATGCTGGTAACAGATAAGAATGCGAAAGAGTTCAAAAAAATAATATTCATGAGAAATAAAAACAAAAGCGGTACAAGCCCTACACGGGTAGCCGCCGGCAGCTAGGGTTGCCACTTCAATGCAAGTTTTCAATAACTTATTTATAATAGGCTATTTTCCTGAAAAATTATAAGTAGTCCGTCATTTACAGTATAAAAAAATATTGAAGATATATTTTTTTCTTTTGTCAATTAAACAAAAAAATACGAAGATATAGTGCGTTGAAGTTTTGCGTGACGTCACGACTTTGTACACTTTTTACCATTAAGTGACGTCAATAGCCCCCACTTCCGAACTTTGATGCGCGTTATCTGTGTCAATTTTGATCGATTTAATAAAGCAAAAAATACGTGTTCAATATTTTTTGATAATCTAACTGACGGACTAATTACAATTACTCTTTTTTACCCAGGAAACATCCCTATTGTAACGTCAAATTCCAATGTAAATATACAAAATTATAATATGGATATAATTTTTGACGTTAAGAGGAAATGCGGTCGCCTCACTTCTCCATACAACGCTCTTGCCTTTTTCTTCTCTAGTTTATGATAAAAAGAAAATTTTAACTCTTTTTATGTCCCTGTGTTTTCTTTTTTTTGTATTATTTATTTTAATGATGGATTAGAGACATACCAATAGTTGATATAATACTTATTGTAAAAATGATGCTCGAGTGTCATCGTAGACTGATGCCACCGTGCTCTTATTAAATGATTGCTTAAATATTTTATTCAGTATTTGCCACAAACGACTTTTTAACGTATCAGTTAAAAACGCTGGACTGAATAAAATAAACCTACCCACTAACAACCAGAAATTAATTAATGAATGAAGAATTAAGATAGAAATTCCTTTGTACCGTGTTTAGCTAACCCAAAATCTTTAATATTTAGAATTAATAGTTAAACACAACTTCAAACATGTAAAACAAAACAGAACTTGAAATAAACAGGTTTACATTTTTTTTTTTTTTTTTTAGTTATATGCTAGCTATTAACAATTTGTCTACTTTGAGATATGAGACATATTTTTAACTCGCGATACCTAACACACATTTTATTGTACGAACAAAAAACAGTTACAAAATCATTAAAAAGCTAACTTATCCCTTTAAGGAATCTCTTCTCGTTAATATTGGGTGCCATAAAATAAAATATTTTGTTGATATGCCATATATCACCGATTATTTTAATTTCTAAAATTCATTCACTGGCAACCCTTGTGCGTGCAAAGTTGCGGTTCTCATATTATTCCGTGGCGCATGCGCGCCAGGGATGCGGTTCTGTAAATGTTTAGATATTATTTAATACCTAAGGAGGTCAAAGCCATTTTGAACAGCCGTCGTATCTGATGAAGCTATTACCATTTCTTTATCATGTACATATACTGTATACCGGTTCATTTTTATTCGAATGAAATATGTGACTTAAATATGATTGAGCTCGTTATACCTCGCTTGTCGCTTGAAAAAGCGGCCAAGTGCGAGTCGCCCACGAAGGGTTCCGTGATTTATGATGTATTAAAAAAAAACTACTTACTAGATCTCGTTCGAATCAATTTTCGGTGGAAGTTTACATGGTAATGTACATCATATTTTTTTTTTTTAGTTTTATCATTCTCTTATTTTAGAAGTTACAGGGGGGGACACATTTTACCACTTTGGAAGTGTCTCTCGCGCAAACTATTCAGTTTAGAAAAAAAAGATATTAGAAACCTAAATATCATTTTTGAAGACCTATCCATAGATAACCCACACGTTCTAAGTATGGGGAACCCCAAAAATTTATTGGTTTTTTTTCTATTCATACGGACGGACAGACAGACAGACAGACATGACGGATCTATAAGGATTCCGTTTTTTGCCATTTGGCTACGGAACTCTTAAAAAGAGAAAAGCACTCTTTTTACATGTGGCGAGGTATAAGTACCTACCTGTCTTTTTATTCAATCAAAACTCAAAATAGGACACCTAAACTCGAATCCATTTTTCGGCTTTGGATAAGAGTTATTATATTACTGATTTACTTTGTCATTATTACTTCATCTTCCATTTTCAATCGTCATAAAGGCTTTACCTACTTCAATATGTTTCTCTGCATTAATATCTTTAATAATAGGACTGCCTAGTTCATTACAAGTTTCTATAAATGCCTTTTCTATTGGATGGTCGTCATGTTCATATACAACATTAAAATATCCATCATCACCGTGACAATCCATGTTTACTGCATCATGTTTATTGTTTATTAGTTTCTCACTCTTTTTGAAATACGGTAGGATATTGTTATAGCTTCAATCTTCATCAATTTCACTTGTTGTTCCATCACAGTCGCATTCGTACTCTAGATCTTTAACAGTTCACTCGGTAAGGCTGTGGAATTACTTGCCACTGGCGGTAAGGTAGTCCCAGTCTGTTGTTTCGCTGAGGGAAACACTGAAGAAAATTTGGCTTGTAGGTACATGAGTCCTATTAGATGCTGTCTCTTTTATGGTTTTATTTATTGTATATTATGCATCTGTTACTGTATTACTTTGTGTGTTTGGCTTTTGTATATTTCTAAGTATTTCTTTTGTGCACACATAATATTTATCGCGTTTGTGTACATAGTAGTCAGGTTGGTTATATGTTATCTCTCATCATTATCTGAAAGGTTAGCTGGAAGAGATCCCTTAATGAGATAAGTTCGCCTTTGTACTAATTTAAATTATTATTTTTGTAATTTGAAGGTGTTTTTTATGTATACAATAAAGAGTTTTACATACATACAATTTTGGACCATTTATCATAGTCTTCTGTGTTCCCTCTAACGTACTACATACCGTTGATACTACTGCAACCTCCTAGAACATTTCCCCTGGGCCAAAAGCATTTTTTTTCTTTATAGTTTTGGCAAGCGTTCTTCTGGGGTTCTGTACGATACTTCCAATCTTGTTCTGTGCCATACTTGTTTATAAAAGACTTGTGGTATCTGTAATAGTAATAGAAATCTTATACAAAAATTAGAAATATATGATCGTAACTGTAAGTGTAAAAGGTTGCCTGGTGGTGGAACCCCGGCTCAAAACACCTTTGAGTTTTTTGGAACTTGTGCGGAATTTTTGATATTTATGAGTATTACCGTAATTCCTGCTGTGTTGTTCCAGTTCCTCTCACTTGTATGTTTAAATTATTTCTCCTCCGCAGCGGTACAATATCATTTACCTCTGTTCCCATGGTAGGGTTTCCACCAGCCTCCACCACAATATCTTCCATATTCGATCACCGCACCGACAGTGCCAGCCCCGATTATAATGAAATCATCGTCATCTGTATGTAATATTAATTGTCAGTTTCAATGAAACGACTGTAACATTTTTGCTACGTTCTCTTATACTATGATACAACACTTGTATACTATGTAGGAAAATATTAACATTGAATAAAAGACCTTATTGATACGAATATACTCCTCGAAACAAGACTTCCATTATTATTGTTATCTTATTATTGAACAGACTTTATTGTTTCATTATTACTCATTACATATTGTCTAGTATGTACCGGTATGTATGTACAGCAAACTCTATATGCTGAGGACATGGTTAGCCTACTTGGTAGTGACCCTGCCTCCTCAGCTAGCGGGTCCCTGGTTCGATCCCCGGTAAGGGCAAATATTTGTGTGATGAGCACGAATGTTTGTTCCTGAGTCTTGGATGTTTCCTATGTATTTAATCATTTATTTATCTATATAAACATGAACATCGTCATCTACCCACAACACAAGTCTTTAGAGTGTAGTCTAGTGTTTCCATGAGTGACAGGATAAGGAATAGCGTGATAAGAGAACGATGTGGTGTGGAAGATGTAGTCGTGAGAATTGAGAAAGGTATGCTTAGATGGTTTGGACATGTGGAGAGGATGAACGAAAGATAACTAAGGAAGCAGATTTATAAGGCGAGTGTGCAGTAGGGTTGGAAGGGGAACACCTCGGCGAACGTAACAAAACCAAATCGAGGACGTTCTTAAGAAAGGCCACGTCAGGAGTACCCTGAACCGGCGAGCGTGCATAAAGACCTTAATGAGAGTAGACGAAGCGAAAGGATCATAGCAGGTGAAAATCCGTGGTCCCTGCCTAGCCCTTTGGAAAAAAGCCGTGATATATATATCTACGTATTTGTGTAAAGATTGTCCCCTGATTTATATATTTATTTATAATTATAATAAATAGTTTAATCAGTCCGTCCATCAGCTGTCAAAATACATAGATGTCACTAATCGACGATCAATTTGAGGGGTCTCTGTGGAATTCGACTAACAGTGATATATTAATGCACATATCATACTTAACATTTTAAAGGCAAGAAGGGGTTTGTTTTGCTGTGACCGCTAAACTACTGAACCGATTTTGATGGTAATTTACAGGGATAGTTTGGAATTTTTATTCCACAATTTTCCTGAGATATTCTTAGCGGAATTAGTTGCGCGAAAAAGCTACTGTTATAAAGTAGGCTGACGTGAAATAAAAATGGCCTCTCTTTATTTAAAATTGGTCATCATACGCTTACAAAAGCTTCCCTTAAAAATAAAACGAAAAAATTGCAAAAGAAAACTAATTAATTTATTCATCAACAGTCTTTCAACGCCGTTTACCCGCTGATCCATTACCAATTTAATAACTAGATTTGCCAATCAATTGTCGGCTTTACGCCGTCATAATAAAGTGAAGGATAAATGCAAAGAATACAAGTTGGTTTTGTGACTATTACACAAGCATGAATCAAAGCAGGCGGACGATTTTCAACTTTAACGTTTTGAAATAGAGCATAGTGGGAGTGTATGATTAAGTTGGCTTTTTTCGAATTGTTATGTTCAAACAGCACAATTGAGATAGCGATTAATTAAAATTGCTTTTTCTGATAAACTTTTGATAAGATGTTTAATATTAATATATAATTACTAGAGAACCCGCCACAGCTTCGCCTGCAGTATTTTCCATATAAACTTTGCCCCTTATGGAATGGAATTTCAAAACTATCCCAATATCAATTTACAAATTTTCACCCCTACAGGGGTTGATTATTTCAAAATGCTTAAGCAGTGCGCCTTTGTTTTTATTCAGAAACCTAAATTCTCATTTTTATGTTAATAAGCTAAAAAAATGACGGATTTCCGTACAAATTGTTAACTCTTTTTTCACCCCTTTAGGGATTGATTTTCGTAAAATCCTTTCTTAGTGGGCGCCTACATTACCTAAAGAATATCTGTACCAAATTTAAACTTCTACCTCCAGTAGTTTTGGCTGTGCGTTGATATGTCACCCGATCAGTCAGTCAGCTTCTTCTTTTATATATATACATAAAATAATACATAGATATTAAAAATATACGTATTCAAAATAATAATTACTTATAGTGCAAAAGACCCCTTTCTCATTCTAAGGTTTGCGCAAATTATCACAATCTATATTTAAACGTCCCACTGCTGGGCCCAGGCCTCCTCACAGTAGTCGCCACGCGGGCGCACGAGCCCAGTGCAGATTAAGGACTCAACACACTTCCCCAAATCACTTTGCAGACTACCTCAGGATGTTTTCCTATCACTAAGGCGTGGTAAAAGTAAATCTCAATTTCGCACATGAGATCCGAAAATCTCAGAAGTACAATACGGTATTTGAACCCACGACCATACGGCTACTGCACTATCAATAATATAAATTACGAAAGTATCGTATGTACATTCAAATTGAAACTTTGCTGAGACATTATAACTAATTGAAATAAACACTGCTTTACTCACGATTTAGCGTCAGAAATGGTCCGACATGTTTCGGACTCGCATGGAGTCCTTCAGGGGTTGGGTGCGGTCGCAGTCAAAGCAACCCGCGCAAGCACATCACAAACGCCGATGCCGCCCCCGCCGCCTCCGCATCCTCAGCACGGATGAAACGGGCCGCGCGGCGGGCAGTGCGTGGGTTGCTTTGACCGCGACCGCACTTAACCCCTGGAGGACTCCATGCAAGTCCGAAACATGTCGGACCATTTCTGACAATAAATCGTGAGTAAAGCTGTGTTTATTTCAAGTAGTTATCGTATGTATGTTTGTTTGTATCTGTTTGACGTCAAAACGGAGCAACGCATTTCGATTATTCATAAGACGATAGTTAAAACTTTTTAACACGCTTTTATAAGCTTCACTTGTAACTAACTAAAAAAACCGGTCAAGTGCGAATCAGACTCGCGCACGAAGGGTTCCGCACCATTTTATTTAAAAACGGCAAAAAAATCTCGTTTGTTGTATGGGAGCCCCCTTAAATATTTCTTTTATTCTGTTTTTTAGTATTTGTTGTTATAGCGGCAACAGAAATACATCATCTGTGAAAATTTCAACTGTCTAACTATCACGGTTCATGAGATACAGCCTGGTGACAGACAGACGGGCGGACGGACGGACAGACGGACACACGGAGAGACGGACAGCGGAGCCTTAGTAATAGGGTCCCGTTTTTACCCTTTGGGTACGGAACCCTAACAATGTAATCAAATCTTAGAAGTCAATTTTAACCTACTTTCTTTCTTGTCGTAACGATTTGAAACTTTGCAAGTGTATGCAATTCGGATGAAAATACAATAATTTGGTACCATCGACCTGATCTGACCATGAAGCTAGGAGGTGGATAGTGGAACTCTTCAATGGCGACTAGTAAACCCCTCGAGTTTGGGCTCATTTAGTTTGGTTTGACGAGTCCAATACATTACCGTGAAGGTCTTTTGTACTTTTTGTGCATTACTAACAAAAGCGTGGTTTTTTTTATTTTTTGTGAGCTGTAATTTTATCCTGGAACCCTATGAACGAATTCCTAGTACTAAAACACAACACGATCATTAAAATCTAATTACCCATTTTAACTTTGACAAATTTTCAATAAAGCCCTTTACCTAAGAAAAAACGTTAAATTGTCAACCCTATGGCTTGGTAATATGGGCTGGTTAAAGCCGTGTTCACACCCTATAGAACAATAACCTGTGACCCGCTGTTTTTAGTATAAAGTGTAAGCCTCCCTTACAAGTCGACTTGTCGGTTGTTATATGAATTTACCCCTTATGAAATTGCGTGTGTCCATTGCACTGTTTCCAGATAACATATATTATTTATTTTCTATTTATCTTTTATATAACGTGTCCTAGCACTTGGCAAATAAAAACCCGTAAAATAGTTCGCAAAAATGCTGTGTAATTATATAAATTAACCTATACATATAAAAAAACCGACTCCAAAACCCCACTGAAAAGTAAGAAATAATAATTGGCTTTCGTAAGTCATTTACCTAGAAACGGCAGATATATTATTGGTTAAGTGACGTCATAAATTAAATGTATCGAAGTCGGTGGCAAGTCAGTGTTTGGTGGTTGGTTGTGACTTGTCAAGTAAATGAACACAGTATGAGGGATGTATTAGAAAGTACCATTTATTGCATGTACCTATTACCTTATTCACTTGCCACCGACTTCGATATATTTAATTTATGACGTTACTTAACCAATAATATATCTGCCGTTTCTAGGTAAATGACTTACGAAAGCGAATTATTATTTCTTACTTTTCAGTGAGGTTTTGGAGTCGGTTTTTTTATTTGTTAAATTATTATTTTATTTTATACTTTTTAGTGCTTATCGTATGAAACACATTTATTACATCAAGCAACAACAGCATAATGCTAATTGCTCATCACCATTTACAAAATGTTGCTATCCAGGGTGCAAAGGCATCAATCTTTGAGGAGTTCTCCTGGTTCTTCAAACCCAGTTCTATTTTACCACATGCATTTTCATGACCATAAATTGCTTCACAACCTTATAAAGAAATTTAATCACCAACTGTGAAATACTTGTCATTTAGGAGTTCCGGTGATCATCTATGGTCTTCATCAACAGTTCCACTTCACCAAATAATGCTTTTGGAACGTAACTGCTTGAGTTATTACAGATTATACTAAGATTGCTATATGCGTGCCTATAATATTTGAAGAGTTCCATCGATTCCTCATAGATCCTCTCATCACACCTCGACTTTGACTACAACGGCACCAAACTGAAAGTATACCCTACCGATTAAAAAAAGAATTTTCCAAATCGGTTTATAAATGACGGAGTTCTGAAGTAACAAACATAAAAAGAAAAAAAGAAAATAAAATAAAAAACATACAACCGAATTGAGAACCTCCTCCTTTTTTTTGAAGTCGGTTAAAAATAGTACCGTGACTCACTTAATAGACAACGCACAGCCTAAACGGGTGGTGCTGCAAGTTTGAAATTTGAAGGAGACATTCCTCGAGTACCCTAAAGGTGCACTAAGGAGGGATTTTTTAAAATTCCATCCCTAAAGGGGTGAAAAGGGGTGATAAAGTTTGTGTGGAAAATACCGCGGGCGAAACGGTCCACTAGTAAAAGATAAAATGATAAACAGTAATTTTTTCGGTAAATACTGGGGCCAATTCGAAAATTTATTCTCTAATTTAAAAGTGCTTAAATTTGAAATAAGAAATGTCAAACTCAATTTTTGACAGCTTCGTGCTATACAAAGTCGAATTTGACGATTCTTATTTTAAGTTTAGGAACTTTAAATTTAGGCGACACTGTTTCGAATTGGACCCACTAGAATGATAAACGTATACATATATGGATATACATATATCATATCTATATCATCAGTCCACATGGCTGCCGTTCGCTAGCAGGTTCTTAAAATTAATAATCGCATTGCTAGTAGGAATGTTCCTTTTTTAAATTTAAATCAATAACGTCATTTCGTTAAAACTAATATATTCAAAGTATTTTCTAAGACCAATCCGACACTGGAAACAAGCACCCTCTGTGATTTATGCGAACACCGCCCAGTGTTGCCGTGTTATGAAAATATTTAATTATTTCGTCCACATTCGACCGAGTCACGGCGAACGTTGCCAGCCCAAGACAAAGCGTTCTAATGTTTTACAAACGCTGGCAACACCGTCACTGTGCGACCCGTGTGACTAATGATTTTGCTTACTTTTTTGCAATTTTTTCACACATTAATGTTTTTAATTGCTTTCAGGCTTTCTATTCGCTGGAAAAAGTCGTAGGAACAATACCTAATTTTTTTACATGTATGTACTGGAACCAGTTCTCAAGAATGGTACTACGCTACTGGAAAATAAGCATAGCTAGCACAAGACCGTTAATCCGTTAATCGTTAATTAACGAAGTTAATATTTCGAGTAATGTATTAACTTTTAAGTTAACTTTAAAAATTGTTAACAGACTCATTAATATAATATTTTAATTAACATAGGAAATTTCATATAATCACGGAACCCACTCCATGCGAGTTTAACTCGCACTTGCCGTTTTTTTTATATCATATTATGTATTTTTATAAAATAGAAAACATGTTTAAAATGAAAAGATAAGGCAAAATAAAAAGGTATAATAATTGATCTAGCACCCAAACTAGGATCCCCTGTAGATCGTGAGAATTTAACAAACCGACGGACAATTCGGTGTCACTTTTATAGTATAATATTAAATGATTGTAAATGATTGGATTTTGCAGCGACCGCTGCGGTATTGGCGGGGTAATTAAGCGGAAAATGTTTTATTGTGAAACCATGGAGTCGATTTATTTTTAAAAAGTTTATAAGGCAAGTGAGTAAATTTAATAAAAATATATAAAAACCGGACAAGTGCGAGTTAAACTCGCATGGAGAGTGTTCCGTTCGGTACATGATTATCTGAAGTTTTCTATGTCACTTTAGATACCATAGACCTCTTATATGTTTTCCTGTAATCTATCTATTTTCTGTATTTTTTTTGAAATTTTAGGCCCGGTCGTTTCGGAGATAAGGGAGGGTGTGGTCAATTTTCGCCTATTTTCCTAAATAACTTAGAAACTGTTTTAAAATTATAAAAAAATATACATTTAAGATTCTCAAAACGAGCCTTTTTTCATTTGATATGTCACACAATAATATGGTTTGCAAACCTTTTTTTATTTTCTAATTTGCCCCCCAAAAGTGGACCTCATGATTAAAATTCATTTATTTACCTTACACGTCCGTGTTGCGGTCACCGACTTACATATGTATACCTATAACATAACTTTAGCAAGGAATATTTCTAGCTTTTTCTAGCGTAGGTAGGTACTATTTCTTGTGGTCGTGAACGCACGCACACATGGACACACATTAGTAGATAATAGCTATTTTTAAATTATTTCTGTTTAAATAACAACTATTAGCTATGGAGGAGGATTTTCTGACACAGGTATTACATACTTACCAGGAACTGTCAACCTATTTCGCCAAATTTAAAGAAATAAATTTTCATTATCAGTTTTAATCTATTCACACATCGATCTAGTTAGTCCTAGAGTAAGCTCTAAAAGCTTGTGTTATGGGTAGGTACTAGACGACGATATACATACTTATATACTCAGGAACACAAATATTTGCTCTTATACCGGCTTATTTGCTCTTAAATCTAAGTGTAAATGTATATAGTAACCCACATCTGTTTTTTTTTTTTCAAGAAATTCCTCAATGTTGTTATATATACGCTCATTTAATAAAAGCTAGTTTATTGACTGTTTTTTCTTGGAGTTACCAGTTAGTAAGTTATAATCATCCTTTTATCTAATTTACTTCTTACATAGGTATATGCAACAAAGCAAAAAAAAAAGAAAAACAAATAATATGACTCTCTAAAACTAATTAAAAAATAGCAATTTCGTTTCTGTTAAATGCAAAGGTAAAAAGTTAATCGTTTAAATAAAAATATAAGACGATAAAAAAAAAACAGGTAATTACTAACTTGGACTAGAAATAAGCACGGCTTTACTCACGATTTATTGTCAGAAATAGTCCGACATGTTTCGGACTCATATGGAGTCCTTCTTCAGGGGTTGAGTACGGTCGCGCTCACTGCAACCCACGCACTGCCGCCCTCCGTGCGGCGCGTTGCGCCCGAGCCGAGGGCGCGGCCGTACTCAACCCCTAAAGAAGGACTCCATATGAGTCCGAAACATGTCAGACTATTTCTGACAATAAATCGTGAGTAAAGCCGTGCTTATTTCTAGTCTTAGTAATGTCTCACGAAAGTTTTAATCTGATTAATTACTAACTTATGACTAAAATCAAATTAAGCGATTCCATGTATTTTCCAAACCGATGTACGAATAGTAAAATAATTAATATTATTTATATAAATATGACCGCAGACTGTGGCCGAGTAAACACACAAAAATAATATTTAAATTGAAATTTTACTACACTATCCATCACCCTAAGGTTGTGGTCTTTCGTTAGCGGAACGACTTCTATCATGTGCTTTTTTAACTTGCAAAGCGCTTCACTTGCCGACAAAGACTCGACATCTGCATGGAGAACCGGTTTCTGCCAGTGTTAGACTCATCATCGAGCCTTCGCCCGGAAAATTAGAGACGCACACCTATGAACGCATTGTTTCTATGAGCTATGCAATGAGTTGCTAGATAACGCTTAGGCACTTGTAGGATAGGCAACTATACTACGATATTTTGAAAATCACAAGCATTTAAAATTGTTTATCTCGTGAATCTCTGCAATGGTACTTATGTCCAGTAATAACGTAACTATTTAAACAATTTTATTAATATTAAGAAGGAAACCAGTAATCTTTATGTGGAGTCAGACGTTTTAATATTACAAAAAAATCGACGTAAGAGAAACTCAACAAAGACTATATTTTGTTATTGTTTTCATTCGGCTCCAGTTTCATATAACTATTAGTAAACTATTCAGGTGTTTCAAACCAATTATAAAAGTACCGCTCCGCTACCATCCCCGCTGTTCCAAACACCCCATCCCTTGATTGTAAGGGGTGTGTATAAAATAACGCAGTGTACAGTTCTACCCTTGATGGATGACATACATACTCGGACATCTGCTAGCTTGGATTAATGATTTAACTTTAGATTAATTTGTCAGAGGGTAAATCACAGGGTTTTTGGCACCGGGGTATCAAATAATTGTATGTAAACGTTTAACATTATTGTGAGCTGTAGACCAACACACCGTTTTAATTATCAAAATCAACATATAAATAAATAAATAAATAAATAAATCAGGGGACAATCTTTTACACAAATGAATCTAGTCCCAAAGTAAGCTCTAAAGGCTTGTGTTATGGGTACTAGACGACGATATACATACTTATATAGAGAAATAAATACTTAAATACATAGGAAACATCCAAGACTCAGGAACAAACATTCGTGCTCATCACACAAATATTTTTCCTTACCGGGGATCGAACCCGGGACGCTAGCTGGTATATGGTACAGCAGAATCGTTTCTAAATATTTTTTTATATAAAATGATAAATAATAATTGTACAAGTTACAAATAAATTACTGCATAAAGAAGCCTGATTTGAAATCAAACAATTTTACCTATTTAAATACATTCTAAAACTAGAACAAATTTTAAAATTCATAAGGCAGTTTAAAAAATTATGTGATTTTTTTTAATAATGTGTAGTGTATATTTATAGAGTTAAGTATAGATAAAAAATTCGCAGCGTAAATAATCTAAAAGAAAACTAGTCCCGTTCCGATATCATCCCCGCTGTGTGTAAGACCCTATCCTGATATAGTCACTATTTTCAAAATACTGACCAATAAACGCATTAAAAAAATGATCCATAAACAATCATTCTGAACCTTCAGAATAAAAAAAAAGCGCTTGAGAAGTTCGTTTTACAATCCTGCGGTAATTTGGCGAATCTGTCTGAGTATGACGTTGATACTAATTTGCGAGTGACCCACATCAGGACAGCTTTACTGCATCCTGTGACTTTTATAGGTCACGATGAGGATACGACACGTCAACGACATATGCAAGCAGTGTTAGTCTAGTGGTACGGACACGCGCCGTTAACACACAAACTCGTACATTTCAGTTTTTTAAAATTAATATGCCAATTATAATTACTAGGAGCTTTTCGATGATGTCAGCCATAATAGACCCACAGTGCAATTGTCATTGTAGTATGTTTCAGCTCAAATATATTAAAAAAACATACATACATACATAGCATCATGCCCGAAATCCCTAATGGGGTGGGCAGAGCCACAAGACCACTTGTGGCCAAGTTCGATTAATTAGTCCTAAGATGGTATGATGAACCGTATGGTGACAGGTGATCAGCCCATCGCCCATATAGATAGTCCACCATGTTGGAGAGGACCCGTCCCTTAGTCGACTTTTACGATGATAAGCATCTGCACGCATTTTATGCTATTTCTTCACTCCCAGTGCAGCAGAGGAGCTATATACATTTACTTTAGTAATATATAATTTAAAACTCATTTTGATTTTAATGTATCTTCCCCGCTATTATAATTACCAGGAGCTTTTTTATGAAGATGTCACCTTTAATAGACTTGCAGGTGCAATTGGTAGTATACTTCAGCTCAAATATATTAAACAAATACTTTTATCTCACCGTCTCCATAATTATTTTCGATGCCGACTATTCGATTTCGATTCTTCCGAGATATTTCCGCCGAAGACCGCATTGTTGACGACGTAGTTTTATTACTACAATTAGGAAGCTCGCCAAAAAAGCCCCATTAATTGATCTCTGTGAAGTCCCTGATTCCAGTAGCATACTTATACTACGCGATAACTTTCGAAATTACGCTATTACTAATAGCAATGGAATCAAAGGATTTATGTAAAAACTGGACGCTTTCATTATAGATAGGCAGGTTAATTATCTACAGATGTATAAAATCCATTTATATTCGTAAAATATTGAATGTTTTACATGAAACAGAACGTCATAAGATTTCAATCGACTTAAAAAAATTAAGATGTCTATAATGTTATTAATGCGCTATATCTCCGCCCTATGTGAACCGAGGTAAATTTTAATTTTTAATATTGATTAGGATTATTTGAAGTTGGTTGTTATATTTTTTAAACCTGGTATTGTTAGATTGGCAGTTGCTTATCGTCGTGTAAGGTACTCTCGAACAACACCTCATATCTTAAAAAAGAGCATTTCTAATTGTGACAATCAATGCATAAGATTGGAAACTTAAGATTGTGAATTTAATAATATAATAAACGAGGTACTCTGAGTAATGTTTAGATTTTTAGATGGGCAACCGTGCAAGCGGAAAGAAAGTGTTCTAACACTTTATGACTTTATTGGTTGGTGGTATATCCTTATTCTTTGTACAAAACATATAATTATATATGTATATTAATTGTAGAACTATTAAACCCTGTAGCTTTAATAGTTTTCGAAAACAGTGGCTGTAACGTTAAGACGGACAGGCAGCCAGCTAGACAAACATAGCGAAACTAGGTAGTTGGGGTTCATAGTTTACTGTTACTCATTAGGTAGGTACTCAGAAGAAATGCCGCAAAAAAATCAATAGAATATATTCAAATTACAAATAAATAAAAATTACATAACAAACAAGATTGAATAATTATAAATTATTAATATTACGATTCCTAAAAGTTAAATATCAAAATGTGTAAAATGTATTGTAGTTAATAAAAAATACAAAATATTTACTACATTATATACAGTATTACAGATAAAAAAGTTTTAAAGCCCGGTCAATTTGCGGGCGCGGCGGAACCGCAGCGTGAATGTCTTCAACCATCTTAAAGACATCCAATCGTCAATATAATATATTATACTCCGGGAATGATCAAGAACTATTAAATCTTTCGTCGCTGAGTTTATCTGTTTCCACTTCTATGAGCTCTGCGTCCAAGAACTGCATGATGGCCGCCGTGATGGTGCCCACCACGAACACTGCCATGATGATGGAGGTGCATAGAAGTATCACGTTCATTACCGCCGATACTAAAACACCAACACCAATAAGTCCATTGAAATATATAGTAAGGAACTCCTCAAAGCAATCTTCGCAATGCTTATTTTTGAGGCGTCAGAACGTGAATCTGACACCATCGCAGGTTGTCGCATGGCAACCGCCGTCCATACCCGTTTAAGTGACACTGTTATAATTGAAAAATTGCCCTCCCGCATCGTGCGGTGTGAGACCGCAGCACAACCGACCCCACCACGCACAATGATATGATAGCGTGTGAATCAAGCAATATTAGACTTTTCTATATATGTCGTCAGAACTAAGACATCAGCAATAAATAGGGTGTGGTTAAGCCATGGCGCTGGCGTTTGACAACCTTCTATGAGACTTGTTACACAAAATTGTACTGATAGGCATATCGTTCTTTTGAGATCTTTGGATAAGTCAGTCTCACTGTCTCTTAGTTTGACCGTAGGTTAGGCTGGTTGCTTGTGTAGTGTTACCTAACGGACCCAAGAGCCGCCTATCCTACCCACATTGTAGTGTCGTGACAGCACTATAATATGGGCAGAATAGGCGAGGCGTGCGGGCAGCGGGGGGAGCTGCACCCGCCTTTTACTTCAGGACCCTAGATTTGGCCGTTAAGTGCGACGGTATCCATGGTCTTTCTATCCTGTGTAAGGGCTTGGTCGTATTGTGGGCGCGACCGCAGCGTGACGCCATCGGTTGTCTATTTAAAGCATGACCGGGCCTTAATAGCGACTGCTATACGATCAGCTTCGTGTTCAGAGCTAAAGTGGATTCATTCATACTTGTCTTATTTGGTAAACAAGTTTCTAACCTATGAATGCACCTTTTTTGGCTAAAACAGCTATTTCCTTGCAAATAGAGGAACCGGAGACAATATTTTAGACGTCAGTTTGCCAATTATTAGCCTAGGTTTGCTTTATTTAGGATAGAATAGCTGTTTCATCAAAAAATTGCACTTTTGAGGTTAGAAACTTGTTTACCAAACTAGACAACCTATGGATGAATCCACTGTAGAATTTTGGCGCGAACTTAAAGTCGTGTCGTATAAAAGCGCTCGGGTCACAAGATTATAAAGTCCAAATTGTAAAATTTTATGAATTATTTCAAGCGTTATTTATTTAAATAGGGTTCTTAAAGTTAATACATATATTTATATTTTAATCATTTTAAGTTTCCGAAACGTACGTTACGTATTATACCTATGGCTTTGATCCTATACACGTTAGGGCCTGGAGTGTAATTCTCTAAAAGAAAACGTCGTTCATGAACTCGCCGGCGAGCGTAACTTGCTGTAGTAGATATCTAGTCCTTTTTTGCGTCTTTTATTATTTCAGAACCCTCTCATCGACGTCATGGGTATGAGTTCCTGGCAAGAACTTTACTTATTTTGTAGGAAGAGAAACAACAGTGTGGGTCTGCAAAGTGCCCCCTGATGGTTGCGCCACTGGCAAGGTGACAAGGTTGGCACCTGCCTAGCCAGCCCCTAGCTACGACAATCACACCCCTATCTTCCGAGAGCGTCACAAGCCTTCACAAGAAATTGGTATTCAAGACTAGTCCAGTGCCACACCCCTATATACGAATTCATTATACTACGGTATTTTACAGTCATGCCCGGTTTACATTATTCCAGTCCAGCGATCAAATCCAGTGCTGGATTGCAACTGGAATAATGTAAACCCCCACTGGAATGCACTGGATCCAGTGAGCAATCCAGTGCAGAAAATAGATTGGCGGTCTACTCTTGAATCCAGTACGATAATTTCAGTGCAAATGGAATCATGTAGACTGCCAATCCAGTGCCATTACAACAGCTGACCGATTTTTTTTACAGGAAATACGTGTGTCACTTTAGTGTTAACGATTCGACAGCCTTTAAATGACTGGAATCATGTAAACGATATCGCCAGTCCGGTCCATTCCAGTCCAGCGCTACTGGGTTACTGGACTGGAATATAAACTGACACACTGACCTATTTGTGACACACTTATCCAGTTTTTGCACTGGATTGCTCACTGGATCCAGTGCATTCCAGTGGGGGTTTACATTATTCCAGTTGCAATCCAGCACTGGATTTGATCGCTGGGCTAGAATAATGTAAACCGGGCTTCAAGATAAACCTAGGGGACCTCGGTGCTGGTGGATAGTGGGACCTGGCTCAGAAAGAGGCGGCGAGAACTGGTATCGGAGGCCAAGACCCACTGTGGGTCGCTGCACTACCATAGTAAGTAAGTTACCTTTCTCATTCCCAGATGTCTTATATGTTTATATAAAATATATGACAGGAAACGTCAGTGTCATAGAGCTTAGTTTTTTTTATAGGTGTGTCGTAAAACGTGTTATATTCTCTTTGGTATATTGGATTGAAAGTTTTTAGGACGGTAGATTCCCTTTCTCTTTCCTTCTACACCGCACTGGAATTATTTCCAAATCTTTCTTCCAAGCCGTTCGCCTCTCGAGTCTGGAATGTTCGTTCACTTAACATACGACAAAATCTAAATAAATCAGCTTTCAAGAAGTTATGCTCTTATCTGTGCTCTAGATTGATACCAACTCAACTAGGTATTTTTTATACTACAAACCTAACTTGAGCACAAACAAATACGGACTAATATGACTACGGAGCCCTAAACGTAGGTTCTATACGTAGGTAAGCCATTGTAGTGGTAGAGCCAAATAGTAATTCTCACTAGATGATTACTGTTCGAATGGGCCAGCTCGACCGCGGCAGTACCACACTCTCACAGAATATCGGCGTAAAGTAAAGCTTGCTATTGCGTTTCGTACGGTGAGTGACGAGATCCGGAGGCCTATTCCCTCATCCCTATCCCATCCCCTTTCCCCGTCCTCCCTAGACTGGCAAGGCATTGGCAGCACCTCTGGTGTTGCAGATGTCCATGGGCGGCAGTGACCACTTTCCATCAGGTGGGCCGTCAGCTCGTTTGTCAGTCAATTGACATAATATCTGTCATCTGTGATCAGGCTTGTCCGGGTCAGGCACCGTTCCTAGCTAGCTATGGTGCCTATATTCATGTTCAAAAGTGAAGTTCTAACCTCTTAGCATATTCGATTAACAATAATTGAATGCCGGTAACGCAATAACCGTGGCATGTCAAAGCGCCATGCTCGAACCGGGTCAGGCTCGTGTTAATATGCTTACGCCACGCACTTTTGGGGTGGGCAGCTTGAAGTTCATTCCGTATGCTTAGCACATGTAGGAGAAGTGATTGTTGGGAGTCTATTAAATCCGTCAGTCATCTACACGTGGCCGATTCGAAAGTTTTCGCAAAATTTAACTCACAGCACAACTCACAAATTTGAGTAGGCTATCTATATGCAACGTTTAACTAAGATTTCATCAAATCATTTCCTACCTTTCCCTCAAACTTACGTAGACTCTTAACAGCGCCATCTGGCGAGAACTAACTACAACTAGATAATTATCCGTACAGTAGGAAGTTTGAGAATCTGTCACAATGAATCATAAGTTGTGGGAAAGTACAGTGCGACGCGAAAGGCTTGGATGAGGGAGTGTTTTTTGATGAAAAAGTAGGTTATAGTAGTAATAGAAAGAAAGAAAGAGCGGTTGTGTGATTTTCCAACGTGCGGCGCAATGAGGGAGACATTCAAATTTAGACCGAATGCCTTAGTTCTTACCGTCTAAATTAGTAGTGTCGTCTATCCGCTGATCAGCCGCTGCGCGTATTACGATAAATAAGACTTCGTTCATGAACTCGTCGTCGAGCGTAACTTGACCCGTCAGTGCGTATAAACTACATGTACGTGCGTATCTTCGATCTTGGACATATATCGACGCAGCCGGCCATAGACGTAGATACCTAACTCAGCGTAATGGCTACGAGCACGCGGATCAATTTATGATTGTCAGACGAAATGTGAGACGAATGATCGACTTAGACGTGTCCTTAAACAATAAATAATAATAATCAGAGGACAATCTTTACTCAAATCGATCTAGTCCCAAAGTAACCTCTAAAGGTTTGTGTTATGGGTACCTACCTACTAGACGACGATATACATACTTAAATCCTACTAATATTATCAATGCGAAAGTTTATGTATGTGTATGTTTGTTACCTCTTCCCGTACATTTTGATGAAATTTGGAATGGAGATAGCTTATACCCTGGATTAACACATAAGCATTAAAAAGTTCCCGAGGGAATAACGATAATCAAACTTTACGCGGCCGAAGTCGCGGGCACAGCTAGTAGATATATAAATAATTAGATATTTACGAAACATCCAAGACTCGCCCATATTTGCCCTTACCGGGGATGGAACCCAGGACTGCTAGCTTCGGAGGAAGGGTCACTACCAACTAGGCTAAAAGAGTCGTCAATTTTTTTTATCACATCCATATTAACATATTATATATAAATGAGTCTTGACAAACAGACGGACAACAAACTGAATAAAACACCCGAATAATGCAATAGTTATTTTAAAGATTGTTACGGAACCCTAACAAGAAGAAAATTAAAAATATGATAATACATAAGTATAAAAAATTTAAAAAATATAAATGAAAGAATAGGAATATTTCTAATAAAGTCAAATACAGTTTATATATCATGTCTGAGAGTTTATTGACTTTTGATGTATTTAATGAAAGATATATGCTAATAATAAAACATAATGATAGCTTACTTACTTAGGTATATTATTGACAACAACTTACCTATATATTTTAATTTTAATTAATACTGGGACCAATTCGAAAGTGTGTTCGCTATTTAGAAATCGCTAAATTTGAAATAAGAAACGTCAAACTCGATTTTGACAGCTTGATGCTATACAAAATAATAATTGAGCATGACTTTTCCTATTTTAAGTTTAGGGAATTTTAAATTTAGGCGACACCGTTTCTAATTGGATTCACTAAAACATACATACTTACATACACATCACGCCCGAAATCCCTAATGGGGTGGGCAGAGCCACAAGACTACTTGTGGCCGCGCTCGATTAATTCGTCCTAAGATGGTATGATGAACCGTATGGTGACAGGTGATCAGCCCATCGCCCATACAGACAGTCCACCATGTTGGAGAGGACCCGTCCCTTAGTCGACTTTTACGACATGCCAGGATGATAAGCATCTGCACGCGTTCTATGCCTAAACACTAAAACAACATAAGTTATATCCCTAATAGCATTAAGTGTTGGCGTTTGGTTGGGCCACATGGGTGTCGTTAGTTGGACAACGGTTAGATTTATCCGTCGTTTAGAGGTAAGGCTTACAACCAAGAGCCATCGTAGAATTTCTAACTGAAACAATATAATGCAGAAATGCCAACAGTTTTAAACCAACATTAGCAGAAGTCTCGTGGGTCCAACGTTGGTAAGTGGATGGGCGTAATGATAATATTTTACTGCATTGGGCCAACGTTACTTTATATCTAATAGGGCCTTCGTTGTATACAATGCAGACATACCAACCGTTTTTAAACAAGGGTAGCGGTATTCACAATGGCCCAACGTTGTTAATTGGTTGGTAGAAACGGGACCCTATTACTAAGGCTCCGCTGTCCGTCTGTCCGTCTGTCCGTCTGTCTCCAGGCTGTATCTCATGAACCGTGATAGTTAGAGAGTTGAAGTTTTCAAAGATAATGTACCTATTTCTGTTGCCACTATAACAACAAATACTAAAAAACAAAATAAAATAAATATTTAAGGGGGCTCCCATACAACAATCGTGATTTTTTTACTCGTTTTTGCTCGATATTGATAACGGCAATAAGACACGCTTGAAATATTCACAGACTATTTAGATATATATTAACTTCAAATACTAAAAAACTAAATAAAATAAATATTTAAAGGGGGCTCCCATACAAAAATCGTTTTTTTTTTTTGCTTGATTATAATGTTACGGAACCCTTCGTGCGCGAGTCCGACTCGCACTTGGCCGGTTTTTATTATACTGGTCTTGGTGATGTGATGATGTTAGTTTTATGTGGGCAAACTACTATGTCCTTACGGATTCTCTACTGTTGGCCAATGGATGCCAACGGAAAATGCTTAGGGATGGCCATATATTTAGATCTTGAGTTTTCCTCCTTGTTACGTAGATTGTAAAACATTTTAACTTACATCCATACATACACATACATAGCATCACGCCCGAAATCCCTAATGGGGTGGGCAGAGCCACAAGACTACTTGTGGCCACGTTCGAGTAATTAGTCCTAAGATGGTATGATGAACCGTATGGTGACAGGTGATCAGCCCATCGCCCATACAGATAGTCCACCATGTTGGAGAGGACCCGTCCCTTAGTCGACTTTTACGACATGCCAGGATGATAAGCATCTGGACGCATTCTATGCTATTTCTTCACTCCCAGTGCAGCAGAGGAGTACAACATTTTAACACTTATTTATAATATATTAATTATCACAAAAGGCAATAAATTCCTAACCCTATGAATGCTTCCGCAAGCCCAAGCGACCTGAAGTTCTTAATTTATTATAATAAGGTTATTTACGTGCAGATAAAACGCGATTCGATCGGGTCGCGGGTTCAACTCCCGTGTTCCAACTTTTATAATGTATGCTCACGACATTGTTGCTTCCAGGGTAGGCAGAAGCATTGTTCATTCAGATAATTTTATTCAAAACTGCCAATGAACTAAAATATCGAAAATTATTAAATTTTAGGGAAGAAAATAATGTTAATTTGGGCTATAAACTATCTTCACACGATTTTTTATCCAAATTCGTTCAGCCGTTGAGGTGTGAGTGATTGCGTAACTAATATCCAAACCTATATACTTTCTCAAATATTAATATTATTTATAGGTAGTAAGATAATGATGAGCATAATCAATAAGTACACCTTAAGGGTGTGATCCATTTACACGAGTAAACCGTTGGAAGGATGGCTCGCCAATGGATCACCTGCTTAAGTTCGCGGTCAAGAGTCCACTATTTAGCTCGCCAATAGATCATCTACGAGAATCGGCGAGCCAAACGAGCCATAGAGTAAACCGTCAGATTATTGGGTCGCCAGTGGATCACCCGCTTAAGTTTTCAGTCGCCAGAATCGACTGTTTGGCTCGCTAATATCACCAACGAGAGACGGCGAGCTAAACGAACCATAGAATAAACTGTCGGATGATTGACTCGCCAATGGATAACCCGCTTAAGATTGCGGTCGAGAATCGACTATTTGGCTCGCCAATAGATCACCAACGAGAGTCAGCGAGCCAACTAGTAAACCGTTGAATCGTTGGCTCGCCATTAGATCACCCGCTTAAATTTGCGGTCTAGAGTCGACCTAGATTCTTGCCAGCTATTCTCAGTAGCGGTTTTTTTTCCGAACTGGTGGTAGATTTATTCCTTGTCCTTCATAAGAGCTTGTGAAAGCCTAAATTGAATAACGATATTTTGACTTTGACTATGACTGTTTGGCTCGCCAATGGATCACAAACAATAGTCGGCGAGACAACGAGTAAACCGTTGGATCGTTGGCTCGTGAATGGTTCACCCGCTTAAGCAGTTTTCTTTGCGATTGTAGGTACTAAGATTGTCGTTTAATAAAATAAAAGTAAATATTGTTATAGGAAATTTGTCTTTACCTTTGATAACTTCGTAAACTCCCGTGTTACTTGGGCCCGGTAGCACGGATGCTAACAGTGGTTTAAACATGGATTTTAAAATGCGACATAAAATCCCTCTGACATGACTTTAAGTTACTTATGATAGTTTTAAGCAATTAATACAATTTTATTCATTTTACATTGACATTCAGAGTTATAATGTTAAATAAAAACTTCATCCACAACATGCTTCGTCAAACAGTAACAAGGATAAAATCCGCCACAGGAAGCTTTAAGTTTATTTTACAGACATTTAATTCAACTTGTAAGTTGGTTTGCTAGGTAGGTTTAAGGTCAAATCTAGGAAAACAATTTGGATATGTTGGATATATGTGGATATTAGACAAGAAAGCTTGTCTCAGAAATGATTATATTTTTAATAAAATGTATTTGCTTCTGTATATAATATATATTACATACCTTACTTTTTTGTTGCCATGATTACTTGCCTATAGTTGAATCACTATGAAGCATTTGTGACTGTAGTGGTGTTGTGCTCGTTTAGTGTTACACATTTACACGTTTCCATATCTACTCACACATATGCAAATACTTCCTCAAAGTGATTCAACTATAAGTGTTTTATTCGAAAGGCAAAACATAAAAAAAAGAATTGATTACCTTTTATAATAAGTACTTGTTTATTGTAATAGGCTAGTTTCCTGAAAAATTCTAAATCGTCCGTCATTTACATTATAATAAAATATTTAACACATATTTTTTCTTTTGTCAATTAAACAAAAAATGACGAAGATATAGTGCGTTGATGTTCCGTGTGACGTCACGACTTTGGACACCATTAAGTGACGTCATGAGCCGCCACTCCCGAACTTTGATGCGCGTTATCTTTGTCAATTTTGATTGATTTGATAAATCAAAAAAATCGAGTTCAATATTTTTTGATAATCTAACTGACGGATTAATTAGAACTAATATTTTTTACCCAGAAAACACCCTATACTTTAGCTATTAACTTTAGCGTTTCGCGGCATGGCAACTTTTGAAATATAATATTTTTCTAAACATCTATTACCAAATTATAAAGTCTATTCTGAGTAACAGAAAAATATATAAATGTGTACAATATCTTACTTAAAATTAACCAAATCAAAATAAGTAAACTTAAAGTACCTACGCTTAAAAATGAACCTAAAATTTATACCAAAATACAAATTTAAAACTTAACCTATAAATATCTACAAATAAAGAATCGAATTTATTTACGTCATTATGAATTAAACCCTAGCTGCCAATTCGTTATAAATGCAACCGGCCCCAAATTCTTATAATTTAATTCATACTTAACTTAAACTTTAATCACAACTTTATATTTAATGTCCCTTCCCTACTTATAATTTTGCCTATTAAATTTATGACTAATATTTATAAATTAATAACTTTGTTAGAGTAAAAACTTTTACTGCAAATTAATATTTCTATCGGCAAAAAATATGACCCTCTACCCGCATATCTTACCGCATACCAGACAGAACATAATTTGTTGAGTTTGGTGCCGAAGTATTTAATTTATTGTTATTTTATTACGCACTTTAGATTGTAGTTTTTAGCTATTTTTCTACGAAACTACTAATCCGATCTTGATGTGGTCTCTACTTTTAGTAAAGTATTATTCACCTAGAGAATATTACTGCTGTCAAAGTGCAGAACGCTGCAACTTGAGTTACAGCGTTTTGTGTTAACTTCGCCCAAACGATTCCTTATTGAGGCCCTCTCCATACCACATTTGGTTTCCACACGATACGTTTGGCCTAGTTGGTAGTGACTCTGCTTCCGAAGCCAGCGGTCCCGGGTTCGATTCCCGATAAGGGCAAATATTTGTGTGAAGAGCACGAATGTTTGTTCCTGAGTCTTGGATATTTTCTATGTATTTAAGTATTTATTTAACTATATAAGTATGTATATCGTCGTCTAGTACCCATAACACAAGCCTTTAGAGCTTACTTTGGGGCTAGATTGATTTGTGTAAAGATTGTCCCCTGATTTATTATTATTATTATTATTATTATTACATTGAAATAAAATGTATATCTGTTTTAGCTTAGGCTGTACAAAAATGTCAAAACGCGGTAACTCTATCAGGGACTAGGCTAAACATCACGACTCGAGCTGTGATGTTCTTGGTATGTTAATTTTCCGAAACTGTTACACCAGCTGATCACAGCAGAACGCTGCAGGTAAGAAATAGTTGCTGCTCCGGTATGAGAAACGGACAAGTCAAAACGCGTTTACTTGTAGCGTTTTGGCTAACATGGCTAAACATGATAAGTAGCCAATGAGCACGGCAGAACACTGTAACTTATAACTTGTAGCGTTTTGCTAAGGCCTACATAGCATCCTTTTTTAAATATTTCTTGTGGCAAAACACTTTATTGCTTATATTTTATTAATTAAGTTCATTCATTACTTTTTGATTATTCGGACACTAGGAATGCATAATTGCCCATATTTAAGGTAAACCACAACCTTCGAGGACAATAAATAATGGGTGATTTCAAGCATGAAATATAAAAACCTTTAAACACGATTTTCTCAAAACTACGATTTTTGACTTGCAGCGTTTTGTCATTTGACGGCAGATTACAAGATTTTTTTGGAGAATTCAACGGTAATAATAAAATCCATACTTTATATTATAAAATGCGAAAGTAGCAGTTATGAGTAGCGGTCATGAGCCCTCCCAAACTTTGATGCGCGTTATCTTTGTCAATTTTGAATGATTTGATAAAGCAAAAAATATGTGTTCAATATTTTTTGATAATCTAACTGACGGACTAATTAGATTAAAAAAAAAACTACCCAGGAATCATCTCTATTGGCAATGTCAATTAGGGATAAGCTCGCCTTTGTATATTGTTTATCTCATAATGCAGAATTGTTGTCATTTATTTGCAATAAAGAATTTACATACATACATACATACATACATACAACTTTGGCTCGATTCAGAAAGGCTCTCATGATTAAAGTGACGTTTATGTGTTTGACAGCGTGAAGTGTTGACCGAAATAAAATTTTTAAAACAAAAATATGCCAAAGATTGTGTTGGAAAAGTTACGGGTGCCATCATTGAAATATATAGTAAGGAACTGCTCAAAGCAATTTTCGCGATGCTTACTTTTGAGGTGTCGGAATGCGAATCTGACACCATCGCAGGTTCAGTCGCATGGCAACCACCGTCCACGACACCCGTTTAAGTGACGCTGTTATAATTGAAAAATGCCCTCCCGCATCGTGCGGTGTCAGACCGCAGCACCACCGACCACACCGTCCATAATGATACGATAGCGTGTGAATCAAGCAATATTAGACTTTTGTATGTTTGTCGTAAGAACTAAGACATCAGTAATAGGGTGTGGGTAAGCCATGGCGCTGGCGTTTGACAACCTTCTTTGAGACTTGTTACACGAATTTGTACCTACTGATAGGCATAACCTTCTTTTGAGATTTTTGGTTGCCATAATTTGGCAGAGAAGTGAAATTTCGCCAAAAATATTTCGCCGGAACGGCAGAACCCGGTTTGGATACGGATATATACAACTGTCGATCGAAGATAAAGCAAATCAATTCGCAAAATTAAATATTTACATTCGAATATTATAATTTAATAAAAATGGCGGCATAAAATTATCATAAACGAGACCTATTACTATAAATTTCTTCGTCTATTATAGATGACAGCTGACAATTTAAAATAAACATGTAAAAATATTATTGATAAATTATTTAAATTATCATCGTTGGGATATACTTACGACTTGATGTCACGGAAGGGTTAAATGATAATGAATTGCTTTCATACTTTTTATTAAGTAGCATTCGGTGGGTTGGGTTTGGCAGAGTACTTACCTATCCTACTAACATGTGTACCAATAAATAAAATTGAAGTGTCGGTCTGTTATCCATACTAATATTATAAATGCGAAAGTAACTCTGTCTGTCTGTCGCGCTTTTACGCTAAAACTACTGAACCGATTTAAATGAAATTTGGTACACAGATAGTCTAGAGCCTGAGAAAGGACATAGGTCACTTTTTAATGCAAAAAGAGGGTTGTAAGGGGTTGAAAGGGGGGGATTAAAAGTTGTATGGAAGTATCGTCATTTTTAGAGCTAGAAGCTTGAAACTTATTTTTTAAGCTGTTGATTTGATATAAATAAATATAACATTCAAAGTTTGTAAAAGTTTTACCCTCAAGGGTGTAAAATAACAACAGGGAATAGGGGATGAAAGTTTGTATGGAAATATGTAAGGCTTATGTGAATGTTTTGTAAGTTTGCGACAAAAGACAAATTAGTGTATATAATTAAAAATGCTACTAAAAGACACTATTCCACGCGGACGAAGTCACGGGCACAGCTAGTTTCAAAATGAATTTAAAATATCTAAGTGGATAATGCCATTTACACGATGCCTTACAGTCACTATAATCATCAAATTCAAATAATCGCCGAAATTAGTTCTGTATGAGAATACTGAAACAACAATAAAACTGAATTTATTGATTATAGTGAAGAAACCAAAACGTATCTAGATTTTGTTCTGAATGACAACCTATCAAAAATTAGTGAACATCGGTTAACATTTAACGGGTGGAAATCGTTATCGCCTTTTGTATGAAAAGCCGTAGGTTCACACTCTTCATAAATAGCTTTAAAACGTACGTATATACCTGCCTAAAATCATGAGCGAAAAATTTATGAAAATGGTAAAGGTCAGGGACTCTACTCGATATTGCCTAAGCGAAAATAGCGATGGTTCTACAGTGCAAGTAAAATAAATAGTGTGTATTTATATTGTATAATATATAAATAAACTAAAGAGTGGTAATGAAAATCGTTATCGCCCCTGTCGCCACTCTTAACTTTGGCAGCGGCCCTAACATGCATGGCACAAAGTTAAATTAGAACCGTTTATCTCTTAGTGCGTCTCTCTGACACTAGTGCCGACGAAAGAGATAGTCATAGAGATAAACGGTTCTAATTTATCTTTGTGCCACGCATGTTAGGGCCGCAGGTGGTGCAAATTAAAGTTACATTTCCACATTGTATGTTAGTTATTTACAAGTGAAGCTAATAACTGCGTGTTAAAAAGAGTTGTTGAGTTTCTTGCAGCGTTTCTCAGTAGATATCACTTTGAGACGCTGGTGAAACACGCGCCCGCTCGCCCTTCCGCCGCGGCGCCGCACTTGACAACAACTGCGTGTCCCGTACCACGAAACTCAGTGCGCGCGGCGATAAGCGACGCCCGTCATACAGTTTGCGATAGGTAAGCGACAGTCGATATTTCGAGACGATATCATAATATTTAATCAAGTATCTGCGAACAGGCTTAAGATTCAAACACGTGAAAGAGCCCGTGTGTCCTTGCATGTTCTTTATAATTTTAAATTAAGAACAGAAACGACAGCACGACGTTGGACGTCATCTACCAACGCAATCTCGATCCCAAACTAAAATTATCGAAGCCATAACAAAAATGTCCGTAAGTTATTATAATCGTAGGCTTAATCCGTATATTTACGACGGGTCGTCCAATATTTTTCGTTCACATGTTAAGAAGGAATAAAACCCACGCTTTGGGCTAGTTTTTTTATTTGTGGGTAAACTGCACGCTATTAACCTACAGTGTAGGTAAAGTGCAGTGGTAGCGGCGTGGTCGTGGGTTCAAAACCCAAATAGGACCACTGAGATTATCGAACCCATGCGCGGAAATGAATTTGATATTTAACACGAGCGAGTTTCAGTTTCGGAAAAAAAATATGTTTCGTTAGGACAATACGGACTACTGCCCAGTTGCTCTCACTGTGAGAGGAGGCGTGTGTCCAGAAGTGGGATATATTATGATAATGCAGGTAAAAATCTAGAATCGTAACAAGAAATCGGAATACAAATGTGATAGTAAATATCTGTCTGTCTATTACATTTTTACGGCTAACAGCCGAACCGATTATGAAAATGAAAATGAAAAATGAAATGAAAATGTAATTATTTATTTTGCAAGTAGGCCACATGGGCTCTTTTACATGTCTGAATCTACCAGCGCTTCGAAAGGTGACATCTGCTGAGCAGAAACGCCGCAAGAAACTCAGCAGTAAGTCTTTTTTTTCAACTTTTACATTAGAGTTTTAACTAAAACTAACACATGAAAAGGGCAGCAAACAATCCTAATAGGTAAAAATTAATTATAATAAATAACTAATAAGGGAGATGTATAGTCTCCGCGTCTGAACAAGTTAAGTGACTTAGAGATGTATAAAGCCTCTAAGGGTCATAATAATAATAATTAAAATAAAGAATTGATGAAAATCTAATGAAATTATGAAATTTGGTATGGAGATAGTATGAGTACTGGGAAAGGTCATAGGTTACTTTTCTTTATGAAATAAATTAAACATGTATAAGTATCTCATTGACCCCGGCAGGGTGTAGTAATTAACACCTATCTCGAAATTTATGCATATTACTCATTCGCTATATATATATATATATATATGTACATATCCTCTCCTCTGCTGCACTGGGAGTGAAGAAATAGCATAGAATGCGTGCAGATGCTTATCATCCTGGCATGTCGTAAAAGTCGACTAAGGGACGGGTCCTCTCCAACATGGTGGACTATCTGTATGGTCGATGGGCTGATCACCTGTCACCATACGGTTCATCATACCATCTTAGGACTAATTAATCGAACGTGGCCACAAGTAGTCTTGTGGCTCTGCCCACCCCATTAGGGATTTCGGGCGTGATGAAATATGCGTGTGTATGTATGTATGTATGAATATACCGTCGCGAGTTACGGCTAAACCGCTGTACCGATTTTGATGAAATTTGGTATGGAGTTAGTTTGAGCACTGCGGAATGCTACTTTTTTTAAACAAACAATCTTATTTATACACACACTTCAATTTTATTTATTTGTATAGATTATTTTTGGGGTTCCGTACACAAAGGGTAAAACGGGATCCTATTACTAAGACTCCGCTGTCCGTCCGTGTGTCTATCTGTCTGTCCGTCTGTCAACAGACTGTATCTCATGAACCGGGACGGTAAGACAGTTGAAATTTTCACAGATGATGTATTTCTGTTGCCGCTATAACAACAAATACTAAAAACAGAATAAAATAAATATTTAAGGGGGCTCTACAACATGACAACAGACATGATTGTTATGTCGTTTTAACAATAAGCCCTTTCATTTGATATGTCACACGATATAGTTAGCATAACTTTTATTTTTTATTTTTAAATTTACCCCCCTAAAGTGGCCCCCATTTTTAAAATTCATATATTTACGTCACGCGTCAGTGTTGCGGTCACCGACTTACATGTGTATACCAAATTTCAACTCAATCGGTCCAGTAAATTCGGAGCAAATTGGCTGTGACAGACGGACAGACAGACAGACACACGAGTGATCCTATAAGGGTTCCTTTTTTCCTTTTGAGGTACGGAACCCTAAAAACTACTTCAAAAACCCTTAGAAAAGTATCTAAGAACGTCAATAGGTACTTATAATTCAGGAGTTCCAGTGGTCAGCTGTGGTCTTCATCATCAGTTCCACTTCACCAAAAATGCTTTAGGAATGCTGTTTTAGTTGTTACAGAAAATACCAAAATTGCTATGGGTGCCTATAATGTGTCAAATCGGTTTATAAATGACGGAGTTCTGAGGTAAGAAACATTAAATAATAATAATAATACAATACAACCGAATTGAGGACCCCCTCCTTTTTTTGGAAGTCGGTTAATAATATAATGTGAACTCAGCAGTACCTACACAAAGCATTTAACATAACATTTAGGTACTAAGCAAAATCGAAGAATGAACGAATTGTTATATTCTCCAGCGTTTAGGGAGCATATTATTTAATAAACCGGCCAAGTGCGAGTCGAACTCGCGCTCGAAGGGTTCCGTACCATTATCTATAAAAACTGCGAAACAAATCATGTCTGTTGTATGGGAACCCCCCTTAAATATTTGTTTTATTTTAATTTAATTATTTATTTTAAAAGTTTATATATATAACTAAATATTCTGTGAATATTTCAAGCGTCTACCAGTTGCCGTTATCAATCTCGAGCAAAATCGAGCAATAAAATCACTTTTGTTGTATGGGAGACCCCTTAAACATTTATTTTATTCTGTTTTTTAGTATTTGATGTTATAGCGGCAACAGAAATACATCATCTGTGAAAATTTCAACTGTCTAACTATCACGGCTCATGAAATACAGCCTGGTGACAGACAGACAGCGGAGTCTTAGTAACAGGGTCCCGTTTTACTCTTTGGGTACGGAACCCTAAAAACACGTTCCAGTAGTCTGAGCGGTTAATTATACGCGAATAACAATAACTTTTCTTATTATAAGCGCGGACGCAGAACAAACGGGCGATTGGGTAAACTTGATCAACTTCTGTGGTTGTAAAATGACGCTTTGTATATTTGCTGCTTGGAATCGATCCTGGGCCCCAATTCTGGGTGCATTCGAGATAATTTCACATTCGAGATTAAACGTCAGTACATACAGTCGTTCGACACAACTGTATGAATCTCACGTTTAATCTCGCAATCGACATTATCTCGAATGCAGCGAGAATTGGGGGCCTGTTACCTTGTGAATATATAGATGTACTTAGGGTTGCCAACTATTTATGGGGCAAATATAGTATTTTCCAGTCAAAATTATAAATAAAATAGTACACTGAAAGAAAATATAGTACTTTAAAGAAAAAGCTTTTAAAGAGAGTGTAAAGTGTGATTGATTAAATATAATACACAAAAGTTTTACCAAGATACAGATTGCGCATCTTGTGACTATCAGAGCTGTGAAAATGCATATTGAACTAGCCAACTCAAAGCCCATTTGTAAGGACTGATCGAAATATAGTATTTTTGCGTACTATATATTTCTTCAACACTATACCTATAGTACACAGAGCCAAAATATAGTACAATACTATATATTAAAGTACGGTTGGCAACGCTAGATGTACTAGTTGTTAGGAACAACTTCTTCCGCGTGGAAATAAATCTCTAAAATATAACAAACTCTCGTGTAACTGGAAATAGCGATTAATGTAGTCCATAAATCCGGATTTCATTTACTTATCAATTAACTGGTTATTTAAGCAAACGGTTTTTAACCTTTTGGACGCCGTTGTCGACTATGCTTGACAACCACTAAACAGTACAAAAGTTCAGTCAAAAGACGCCGCCGCCGTGGCGTGGGGAGACATTTACGAGGCTGCCCGATGCTCAAAAGGTCAGCAAACCGAAATAGTTTAATTGATATAAATAAATTTAAAGACGCGGACTCCGATATGACAGTTCTTCGTTGGCGTAGAGCGATAGCTCCAAATTATCCGGTTAATTTCGTTACGGGAAGAAAATTTATAAGAATCCGTTTTCTCAAAAAACCGGGTAAATATAGGTTGTCGCAATTGGAACCGGCTTACAAGCCTTACTAATTATAAATATTTTTTTAATTAAGCGTCATTTTACCGGCATCCCCCGCTTTGTGAGTCATACGTAAATACCTAAATATTTACTTGCTTCGCACATTGCTCGGCGCATGAGCAGACGCACAGACAATTGTGTTTATTATATATGTATACATGAGCAATAATGTAGCAGGGTTACTACAACATCGATGTCATTTATTGCTTTGTAATGTTTCTAGGTATTTAATTTACATACATACAATACATACATAGCATCACGCCCGAAATCCCTAATGGGGTGGGCAGAGCCACAAGACTACTTGTGGCCACGTTCGATTAATTAGTCCTGAGATGGTATGATGAACCGTATGGTGACAGGTGATCAGCCCATCGCCCATACAGATAGTCCACCATGTTGGAAAGGACCCGTCCCTTAGTCGACTTTTACGACATGCCAGGATGATAAGCATCTGCACGCATTCTATGCTATTTCTTCACTCCCAGTGCAGCAGAGGAGTATTTTTTTTTTGGGTATTTTATGTATCGTCGCCTTAGAGTAAAAACCTCTTTAGTGCAAAAGAGTTGACTTTGTAAGGGAAGAAAAAACTGCGTACTATCATTTTTTTCTTTCCAGAAACGCAATAAAAAAATAAAGACCAAAATTGCATTCCCGAGACGGTATGTATACGTAATTTTTTGACTTGAAAAGACGACTTTCTGCTGAGTTTCTTGCGGTGCTTCTCAGTAATGATCTAATGATGGTCCTGTCCGAAGCGCTGGTAGATTCAACGTATTGTAATTTATTCATGTGACAAGTAAAAGAGTCCACAGGTGGCCGATTCGCTGAATAAATGATTTGGATTTGAATTTGAATTCGGTTTTAGTCCACGAGTCAGGACACGTTTCTTCAATCATTTCTCTCTGACGATAATTCGTTAAATGATTCAGAGAATCAGAAATTCTTTTCCCTACATGCTTGGGAGTTTACCGCCGCTCAACCCAAGCTGACGTTCACCAGGCTTCATGATCTCTCTGAACAATGTACGAGTTAGGCCATGAAAAATTTGGCTCTAGACTTAAGGAAATGTTACTGACGCCATCACTGTATTCCGTCAAAGAATACAGTGAACGCTAAATTTTATATTATTATTTTATTTAGGTATGTTAGTTATTATTATGACATTTGTTTTTATTTTATATTTTCATTGTAAGTATACTTTTTTTATTTCCTGAACGTTTTTCATTTTTATTTTTTATTTATATTTTTGATACTTTGTGACATTTTAATTATGTCTTGAATTATTTCTAGTTTATTTTTATTATGATTTTTTTAAGTGACGATCTTTTTGTGAAGGCATATTTTTTTTGACATATAAATTGTAATGCTGTTTCAATGAAAACTAAATGACTATTACTACTACTTAGTAGTAATAGTCAAATCAAGACAAAAAAAAATATGCCTTCACAAAAAGATAATTAAATAAATGAGGGAATTGGTCATGAATATCTGTTGCTGGCTCGCGGACCATATCATCGAAGGAGCCACATTAAACAACTTTTCACTCTATGAACACTGACTTTGACGTGTGGCAGTCCTTCCGTTGACGTCCAAGGAATATTCTTCCCTCGTCTCTCTTTTTACCCGACAACGGCGAAGCAAAAGAAGGGTTATGATTTTAACCGTTATGTACGTTAACTTCTAAACTACTCATCATTATTTGACAAATGAGGTATCGATGGAAGCGTCTTGATCGTCCACTAGTTATTAGTTATGTGACGTCACATTATATTGAATATGGCGCCCTCTAGAAGACAAAGTCATGAACTAAAAGAAGAATATTTTGAAGTGAGGTGTTGGCTATGAAATTAAATTTATTAGCACATTTCAAAACTATTATATTGTACTTTTTGGAGCGTCATTTTTCGGTAGTCTGGTTTTAGTTGAACTTACATCACATACCTATAGACCAGTGTCCGGGTCTTAAAAAATAACTGCGTTTCTTTCGCGTAACATCTATTTGTTATATTATGTGTAAAGAAAATCCAGACTTCTTGGAACTATCAGAAATCTGAAGAAGTACTCACACTGACACGCACACACACACACATATATACATCATCACACTGTACATGTAAACAATATCCTATTTTCACCTTACTAATGCTACATCGTAAAACGCATTAAAGGTGTCCAAATTAACGCCTCAGGTTCGATTCCGTATGTACCCATTAAAAGTTAACGACGCGTTTAATGGCGGCTTTAATGATGTCATGTTCCATCTTTATTCCAGAACAATAAAATAAGAAACCTTGCAAAGAAACAATCTTAATTATCAGTGCGTCTCCCTCATAACTACTATTGGAGAAAGGGATGCACTGAGATGGAGATAACTAATCCTTTGCTAGGGCTTTTCAAAACCAAAACCGATTTTGATAGAATTTGAAGAGGATACGAACGATATAGTTTCTTGTAGTGGTAGAGCCAAACAGTAATCCTTCACTAGATGATTTCGTAATCACCTAGTGAGGATTACTGTTTGGCTCTACCAATACAATAGAGTAGACTGATAGAGTATTTTAAATTGTAACATTCTAAAATCTAGACGTTTTGCTAAAGAGGCATTTAGCATTCATGTCTATAATCATTACAGACAATACACAATTCAGACGTTTGAGCGGTATTCTCCTTTAGCGTTAAGAGGACTGTGAACCAAAGGCAAAAATCACCTTTTTCATACAAAAGGCGATAACGATTTCCACCCCTTAAATGTTAACCGATTTTGACCAGTTTTTGATAGGTTGTCATTCAGAACATAATCTAGGTATATACGTGTTTTGAATATTGATTAAAGATCAACAAAGTCAAATAATTGCCGAAATAAGTTTTGTATGAGACTACTAAAACCACAATAAAACTGAATTTATTGATTATAGTGAAAAAATCAAAACGTATAGACCTAGATTTTGTGTCGACTGACAACCTATCAAAAATTGGTGAACATCAGTTAACATTTAAGGGGTGGAAATCGTTATCGCCTTTTGTATGAAAAGTCGTAGGTTCACACTCCTCTTAGGATAATTTAAATAGGTACCCAGTCCATGGGCCATCAGTTCTACGAGCAATAGCTACGGAACCCCACACGCGACGATGCGGTTAGCCTAGTTGGGAGTGACCCTGACTCCGAAGCTAGCGTCCCGAGTTCGATCCCCGGTAAGGGCAAATACGAGTATTTGTGTGATGAGCACGAATGTTTGTTCCTGAGTCTTGGATGTTTCCTATGCATTTAAGTATTTATTTCTCTATATAAGTATATATATCGTCGTCTAGTACCCATAACACAAGCCTTAAGTTTACTTTGGGACTAGATCGATTTGTGTAAAGATTGTCCCCTGATTTTTTTTATTTATTTACACTGAGCATGGTCGAACATGCCATTCACCGGTTTTTAATTACCGCCTGTGACATACAATGTATTTCACACTTGCGAATGAAAAAGAGGCCAATTCAAAGCAATAAAATAATATGAGAGTTTTAAAATCACTGATAACATGTTATTGCTTAATGATCGCACTTTTGCAAGTCGCACGGGGCCGTAAACCGCACCTTACGTTCGTGTTTTAATTTACGGCTCGCGTTTAGTAATGTTTCTCTGTTCTTAAGAGCAGCGTGAACCTACGGCTTTTCATACAAAAGGCGATAAGAAAGAAAAGAAAGATGAAAGATGCATTTATTCGGCTTATTATAAATTGACATTGAACTTATAACTAATTAACACAAGTATGTAAAACGATTTCAACCCGTTAAATGTTCTCCGATGTTGACCAATTTTTGATAGGTTGTCAGTCAGCACAAAATCTAGGTCTATACGTTTTGGTCTAGTCACTATAATCAATAAATTCAGTTTTATTGTCATTTTCTATTCTCATACAAAATTAAATTTCGGCGTTTATTTGACTTTGTTGATCGTAAAACGTATTGACCTAGATTTTGTTCTGACTGACAACCTATCAAAAATTGGTCGAAATCGGTTAACATTTAAGGGGTGGAAATAGTTATCGCATTTTGTGTGAAAAGTCGTAGGTTCACACTCCTCTTAATGAACATCTTTATATTCTGAAGAAATTTTTCAATATTAGTATTATTATTAACAATTGGCTTGTTTATAGAAAACGATAAATTTCAAAGGCAATTTGCAAGATGGCCGATCTACTAGAATGGCTGTTAAACAGACCTTTATAACTTAACTCATAAATTACTAAAGCTACTATCTACACATTAATCTATTTGTTTGAATTTATTTTTAACATTATAATAGTGTTTAGTAATAATATAATATATTTAACATTTCATTTTTAGACAAGTTTTTTGACGAATAAAATTATTTAAAATAAAAAAGTTTTGATATTTTGTTCGTACGTTCGGCTCAAATCCTGCAAGTTGTTTTGACACGATTTTACAAATCCATTTTTTTGTTGAAATTAAATATAATATTAGAAACATAGTCAAAAAACCTATGTACTTAAAGTTTTTATATTTGTGGTTTTGTGTGATTTTGAATATTTATTATAGTTAGCACAACTTCCCTTTGTAAATATCTCTTATGTTATTTCTTCTTTCGAAGGTTGTCTGGGAGAGATCGCTACTTAGCGATAAAACCGCCTATTGTCTACGTTTTGTAACTTATTTGTGTCTTTTTCCAATATGCTTTGTGTGGTGTTCAATAAAAGCTATTTATATTGTATTATAAACATAAGTAAGCCACTTTTATTAATATCTTCACTTATACAGATTTTGAACATTCTTCATTAATTATAGACACGATTTCCTGCTGTTCAGAACGTTAATTTTTAAAAAATGGACTGGTAACACATAACCTCACAGTTGATTGAGAGACCAAATCCAAGTAGTCACATTATAATAAAATGTCACTTAAAAACAAAAATTATCACTTCGCAGCCTCGAATCGTTGGAAACCATTTGCGGGTTTTTTTACGATTGTACAGTTGTTAATTTTTATCATTTTAATTAATAAATGGCTTTAATATTTTCAAGTAGAATTTTATGACGATTCGGCCATTTCTGAGCAGACTTCAATAAAGAAGGTTTAATTCAGTTAGCCGGGTTTTTGTTTTCTGTTTTTGTTTCGTTCATATTATTATCCAAGGCCAAGAAACGCATCAATGTAACTTATGGCCAAATTCAGGAAGGTCCACTCAACTTGATCTTTAATTAAAGTGACGTTTGAGTGACGTTTTTGTATAGGATGACGACTAGTTGACAGGCATTTAACTATTTAGTCCCTAATCGAATGCTTAAGTGGCGATTCTGAATTCGGCCATTATTATCTAACAAATTCGTCTCTCATTTGCTCGACAATCATAAATCGATCCGCGCGATCTTTCCGATTTTATGGCACATACATACACACATAGACTGTTGTTGTGTTCTGTGTGTTCTGTTGTTGTTGAATGTATTCCGGGAAAAATGTTTTCTAACTATTACATGTATTTACAGATATAGTGAATAATATGTTTCCATCGGTAAAACTCGGATCTCAATCGGAAGACGACGGGACCCGAAGTGTCAATTAATTATTGTATTCAATGAGTGACATGTTTATATTCATTAATATGTAACTTTATTATTAAGTGTCAAATGTCAAAATGAAAAATGACAGCATGCTATGATGGGTACTGGCCCCCAATTCTTGATGCATTCGAGATAATGTCGATTGCGAGATTGAACGTCATATCCATACAGTTGTGTCAAATGACTGTATGCAATGACGTTTAATCTCGATTGTAAGATTATCTCGAATGCACCGAGAATTGGGGGCCTGCTGAAGCTAATTTGAGAGAGAACGATAATACGAACTTTTCCGATAAAACACGATGGAAACTAATTATGCACTGCATCTGTATCTTTTAGAGTTATGTTTATTCGTAAAAAGTCAACCAAATTATTTTACATAGGAGCCTTATCATTAAAATGTAATGTGCGACAGCAGTATAAATATAATGGGTCCAATTCGAAACGGTGTCCGCTAAACTTAAGATTGCCTAAATTTAAAATAAGAAACGTCAAACTCGATTTTGTATAGCTCCAAGGTTCAAAATCGAGTCGAACGTTTCTTATTTTAAATTTAACGACTTCTAAATTTAGCGAAAACACTTTCGAATTGGCCCCAATATATATTTTCCTAAATTAAACACATCATTATACAAGAGCTTCTTTATAATGGCTATCCGTGTGTATAACCCTCTCCCTCCGGATATAAAACGTTGAAGAAAAATATACAAAAAGCGGCTCAAAAATTGGCTTACGGATAATAGTAGATTGTTGCACCAAGCAGAAAGTGATTCATTATTGCGCCGAGTGTTAGTTCGGAACCCGAACGCAAGTGAGGGCTTTGAAAACACGAGCGAAATTACAAATCACTTGATGCGAGGTGCATAATCTGCTTTTCTTTCTACTACTGCAAAAAGTTAGTAAAAAAACGTAAAGGTACAGTTAAACCCGACTAGCGACGTAAAAAGGATTTTGGCACCTGTTATGACGCACCCTTAGAATTTTTATATAGCCTATGACACTTGCCGCCCGTATCCTAAGATACCCATTTTATTAAAATCGGTCCATTGGTTCTGAAGATAAAGTCGAACATCGGAAAATTTTCACAGAAAACTTGTATCTAGTCCATTATTTGTCATATTATGCCATTTTTTTTAAACCTTTTGGTAACCCATACTATCTCATCATCCAGTACTTTGAGCATAACATTTTAGACGGGGCAATCACAGTTCGATATGGCCACTGATATGTGGACTGTTTTGCTAACAGTAAGTCCACAGAAAAGTGGTCGGCTGTCCCGTCGGACTGTGAATGGGCGGATTAAAGCGTAGTGAGAAGAAAAGTATTTTATAATCTAAATTAATAATACACAAGCTAATTTAGTGTGTTACAATTATTATCTGTTTAGTTTTAAGACTTTAAATGACGCAGACGGTGGAGGGACCTGAGCCTATGCTGCCCCTGCCTTTCGGCTGGCTGTGGAACACCCTACACCAGCACACAAAGGTAGCTCACCAGCAATACTGGACTTGCCTAGATACATGCAGACAAGCCAGACAGGCTCTCCCGGTGATCAACCCCGGATTATCGCGTAAGCTGATAAAGCTGAAGAGGCCCAAACTCCGTCTCTTGACAGGAATTGTAACTGGACATGCTCTTTAAAACAAACACCTATATAATCTAGATGTTACAGAAGAGACAGCCACCGACATCCTCCTGGAATGTCCCGGCGTTGCCAACTACCGGGCAACACACCTCGGGAACCCGAGGTCGCTCCAAGTCGTCGGCAACATGAAGGGTCTGCTAGGCTTCCTGCAGAAGCTGGGCTGTCATGAGTAGTGATGAACCGACACTACGCAAAATAGGCGCGATTAAGAAATCAAGTTGAGGAAACCCAGCCCACGTGAAGTATAACTATAACTAACTATAAGACTTAAATATTGTACACCCGCAATGGGTAACTGTTGAAACAACAGTACATTAGTGACCGCCTTATTCATACACAGATAATAATAATTATTTTCTTTATTAGCAATAAATTTATTATTATTATAATTAAACCCTATAGTAACCCACTCCTTTCCTTAAGGCTCCGCGCAGTCGGGTAAAAAGGCGTCCCGATTGAAACCACAAGTTTTAGCCCCATAAATAGAACTTCATCTTTAGGTGGACAACTTATATGGCCATCTTTACACATAGATTATACTATAGTCTTAAATATAGGCTTTATGTAGGCATAGGTTTATCACCATCCGACATCGGGTAACGACGTCGTGCCCGTTCGTTAAAGCGCGCCATTCACGGTGCGACTAGCCCAGCCAGAGTTTAATGAAATTGCTTAAAACGTCACAAATTAAATGAATCACGAAATAAAAGACCGGTCAAACATTTTACAGAATATTGCAACAAATCATTACATATACACAAAATGGTGACCTAAAATAATGATCTGGAGACACATTGCAATTTGCATATTTTTTTTGGTGAACAAGCTTTTATTAATTGCTAATAAAATACAATATAATCTTGTCTAGTCGGTTCAAACGAGTCCAAATTCTTAGAGTTCTCATGACCACCTTCTGGCTCTATCATCAGATGAGCTCCATGTCATAATAATATTGCATTATCATGCGATTTACATATATGTACATGCAAAATTTTAGCTCAATCGGAAACCGGGAAGTGGGTCAAATTTAACTTGCAAGATTTGATTACAGACATACACTGGAACACATTATGTACGTGCAAAAATATATTTTTTGATATTTCTCATTGTTTTAGTAAAATAAAGGACACTACCTTAACGCTACAATAAATTAAAAATAAAAATAACTACTTTTTCTTCACGAGACAAATTGACAAACTGAGGTCAAAATAGCATTTATGGTAAATTGTGCCCTTTTTTTACTATATCGAGTTCTTTTTAGACATGAGCGCAATTTGTTAGCAGTCAATTTACCAAAAATGCCATTTTGACCTCAGTTTGTCGATTTACCTTGTGAAGAAAACGTAGTTATTTTTAATTTTAATTTATTGTAGCGTTAAGTTAGTGTCCTATATTTTACTCAAACAATGAGAAATATGTAAAAAAAATATAGTAAATTTTTTGTCATATTGGGGCAATTTTCTAAGCTTATTGATACGACTTTACCTTGCAAGATTTGATGACAGTAACTAAATAAAAAAATAAAAAATTCGACGTTACCAACTCAGCTTTGTAATTACGACACAGCCAACCGTCGATGTGTGGAAGCCATTAAACAGATTTTTAAAATCGCAACGACTTTTAATCGCCCATCCACAGCCCGCCTTCCTAACCCATGCCCCATCGCCTCACGCATGAATAACGTATGCCCCGTGAAAGCCTTGTGCACGCAAAGACAGGCGGCGCGCTTGTATACCTCCACCAGATTCTCCGTGTACCCTCCAAGTTCTTATCCAAGCAAAACTGTTCTTTACCACAACGCGATAAGAGCCAAGTCCACTGGAGTCCACAGAAAAGTAGGACTTATATCGCGATTAGATACGGCTTAATACCTTAGCGTGTAAAGAAACCAGCTTAAGATAAATGCCTTGAAAAACGCCTTTTAGTATGGTCTGAAAAGGTTTCTTAAAGCGGCCTTTTAAGATTGCTAAGTTAATTTTGATGGTGTTACGAGATATCTCTGATAATCTTAATCCTATCCCACTAATATTATAAAACCGCTGGACGGATTTTCATGATACTTGGTATATAGTTACTGTCGCATGTAGCTTTAGAGAGCCGAACTCTATGTGTAGATATAAGGCACCCTTTTTTATGTACTTAATAACTTTAAATGCTTGTATACTTAGATTCATCCCACGTAGGAAGACATTTTGTATCAAGTAACTATTTTGTTCACTATAGGTCGAGCAGCCTTCTTGTTACTGGGCAGTAACCCCACTAGCTCAGCCCACCTGCGTGTGGTGTGAGCCGTACGAGGTTGCTGCACCCATTGGCTCTGGCCATTTTGCTTACTGGACGCTACACCCACTAGTTGCGCCCACCTGCGCGTGGTGTGAGGCCGTAGCGTCAAATCTCCGCTACTTTGAGGGTAATCGGCAAAACATGTTTGCCGATCTACCCCAAAGTTGACCGGTTTATGTCATAACGGGGCTTTGCCCCCACCCTAGAGATTAAGAACTGTATATAAGGAGAAAGATTTATGGAATAAATCACTAGTTTTGTTTGCCTATAACCGCGTGTTTTAACTTATCATCCCAGTATCCCCTAGTGCCCCAGTCGACCTAAAAATCCATCCTATCATACAGTCCACACACCACAGTTGGTCAATCGGAACCGGATCAGCCTAGGGGATACAAGGCGCTCAAGCAAGCTAGTCAAGAAGAAGACACGGAGCTCAAGAATTGGAAGCCAGGCGCTCAAGAAATTATTGAAAACTTCCGTAACGTTTCGCTCCGAGATTATTCTCAGCGTACGCGACGGTCGTTTCTTGAGAAGAGTCCCGGCTTCTGCAGCGTGTCTTCGGTGGCCACCAGCAGCCAGGCGCTCAAGAAATTATTGAAAACTTTCGTAACGTTTCGCTTTGAGATTATTCTCAGCGTACGCGACGGTCGTTTCTTGAGAAGAGTCCCGGCTTCTGCAGCGTGTCTTCGGTGGCCACCAGCGGCCCGAGAGTAAGTTCTCGACCGCTACAAACTTCACCACGGTGGTCTTGAGATTAATTTCTCGACCTCCTGACGTCAATCAAAAGGCCATTTTCATGGCCAGGCAGCTTTCGCTGTATTGGTTGTCTTGAGATTCAGTTCTCGACTTCCACAAACTTCATTTAAAAGGCCATTTTTATGGCCAGGCAGCTTTCGCTGTATCAGTTGCCTTGAGATTAAGTTCTCGGCTTCTGGATCGGTTGCCTTGAGATTAACTTCTCGGCTCCCGACGGTCGCCTCGAGAGTAAGTTCTCGGCTTCCACAACAGTTTCTCAAAAAGGCCACTTTCGTGGCCAAGCAGCGTCAAAGGTAAAGAAGATCGACGGCAAAAGAAGAGCCACAAGTTAGTGTTAGTGTAGCAAGTGAAACGTTAGGTCCCCCACGTGTGTAGTTAGGATGCCTTCGGATATGGCGCTTAGGTCGAAGGGCTCGGTTGCCCCCGAGAGTACCCCGGAATCAGGCGCGACAACGTCGGCCGAATCCAATACGTGGAGCAAAGGCACCAGCGGCGACACAAACACAAGCGGAAACGTCGAAAAAAGTGATAGTGGTAGTAAATTCGCGACTCCTCCCGTGCCAGAACGCGAGGAGAACGATAACGCAATGGTTAGGGATAGAAGTGTACCGGGCACCGTTGTAGACGTGCCCGTCGGAAGCACAAGTCAGCTCTCTGTTTTGATGGCCGAACTGAAAATGCATAAAGCCGAGCTAGAGCTCGCTCAACGGGCGGCGGTCGCCGCTAAAATGGAATGGGAGGTAGCGCGTTTTGAAGCCACGCTATCCTCCAATAGCGCGCCCGCCCCCGAAGTATCGAGCAATACGAGAGTTCTAGGCTGGGTAGCACAACAGACTCAACGGCCAGCAATAGAAAATAACAGAGCGCCGCATCTCGATCCCCCGCAGGATAGGTTAGAAAACCGCCGCGATTATCAAAACGCGAACGAATTAATGAGCCGAGCACCGAACGCGCCTATGATGTACAGGCCGGTGCCGGAATTACCACCCTTCGACGGTAATATATCCGAGTGGATCGCGTTTAGAGCCGAATTTGAAGATAGCGCCGCCGCGTTTTCCGGCGTGAATAACGTCAGCCGCATTCGTAGGGCGCTGCGAGGAGAAGCACGGGTAGCAGTAAAAGCTATTATGTATACCGTAACGGATCCGTACGAAATTATGGAAGCCTTGGAAAGGCACTTCGGCGATCCGGAGGAAATAATCCTTTCAGAAATATATAACGTAAAAAAAATGCCCCGCTTGGCAGAAGATAGTAGCAATATCGTGTCATTCGCGGGCCACGTGGCCAACGTAGTAGCAACCATTAAGGCGTTGCGCCAAGAAAAATATTTGCAAGCTCCGGAGCTCGTTAACAAAATCACGGATAAACTCAATTTGATACTCCGTTACGAGTGGTCTAAGTACAGGGCCTCGCATCCGGGAGCACCCGATCTCGTTGCCATGGCTAGCTTTTTAAGCGAAGTGAGTAGCGCGGCAAAAAGGACGCACGCTAGGCACCCGCGGCCGCGAGCAAACGTACACGCGTTGAAGTACGAATACGGTTGCGCCTACGATGGGCCGCGAAATAAATCTCCCTCGTATAGAGCCGCGTCCTCCCGAGCGCGCAATTCGACGCGTAGACGAGAAGACAGTAGCAGCGATTCCGAGCGCGAGATAGATAGTCGAAAGCCGCGTACGGTCGCGCAAGTTAAACCCAGTTCGCACCACACGAAAAAACCGTCCCCGCACAAACCAAGAATAATGCCAGTCGCGCAAATTATCGCGCAAGCAAAATGCGTTCTGTGCAAAGGAGGACATAAGTTAAAAGCGTGTCAGGAGTTTATTAAGTCTCCGATTAGCGATCGTTGGGAAATAGTTAGAAACGCGAAAATATGTTTCCGATGTTTAGACGTGACGCACCAGCGCCCAGTTAAGTGCAAATACGTACCCTGCGGAGTAAATCAATGCGAGGCGGGTCACCATAAGTTACTGCATGGTTTGAGTGCCGTCACAACATCGGAACCGACGCGGGCAAACGTAGGCAATATTAATCACGTATCAAAGTCGAAAGCGTATTTGAAAATAGTGCCGGTCGAAATAACGGGCCCCCTAGGCACGGTTAATACTCACGCCTTATTGGATGGCGGGTCTACGATGACCTTGATCGAGAGAGAGACGGCCGATCTACTGGCCCCTCGAGAAATGAGTAAACCGTTGACTATTGAGGGTGTCGGCGGGCACATAGTCAACGACGTCGATTCGTGTAAAATTAAACTAGCCATTCGCGGTCAGTGTAGTCGAAACGTCGAAACGATACACGCCTACACCATAGCGAGTCTGAATTTGGCATCGCAGAAAGTACGACGCGATTTAATAGAGCGCTGCGACCATCTTAAAAGCATATCGGACGAGCTGTGCTACGATCAGGCGACGCCGACTGTATTGATCGGGCAGGATAATTGGCATCTCATAGTGTCGCGTCAAATATTGAGCGGACATCGTTCGCTTCCCGTCGCGTCGCTCACGAACCTAGGCTGGGTACTGCACGGGCAGTACCACGCATCGTGTAGCCAGGCAGGTATAATCAATCACGTCAAACCCGTCACTAAGGAAGACGAGATATTGACGCTCATGAAGCAACATTTTAGTATCGAATCGTTAGGCGTCGAGTCGCGCGTTCCGAAAGCAGACCCAGACCAGCGCGCGTTGGACGTGTTAAGCGCAACGTGCGTAAAAATACCCGAAGAGAACCGGTATCAGTCAGGGTTGCTTTGGCGCACCGACGGTGAAACTTTGCCTAAAAACAAAGAGCACGCATTACGTAGGCTGTACAGCTTGGAAAACAAGCTGGATAGGGACGCCGTTTTAAAAACTGAATATACCGCGCACGTACAAAACCTATTAGCAAAAGGTTACGCGGAGATAGCCAGTTCGCGCCCGCCGGCGGATGCTCCTAGAGTGTGGTATTTACCACACTTTCCTACGACGCATCCGCAGAAAAATAAAATGCGTCTAGTATTCGATGCTAAAGCAAAAGCTTACGGAAAAAGCTTGAACGACGCATTGCTGACCGGCCCGGACCTGTTAGAGTCGTTATTTGGCGTATTAATACGTTTTAGAGAGGGCAAAATAGCAATAGTCGCGGACGTACGAGAAATGTTTCTCCAAGTAGACGTGAAAGAATGCGATCGGGATAGTTTACGTTTTTTGTGGAGGGGGGAAGACCGGGTCAACCCACCGCAAGAATACCGAATGAAGCGGTTAATCTTCGGTGCGGCCTGTTCACCTACCACCGCGTTATACGTGAAAAACAAAAACGCAATTATCCACAAGGAAGAATTTCCTGTAGCCGCGGAGAAAACAATTAGAAATGCGTACATGGATGACGTACTGATCGCGTTGGACCACTGCGAGGCCGAAGCGAGGCAGATAGTCAACGATATTTATAACTTAAATTTTAGGGCCTCCTTCGAACTTCGCGGGTTTGCGTCAAATAACGAGAACGTGATAAGCGACGTCATAGCTAGCAACGCGGATACATCGGTATTGGGTAAAGGCGACACCGAGCGTACACTAGGTCTTATATGGAACCACAAGAGCGATACTTTAGGGTTTAATGTTAATTTACGTAACACACCGGAATGTGTACTCAACGGTACGACTTCGCCCACGAAGCGGCAGGTAACTAGCAGTGCGATGTCGATATTTGACCCGATAGGTTACGTTAGCCCGATATCCGTCTTAGGCAAAGCACTCATGCAAGAAGTGTGGCGCACGGGCGTCGGCTGGGACGAAATGATACCCCAGTCATGTCACAGCGCGTGGTTATCATTCGTTAGCAACGTTCAGCAACTAAGAGACTTAGAGATACCGCGGTACGTACCCACGAACAATCGCACGGGCGATTTGCACATATTTAATGACGCGGGCGAGAAAATATACGCTTTCGCGGTGTATTTCGTCAGCGATAACGGCAACGGCCGCAAGTCTTCGGCATTGGTAGCCGCTAAGGCACGCGTCGCGCCGTTAAAAACGATATCCATACCACGGCTCGAGTTACAAAGCTGCGTATTAGGGACACGTTTAGCTAACGCCGTAATCAAAGAGAGCGATTATACAATTGAAAATAAGTATTTCTGGTCGGACTCCCGCACAACGTTGGCATGGATTAAGTCCGACCCGCGAACCTTTAAGAGCTTCGTAGCGCATAGGCTAGCCGAAATAGAGGACACAACCACGCCAGTCGACTGGCGCTGGGTCCCTAGCGCGCTCAACGTAGCCGACGACGCAACCAAAGGCGTCCCGGCTCACTTCAATAGCGAACATCGATGGTTCCAAGGCCCTGATTTTATTACGCAGAGCCAGGAGCATTGGCCCAAAGAAAAAGCCGCGGCAACGTTGATCGCGCTAACGGGAAAGGAGCGCGTAGTTAAACCCGTGTGTACAATAAGTAGATCGTCCGTCGCTAAGTTCGATTTCCTACCTGCGGTGGATCGATTCTCGGTGTTTAAAAGATTATTGCGCGCGTCCGCTTGTGTTATTGTCGCTGTCGAGGTATTCAAAGCCAACTTGCTATTTAGAAAACATAAAATAGAAATGAACAACGATCATTTACGGATCGCGGAAACGCTGTTGATGAAGCGTAGCCAGCATTTAGCATTCGGAGACGAGATCAGACTGTTAGAGGCTGGGCGACCACTCCAAAAGAAGTCGCCGCTGTACAGAATAGCGGTAAAATTGGACAAAAATGGAATTCTCGTGTTGGACGCCCGCATAGATCGCAACGTCAACAACGTACCGATATTGTACGCTAAAGAAGAATACGCGAAACTGCTTATCCACCACTTTCACGTCATGTTTAATCACGGAAACCATGCCACCGTGATAAATGAAATTAAACAGAGATATTACGTGGTCGGGCTGAGAACCAGCATAAGGCATACAAGTAAATGTCAATGGTGTCGCGCGTACAAAGGCCCCCCACTCAAAGTTCCAGTAGCAAACCTTCCGCCCAGTCCTGGGAAAAGGCTCAGATACTGGCTGACGTATTTTCGAAGAGGTGGATTAGAGAATACCGCCATACGCTGTCACCGCGCCTTAGTATACACGGAAAAGGTAGACATAGGAAATTAGCCGTGGGCGACGTGGTGTGCGTCGCAGACCACACCATGCCCAGAGGAATATGGCCCAAAGGCCAAATAGTAAAGACCTATCCCGGCCCTGATGGCCACGTTAGAGTCGTAGACCTCCGCACGCGAGCTGGGATAATCCGTCGCCCCGCCTCACGTCTGGCAATCATATGCTCCTCCAACGATAGTGCTAACGCACGTGGGGGGGAATGTCGCATGTAGCTTTAGAGAGCCGAACTCTATGTGTAGATATAAGGCACCCTTTTTTATGTACTTAATAACTTTAAATGCTTGTATACTTAGATTCATCCCACGTAGGAAGACATTTTGTATCAAGTAACTATTTTGTTCACTATAGGTCGAGCAGCCTTCTTGTTACTGGGCAGTAACCCCACTAGCTCAGCCCACCTGCGTGTGGTGTGAGCCGTACGAGGTTGCTGCACCCATTGGCTCTGGCCATTTTGCTTACTGGACGCTACACCCACTAGTTGCGCCCACCTGCGCGTGGTGTGAGGCCGTAGCGTCAAATCTCCGCTACTTTGAGGGTAATCGGCAAAACATGTTTGCCGATCTACCCCAAAGTTGACCGGTTTATGTCATAACGGGGCTTTGCCCCCACCCTAGAGATTAAGAACTGTATATAAGGAGAAAGATTTATGGAATAAATCACTAGTTTTGTTTGCCTATAACCGCGTGTTTTAACTTATCATCCCAGTATCCCCTAGTGCCCCAGTCGACCTAAAAATCCATCCTATCATACAGTCCACACACCACAGTTACCTTAGATCCTGGAATAGGATCTAGGGTACTTTTTATCCCGAGGGAATAACTATAACTTAATTGTAAACGACGAACTCGCGGGCAGAGGCTAGTCATAATGTAAGGACTCCTCAAATCAAAAAACACAGACTGAATTTCTATAGTACTCATAATTTTTAGAAACTTCTATCACTCTGAGTTTTTGAGTTCAATAAACAAAAAAAAATTACAATTCGATGCTCATTTAACTAAGATATAGACCTAATATCTACTCGATCAAATACTATCAGCGCCCTCTACAATACAACATAGGTTACGATGGATTATTCGACTTTCATGCCAATATCGTTTCTTCTTATTCGCAATTCTGCACAATCTGAATTCTACACATTGTGCAAAATTGCGAATAGGAAGAATCTCTACTGTAGGTACACAAATAATGACTGCACAGTAGCGAATGTGGTGGAAGTACTATTGTGTAGAATTCAGATTGTGCAGAATTGCGAATAGGAAGAAAGGATATTGGCATAAAATTCGAATAATCCGTTACGATACAGTTTCTTATCGGGAGCTGTTTCGCCATAGAAGTACGGCTAGACCCTTTGAGCTTGACTTCGCTGTAACTCGTAGACTATTTATCTGATGAAAAAATAATGCATACAAAAGTGGCAGGAAATTTCATTCTTTATAATTTTTGTTATGACTATTTTCAACCTAGATGACGCTGGAAAGAAGACATTCTCGAAAAACTGGTTTCTGGCGCCTCAATCGCGAACGCTAAGTGATTCTGTAGCGACTCGTAAGCCAGATCTCTCATCTCGCTCTTACGCATTTCGCGTCGTGCGGAAGAGTGGAATGAGAAATCTGGCTTACGAGTCGCTACAGAATCACTTAGCGTTCCCGAATGAGGCGCCTGGTACCATTTTTCCAATATGTTGGCGCGAGCGGCAGTCACTCAACCTCGCGAATTCGGAATATTAATTAGGACAGCAAACTGTAACATTGTCAAATTAGAACTCTCCCTGACCCTTTGTAGGAAAAGTTTTATGTCTTCATTTGACTGGATTATTTATGCATTAATCATTTTGTGCGGTATTCTTATGCCAAATTTCAGCTCGATGCGTTATGAGGACACTGAACCAACGGCAAAAATCACTCTTTTCATACAAAAGGCGATAACGATTTCCACCCCTTAAATGCTAACCGATTTTGACCAATTTTTGATAAGTTGTCAGTCAGAACAAAATCAAGGTATATACGTTTTCTGAATATTGATTAAGAGGGCACCGACCGTCCAGTGGCGCCCTCATCACTGTTATTGTGTTTTCTATTAAAGGAAAGTATTTTATTAAAATTGAAGCCGTATAAGTTGTTACGCAACTTAATACACAACGTATATGCTATGTAATATAGCTTTGCAAAGTATAACCATCATCTAATCAATTTAACAGAAAAAAGCGGCCACTATTTTCTATTAAATTGATTAGATGATGGTTATACTTTGCAAAGCTATATTACATAGCATATACGTTGTGTATTAAGTTGCGTAACAACTTATACGGCTTCAATTTTAATAAAATACTTTCCTTTAATAGAAAACACAATAACAGTGATGAGGGCGCCACTGGACGGTCGGTGCCCTCTTAAAGATCAGCACGGTCAAATAATCGCCGAAATTCGTTTTGTATGAGAAAACTAAAAGGACGATAAAACTGAATTTATTCATTACAGTGAAAAAAAACGCAAAAGACCTAGATTTTGTTCTGACTGACAATCTACCAAAAATTGGTAAACATCGGTTAACATTTAAGGGGTGGAAATCGTTATCGCCTTTTGTATGAAAATCCGTAGGTTCACACTCCTCTAAAGACGTTTCTGAGAAAAAGAGTGTTGACAGAGAGACAGACAGACAGACAACCAAGTGATATAACTGTTCGGTTAAATTTAAACAATTTGGTACGGAACCCTAAACAGCGATATGGGGAGATAAAAAATTATCTTAATTAACTAGCTGTGCCCGCGGCTTTGTTTGCGTGGGATTGGGATGAAGATTATTCTGTTTTATTCCAAGATATGGTCTATCCGTTTGCAAAATTTCATCCAAATCCGTCCAGCCGTTTACCGCCAAATATCTTCACAATCTTTTATTTTTTTTATTGTAGTTGGATTTTAATATACTAAAAAGGTGAACTTATCCCTTTAAGGCATTTCTTCCAGTCGTCTAAGTAACGATACCGCGGTAGCCATTTCATGTTCATTTAATTTCTAAACAAAAGAAATACTCTAGTGCAGAGGTTGTCAACACTTTTTAGTGTTTTTAAATAGATAAAAACTTATTAATTGCTATATGTAAAAATATGACCACTAATAACTGTGTTTTACAGTTGTTTCAATTATTCATAGTCATGATAACATGAATTTAATTTATATGTAAACAAGCTCTCTGAGGGTTAATTCTTTTAAGTACGAAGTAAAACGTAATATTATAAAAGACATTGTTTTCCTGGAGGGTCGTTCGTTTTGTAAAATAGACCTTTTAGGTAAGGATGAATATTATCTGTAGGTTTTCTTTTTATAATTTTAAATGTAATATTTTCTTCCGTTTCTGAGGTAACACCGGTTTAAAAAAGTTTTTATACTTAGCACTTAGTCACACAATAGTAGTTTATGCAACGGTTGCATAATGATAGGCCTTAAAACACTAGTGCGGTTTTCATGAAACGAGCCGATAGGCGAGTTTCATAATAAGATCGCACGTGTATTTTAAGGCCAAATTATGCAGAGTTGCATACATAACTTTATCTACACACATATTATAAATCCTCCATGATGGGTTCAGAAACAATATTTTCTGGCAACAAGTTATTTGTTGCAATCGTGGCTGCATATTTCCGATATCCGGCGCATTTTCACATCACACACACTCCGAGAAGACTACTTACTATTCATATTTTCAACTAAAATGTAAATTACAAACAACTTTTTCTATTCAATTCAACAACAATTCTACTTTCGTTCAGCAAAACACCAACATGGCGGCAATTCGATCCTCCGTCAAGACCATTTTTTTTAAAATCATAGACAAGCGAATGAAGTCTCTATTCTCATGTCACTCGAGATCAAATGCCATTCGGTTTATATTAAAAAAACATACTGAATTGATGTTTCGTATCAATAACTGTTTAATATCTATGGATACTAGAATAGAGACCCACTTGAGTTTTGACAGCTGTTCTAAATTTAATCTCATTTCTTTACTAAAAATGATAAAGAAATAACATTGCAGCACTGGTTTTTCCTAATTGGTTGTCAAAATGGTGGTCATTTCCTCTGGTTTTTGATTAAACAATGGAGGTTTTATGATATGGGTGTAGATAAAATCTCTTATACTATTCTATTATATTAGTGTGCGTAACATGCTTAAATTTTACTATGACAAAGTATTATTTATTTATATTTGGGTATATTTGAAATAATAATGTACGTCAGAAAAAAATTATACAATTTTCCTACAAATGTAGATAAGCCAAACGATACCAGAAATACCGGAAAGCTTAAAGTACCAACTTATAGACTTATAAAAAATCATTTCTAGGAAATTCTACACGTTTTTACAATAAAATACCTAAAAACATAATAGAACAAACAGACACAATGTTCAAAGCTACTGTAAAGCGAATTCTTATTTCTAGGGCATATTACACAGTTAATGGACAGAGACGTTTGGCTTAAATCGTGACCTGCACTGGCGATCCCTGGGTCTCGATGAGCGTACCTGCTGTGGTATATACTTAGATTTGTATAAAACTGTAGACATCATTGTAGACTTATATGTGTACTGTTTTGAAAAAATAATACCTCACCGAGTTTCTTGCCGGCTCTCCTCAGTAGAGGATTTTTTCCGAACCGGTGGTAGATGTATTCCTTGACCTTCATAAGAGTTTGTAAAAGTCTAAATTGAATAAAGATAGTTTGACTTTGACTTAGTTTGACTTGAAGGTGGGTAATATTTTCGATGCCCAATCGAACCACGTATTCCGAGAGACACAACATCAATGATAATGATGATTAAATGTTAAATGTCAGATTTCAAAATTAAAATCACTGGTAGGTGGATATTTTTACCCACGTAAGCGTTATATTTATAGTTGTATGTAATTATTTTTTATATTTTAATATGTCAGGCGAAATAAAAGAAATCCTGTATACGTGCCTGTAACAACTAGGGCAAAGTATAAAGAGGAGGGAAGTAGGTTATCTTCATACAAACGCACCGCGCGCGGCTTGTATGTGTGCGCCAAAGTATCTATGCGTCGCCGCACGCACACTTAAACAAATCTCGACCCGCTTGTAAGGGGAAACGGGTCGAGATTTTGTTTAAGTGTGCGTGCGGCACGCGCGGTACGTTTGTATGTATGTAGATAACCTACTTCCCTTCTCTTTATACTATGGCTAGGGTTTATTTAACAAGTTTGTCTAAATATATCTTTTGTTTAGAAATGTCCTGATTAACACGTATAAAGTACATCTGATTATTGTTAAAAAATGCATTCAAAGGCAAATTCATAAACTGCTACAAAACCGGGACAAACCACTAGTTAAAGATAACAAATCTCTTTCAAAACACTTAACAATATTGCACTGAATATTTTCAAACAAAGACAACCTTTTTTCGTCCATTCTATTAACCTAATTACCGCGTTAGGTTGGCGACCCCTGAGTTAAGGGCCCGTTATAATTGAGTTACCAATAATTAAAACGTATAACGATTCTGGTTGTTAAGGCGATGTATAATCTTGTTAAAATATTGAGTAGGTACTTTCATTTTTAATATTTTCACGGAGTGCATTTTTTATTTAGTTAAGTTAAAATTTCAACTGTCTAACTATAACGATTCATGAGATACAGCCTGGAGACAGACGGAAAACAGATGGACGGACAGCGGAGTCTAAGTAATAGGGTCTCGTTTTACCCTCTGGATACAGAACCCTAAAAATTAACATAAGTTGTATATGCACAGGAACTTATTACGATAGTCTGTACAAAAATAAAAAAAATGTTAAATCTTTATATGATCATAAGTGTACAAAGTAGTAACCAAAAAATGAAGTACAACTAACTATAAAGTTAAAAACTAATCACAAACTTTCAGGAACAATAAACATACAAACTTGAAATTTAACAGGTAGATTCCTTTTTAGTGTGTGGTCCGCTATAAGAAATTTCATGACAATCCACTCCCAAGGGTGTGAAATGAGGGTCTGTATGGATAATACTACGGGCGAAGCCGTGGCGGGCCAGCTAGTGTTAAAAATCGAAGTCTACATCTAGGAAATATCTGTAAACTCACCTAACATTTTAATATTGTTTTAATATACTTTAAAGATTGTAAAATCCGATCCGATCCGATGCGATGCGGGCCGTTTGGTGGAAATTATGTTTGAAAGAGAACGCGGCGCCTTAACACGCGTCAGTATTGATTGATGGTGCGAAACAGCTTAACGAGTTATTTTAAATTATAACTTACCAAATTACAACTATTGAGATTTTAATATTTTTAATCGCGTACAAATTGTTGTATTGTTGTTACGTATTTATTTCGGGTCGTTGGGTTCAAAGTTTCTGAGAGTTGATGAAACATTAATAATGATTGATATCTCTTAGAAACTAGCCCGCGAAATTAACAACGAATTTACTGTTTATACCGTAGCTACATTAATATTTTATTGGAACAATGTATACAATATCTAGACAATCTCCTTAAAATATACAATAAACAACTTTCTTACACCCTCAGTTAAAAAACTCGCAGAACTTAAGTGAATCAAATAAAAAAACGTTCCCTTTCACGGTCAAAAAGCACACATTCACAATTTGTAAAGGTTGCTACAAAAACTTGACGGTTACCACGCCCCTGCGTAAAACGGAACGGGCAAGAAAGAAGTCAAGGGTGAGTTCGTTAAACGGGGCAGGGTTCCGTAAAAGTGTAAGGCCAGGTTTACAGCGGTGTTTAACATTGGAAGTACGTACTAATAAGGGTAAAGATAGGATAATTGTTATCCCGGGATATTAAATAGTTCTCAATGGCGGTAAACGTCTACGGATAATGTCACGGACACAAGCTAGTATTTCTTAAATACGAAAGTGTGTATTTCTGTTTGTTTGTTTAATGTTCACTGATAAACTGCTCAGACAATTTCGTTAAATTTGTCAGTGATGTAGCCCGACAATTGAGAATGAAGATAGGGCATTTTCATCTATGTTTGTTATACTCTTTATTGTACATAAAAAGCACCTTAAAAATTACAAAATTGATAAATTCAAATTATTACAAAAGCCAAACCTATCCCTTTAAGTGATCTCTTCCAGCTAACCTTGAGTTAATGATGAAAGAAGACAGATAAACTGACTACTACTATATACACAAAGCGAAAAGAAATATGTGTGCATAAAATAAATACTTAGATAAACACAAAAGTCAAACACAAAGTAATACAGTAACAAATACACAATATATAGATATATGAAAGCATAAAGAGACAGTATCAAATTAGGAGGCGTGTACAAGCTTCAGTTTGTTAAATTTATTAATCGGGAAATTGCACGATTCTCAAGGCTCTATGCGGACGCTTTTGATGCGAAACGCTACATTTTTTATAATAACTAGCTACTCGTAACATGTAATATTTCCCATTCAAACTTAGCTCATAAATCCCTCTTAGCCCTCTTAATGGTGGATTTTGGAGTAATCCTGCCAGAAATGTCAAATTTCCTGTTTGAATGTTTCATAGTTTCCTGAGGTATTGTGTCTAGCCAGTAAGCGTAGTATTTTGCTTTTATATTGATTAAACAATTGCATAAATGGGGGCATTTGAAAGTGATTTCAATATATTTAAAAGTAACTACAATTCAAATAAAAAAGGTCAAACTCGATTTTGACAGCTTGCATGCAACATCTAATTTGACGTTTCTTATTTTAATCTAAGATAATTTTAGAAGACATCGTGGCGAATTGGAACCAATTTAATGATATATAAGTAGGCACTATGTCCTAGATATTTAGTTCAGGTAAAAGTGTTCCTATTTTGACCATGCAACCCTAATCATTCGAAATTCAAATGATCTTTCGAACGACTATCAGTTGCGGGCTCAAAAGTCGTTCGCTAGGTATTCAAAATTTTCAAACTGGCCATGTATTCCAAACTGTACACGTTCGATTTTCAACGTCTTTTTTATTGCCGTCGAAAATCGACTTAGGGTTGGCAAGGAGCTGAATTTTTTATCACCTTTTGTTCGAGGGAGTGTCAATAAATGATTCTCGAAAGTTGAATGTTATGGCATATTGTAAGGAGTGATTTATCTTATAGAAAGAATGCGTCATTTTGCAGTGTTTTCTTTATCTTGAGACACCTTTGTTCGATAAAATCAGAAGTCATTGACACATTAACGCGTATTTTTTTAACAGCTCAACAAAAAGTAAGTTAATCATTGAAAGATAACTTTGTTTGACAGTTAATGAATGAAGTTTACCGAAAAAGTATTAATATGCTTTCAACCTTATACTAACTACTTCGGTTATTATATTTACAAAATGGAACTTGAAATAAACACGTACTTACTACGTGTCTTTGATAAACATTTAACACAGCACGAATACTTTTACGACTTAATATTAGTACGATTAGACGTTCATTATCGTCGAGAACAATCGAGAATTAAATAACACCAGCTTGTTATAAATATTTTAACGTGGTTGACCTTTTGCCTTAATTGGCATAGCATTTCCTCTGGTGACGGAAAAGATACGACTCTCAGTGTTAGATTTTTATGTTGGTTGAATATCATATTTTACACACACATTGGCGGGGGTGACAACCCTAGCTAATAATAATAGACACGTTACGCGTCATAGAACTGGCAATAAAAGCGGTCCCAAATATTGTGTCCGTCGCCTCTATGAGATATTCGGTCAGTTGGAAACAGGTAAGTTTATGGATATACATCGCGTTCTTTTTTCATATCCGCGAACGCTGGAGTCGTTAAACATTTCATCTCATTTCTGTACCACAAAGGTTTTGAGTTTATAAGGCCCCGTCCGCACTGCGAATTTTCAACGCGCCAATTTTATTGGCAGTGCGGACGGGGCCTTCAATTTGCATCATATCACAGTTTTTTTTACGCGCAAATTTTTTATCGCCAGTACGGATACTGATATTACATTCAATGTGTTAGAATTGCGAGAAAAAAACCACGCGGTGAAAATTCGCAGTGCGGACGGGGCCTAATCGGGGCTATAAACTGTCGAGTAAAGAGATGACGTGCCATATAATATAGTCGTTTTTGAATGAAAATTAAGTGCTATTTGTTTAGTGTTCCATTTTCAAAACAGAAACAAAAGACGCATACACTTATCTTTTCCATATCACACACATTCAAAAGCGACTACGTCATCTGTTTTACCTACACAGTGGTGTGATTCTCTAAACAGCGGCTGATCAGCGCAACTAAGGACACTTTAATTTAAACTGTAATTACCATGACATTCGGTCCAAATTTGAATGCTCTCATCGCTGATAAGCCGCTGCGTAGAGAATAGCATAGCTGCGGTGAGATTAATTTCAATAATCGAAGTCAATGGCCAGCCTAACTTGACCCCCCATTGCGTTTAAACTACATGTTCACGCGTGTCTTCGAACATGGGTGTATTCAATGCAGCATTGCCAAAGACGGAGTCCCCATCAAGGAGGTTATAGCGTAAATTAACAAATTCTGATTCTGTGGGCTTAGTTTTAAAAAACTTTTGTAAAGTATTTTTTTTTGTTTTATATAAGCGAAGGCAAACGAGCATGTGAGCATAGCTGGGCACAAGACCGTTAATCCGTTAATCGTTAATTAACGAAGTTAACATATCGTTAATTAACGAAGTTAACACATGAAAATGAATAAAAGAATGGTCTGCGCGCGATGACCGCCGACAACGTAGGTACCTACTTGTCAGAACGTGTTTTTCGCGGCGTGGCGTGGTCCGTGCAGTGTCTTTCTGGCAAAAAGTAGGTATGTAATTAACGACTAACCTACATTAATTGTTTAATGGAAGTTAATGAGTCCGTTAACAAATTCTAAAGTTAACTTAACAGTTAATCCGTTACTTGAAATGTTAACTTCGTTAATTAACGATTAAAGGATGACTGTAGATTATAATTTGTTGCTACGTCAGTCCATACACGACGCCGACGCCAAAAGGCTCTGAATTTTAAAATATATATTTTTAAATGTATCGTATCAAATGACATAAACATATTGTTTTTGATAACACAACGAAACATGCCAAAAAGTAAACGACCTTATGACAAAGTGCTTGGATTTTGTGACACAAAGCCTTTTAAAAAGTTTGATAGCGACATAATGATATCTACACGTGGCGAATTTAAAATTGCATCTCCGTCCATGTCCCAGTCATTTGGTGGTTGAATTACAAGGTTTGAGATCAAGGGTTCCATTCCAGGAAGATTTAGATACTCGTACGTAATATAGTTTTAAATTTCTGTATGTGTATGTATGTAAACACTTTATTGTAAGTACAAAATCACGTAAAAAATTCCATAAGTAAAAGATAAATTTAAGTACAAAGACGAACTTACTTATTTACTACTTACTTACCACTTAATTACTACTTACTCTACTTTTACTATTACCTTCAGTGTATCCCGATTTGGCAACGTCCTAAACGTCATTTAATGTTGCCATCACACTACGCAATTCTTTTGAAAAATTAATATTAACTCATTGAAATACATTATATAGTAAGGAACTGCTCAAAGCAATTTTCGCAATGCTTACTTTTGAGGTGTCAGCACGCGAATCTGACACCATCGCACGTCCAGTTGCATGGCAACCACCATCTTTGACACCCGTGTAAGTGACACTGTTATAATTGAAGAATTGCCCTCCCGCATCGTGCGGTGTGAGACCGCAGCACCACCGACCACACCGCGCACAAGCTAGCGTGTGATATGATAGCGTGTGAATCAAGCAGTATTAATTAGACTTGTATGTATGTTGTAACAACTAAGACATCATCAATAGGGTGTGGGTAAGCCATGGCGCTGGCGGTTGACAACCTTCTATAAGACTACACGAAATTGTACTAATAGGCATATCCTTCTTTTGAGATCTTTGCACTAACTAATCAGAATAAAACTAGTGAAGTTTGTACTATGCTACCTATACATAATTGATTACGTTCATAATAATATAATTACAAATTACGGATAGAAAATCTCTATCATCTATTGATGAAAGTTAAAAGTTATAGTCACTGCCTCAAAGAATTGGCACTAAAACTAATTATTAAAAATCTTCGTTCAAAGGTCAGCACACTCAACAAAAACCCAATGAGATTTACACCTTTTTACGCCGCTTAGGTATTATGCCGCCATCTTGAATACCCAAATGTCATTAGCGATATAAATGGCGTTTCGCGCCATAACGAACGAGTGTTGCCACAATGGAAAATCATAAATCAAGATGTCTTTTTGACACTGGCTGAATGGACGTCAATGCATCGATGCAAAAGTTTTTTAATGTCTTAAAGGCCGTTCCGCGTTTGATTAATTATTGAAAAAAGTTTTTGCTCTCGATGAGTTTTTCAAGGTTGGTGTGATTTGGAATTTGTTTTGTTCGTTTTAAATTATATTTTAGCGATTTTGTTTATGAGGAATGAATGCGATAATTCTGATAAGTAACTAATAAGGGAGATGTATAGTCTCCGCGTCTGGACAAGTTAAGTGACTAGGAGATGTATAAAGCCTCTAAGGGTCATAATAATTGAAACAAAGAAACATCTAAATTGCTTAATCCAGGTTAAATGGGGGTGTAGACGGTCTTCACGGTCAAGTATAAAGATGGAGATGTAAGGTCTCCAAATATCAAAAATAAACATTTGAAATATAATATTTCATGTCCTAATAATACAAATATACGAATTTGCGGATAATTCAAAGCTCCGTATCTCAAAAAATAAACAACACAATAATGTTTTGCATACACAGTTTGGTTTCTATTACTCAGTACTTTCCAATAAAAGATGGAACAAAAAATCATGCATATTTTTCCTAATCTTATATAGCATAATGACTCTCGCACGTTCTCCACGAATCATATAGCCATAGCCGCGTTCCCTCATAGCTATAAATATAATAATATTAGATAGTTAGTAGTTCGTATTTTTTTCTGTATCAGTTATCAGATATTTGTCATGTATAAGACTCGATGTACCTCTGCAGTATACAGGAAACCTAAAATGGTTTGTATACCATTCCTTTCAAATATACAACCATTATTTATGCCAATAAATAAATAAATATGATACTCCATTCGTTAAAATCAGTCCAGTAGTTCAGCAGCTAAACGGAAACATCCAATTTCTGGTCACATAAATACATAGACTGTTCAACTCTATACCCTACTTTAGGCTTCGCGCGGATGGGTAAAAAAACCGCTAGAAATATAATGATCTCTGACACTTTCTCATTCATAATGATCCCATAGTAAATGTATGTGTATCGTTTGTTATACAATACAAATCCCGCACAAGCGCTATCCCGCATCTCTTTATTGCTTCATATAAACGTATACCTAATTGTTTAACCTATCTATCCTCAGGTGATAAATTTAGCGCGATCTTTATAGACACTATAAAATGTTTATACCTATGCCATAGATTAAAGAACCAGATATGACACACAACTTTGTAGCTACAGACCATATATCCAATATGCCTCATTTACATGCAGCCGCAGTGGGCTTAGAGATCACAGGCTCACACCTCATTAGAGCCACCCGGCACCCGACCAGCACCGCCTCGTCGCTCGGCGTCCAGTCGTTGTCGACAGGTGGTCCACGGGTGGACGCCCCGTTGTCACCAGGTAAACGTCGCGTGGTCAACCAGCGGACCTCGCGTGGTCAACTAGTGGACCTCGCGTGGTCAACAAGTGGACACCGCGTGATTAACGAGTGGACATCGCGTGGTCCACGGATTTCTTAGTAGTCTGTCAGCGATTGTACTCGCGTGAATCACTCGCGGGCCGCGCGCGGGCCACCCGCGGGCAGCACGCGGTCGACTCGGGGCCCGTGCATTGAGCACGATACGCAGTAAGCATGCGACCGGCGAGTTGTCACCGAGCGGTCCAGTCGCCGTCCGCGCGTGGGCGGCTTACGACCGAGGCGATCCAGTGACGCTACGGAGTTGATGTAGTGAGCGCATGTCCATAGAAGAAGCACGAGGCGAGGCGGTGCGGGTCGGGTGTCGGGTGGCTCTAATAAGCTGTGACCTTAGAGGTGGGCAGCGCGAGTATGTAAATGGGTCACTTGTCCTGCTCCTGCCGCTGCTACTCGCGTTGCCAATGCAGCCCAAGTGAGCAGGGAAGTGGGCATGGAAGTGGGCAGCGCGAGTATGTAAATGTGTCACTTCTCCTGCTCCTGCCGCTGCTACTCGCGTTGCCAATGCAGTCCAAGTGAGCAGGGAAGTGGGCATGGAAGTGGGCAGCGCGAGTATGTAAATGGGTCACTTCTCCTGCTCCTGCCGCTGCTACTCGCGTTGCCAATGCAGCCCAAGTGAGCAGGGAAGTGGGCATGGAAGTGGGCAGCGCGAGTATGTAAATGTGTCACTTCGCCTGCTCCTGCCGCTGCTACTCGCGTTGCCAATGCAGCCCAAGTGAGCAGGGAAGTGGGCATGGAAGTGGGCAGCGCGAGTATGTAAATGTGTCACTTCGCCTGCTCCTGCCGCTGCTACTCGTTGCCTGGCGCGCAGTGAGCCAGGAACCTGCATGTACACAGCCACTGCCTTCGAAAACAGTATGAGGGAATTATTTCTGGCAGCGTGAGCAGCAGTGGCAGTGGCTGCATGTAAATGAGGTAATAGACTTTGCATAGCCGGGCGACCCCCGCTGCCAGCGTTAGAGCCAAAAAGCCATAAGCGGCGGGGTTCGAGGCAGGCGCGGGAGGTCGTACTAGACGTGCTTATGCCCGATAGGGTTAAGAGGCTTCCAACAAAATTTATATAAGAAATTGAACTCCGTCCGTCCGACCGTCCGTCCGTCTGCCTGTCTGTCTGTCTGTCTGTCCGTCTGTCCGTTTGTCACCAGGCTGTATCTCATGAACCGTGATAGTTAGACAGTTGAAATTTTCACAGATGATGTATTTCTGTTGCCGCTATAACAAAAAATACTAAAAAACAGAATAAAATAAATATTTAAGGGGGCTCCCATACAACAAACGTGATTTTTTTACCGTTTTTATACGACTCGCCATTGGCCGGTTTTTTTAAATAAAATAAAATTTGTAAAAAGTAAATAACACGATGAACGATCGATATAGCTATTCATGAGATCAAATTAATAAGGTACACCGAAAATCGGCTGCTACTCTACTTCTTCACTCTTTGCCCGCTCAGTGAAGACTACGCCATATAACCTGCGTGTACGCATTATCAACATTTTCCGTTATATCGAAACTGTTTAACTGCGGCGTTGTAATTTAACTATGACTATTAACTGCAGGCATATCAAAAGGCTGCATTAAGAGCCCACATATGCTAAGCTCGCAACGTTTGGCGATCTGTACTTCAATACCAACACCGCTACGAGTTTGTTCTTTGAATATATTAAACTAGAACTTTTCTTCTCGAAATGCTTCAACGTGAAAACACGATTAGTAATAAACCTCAATACTTTTATTTGTCAAACAACGCTTTATTAACATGTTTTTGGTTGAATCTTCGAAACCCTATGGTCTTTAACGATGATTCTTGGTTAAATAATTGAGTTACAATTAATTCTCAATTTGCTAAAACGGATTTTTTAATAGATATTGTGGTTCTCTAGTAAACAGCAAAAAAAGTCAGTTTTTCGTGCGCGTGTGGTGGTTGTAACAGCCACGGCAGAGAGCCCGCTATTTTAAAATGAAACGCAACGCCATAGAGTTCACTACTGATTGATGCAAACCGAGGTGCTTAATCTAGTCATATGTGGGCTAATGGACATGGTTTGGACATTTGGAGAGGAACGAAAGAAAACTAACTAAGCAAATTTATAAAGCGAATATGCATGGTAGGGTTTTTCTTTCGGCGGAGGTGGAGAATTCATGTATAGCTACTGCCAGGCCATCCTGATAGCATGCCCGACTCATCTGGGAAGAGAACCCAGACGCCTACGGACTGAACTCCACCCGGGGTGGGAGTGAGAGATCATAATCCCTCGCTCCTGCCCCCATGGTCTGCCTCTCCCCTTCCTCCCCCTATCCCTCAATCCTTTATACCCCCTAACACTCCACAACATCCCACTCATTAACAATAATACACACTCTATCACTCACGCATACACCCACTACCCAATACACACATGGACGCAAAGTGCATTCCGAAAGCACGGCGCGTCCAGAGTATAACTAAACAGGGGTGCATGGTTGGAAGGGGAAGACCTTGGTGAACGTACCAAAAGCAGATCGAGGACGTTCTTAAGAAAGGCCAGGTCAGGAGTACCTTAAACCGAGCGTGCATGAAGAACTTAATGAGAGTAGACGAAGCGAAACGCGTCAGGATCGTAGCAGGTGGAAATCCGTGGTATCTGCCTACCCCTTTGGGAAACAGGCGTGATATATATGTGTATGTGAATTACCTAGATTATCAATCAAAAAAAGCTAAAAGAAAAGGTGTCAGTTCGAATCCCAACTGTGGTGTTATTGCCACAGTTGGGATTCGAACTCACACCTTTTCTTTTAGCAGAGCAAACGCTGTAACGGGTAATTAGTTAAGACATCGATATTCTCTATTGACATAAAGGAGTTAAGTTTTATTTAAGAGGACTGTGAACCAACGGCAAAAATCACCCTTTTCATTGCTCACCCCTTAAATGTCAACCGATTTTAACCAATTTTTGGCAATCAGAACAAAATCTAGGTCTAACGTTTTTTGAATATTGATTAAAGATCAATAAAGTCAAATAATCGCCGAAATAAGTTTCGTATGAGAATACTGAAAAAGCAATAAAACTGAATTTATTGATTATAGTGAAAAAATCAAAACCTACATTTTGTTCTGACTGACAACCTATCAAAAATTGGTCAAAATCGGTTAACATTTAAGGCGTGGAAATCGTTATCGCCTTTTGTATGAAAAGCCGTAGTTTCACACTCCTCTTAAATAAAATTAGATACTTATTCTAAAAAGGCGTACTTTAGCTATAACACTACCTAAAAATGTATGGTTACATAAAAGTCATGTCAAAACTGACCAAACGTACCCACGGCCTTTAGCTTTTGTTTTCCCAAAAATAACTAAAAAGGAGTCAAGAATGTCATTATGCGACAAGAAGCCATGTACACAGCAATAAATTAAAAAAAAACAAGTGTGAACATAAATATTTAAAAAGCACATTAATTCTTCACACACTCTTAACGGTTCGAATTAAAGTTGAATTTCAAATGGCAAATAGTTCTCCAACCGCAAGATTCTAAGTTTCCATTCTTAAATAAAAACTCGTAAGACAACAATATAAAACTGGCCGGTAATAAAACCGTACGTTTAAAAAAAATATAGAACAACCCGTTCGCTTTCTAATGCACCCGTAACTCATTGGGTTACAGTTGAATTCCGCTTGTTCTAACTGCAAAGTGAATTAAGTGACGTCAGATCACAATATCATACGTCTTAATCTGGCGATAAGTTTTTTTTATTATAGCACGACAAAAGTAAATCTGCTGTCGGTGAAATTTGGAACAAAAATCTTGACATACAAACTTCATATGTCCCGATTGATGATAAGTCGCCGGGAACGGCAAAAGTAAGTTTGTAGTGTTGTTGGTACTACGAAAATGGGTTTTTTTTTTCTCTATAAGGGCTAATCTCAAGTTGGTTTTTAATAATGGAGTGGTCATTTGGAAAGCCTTTGACGAAAAGTTCTAAGGTTACTTTGTAAGTTTACTAATACGTACTTCTTTCTAATTATACGTATCCGTACTAATATTGTTAATACGAAAGTGGGTTCGTCTGTTTGTAAAATATGACAAAGACGTAATTTAGGTCATGGAAACGGACATAGGATACTTTTCTCTCTCTTCCTAGCGCTTTTTCCCGTCTACGCTTACGCTTCGGGGTACGCTTTGATCACGATCCCGGATTCGGCAGGTCGGGTTATTACAGTGGAGCGACTGCCGTCTGACCTCTGTAACCCTTGTGACAGCAACCAGACCAATTGGATCATGGTTACACATTAAGATACCCAGATGTGCAGGTTTCCTCACGATGTTTTCCCTCACCGCTAGAGCATCGGTTACCGCAATTCGCAGGCAGATAAAGTACATAAGTTAAAAAAAATCATTGGTACATGGCAACCGCTTGGATTCGAACCCGGGCCTCACGATCACGAGTCAATCCATACCCAGCACATAGGATACTTTTATCCCGAAAAATTACATTTTCCTGAGGGAAAAAGCCAGCTACTCCTCCTCTGCTGCACTGGGAGTGAAGAAATAGCATAGAATGCGTGCAGCTGCTTATCATTCTGGCATGTCGTAAAAGTCGACTAAGGGACGGGTCCTCTTCAACATGGTGGACTATCTGTATGGGCGTTGGGCTGACTAATTAATCGAACGTGGTTACAAGTAGACTTGTGGCTCTACCCACCCCATTAGGGATTTCGGGCGTGATCCTATGTATGTAAAAAGCCAGTTACTAATAAAATAAACTTAATACTTCTTAATACAATTAATACAAATCTGTATGCAGGGCCGGCCCTTGGGCACACAAGAATTTGGGGCCCTTTTGGAAAAAAAAGGGAATTATAATAAGCGAATTATGTGAGAAACATTGTCGGTCCTTCGGGGCCCCCTGAGAATGGGGGCCCTGGGCACGAGCCCCGTGTGCCATTATGGTGAAGACGGTATTGTCTGTATGATTATCTTTAAATCGATAGAGAATGTTGCTGCTCATCTGAGGGTAAGTAAGGATCATCATAGCAAATTGTATATTAACAAAGTTAAGTTGAGAGACGTTCTTCACTCAAATCGATCTAGTCCCAAAATAAGCTCTCAAGGCTTGTGTTATGGGTACTAGACGACGATATACATACTTATATAGAGAAATAAATACTTAAATACATAGGAAACATCCAAGACTCAGGAACAAACATTCGTGCTCATCACACAAATATTTGCCCTTACCGGGGATCGAACCCGGGACGATAGCTTAAGAATAAGGAAGCTGATCCTGATATTACCTTTGTTTATTTTATCAACAATGGCCACGACGTACTATATCTCTGGTTTCCATATTCTAGGACACATACGAATAAATGGTACAAGGCAAGGAAGAAAACCCAAGTTCATAAACAAAAAAAAAATCTAAACTAAAGTCTGTTCGCCGAGAAATGATAAAAAAAATCAGGGCTTCGTAACTCATTACAAATAGCAGCCCGATAATTACTTTTACCGAAGAAAATAAAAAATTAAAAGGAAAAACTATTTTTTTATATACAATATTATTATTTATTAATGAATAGCCTGTACATGTCCTATTTATTGCTGGCATATCATCGGACGACGACCATGACGAAGTCTCAGAGTCGAAGGAAGAATCAGAGTAAGTGACGTTTATTATGAAACGTCCAATTGCTTCGTCTAAACAACACGAACACCCAAACCACCCACTCGAAACGTAATCCAGAATGGAATCGCAACATGGCCGCCGCGTGCGCGCGCTCGCCCGCCCAGAGCGGCGCCACGCTTGACAATAACTGCGTGCCTCGTACCACGAAACTCAATGCGCGAGGCGATAAGCGACGCCCGTCATACAGTTTGCGATAGGTAAGCGACAGTCGCTATTTCGAGATGATATCATAATATTTATCAACTCGGCGAACAGACTGATAAGGTACCCAATATAATATTTATTCGATGATTCAGAACACATTGCGCCTCTTGATAAAGGACTCAACAGGACTGAGTGTCACTGAAAGGACTCCCGCGCAGCATAATATTGGGCCTCGCTAGCGACAACGCTGATTTTCAGAACGATAGGCGTACTTACTGTGGTATATACTTGGATTTGTATAAAACTGTAGACATCATTGTTAACTTATATGTGTACTGTTTTGAAAAAATGATACCTCAACGAGTTTCTTACCGGCTCTTCTCAGTAGTTTTTTTTCCGAACCGGTGGTAGATTCATTCCTCGACCTTCATAAGAGCTTGTAAAAGCCTAAATGATAAATTTTCGCCTATTTTCTTAAATAACTTCCAAACTTTTACCTTTATATTAAAATATATACATATTTAAGATTATCACAATGAGTCCTTTCATTTAATATGTTACACGATATAGTTTGCAAAGCTTTTTTTTTATCAAATTTACCCCGCAAATGTGGCATCCATGTTTAAAATTCATTTATTTACGTTACGCGTCCGTGTTGCGGTCACCAACTTACATTTGAATAGGTACCAAATTTAAACTCAATCGCTCCAGTAGTTTCGGAGCAAATTAGCTGTGACAGACGGACAGACAGACGTATGATCCTATAAGGGTTCCGTACCCGGGTGTCCGTCCGTGTGTCTGTCCGTCCGTTAGCAGGCTGTATCTCATGAACCGTGATAGTTAGACAGTTGAAATTTTCACAGATGATGTATTTCTGTTGATGCTATAACAACAAATACTAAAAAACAGAATAAAATTAATATTTAACGGGGCTCCCATTCAACAGACATGATTTTTTGCAGTTTTTATAGATAATGGTACGGAACCCTTCGTGCGCGCGTTCGAATCGCACTTCGTGGGTTTTTTTCCTTTTAAAGTACGGAACCCTGTCATAGTATAAAGAGAAGGAAGTAGGGTATCTTCATACAAGAGCACCGCGCGCGGCTTGTATGTGTGCGCCAAAGTATCTATGCGTCGCCGCACGCACACTTTAACAAATCTCGACCCGTTTAAATGAGCGTAGTAAGGGGAAACGGGTCGTGGTCGTGTTTAAGTGTACGTGCGCCGCGCGCGGTGCGCTTGTATGAAGATACCCTACTTCCTTCTCTTTATACTATGACCCTGTCTAGTGTCTGTAGAACACGTGTCTAAATTGACATTCGATAAGCTCCGAGCGCATGCGCCAGTTAATATTCCCGTCCAACATTTATGAAACAAAATCGCCGAAGCTCAAACCTTGCGCCGCCATATTGAATTACTAATGTAACCCACGTCCACAGATAACCGAATGAATTGTTATTGCTATCTGTGACGTCACTTATTAATGGCTGCCATGACACCCTCGGTTCGGATTATACCTGTTTTTTAAGATAACACGTGAAAGAACTGTCATGACTTTAAAGTCATCTTTTTGTAAAGATTTTACAAGTTCACATTACCCTTAATCATGTGTTGGTTTTTTTGTTCTTCTTTCACGTCTAAACGGAGCAACAGATTTTTTTTAATAAACTTTTATTCATCAATACATCAATACATATACAACAGTACCGTGACTCACGTATAGACAACGCACAGCCTAAACGGGTGGTCCTAGAGGTTTGAAATTTGAAGGAGACATTCCTCGAGTACCCTAGAGGTGCACTAACGAGGGATTTTTTGTAATTCCCTAAAGGGGTGAAAAGGGGTGATAAAGATTGTATGGAAAATACCACGGGCGAAGCTGTGACGGGTCCACTAGTATTATACAATACCCTAGAGGTGCACTAAAGAGGGATTTTTTGAAATTCCATCCCTAAAGGAGTGAAAAGAGCTGATAAATACCGCGGGCGAAGCTGTGGCGGATCCACTAGTTGTTAATAAAAGAAACGTCCTTGTCAAGACGAATCAAACGAGCCCAAACTCGATGGGGTTGCGTCGTTTAATTACAGAGTTCCCATGGCGACCTTCCGGCTCCATCATCAGATCAGCTCATCCGATAAACAGAAAAAAGCATGCAAAATTGCAGTTCAATCGGACACCGGGAAGTGGGTCAAATTTAATTTGCAAGAGTTGATGACAAACAGACACCGGGACAGGTGAAACTAAATAAAAAGTTATATTTATTGAATATAAACCTATGACACCGCTTTTGAAAGATAAAGATGCATACCGAGGAAAGACAACCTTACATTTTCATTCCAAAATTTCAAACTCATTCCAATATCTACCATATTCCCTTCAACTAAAGATGGCATAACATTTTCGAATAGTAAAATTACGTTGGGCGCAATAGGGTTGGCACATGAGTTGAATTTTTTGTCGAGTATCGTTGGACGTTTAATCGAATTTTTTACAAGCGATTCGGACGCTGACACAGTATTGAGAATGCAGTATGTGAATATTCTGGTTAATATCTCAAACTCGTAGTTTAGTTAAATTCGAAGTCGAAAAATCAACGTACAACTTAAAAGCTCACTTCAAGCAATAACACGGCTACCAGATCCTTGGCAATGAAAGTGTTTAAGGTTTTGAACAAGTGTCAGAGAAAAAAACCTCATTTTTACTGCACAGAATACTAATAGTTAGAATAGAGTGGCATCTTTGATCTTTGGCCGCGTTGGAGGGATTTGTAAAGAAAGTCGACAAAGAATAAACCTACAGTGCCTCACACCCCCCTCACCCCTCACCTGTCGCATTAAATAGGGTTGTCACATGTTTATAATATTAAGCTTTTATTGCGAGCTCGTCTGTGTAAAACTCGTTCAAAATCAAAATTATAATCAATACGTTTATTCACCAAATTGGCCACTTCTGGCCTCACTTAATCACTTATCCCTCGTGGAAACCTTCTCATTTATAATATTGGTGCGTGGATATAAGATACGTGCTAGGGGAGTGATTTAAATTAATTACAAGTAGGTACGGTCGAGGTCAAAAACATCTACGCGGATAAACACAACTTTATTGTCGAGGGCGTAAGAGCGCTCAGATAATTTTGCGCCTTTGGTAACGGATATATATTTATGACCTCGACTGTACTAAATAAACATGGAGTAATACAAATGTAGGGCGATATAGCGATATGGCGGCATCGGATCACTGGCTAATTCTACCCTTGCGTCTTGTTGCGGTCAAAGTAACTGTTGTCTTGTGACGCAACACATTTCACAACATTAGTATGATTCTTAAAATATTACAATGAGTGTAATTTCGTTATCTGTGAAGTGTTTAAACTTAAATTTAACACACATTGAGGATTCCCTGATACAAAAACGTAGATAAATTAAACCATTATATAAATAGTATACTAAACATCCATGACATCCATAAAAAACTTTTTGCTAATCACACAAATTTTGCCGATGATGAGATTCGAATCCGCGACTTCCGGCACAGTTATGTTTAGAAATAAGCTTAACGCTTTTTTGCTAAAGAAGTGTTTTTACTCAGTTGAGGAATTCTGTTACGTGGGTAACTAATAAAAATCAATACATATAAAACAGGACCGTGACTCACGTATAGACAACGCACAGCCTAAACGGTAGTCTTAGAGGTTTAAAATTTGGAGGAGACATTCCTCAAGAACCCTAGAGGTGCACTAAGGAGGGATTTTTCGAAATTCCATCCTTAAAAGGGTGAAAAGGGGTGATAAAGTTTGTATGGAAAATACTTCGGGCGCAGCTGTGGCGGGTCCACTAGTATATATATTATAATTAATTAAATAAGTGAATTTGCGGATTGTCTACTAATATAATTTCAAATAGCAATATCTATTGTTTCTGAATAAATGACTATGAGTTAGACCGTTAAAACTTACCATACTGACTTTTAATATATTGTGCGAAGTGCAGATGAGTTTCCATTTTCCCTCGTCGCGTTCTTGTTTGCTGCAAGATTAACTATGATCGAGAAACGTATTGACTATGACTATCGAACCTATACCCATAAATATATGCGCAGGAGTGGACTGTAACGGCTGACGATGATTATCTGGTCCTTCGTCCTAGAGGTACAAAACTGTAGTATGTGAATTCCGATAAAGACAGGGGTGAGCAGCGGTAACCCCAATAATAATAATAAATCAGGGGACAATCTTTTCCACAAATCGATCTAGTCCCAAAGTAAGCTCTAAAGGCTTGTCTTATGGGTACTAGACGACGATATACATACTTATATAGATAAATAAATACTCAAATACATAGGAAACATCCAAGACTCAGAAACAAACATTCGTGATTATCACACAAATATTTATAAATATTTGCCCTTACCTGGGATCGAAACCGGGACGCTAGCTTCGGAGGCAGGGTCACTAACTACGCTAACCGCGTCGTCAAACTGTCAACCTTAAACACGCGTGCAGGTGCAAAACCGTTTTAATGTGGAAATATTAGCACCGACAAACAAACTCTTCAATCAAACAGACCAAACTCAAACATAAAAAAGTTGATTACAAGACACCTGTCAAAATGTCATATCCATTACAATAACAAAGCCAACAAGATCACCAAACCCAAATTCCTGTTAAATCCATTAAAAATCATGCCAGCCGAATTAAACAACGACCCCGAGCTAAAACCGTACGAAACTGAAAACTGCGGTGAAATTCTCGATTGCGAAGAATCTGCCAATTACGACAAAGAAAAACGATTTCTAACGAGACTTTTATACGCGGATTTCTACGTCATCGGTAAAATTTGGATAGAAGCGCTCAGATCCATCCTAATTGGTATTAAACCATACCTTATTCCAACAATCCAAGTCGGTACGGTCCACGCTGCCTCTGTTAAACAACCATGTCCAGTACCACCGCCGAAAATGAAATACACAGATTTACCCATTTACGACTGTCCACATAAAACTTACAAAGACCAATTAGAAGACAAAAAGGGATGCTGTCAGCAAAACAAAAAGATACTACAAATGATGCTTAAGCCCCACGTCGGTGCTCTTAGACAGAGCGTCGAAAGGGGTGTATGTTCTATTCGGTGTGAAGTCATAAACACTTGGAGGGAAATCTCCTGTGACTGTCAAAAAGCGAAGAGAGACGCAAAAGAGTACTTGAGGAATCCAGAAAATGAGAACGTTAGAAAAGGACTTATTGCTACAGGAGCTGTGTTAGGGTTCTACGTGGGTTCAGGAAAAGGTATTCCTCGAAAGATTTTCTGGTCTGGTTTCGGAGCAGCTACGGCTGGCATGCTTTGCTTCCCCAAAGAAACGGATGAAATTATCAGAAATACATGCTTCTATAGTGGCCTAGGACTGCTTTCAATTTACAACGCCATGCTTAAAAGAGATATACAGATGCCTGGAAGAATACCGTGCAGCGAAGATCTTCCACCGGAACCAAAAGTAAAGCCAGTAATTGTGCCATGCGTAGAACCGAAAAAATAACATAATTCTTTAATAAAGTCGTTAAAAAAGAAAAGAATGAAATGATATATAAAATCTGGCTATGGTCGGTTGAAATGAAGACTTCTTCTCTCTTTAATGGCAACAAAAACTTCTTTAACATGTGCCGTAAAATACTGTCAAAAATGACATGACATAAGCTGTGACAATAAAGCAATGTTATAAATGTTTGAGGCCTTAAAATTTCAGTAACAAACCAAAACATATTAAATAAAAAATGACAAAAATATTATACCCACATGCGCTGCAAGTTGAGAAGAAAGATGTAAAGAGCGGAACAGAAATGAAACAGCCAAGACTTAGTCTTCAGGATCTCCGCATCGTAGGGAAGCTATGGATATGTGTAATAAGAGCTATTTTGATTGGCGCTAAAACCTGTTTCATACCAACAGTCAAAGCCGCACCGCCCAAGCCGGAAAGACCTCCAAAAATGAAACAAACAGACCTGCCTATTTACGAATGTCCCCACCACTTGTACAAAGAGCATTTAATCAAAGAAGACACAGGTGAATGTCCTGATGACAAAATACTTCAGCAAATGCTGTTGCCTCACGTCTCTGAATATCGAGAGCAAATCACCAGCACTTTAAGTTCATTGAAAAGCGAGCTCTCAAGTACGTTCACCGAGGTGGTCAATGATGCAGGTTACGCAGAACAGAAGATAAAAGGATATATGAGGGATGCTAGCAACGAGGGAATGCGTCAAGTGTTAATGGCAGTAGGACCGGCTGTTGGGTATTACCTTGGCGCTGGAGGAGGGATTCCTCGCCGGGTTTTATGCACTGGTTTAGGAGCGTGCGCAGTCGGCTCCATTTGCTTCCCGCAAGAGACGGACGATGCGTTCAGGACTGTCCTATCGTATGTCGGCAAGGGCGCTCTTTACGCGATTAACATGTATTGTGGGAAAAGTTTACACTTTAGAGGTCATGTGCCTTGCCACAGAGACGTGCCTGAAATTCCACCTCCGCCGCCAAAAACAATTTGTCCGAAATAACCGTAAATTCCACGTGACCATGTGCAAAGTCAAATTGTCAAAATAAAGAAACGATTTTTTTTACTTGGTCTTTTTTGGTTAAAGGACCATTTTAGGTCCTAATCTTGATAAAGCAGTTTGCCGTGTGAACTGGTCCTCGGGAAGTCGGGTTTTTGACCTATTTTAATGGCCAATTTCAGAAAGGCCACTCAAATTGATCTTTAATTAAACTGACATTTGAGTGACGTTTTTGTATAGGATGAGAAATAGTTGACGAACATTTAACTATTTAATCTCTAATCATATGCTTAAGTGGCGTTTCTGAATTCGGCCATAATTTTATTATATTTGCAATATGTTGGTTGCAATTTCACCAACACCATCTTGATGAAGGGCGATCTACTACTGTGCGTTTTTAGGGGTCCGTACCTCAAAAGGCAAAAACGGAACCCTTATAGGATTACTCGTATGTCTGTCTGTCTGTCCGTGCCACAGCGACTTTAATCCGAAACTACTGGACCGATTGACTTGAAATTTGGTACACATGTAAGTCGGTGACACAATATGAACGTGTAACGTAAATAAATGAATTTCAAACACAACTTCTTCTATTAAGACGCTTCCTTAGAATTCTTATATAGCCTATGACACTCGCACGTTTACCACGAATCAGCTGATACCCTATTTATTGAAATTGGTCCTGTAATTCAGAAGCTAAGGTGGAACATCCGATTTTCGGCCACATACATAATTTTTCGGCTTCATGCAGTTGGGTAGAAAAGGTACGTGCGGGCATTATTATTTAGGCATATCGTTTTAATTTTATTTGCGTATATGCATATGTACTTTTATCATTAGATTTCATGCCTCCGGGCATGACATTATTATAGTGTTATTGTTTATTATTGAACTATAGAATTATTCAGACAATGGTCGCTTGTGGCGATTCGATAATATTGTTCGAGGAACAAAGGCTGTGTGTTTATCACCCTTTTTTTAATTCACATTTAGCTTTAGCGTCGCACACGCAAAATATAGAAATAACTAAATAAAAATCAGTTCAGCAGTTTTTGAGATAAATGTTAAAGGCAAGTCCGATGCAGCTTTTTAGAAAGTTATAAATAAATTCAATTCAAAATTAATACGTTTTATGCAAAGCATATACAATTCTTCTACAAGTGTGAACTTACTTAATAAGGATAAATACCAGAAAAATACAAATGGCGGACTTAATGCCTTAAGAAAGCAAGATCTACCAGCGCACCATTACCCGCTAATTAGTATGTTAATGATTCAGATTTGAGCGTTAAAATAATATTTTTATCACAAACTAAAACCGTCAATGACGAGCCAAGCACTGGCACGTTTACCCGCCAAGTGTAAAGATTTGTATGGCTCATGTTTTAATGTAGTCAAATATGTTTTAAGTCAATTTCAAAAGCAAATTGTGTGAATACCAGTTGAGATAAACAAGTTATAAGGTATGTTTATATTATTGCATTGTTTTTCTTAATAGTGCGTGCCTAACTTTATTTTAACATTGATAATGAGTTCTAGAAGTGACATCTGTTTATTACCTACATATATATTTAGGTTTTTAAAACAAGCGGCGGCAGTTTCTGTCAAGGTCAATTACCTTTAGCATAGTCGCGAATCTAACCTAACCTTACATTCATAATAATATTAGACACATCCTACATATTAGCTTAGATTACAGACCATATCCAATAGACTTCTCATAGCCAGGCGACCCCCTGGGTCAGCCTTAGACGCAAAAAATCACAACCCTCTTCGCTTTGGCAGCTTTATTTGCTAGTAATAGTTTGCTACGCGGTGTTAAGGATATTTGGAATGTGGCTTAGGTATACAGTGTGGGACCTGTAACAAGAGCAAATAATAAAAATGGTACTCTGGCACCAAATGGGGTCTGTTCCAAATGGCACTCAAGCGGCTCCGTCTGTTTGTCCCGGAGCAGTATGTGCGATCTGGGGAGCGTCGCCGCCATCAGTTGTTCGCGGCCCTTGTAGGGCTCAGAACACATCGAGCGAACAACTCTCCAGCGGCTAGTGCAGTAGCTCTTCTTAATGCGCTGCTATCTGAGGTCCACAATGCTGATGTGTTTGCTGACAGCTGGCATAAACTTTTATCAAAAATATTTAGAATTCTGAATGCTTTCCTGTCTGTACATTGTTAGTGACCTGTTTTATGTCCAATTTACTGTATTTGTACTTTTGTTTTCTGTTAGTTTTATATTTAAATTGTTTTATTGTTTAGGTGTTTAATATATTTAATTAAGATTGTAATGTTTTGATGTCCTATACTGTAAATTACAAATCTTTAAATAAATAAATAAATAAATATAGTAATTTAGAGTTATGATTCAAAATCAATGGAATTTCAAATTTAATAATTGGCGTTCCGACTGCACACCGCGTGTATATCAAATATTTGTTAGGTATACATTGCTGGTGAGATTAATAATGTTAGAAAACATAAGTTTATTTAAATTATGATTTCAATTGATTAAAATCAGTTCGACACGATTACTGATAGCCTAAAATGCCTATATTTTAATTATTTGCTGCAGTTACAGAAAATAACATTCGATGCAATAAAAATTTCCTACAATGTTATAGTCGACGAAATGTTTTTTCTGTATAATCTATACCTACATATAATAAAATCGTAAAGTGGAAGAAATCTATACATTGAAGATAACGAAGAAATGCTATAGGGGGCTTTTGAATTTCATCCGTTTACGATGAAACTTTGGTGTACTGGGCGCGCGCTTGAGAAGGTTTATGAGCCCAAAAAACCGGCCAAGTGCGAGTCGGACTCGCGCACGAAGGGTTCCGAACCATTATAATCAACCAAAAAAAAAACACGTTTGTTGTATGGGAGCCCCCCTTAAATATTTATTTTATTTTAATTTAATTATTTATTTTCGAGGTTAATATATATCTAAATATTCTGTGAATATTTTAAGCGTCAATATCGAGCCAAAACGAGCAAAAAATGGCGTTTGTTGTATGGGAGCCCCCTTAAATATTAATTTTATTCTGTTTTTTAGTATTTTTTGTAATTAGCGGCAACAGAAATACATCATCTGTGAAAATTTCAACTGTCTAACTATAACGGTTCATGAGATACAGCCTGGAGACAGACGGACAGACGGACAAACGCACAGACGGACAGACGGACGGCGGAGCCTTAGTAATAGGGTCCCGTTTTTACCCTTTGGGTACGGAACCCTAAAAAACAGCATTATAACGCATGCTAGCTCCTTATAAAATAATATTTCGAATGTCTTTTCCAGCAAAACTGATCTTTGTCCTACAGCAATAAAATAGGGTAGGGCAGACAATGGCCGATTACTTTTACAGCGCATTGTGCACTCGGCCACTTCTTCATCTGGGCATTGGGTGCAAAACTGCGATTATTGGATGGATGAAGGAGCTTACATCAACCTATAATGTTTCTCTTTTGGACGCGTACTCTCATTTCTTAGACGACAATCTCCACGCGGGCCCAGTGCAGATTAGGGACTAGTCTCTGAATTACTGAACAGATGTTTGCAAGATTCTTCATCAAGTTTTAGATGGGCGTACCTATTGTGTTATATACTTATATTTGTATAAAACTGTAGACATTATTGATAACTTATTATGCGTACTTTTTTTATGTCAATTGACTGAAAAACAAGCAGACGGTCCACCTGATGGAAAGTGGTCACCGCCGCCCATGGACATCTGCAACACCAGAGGTGCTGCCAATGCGTTGCCAGTCTAGGGAGGATGGGGAACGGGGATGGGATAGGGATGAGGGAATAGGCCACCGGATCTCGTCACTCACCGTACGAAACGCAATAGCAAGCTATTACTTTACGCCGATATTCTGTGAGAGTGTGGTGCTGCCCCGGTCGAGCCGGCCCATTCGAACAGTAATCAACTAGTGAGGATTACTGTTTGGCTCTACCACTACAAAACTAACTACTGTTTTGAAAGAATGATACCTCACCCAATTTCGTCTCAGCAGCTTTTATTCTCAGCAGATGTCACCTTTCGAAGCGCTGGTAGATTCAGACATGTGAAAGAGCCCGTGTGGCACTTGCAAAATAAATATTTTCATTTTCATTTTCACGAAAATTCACTGGTCATTATCAAAAGTAGTGATTTTGCAGAGGAACTAAGTAACTACTATAAGTAGTAAAATGAGATGTTAATTCATATAATAAGGTGCGCGGGCGCAGTCGCTCAGGAGGAACCGTCTGAGTCACGGCTTAAGGAGGAGTTAAAGATTTTGATATAAATGAAACATTTTAAAACCTGTGTAAAGAAGCTGCAAGTACTACCTATACAAAAGCAAGTGTAAAAGAATCCGACCCGACCTGTAGTGCAGTTATTATAAATCAGAAACAAGTAATATTTATTTACATTATAGGTACTAACAAATTATTACAGTACTATTAAAATAAGTTAGCCATTCGGCCATCCTCGGTTATTGTCGGTATCGTTTTTGCACATAGAGTATATCAAATTACAGATATGACCTTTAAATATATTACCCGTTATCTTATTAAACAGAATACAACAGAAGGATATGAGCACGTCAGACTCGCACTTGACTGTTTTTTTAGATAATAAAATAGTGAAGCGTTCTACTTAACAGTTTAGTTATTTTGTCACCGTACCCTCGTCGTCACGGTGCTTAGCTACCCAGTGGACCCACACACAATTGGTTTTAACATAGATTTGAAACTGACAGACTGTCTGTACGTTTCTCAGTTATTGTAGGAAGTTTTTATTATAAAGATACAAACCCAAGATCAACTCAAAATGAAAAAAACGAAATGAAAGTGCGTGGGTTGCAGTGAGCGCGACCGTACTCAACCCCTGAAGAAGAACTCCATATGAGTCCGAAACATGTCGGACTATTTCTGACAATAAATCGTGAGTAAAGCCGTGCTTATTTCTAGTGTTAGTTATGTCTCACGAAAGTTTTAATCTGATTACAACTCAAAATGAGTTATAATTTTAGCTCTGTATTTTCTTAAAAGTATAATTATTTTAGTAGAGGCTGCTAAGATGATCATCATCATCATATGAGCAGATAGATATCCATGTCCACTGCTGGAGATAGGTTAACGAAATAGATTGTAGAGCATGAATATATACTTTTAGATTTTAGTATTAAATGGTTTAGGATAATTTCGCGAAACAAAAAACGCGCCTTTATCTCAAAAATAGTGAGTGAAAAAAAAACTACGAATACTGACTAGAAATATATACATATAGACTATCGGAAAAATGCGACGGACTCTTTAGCTTTAAAAGTGATAAAAAAAATCGAAAATTGAACGTTGAAAATTACGTTTGTATTTCCGTGCGGAGAAAGTTGTGTGAGCAATTAATTTAATAAAAGCATCATAGATGGCGCTAGAAGTCGTCTCGTGCATAATTAATATAATTAAAAAATATAATAACGGTATATAAACGAAGATAGGCTAGAACGAACGGATTTCGAGATAATTGGCTACTTGACTATAGTAACAACTGTTGAACGCTAGCTTAACACTCAATAGTACTTTATAGAACAGGATTTATGTAAAAATAAATCAATATTATTTAGAATTTAATATATTAAAAACTTTTTTTTTTCAGTCTCTTGTATACGTTTATTTGTTATGTCAACTAATTTCATTTAAAATACAAACATTAAACTACTAAATAAAATAATCTAAGACTAAATAACAGCTTAAAATAAATAAATAACCCTAAAGAACGCTCAAAATAAACTTCAATAAATAATATATAATAATTAAATTCAAAACTTAAATTTTTACTTCTAAGTCACACTTTAAACACCGGTCACGACCTATGACGTTTGCATAGGTCCATTGCGTTCCAAATCAGATCGTTGTGATCACCGTAAGTGTTATTCGGACCGCACCCTCATACAGACTATTATTTTTTGACGTATACGACCGGTTTCAGTATGTTGACGTCACATTAGCGTTTAGTGTTTTAGCGACAAATTTCAAAACGAAAAATATTATTAGTGCTTTTTCCTTGAAAATGTGAAATATCCATTACGAAAATATTTTTATCTACACCCATAATGTAATCAAATACCGTAGGAAATGACCACCATTATGACAACCTGTACTGTAATGTTATTACAGTATTGATTTTAGTATCGTAATGGTCATAACGATACAGATATGAGCTACAGGCTGGCGCGCGCCGTCGCCGCAGCCAGAGGGGCCCCATCGTCGCCGTGTCGCCGTTTATAATATGGGTGTAGATAAAGTTATGTATGCAACTCTGCATAATTCCGCCTTAAAACACACGTGCGATCTTATTATGAAACTCGCTTTAAGGCCTATCATTATGCAACCGTTGCATAAACTACTATTACATAATCTAAAATGAGTTAACAGACAGCCAAAAATATTGTTTATAATTTATAATAGATACATACAAAAGACATCAACGGGCGCTCACGGGGTACGACTTAAACTTGCTTGTGAGAGACATCGTTGCTTATCAACAGTGATCGGCAACACCCGTGCCACATCGCGGCATTCAAAGAGGAAATAATAATATGGACATGACATGATTCGCAAAAATTAAGAGTTATGTTATATGTATTTGTAAATAGAAGTCATAATATTTAATAAATTCATAAAATGTATCATTTTTCATTAAAGAAAATATTGATAAACTTTGGTTTTATTTTATAATGCGTAAAATATTACGTGCACTCATATTAAATATGTAAGTGTTCAAATATAATCATTTGAAGTGCACAAAAACCCTTTTCCCTACTTACTGAAATGAGAATATATTATTTTCCTTTACCGATTCGAATGCTGGAATCCCGGGGCATATCCATATTAAAATAATGATTGACGTCATTGACACCATGTGGCACGGGTCTTGCCGATCACTGCTTATCAACCATACCGCAGAAGTCAGATTAGTTTAGTTTTGAAACTGTATTGTCGTTTATCATATCACTCATGCATGATGTACAGTTTTTGTCTCTCCTGAAATACTAAGCACAGTTGAGTGATGCTGTATTGTTAACTAAGCAACGATATGAGAAAGTAACTAGTTTTACATTTCTAGGTCTGTGTTTCATAAGTACTGGACCCTCGGCACGCGATTAAGACTCCACTTGACTGGTTATTGTTTAAACTTTATTGCACAATTCTCTACCGATCATCCAGTAACGAGCAACAAATATTTACCAATCTTTGGTTAATTAAGTGATACATTAAATATATCGAATTCGGTGGCAAGTATATTAGATACTCAATACTTTACTTGACACTGACGTCGATATATTTAATTTATCACTTACCTGACGATAATCTCTGACGTTTCTAGGTTTCTAGGTTTCGTTTGAGTAACGAAGTCCAATCATTCTTTCATGCTTTTCAAATGGTTTAAAGTCGGTTTTTCATTGTTATTTTTTTTGTTTAACGCTTAATGCCCAATACAAGAACAAATGGCGGACTTAATGCCTTAAGGCCTTTTCTACTAGCTAACCATTTGGCCATAAGATTTGTGTAATTTTAGTACTGGTATAAATAATGTTTATTATTGCATTGGTCTCATAACTAGTTCGTTCTCATAAGTTTTGTTCCCAAATACTGGTATAAATAATGTTTATCTACACCGATATCATAAAACCTCCATTGGTTAATCAAAAACCGTAGGAAATGACCACCATTTTGACAACCAATTAGGAAAAACCAGTGCTGCGATAGAGAAAAAACATTACTTCTTTATCGTTTTTAGTAAAGAAATGAGATTAAATTTGGAACAGCTGTCAAAACTCAAGTGGGTCTCTATTCTAGTATCCATAGATATTAAAACAGTTATTGATACGAAACGTCAATTCAGTATGTTTTTTTAATATAAACTGCACAATATTTGATCTCGAGTGACGTGAGAATAGAGACTTCATCCGTTTGTCTATGATTTAAAATAAAAATGGTCTTGACGGAGGATCGAATTGCCGCCATGTTGGTGTTTTGCTGAACGAAAGTAGAATTGTTGTTGAATTGAATAGAAAAAGTTTTTTGTAATTTACATTTTAGTTGAAAATATGAATAGTAAGTAGTCTTCTCGGAGTGTGTGTGATGTGAAAATGCGCCGGATATCGGAAATATGCAGCCACGATTGCAACAAATAACTTGTTGCCAGAAAATATTGTTTCTGAACCCATCATGGAGGATTTATAATATGTGTGTAGATAAAGTTATGTATGCAACTCTGCATAATTTGGCCTTAAAACACACGTGCGATCTTATTATGAAACTCGCCTATCGGCTCGTTTCATGAAAACCGCACTAGTGTTTTAAGGCCTATCAACCGTTGCATAAACTTGTATTATTATTGCATTGGTCTCATAGTTAGTTCTCATCAGTTTTGTTCCCACACCCCTATATTTATAATGAGATTATTTTTTACCTAAATTGGATTATATTATCTAAGCCAATAGTCAAATATTGGATTTACATTAGCTATAATATTCATAGGGGTATCCGAATCAGAGGCGGGTTGTTTTTTATAAGAATTATCTAAGCTCTTTTAACACACACATACACAGCATCACGCCCGAAATCCCTAATGGGGTGGGCAGAGCCACAAGACTACTTGTGGACACGTTCGATTAATTAGTCCTAAGATGGTATGATGAACCGTATGGTGACAGGTGATCAGCCCATCGCCCATACAGATAGTCCACCATGTTGGAGAGGACCCGTCCCTTAGTCGACTTTTACGACATGCCAGGATGATAAGCATCTGCACGCATTCTATGCTATTTCTTCACTCCCAGTGCAGCAGAGGAGGAATACTCAAATACAAATACATAACACGAAACAACAATTTTGGAATTTGATAAGTGTATGACGACGCAGTTAGCCTAGTTGTTAGTGACCCTGCCTCCGAAGCTAGGGGTTCCGGGTTCGATCCCCGGTAAGGACAAATATTTGAGTGATGAGCACGAACGCATGTTCCTCAGTCTTGGATGTTTCCTATGTATTTAAGTATTTATTTATCTATATATGTACCCATGTATATCGTCGTCTAGTACTCATAACACAAGCTTTTAGAGCTTACTTTGGGACTAGATCGGTTTGTGTACAGATTGTCGTCTAATTTATTTATTTCACTATAAACGGCAATAACGTAAGCAGCACACAATCTCATTATAATACTCAAGCTAGGGTTATAATGGATATTATAGGCTCTTGTGTTGCTTGGGAACTGCCGAATGTTCGGCGTATCATTAAGAGGAGTGTGAACCTACGGCTTTTCATACAAGAGGCGATAACAATTTACACCCCTTAAATGTTAACTCCTCTGCTGCACTGGGAGTGAAGAAATAGCATAGAATGCGTGCAGATGCTTATCATCCTGGCATGTCGTAAAAGTCGACTAAGGGACGGGTCCTCTCCAGCATGGTGGACTATCTGTATGGGCGATGGGCTGATCACCTGTCACCATGCGGTCCATCATACCATCTTAGGACTAATTGATCGAACGTGGCCACAAGTAGTCTTGTGGCTCTGCCCACCCCATAAGGGACTTCGGGCGTGATGATATGTATGTATGTATGTAAATGTTAACCGATGTTATCAGTCAGAATACATAAAATCTAGGTCTATACGTTTTGATTTATTCACTATAATCAATCTATTTAGTTTTATTGTGGTTTCAGTATTCTCATACAAAATAAATTTCGGCATTATTTGACTTTCTTGATCTTTATACTTAGATTTGTATAAAACTGTAGACATCATTGTTGACTTATATGTGTACTGATTTGAAAAAATGATACCTCACCGAGTTTCTTGCCGGCTCTTCTCAGTAGAGGATTTTTTCCGAACCGGTGGTAGATTCATTCCTTGACCTTCATAAGAGCTTGTAAAAGCCTAAATTGAATAAAGATAGTTTGACTTTGACTTTGACTTTGACTTTAATCAATACATTGGACGAATGCAATAGGGGCACAATTGAAAAAAAATGGTTTTTGAGTTAAACCAAAAATCGTGTTATACATTGCATATTTTATACCATACAAAACAGACCGAACTCAAAAGGATATTTAGACATGTGTCACTATTGCATTCGTCCAGCGAATATTCAAAAAACGTATAGACCTAGGTTTTATTTCTGACTGACAACCTATCAAAAACTGGTCAAAATCGGTTAATATTTAAGAGGTGGAAATCGTTATCGCCTTTTGTATGAGAAAGGGTGTTTTTTGCCATTGGTTCACAGCCCTCGTAATTTGAATCATTTAAATACTTTTTAAAACGTTGCCATCATGGGTTCTTTACTACCGAGGCTTGTCATCTCTAACGTGCGCAGGCGTTGGTCAGCGATGAGGGACACATTCAAATTTGGACCGAATGCCATTGTACTTAAAGACTTAATTATTAGTTTCATTTACACGCTGATCAGCCGCTGCGTTCTTTAGAGAATCACACTCCTGTAGTTCGGTAGGTAAGCTGGATTTTACGAGGGTCGCAGGTTTGAACACTATTAAAGCCACAATGACTCTGCCATTAACCTGGTACCCTTTGCAGGGATTAAAAAGAAAATAGCTACCAATACTTTGAAATACAATGGCTTTACCACAGTTTAACAAATTAACAGTATTTTGTCTCGGCAGCGTCCTCGGAATAATTACCTACGGCCGCTCGGTATGTAAACACGCAGTAGGGCTGCCCGCTGACTGTCTTTCTTGGGTTACGTATTTGATAATGCTATATTAAGTTGTCTTAGCATCTCTTCATGAAATAGGGCAGCAAATCCTGTTAGTCTTAATTTTAATCATTTCTACTTGGTTCTTATTTCTACTTTCAAAAGTGACTGTTAAGTCAGGGTAGAGTAAAAAAATGCATTTTATTAATTTTGCTTTAAATATATCAAAAACATCAAAAACTCTCGTGCCATAATGTATGTGAATAAATTCGCGGGAGCGTCTCGCACTGCCCACGTCCGTACCCAACCGCGGCGCACTCGCGACTGTTGTGTACCGAAATTTACCGAGATTTCGAAGCGCGTCGTTTCGGCCGTTTGTATGTAGATGGAATACTGTATTCTTGATTATACTGTGGCTTTACTCACGATTTATTGTAAGAAATAGTCCGACATTTGCCGCCGTTCACCATCGACGACGAGCCAGCCAGCATATCAGCAACGCCGGCGCCGCCCCCGCGCCCGCACCCTGAAGAAAGACTCCATACGAGTTCGAAACATGTCGGACTATTTCTAACAATAAACCGTGAGTAAAGCCGTGTTTATCTCAAGTACTCATAATGTCTCACGAAAGTTTGTAACTAAAACTTGGTTCATCTGTTGTTAATAAAAACTAAACAACAGTTGAAGCGAACTTCTGCCTGTGACTTCGTCTACGTTTTTGTTTATCGGTTTTCCTTTAGGACTGCATTTTCCGGAGTAAAAGTTGCTACTTAAACTATCGCCATGTAAATCACGTCGAAATGAAGAACCTCTGTTTGGGACTGGTAAGTTATATACTGTATCGACGCTAAAATGCCAAAAGCGCACATGTGTCGTTTTTCTGTACGTGTTTGGCGTTCACATTCGCGGTTCTGGCATTTCACTGGCGATATATAATAAACTAGTGGACCCGCCACAGCTTCGCCCGCGGTATTTTACATACAATGTTATCACCTCTTTTCACCCCTTTAGGGATGGAATTTCCAAAAAATCCCTCCTTAGTGCACCTCTAGGGTACTCGAGGAATGTCTCCTCCAAATTTCAAACCTCTAGGACCACCCGTTTAGGCTGAACGTTGTATATAAGTGAGTCTACGGTACTGTTTTAATGTATGTATTGATAATAATATACAGTAATCACTTAGCAGTCCCGAATACAAGCCAAAGAGTTTTTCGTATGAATAATTCTAGATTATAAGGATATACCACGTCAAATCCGCAGTACATCTATTTGATATTTCAAGTTTTGTTTCATTTGCACCAAATAACGGCAATGAGTAATTTTGTACGAATAATGATTTGAAATATAGGTACAAATTGTGTCATTATTAATAATTATTTAGTATGTGAAATAAAATTAGAACCTGATTTAACTACTCGAGTGACAACAGCGCTAGCGACCTTTCCCTACCGTTTGACGTTACGGTCCGGACACATGGAAATTCAATCAAGAATATTTCCGTGGGAACAACGGTAACGACATTTTTTTTTCATCAAAAAATGAGGAGAATACAAAGTTGTAGAAAATACATTTTCTGATTATAAAAGTACTATGGGACAGAAACACTTTTTCTATCGCTTTTTCTTGTAATTTAATCAACTTCCGGTACAAATAACACAGGCGCAGCACATAACACATGTAATCTTAGATGTCATTTATCTACCGATCAGGACCGGTTTGGTAGTCCGGGTGTATATGAAATTCCATGTGACTGCGGCAAATGCTACATAGGAGAAACCGGGCGCAACGTTTCCACGAGACTGATGGAGCACGTGCGTAGTATGAAGAAGATGGACACCAATAGCTCCGCGGTGGCAGAGCACGCCCTGGACGCGGGTATGTCGCATTTCATTCGCTTCGATAAGGCGAGGCTACTTGTTAGGGAGAAGTGCTTCGTGCAACGCAAGATTCGCGAGGCGATTGAGATCAGACGACGCCCCAATTTCAACCGCGATATGGGGTGGGAATTGACACCAGCGTGGAAGCCCGTTGTCCCAGCCATTCGGAATACGGTACACGTTGACACTCTTGTGGACACCGTGAGCTCGGCATGTTTGCCGCCGTTCACCACTGACGACCAGCCGCAGCTGGGCGCGTCAGCAGCGCCTGCGCCGCCCCCCGCCGCCTCCCGCCGCCCCCGCGCCCGCACTCTCTGCACGGACGCAACGCGCTGCTCGGAGAGCAGTGGTTGGTCTGACCGGGACCGCTCTCAAACCCTGAAGAAGGACTCCAATCGAGTTCGAAACATGTCGGACTATTTCTGACAATAAATCGTGAGTAAAGCCGTGTGTTTTTCAAGTAGTCATTTATCTCCTTTAAAAGAACGGTAAAGTGGTTTTATTTTTTATTACACTTATGCGAAACGACTAATATTACCATACTATTCAATTTCAGCGAAAAATATACAAATCGATATATATAGGGTATACATCCTTAAGGCAGACTTTTGGAGATAAGCGAAGACATAGCAAACATTTCACCGAGCAAATGGCAGACCTTCACCGGTGTTATTCTCTAAAATAACGCTTCGTTCATGAACTCGCTGGCGAGCGTAACTTGACCCGTCACTGCGTACAAACTGCATGTTCGTGCGTGTCTTCGACGTTGGTCGTATTTCGACGCAGCCGACCACGGACGTAGGTACCTAACTCCGCATAATGCCTTCGAGCGCGCGGGTCAATTAATGATTGTCGGATGAAATGACTGACGAGATTTGAGAGGGAATAACATAGCTGTAATGGTTAGCCATTTGAAGAGAGAGAGAGAGAGAGAAAAAAAAGAGAGGTAAAAATGCCTTTTACGTACGGAACCCTAATTTTATCGTCATCAGCGTACGGCCACTTCGCACTTGACCAATATTTAGCAACAGCGCGTGCCCCAAAAGAAAACCACAAATCAAAAGTAAAAGTGCTTAGAGAAATCCTATCATCATTTGTTACACTTAACAATCGGCCATCTTTAAAAAAACGATTCTCCTAACACGAAACTTTCCAAAACTTTTACAATATCGCTGTTACATTATCCAATGCTGTTCATTCAATAAACCTTCTAATACGTTATATATTAAAACGTCATTGTATTTCCAAATTAATAGAACGGTTGTCGTGGAACTGTAATATTCAAATTTGGAACATTGACTCGTGTGTTGGGATCGTGACTGTACGGAAAGCATAGATTCGGATGACGGTAAATCGATATTTAAACGGATTACTTTCTCAACCTCGCATCTTGCCCAAATCGGTAGATGCATAAACAACCTTGTTGGTGTTGCAATAAAGTTAAAATTTTAGTCAATGCATAGGTATTATAACATTGATAAAGTGATCCGTCGATTTGAAATTCGAACAGGACATGGCCAGTGTTTTATCGTGAGAAAAGTTTGTACATACGATATGTAAGTACCAATTTATACAGAAACTGAATGGGGGCGCTGATAGTTATGGAATTCCAAAATTGAATGACGCTTTCTATCAAAAAATGTTAGTTCCAGTTTCGGTCAACTCGTAAACCATTTGATCTTGGTTTAGCTTGGAAGCTGATGCTTATAGATCTACCGATCATTCTGCGGGCCCAACTGGACTGCCAAAGTCCTTACTGCATTGGAATAAAGTATTGTTTTGCTTGGATAAGAAGTCTGACAGTTCACTGAAAAGTTGGTACATCTATAGAAGCTCCATGTAAGAAGCAATCGAACATCAAATGTACCTATTTGTATTATTATTATTCTTTATTAGTTCTAAAATCGCATTATTATTACTTTTTGTGGACTTTTATTATGAATTGTATAATATATTATTATTCTCTCACACAGCAACGAAGCAACGAAACCTTCGTGATTTTTTAAGGCAAATTTTTATCCCGGAAAAATGCGTAGTTCCCGAGGGACCAGCGATAAAAAAAAACCACGCGGACGAAGTTGCGTGCAAAAGGTAGTAAAGCATAAATTCTGATTGTAGGTACGTAAATCCATGCCCAAACCGTTCTGAACTTCCAATTCCACATTCAATACATTTAGTCTTATCAGTATTTTGGTACAGATTAGGTACGGTACATTAACCATCAAAGCAAATATTGTGGGGCTAAATTGTGCCGATTCACCATTGATCTGATATGAAAGGGAAATTACGGGCGATAAGTTTAAACTTAGGTTTAAAGAAAACGAAATAACAATTGTAATTTAAGACGCAATGCGGCGGATGTGTTTAGGTTTGCTTAATAGTAGTTTATGCAACGGTTGCATAATGATAGGCCTTAAAACACTAGTGCGGTTTTATGAAACGAGCTTTTAGCGAGTTTCATAATAAGATCGCACGTGTGTTTTAAGGCCAAATTATGCAGAGTTGCATACATAACTTTATCTACACACATATTATAAATCCTCCATGATGGGTTCAGAAACAATATTTTCTGGCAACAAGTTATTTGTTGCAATCGTGGCTGCATATTTCCGATATCCGGCGCATTTTCACATCACACACACTCCGAGAAGACTACTTACTATTCATATTTTCAACTAAAATGTAAATTACACATGAACTTTTTCATTCAATTCAACAAAATTCTACTTTCGTTCAGCAAAACGTCAACGCGGCGCGGCGCGTCAATAATGGCGGCCGTCCGTCAAGACCATTTATTTTTTTAAATCATAGACAAACGGATGAAGTCTCTATTCTCACGTCACTCGAGATCAAATATTGTGCAGTTTATATTAAAAAAACATACTGAATTGACGTTTCGTATCAATAACTGTTTTAATATCTATGGATACTAGAATAGAGACCCACTTGAGTTTGACAGCTGTTCCAAATTTAATCTCATTTCTTTACTAAAAACGATAAAGAAGTCATGTTATTTTTTCATCGCAGCATTGGTTTTTCCTAATTGGTTGTCAAAATGGTGGTCATTTCCTATGGTTTTTGATTAACCAATGGAGGTTTTATGATATGGGTGTAGATAAACATATTTTTTTATGTAAAAACTGTTATGTACTCCTCTGCAGCACTGGGAGTGAAGAAATAGCATAGAATGCGTGCAGATGCTTATCATCCTGGCATGTCGTAAAAGTCGACTAAGGGACGGGTCCTCTCCAACATGGTGCACTATCTGTATGGGCGATGGGCTGATCACCTGTCACCATACGGTTCATCATACCATCTTAGGACTAATTAATCGAACGTGGCCACAAGTAGTATTGTGGCTCTGCCCACCGCATTAGGGATTACGGGCGTGATGTTATGTATGTATGTATAAACTGTTTTCTCCTTGGATTTTGTCACTACTTAAATTTTATAAAAATTGTTTGTGTTTATAAATATGTATGTATACTCCCAGGAATATAAGTTGAACTAAAATGGCGGCTGTCCGAGCAGGTGCAGGTACAGGTAGAAGGGTTTCATACTATTATCCATAAATACGAGGAAAAAAATACGTTTGTTGTATGGGAACCTTAAATATTTATTTTATTCTGTTTTTTAGTATTTGTTGTTATAGCGGCAACAGAAATACATCATCTGTGAAAATTTCAACAGTAACTATCACGGTTAATGAGATACAGCCTGGAGACGTACAGCGGAGCCTTAATAATAGGGTCCCGTTTTTACCCTTTGGGTACGGAACCCTAAACAATGTGGTAAAATCCTATGCTGCTAAGTATGTATTTATGATTCCTTTTCCTTTTTTCACAAAATCAATTTTAAAGTTTAATTTGAATGAAATGGCATTCCATTTCCAAAACGTCAAATTAAATAATCATTCGAATTTAAATTCGAACTTATATCAAACAGTAGTCCATCATTACGTTAACGGTTCCTTTCGAAAAATGATACGTGCAACTTAATACCAATCGAATAATCGAATTTGCATAAATAGCTAATCGGAATCGAATGATCTCTAATCGTTTCAAATCGCAAACCGCACATTACAATAAACGGAACGTTTTCCGCGAACTTTTGAATTTGGATTTCGATTTTAATGTCTATGCTGGCTGGCTTGTTTTTTACAAAAGCTCGCATCTCATAATTAGCTCGTCGAAAAGTAAACTTTACATATTCGCAATAAGGTTGAGTTTGTTATTGTTAGATTTCGAGAGACGAGCTTTGTTAAAAGTAGTGACCATTTGTACGTTTGGACTCCGTTCACATGGTGTTTTGTTTTGGGCCTGGGTTTTTTATTGTGCCCTATCAACGGCCATTACCAGTCATTATGTTAGATTGTAAGGCGTCCTCCTGAGTTGGCGTCCCGCTGTTATGGATTATCTTTTTTTATAAGGCTGTGGTCATGTCGGGTGCAGAATGTGCTGTATAGTACTTTACTTATTCTGCTGAAAGTAAGACACGTCGGTAATTTTTCGTTGCTGTAAGTTTTTTTTTTCTTTTTCCTGTAGAGGGTGCCACTGGAAGAACCTTTCCTTACTTTCGCCACTTAATTAATCGGGTTCGAGTCCCGCTAAGGATAAGTTTCGTGTGATGAGCACGAATATTTGTTGTACCAAAGTCTTGAATGTTTTGTATACATGTATGTATCTTTATACCTATGTATTAATATCGTTTTCTGAACCCATAATAAAGGCAATTATAGTTTGGGACTAGATCTATTTGTGTTAGTGTCCAAGATATTATTTTTCTCTTTATTTCCTAACTAAATTTTTACATTTACACAATTTAAAAAAAAACATTGTAAATAAAAAAAAGCATTAAGAACTAAAACCAATCTACAGGTACAGGTAGCGGCACAAAAGTCTAGCGGTGAACAAAATGTGGTGGGGATACAGCGCATGGGTACGACTGCTCCTGCTCACGTCACCGTCCCGCTCACTCGACGATATCCAATTTTCAACTTCTGCGCAATAACGGGCACAACTAGACTTTCGTGCCGCCACATGTAAGGGCAGTAATCTAAACGAACGGACTAATTAGATTTTTTTAAGGACACTAGCTTATTGTGTCACTCGAACCCTCGACCTTAATCGCGCTCGCCGTTGGGGCCAATATACTGTATCCTTTTTTTCACTCAAAACCCGTTCTGGCCCCTAAACGTAGCACATTATTATTATTCGCAATGGCGTCTCACTGGCGTTAACAATACAAGCTACAAATAATGACTGACATTGCCAAAACCTTACTTGCAAGCAGTTATCTAACATTTTGATAAAAACAAATACGTCATCTAACTAAACATGAACAATTACTAAAGAGATCAGCTATAATATTGCTAACCGCTCCCGCTCTCCGCTTATACCGAAGCGGAGCCTATGCGAATTTAAAACACAAGACTACAACCCGGCTAAATAACATACGCACCGCAACACATCGATCGATTACGCACTTATCGATCTTCTTAATTTAATACCGTCAAATTATCATAAAATTCTCATCACCTGTGGTTTTTATAGCGAAGTAATAAGGGCTATTTTTGATTGCGTTTAATTTTAAATGTTTAAGCGATCATATGTTAGTATTAAACATGAGTTTTACTTGCAATTTTAGGGTTCATTCGAACATATCGATCGGTTGGCTCAGTGGTAAGACTGTTGGACTGTCAAGCTAGAAGTTCAAAGCCCAGAAGCAGATATCATGTTTGTGCATATTTGGGTGTTGTTCGAGGACACTTTATAAGTTATATCCTAGTTCGGGCCGTTGAATGTAACGTTTTTTTATCTAACCAAATTGCTTGTGCTTTTAAAAACGTAGATATGCGTGGAGGTTAGTTTGATTTTATTTAATTTTTAATATTTAAATATGTACTAGCATAATGATTGTGGCATACTAATTATAGTTGTACTGGGTAATTATAAGAACACCCTGTAAATACATGTTTCCAATAAATAAATTATACGACCAACAGAACCCTTCGGTATTTAAATGATCATACTCAAATCGATTTTATGCAGCGCCATGTTGCGCGTCGCCATGTTTTTTTCTGCGCACACGCAACCTTGAGTGAATCATAGACTGCGGGTCGCCGAACTGAAAAATGCAACCTTCACGACTATTAACGATGGGATGGCCATAGGCAACTCTACATCTCTATTAAGGTCCTACCCGGCGAATTTCGCTGTTTTCAAATCCTATAAAGTATACTTAGCATTGTGCAAGAATCTTGAAAAAAATATGTATTGTAGTATGGAATCTATTCTTTATTTTCATCCACTGAAATCTTGAAAAAAGTGATAAATCAAGAGCAAAAAAAACCGTAAACGCTTTTTTCAAACTAAAATCCGTAAAGGCTCCCTTATTATGCGACGCTTGTACATGAGACTTTTACTAATCAGAAGACAATAATGTACACTATAATTTCACCCGCCGGTTTTTCAATTTATTTTGTAGTTTTTGAGTAAATTATCTTATTCACTGCGGCGCGTGAACTAAGGCAAGTGGGGAAGGACCGAGTTGGAACGCTCAAGGTCATCGGCGGCTTAGTTTAGCAGCCCTTTCACCTCCAGGGCAGGGGCAAAAGTCAATACATACATACAGGTCAAGCTAAAAGCGTGTTGCGGCTTGAAAGAAAGACAAACCAACAGTGTATTAATAATATTAGTTGGGATTAGAAATGAATCGTAGCACATAATGACGGGTTACAATCGAAGTTATGGTCGTGTGGTATGTTTAACGTTTTTTAGAGCGGCTGTTTAATACGTAATGGTGGGTTTGCTACACATTTGTATAGAGTTACGAAGGTATAGAGAAGAATGATTAAAATTTTATTTCAAAATATATATCTCATCATTACATATAATTGTCACTGAAATTGTATATTTAGGTATAATTTCAAGCGGTAGTGAATGTGGCTAAATACATACGACCTAAGGACCATGGAGATGTGACACTGCACCCCCTGGTATTATGTGATTTTTTTCCGAACCGCCTCCCCCCTTTTAGAGCCTCACGTCAATAATGGACAGCCCCTAACAAAATAACAAAGTGGATTCACAACTAAATTGCGCTTTAGTGTTGGACAGGACAAGAAATTAAAATAAGGGAATGAGCGAAATGTGACAGCGCGGCTTCTTCTATCCCGCTCACACTAATGCAATACAATATAATGGCGTCGCACCGCGCTGCTGCCGCGCCGCATCATGTGCCCGGGACTTTACACTGCGTATATTAATTAATTAATTAATTTACGTCTTTCTTTCTTTCTTTCTTTCTATTTTTCTTTCTTTCTTTCTTTCTTCTTTCTTCTTTCTTCTTTCTTTATTTAATATTATTACTATTATTTATATATTTACTTTTATTTATTTACCTTAAAGAGACTCGGTAACATCTGATAGGTACAGAGATATATAATATACATTATATAGGCAGTGATAGTGCGGATGCCGCGTGGCAGCTGCACGAAAATCTTATACTATCCGCAGCACCAATCAGCGAGTCGGGGAATAAAAGTCAGTTCAGGGCGCCTATTCGGGAACGTCTAAGTGATACTGCAGCGACCCGCGAGTGAGACTCGCATCTCGCTCTTACGCATTACGCATCGTGCAGAAGAGTGGGATGAGAAATCTCGCGCATGAGTCGCTACAACATCACTTAGCGTTCCCGAATAGAGCTGCAGTTCCTTTTGTATGCGTAATACTAAGGGCCTGTGCACACCACGTTTTTTAAACGCGCCGTTGACGCGCGTTTGTAGCGATACAGACGCGATGCGCAGTGCTTTGTAGGATAAAAAGCGCTCCGTCGACGCGCGTCTCTAAAAACGTGGTGTGCACAGGCCCTAAGTTACCTGCACTACGGTTGCGAGTCCCATAAGGCTGCGCAGGTGCGAAAGAGAGCACGATTCCGATGATTTATAACTTGACTCGCCACTGGGTGCTGCGGATAGTATAGTTCCTGTGACACTGCTTACGCGGACCTGTTTCTGACCCCTTCCGTTCCACGTTTAAAACTTATAAATAATTTGCCAATTCTACGGTATTCCTATGTCTATCCATAAATAGTGCCTGGGGATGACATAGGTACTAGAAACAACGAAATTATTAATAGCCACCAATCACACGGGTAGGTAGCATTGTTCCAAGTTTATTAACAATAGCTAGAGATCTATAACCTCTAAATAATAAAACAAAGTCACTTTTTAATGTCTGTTTGTTCTTTATATATTTGCTTAATACTTCTGAATTACTGAACGGCTTTTGATGCAATTGCAATCATCACTTGGAGAAGTTTTTAGGGCTCCGTAACTCAAATTAACAAAAACGGAACCCTTATAGGATCACTAAAGTTTGACATATTAAATGAAAGGGCTCATTGTGAGAATCTTAAATATGTCTTTTAGAATTTTATAATAAATGCAAATGGTTTGGAAGTAACTTATTTAGGAAAATAGGCAAAAATTGACCATTCTACCTCCAAAACTACAGGGCCTAAAATTTAAAAAAAATACAAAATCTAGTTCTTTACCTGGAAATTACAGGAAAACATATAAGAAGTCTATGGTATTTAAAGTAACATAAAAAGTTTCAGATAATCATGTTCGGAACGGAACCCTCTCCACGCGATTTGTCCGGTCTTTTTGAGATCACCCATTATAATCGTAAACAAATCAGCTTTGTAACTCAAAAAGTCTTCAAAATAAAGTGACTGTGATATACAGACAAACAGATGAACAAGACGAAACTATAAGGCTTCTTAGTGGTACTACGGAACCCTAAAAAATTGACGTTCCTTCATTTTTAATTTATGAAACAGTCATAGCATGGGTAATTATACTGGAAAACAGACTCAATAAAAATATCGACAAAGAAAATAATAATGGCAATTGGAAAATATAAGGTCACCCTGTATTATTGCTTTTGATTAGTATGTAAGGTTGACACACGGGTCTGAAGGTTGGAGAGCTTTAAGCATTTATTAATACATACATACATACATATCATCACGCCCGAAATTCCTAATGGGGTGGGCAGAGCCACAAGACTACTTGTGGCCACGTTCGATTAATTAGTCCTAAGATGGTATGATGAATCGTATGGTGCCAGGGGATCAGCCCATCGCCCATACAGATAGTCCACCATGTTGGAGAGGACCCGTCCCTTAGTCTACTTTTATGACATGCCAGGATGATAAGCATCTGCACGCATTCTATGGTATTTCTTTACTCCCAGTGCAGCAGAGGAGCAGCAGAGGAGCATTTATTAATAACCTGGTGTTTTTCTCTAAAAAAACAGTAACAAGTGAGTAAGGTGTGTAAAATCCCCGAAGGAATTTATTCCTCTTGAGGTACGGAACCCTAAAAACCAAGTATGCTGTCAGTGTCAGTGTGGCCAATGTATTACTGTGACAAAAAGAAATCCACTCCGCATTTTTCATGTGATAACGGGATTCGAACGCGACGAAACAATACCAAAAATGCGACTATCAATACATATGAAACAGTACCGTGACTCACTTATAGACAACGCACAGCCTAAACGGGTGCTTCTAGAGGTTTAAAAGGAGGAGACATTACTCGAGTATCCTAGAGGTACACTAAGGAGGGGTTTTTTGAAATTCCACCCCTACAGGGGTGATAAAGATTGTATGGAAAATACCGCGGGCGAAGCTGTGGCGGGTCCACTAGTCAAATATAAAATGCTCTTTGGCCACACAACAATAATTTGATTGACGGAATTTCCTTAAAAATGTTTGACGTTCATTCTGGCTGTGTGTACACTTTAATGATATAGCCAATGATAGCTCAATAGAATAGACCGATGAATATTACAGACTTGACCTACTTCGTCATCGATAACGTGACATGAGACGTGTCTAAGTTTCTATAGGACAGCGGTCACTTATATCTACACAAATAAATAAAATTGTAATGTCTGCTTGTAATATCAAAATATGAAAGTACTCATAACAAATTTTTTTTGTCTGTCTGTTCGGGGTAGTCTCCGAAACGGCTAGACCGATTTTGACGGGACCTCCACTAACAGATAGCCGATGTTATAAGGAATAACTTAGACTTATTTTAGTTTAGAAACAGAATTAGGGTTCCGCGCAAAAAAATTAAACCCATGTAATTGTGTACAAAATTCGATCTAAGCGGAGGAAACTGCTGGGTACAGCTTTATAATATAAATAATAGTAGTGATTAGTAGGGATTTTATTTTGAGATAATATTACCTATTTATTTAATAACAGTTGATCCATAAATGTGTTAGTAAACTCATTAAATATATTAAAACATGTTTTTTTTTTATTAATAAATTCAATTCAATTCACTATTAATTAAAAAAACACCGGACAAGTGCGAGTTAAACTCGCGTGGAGAAGGTTCCGTTCCGAACATGTTTATCTGAAATTTACTAGGTTACCTTAAATACCATAGACTTCTTATAGGTTTTCCTGTAATCTATAGGCAAAGATCTATTTTTTTGTATTTTTTTCAAAATTTTAGCCCCAGTAGTTTCGGAAATAAGGGGGGGAATGGTAATTTTTCGTCTATTTTCCTGAATAACTTCTAAACTGTTTTACTTAAAATTCAAAAAAATATATATTTAAGATCCGCATAATAAGCCCTTTCATTTGATATGTCACACGATATAGGTGGCATAACTTTTTTTTTAATTTTCTAGTTTACCCCCAAAAAGTGGCCCCTATGTTTAAAATTCATATATTTACGTTACGCGTCCGTGTTGCGGTCACCAACTTACATATGAATACCAAATTTCAACTCAATCGGTCCAGTAGTTTAGGAGCAAATTGGCTGTGACAGACGGACAGACAGACAGACAGACAGACAGACAGACAGACAGACAGACAGACAAACAGACACACGAGTGATCCTATAAGGGTTCATTTTTTCCTTTTGAGGTACGGAACCCTAAAAAATACTAAATAAGGAATAAATAAATACAATATTTTAACTGAAAATATTAATAATAAAATCAAAGCGATCTTCGTATAGTGAATACAGTATAAAACTCTATAGAATTTGATGCAAACACTCATCGTGTAATACAACGCGGCGCACTATTAGTCGAAACTCGAAAACAGTTGTCGATCCGTAAAATTCGGTTAATCGAATAGCATTCGAGAGGATTTGCTCCCGACGGTTATTTGATTTGTACTAGGGTTGCCACTCGCCAGTTTATTTTAAAGGATGATAATGATAATTATGATGGTTTACCCTTTTCTAATTTATAAATTTTACTGTTGTGCTTTATATTTTACGATGTAATTAAGGTGGAAAAAGAATGTTGATCGTAACTTTTTTTTATGTCAATTGACTGACAAACGAGCTGACGGCCCACCTGCTGGAAAGTGGTCACCGTCGCCCACGGACATCTGCAACACCGGAGGTGCTGCCAATGCGTTGCCAGTCTAGGGAGGACGGGGAATGGGGATGGGATGGGGATGAGGGAATAGGCCTCCGGATCTCGTCACTGACCGTACGAAACGCAATAGCAAGCTTTACTTTACGCCGATATTCTGTGAGAGTGTGGACCCGCCGGTCGAGCCGGCCCATTCGAACAGTAATCATCTAGTGAGGATTACTGTTTGGCTCCACCACTACAAATCAAAAGAGATAACAAAAAAGTACTTCTGTTATAATAAGTCTTGAGTCCGCGCCCGTCTTGATGGACCCTCAACTACTAATAAACAATTCAAGATGAAAGAAATATTCGACTGATGGCCTTGATTTTATTCCATTTATGAAATGCTTGTTATTATTTTTAATCCAGCTTTATAATAATAATATATTAAATGTTATTTTTTATTTGTATTGTAATACATTTCAGTGACAACCCTATACACCCTCGATCGCACATTAAGGAGATTCAGGGCCCAAACATGATACGCCCAAATCTGATAACGTACCTAGCATTAAACACATACATATGTCCACGGCGTAATCCTAAATGGGGTGATCAGAGGTAATACGGTCAAAGATGTAGAAGATTTAACTTTCAGTATATGTTAGGTTTAAATTAGAATAACATCGTTTTTATAACTTCACTTGTTGGGTTGTTTTTAGGGTTCCGTACTTCAAAAGGAAAAAACGGAACCCTTATAGGATTAGTCGTGTGTCTGTCTGTCTGTCACAGCCAATTTGCTCCGAAACGATTGGGCCGATTGAGTTTAAATCTGGTACAAATATGTAAGTCGGTGACCACAATATGGACGTGTAACGTAGATAAATGAATTTTAAACATGGGGGCCACATTTGAGGGTAAATTGGAAAAATAAAAAATAAAGTTTTGCAAACTATATCGTGTGACATATCAAATGAAAGTGCTCATTTTGATAATCTTAAATATATACTTTTTTCAATTTCGTAATAGATATTTTGGAAGTTATTTAGGAAAACAGGCGAAAATTAACCATTCCCCCACTTATCTCCGACCGAAACTACTGGGACTAAAATTTAAAAAAAAAATACAGAAAATAGATCTTTAGCTATAGACTACAGGAAAACCTATTAGAAGTCTATGGTATCTAAAGTAACATAGGTAATTTCAGATAATCATGTACGTAACGGAACCCTCTCCACGCGAGTTTAACTCGCACTTTTCCGGTTTTTTGTGTTCGGTGCTAGTCAGAAAATGCACTATTAAAGTATACACACGCATTTTTGTTCCATAATGAGGAAAGTAAAAAAAAATTACTTACTTAATAAAGCAGAATTTCACCGCACTTCTATGTTTTTATTCAGTGTATTTTATACTCTTGTTTCTAGCGTATTTATACTAATTTGCCGTTGTCATAAATCGATAATCGATAACCTAAAAATATCGAATTTAAACCAACTAATTACCAAAACGATTGAAAGAAATTCCAAAGCCATTCAATATGAAATAAAAAGTCATTCCAAAAATTTTAACTGCGTTCCAAATTTGAAAAATATAAAAAAGCCGACCCACGGTCGTGACAGTGACCTCGATCCGTTTGACCTGTGATGTTTGACTGGATTGCTAGTGTATAACTCTACCAATTTAAAAACTCATCTTATAGACTATATTTATGTACAAATTGCCACATTGCACATTGGTTTACCATTAAATAAGTACCTTTAGTACCTTAGTTGTAATAATGATACATTATAGAGTCATTATATTATATTTGCCTACAGTCTGTATAAATATTATGATATCGTCTCGAAATAGCCACTGTCGCTTACTTATCGCCAACTGTATGACAGGCGTGGCTTATTACCGCACGCACTGAGTTTCGTGGTACGGGGGAGGCAGTTGTTGTCAAGCGCGGTGACGCGCCTGGCGGGCGAACGCGCGCACGCGGCTGCCATATTTCCTTTCCGTTCTAGAATACAATTCGAGTGTGTGTCGTTTGGGTGTTCGTGTGTTGTTTTAGACGAAGCAATTGAACGTTTAATAAACATCACCGACTCTGATTCTTCTTCCGACTCTGAGACTTCGTCATAGTCGTCGTCCGGTGATATGCCAGCAATGGGACATATACAGGCTATTCGATAATAATATTCTATGAAAAAAATATAGTTTTTCCCTTTAATTTTTTATTATCATCAGTAAAAATAATTAGCGGACCGCTATTTGTATGAGTTAAGAAGCCCTGATTTTTTATATATTATTATGCTAATAATATTATGTGACATAGCCCATATGAAATGTCTTTTTCGTAAAGTTCAACATTCAATACCCTGTATACTAGCCCGTTCACAAGCCCCTTAAGAAGAAACATTTGGTTAAAACCAAGATTTATATACCCGTCCCTTTCCCTCTGAGCTCACTTCGTGCCACCAAACTGGCGCAATCGAAGAAAACAATAACCAACTGACCCGTGTGAATCTTTGACATCGTGACGTTCGATCTCAGTTCGAAATTCAAAAATTCGAACGTCACGGGCCGCCGAATGCGCGGTCACGAACGCTTCCTATATTTTTTTTTGCTTTTTAACGGACTTTGGAATGTTAACACAAACTTCCTATTTGATAAAGAAAATGCCATTCAGCCTATAAATTAGGTACCAGTTCGTCAAAATTATTGGTTGAAGGGGACGCTGATGAAAATTAAACTGACATTCGAACTCTTAGAACCTTTGTTGCAAGTCTTCACATCTATAAAATATTTCATTGCATCATGAGAGAATGCCCAACGTATGTACATATAAGTACGTTATACGTATAAGAACTAACTCTGATAACAAAGATCTCATCAGTATAATTTCGTGTAACAAGTCTCATAGAAGGTTGTCAAACGCCAGCGCCATGGTTTACCCACACCCTATTGCTGACGTCTTATTCTTACGACATACACACAAAAGTCTAATATTGCTTGATTCACACGCTATCATATCATTGTGGACGGTGTGGTCGGAGGTGCTGTCTCACAGGTTGTGGAATTGTACTGGATACTCGATTATAGTTCACTTAAACGGGTGTCGAGGACCGAATATTTACCGAGTGTGCGACGGTGTCATTTAACACCAAAAATGCGAGCATCGCGAAAATCGCGTTGGGTAGTTCCTTAATATTTCTCTGTACATATCTATGTTTATTCTCTAAAAATCCCGTCCCTCATTTTCGACTGACAATCATAAATTAACGGTTATGCGGAATTAGGTATAGTCTACAACCGTGGCCGCCTGCGTTGTAATACGACCAGCGTCGGAGACAAGCACGACCATGTGTTTTATACTCACTGACAGGTCAGGAATTTGGAACGAGCTTGCAGCAGCAACGTTCCCGGACCGATACAACCTAGGGATCTTCAAAAAACGAGCCTACTCCTTTCTCAAAGGGGCGGCAACGCGTCCGTGATTCCCCTGGTATTGCGGGTGTCCATGGGCGGGTGATTGCCCCCTCCCCCCCCTCTATTAATATAAAAAATAAAGTTAAGCTAACCAGTGAGTTCATGAGCGAAGTGTCATTGAGAATCAAGTAAAAAAACATTATTTGTTACATCACCCCATTGAATAACTTTTTGCATCAATTAGCGCTCATTAGGAACAATGAGTAATTATAACATGACAGGTGTATAATTACCCGACAACTGAGCCGGAAGCGAGGTTTTGTTTTAAAACTTGTTTAACAAAACTGTTAAACGACTTTGCTGCACTTTGGTTTCGGGCCAAATTAATTTTGATTTATCTTTCAAGTTTGTACCTAGAAAGTGTAAATTTTTTCGGTGTTTTTCTGTGTCTAGCTGTGGATGTTAAGATACGATAAGATAAGTATACTTATTTGCTCATAAACATGATTACAATAATTTATAAAATAAAAAAACCGACTTCAAATAGACTTTGAAAAGCAGGTTTTTTTTTCACATTTTATTTAATATCATGTGATTTAACGACACACATTTACTACATCAAGTAACAATAGCATAATGCCAATTGCTCATCACCATTTACAAACTGCTGCTATCCACGGTGCAAGGAGGATCGTTGAGGAGTTCTCCTGGTTCTTCAATTTTACTACATGAATTTTCATATACATAAGTTGCTTCAGAACAGCTTTATACAGCAATTTAATCGCCAACCGTGAAATACTCAACATTTAGGAGTTCCGGTGAGCATCTATGGTCTTCATCGACAGTTCCACTTCACCAAATAATGCTTTTGGAACGTAACTGCTTGAGGTATTACAGAAAATACTAAAATTGCTATATGCTTGCCTATAATATTTGAAGAGTTCCATCGATTCCTCATAGATCCTCGCATCATAACTCATTCATTCATTTTCAAAGTCGGTTTATAAATGACGGAGTTCTGAAGTAACAAACATAAAAAAGAATAAAAAATAAAAAAAATACAACCGAATTGGGAACCTCCGCCTTTTTTTTGAAGTCGGTTAAAAATATGGTCAATAAAACAGAGTATCACATATTTAGCCATTACTGGCATGCAACAATTAAACCGTAAATCTAAATTTAATCTAAAAGTTTAATATTAAGCAGGTTTACAATGTGCCTTATATCGTTATTTATTAAATTATAACACTGGCCGAATGGCCAATTAATGGCCGAATTTAGAAACGCCACTTAAGCATTTGATTTGATATTAAATAGTTAAATGTCCCTCAACTAGTTGTCAACCTATACAGAAACGTCACTGAAACGTCACTTTAATTAAAGATCAATTTAAGTGGCCTTTCTGAATTCGGCCCTAAGTGTTTGAGTGATAAGTGAATTCGTTAAAAATGTGCCAGTGCCAAAACAAAGGCACTCAAAAGTAGAATGACTCTTATAGGTATGTACTAGCTCATGCCCGCGTCTTTGTCCGCGTCGAAATCATTTATCTCGTTTACCTTGACAAATATATGTGACAATATCCCTCCGTCACTTAAGTTACATTCCCACCAATGTTTTTGCATTAAATAACCAATATTGAATTAAGTATTGACTTAAGACTTGCCTTTAAGCTTGTAACGTTTAAACACACAATCAATATTTGACAGGATATAAGCGGACATGACACGCGCCGGCGCATTAATAGTAACGACATCGCGTTAGATCCACTTTACGTTTAAAAGCTTTAAAAATTAGTATGTGTACAATTGTACATATTTTGATTACGTATTTTTGGAACGGCCCCAATTGGCAAAATGTAACCTATTATTTAAGATCATTTCTGTGAGCTTAATAAATAAATATCACGAGGATAACCGAACCCCGATTTCATCTCACTTTGACATTCAATTATGTGCCTGACAGCTGTCGATGTTGTATAAAATAACCTTTAAAGTGGATAATGTCATGTTACTCCTGCTTATTTTCTTTTTTATACACGATTTCTTTTGCATTTCTAAGATAAAGACTTGTTGTATATCTATCTAGGCATGTTCTTTTTGGCACTTACTCATGTCTTGATAAGTATACCAACATTAAAAATATTATATAGGTATGTTAATACGCATGTTAGAAAAACTGAAAAGAAAACCTTTTCAACCCGATTGAAATTAACGAAACAAAACGTTTACTGAGACAAAATCAAACTCAAAATTTATTGATTACTCAAAAGCTCATTGAAAATCTAAATAAATTAAATTAAATCTAAATAAAAACTAAATTGAATGTTATGCCTCATTTACATGCAGCCGAAGTGAGAAGGGAAGTGGGCATGGAAGTGGGCAGTGCAAGTATTTAAATGGGTAACTCCTCTTGCTCCTGCCGCTGCTACTCGTCGCGGCGCGCAGTGAGTCAGGAAGCAGCATGTAAACACCCACTGCCTTCGAAAGCAGCATGCGGGAATTATTTCTGGCAGCGCGAGCAGTGGCAGTGGCTGCATGTCAATGAGGTATTAAAATGGTCCCTGCGGCCGCCAGAAACTTTGGCAACGTTTCCTCGCTGTATCGCAATGCAAATGCGGTGTGCGTAGAAGCTGCCAGCTCTCCGGTCCCCAGTAGCTCCCACATCATTATAACTAGTCGCCCCGTGAGCTGTAGACCTCGCGACAAACTTATCTTTGCCGTTAGAAAACTGATATCTCCATACAACGATATAGGTCGGGTCAGTTTACCAACACCGCAAATAAGTTTGTAATTGCAAAAACCCCCATATCTCCGCCATTTTCCGATACGACGACGCGGATAGCCTAGTTGGTAGTGACCCTGCCTCCAAAGCTGGCGTCCCGGGTTCGATCCCCGGTAAGGGCAAATATTTGTGTGATGAGCACGAATGTTTCTTCCTGAGTCTTGGATGTTTCCTATGTATTTAAGTATTTATTTCTCTGTATAAGTATTTATATCGTCGTCTAGTACTCATAACACAATCCTTTAGAGCTTAGGTAGTTTAGGACTAAATCGATTTGTGTAAAGATTGTCCCCTGATTTATTATTATTATTATTATTATTTATCATTTTGAAAGATTTCGGAACACTGAATCGACAAAAAAATATATTTAAATATCAAACCAGCTCACAAAATTTCACGAGAATCGGTTGAGAACTGCGACCTGTAGACGAGAACAAATGGACAGACGCCGGACAGCCGACGGACATCCGCTGGACATACGAAAGCATTTTTACCCAAGCTGAAACGGAGACGCTTCGCCCGCTCGGTCGATTACCATAACATCTACCATTTCTGTTTCCGTCGTTTATTGGTTCACATTAAACATTCAATCGGGTTGAATGCGTTGTCCATATCAAACTCAACCCAGTATGACGCACCTGACGGCACGTTTGATTCGTGGAACTGAGCCATGCATAACTAACACAGGGAAAAGACTATGCAAAAAAACAGATCGTATTAGCCATACACGATCCGACCGATGAAGAAACAGGGACATTAAGAGGACTGTGAACCAAAGGCAAAAACCACCCTTTTCATACAAAGCGCGATTACGATTTCAACCCCTTAAATGTTAACCGATATTGACCAATTGACCATTAACCTTTTGAACGCCGCGGCTGTATGCTAGAAAGCGTGCCTCAGACGCCGAGTGACGGCTGTAGCCGACAAAATGTATGGAAAACGGCATGTCGTGGCATCAGGAGCACGGAAACCTAATAATTGAGTTCCAAGCCATCGATATAATATCTAAAATCCTAATATTTTTGACTGCGGATGAAATTGAAAATGAAAATATTTATTTTGCAAGTACACACGTGCTCTTTCACGCGTCTGAATCTATCACCGCTTCGAAAGGTGACATCTGCTGAGAAGAAACGCCGCAAGAAACTCAGCAGTAACCCTTTTTTCAACTGTAACATTAGATTGGATCCTCTTTCACGCTTATAAAATAGCGCCAAAAATTACTATTTCATCACACTTGCTCGGAAAGGGTGTTATTATACGCAAGCGTATAGAGCAACTATAGCCGATTTAACTCCTCTATGGGCCCCGCCGTCAGCGGGAGTTAAGTGCGCCAGGTGCACTGAGAAAATTTTTGATGCTATACCTGCATTACCGTAATGTATTCGCAGCCAAGTCCAAATAATGTCGAAGCATCCGAAATAATGTTGATTGTTACGTGGTAAAGTAAAAACATATACAGGCGTTTGTAGCCCGCAACATTATCTATGTAGCCGAGTGTTTACTTACGTTAGGTACGTTTTTCTCCAGTATTACGTACGTGGCATCCAGAATTACGTATGTTGGTACAGTAATTTTTTCTCAGTGTGGGCGGAGCTGCTCGGGAGCCGCAGCCGGCGGGGCGCGCGACCGCAAGCCGGCGGAGCTGCCCCGCGCTGATCGCAACGTACGCTCAGTTTATGAACACTCACCTGATGGTAATTCACGATGTAAAATGGAAATTGAATATATATTTGTCTAATTTTTATTTCATTTCCTCGCAAATGTGATGAAAAACATTGTGTGTATCACGGGCAGTAAGGGGATAACAAACTCGAGTCATAAAAGCCCTCGCCTATCGGCGTCGGGCTTCTAACAGACGCTCGTTAGTTATCCCCTTCTTACGGCCCTAGATGCACAATGTACTATAATATCAACGCGGTGTTCGTCGCTTCAAATCCCTATAGCTAGGTATTATTTGCGAATGGTTTTTTCTCTTGTCGCCAACGATATTCAAGGACAAATAGAGCAAACGTCTGACTACCTCCCATGGAATTCGCGTCGTGATATACCCGTGACCAAACCCAATATCGACTAAACAGCGGGAGCCATCTTCAAGCGAACATGTCTTGTTTTTTGTTCTGACTGTATGTAGGATCGAAAGGTGGATTAGTTAATTATGTTACGAGGACTGTGAACCAGCGGCAAAATTAAGCCTTTTCATACTAAAGGCGATAACGATTTCCACCCCTTAAATGTTAACCGATTTTGCCTAATTTTTGATAGGTTGTCAGTCAGAATAAAATCTAGGTCTAACGTTTTTAAAATATTGATTGAAAATCAACAAAGTCAAATAACGCCAAAATTCGTTTTGTATGAGAATACTAAAACACCAATAAAACTGAATTTATTCATTATAGTGAAAAAAACAAAACGTACAGACCTGGATTTTGTTCTTACTGACAACATATCAAGAATTGGTCAACATCGGTTAACATTTAAGGGGTGGAAATCGTTATCGCCTTTTGTATGAAAAGACGTAGGTTCACACTCCTCTTAAAGACTATTTCACAAGTAACGTGCTGATGTCAGCAACTTTTAATTTTAATACGCTTTTATTAGCTTCACTTGTAACTAATTACCTGACCAAAGAAATAATTTAATATAATCTTAGAAGTCAATTTTAACCTACTTTTAATTGTCGTATCGAAATGAAACTTTGTAGGTATGTAGGTATATGTAGTTCGGGGAACAAATTAATAATTTGGTACCATCAAGTTGATCCGAGGATAGACCAGGAGATGGACAATGGAACTCTTTAGTAAACTCCTCGAGTTTGGGCTGTTTTGTTTCTTTCGACGAGTCAAATACATTACCTTGGTGACGAGGGTCTTTTGTATCTTTTAGTGTGTTACTAAAGAATAAAAAGAATAAAGAATAAAACTTATTTTCAAAGTTATCAAAGTTACAAGTTACAATATAACAATTTTCTTAAGCTCTATTTTTCTTAACGCTAATATCCGACGGACCCCAAACTAGGCTGGGCCTGTATCTTGGTCGTCCGGGGACAGCGGTTGTTATGGTAGAATTGTATCTTTATTGAAAATACTGACAAAAGTACATAATTATGACCATTTCGCTACGATTTTTTAACATATTTTCCAACAGTTTTGCATACATTTCTTAATTAATTAATTATATTAATTAAGAAACTAAATGAACAATTATTCCTTATTTATTAAAAAAATGCTTAATCTAACGTGGTGCAGTGGCTATCAGCGGATAAACGAAACTAGTCTCAGATTCTTGGATGTTTCCTATGTATATCGTCGTCTAGTACCCATAACTAGTGTACCCCCTTTAGAGAGCTTACTTTGGGACTAGATCGATTTGTGTAAATATTGTCCCATGATTTATTTATCGACCGAGCGAGCGAAGCGAGCGAAGCGTCTCCGTTTCAGCTTGGGCAAAAATGCTTTCATATGTCCAGCGGATGTCCGTCGGCTGTCCGGCGTCTGTCCATTTGTTCTCGTCTACAGGTCGCAGTTCTCAACCGATTCTCGTGAAATTTTGTGAGCTGGTTCGATAATTGTATATGTAGATAGAATTTTTTTCTCGATACAGTTTTTAGTTTTCTTTTAAATGGCGGAGATATGTGTGTTTTAGTAATTACAAACTTATTTGCGGTGTTGGTAAACTGACCCGACCTATAACGATTTACGGGAATAACATATTTCCAACGGCAAAGTTAAGTTTGTCGCGAGGTCTACAGCTCACGGAGCCACTAGTTTATTATTATTATTATTAATTTAGAATGTATGAACAAAGTTATTCGGTCTCAATTTGAACAAGTACCACCTTGCTGATCAGCCGCTGTTCTGCACATGTTACAGAATCCTCTTAATACACCTCTACAATAACACCTCTGGTCTAAGGTACTGGTTACTCCACCGCTATACAGTTATTTGTCACAGATTACCCTACTTGGTAACGCAAGGTAATAAATACCAATAAGCTACGAACCGGTTGCCGTAGATAAGATAAAAACGACTTTCCATCGATGGCTTAGAATATGAAGGGTTCCGTATCATATAAGTGTAAAGGCATCTAATAAAGCTTGGTAAGTATAACCTCAGTATATTGACAGGGGCAATCACAGCCCACTGCCCTCTAAATAGACATCTATCAGTAATTGGGGTAAGATCGGACCCTCTCTGCCCACACTGTGGGGAGGAAGAGACTAGCAAACATCTCCTAGCCGATTGCGTCATGTACTCGTCACTGAGATATGACATTTTCGCTGAAGATAAAATAGATGTAACCGAGATCAGTAGCTTGAACCTGCAGGATGTACTTATGTTCTGCAGGAGAAACAAGAAGATGGGATCCATGCTGGTTGGGAGTGCCGCCGCGATAGTAACCCTCGGCTCCAACCTTGGGGAACTGGGCTGAACGATCAGCGCACGCAGATCGACCGCCCGCCTGTCGACAGCCGGCCGTCCCCACCCATCGTCATCATCATCACCACATAAGCGTTTAGCGCAGCGGCCCTAACATGCAAGACACAAGGATAAATTAAACCGTCTTATCTCTAAGTGCGTCTCTCTCACAGTAGTGCCGACGAAAGAGATAGTCATAGAGATAAAGGCGTTTAACTTATTTTTGTGTCTTGCATGTTAGGGGTCCAGGATGCTGTTGCGGTTTTTTTTATATTAAGAGGGGGGCAAACTAGCAGGCGGGTTACCTGATGGTAAGCAATCACCGCCGCCCGTGGACACCCGCAACACCAGGGGAATGACGGATGCGTTGCCGGCCCTTTGAGAAAGGAGTAGGCTGACAAACAGGCAGACGGCCCACCTGATGGAAAGCGGTCACCGCCGCCTATGGACATCTGCAACACCGGAGGTGCTGCCAATGCGTTGCCAGTCTAGGGAGGATGGGGATTGGGGATGGGATGGGGATGACGCGACTCTGTAGTGCTTCGACCATGTTTGTTGAAACACTCACAGACGGTTTAGATTCGATGCAGTATGGCGTAAGAAAACGGCTTCACTTTTAAAGATTGCGGGGCAGCGGTAACGGCGTCTTGAAGATAACTAATAAAGTAGATTGTCGTTTGATGTGGAAGCTTGCTCAAAGGACAAAATCAATATCTATACATATAAAACAGTACCGTGACTCACTTATAGACAACGCACAGTCTAAACGGGTGGTCCTAGAGGTTTGAAAGGAGACATTCCTCGAGTACCCTAGAGGTGCACTAAGGAGGGATTTTTTGAAATTCCAACCCTAAAGGGGTGAAAGAGGTGATAAAGTTTGTACAGAAAATACCGTGGGCGAAGCTGTGGCGGGTCCACTAGTTAATTATAAAATACTAACGTAGAATAAGTGCAACTAATACAATTTATTGCCTGATTATAACTAAAGAAATCCACTCTATTATTATATACAAAAGCGAAATACCACTCACTCACTGACTGATCAATCATCATAAAATAAATAAGATAAAAGGTTTAATGCATCATTTTAGAATTTTAGGGAATATTTCCTACCTTTTTCCCATTTTGAATACGACTCTTTTAACTCTTTTAACCCCTTCCAGTTTTACTTGCAAAATCTTCTAAAGCCTATGTCCTGCCTGAGGTTGCCCATAATATTATATCGAAAACCGCATAGAAATCCGTGCAAAAGCTTATCGCACACATACTATCATACAAACGGACATGAAATTCAAAAACCATTGGGATGTTGAATTGCTCATTCTGAAGCCCCCCATAGCGTTTTTCAATGTAGATATAGACTTTTTCCACTTTAGCATTTTATTATATGTACAGATTGCATTACCTGAGATGAGAAATAGAAAGAATGAGAAAACATAGTACAAATTAATTAAAATACAAGTAAGTAATTACATAAATATACAAACAGTGTGATGTGTTACGAAATTATCACGGCTCAGCATTAAGCTGGCTTTATTGTCAGCGCTGGTCTTTCGTTCGCAACATCAAGTAAAGTCACGGCAGATCAAAAAAAAAATACTACGAGCAATTGATGACGGAGCGGGCAAGCGCCGCGTCCGGCGGTGATAATTTTCTTATAGGCGTTTGTGCCATTTGGCCTCAACAGGCTTTACAAAAAATCAAGTTGAGGCGTCCACTCTATAAGTAACTAATGACCGAATTCAGAAAGGCCACTCAAATTGAGCTTTAATTAAAGTGACGTTTCAGTGACGTCTCTGTATAGGTTGACAACTAGTTGAGGGACATTTAACTATTTAATATCGAATCAAATGCTCAAGTGGCGTTTCTGAATTCGGCCATAAGACAAGATTTATTTTTTCAAAACAAGAAAAAAGAATGAATAATAACCATACAACGGTATATGAGGCCATGAGGGTCACTGCTGCATTTTCCTGCGGAACCCTAACCATCAGTCATTAGTTAAAGGAATGATCATTAACTGGTACTCAATGTCAATATAATTTATTGTTTTATTGATAACATTGTTAGGCTCGAATGTTACACCCCGCGGCGTTGCGGTATTTAACTATTACGAAAATCCTAATTATCTTAGATATCATCATAGCGTTCGTCATCGAAAAACATAAAATGAGACATTATCCCGGCGTAAAATTTTCTGGGGACGTGTTCGTGTCGCCACCTATCCACCATTTATTTATAAAAGTGACACAAACAAATACAAACAGGCTTGACTATAGATGTTAATTTTGTAATAATAAATAAATACTAGCTGACCCGTGCGAATTTTCGCTCGTTATCACACACCGGATAGTAATAATAACAATATAATTTTTTTATTTGTTTTTTTTTATTTGGTTTACCTACAATTGTTTACACTGGCATTTCATTACAATAATAAAGTAGCTCTATAGTCTTAACTAAGTGTAACAACCACTTATAGGTAAACAACGCATGCATTGAATAATAGTACACATTTATCTACATTTAAACAAGAGTTAGTTAGTGTACAACAGTACATACGTAACTTATACTAATTTGGAAAAACAATTCAGAACGATTTTGCGAAATTTATGTGCAGAGTCTGAGTATATGTCTGTCTCATGACTACAGCCATTTAGTGTCTTGCACAGTCTTGGGAGAGGCGAGTTTCGTCCCAAAACAGTGCGTCTAGGCGGAGGGCAAAGAGGCGTGATAGGGTAACGAGGTATTCGGGAAGGAGCACGAAAGGACAGCAGTTTCAACATCTGTGGACAATCAATTTTACATCTAACCACTTTATATACAAACATTGCATCTAAGATATTTCTACGTAGCTCTAAGGAGTCCATGTGGAAATGCCGTAATCGCCTCTTATAAGAACCTGTTTCTTTGGTTATCCCGCAAGAAAAAGATAGGTGTCGTAGAAAACGTTTCTGTATACGCTCTAGCCGTAGTGAATGAGATGCATAGTGTGGCCGCCACACCACGCTACAATATTCCAAGATACTCCGCACAAGGCAATTGTACAGTATTATTTTTGTTTTAACCTGAGATAAATAAACTGAGAATAAGTAAATACAAGTATTATTAGTAAAAGATATTTTATTTTTGAGACATAATTGTACTAAGACATTGCCTATTTATACAATAGTACCTGGATGACCGAGCCTTGCACGGCTTTTTTTTTTTGGTATAACGTGTTTTTTTTGGAAAAAAATTATGCGTGGATAAAGATAGTTTTTCTCACAAAAGAAAAAACTTGAAAAAAAGGAAAAATATAATCCACCACCACCACCTGGACTCGAACCGGGGTCTTCTGGCTTCGGAACCGGTCGACTTCGCAACCGAGCTATTACAACTTTGTGAATAGTGATGAAATTAACCTTCGTATTCAAATGATATTGTAGCAGTTTTTCATTACCGGAAAACATGGATAAAACAACGTTTTCTTAAAATGAAACCTAGCTACATCGATTTATCGCCCCCAAAACCCCTTGCTTACAAAATTTTATGAAAATCGTTGGAGCCGTTTCCGTGATTCAGATTATATATATATTAATAAGAATTGCTCGTTGAAAGGTATATGATATGCATGGCAGATTCAAAAAGTAGTGTAAATTAGAAAATTAAAAAAAAAAAGGTTTTGCACACTATATTGTGTGCCGTCAAAAAAAATATTTTATTTATTATCCAATCACATCACAAAAAAAGGGCTCCTCATGAGAATCTTAATTTTTTTTTTTAATTTTACATTAAATGGTTTGGAAGTTATTAAGGAAAATAAGCGAAAATTGACCAATTTAAAAAATACAGAAAATAGTTATTTACCTATAGATTACAGGAAAACCTATATATAATAAGTCTATGGTATTTAAAGTAACATAGGAAATTTCAGGTAATCATGTAAGGAAACGAAACCCTCTGCACGCGAGTTTTACAAGCACCCGTCCGGATTTTTAGAGTGCTGTGATTGGTGAGTTCAATGTTTCAAGTTTATGCAGTTATGTGCGCCTATAGCAATGCCGCTTTCGTAAACCGCTAGTTAGATGCAATTCAAAAGTTCTAATTATTATGCGCAATCCATTCAAATATCTATGACACATAAAGGTGGCAAGTTAAACTAGTATTTAGAACTCGTTTCGAACAGTTACAGCAAACAATTAACTTTTAGCTGGGCATTGTTGCTTAACTGACCGGTTAGTGTACACTGCATACAACAGTTAAGTCAGGGGTAACTTTGCCTTGTGGTAAGTTTACCAATTTACATTAAATTGTAGCCCAAATAACGCTAAAAAATATTATTGAAAAAAAAATTGTTATGTTTTGTACATACATACATACATATAATCACGCCTGTTTCCCGTAGGGGTAGGCAGAGACCACTTCTTTCCACTTGCTACGATCCTTACATACTTGTTTCGCTTCGTCCACTTTCATTATTCCCTTCATACATGCTCTTCGGTTTAGGGTACTCTTGACCTGGCCTTTTTTCAAGACGTCCCCGATTTGGTCTCGAAACGTCCGCCTAGGTCTACCCCTTCCAACCCTTTCATTCACACTCGCCTTATACACTTTTTTCGTCAATCGTTCTTCATTCATTCTCTCGACATGGCCAAACCATCTCAGCATACCTTTCTCAATTTTTGTCACTACATCTTCTTTCAGACCACAACGTTTCCTTATCTCACTATTTCTTATCCTGTCACTCAGTTTAACTCCTATCATACTTCTTAACGCTCTCATCTCAACTGCATTTATTCTGCTTTCATGTTTCTTCTGCCATACCCAACTTTCACTTCCGTACATGAGTGTCGGAACCAACACCCCCTCATGCACAGCCAAACGAGCCTTGTTAGACACCTTTCGACTGTTCATAAAGGAGTGCAAAGCTCCGTTCACCATGTTTCCTGCATTCACTCTTCTTTCAATATCACTCTCACACTTTCCATCTCTTGTAAACTTTGAACCCAGATACACAAACTCATTCACCTGTCCAATTTGTTCATCTCCAATCACGATATTGCAGCCTGTCACTGCCTCATCTCTTTCAAACACCATCACTTTCGTCTTCTTTACATTCATCTTCATTCCCTTTCTAACAAAATCTCCACTCATAGCAGTTACCATCTCCTGCAACTCCTCGGCCGAAGACGCAAGTAATACTTGGTCATCAGCATAGAGAAAACATTTGACGAGTAACTCATTCATTCTCAACCCACTTTCATTCTCTTTTAAATCTGTCAAGCAATTGTTCATGAACAGATTAAACAGCCACGGTGACGCTACACATCCCTGTCTAACACCTTTTTCGATATTAAACCATTCAGTGTATGCCCCGTTTATCCTTACACAAGCACTAGAATCCCTATAAAGAGATTGCAATGCTCGTATGAGGATACTGCTCACACCGTTCACGGACAATGCTGACCACAATTCATTCCTCACCCCTCTATCATAGGCCTTTTCTAGATCCACGAACGCGCAATAGACCTTCTTGTTTTTAGCCAAACACTTTTCGGCTATGCACCGCAAGGAAAAGACCTGATCCGTACATCCCATTCCCTTTCTAAATCCCGCTTGTGCATCCCATACTTTTTCGTCTGTTTCATTCACAACCCTTTCAATCAACACTTTCGCATACAATTTACCGACGACGCTGAGAAGGCTTATACCGCGGTAATTTATGCAGTCCTGCCGTGACCCTTTTCCTTTATACAATGGCACGATTACGGCTTTGCACCAGTCTCCCGGTACTTGCCCATTTCGCCAGCACAAATTGAAAAGGCGGTACAGCTGGCTAGCCACTATGCCCTGTCCAGCCCTCAGCATCTCGACGGTAATCCTGTCATACCCTGCAGCCTTACCTAATCTCATACTCTTCAACGCTTTCACTATTTCATCCATGCTTATAACACTTTCATCAACATTTATATTACTTTCCATGGAAGGTGCCGGATGTTGTACCTGCACTTCCTCTCTTTCAAACAAACTTTCAAAATACTCTTTCCATCTCTTTAATACACATTCTTCTCCTTTTATAATGCTCCCATCTTGACTCCTGATTGTACTCAGCTCCGAGGTAGAAGTTTTTCCTCTGGCTGTTTTGATGGATTTCCAGAAAAACTTGATGTTTGTCTGGAAATCTTCAGTAAGCCTCCTATCAAAATCATCCTTTCGTTCTTCTTTCTTTCTAGACACAGCTTCTTTCGCTGCTGATTTTAATCTTTTATACTTCGTTCTTGCTTCCTTTATCTCTATTTGCTTTCTTTTTTTTTTTTGTAGTACAGATTATTTTAGTGATATTCGTGACTCGTGAGAAAAACTGATAAACATACCATGGGAAGGTTACGGAGTCTAGAACCCGTCTGTCCTAACGGCCATCAGCTACACGACAGATAATAATATGAACAACCCACTGCCATATCAGCTTGCTAATTCGCTGAGCTCGCTGGGTATATAGCTCAGCTCAGCGAGGTTGTAGAGTGGAGACTACGAATCGGCAAAATTACAGAGAACCAAAGTCAGGTACCGTTACTTTGGTTTTCTGAAAGAAAGAAGAAGAAGAAATAAAAGACATTTATTCACCACACAAGACACACAATAATAAAAAAACAAACAACAAAACAATACAGGAAAATGAGGAATGTGTGTCACTGCGGCAGTGAATAGCGGCATAATGCTGCTGCGCTGATGTTCAGCCAGCGCCGTCTGCAGCAATCGGAGCTCTATACAAACACACTAAACACTAATAACTACAAAAAACTACTTTGATAAATAAGTGGTTTGCTTAATTACTTCATTCCCGATACGATCCCCGTATATAGGTAAGGTTGCTTATTCCATAGGCTAATTTCCTGAAAAATTCTAATTAGTCCATTATTTACATTATAAAAAAATATTGAACCCTTATTTTTTCTTTTGTCAATTAATGACGAACATAAAATAAAAATAAAAAATAATAAAACAAAAAATGACGAAGATATACCGCGTTGAAGTTCCGCGTGACGTCACCACTTTGTACACTTTTTACCATTCAGTGACGTCCTTAGCCACTCACGAACTTTGATGCGCGTTATCTTTGTCAATTTCGATTGATTTGATATACCAAAAAATACGTGTTTAATACTTTTTGATAATCTAACTGACGGACTAATTAGAATTACAATTTTTTTACCCAGAAAACATCCTGAGCGTAGATATTACGTTGTATAATAAGCTAAATAAACCTTTTGACCGCCACAGTCGGCTGCAGCCGTCAGCGGATACATGGTAAAAAAGCCCTTCGTTACCTTGACTTAAAGTTGAAATTCGTGTTACTTCTCAGACATGCTTGGCGGTCAAAATCTTCTGCGGCCCTAACATGACTGACACAAAGATAAATTAAACCCGTTTATCTCTATGACTATCTCTTTCGTCGGCACTAGTGTGAGAGAGACGCACTTAGAGATGAGACGGGCTATCTTATCTTTGTGTCATTCATGTTAGGGCCGCTGGTGAGCAGTGTGCACCGTCCTCGCAAATCTATAGCTTACGTTGCAAAACCATTGCCCCATTGTTTTATTTTTAATTGCGCATTAGCTAAACTGTACTAAACGATTTTTTGACGCTCACGTAACTGGCTGGTTGTGACGAAGAGTAAGCGTAAGATCGACGAATGTTATTTTTTTTTAGTTATATCGTAGTCTACTTTTTACGTAAGTTCGGGTTTTAAACTACATATGCGTGGTGTCTTTATAAATATATACTTGAGTTTAAGAGGAGTGTGAACCTACGGCTTTTCATACAAAAGGCGTTAACGATTTCCACCCCTTAAATGTTAACCGATGTCCACCAATTTTTAATAGGTTGTCAACGTAATACGTAACGTAAACAATGCTGCAGTGGCGCAGCCTGCCTACAAGCCGATTCCTGACGTCTTTACCAAGCGAGAATGCTACGGCTAGCTGTCAGTGAAGTCCATGTTACTATAACTAAATGTCAAACTTGCATGCACGGGTCTAATTCTTCCGGCTTCCCTTAGGAAATATTTGACGCTTCGCCACTGCAATGCTGTTAAGTTACTAATTGAATGCTATGAAACTAACGATAAACAAACGGTTTTTGTCATACAACCAAACTTCTTCAATTCCCGTCAGTTATAATAGTTCTGTCATAAATAACTTAACTCATTTTGGCTACTAGTAGCACTCAGTTTGGCGGTCCCCCGATTTATGTACTATGAGCTAAAATTTCGGTTACTGCTAACATAACTTTTTTCAGGGTTGTTTACCTTCATATTACTATATAACACCTCATAAAAAAACAAAAAGAATTGTTAGAAAAAATATATTCGTCTGTCTATCTATTTATCTATCCGGACAAAACGATTGAATCCATAGAAATTGTAGAGCCTTAAGACTAAACTATACCTAGTCCTTACCCACCAAACCCTTTGTTGTACTTAAAATAAAAACGAGCAAAATCAAAATCAAAATACCACGTACTCATGATTAACAAATCTAAAGCGAATTCATCCTTACTTGTCTTTTTTGGTAAACAAATTTCTAACCTCAAATGTACCTTTTATGGCTAAAACAGCTATTTCTTCGTAAATAAAGCAACCGGAGATAATATTTTAGATATAACTTTGCCAATTTTACACCTAGGATTGCTTTACTTAGGATAAAATGTCTGTATCACCCAAAAAAGGTACATTTTGAGGTTATAAACTTGTTTACCCAATAAGTAAGGACAAATTCAGTTTACCACCAGTTTGGAGAGACCCCTGAGAACAGCCGATCAGAAATTCGGTGAGGAGTTTATCAAAATATATACATTAAATGCATTTTGTATCCAAAATGTGCGCATATATTAATGAAGTGTAAAAAGGTGAAATTACACCTTGAAGCGATCTCACCTTTGACAAAACTACTACGTATCAGACATGTTCATTTCATTATCCCAGTTTAGAAGCCGTATTACAAGGCCTGTATTATAAGATTTATAAGGCATTGTGTAATGTCAAATAGACCCAGTATCTATACTCCAAGAAACTAAATTGAAACTTTATCTATTGCTATCCCTTTTACTCTCGAAGCCTCACACATTCGCGAGAAAAATACACAACGTTTGAATTCTTTGCTTCAGAGTGAGGTCTACGATGTGATATATCATCCATATACAGCCAAAGAACTATAGCAAAACCACAATAATAACGTACAATTGTCAAAGCTCTTATGCTTTTGACATAAAGACTATTCTTACTTGAATAATGTTACGTATTAAAGTGGTGTTATTGTCACTCACATTCAATTTTGCGAAGGTCACTATCAGTCACAAAGTTCCAGATAGAATGAGACGTAATGCCGAGTGGTGCATGATACGGTTGTAAAGCAATTTTCTCTAACAGCTTGGCAAGTTAGTTCTGCGCGGGATTTGGAGAGCTCTGTAGAATACTTTTCGCACCTTTCGGAAAGAAACTCATTTCTGCTCTCTGCTGTTTTAATAAAATTACGGTTTACCATACGTTTAGGTTATTAATGAGAATTTTATTGAGTCACGTTGCAGTTCTATAATAAATATTTTTTATGCTGGATAACGTGTTTTATTTTTTCATAAACGATATCCGTCGTTTGCGGTCAACTTACGGAGCGGATATCCGTCATTGGCGCTCAAAAGGTTAAAAAATATTACGTCTGACTGAGCGGTGAGGTCATAAAGTGTAAACCAAACAGTTATTTATTCGTAAATATATTTACATAGCATTACAGTTATGAAACTAATACACTGGGGCCAATTCGCAAGTCCTTTCGCTAATGTAAAAGTCACTAAACTTAAAATAAGAAACGTCAACCCTGATTTTGACAGCTTTGTGCTATAAAAAAATTGAGATTGACATCTCTTATTTTAAGTTTAGGAAATTATAAATTAAGAAGACGACGTTTCGAATTGGACTCACTGTGTAACTAGCTATATTAATTAAACTAAGGTACAGCAGGAACTAAGGGTAACTAGTACATTATGATAGAGTACTCGACTGCCTGCCATCCATCATGAAGCATTCCGAGCACACAGCCGACCATCACCAGCAGGTTCACTCCAGTGCTGGTACCAGGAACGCATTTAGCAGCCCCAGAGCATGAGGCAGCGGCGAGTTTTTGTGCGACACAGCGCGCGCTGCTGGTAAGCCCAGTAAGAGCGTACGCGGTTTCAGAGTTATCCTGGGTACCACAGCGGCCCTAACATGCATGACACAAAGATAAGATAGACCGTCTTATCTCTAAGTGCGTCTCTCTCACATTAGTGCCGACGAAAGAGATAGATGGCATGTTAGGCCCGCAGGGATGGACAGTCTCGCCAGTTGTTCCACCAGTTCCGGAGTTTCGTCCTTACCTCGGAAGACATGACACGCGGTAACAAGCAAGCTGTAGTTGCGTCTTTAAAATTTTTAGTCTTTAACGTTTTGAACGCTAAACGGCGAAGAAAAACGCTATCTACACCACAACAATAAAACAAAAAGAACTCTTTAAACATAGTGACCTCAGAAAGAGATATCGATGTTATTGAATTGACTCCACCTATCAGTGTATAATAAATATATTCGCAAAACTACTACAAATATTTTAAGTCGGCTATAGGGTAGGTAAAGTTTTTTGAAGAGAGGCATTTTTTATTGTCGACGTCTCGGAGACCAAGAATCTAAAGGTGATTTGTTTTTATTTTATATCGTTACTTCAGGAGTTTTTTTTAAATGACTGCGATGACCTTTCAGCTGTTTGCTCGGCTGTTTGATTATTTCTATGCCTTAAGCTAACAAAACAAAAAGAAAGTGACAGTTCCTATATTATGTATTCTGTGGTTATATATTTGACACTCGTTCGACAAAAAGAGCTGTCAGTGTCCACTGTCACTTTATTCTTTTAGCTTAAGGCAAAGAAATTATCAAACAGCCGAGCAAACGGCTGAAATGTCATCGCAGTCATTTAACTCTTGAAGAAACGATATAAAATTAAAATAAATTACCTTTAAATTCTTGGGCCTTGAGACGTCCACTATCAAAAAATATATAATATGCCCTCTTCAAAAAAGGTTACCTACCCAATTACCGACGTTGCATTCGTCTTCCCGACTCTGGTGTTCGAAAGGTTAAACCTAGAGGTAAGGAAAATCTAGGATTATTTTCTATTTAGTACAAAAAGACTCCTCTCAGTACTCCTCTGCTGCACTGGGAGTGAAGAAATAGCATAGAATGCGTGCAGATGCTTATCATCCTGGAATGTCATAAAAGTCGACTAAGGGACGGGTCCTCTCCAACATGGTGGACTATCTTTATGGGCGATGGGCTGATCACCTGTCACCATACGGTTCATCATACCATCTTAGGACTAATTAATCGAACGTGGCGACAAGTAGTCTTGTGGCCTGCTATGTATGTGTATGTAATGTATGTAGTAAGTACAAAAAGTGGCCTTGAAAATTCCACTAAAGGATTCCAAAGTCTTAAGAATTTCGATATATACGTAGGATTGGGAAGTTTGTCACACGGGACCCTGAAACGAATTTGTCTGCAGATGGGGTCCTCAGATGTCGGAGTGAATAAGTGTAAGAACGAATTTACATACCTAAGGTTTCGTGGTTACTATTTATTGTACAGATACCAATGAATTTACATCAACACGAAAAAGGATAAAAATAAATTGAAAGTATTTCTTCTGCAATCTATTTTGCATTTTTATTTTGCTTTACGTATTCATTTGTTAACTCAATCAGTAACAAACATATTTTCACCCGACTGCGAAGGAAAAAGGTGGATAACGTATTTCGCAAGTATATTTTATGTATGTATGTACGTAATCACCTCCATTAGTTACCAATTAGATTCATCATTGATTTCAGTTTTCTGTCTGTCCATACAACGATATAACATAACTTATACTAAAAAGAAGTAAATACAGTTATTAATTATAAAAAAACAATAAACCCTCCAGCATAACCTTAAAAAGAAAGAAATAGCCGGTCATTCAAATAGCTATTATAGGATTTCATAGAGTCACCGACTGCTATTTCCATATTGACACCACAAGCAGGGCAGAATCGATACCTTGATTCTTTATTTTTGAGGTTATGCAGTCGGTTGTTATCGACCTAGGTCTGTCCATTGTCATAACTAATAACAAATTACGTTCAATTCGCACCAAGTACTGTCCGCGCGCGAGTTGAGTGCCGTCGGGGCCTGAAGTAAAAGGCGGGTGCACCGCCCCCCGCCAGCAGCAGCCCATGGCAGCTAGTTGACTGGTGGCAGCGTTTTAAGTCACTGTTATTTGAATTTTAATATTAAGAATTAACGTAGCCAGGCTTATAAGCCTGCTGTAGGTGCGGTCTGTTCCCACTAGTACCATTCTGAGTTACATAGACAGAGCTAAATGGACTGTATTTATATAACGAAAAGAATTCACGATAGAACTAGTGGAAAGCAGGCGCTGGTTAGCACAGATGGAATACGGGGATCTTATGACTGTTTCTGCCTCTTGTAGGCTAAAAGATAAGACTTAATGTTCGTTATCTCTTTCACCTTTTGAATGCCACAGGTGGGCTACACAGCAGATTTCCGTGCCCCTGACGCCACGGCATGCCGTTTCCCATACATTTTGTTGGCTACAGTCGTCACTCGGCGTCCAGGGCACGCTAACAGCCGTGGCAAATGTACAAGTATTGTTGGTTTCACTGCCCAAATTAAACTAGGTCATATTTTGGCGCACTGCTGGCTATGTTAACCTTTTGAACGCCATAGTCGACTATGGCCGACAGCAGAATTCCGTGCCCCTGACGCCACGGCATGCCGTTTCCCGTACATTTTGTCGGCTACAGCCATCATTTGTCGTCCGGCGCTTTCTGGCATTCAGCCCTGGCGTTCAAAAGGTTAATATTTAAATTTAAATAATTAACCTTTCGAACGCCACGGCTAACGGCGAATAAGCGTGCCACGAGCGCTCGACGATGGCTGTAGCCGACGCAAATGCATGGAAAACGGCATATTGTGGCGTAAGGGGCACGGAAATCTGCTGTCGGCCACAGCCGACTGGGCGTTCAAAAGGTTAAAAGTAAATATGACATACAAAACTCTGCCAGCAGTCAACCAACTAACAAGGTACAAAATGATCGCACGTTTAAAAATGAAAGGGAACAAGTCCAAATGAAATTCACTTTTGTTTTAAAGTTTACTCAACCGCGTTAACCTTTTGGCCGCCGTCGTAGACTATGCGTGACAGGCTACACAGTAGAAGCGAAGCGTGAGGGTAAGCCGGTGCATAATTTCTTAACTCAAACATTATTATTATTATTAACATAAAAACTATCTTCTTGTATTAACATAAAAATTACATATTACATATTTTTTTAAGTAAATAGATATTTTAATGAGTAATAATATACTGTTTAGAACGAGAAATGATACACCGGCTTACCCTCACGCTTCGCCACTGCTACACAGGGTAAAAAAGACCTTCACCGCCTTGACTTAAAGTTGAAATTCGTGTTCCGCTCAGACATGCTTGGCGGCCAAAAGGTTAAAATTGAATTTGGAATGGATTTGTATTTCACGTTATTTCTTATTAATTTTAAACAAGCGTGATGTTCAAACAAACTTTTTGTACCACACTACTGGCCGAATTCAGCAACGCCGCTTAAGCATTTGACTAGATATTAACTAGTTAAATGTCCCTCAACTAGTTGTCAACCCATACAGAAACGTCACTGAAACGTCACTTTAATTAAAGCTTCATTTGAGTGGCCTTTCTGAATTCGGCCATACATCTCTTAATCTCATCAAATACATGCACTTTATATAATCAGAAACTCATCAAACAGATACAGATCTGAACCAACAGATGCTTTTGAACATTATGCAACAAACTTCGTTGTTCGTCTGTGATGACCCTTGTGTTATTGAGTATCCGTACATAACTATAGTTAGTCAATAAGTTTTTGTATACTTAATATGATATTAACTCGGTTTAGTGCAAGTTTCGGTTCTATTATTTTCAATAATGATTTGTGGGCAAAGATTTCAAAACAGGTTGAACTTACGGACGTATTTTTAAACATATGGCATTGTTCTTTTGAATTGTAAATTGATTAGATTATGATTGTGAAATGTATGTTTTTTTTAACAAGCTGACTCGACAAACGTCCTGTCCAAATTTAAATTATTTTTCGTCACTATGTAAACGACATAATTTGACAATCAGCCTGTGATACGACATTTGCGCACGTAATAGCAGAAATCATGCAAAAATCCCATAGGGAGCGTTGAAGTATTACGCAACGCAATTTTTGGAGATTTTTGACCCCCCATGTAACGCACCGTAACGTTTTTCTTTACCCCCTCTCCCCCATAGTAAAACGTTACGTAACCAACAAGTGACCATTTTTACCCAAAAAAAATTTTTCAAGCGGTCATTCCACTTGAAATTTTGAGCAAAAAAGCGTTTTAAAAAATGCGTGAGAGAATCTCTCTACGCGACTGTTCAGCTCGTCTAGCACGACCTACCCGCGAGTCATTTGTCGCTCAGTGCATCCCTTACATATTTTACCGTTTGACAGAGACGGACTGAGTGCCAAACGACTCGCGGGCATGCCGTGCTAGCCCCCCTGAAGAGTTATAAAATTGTTACGTAACGCGTAGTTCAAACCCCCCCTCCCGCGCCTGTAACGCATCGTAACGTTTTACAAGACCCCCCTCCCCCCAAATTCGTTACGTAATACTTGAACGCTCCCATAGAAAGAAAAACACTTTTAGGTTTACCCGAATTTTCCAATTGACTATTAATACGACCATTTAAAAAAATTGCCTCGTCAGGCCAGCCGCCGTTCTCAAGTGATGCGCTTACCAACAAACAGCATTGAAATTTTTTATTTATATATACGTATATATGTGAGTTCTGTATGTAACGGATCTTTGTTATTTGGCCAATAAAGGTTATCCACTGACCATATTTTATATCCAAGACACTGCTTAGCCTAACTTTTACTAGCAAATAAAGCTGCCGAACTGGCGAGGCGAGCTGAGTGGGAATACACCTACACACACACAAACTTTCGCATTTATAATATAAGCAGGATAGTAGGATAGGAGTAGTGATCCCGCCGCAGTTCGCCAGAGGCATTTCCCATACAAACTTTGAACCCCCATATTTCACCTCAGGGTTTAAATTTTGACAGCCGCAGCACCTTTTCGTTCCTTAACCTTTTGAACGCCACGGCTGACGGCGAAAACGGCATATCGTGGCGTCAGGGGCACGGAAATCTGCTGACCGCTACAGCCGACTGGGACGTTCAAAAGGTTAATTGAAATAGTATTTATTTCTGTGCACTGTTGCTGATCAATTGTGCAAATTTGTATTGCATTGTTCTCTGGGTAGAGTGTACAATAAAATCACAAAAATAGTTCTCTCCAACATTTATTGGTCGAAAAATAAATTAAAAACTTTGGATTTCAACAAAGGCCCGAAATCGTACAAATAAATACTACAGGGTCTACCTTAGTTTAACAACATATTTACATCATCTTACGATACTTAGTAGGTACAGTTATTTTTTACCGCCCCCCCGCTCAATCTATTTTACAATTTTTTAATCTTAACCAATTTTTAAGTAACAATATCTCGATTGCTCCTCACACTCGAAGACAGAGACATTTAAAAACACAATTTAATGTATTTTTGACTAATCAGTCCTTTACGTCTTCAAACAACTACAAGCATTAAATTCTTTTTCACAAAGACACCACCATATTATAATATAAATTGTATTGTTAATAATAATAAAAAATGTTTGTTTATTTACCTTCGCACTTGAAACCGTAGTAAGAGACTACTAAATATACATTTCCAATGAAAAGATACTTTACAGCGGTTGGTGGTTATAGCTTCTTTACAAATCATTAGTCAAATAATATCTATGCACCAAATACCGTAAGGTGAGGTACCTACAGTGGATTCATTCATACTTGTCTTATTTGGTAAACAAGTTTCTAACCTCAAAATGTGTTTTTGGGGAGAAGCAGCTATTTTATTTTAAATAAAGCGAACCTAGGCTAAAAATTGGCAGTGACGTCTAAAATATTGTCTTCGGTTCCTTTATTTGCAAGGAAACCGCTGTTTTAGCCAATAAAGGTGCATTTTGAGGTTAGAAACTTGTTTACCAAATAAGACAAGTATGGATGAATTCACTGTAAACATTTTGACAAGCATCAAACTGATTATAAAACAAATGAGACTGTAAACGACAGCTTACGTTACTAATATTTCAGTTTTGGATTTACACATAAAACACTGCATGGGATAATTTACAAAATAAGTCAGATATGCAAGAAAGTAATGTCGTGTCGGACTTTAATGTCATCAGTTTTAATAAAATATTAAATTGCACATAATTATTGCAAAATGAATGACTATATAACACAAATTATTTTATTTCGATCGTACACAATGTACCTTACGGCGGTTGGCATTTACATCTTTTTCATATATATTTTTTATAATCCTTTTCATAACATCATTTCCGATTTTGACAATTTCATGATAAATGTGTATATACTTCGTAATAAATGTCTCTGTCTTCAGCATTATCAAATAATATCAGAAATTATGGCCGCGTTTTAGTTTAGCAATACATAATACAGCTGCAAAAAATATATATAGTACTATACTGCCGCCTAACTAAGTACGTTTACGTTAGAATACCGTTGTCAATTTTATGTTCTAATTATATATGTCTTCAAAAAATAAGATATGTATAAAAAAAAAACATTGATTCCTGAGTAATTTCAATAAATAATTGTTTTTTTTTTCTTATGACCGTTCACATATTAATGAACATACATTACACAAACATATATACAGTTGTGTCTTGGTAGCTTCAATGGGATTTTGTGACATTTTACAATTATTTTTTCTATGCATACTTTATATTTTTAAGACATTTATTGACAACGGCATAACCAACGTAACATCATTTTTAAATATCCAACATTTTTTATTAGGAAAATGTGAAAAAATCTTTTTTTTTCGTTTTAGGATAGTTTCAACCGTTTCTAGTAATCTAAGATAGTTATGAGATTCATTAATATTAAGATTACTTATATATACAAAAATACTTTTAGAACATTTGAAAGAGGTAGCTCAAGCTATTTTAAACACTAATTTTGCACTAATTCATAAACTTAAGTACTTGATGATATTAAAGCAGAATTAAGTAAGAAGGTAAAAAAAATTAACGTTGATAACTTCAACAAATGTCGATTCATGTTGTCAATTTTCTTAAATAATAATGATTGCTTTATTGTTTTAAGATTCCAAGGTTCTATATATTTAGGCAGATTCTAAACGCATTCAACGATTCAAATAAATTTAAGATTTTGTTCTTATTCAATGTTATTAAAGTGTATTTTTCCCTTTTAATATCACTTTATATATCTGAATCTGGCGTGTGACTAACTACTTCTAGAGTGATTTTAAACAGCTCAAAAATAAAAAGAGTTTTCATAAAAATATTTTTAATAGGTACTTATGATCTGCAATTCGTATTTGGCTTAAGCTGTTTATCACGACCATAATTCTAGAGCATGTTGTTTACATGATGATATTTAAAACTTTAATTTCAGTACACACGTCAATGTCACATGTGAAAAATATTATGAATATAGCTGGTGAGGTTATCATGAAGCGACATATCAAGGTTATCAACGTATCTGAATAAAAACATAATAACAAAATGATGAAATTGTTATAAAAAAAAAACAACGAAGTAATTGTACTATTTTAGCGTTTGCTATTAGCACCAATATGAATATTTAAATGATTGCAACGTCAAATAAATATACAAGACATGAGATAAAATATCAAAATTTCATTTAAACACATATATGGCAATACTTCTTACTTCTGACTCTTAAGTTTTAAGTAGTAAATAAAAGAGTCTAATATAATTTAATAAAAAATGTACACGGTTTTATTAAGTCATTTTTCATGATTCTCTTCTTCTCATTTTTGATGTTTCTTAAATTAAAGAGTCAGTACTAAGCAGTATCGAAAATCAAAAACAAGAGTAAAAAGAACCTGAATGCACTTTTAGTAAGACTTTACTCAGCAGATAATACACAAAATGGAATGGGATCATATAAATATTAGTTACAACCACCACTGAGCAAATAAACCATTTTATCGGATTACTTTGATGGAGCTTTATCTTTTAATAATTTTTTAAACACAAAATAATGTTTGTCGGTATTGCGAATTGCTAGCAAAAGAAACTGATTAGCTAGCATCAAAGCGACTTTTAAGTGAGTTTTCATTATTCACAATTATCCCCTCAATGATGTAGATGGAAAATAGAAAATTTAGCCTTAATGGCGATGGTACATACTGTGCTGAATTTGATATCTGTCATGAATCTAATATGTAAGATATGCCAAACTTGTAGTACAGCTTAAATATAGTAGCTACTACATAGGCAATATGTACGGCTTAAATAATTTGCAGAGCATTTTTAGGTCGTGCAAAAGTTTTGGGCACCTGTATGCACCAGATCTGGCAATTTGATGATCACATTGATACAAGCGTTAACTATCGCTGGTTTGATATTAATTTATCTTTTATAAATGCAGTAACTTTTCTGATATCTGACCTTGGATCGAGGTCATAACTTTGTAATTGTGGATAAGTGAAATGTGGTGCTCCCACTGTCTAAATTATTCGGTCGTTGCTCATTACAAAAGCACATCGTCCACCGATTTTCATCTTTGTCATGATGGTCAAGAGGTGTCGTTGTCATTTCAGGAGTGTTTGTTCAATAGGACCTTTCACAATATCGATAACATCTTAAATTTCAACTCTAGATTGAATGTGGAGTCATAATGGGTCACATACAACCTTTTGAACGCTACGGCTGAATGCGAGAAAACGTGCGCCGGACACTGAGTGCCGGCTGTAGCCGACAGAATGTATGAAAAAACGGCATGCAGTGGCGTCAGGGGCACGGAAATCTGCTGTCGGCTACAACCGACTATAGCGTTCAAAACGTTAAAAGTGTTCCTCGAAAGTATATAAGCTCTTTGAACAGACTCTCCTCTTTTAGAAACTATATTGCCACTGCCAGTTGTTTTCAAGGTGACGGTAAAGAGGTAAACCTAATTGAAAAACAAAGTATCTTTTCTAGCGTCACAATACTTCCCAATACAACGAATCTAGTAAGTGTTATTGCGTTGAATATAACCAATATTATGAGTAAAGCTCTTACAAGAATACCAATAAAATCAGGCACGTATATAGGAGTAACTCTTCCATCTTAAATTACTAAAACGGTCTTCATCAATTCATTATAAATATTCATGTCAAATTAAATGACGAACTATTTTAGGTTATCGTTAGGTCGTTTCCAATCGGAACAGGAATTATTCAATAGTTGATGTAGTTTGATAATTTTAAAATGCAGTTCATCAATTTATTAAAGACAATTGATTCTTACGATAGTCTTAAGCAATATTAGTTATTATTTTGTCCGCCATAAGGTTAAGTTTGTGGAAATGTGTGATGATATAAAGTAGCTATTGAGTCATTCTTGACAATTATTTTAAATTAATTGCTCCATTAAGCGACTTCATTAAAGTGGTCACTTGATTGTAGCGCTTCTGCAAAACGATTTCGATCATTAACATTCTTTTTTAACGATTATGATCATTAAAATGGTAATTCTTTAATAAATTAACACCGTTGTAAAAAATCTTTTGTCTTCTTGAATTTATTTTCGTTATAATCTTTATCATATTAAATAGTTTTCAAAACAGAACTGCATTTTGTCCAAAACCTGTAAAAAACATTTATTTTGTTTTTGCGTTGTTCTGATTAGAAACCACATAAGCATTTAATTATTTTATTATTATGCCTTTTTTCATTATTAAAACTAGCGGACTGTTTTCATTAGAGATTCAAAATGAGGTCTTTTAATTAGGCAAATATTTTATTCTAAATACACAGCACAACTAATCGAAAACTAAGATGAGAGAGAATATTATAAAAATGCATTAATGCTGTTGGATCTTAAACTATACAGAAAGTATTAAAAAATTTATTAAGACTGAAGAGGTATTTGACGTTTGAGTCAAAAATGAAAATGTCCTTTACGACATTCCATAACTTAAAATTTCGAGTGGATTTTAATCCAGTCCTTAACGTTCCTGCCTTCATATTTTATTTAAAAACAAAGCAGCATTTTTGGCAAGCATTTTTACCCTACATAATTCCATAAATAATATGTCCAATTCATTTAATAGTTACGTTTATTTCAGTAATTTTACTAAAATAAATAGTTATATTTGCCTTACGAAATCTATGAGCTATGCTGCCTGATATTAATAAATAAATTATGCTTTTATATTGTTGTTCATGAGCCCTAAGTCGTGTTATGTCAATGTATTAAATGACCATAGTCTGATCAAAACCAGCCTCCATAATATTTTGCATAAGCGTATAGCAAAGTTGAATACCTTTGGAACCTGATCTTGCTGCGACCGGTTGGCCCAGTGGTTACACAGTTACAGGTTCGATTCTCTGCTAGTGATCGTTTTTCCCTTTGTTTAGTTACAAAATCTATTCAGTGTAAATTTATAGGTAATTTCCGTTCTTTTAGTTGAAGACCAAATTTATTACTTCCAAAATGTTTTACTACGTTTTCTGTTCATTTACTAAAAGTTACGTCCTTTGCGGTTAACCACAAACTGTCAGTGTTTCGAAATATATTTGTGTAATTGAACAAACTGGGTCAGGAAAAGCATTTAGCTTATTCTTCATGTACCTATATATGTATAGAGTATATATGTTATATTAACTGTGAAAGTCTGACAGATCTCAACTTTGGATCATGATAACATTTAGAAGTGCAATTTATAAAAGGAGATTATATCATTTGACATATTGCCTCTAACGACTTTTTTAAATTGTACATATATTAAAATACCTGCTGCTGCGCTATTTCTGAATAAAATGCTCCACATCCTCAGGGAAAAATATTAAGTCATCAATAATAAATCACGGTTTAAATTCTTTGATGTCAGATTTAACTCTCTTCGCGTCATTTCTTGAGAATATGGCGCTTGATAAATAGCCTGTGCCACTAGACATTTAATAAACGCAAGCTGACATATTTAATTTTACGTGAATTATGAGCTAATTTATTTTTTGTGGTTCAAGAATGTTTGTCGTAATTTTCAAAGTATTCGAGTTTATGATCATAAATATAATTTTGTTGCAATTATTTGTGTGGGTGATATATTGAAATAAAATCATCTAGGTTATTAGTATAACTATGACAATAAATGTAACAACGTGGATAACGTTATAAAATGAGTTAAGTACTTAGTCGGAATCGAATGCAAATTTTATAGTAGTTATAGCACCCACTCAATGCATTCTTGATGTTCTCATTGTTGGAAAGCATTGCAGATTATTATAAAGAGATAATTCAAAACATGATACAACTGTTATAATATCATCAAAATAGATTATACCATTTTGACCGTAATGAATTATATGAACCTAATCCAGAGTTTAAGCTGCATTTCTCATTATCCCTTCACAAATCACAAACCTGCGCTCTGGTATAAAAATAACCATAACTCTAAACAAATGTACCCGTTTGAGACATCCAACGACTAGCATGAAATCATCTTCATTTTTACCGACTTTTAGAGGAAAATGTATACAAAAAAGGTACAAACGATCACATAAGTAGCGTTACATTTTCATAACACAAAATTGTAGAACTAGTGTTTTCAAAGTCTCCTAACCTATTTCTCATGTCGTTTTATGGGAATATCGAGTCAAAAGTTGTTATTTTTTTCTTTTTGCAAACCATTGTGTTAATGTAAGGTACTTGAATAGTGTTGCTTGAAAAGTTTTATTAGAACAATGTGTCGCTTACGCCTTCAACACGTGTCTGTTTGTGGCATCGTGCTTGGTTCTGTTTAGTTTAGAAATAAAAATAGAACCACTCTGAACAGAAGGTAAGCAAGCCAGCTTAATAGCTTCAGGCCATAAAAGAGTATTAAATCCCTGTTTAGACAACAATGCATTAGGACAATTGTCAGCTGGCATGTTTTTTCTTGTATCGTTTACAAATCTGCCGCAGTCCGGCGGAGCTCAGGAGGGATTGCTCTGTATATGGATGATGTTTTGTTTCAGATGTTTCTTTGTAGCTAACTTCTATCGCGTTGTAGTTAAATTGTTTGACCGCAACTGTTAGTTGTCAGTGAAATCATCGTAAATAAAGTTGAATCACCGGTTTTTACACTTTACTTTTGTTTAATACAGTTTCTATTACTTTTCCTACAAGCCGTGGTGTCTGATGAATACCAGTTGTAAATAAATCGTAGCGTGTTTGTCTCACATTGTCTGAAATTGTTTTCAATCGATTGTAATTTGGGTTTATTTTACTTTAAAATTAGAGCAATAAGCCAAAGCCAAACCGACAAAATGATGGGTTTCTTTAGGGATTTCTCGAAATTTTCTACCTGAGTTCATTATTTCGGCCATTTTTGCTCCCAATCTTTTGTCAATGGCTTAGAAACGGTTATGGTAGCTCGTATGTCATTCCATTATCTGCCAGTTTTGTTGTCTCATAACTGAAGGTTTGTAATAGATGTTACCAGAAAAGTTGGAGCTATAAAAATAGATGAACCTAACTGTTGAAGTTTTACAAGCTGCTGCAATTTTCATATACTTAATCAAAAGTTTCTGGTTTAGGGATTTAATTTAAGAAGACAATTTAAGCAGTGAAGCATTGCAAATACTTGTCTACTCATGTTTTGTCCGCAAAAGCAGCTTGGAAAATGGAAAATGTCGATATTTTATCTTGTGTTGTGGTATATGTTATTCTTGAGTATGTAAAAGTTGAACTTTTTTAGGCAACCTTAAAATATTATAGACCATGTTAATGTGTGTTTTATTGTTTTCAAAAACGTTAATCGAATACCCATTCTGTAATCAATGTAACCGACTTCGAAGCAATGTATTTTTGACATGATTATCAGTTTTCTGTGTAGTTTAATATCCAACAGTTCCGTTCTTAAACACTACCTAAATTATCAACTGTCTAACTGCGTATGGCTAACTGAAAACCGGACTATTTGAACTACTATTTATCTATTTGACTATTTCTCGTGTTTCTGTCACACTTAAAAATGGCACAGTGTGCTGTAAATGCTGTGTTGTTACTCATGATTTCTGTTGATATTTTCGACTTTTAGATACATTTTGACCTAAAATTATAATATGAATATAAAGAGCTTCTAAGTCACAATGTTTCGACATTGCTCATGAAATTGAATTTTAAAATTTTCATAAAAATCAAAATAAGTTAAGTTTTTTAACATTATGAGCAATTTGAGAAATGTACAACCCATAAACCTTAATATTGCTCATTAGGATAACATTAATAATGTTGATTACACTATAAGAAGGTAAAAATGCCGTATGAAAATTACAAGTTAGACTTCTTCTCACCAAGTTCTATGCTAACGTTTATAAAGTTAACAGCATTCTATCCCTCTTCTACAACTGTGGTAGGTACTTAAGGGACAAATTCCGAACGAAAGCACGGAACTTAAGACACTGCGTCAAAAATATCAACAGAATAACCATTGATTTTTATTTATATATCTACGCGTAGATTTAAAGTCTTGAAACAATGCTGTCCCTAAAATGTACATGGACACCGATTTGACGTCCACTATTCATACAAAAAATACTGTATGGCGATTGGCATTTACGACATAGGCTGTTCGTTAAAATTAAAGTCGTAAAACGCCTTTCGCTGTAAAGTATCTTTCATTGTGAATAGCTATTTTATATAAAATAAATCTGTGTTTTTAGTACATTTCGATCAAATGCATTATTCTAGTTGGCTCGTTTATAACTAATCTAGAAAAAGCTGAAATGCGAATTCAGTCATAACAAAGGAAACGTTTCGGAGGCGAAAATATGCAATTTTTTTATATATGTAGACGTATATCACATAATCAAAGCATAAAGAGTTAATTACAATCTAAATAAAACCAAAATCACAGTGTTTCTGGACAATTTCATAACTTGCCCCATATTTTTCGTATAAATAATTTCTAAGTTAGGGAAAACTGTCTTTTGAACTAAAAATAAAACTAGCTAATTTCGTTCTATTAAGATTTTCCCCTATATATACGATTCGTTCAGATCAGAACCCTAGTTTTCAATCATCCTTCATTGCATTAATGAAAATATAAAAAAATGGTACACCTAATGGTTTAAGAAACCTATTTTACCATACACGTTAACATTTTATATATATATAACTGAGTTCGTAACTATGTTTGCAGAACCTCCGCTATGAAAAAATGAATTTCACTGTATATTATAAGTTATTTCGATAATAGTAGGCCCGATATACTTAAATGTTACATAGTAAAAATTAGGCTTCATGTCCTTAGATTCTAATACGTGGAACTTCACTCGGAACGTCACTTCGTACTTACTTTACACAATCCATGGGTAAGTCACTGCACTGTCACCTCACGAGAAGACTAGAGAGTCCGGGCGGAGGTGGAGAGTGTGGAGCTGAGTGGTGTGAGCCGGGCACGGCTTCGCTAGTAGGTCTGGGCGCGGGGCTCGCGTCCGGGCGCACATTCACCGAGCCAGCGGCGCTAGCACCGCACTAGCGGCCAGCGCTAGTGCTAGCGACGATGCCAGCGCCGCCCCGCGCGAATACGACAGCTCCTCGCTCTTCACCACCTCATTCGGGGTCTTATCATACTTGTGCGTCTTTTTCGTGACCGGTTTCACCGTTGTTGTGGTTGTTGTTGTCGTAGTGGTAGTCGGGGGCGGGGGCGGCGGCGGGGGGGTGGGCTGCGGCGGCGGCGCTGGCGACTGCTCCTCAGGCTTGCAGCACACCCGGAACACCAGCTTCATGTTATGGCTTAAGCAACGCCCCCCGATCCGTCTGTGCAAGTCGTCTTTGCTTGATGTTGATATAAAGTAATAGTCTTTGCCGGGCAGAAACTCTAGCCCGCCCGGCTGAGGCGTAAACGGTCGGAAAGTAATCGTGAAAAACATCAATTTGTGCGGCTTGTCGCATATAGCTATGATGCGCGGATTCGGATTAGTTATTCTACATGTATCATATTCTTCTTTACTCACATTATATATTATATACTTCTCCGTGTCCTCGTCAAACGTCCCCGGAGTATACACAGGGCATATTATGTTCACTTGATCGTATTCGAACTGCGCGTTACCTTTATTCAAGTCGAATACGTGATCCGTGTTGTCTATTCTAAATATGCTGTTGGTTGTATTCCAATGTATGTAGAAGGACTTCGCGTAGTTCCCCATCACGCTTTCGATAAAGAATATCAGTACTAGGACGGTCCACGGCGTCTGTCGCAAACCCAAGTAGGCGAGGGACACCATTCTGCTGCCTTAATAGCTCACCAAAGCATCACCCGATCGAAGACGCGAGGCGATCTAGCTCGTATTGCCAGAGTCGCTACCGAACCAATCCATATTTCGACCACACCAACATTATCTTGCTTCCACCATGTTAAAAACACAACACTTTACACATAAAACACAATCAAATCCGTTTTCAACGCATCGAGTCCACCATATTTTCTTGTCCGCAGGCGAGATTCTATTCATCGATAAAGCGGAATTCCATGGTACGTGGCTGCCCGTAAAACGTTCGAAAACGCCACGTAAATCCAATCCACTGTATTAAAGACACTTTATTAATAACGCGCGTCAGTTTCTGCGAGCTCAAAACGTTGGAATAATCAATACATCACAGATTTTTTACAATACTGAGGTGTTCTTTGTATTGGGGGAGCGGCCGCAACGGGCGCAAACGCGTAAGGACCAGTCGGCGGCGGCCAGCGTACTAGCAGGAATGCTGTCTGTACGCATGCGGCAGCCGCCCCACCCCCCGCCCTGCGCGGCCCCGCGTCCCGCGTTTCGGTCGCGTTCGAAGGTAGAGCTTTTGAAAGCGTCGCCATTTTGTGAGGCCGTAGGGTACGATTTTTGGGGAGCGCTGTGAACGCGACGGTATAGCGGGGTGCTAGAGAGAGATAGGTAGATGTTTATGCTTATTTTAAAGGATCTTTGTAATAATTAAAACGACATTAAATGAAAGGAAATCGAAGACTGGGTTTTATAAAGGTCTGTCAGATAAAACTCCAGTAGATCAGTAAAATTTTTGCCTTTCGCGACCGAAAATTAGTCCAACGGATCTTTATAAAACCCATGCTTAATACTTAGCTTTTTTGAATCCGCACCATGCTAACATACGAGTATGTTTGTCATATTGCTTTCTTTTTTCTCTTTTAATTTTTATTTGCGAAGTTTACAATGAAAAGAAACTGACAAAATAAGCGGTTCTGATTTTTGTATCATCACTTAGATCAATTTTGAATATAATGATGACTGAGTTTCTTGCCGGCTCTTCTCAGTAGAGGATTTTTTCCGAATCGGTGGTAGATTCATTCCTTGACCTTCATAAGAGCTTGTAAAAGCCTAAATTGAATAATAATTGTTTAACTTTGACTTCACTCCACTGATTCATCATCTCATACTATATCTCTGGACTGGTGGTCGTGGAAATCCTTAGAGGAAGCTTATGTCCAGCAGTGAAAGTTCTTTCGGCTGAAATGATGATGACGAAAGATCAAGAAACAACTAAGATGCATCGTTGTCTCATATTTTTGTGGTATGTTTATTTCAGGTAGAATATTAATCTAGAATTCATATAAATTAGCGTAGCAAAGTGACAGAATTAGTAACCACTTTACATTCTGCCGGGGTTTAACCAACTTATAATGCAAAATCATCAAAAATGAAATAATGGGGAGACCACTAATATATATACCACAGTGCAAACTCGGTAACATTACTCCTCAAGGGCCGGAGTTAAATTATTCTTCGGTTTATACTAAAGTCTGTTCGCCGAGAGTTAATAAACATTATGATATCGTCTTGAAATAGCGACTGTCACTTACCTATCGCAGACTGTATGATAGGCGTCGCTTATCACCGCGCGTTGAGTTTCGTGGTACGAGGGACGCAGTTGTTGTCAAGCACTGCGCCGGCGGACGAGCGCACGTTTGCGGCGGCCATATTACCGTTCTGGAATACGCTTCGAGTGTGTTGTTTTAGACGAAGCAATTGAACGTTTCATAATAAACGTCACAGACGCTGATTCTTCCTCCGACTCTGGGAATTCATCATGGTCGTCGTCCGATGATATGCCAGCAATGGGACATACACAGGCTATTCAATAATAATATTCTATAAAAAAAATATAGTCTTTCCCTTTAATTTTTTATTATAATCGGTAAAAATAAAATTAGCGGGTCGCTATTTGTAATCAGTTAAAAAGGCCTGCTTTTTTGTCAGCTCTCGGCGAACAGACTTTATGCCTCATGACGTTGCAGACACAGAAAATGAGTTTTGGGAGGTGTAAACCCAAATCTTACCAGCGACTCTCATGACCTTAGTGTACGAGGCTACTGCATGTGAAAATTGGCAATAAAGGGTGATAGGCCTCGTCACCCACCGCGCAGCAAGCTATTGCTGTCATAATCATAAATCTTTATTACTTGAAGTAATGTGACGGTCTGCATTTAATAGTCAATAGTTCATTACTTAACCAAAGAGGTATACAATCAATTGCCAGCCTAGAATAATAGTAGTTTATGCAACGGTCGCATAATGATGGGCCTTAAAACACTAGTGCGGTCTTATGAAACGAGCTTAAGCGAGTTTCATAATAAGATCGCACGTGTGTTTTAAGGCGAAATTATGCAGAGTTGCATACATAACTTTGTCTACACACATATTATAAACGGCGACACGGCGACGATGGGACCCGGCCTGTAGCTCATATCTGTATCGTTATGACCATTACGATACTAAAATCGATACCGTAATAACATTACAGTACAGGTTGTCATAATGGTGGTCATTTCCTACGGTTTTTGATTACATTATGGAGGTTTTATGATATGGGTGTAGATAAAATGTTTTACATAATTAATTACCATTATTTTATTAATCAATCAATGCAGTGAAGATGCGAGCTTTGAGAAGTATCCTCAAAACCACTGTGACCAATGGGACTTATTGTACCGCAATAGGCTGATCCAACGTAACCCAGGGATGGGGCACAGTGGATTATTTCCCATGTTTTTTTAAAACCCCTATTCTCCTAAATCTTTGGCTATTACAGCATGTATTATCTGTGTTTTGTATACCCTAACAGTGCCACGTAAGGATGCATTAAAATACTAGAGCTCTATCTACCTAATTTCAGAAATAATGAGCCTCAAACAAAAGATGATCCATTGTTACCCACTCTCCCCTATGTGTGGTGTTTCTATGAGTGACAGGATAAGAAATAGCGTGATAAGGGAACGGAGTGGAAGATGTAGTCATGAGAATTGAGAAAGGTATGCTTAGATGGTTTGGACATGTGGAGAGAATGAACGAAAGGAGACTAACGAAGCAGATTCATAAAGCGAGTGTGCGGTAGGGTTGGAAGGGGAAAACCTCGGCGAACGTACCAAAACCAGATCGAGGACGTTCTTAAGAAAGGCCACGTCAAGAGTACCCTAAACCGGTGAGCGTGCATGAAGAACTTAATGAGAGTAGACGAAGCGAAAGGTGTGTCAGGATCGTAGCAGGTGGAAATCCGTGGTCTCTACCGAACCCTTTGGGAAACAGGCGCTATATATGTATGTGTATGTATGTATTTTATAAAAAATATCATGTCATTACGGTGCGTTTATTTTCTAAATGTCTCTCGGCAATCATCGCATTTCCGAATACAAACGAATGCAACTAATAGATATCCGACGACTGACGAAACACGAAGTTTGCTGAGAGATATTCAGAAAAGATGCCCTGTGGATTACTTATTACCTCTATTATTTTATTAAAATTCATATATTATGTGAAAATATTATAACATAACGCCAAATACACTTAATTCATTGCACATCTTGTAAAATAATCGTCCAAAGAATAAAAACACTCATCTGACAAAAACTTACATCAGCGCCTCTATTCGGGAACGCTAAGTGATTTTGTAGCGATTCGTAAGCGAGATTTCTCATCCCACTCCCGTAAGAGCGAGATGAGAAATCACCCTCACGAATCGCTACAGAATCACTTAGCGTTCCTGAATGAATAGAGACGCAGTATTCTGTGTGCGATACAGTAAATATCACATTTGCACTGGTAGAGCATTGCTAGAGCTAATACTACATAACTTACTCATAAGAAAGCCCGGGGTGTTACAAACACAAACTTACCAAGTAAATAATATTTTTTAAATTTTAATTAAAGACTACCGCCGGTGGAGTAACCCTAGCACGTACAGTTTGACACAGAGTAATGGCGACGCCATTTAAAAAAAATACGAATTACCTAGTTGCGACAAACACGGTGTCCATTCTGTTAGTTTGTACCTATTCTTCTATTACCTACGACTGAGTCTCGGAGCTATCTAAAATTATTTGCGAGCGAAGTATGGTTATGTTAAAACGTCGAACACTGCCCCACTCTTTTGAAATAAAAATTATTAATTATAAAAAACTGCATAACCTCAAAAAGAAAAACAAGAAATCAATTCTGACGAGCTCGTGAGATCGATATGGATATAGCAGTCGGTGACTGCAAATAGCTATTATAGGATTCTATGGAGAGACCGATTTTTTCATGCAGCAATATGAAGTTTTGGTATACATGTGTAAGTCGATGACCGCAACACGGACGCGTAAATATATGAATTTTAAACATGGGGACTTTTGGGGGGTAAATTTAAAATTATAAAAAAAAATGCAACCTATATCGTGTGACATATCAAATGAAAGGGCTTATTGTGAGGATCTTAAATATATTTTCTTTTAAATTTCAAGTAAAATAGTTTAGAAGTTATTTAGGAAAATAGGTGAAAATTGACCATTCCTCACCTAATTTCCGAAACAACTGGGGCCGAAATTAAAAAAAAATACAGAAAATATTTCTTTACCTATAGATTACAGAGAAACCTATAAGAAATCTATGGTATGTACAGTAACGTAAAGTAAAATTTTCAGATAATTATGTACGGAACGGAACCCTCTCCACGCGAGTTTAACTCGCACTTGTCCGGTTTTTTAATGCAAGAAAGGATACAGGTTTGGCCTGAATCGTAATATTATCGCTAATACTAATACCATTTAGATACGCTCCATTTCTTGTGTCCCTGCCTTAATACTCTTAATTCGTATAATTATAATCCTATTATAGCTTAACAAAACCGTGAAATGATGAAAACGAAGACTACTACGTACATTTAGACTTAGGTACCTTGTGTTGTGTAGTAAAACAAAGGGAGCACTTCGTTTACTTTACTTTCGTAGATCATAATCGTTGATTTGGTTTTTAGGGTTCCGTACCTCAAAAGGAAAAAGCGAAACCCTTATAGGATCACTCGTGTGTCTGTCTGTCTGTCCGTCTGTCACAGCCAATTTGCTCCGAAACTACTGGATGGATTGAGTTGAAATTTGGTATACAAATGTAAGTCGGTGACCGCAACACACAGACGACAGAGGGACGCGTGACGTAAATATTTGAATTATAAACATGGGGGACACTTTTGGGGGGTAAATTAGAAAATTAAAAAAAAAGTTCTGCAACCTATATTCTCTGACATATCAAATTAAAGGGCTTATTGTATCATCTTAAATATATTTTCTTTTGAATTTTAAGTTAAATGCTTTAGAAGTTATTTAGGAAAATACGCGAAAATTGACCATATTTCTGAAACTACTGGGGCTAAAAAAACCTATAAGAAGTCTATGATATTTAAAGTAACGTAGCAAATTTCAGATAATCATGTAAGGAACGGAACCCTCTCCACGCGAGTTCAACTCGCAGTTGTCCGGTTTTTTGTTTATTCCATGAATAAAAAACGTGTTTATTTTAGTTTTTTTGTACTATAATTATACTTCACCAAAAAGCTCGGAGTTATCACGGTTAATCCTGTACATGAGACCCGAAAGTTACAGAAATGCAAGGAAGAACTCAAAGGTAGGATATGCCTATCAGTACAATTTCGTGTAACAAGTCTCATAGAAGGTTTTCAAACGCCAGCGCCATGGCTTAATCACACCCTACTGCTGATGCCTTAGTTCTTACGACATACTCACAAAAGTCTAATATTGCTTGATTCACTATCATATTATTGTGCGCGTTGTGGTCAGTGCTGCTGCGGTCTCACACCGCACGATGCGGGAGGGCATTTTTTCAATGGGGAAGATACATTTAAATCAAAATGAGGTTTAAATGATATATTATGAAAGTTAATGTAAACAAAAGTATATATTACAGAAAAAAGCAAATCATTTTGACTATTAATTTTTATTCTATTAAGGGCTAAAAATATATATTGGTTATTAGTTTTGATTCTAGTTTCTTGGACATCCTCATCAATTTTATGTCATGTTTTATTACAACGATGTTGGTCTAAATACAGTATTTTCGAAAATAATCGCAGATTTCGTTTAAACGCCATACATTTTGTACAGTCTAACAACCGCTGCGACGCCATAGCGTCCATTTTGTATGGAGTGTTTTTGCGAGTGGTATGAATAATGACTTTTCAAAGCTTCATAACTCATCAAATAATGAACATAAAAATGTTTTACGTACACAGATCGGTTTCTATTATTATAAAAAAAAATATGCATCTTCCCTATTATAACAGTGTCACTTAAATGGGTGCATGGATGATGGTTGATATGCGACTGAACCTGCGATGGTGTCACATTCGCGTTCTGACACCTCAGAAGTAAGCATCGTGAAAATTGCTTTGAGCAGTTCCTTACTATTTCCATGGGTGCAAGCTGGTTTCAACTTCAACCCGCTGTCAGACCACTAGCCTGCCACTGCACTTGATGAAAATGAAGGGTCAAAATTGCAAACATCATTGTAACTACAATGCATGGTTTTCGTATGGCTGTTTGTTTAAAATTTCACAATGCATTAGTAACACGACACTTTATTTGCTTTATTGATAGCCGGTGCCTCCGCTTCGTGCTGTTAAGGAGTCTACACAATGGAGGCAGAACACAAAGTTGTAAATAAAAAACCGATCAAGTGCCAGTTAAACTCGCGTGGAGAGGATTCCATAATACCATAGACTTCTTATAGGTTTTCCTGTAATCTATAGGTAAAGAACTATTTTTAGAATTTTTCTTTTTCAAAATGTTAGGCCTAGTAATTTCGGAGATAACTGGGAGAATGGTTAATTTTCGCCCATTTTCCTAAATGTCTTCAAAACTATTTATCTTAAAATTATAAAAAAAAAACTCACAATAGGCCGTTTTATTTGATATGTCACACGCTATAGCTTGCAAAACTTTTATTTAAATATTGGCCCCCATGTTTAAAATTCATTTATTTACTTTACACGTCTGTGTTGCGGTCACTGTCTCGCATAAGTGTACCAAATTTCAACTCAATTTCAGACAGACAAACACGCGAGTGATCCTATAAGGGTTCCGTGTTTTCCTTTTGAGGTACGGAACCCTAAAAATAGGAAAATTCACTAGCCTGGCTTAAAAGGTTACTGTATGGGTTGTGGCTGAATAATGAATTCTGATTTGTTATTGTTATATCATTGTTTGTTTTCAAAGAAGGTCATTTACTTCTTTATGTATTCTATGTATATATACATCCCGGCTAATATTATGAATGCGAAAATGCGTGTTGGTTTGTTAGTTTTTCCCTCTTTCACGCTGCACGAAGCAACAAATCGGAGCGATTGTTTTAGGGTTCCGTACCTCAAAAGCAAAAAAGGAACCCTTATAGGATCACTCATGTGTCTGTCTGTCTGTCTGTCTGTCTGTCTGTCCGTCTGTCACAGCCAATTTGCTCCAAAACTACTGGACCGATTGATTTGAAATTTGGTATACATATGTAAATTGGTGACCGCAATAGGGATGCGTAACGAAAATAAATTAATGTTGAACATGAGGCCCCCTTTTGGGGGCAAATAAGAAAATTAAAAAAAAAAGTTACGCAAACTATATCATGTGACATATCAAATGAAAGGGCTTATTGTGAGGATCTTAAATATGTTTTTTTTTTTAATTTTAAAATAAATGGATTGGAAGTTATTTAGGAAAATTGACGAAAATTGGCCATTCCCCCCTTCTTATCTCCGAAACTACTGGGCCTAAAATTTTGAAAAAAATACAAAAAATAGTTCTTTACCTATAGATTACTGGAAAACCTATAAGAAGTCTATGGTATTTAAAGTAACATAGGAAATTTCAGTTAATCATGTATGGAACGGAACCCTCTCCACGCGGGTTTCACTCGCACTTGTCCGGTTTTTTTTAACGGCTTCAAATTCTTGTAGCTATGAACCGATCATATAAAATATGCCAACCTTTCCTCCATTGTGTAAGGAGCTTAACAAAGAGCTTTTAGCACTTTTTAGCTCCAGTGCCGATGTTTGTCTGCCCCACGCGAACATTCACACATCACTTTTATTGCCCGATAATTTATAATCGCGTTTCCGAATTCTATTGTCTGCAAATTTGACCCCGGGTCGGTGTAAAGTGAATTCATCCTTACTTGTCTCATTTGGTAAACAAATTTTACCACCATTTTAGGCTAAAACAGGAGTTTCTTCGTAAATTAAGCAACTGGAGATAATATTTTCGACATCACTGCCAATTTTTCACCTATTCTCCGGGATAAAATACTGCAAATACAAATACTATTATATTGAACACATCATAAATATGCAATTAAGCCGCTGACAACAGCCAATGACCTTGAGCGATGGGTCTGTGTCTGTTTGCACCGGAGTGAACGAGAAGCACTGTGCGGTTATTTGTATGGGGAAAGTCAAAAAGGGATGAATTATATAAGTAAACACACTACACGTAAAATATAAATTAGTCAAGTTTTTAGTATGGGCGTGATGTAATAGTGTTATTAATTATAGACCCATAAGTTAAAAAAATAATAAGACAGAACTGTTTAAAGAGGATTTCTGATGTTATTTCACGATTTTTTTCTATCGTATCGATTTCATCAAATCGTGTTTTGGAAATACTAATTTTTTCAGTAATATAATGGATATGAACGTATATTTTTTTCGATTTGCCACATCAAATAGTTTTTGTTAAAAAAGTGTTTAAGTAAAGTCGATTTAGGTCTTGTCAGCGCCGTAGGACTTCTACTTATAGCACATTCTTTTAGAGTAACATTTTAAATAACACAGACGGTAGAGCCGTCTGTCCAGTAAACGGCGGGCTTAAATCTAGCTCAGACTAACTTTGAGACTAGATCCAGTGTCCGAAAATAAATCAACAGGCTTTATTCAGTCCGAACTTTGTTAGAGTTCCAACGAATTCTAGGTTCCCTATAGGATTATATTAAATTGCTACCCTCAATTTGAGACGAAAATAAACATTAAGTTGGACGCACATACACATACATAGCATCACGCCAGAAATCCCTAATGGGGTGGGCAGAGCCACAAGACTACTTGTGGCCACGTTCGATTAGTTAGTCCTAAGATGGTATGGTGAACCGTATGGTGACAGGTGATCAGCCCATCGCCCATACAGATAGTCCACTAAGTTGGAGAGGACCCGTCCATTAGTCGACTTTTACGACATGCCAGGATGATAAGCATCTGCACGCATTCTATACTATTTCTTCACTCCCAGTGCAGCAGAGGAGCAGGAGGAGTTGGACGCATACCCTTTATTATAAATAAAAGTTAAGTTAATAAGTCATAAGATCAAAAACTAAAACCCGACTACTGAAAAATCATTTCATCCCCTTTCATTTGGTAGCAAACACGTCATCATTAAAAACAGAACTTTTTTAGTTCATGACTTTGTCATCTAGAGGACGCCATATTCAATTTAATGTGACGTCACATAGTCTATAACCAGCGGTCGATCAAGACGCTTCCAACGATACCTCATTTGTGAAATTATGATAAGTAGTTTAAAAGTTATGACGGAACAGATGAACATACATACATACACCGGTTAAAATCATAACCCTCCTCTTTTCTTCACTGTAGCCGGATAAAAACTGAAAGCCGACTGGCAACGTAAAAGCATTTTATGTCAAATGTTGCAAAGTGAATTAGAACCACTTCCTCTTATCCTCCGAAGCTGAATTTTTACATGTTGGTTCACTTCCGATGATTTTCATGGTAAGCATGACCCGAATCGGCATCCAGGGTTAGCTTCAAATAAATAAACTCTTCAACGGTCAACAGCACAGACACAAATATTTTTATACGCATTTTATTGTAATATTAAAGGGGATTTTTGTTTTTAAATTCTTTTTTTATTCCTCCCTAAACGCTTTGCTTGTATTCATGGCATATCTCTGGTTTGCCAGACTATGTGCACAGAATAGAATAGTACTAACATACCTACAGAAGAATAGCTCTCTAACAAAGCCGGTGTTTTGTTAGACAATATGCCTAATCATACTCTCTCTCCGTCGCATAAAACATGCTATTTCTTGTCTATGGTTGTCATTTTATCCGCGTCACCCAACAGCACCAAACATCTAGGCTACTTGACGCGAATCGGCACCGAGCGAGCGAGCGGCAACCTACTGCGATTTACAGCTCCGAGCTGTCCCGACGGCCGAGCGTACCTAAAGTGCGGAGTGAGACCCACCTAAAGCCTGTTCGCTCGCCGAGAGTTGATAAAAAAGAAGTCAGGGCTTCTTAACTCATCACAAATAGCGGCCCGCTAATTATTTTTCCGATGATAAGTAAAAATATTTAAAAAAAATCTAAAAGGAAAAACTATATTTTTTCATAGAATGTTATTATTGAATAGCCTGTATACCTATGTCCCATTGCTGGTAATGGCAATATATGGCGCTCAGCATCGCGGTGCGGCGCCGCGCATGATAACAACTGCATCCCTCGTACGACGAAACTCATGGCGCGCGGTGATAAGCGACGCCCGTCATACAGTTTGCGATGGGTAAGCGAGAGTCGCTATTTTGAGACGATATCATAATTAATATTTATCAACTCTCGGCGACCAGACTTTACTTTGTGTTAAAAATGGGAGCCTGCCGTTTCATCACAAAACTTTTGACAAATTATCACTTTAGCAACCTTTTTTTTTATTTCAATGTAATCTTTGGAATAATTTTAGTACGCACATTTTCATTTGGTTAAATTTTCACTCAGAAGAATATTACTACGGAAAACGACATTAAGTCATTTGGTCTGTTATCAAATGCTTTATTAAAGCAAAAAATCATTAGACAATAGTCATTTAGTCAAATGAATTGTTGTGATAAAAAGTATAAAGACAAAAACAGCAAATACGACATAATAATATGTTGCGGCGAGCGAGCGAGCAATACAGGTCGGAGCAGAACGGCTCCCGCCTTAGCTTTCGAGGTTTTTTTTTCATCCCTTAATAAAACATGCTTTTGCCTTATTTTGTTTGCGTAAAATATGTTATGCCAACTGAAACATTTGACGTAATGAAATTCGGTATAAGTACCAGTTGGCAAGTGAGTCATTGTTGGAACGTTCACTTGCCAAACATTAGGTTTGCGTCACAATTATTTGTGAAGAGTTCATTTGCCGAATAATTTGGCAAATGAAATTATATGAAAAATCGTTTGGGAAGTGTTAATTTGTCACTTTTTTATGAAACAAGGGTAACCCGTTAAAATACTTGTAATCTTTAGCACATTAAAAATAATGAACTTTGTTTATTCTCATTGTTCGCTGCGGTTATGAATCTCGTAATGGTTTGCATCAACATGTTTATAAATCCGTGTGGGAATCGTGCGCAAGCGCATTTCGCTGAACATTTGTTTGTAAATAATGAAGTAGTTATGACTCAATGACGTGTTTTCGTTTGGAATTTTAACAGAACGGTAGCTCCTCTGCTGCACTGGAAGTGAAGAAATAGCATAGAATGCGTGCAGATGCTTATCATCCTGGCATGTCGTAAAAGTCGACTAAGGGACGGGTCCTCTCCAACATGGTGGACTATCTGTATGGGCGATGGGCTGATCACCTGTCACCATACGGTTCATCATACCATCTTAGGACTAATTAATCGAACGTGACCACAAGTAGTCTTGTGGCTCTGCCCACCCCATTAGGGATTTCTGGCGTTATGCTATGTATGTATCGCTAAATACAGGTAGGTATACTAATCTAATTCTGGAAAATTAAGCACCGTGACAAAAAAGTGCACAAAGATATTAAGCTTGCAAGTTGTTTCTGATTAGCGCGTGCAAAGAAAAAATGATATCTCACTACACCCCCTCCCCCTAGTGACATCTCGTGATATTTTCCGAACCCCTCCCCCCCTTTTGAGCCTACCTGATTAATGGACAACCCTTAAAACGCATATGCAGTTTACTGTCATTAGGTACAAATGGAAAATCGTCCACGTGAAATAACCATTCTGAATTTGGGTCAAAAGTAATAGTATTGAAAGTGAATTTAGTCAAAATGTAATTATGCTGAAAAGCCATTTGTACCTGTTTTTTTTTATGTCAGTTGACTGACAAACGAGCTGACGGCCCACCTGATGGAAAGTGGTCACCGCCGCCCATGGACATCTGCAACACCAGAGGTGCTGCCAATGCGTTGCCAGTCTAGGGAGGGTAGGGAATGGGGATGGGATGGGGATGAGGGAATAGGCCTCCGGATCTCGTCACTCACCGTACGAAACGCAATAGCAAGCTATTACTGTACGCCGATATTCTGTGAGAGTGTGGTACTACCCCGGTCGAGCCGGCCCATTCGAACAGTAATCATCTAGTGAGGATTACTGTTTGGCTCTACCACTACAACCTGATGACAGTAAACCGGTGTCCTATCAAAATCTCGCCAATCATTTGGCAACGCTACGTTTCGCAACCAACGATTGACAAATACGTCGTTTATCATTTTATCATTTTACAACTGCAGATTTCGCAAATGATCCATGTTTTCGAACAACTTACTTGACAAATTTTCATTTTGTATTGTATAATTTGTCAAATAGATTATTTATTATTTGTATCAAATAGTCAACTAACGTTCGACCTACAAACGTTTGGTATATAATATTACTTTGTTTGTCATAGGTTTCATTCTATATAAGCTTTAGTATAAAATAAGTAATAACACCCTTATTGGGTTAGGGCACCTAGAAAAGGGGGGGACGGGGGGCGAAGGCTTCCAAAAGGGGGAACGGTGTCGAAGCCCCTGATAGGGGAGGGGGGTTGGGGGGCCAAGCCCGTCTTTAAGAGGGGAAGGGGGAGCGGAGCCCCTCACGAGGGGGGAAGAGGGATGGAGCCCCCACGAGGGGGGAAGGGTGGCGGAGCCCCGTTCGAAGGGGGGGGGGTTCGGAGGGCGCAGCCCCCCCGCGTTATAAAACAAATAAAGGTAACAATTATATAAGTGGTAGGTTAGGTTAGGGTTAACTTGTGTCCCTTAGAGCGGAAATAGGCACCCCGCGAAGCGGGGTGACGTCGACACACTGCCGGTTAGGTTAGGGTAGGACGATAAATAATGCACACCAATTACAAACTCTGATAATTTCAAATTCATTTTCTAAATGTCGATTTGTTAATCAGTCAGTTTGCCTTACGAATCTTTTTGCGTAATGAAAATTACATAAATGAAAATAAAATATTTGATATATTTATAAATTATACTATTTGGTAAATGACTAGTTGTCAAACGATAAGTTTTGAATCGACACATTCTCGCAACAACATAGTTGTGAAATGAATAGTATACGAAACGTTGGTTGTAAAATGAACTTTTATCAAACAAGTTTCGGTATTTCATTAGTGAACCCAGTAAACCATAATATGCGTCAGCGGCAATGAATATCTTAATAATTATTATCATTTGACTAAACTTTCTTTAAGCCTTAAAATCTTAACAATAGAATTCTTACAAACGGTATGGCAAATAACTTTAACAAGAAAGCGTACACGTTAAGAGTTATAACTGGTCTTTATTGCCCTTTTAACTGTTTAAACACAATAGACAAACAAATACACAATATTTATATAGCTGCAATTATCCCTTGCGGCAAATGAAAAGAAAGTTATCTCAAAGGGGTATTTTTACGCCCAACAGTTACAACTAACTGTATAATTTTATTCGAATTTATACTTTTTAAGCTTTTTTAATAAGTTTTACACTTTAGCGTAATATAAAAACTGTTGAGAATTCTGTCGTTTTGTGCAATACTTACCGATTACCGCCAAAAGGGTAAGTTTTATAGTTTTTTTTTCTGGTTCGTTGTTGTATTACCGAGTTAAACACTCTATTTTTTCACTTCGACCACGAGAGAACAAAAAAAGAATATTTAAACTCCGAGCGATTTTACTACAGATTTAAACACTCTAATTTTCACTTCGACTATTAGAAAACAAAAAGAAACAAGCATACAATAAATATTCACAAGTTTGCACAAAAAAAAACAATTTGCTCACATTTCCACATAATTTTGCCTGGCAACACTTGCAACGTCATTCTGAAAAAAATAAACAGAACATCAAAACAAAATCCAGGCTAATATGGGTCTGCCTATTTATCTGCAATGTTTCAAGTTCTTATGTCATCGAAACAAAGTCGTTTATTGCGTGGTTGACGCCACAGATAAATCGGTGAACCTTATACCACCAAAGGCGTCATTTGAAACAAGGAGTTCCATTTTCAAAAACAATGGGCAGTTTGTGCTTTCTGCAAACTTATATTACACTTCCATTAGCTACATTTAAACCTTAACACGCCTCAATAGCGTCATGTTTAGAATGAAAAACCAATTTCGAATGGTAAATTATTTTCGATGGTCTTTCATTCAATCTTTATTACAATGGTATGACGATTCAATTTACTTTGCATTTTTGCCTTTGAAATAATGTTTTTAAATATGAAACATGGTGCTGCAAGTAATAAAATACGCAAACGTGTTACTTTAACAAAATATTTCGCGTTTAATTTTTAAACACAGGGAGCTGTATTTATGTGATAATGAAATCTATTGATATTTTCTGTTACGAAACAGGGCCCCGATTCTCGGTGCATTCGAGATAATCCCACAATCGAGTTTAAACGTCAGTGCATACAGTCGTTTGACACTAATGTATGAATCTGACGTTTAATCTCGTAATCGACGTCGAATGCAACGAGAATTGGGGACTAGGTGAGACTTGTTAAGGTGAGACTTCATAGTGTTCTCTATACTATATTTTATAGTTTTTCTTATTCGTTATTTGACATTATTTGTATTAGGTACCTATTAGGACTTGAAATGTTATCTTTCAAATGTTTTTCTGATATTTGGAGACCTTACATCACCATTTAACCTAGATTAATCAATTTAAATGTTTCTTTGTTTCAATTATTATTTTTATTATTATGACTCTTAGAGGCTTTATACATCTCTGAGTCACTTAACTTGTCCAGACGCGGAGACTATACATCTTCCTTATTAGGTATTTATCAGAATTAATTTGTACCCATTAGGTTAGTTTGTTGCACTTTTAATGTGTTAGTTTTAGATAAAACTCTAATGTCAAAGTTGAAAAAAGACTTACTGCTGAGTTTCTTGCGGCGTTTCTTCTCAGCAGATGTCACCTTTCGTAGCGCTGGTAGCTTCAGACATGCGAAAGAGCCCGTGTGACTTACTTGCAAAATAAGTATTTTAATTTTCATTAAATACCTAAATAAAAGTCAGCATAACAAAAAAAGCTACACGCTTTAATTCGTATATAAATTCAGAAGTGGCGTGAAAATCTCTTAATATCTCTATCCCACTCGATCATTGACTTATTTTTACGTCATGTCAGCAATGGCGTGTCGTGTCCGCCATCATGTATTTTTAACCGACTTCATAAAAAAAACCGGACAAATGCGAGTTGAACTCGCGTGAAAAGGGTTCCGTTCCATACATGATTGTCTGAAATTTCCGATGTTATTTTAAATACCTACATATTATCACGCCCGAAATCCCTAATGGGGTGGGCAGAGCCACAAGACTACTTGTGGCCACGTTCGATGAATTAGTCCTAAGATGGTATGATGAACCGTATGGTGACAGGTGATCAGCCCATCGCCCATACAGATAGTCCACCATGTTGGGGAGGACCCGTCCCTTAGTCGACTTTTACGACATGCCAGGATGATAAGCATCTGCACGCATTCTATGCTATTTCTTCACTCCCAGTGCAGCAGAGGAGGTATTTTAAATACCATAGACTTCTTATAGGTTTTCCTGTAATCTCTGTAATTGTAAGGTAGTAGTTTCGGAAATAAGGGGGGGGGGAATGGTCATTTTTCGCTTATTTTCGCGACGCGCTGCAAACGGGTTTGGTTTGCCCGGGCCTTTACTGTATATATTTTATATGCTAGGAATCTAATAAACGTACACACAATCCTTTTTCGTTGCGTAGTCGAGCGATAACTTCGATCACTCTACTCTACCTCCTCTGCTGCACTGGGAGTGAAGAAATAGCATAGAACGCGTGCAGATGCCTATCATCCTGGCATGTCGTAAAAGTCGACTAAGGGACGACCTCTCCAACATGGTGGACTATCTGTATGGGCGATGGGCTGATCACCTGTCACCATACGGTTCATCATACCATCTTAGGACTAATAAATCGAACGTGGCCACAAGTTGTCTTGTGGCTCTGCCCACCCCATTAGGGATTTCGGGCGTGATAATATGTATGTATGTATGTACTCTACTGGGGTAGTCATAATCAAGTTTTATCAAAGTGTTTGCATAGACAAATCTTACACGAGGGCCCCCTTATCACTATCATATTCAAACACCAAAAACATGTGTACAGTTCGTTTTTACATCAAGTCATTGTCATTTAAAAGTGGTAGGTTTTAAGAGGACTGTGAACCAACGGCAAGTCACCCTTTTCATACAAAAGGCGATAACGATTGTTCGTGCATCCCAACGCCATCTAGCGACGAAGTTTATGAAGAGGAGAAGTTTTCGCTAATCGCCGCGCGGGCGCGCGACAATCAACTTACTTTACCAACCACGAAGCGAAAGGCGCACACGCTTAACCTCTAATTCAATAGAAATTGTTATAATTCGTATCCTTGCTATTTATATCTTGTTATAAAGTCAAGAATATAAGAAATAAATCACATTTTATATAAACTCCAAAATAAACGCACTCATTGAAGAAGCCTACCTGTCCTGTAACCTTGAAGACGCACGCAACTCAGAAACATTGGACCTTCATCACCGGAGCCATTGACCAGCGCCAGGATCACCAAGCTACGGTCAGGCCAGTCATTCTTCACCATCTTCCCCGCCTATTCGCCTTGTGCTAATACCGTGTTCGTTGTAAACTTCCAGTGTACTACATCGTTACACGTCGCCGCCATTACGTGTCGGCAACGTGTTCAAATTTTAAACTGTAAGTACTCCTGCCTCTCACATACACCAATATGACCACCAGACCACCAAAATCACCTCTTGCGCTGCTTAATTTAGATAATATTAGTGACAAGAGTGAACTAAATATAAAACGTGGCTCAATCAAGGGCAAACTTACCCTTTTCGTTAAATATGTCGCTACGCTTAATGATCATTTAACTTCTCTACAAAAGGTCGAGTTGAGGTTACGTATAGATAACGCCATGCCTTTATTAAGCCGGTTTGATCAAATTCAAAGTAGACTCGAGGAGCTTACAGATGCGACCGAGTTCTTAACTCAGTTAGAGTCACGGGAAGCGTTTGAAGAGCAATACTATCAGATTATAGCCCTAGCGTCGAACTTTCTTGACTATAGCGAAAGCACAGCGAATGGTGCTAATAGTAGTAGTGGTTCTCCAAATTTGTGCCCAGTTAAATTACCAACCATCGCGTTACCGGCTTTCGACGGTTCGTACGAGCACTGGTTGGAGTTTAGGGACACTTATATCTCTCTGATACATAGCTCTAAAGACATTGGTGCAATTCAGAAGTTTCACTACTTACGCGCGGCCCTTAGCGGCAACGCTTTGCAAGTCATCAAGTCTTTGGAGTTCTCTGCAGAGAACTATACGACGGCATGGGAGTTACTTGAGAATAGGTACAACAATCACAGGTTACTCACGCACAATTATGTAAAGTCACTTTTTAACACACAATCGATACACAAAGAATCATCATCGCAAATCCGTAAGCTGATTGACTCCGTGTTACGTAACTTACGTGCCTTGAAGACGTTGGGCGAACCCACGGATTCATGGGACACGTTAGTTATTTATCTTATCGTAACAAAATTAGATTCATCCACAGAACGCGAGTGGGAACAATATAAGGGTTCAATTAGCTTCGATCGGCAAGGTGATTCAACTAAGAAAATAAAACTGACTGATTTACTTAACTTCCTTAGAAATAGGGCAGATATGTTAGAATCGATTAATGCAAATCATTCGAGGCATAACACACACACACAGTCACACGAAGTTAAGAAATCATTCACTCAGTCGCACACACAATACTCACATCCTACTCAGAGTTATGTTTCTAGTTCTGTAGTCGCACACACAAATAAACCGAACTCCAAACATAATTCTTCACGTACTTGCAGTATGTGTAATGGGAAACATCCGCTTTACTCATGCAATAGCTTTCTTAATCTCGCTGTTCCAGACAGGCTTAAGTTGCTTGAAGACAAAAAGCTATGCAAAAATTGCTTGCGCGATGGCCACACCATAGAAAATTGCTTCTTCGGTCCGTGCAGGATTTGTCAGAAAAAACATAATAGCTTAATACATGAACAGAGCAGTGACGGTGTCGGCGCATCGACATCGGCTGTCAGCGTAAATCATACGCCGCCGCAGTGCTCCGTCCCCGCCACAGCTGCTAATCACACACTTACGAGCTTAAACCATAATTCACGCACACAATCGTCTTCATTGCAACCGGTTTTGCTATCCACTGCATTAGTAGACATTCCAGATAGTAACAACACGTACCACAGGGCCCGGTTGATCTTAGATAACGGAAGCCAACATAGCTATATAACGCAATCATTCATAACAAAATTAAATTCACCTATTATACAGTCCACTCATAAAATCACAGGCGTAGGTCAATCTGTCACGCAAAGCACACACTCGTGTCATATTGATCTACAGTCTACAACAAGTGACTACCATGCACGCATAATTTGTATGGTTCTCCCTTGCATCACGGATCAGCTGCCATCAGCTACGATGGGTGTTGGTTCGATTTGTATCCCAGAACATATCCAACTCGCAGATCCCACCTATTACGAACCATCGCAAATTGATTTGTTATTAGGCGCGGATATATTCTGGGACTTACTAAATGAAGGCCGCATTCGTCTCACAGAAGGGCCTTATTTACAAAATACAAAACTGGGATGGATAGTATCCGGCCCCTTACTAGCTAAACACACAGCTACAAACAAAACAAACTGTCATTTCACGCAGACACTAGACACACAATTAAAAATGTTTTGGGAACTCGAAGAGGTACCTAAGATAGGTGACGGACTAACAGACGATGAGCGTACATGCGAACAGCATTTCAAGGATACAACGCTGCGCGTTGACGAAGGCCGCTTCTCCGTACGCATGCCCTTGAAAGAATCAGCTGACGCGCTCGGAGACACCTACGTCATAGCAACAAACCGGTTCTTATCATTAGAACGCAAACTCGAGCGCCTCCCTGAATATAAACAAATGTACTCAGATTTTATACGCGAGTACATACAGTTAGGGCACATGTCTCTCATACACACATACACTAAGCCTTACTATTTTCTTCCACATCATGGCGTTTTTAGAGAACACAGCGTGACAACCAAACTAAGGGTTGTTTTTGACGCGAGTACGAGTTCGAGTTCGGGCAAGTCATTAAATGATTTGCAATTAATCGGCCCGACGTTACAGAATGACGTGTTTTCTATATTACTTCGTTTTCGTGAAAATAAATATGTCGCGTGCGCAGATGTGGAGAAAATGTACAGGCAGGTTCTCATACAGCCTGACCAACGGAACCTTCAACTCATTCTTTGGCGAGAGAACACCTCCGATCCGCTGAGCATTTATCAGCTGAACACGGTGACATACGGCACCGCGTCGGCACCGTTTCTCAGCATCCGCTGCCTGCAACAGCTGGCTGCGGAATGTACTAACGAAGTGACCTCCCGCACTATTCTAGAAGACTGTTATGTCGATGACCTAGTTACTGGAAATGATGATAAACACGCTCTGATCTATATATGCGAACAGGTCACCGATGTACTTAAGTCAGGCTGTTTCCCTCTCCGAAAATGGGTGTTTAATTTTGACGTATCATCGTTTTCGTCATCTAAAATTACGTCACGGGAATTATCATTAGGTGATAACGTTCAAAATAAAACACTCGGATTGGGTTGGACAAACAATACAGACGAATTTCATTTTACATCTAGCGTACAACACGACACGACACGTATAACTAAACGTATAATACTGTCAGTCATCTCTCAGATATACGACCCTCTAGGATTACTATCGCCCGCCATAATTATCGTTAAAATATTATTACAAAGATTGTGGTTATGCAAAATAGGTTGGGACGACGAAGTACCTAGTGACGTCGCATCATCTTGGTGTCAATACATACACACGCATAAGCAACACATACATAATGTGCGCATCCCTCGTCACGTGATGGGTGCACACATGCGCTGCATACAGTTGCATTTGTTCACCGATGCGAGCCAGGTCGCTTTTGGTACATGCGGCTTTGTACGCACACACTCAGGCGATGAATTCGATAAACAATCCATCAGTGTGAAGTTGTTATGTGCAAAAAGCAAAGTGGCGCCACTCAAGCCGGTGAGCATTCCGAAACTTGAGTTGTGCGGCGCATTAGTAGGAGCGAGGTTATATGCTAAAATCATTGACGCGCTTAAAGTAAATTTTCATTCAGTGACGTTCTGGACGGATTCCACAATTGTTTTGGGATGGTTGCGAATGTCGCCACACTTACTTAAAACGTTCGTGCAGAACAGAGTGGCAGAAATAAACGAATTAACCGGGAGCGCGCAATGGCGGCATGTAAGTAGCTGTGATAACCCGGCTGATTTAGTTTCGCGCGGAATGGAGCTCGATTCGCTTAACAACTCCACTATTTGGTGGCAGGGCCCGGCATTCTTACGTGAACCAGAATCAACCTGGTTACACAAGCACACGTCACACACTTCCAATTCAATACCTACTGATTTACCTGAAATAAAAACAAACACAATTAGTATGACATGCCAAGTTTTTACGGACATATTTCAATTCGACAGGTTCTCTTCATTTAATCGCTTAAGGCGCGCGGGCGCTTACGTATTGCGATTTATAAACAACACACGGATTAAAAGCAAATTGAACCGCAAAAGCGGCCCGCTGACCGTAGACGAGTTGAGTGCATCTGTACTAAGCTTGGCACGCCTATCACAAATAGCTTCGTTTCCTAACGAGTATAATAACTTAAAAAATAACTTACCTATGAAACACACGCGTAATATTGCTAAACTAAACGTATTCTTTGACACACAAAATGGAGTTATAAGAGTAGGAGGCAGAATAAGTTATTCACCTGACTTTTCTTATGACAAGAAGCACCCAGTAATGTTGTGTTCTAGGCACCGTTTTACCTTGCTTCTATTCGAGAGGGAACATAAACAGTTACTGCATGCTCCGCCGCAGCTGCTGCTTTCTGCCATCAAGGGAAGTTGGTGGCCCCTCGGTGGTACGAATTTAGCTAAGCAGGTTGTTCATAAATGTGTAAAATGCACACGCATCAATGGGAAAACGTTAACACCAATAATGGGTAACTTACCCGCGCAACGTTTAGATCCCGGGTTCCCCTTCATGCGTTGTGGAGTAGACTACGCGGGTCCAGTGCTCGTGCTTAATCGTAAGGGTAGGGGTGCAAAGTTGGAGAAGAACTACATCTGTCTGATAGTTTGTTTTTCAACACGGGCAGTTTACCTAGACCTTGTCACGAGCCTGACTACTGAGTCTTATCTATTGGCTCTCAAGAGGTTTATTGCACGACGTGGTAAACCTATTGAAATATTCTCAGATAATGGAAAAACGTTCGTAGGTGCCATGAACGACTTTGTGGCGTTCTTACAAAGAAATTCTCAAAATGTCATCGATTCTATGGCGAACGATGGCATCAAATTTAAATTCATCCCCCCATACGCGCCTCATCACGGTGGAATGTGGGAGGCTGGTGTTAAATCTTGTAAGCACCATTTAAGACGCGTAATCGGTAACGCACACCTGACTTATGAGGAGTTCAGCACGGTATTGGCACAAGTCGAATCCGTCCTGAACTCCCGACCGATGCATCCTATGTCCACAGATCCAAATGATTTCACTGCCCTTACTCCAGCTCATTTCCTGATTGGCCGGCCTATGACATCGCCGCCCTGCGAGGATCTGATCACCGCGGAGACACACCGCCTCCCGCGCTACGAGAGGCTGGAGCAAATTAGACAGCACTTTTGGCAACGCTGGTCTAAAGAATATATCTCCGAGCTACAGACGAGAACTAAGTGGCAGACACACAGCCAGGATATAGCCCTTAATTCTCTGGTACTCGTCAAGGACAATAATCTGCCCCCACTCAAATGGCGTCTGGGTAGGGTGGTAGCTTTGTTCACAGGAAAGGACGGGATCTCCCGTGTCGCTGACATCCAAACGGCGAACGGACTGACACGCAGAGCATCCTCGAAGCTCTGCCCACTCCCACTGCAGCCCGAAGGTGACGCTGTACCGCAATCATCATCATCCCTTTGAAAGCGGGTGCTTTCAAGGCCGGGGGCATGTTCGTGCATCCCAACGCCATCTAGCGACGAAGTTTATGAAGAGGAGAAGTTTTCGCTAATCGCCGCGCGGGCGCGCGACAATCAACTTACTTTACCAACCACGAAGCGAAAGGCGCACACGCTTAACCTCTAATTCAATAGAAATTGTTATAATTCGTATCCTTGCTATTTATATCTTGTTATAAAGTCAAGAATATAAGAAATAAATCACATTTTATATAAACTCCAAAATAAACGCACTCATTGAAGAAGCCTACCTGTCCTGTAACCTTGAAGACGCACGCAACTCAGAAACAACGATTTTTAATAAGTCAGTAAGATCAAAATCTAGGTCTATAAGTTTCTGGAATATTGATTAAAGATCAAATTCAAATATTCGACGAAATTAGTTTTGTATGAGAATACTAAAACAACAATAAATCTGAATTTATAGTGAAAAAGTCAAAACGTATAGACCTAGATTTTGTTCTGACTGACAACCTATCAAAAATTGGTTAACATCGGATAACATTTAAGAGGTGGAAATCGTTATCGCCTTTTGTATGAAAAGCCGTAGCTTCACACTCCTCTTAAGGGGGTATTTAGTACTAGAATATATACTCCTCTGCTGCACTGGGAGTGAAGAAATAGCATAGAATGCGTGCAGATGCTTATCATCCTGGCATGTCGTAAAAGTCGACTAAGGGACGGGTCCTCTCCAACATGGTGGACTATCTGTATGGGCGATGGGCTGATCACCTGTCACCATACGGTTCATCATACCATCTTAGGACTAATTAATCGAACGTGGCCACAAGTAGTCTTGTGGCTCTGCCCACCCCATTAGGGATTTCGGGCGGTTGCTATGTATGTATGTATATGGGAGCAAAACATTTTACCTGCAATTTTACGCATTATGCTTGAGATTAAGTGTTCTTTTGACACAACTGTACCATTACCATGAGTTTGCGCAAACCGTTCTCGCTATCGAAATGTATCGGAAATACCTACTGCTTGTTGCCGATACAAGTAAAAGGGACCGAGCGATAGTTTTCTATTACGAGAACGTTTTGCATAAACTCATTATAATGGTACAGTACAGTCACGTACAGTGATGATTCACGGCAGGTAAACGCAAAGTGAAAGCCGTTCTATGAAAATCATAAAACCCTTCCCAAAAGGGTAGTTTATATTATCAAAATATCTCTCAAACGAAGCCGTCAATGGTTCAGTACATACATATGTATGTATGTACTGATACTGATACATAGCATCATGCCCGAAATCCCTAATGGGGTGGGCAGAGCCACAAGACTACTTGTGGTCACGTTCGATTAATTAGTCCTAAGATGGTACGATGAACCTATGGTGACAGGTGATCAGCCCATCGCCCATACAGATAGTCCACCATGTTGGAGAGGACCCGTCCCTTAGTCGACTTTTACGACATGCCAGGATGATAAGCATCTACACGCATTCTATGTTATTTCTTCACTCCCAGTGCAGCAGAGGAGTATGGTTCAGTAAAAACAATATCCGTAAGTTTTATGATAGTTATTGCACCGTTATTAACATACTAGCGGGCCGTCACGGTTTCGCTCGTGGTATTTCCCATACAGACTTCGAACCCTCCATTACATTCATCGATCAAGTGAGCGAAACGTCTCCGTTTCAGCTCGGGCAAAAATGCTTTAATATGTCCGGTTGTCCATTTGTTCTACTCTACAGGTCGCATTTCTTAACCAATTCTTGTGAAATTTTATGAGCAGGTTCGATAATTATCGACCGTGCGAGCGAAGCGTCTCCGTTTCAGCTTGGGCAAAAATGCTTTCGTATGTCCAGCAGAAGTCCATTTGTTCCCGTCCACAGGCCGCAGTTGTCAACCGATTCTCGAAAATTTTGTGATTAGGTTCGATTATAATATATAATTTTTTTGTCGATTCAGTTTTTCGATTTTTTTCAAAATGGCGAAGTTGTGGGGGTTTTTACGTCTCCAAACTTATTTGCGGTGTTAGTAAACTGACTACAACCTATGTCGATGTATCGGGATATCAGTTTTCCAACGGCAAAGTTAAGTTTGTCGCCACGGAGCCACTAGTATATAATTAGGTGTCCAGTGACCAATTCATTAATGAACTCACCGGCGATCTTAACTTGACCCGCCATTTTATAATTGCTTCAGGCGTCTTTCAACTCGCGGGCGCGGTGGCGGACGCGGTCACGGAATATCAAATAGATGGCGTTGTATGCAAGTGTTCACGTACGAAACGCACGTGCGCGCTAAGAAAAGTCAGCGCGCCCGCGACCGCCCGCGCGTTGTATGTGAAAGACGCCTGTGAACTAACGGTTAAAATCAACCTTTTCATACAAAAAGTGATAACTATATCCACCCCTTAAATGTTAACCGATTTCGACAAATTGATAGGTGGTCAGTTAGAACAAAATATAGGTCTATACGTTTTTCGAATATTGATTAAAGATCAACAAATTCAAATAATCCGAAATTAGTTTTGTATGAGAATACTGAGATTGATTAGTGGTAGAGCCAAACCGTAATCCTCACTAGATGATTACTGTTCGAATGGGCCGGCTCGACCGGGGCAGTACCACACTCTCACAGAATATCGGCGTAAAGTAATAGCTTGCTATTGCGTTTCGTACGGTGAGTGACGAGATCCGGAGGCCTATTCCCTCATCCCCATCCCATCCCCATTCACCACAGACTGGCAACGCATTGGCGGCGGTGACCACCTTCCATCAGGTGGGCCGTCTGCCTGTTTGTCAGCCCTTTCTCAAAGGGCCGGCAACGCATCCGTGATTCCCCTGGTGTTGCGGGTGTCCATGGGCGGCGGTGATTGCTTACCATCAGGTAACCCGGCTGCTGGTTGAGCCCCCTCTTACCATTAAAAAAAATCTGAAACAACAATAAAACTGAATGTGTTGATTATAGTGAAAAAAACAAAACGTAGGTATAGACTACATTTTGTTCTGACTGACAACCTATCAAAATTGGTCAACATCGGTGAACATTTAAGGGGTTCACACTCTTAATTGTTAGATTTTGGAGATAGCCCTCGTTTTGCTCGTTTACAAGCACCTTTACATATATCTCCTCATTCCTTGCCAATAACGCACCTTCGCACTCATACAATTTATTATTAAAGTGGAAACCACTACAGCGGGCAGCCGCTGATATTACCCGATTGTAGCTTATTATGATTGATGTCACTCGGCGGCGATATAGCGTCGCTAATGGCCTGTACGCAAGGATGGGACACTAACGATAATCAATTGTCGATATCGATAAACAAAACTCCATGGTTATTGCCACGGAACTAGCCGATTGTTTGTTAGCGACAAAGCGAGCTACAAAATAGAATAAATAGGTATTATAAGTTCAAAAGTGGAGTAGGGATTTATATCTGTTAGTAAATAATAAACAACCTAATGGCTGAACACAAATTTGGTAACTTAATATCCCGGAATAAAATATATACTATTTTATTCATAATCCGAAAAATGTAAAAGCTCCCTATGAAATAACAATAAAGCGGAAAAAGTCGCAGGGTCAAGCTTATTTATTGATTACATCGCGACGCTAAACGCATATAAACTGGTAAGTATGGAATATTTAAAAATAATGCTCTTTTATTACTAGGTACCGGAAACACAGAATAAATAAATACACAAAATTTGAGAGTTTAAAATTATCAAGAGTTCGCATCGCCAACCAACCAGACCAGAAATAAACTAGTGGCTCCATTAACTGTAGAACTCGCGACAAAATAAGTTTTTCTGTTGGAAAACTGTTGTCCCCATTCATTAACATAGATCGCGGTATGTTTACCAACACTGCAAACAACTTTGTAATAGCAAACCCCCATATATCCATCATTTGAAAAATTTTGAAAAAAATATCGGCTAAAAAATTCTATATAATTCTCGAACCTGCTTACAAAATATCACGAGAATCGGTTGAGAAATGCGACCTGTACAGGAGAACAAATGGACAGACGGACACGCTGACATACGAAAGCATTTTTGCCCAAGCTGAAACGGAGACGCTTCGCTCGCTCGGCCGATTAAAATCTAAATAGTAAATAAAGTTGTAAACTCCCTCTCATAATAGAACTACACAATTACTCATTTTGTAGCGTCATTTAAATTGTCATACAATTACTTGAAAAACACAAGGCTTTACTCACGATTTATTGTCAAAAATAGTCCGACATGTTTCGAAATCGATTGGAGTCCTTCTTCAGGGTTTGAGTGCGGTCCCGGTCAAATCAACCCGCGCACTGCCCTCCGAGCAGCCCAGCAGTCGTGAGTAAAGCCGTGTGTTTTTCAAGTATTCATAATGTCTCACGAAACTTTTAATTTGACTGTCATACAATTGTTTTCATTTTTAAGCATTATTCGATGCAAGGATGGATTATCGAAAAGAAACTATCGACAAAACCCAACTCCCATCACTAAACACTCTTTAACGTCAACAAAAGAAATTGCCCAATCTCCTTACTTCCACAACGAGTTCAATATTTTGTATGCCTTTGTCAATTCCTCAACAACTTTCTTCTATTGTATGGTTTTAACGGTATTTTTATGACGAAGGGGTAACCATTGTCATCTTTTTACCAACAATAGTTGAAGAGTTGTTAATTATTTCCAAGAAGGTTTGTTTGCCATTTTTTTTTGATAAGATGCGCTTTTAGAGAATTGACGCACCGGAGATAAATCATTACTAATCATATAAATAAAAGAGTTCGTTTGGCGGATCGCTTTCGGGCCCTCGTAAGTAGTGGCAGAGGAACTAAAATGGAAGTTTTCACACCAGTGAGTTTTCACGCCGGCCCGGGCTTGTTCATTTTGCTATCAATTTAAAACTTCTACACACCGAAACGCAGAACCGTTAAATTGCTGCAGCATCAGGTCAAAGTGACCATGTTCTTGCAATATTATTGAAGTAACAGGATACCAATCGAATTGATTAGGCCTGTGGAAGCTGCTCATATCCCTTCATCAACTAGAAAAGAGCTGATGATCTTAAAACCGAAGAATAGATTTTAATGAATCATAGCTAAGACCAATCTTTAAGTCACATTTCTAAAAAAAAAAAAACAAATCAAAATCAATTCATCCGTTGGAGAGCTACGATGCCACAGACAAATAGACTGGTACACACGTTAAACTTATAACACCGCCGTTCTGTTTGCGTCGGGGGTTAAGAATGTAAGTTTCCACATCAAACCGCACGGCCACTGGTGCGAAGGCTCCCATTTTAGTTCCTGTAACACTGTGCAGTGTTACAAACAGATGGCGTTGGAATGGTAACACTGCTTACGCAGGCTCGCTTCCCTAGGGCCAAGGGAGCCATGGCCCAGGGCGGCAGAGTGCAAGGGGCGGCGTTCGCCACCTGACTAATTTATATTATACATTTATTACATGTAGTGAATGATGTAAGATTATATAATTCATCTGTTTTTAGGGTTCCGTACCTCAAAAGGAAAAAACGGAACTCGGATCACTCGTGTGTCTGTCTGTCCGTCTGTCACAGCCAATTTACTCCGAAACTACTGTACCAATTGAGTTGAAATTTGGTATACATATGTAAGTCGGTGACCGCAACACGGACGCGTGACGTAAATATATGAATTTTAAACATGGGGGCCACTTTTGGGGGGTTAATTAGAAAACTAAAAAGAAAGTTATGCCACCTTTATCGTGTGACATATCAAATGAAAGGGCTTATTGTGAGGATCTTAAATATATTTTCTTTTTAATTTTGAGTAAAATACTTTGGGAGTTATTTAGGAAAATAGGCGAAAATTTACCACCCCCCCCCCCTTATTTCTGAAACTACAGGGCTAAGTTTTTGAAAAAAATATGGAAAATAATTCTTTACCTATAAATTACAGGAAAACCTATAAAAAGTCTATGGTATTTAAAGAAACCTATTAAACTTCAGATAATCATGTACGGAGCGGAACCCTCTCCACGCGAGTTTAACTCGCACACCGATTTTTATTTTCCCCATACAAATAACCGCACAGTGCTTCTCGTTCACTCCGGTGCAAACAGACAGTGACCGATCACGTAAGATCATTGGCTCTTGTCAGCGTCTTAACACAAATATTTAGCAAATACGCCCATCGCGTTTATATTGTAGTGCCCTTGCAGGGTGACATGTTCTGACTTTTTTAAAGATAATATCACCTTTCTGTAATGTATGCATGACAAAAATTGAATAAATGAAATTAAATCGAAGTCCATACAATGAAGTCAAATATCTGGTGAGCTTTTTTGTTACAAGTATGAATTTCGAGTACGTATATTTTTTTTTATAATAACATGGGTTTGTATTTCATCTTATCAGCTTGTGATAACGCAGTATTTGTTAAGTGATCGTGTTAATCCATCGTAATATCCTGTAATCCTTTTCAAATGTTTACCTTACGATTTGACATGATTTTTTTACGATAAATTCTGTATGATGGAGTAGTTAACGGATAACGGGTAATTTTTATTGATAAATTGTTTTTTTTTTTCCTGTTGTGAAATTATTTTCGTCACCGAACTCACTAGCGAGCCTGACACGACCCGTTATTGCGTAAAAACCTTTGAAGTAGTTTATAGTGGTAGTAGTTTGTAGTGGTGGAGCCAAACAGTAATCCTCACTAGATGATTACTGTTCGAATGGGCCGGCTCGACCGGGGTAGTACCACACTCTCACAGAATATCGACGTAAAGTAATAGCTTGCTATTGCGTTTCGTACGGTGAGTAACGAGATCCGGAGGCGTATTCCCTCATCCCCATCCCATACCCAATCCCCATCCTCCCTAGACTGGCGACGCATCAGCAGCACCTCTGGTGTTGCAGATGTCCATGGACGGCGGTGACCACTTTCCATCAGGTGGGCCGTCAGCTCGTTTGTCAGTCAATTGACATAAAAAAACCGGGCAAGTGCGAGTTAAACCCGCGTGGAGAGGGTTCCGTTCCATACATGATTATCTGAAAATTCCTATGTTACTTTAAATACCATAGACTTCTCATAGGTTTTCCTGTAATCTATAGGTAAAGAACAATTTCCTGTATTTTTTTCAAAATTGTAGGCCCGGTAGTTTCGGAGATAAGGGGGGGGGGAATGGTCAATTTTCGCCTATTTTCCTAAATAAATTCCAAACCATTCTTCTTAAAATTCCAAAAAAAACATATTTAAGATCCTCACAATAAGCCTTATCATTTGATATGTCACATGATATAGTTAGCATAACTTTTTTTTTTTAATTCTGCTTTACCCCCCAAAAGAGGCCCCCATGTTTAAAATTAATTTGTTTACGTTACGCATCCGTGTTGCGGTCAACGACTTACATATGTATACCAAATTTCAAATCAATCGGTCCAGTAGTTTCGGAGCAAATTGGCTGTGACAGACGGACAGACAGACAGACAGACAGACACAGGAGTGATCCTATAAGGGTTCCTTTTTTCCTAACCCTAAAAAGTATTACGTTACACTAGAACTACCATTACTATGAGTTGCGCAAACTATCACTCGGTCCCTTTTACTTGTATCGGCAACGAGCTGCATTTCCGATAGATTTCGATAATGAGAACGGTTTGCGCAAACATGGTAAAGGCTTTGACATCTTAAACAAATGACAGCGAGCACTCGATGAAAGAGCGAGCATGCGCGCCGCGTCCGGCGGTGATCGTTTTCTTATAGGCGTTTGTGCCATTTGGCCTCAACAGGCTTTACAAAAAATCAAGTTGAGGCGTCCACTCTAGTATACATAATTACTCAAAGGTAAAAACTACATGGTTTTCCATGTCTTCAGCCTAGGTACCTAACTCTGCATAATGTGTACGAGTGCGCGGATCAATCTATGATACATACATACATGCATAGCATCACACCCGAAATCCCTAATGAAATGGGCAGAGCCACAAGATTACTTGTGGCCACGTTCGATTTATTTATTAGTCCTAAGGTGGTATGATGAACCGTAGGGTGACAGGTGATCAGCCCATCGCCCATACAGATAGTCCACCATGTTGGAGAGGACCCGTCCCTTAGTCGACTTTTACGACATGCCAGGATGATAAGCATCTGCACGCATTCTATGCTATTTCTTCACTCCCAGTGCAGCAGAGGAGTAATCTATGATTGTCATGCGAAATGAGAGACGAAGACACCCCTGAGGCCCTAATTTTGTTGCTTGGACTATATCCGCATGGACATATTAGGCATCGTTTTGCCCTTTTAAAGAAAACGTAAAATTTTAAGCAGTCGTTTTTGTTAACTTTTGACAATTTTTGTTTCTTGAAATGTGTATATCGCGTAGAAGGTACCTACTTAATTTGTTAAAAAATGGTCTTCGCGTTTAAGCCAAAATTTGCTACCTGCTGACCGGAGAATAAAATAAAATTGAAGACTTATCCCAAATTTACTTCGAATTGTTCCCTACTAAGTTAATTCTAAGTACGGAAGCAACCATTTCTTTTAAATACGCAAACGTTTGTTGACACCGGCTTAACAACAATTTGTCCTAATCCTAAACACAGTTTTACAATTTTCATAAGTCACATTAAGTCACGCAACTATAGACTTTATTTGAAGATAATAAGGACTTTGACGCATGATTTATTTTTGTTTTGCATAACAAAAACACTTCCATTGTCATTTTGTTCAGAGGATAGGTTACCATCGGCAAAATTCACTTTTTTACCACTATAACAAAACATATGCACGGTAGTCTCTCATTTGATCGAAAAACATTTAGCCGACTGTAATATTCCGCCCGACCAAGAATTTCTGGGGCCCGAACCGGCTCTACCAATTTCAGCCATAGTCACCAAAGGAGTCATCTCAAGAAACATTGAGGAAAAAAACCAATGAAGAATGGAGGACTGCTCAGACATGCAGACAAGCAAAAGTCATGATAACGATAGTAAACCGAAAAAGGACAAGGTATCTAGTAAAGCTTGGTAAGTACATACATACATACATAGCATCATGCCCGAAATCCCTAATGGGATGGGCAATTGGGCAGAGCCACAAGACTACTTGTGGCCACGTTCGATTAATTAATTAGTCCTAAGATGGTATGATGAACCGTATGGTGACAGGTGATCAGCCCATCGCCCATACAGATAGTCCACCATGTTGGAGAGGACCCGTCCCTTAGTCGACTTTTACGACATGCCAGGATGATAAGCATCTGCACGCATTCTATGCTATTTCTTCACTCCCAGTGCAGCAGAGGAGCACTAAGGAGGGACTTTTTGGAATTCCATCCCTAAAGGGGTGCAAAGAGGTGATAAATTTTGTATGGAAAATACCGCGGGCGAAGCTGTGGCGGGTCCACTAATTCTAAATAAAGCTTCTACACCTCGAGATTTTTGTGGGAAATTCAAAGTCAAGTAGTGAGTTCGCATATCGATAAACATTAAGATACTTAAGCTTATCGATGCTTGTCTCCTAAACTAGTGATCGCTCCAGTTTTGTTTGTAAAATATACAGGGTGACATCGAAGACGTGATCAGAAACCAGTTTTTCAGACACGGTAATTGATGGCCATTTTCAAGCAATATTAGTTACAAGAAACATAAGCTATTTTTTTTGTTAATTTAACCCTTAATTAAAGCACCGATTCAGTAAATCATGGTTACCCATTTTTAGAATCATACCCTGTTTAGATCTTTACTAATATTACTGGTTTCTGATCACGTCTTCGATGTCACTTGTATATTTCTTGTAGGTACTTTTGTAAACCAATATAGTTGATAACACCAAATATTGTTATATATTTTCAAATATTGTCAGTTGACATCAAAATTACATAATACTGGATATACAGATATATGTACCGCAAGAAGCGGAATAAAGGATGATGGGCAGTTTTGTATGGACACTGGCGTAAAAACCAATAATGACCAAAAACCATATGTCATTACATACATACGTATTATCACGCCCGAAATCCCTAATGGGGTGGGCAGAGCCACAAGACTACTTGTGGCCACGTTCGATTAATTAGTCCTAAGATGGTATGATGACAGGTGATCAGCCCATCGCCTATACAGATAGTCCACCATGTTGGAGAGGACCCGTCCCTTAGTCGACTTTTACGACATGCCAGGATGATAAGCATCTGCACGCATTCTATGCTATTTCTTCACTCCCAGTGCAGCAGAAGAGTGTGTCATTATGTCATTTGAAAGGTTTTTTCATATTCTACAACTTTTTGTATGGCGGCAAATCTTAAATCGCTGTGTGGAACAAGTTATGGCATAATAAAAACATTCCATCAATAAGTATTTTTTTTCTGTTATAGGGTTTTAGTTCTGTACAACGGTTTTTAAACGTGTTATCATATAAATACACATGAGAAAACAACTAAATATCGATATACCATCAAAAAATGACTACAATTTTTCTACTATTACTACTTTTTTCACAGAAAGATATGGGATTACCTGCCATAGTAAAAGTAACAGAACTTAGAATAAGCTATCCAGTGACATATCGCTTGTCCTTATTGGTCAATAGGCCAATCTGCCCATCATCCTTTAATAAAGCTACAATTTTTTTTCAGTTCTTGCCATAAATATATTTTTGATTTTTACTTGAACGTGTGTTTAGGATTCCTTCGAGCTCGCGAGTGGACTATATACCTACATTTTGCTCAAGATAAAAACAGATTCTTATTCAGATCCTATTTAATGAGGCTCTTTTTGTACGATTTTTAATCAATTAATTTCGTACAGAAATGGATGTGATTCTTCCCCTTCCTTATAAATAAGGACTATCTTTGCATAAGACTTATTATCCCTTAATGGACTTATTTAATTTAACCTCAATAACTTTAGATTTACAGTTCAAAATAAAAGTGTCCCTATAATCAAAGTAAGCCTTTTTGAATATTCACTCCTAAATGAGATAGGCTGACAAGACTTAAAAGTGCCTTTTGCAAGAACTCATACAAGCCAATTGGGTCATGACAACCTGTAAGGGCCTTCTAATTAACCTTCGTTTTTATAATTTGAAATTAGCTTGGATCCCTCAAAATTAAATAGATGTTTGAATTCAAAACATTATTACTGTCGTTTTAGGGTTCCGTACCCAAAGGGTAAAACGGGACCCTAATTCTAAGACTCCGCTGTCCGTCCGTCCGTCTGTCACCAGGCTGTATCTCATGAACCGTGATAGTTAGACAGTTGAAATTTCCACAGATGATGTATTTCTGTTGCCGCTATACCAACAGAAGGGTTCCGTACCATTGTACGAAATCCTTCGTGCGCGAGTCCGACTCGCGCTTGGCCGGTTTTTTATATATGTAAGTATTAGTATTTTTTGGCGACTTTCTCCGCGTAGAGTTATGTGGTGTTATTCTCTGCAGTATGAATTGTAAAATATAACTACGTGCGCGTACGTACTAGCGTGTCTACGGAACCCTGAAACCAGCTCAATCCACTTCCGATGATCCGCAATGACGTAGTGCGTCAACTTCGCGCGTTAATCCTCAGATCAGGGTTCAATCCAACACGGGACTGCTTTTAGCCAAAATTCTTTTCCCTGATATATTTTCGAAGTCATATACACAAGTTACAATTTTACAGGCATTTCTGACAACACTGCAAGGCTGTGTGGGATCCTTAGAGTATACAATAATAATAGAGTAAACGTTGATACCATAGTATAAAGATGGTAAGTAAGTTATCTTCATACAAACGCACCGCGCGCGGCTTGTATGTGTGCGCCAAAGTATCTATGCGTCGCCGCACGCACACTTAAACAAAAATAAACCCGTTTCTCAGTGCGCCAGTCGGGGCTGACACCGCACGAGGTTCGCGCGTCACGGCTTTTCGGCACCGCTAAATGAATGAAAAATGTATGATAATCGCAGAAGAACGTATTGCTTTGTGTTTCGGTGTCTTAATAATTCATCGATTCCAGAATTGTCTCCGTTCAGATTACCTTTTGAACAGGAAAGGTAAGCAAGTCACTTATTCTAGCATATAATTTTTACTTGATGATGAGATACCTCCTTACTTATTTTTTGTTGTATTGATTTTCTATCACACAGAGGAAGTAGGTAGGCCTACTTTCCCACTAGAATGTATTAGGTACTTTTGATCTGTCAACCCTGAGACAGTAGGCAATTATATCGCGGATTGGGCCGGAGATGCCCTACTTCCCATCTTTATATTATGTTGACACCGTCAAACCATGCCGCCTAAAACGTCAACTGCAGGCCACACGGATTCATACAAAACACATGCGCATTTGTTTGGCCTGTAAGGTTATGATACTAAATAATATTGGCAATTTAATGTTTATTTGTGACAGCATTATTACTACCAAATTAAGAAGAGTTCCAATCTTCTTAATTTCGTCATACTGTCACTTGTCAAGAAACACGTTTGAAATCGACGTACTAATAAAATACAGCCATTTTGTTTTTCATTAGGGCGCTCATGTTTGCGGGAGCAGCGTAGCATTACAGTCGTAGGTTCAATTAATATACAACGTATCTATTACTCTATTCTATAATCTAAGCTGGGATCTGTCATCAGTGTTGCCAATTTCTGCGTGTATAATTATTACTTTTGGTTTCGGGAAATGGGTCTCAGGTAGTAGGTAGTAGTAGGTATACATTACAACAAAATTGTCTAATAAAAGGTACTTAGTTTTTAGGGTTCCGCACCCGTAGGGATGAACGGCACCCTATTACTGAGCCTACAACGTCCATCCGTCCGTCCGTCTGTCAGAGGCCTCTAGCTTAGCAAAGGTAAGGTAGCTAGAAAGTTTATTTAATTATTTATTTATTTATTGAATAAGTACATCCACATCACATATATTAAAACAGTTACAATAATCATTACTATATAGGACACATTTCTGATATACAAGACAATTAAGGAGTACATAATACTGAGTATTTTTTTTAGAGTAAGACTGCTGCTATTAAATTAAATTGAATTGAATTAAATACTAGTAAATTAATAATATAACTAAAACTAAACACAATTACAATTATTATTAAAGTTTCATTAATGTCAGAGGGCAACAATATAGTAAAATAAAATAAGATAAAATAGAACAAGATGAATCATAATAATGAAAAATTTAAATTTTTATTTAATTAAATTGACATAAATGGTAATAATTGGATAATTAGATATTAAATTGACAATATAATTTTAATTTTGTAAGTTTGAAAGTTCAAATTTTCACAGATAATTTTTTGTTGTGGCATAAATACTAGCACATAATGAAAATATCAAAGAGTGTTAAGCCTGAGAAGCTCCCCATATATTGATATCCTAAAAATTTACTGATTTTAGACCGATTTTGTTCCAGCTGTATTTCCAAAATGGCTTAAGTTTCAGCTATCAAATTTGGCCTGACTTTAGTTTATCCCTCGTAGTCAAATAAAAAAAACCGGGCAAGTGCGAGTTAAACCCGATCCATACATGATTCTGAAATTTCCTATGTTACTTTAAATACCATAGACTTCTCATAGGTTTTCCTGTAATCTATAAGTAAAGAACTATTTTCTGTATGTTTTTCAAAATCTTAGGCCCGGTAGTTTCGGAGATAAGAGGGGGGGGAATGGTAAATTTTCGCTTATTTTCCTAAATAACTTACAAACCATTCATCTCAAAATAAAAATAAAACATATTTAAGATCCTCACAATACGCCCTTTCATTTGATATGTCACATGATATAGTGAGCGTAACTTTCTTTTTTAATTTTCGAATTTACCCCCATAAAGTGGCCCCCATGTTTAAAATTTATTTGTTTACGTTACGCATCCGTGTTGCGGTCACAGACTTACGTATGTGTACCAAATTTCAAATCAATCGGTCCAGTAGTTTCGGAGCAAATTGGCTGTGACAGACGGACAGACAGACAGACAGACAGACAGACAGACAGACAGACACACGAGTGATCCTATAAGGGTTCCTTTTTTCCTTTTGAGGTACGGAACCCTAAAAACATCAATTCAATGGTCTTCTGTTATAGAAATGTGAAAAATATATCGAAATCAAACCAGAAAATCACCGCTGCAGCTTAACAATCTGCCGACTTAGTGGCAACTGTCAACGTTCTTATATCATTAACATAAAATCTATTATACGTATTGATTAGCTGAGACCATGCCAAATTGACGGAGTACAGAACCCTCGGTGCGCGAGTACGACTCCCACTTGACCGGTACATATTATATAGCTATTTGAATACGTACACAATATTGTAGATCTCCCAAAATTACAATTTTTAATCCGTTTAGATTAGTCAAATTAAACCTTTCGTGAGACATTATGAATACTTGAACAACACACGGCTTTACTCACGATTTATTGTCAGAAATAATCCGACATCTTTTGAACTCGAATGGAGTCCTTCAGGGGTTGAGTGCGGTCCCGGTCAGAGCAACCCGCGGTCTGACCGGGACTGCACTCAGGCCTACTTGCAAAATAAATATTTTCATTTTCACTTTCATTTTCATTTTCATGATGTTACCTGACTGCATCGAAGCAAATAGAAGAGTTATGTTTTTCGGGGGGGTACGTATGTATTTATGTGTATGTAATCACTCTAGTGGTAGCTAATGACCACCTAGAGCCAAAACTGAACCGATTTTAACAAATGAGATGTCAAACGATTCAAGCAAAATACCCAGGTGACATTGGGTATATGACGTCACCTGAAATCCAATATGGCGAACTCCATTTTCATATCGAACCCACGACCACGGCAGAATCGATTTCTGGTTTCTTTTTGAAATTACGCGGTCGGGATTTTTTATAATTAATATTTTTTTGTATAGTTAAGTGTGTACAAAAATACATTTACCTACAACAACAGCGAAATAAAATTTTATTTTAAATGTACGGAATTATATAACCTCATAGCAACAACGGTAAAAATGTGAAACCATTAAAAAGAAACCTGCACGCTAGGTCCTAGTGATGTAACAAACATAGTTGTAATAGTTGTCTAGATAAATTAGGCGTGAACACATTACGCGCATTTTTGGCAGCGTTCGGTGTCGGGTAAACCTTGGAGCTACACATTGAATTAAGTATCTGGAGATAAATCTCAAGATTCTTCTAAGAAGATCTTGTAGTGGTACAGCCAAACAGTAATCCTCACTTTTACGATTACTGTTTGAATGGGCCGGCTCGACCGGGGCAGTACCACACTCTCACAGAATATCGGCGTAAAGTAATAGCTTGCTATTGCGTTTCGTACGATGAGTGACGAGATCCGGAGGCCTATTCCGTCATCCCCATCCCATCCCCATTCCCCATCCTCCCTAGACTGGCAACGCATTGGCAGCACCTCTGGTGTTGCAGATGTCCATGGGCGGCGGTGACCACTTTTCATCAGGTGGGCCGTCAGCTCGTTTGTCAGTCAATTGACATAAAAAAAAGATATCTTTCAAACAGCGCATTGTTCATAAATTTTGTTGTGCTGTTGTGACGGAAAACCAGGGCTTCTGATTCGACGTTGCCTAAACGATATGGTATATCATATCGCTTTGCTTTGTCTTCATCTTTGTGAAGTAAACCTAGAAAATAATATGTAAAGTAACATTTCGCTACGTAAAAATTACACAATGTATTAAAACATTCCAGAAACGTGACTTTCTAATTTAAAAGTATGGTGGATTCATCCATACTTGTATTATTTTGTAAACAAGTTTCTAACCTCAAAATGGGCAACTTTTGGGTGAAACAGCTGTTTTATCCTAAATAAAGCAAACCTAAGCTAAAAATTGGCAAGTGACATCTCAAATACTGTCTTCGGTTCCTTTATTTTGCAAGGAAGCTGTTTTAGCCAAAAAAGGTGCCTTTTGAGGTTAGAAACTTGTTTACCAAATAAGAGAAGTATGGATGAATCCACTGTAATTTCCAAAATTACAGTTAAGTACTTTAAAAATTTCTTGAAGTACCATCAACCGAAAAGGCACCGCGTTCACGCGCAACCATAAAATATAAACATACATACATACATACATAACATCACGCCCGAAATCCCTAATGGGGTGGGCAGAGCCACAAGACTACTTGTGGCCACGTTCGATTAATTAGTCCTAAGATGGTATGATGAACCGTATGGTGACAGGTGATCAGCCCATCGCCCATACAGATAGTCCACCATGTTGGAGAGGACCCGTCCCTTAGTCGACTTTTACGACACGCCAGGATGATAAGCAAATATAAATAAAATATATAAAAATCCTTGAGAGTATCCGAAGACCTGTTCGAGATATGCACTCCCGCGCACACCGATCGTCTGGCGTAAGTGTTACTACGCGTCTGCTCCGAAATAGAACAAAGTGCATAAGCGAGAAGCAGTACAATGCTAATTAGGAGGAATTCTTTCTATATCTCTTAATATATAAAAAGGTAACATTCAGACAACGGACCTTTCCTCCTCCTCTTTTTATAACAGTTTTTTTCCACTGACTCCATGGCGTGATGGGGATGTGGAATGTATGATATACTAACTAACAAATATTATAATTTCATTGGCTGTAACAACTATTGATATAATTGTAAGGGACATAACGCTCATATGATATAATCATTACATGCTAAAACCATCATTTGATATAGTCTCAAAAAATAGACCTAGCATCGAAGGCTAAGGCGGGAGCTTCGCTTAGCCTCGCTCCCGCGCCTTAGCCGTCTGGACCAACCTACCCTAGTCGCTTCTGCTCCGAACCATCTTCCATACAAAGTATTCAATATACCAAAAGTAATTATGATAAATGTTATTTTATGTAATGATAATTATACATTATGATTATTATATCATATCAAAATATATGAGTGTTGTTATATGTATGATTCAAGAATTATATCATATGAGCGTTATTGCGACCAATATTATATCAAATATTTTTATAGCAATCATTACGCGCCCGGCGTTGTGCTAGTACTAATCCCGCTAGCGGCAAAGTTTGTGAGATGAGCACGACGAATGTTTGTACCCAAGTACACGGTTAGTATTTAAGGCCTACACTGCGCTAGCCGCGCGGTCACTGGTGTGAAGGCTTCCATTATAGCTCCTGTGACACTGCTTCAATGAGCCCACCTCCGACCGGCTCCGCTTCCGTTCCGCGTTTCAGCATATAGAAGCCTTTATATATGTATGTATTTATCTATATAATTATCGTTGCCTGGAACCTAAAGAAATCTTAGTTTGTTAGTGGCCAATATACTATTATTACTACAGTGAGCAAAAGCAAAGGCAGGTTAAAGACTATGTTTTTTTTTTGCGAGACTGATCCCTGTATCTCAAACAAAACTTACATCAAATTGATCCAAGATACTTTTGAAAATATATCAAAATTTTCAGGCCAATCCCGACTTTATATCCAAAGGGAAACTCTTGAAATTCATCGACTACGAACTGTGTCAAATATATACCCTAGCAGAGATCTGAAAACTTATTCTCGACCGTAGCTATATGGAATAGAATTGATATTGCATCAACGGGGTGTGTACAGTCGGTCGCAGAAAGCAACTAATAACGTCTAGACTTCACGTCTTAACTGTACGTTTTAATACCGTCGGCATCCGCGCGGTACAGTAAGGTTGTTGTGAATTGGCTCGCTTTTGAATTTTTGTTTTAATAAACATACGCTAACGTATCGGGTGCAATTGAATTGGGTTTAGTTCATTGTAGGATGCTTTTAAGGCATTGGATATGGTAAATAAACTGCAAAGACAATATAATCAAAGAACTGTGAGTGCAAATAAGGGAGTGGGAATGTGTAAAACTGTAAAAAATATTACAAAAATAATAAACAAATGTTTCGTTTCTACCACTGCTTTGAAGTATGATGCAATTCGATCGACGTTCACTTTCAGCGGGTCCACGGTAGCTTCCTCTACTCTTTCAGGTCTTGAATATTTGTGAACATCCTCCAGTCATCATAGAATATGAACAATAATGGCATAAGCACTCAGGATTCTTTTGGTTACGTTATTCGGCCATTTGAACCCGCTGTCGTCTTTACACTATGGTGTAGAAATAGAACAGATATAGGGGGTACAAGGTTCCAAAATTGCCCAACTAAAAGTATCCTGTGTTCTATTTCTACACTCGGATTTCTTGTGTTAACAAATGCGGGTAGGTTTTAAGCTCGCATATTAACGCACATTAATATGCTCACGATATCGCACGCAACCCGGCTCGTGTAGGTTGTGTAGAAGAATTAACTTGTAAATTAATATACCTACACATAAATAACGGGGCGCACAAGACTGGTGTGGTTCAACGTCTCCGCGTCCTTGCAGCAGAACTGCTGGCTGGGAGTTGTCATCGGAACGGAACGAAACGGAACTGAAACAAAGTCAAATAATCGCCAAAATTAGTTTTGCATGAGAATACTAAAACAACAATAAAACTGAATTTATTGATTAAGTAGATATAGTGAAGAAACCAAAACGTATAGATTTAGATTTTGTTCTGACTGACAACCTATGAAAAGTTGGTCAAAATCGGTTAGCATTTAAGTGAGGGAAATCGTTATCGCCTTTTGTATGAAAAGCCGTAGGTTGAGCTTCACACTCCTCTTAACCTTATGACCGCCACAGTCGGCTGCAGCCGTCAGCGGTTGCAGGGTAAAAAAGTCCTTCATTACCTTGACGTAAAGTTAAAATTCGTGTTACTTCTCAGAAATGCTTGGCGGCCAAAAGGTTAAATACGTAATACGAGAAACCAATTCACACCGTCCCCGCTACAACACCTCTCAAGTATTGCGAACTATATTCCCGTCTCATAAAATCCTTTGAGGCATAAAGCACATTGTTGACAGTATTAAGCGTTCACATATTTTAACATTAATATTAGTACCATAATAATAAAATTATTATTAGGCTGTAAGACCGTAAACTATTATTAGAAAGAAAGAGCCGAGTAAAAGGAATAAGGATCTTTTTGGATCGATATTTTTAGTGATATCTGTGGCGATTTTTATTCACAAAATGACAACTTGCGCAATACGTCAACGATGTGTCAACTTCGATCCACGGTACTGAACTGTATAGATATTTCTGACGCTGACTGTATGACATTTTATAGAAAGACGTGCCATTTGCGTTTTAAAATCGATACGGTTGAATTTTTCTTTTTTTTCTTTTCATCCAATAAAGTTTTAGCTGACATAATATATGACACTAAACATTCATTTCGAATTATGGCGATCGTGTAAAGTCTGTTTGCCGAGAGTTGATAAAAAAAATCAGGGCTTCTTAACTCATTACAAATACCGGCCCGCTAATTATTTTTACCGAATATAATAAAAAATTAAAGGCAAAACCGATTTTTTCTATACAACAGTATTATTGAAGCATAGCCTGTTATGTCTAATTGCTGGCATATCATCGGACGACGACGATGAAGTCTCAGTGTCGAAAGAAGAATCAGAGTCGGTGACGTTTATTATGAAACGTTCAATTGCTTCGTCTAAAACAACACACTAACACCCAAACGACACACTCGAAGCGCATTCCAGGAAGGAATGGCAATACGTCCGCCGCGTGCGAGCGCTCACCCGCCCGGAACGGCACCGCGCATGGCAACAACTGTGTGCCTCGTACCAGGAAACTCATGGTCCGCGAGTCAGCAACAGATTTTCATGACCAATAGCCTCCCGGCCGATAACTGGTACAATGACTCGGAGAGTTGTATCATGAAGCCTTGTGAACGTCAGCTGCGGCTTATAGTGGGTGGGTTGAGCAGAGCGGTAACGTCCCAAACTAGTCTATTTTTAAATGAGGTATTACGGACGCAAGCAACTTCAATCCCCAACAAATCTCCCTATTCATTTATTTTTTTGGCAATTGGTAATGGCAAAATTGAAAAAACTTGGCAATTGCGTTGAAGATTAAAAAACAAAATGGCGGCATTAATGGTACACAAACCAGGTCGTAAATAAGAGGCGGGCGGGACGACACGGAGTGGGCGGGCTCGTGCATCTTTAAAACGATAATGATGAAAGAATACTTCAATAAAGAAAATTCCTTTGACCCATTTAGCCAGTGTTGCCAATCTAGCAACTTTGTCGCTAAATTTAGCATCTTTTTACCTGATGTAGCAACAAGATTTTCCATTTAGCATCTAGCACAGGCTTTTGTTTGAGACAGTAAAATAACTGTATAGTGTGTCATCAATGGTTACTGTGTTTGTCTTGTACCATTTAGATAATATTAATTGGAAGAATTATTGTCTATTCTTATCGTTAGCTGGATCACAGAACAAAAATATTATCTTTTGGGGATGAGCGCTGACTGCTGAAATACAGGTTCCCACCTAGTTTAGCAGCGGTGGCTAAACATAATTAATGAGTTCATGCTAGCTTATGTAATAGTGTAAGAAAACTGTATTGCTTCCTTATATGGTAAATAAATAAATAATTATTATTTTTATAATGCTTTCCCGACAATCGCCTTCATATAAATGCGTTGAAATCAGCTCGAGACCCAGCTTAACTTCATAGTTGTAAGATAACAATAACAAATGAGAATTATTTTACGTTAATTTATTATTAAAGATGCTCATTTATTTATCATTAAAAAATTTAGCACCATTTTTTAGCAACGTTCATAAATATTTAGCTACTTTTTGGCATCTTCTAGTCGTGCATCTAGCAACTTTTTAATCTAGGTGTTGTCAACACTGGTTCCAGCTAGATTAAAGTTCAGAGGCGTATTTTAAGAGAACTGTGAACCAACGTATAAATCACCCTTTTCATACAAAAGGCGATAACGATTTCCATCCCTTAAATGTTAACCGATTTTGACCAATTTTTGACAGGTTGTCAGTCAAAACAAAATCTAGGTACGTTTTTTGAATATTGATTAAAGATAAACAAAGTCAAGTAATCGCTGATATTAGTTTTGTATGAGAATACTGAAACAGCAATAAAACTGAATTTATTGATTATAGTGTAAAAACCAAAACGTATAGTAGATTTTGTTTTGACTGACAACCTATCAAAAATTGGTCAAAATTGGTTAATATTTAAGGGGTAGATTGAGGCGCTGTAATTGGTGCGTTAGAGGTTATGCGCTCCTCGCGCATGCCTATAGCCCGCCGCTTATGGGTTGCCTCTAATGCTGGCAGCGGGAATCTTTGCGGTGTCATACCGCGAATATGACACCATCGCACGTTCAGTCGCATTGCAACCACGGCCATGGACACTCGTTTAATTGATTCCACAAACAACCTGTGAGACCGCACATCCGAAGCCACCGCCGACAATGATATGAAAGCGCGTGAATCAAGCAATATGAGACTTTAGTTTGTATGCCGTAAGTACTAAGACATCAGCAATAGGGTGCGTGGTTATGCCATGGCGCTGGCGTTTGACAACCTTCTATGAGACTTGTTACACGAAATTGTACTGATAGGCATATCCTTCTTTTGAGATCTTTGAATGGAGATGGTCGGTGAACTCACTTGAGAGCAAATACTATATTCGTTATCGAGGTAAAGTCGGATAGAGGCCTTGACCACAAGTCAAATACAATATGTCATGATACAAAGTACATGACCTATATTATTTTGTACGTATACATAGATAATTCAACTGTCCGTAACTAAAACAGTTTAATTTCTGATTATAACAATCGGTTATTAACGAACTTTGCCCTATCAGTCCAACTTTTTACAAAGCACTATAATTTTCATAGTTTGTCCGCGCGGTGTATCGACCGCGCGATACAATATTCATGGCGATGGTGCCCAGATTGTGGAGTCAAACAGAATGGACTGATCAGCCGATATAAGACCACTTATCGCCAACGATACGTTGACGACATATAATAATAAATTAGGTGTAATAATAATCATCTATTTTGGACTGGTTTTTATTAAATTTACTGGGAAAAATTAACCTATGTGTTAATCCAGAGTATAAGCTATCTCCATGCCAAATTTCATCTCATCCGTCCAGCCGTTGAAGCGTAAAGGAATAACAAAGATACTAACACACACACACACACACGCACACACGCACGCACGCACGCACACACACACACACACACACACACACACACACACACACACACACACACACACACACACACACACACACACAGTTTGGCATATATAATTATAGTGTAATATTATGTTATTAAATCTATATCATGTGTTAGTTATAAATAAATAAATCACGGGACAATCTTTACACAAATCGATCTAGTCCCAAAGTAAGCTCCTAAAGGCTTGTGTTATGAGTATGAGTTATGACCTAAGTTAATGACATTAACGAAATACAAATGATTTAAATGTTAAAATAATGTTGACACTTAACTATGATAACCTGTTGCAAACGACTAGACCCCGTGCCCTGGACAAATGCAAGTATTTTATTGTACGGTTATTGTCAGACTGGACTTTATTTGTTACTTTGTAATGTTTTTATTTGAGTTTTTATATGATGTAAAATCAATGTATGATTTCAAAAAATGTGTTTCCGCTGTGTTTCTAGCGGCGCTTCTTCTCAGTAGGTAATGATGGTCCTGGCCCCCAATTCTCGTCGCATTCAAGATAATCTCACAATCGAGATTAAGCGTCAGTGCATACAGTTGTTTGACACAACTGTATGAATCTGACGTTTAATCTCGCAATCGACATTATCTCGAATGCAGCGAGAATTGGGGGCCTGGCCGAAGTGATACTACTTATATTCATTTTATTTCATTAATGTGTCCTATATAATAACAAATACATCTATATATACCAAGCATCGAACAATTTGTATAACATTTAGCACCCATAGCAGAGAGAATCCTAGTTCATAACTAGATTCATGTGTAATTAATGTTAAAAAAATATAATTAATTGCATATTTTCTATTAATTTCAACGAGTATGAATCACAAAACTTCCTATAAAAATTCGATCCCCTTTATACTTAAAGGGGAATTAATTTGCGTCAAGTCTTATAAGGCTAGTCGTACACTCTAAAAGCCCTCAATTCATGGGAACCGTAGCGTGGGCGACTGGGCGATGACTCGCATATATTATGCAATCGCTTCGCTTCTACTGGTCGTCGGTCTTAGACGTAATAACATTTATTATACTGTAATTAGTTATTTGGAACTAAATTTGATAAGTATTTAAATAATACAAAATATAATAATATGTAATGACATTGCGGTGAAGCCGTACTTAAGAAAAATATAATTCACAGAAATAAAAAGTACGATTTTGTTAGCAACGCAGGAACAAACATTTTCAAATTATAAATTAACTGACTTATCACAGCATTTCTTCATTTATCTATAGAAATAAATAAATGAAGTGTATGTTTGTAATGTCAATATAACAGCTTTTTACTAAATACATACGAAAGCATATACGGTAGGTACGAGAAATTTTTGTCCATCCGTCTGTCTGTCTGTCTGTTTGTTCCAGCTAATCTCCAAAACGACTAGACCGATTTAGACGGGATTTTCACCAGCAGATAGCTGATGTTATAACGAGTAATTTGGGCTATATTTATTTAAGAAAAATAATAAGGGTTCCGCGCAAAGAAATTAAATTGTGAACAAAATTCGATCTACGCGAGGTACAGCTAGTTTATTTCTATTTTATCTATTTCAACGTAACTATAAATAATATTAATTTAATCGAAACATTAGAATAAAGTTGTATCTTTCAGTTAGTGCATGGAGCATACGTCGAATCGAATAACTTTAGATACGTCATTACGCTAAGGAGCCACGCCTTTTCGTCCCCTAAGTAATTTTATGTAATTACTTTAAAGATATTTTAATATGTATGTTAGTCTGTAAGGTATGTATCTTTCTTTCTTTATCTTCTTTATATATGGGCCAATGGTGCCTGAAATAAATGGTTTTATTATTATTATTATTATTATTATTTCCTCCCGGGTGAAAATTCGTAAGCCGATTATTAATATGATCCTGTAATTAATAAAAAAAAACAGCTCGCAGTATGCCGAGGGAAAACTCGTCAGCTGGTGCATTTAAATAGGCGATAGATGCTCCCGTCTGGCTCCTGCGTTACACCTTTAAGGGCATCTTTGACGACCTGCTTATATTAGATAGACCGTCTTATCTCTAAGTGCGTATCTCTCACACTAGTGCCGACGAAAGAGACAGACATAGAGATAAACGGGTTTAATTTATCTTTGTGGCATGCATGTTAGGGCCGCGAACCAGCTGACGATTTGATTTATTAACTACAGCACATAAACTATCAAATCAAATCAAATCAAATTTATTTATTTTTACCAAACAGTTTCTACATTTCTTAGCGTTAATAATTATCTTAACAATATGGTTTAGGATTTGAGTATCAGCGGTCCTCACACTAGGTCGAGCCTGTGTCGTGAGAACCAATCAAGCGTTTAACTACTTCAGTAAACAATATCATCTTACAAATTCTCCTCTGCTGCACTGGGAGTGAAGAAATAGCATAGAATGCGTGCAGATGCTTATCATCCTGGCATGTCGTAAAAGTCGACTAAGGGACGGGTCCTCTCCAACATGGTGGACTATCTGTATGGGCGATGGGCTGATCACCTGTCACCATACGGTTCATCATACCATCTGAGGACTAATTAATCAAACGTGGCCACAAGTAGTTTTGTAGCTCCGCCCACCCCATTTCGGGCGTGATGTATGTATGTATGACAAATTCTCAATCGGGAGGAGATGACATATTTTTTCTTTCTCATGTGCTGGTGATCAGCTGGCGATCTTTCCATCGCGATAGAGCCAGCTGACGATTTGTTCATAATATAATATAAAGTATCATCTGACAAATTCTCAATCGGGAAGCGATGACAAAAAAAAAGTATTTCTCCTAGTTTGGGACGTTACTGCTCAACTCACCCACCAAGCCGCAGCTGACGTTCACTAGGCTTCATGATACAACTCTGAATCATTATACGAGTTATCGGCCGGGAGGAAATGATAAACCTTTGTCCCTGGCTCGGGTACTACAAGGACTTTGAATAGGACATAGAGTATTTTCTTGATACGACTCGTAATTATAGCACAGAATATATAATAGTACTAACGTACAGAAGAATCACTCTCTAACAAAACCGGTGATTAGGCGTGAAAATATGCCTACTCATGCCTTCTCTCTCTGTCGCGTAACACTTTCTCTTTCACGTACGCTAGGATCGCTTTAAGTAGAGTAATCGCTATGACGACGCGCGACGCTGCGAGCGGGCGAGGGGCAACCTACTGCGATTTACACCGCCGCGGTGCCCGACGGCCGAACGTACCTAAAGTTCCAAGTGAAACCCGCCTGACTATAGCCGAATTCCACGCGGACGAAGTCGCGGGCAGACGCTAATGTCAAATATCACGTTAACTATATTAAATACTATACTTATAGAACGTTAAAGTTCTCAGACTCGACGCAGGCGTCGAAACTTTCGCCGACTCAATTTCCTACAAAACTTCGCAGGAAATGTTACCACCATGTTATATCTTCCTTATAAATCTGAGAGAAGTAAGTTTTGTGTGCAACACAGGTCTTTAAACACATTCTCGTCAACATCATCACAGGCGTCTCGTGAGACGGACTCGGCAGTGGTCCTCACGCGAGCCCAGATTAAGGGCTTCACATACATGTTTACATCACTCAACAGCCCAAACTAACGCCTCTATCAATCCAATATACCGACAATATGCGTATCGTTGTCTAGTACTAGTGCCCATAGTACAGGGAATCCTAAATAGTGTTGTGAATTTAAGCTTCAAGGCGTAAACTATAAGACTCGAGTCGAGACTGCGAGTCTAGATGCCTCGAACCTTAAAGCCTCGATCGTATAAGCCTCAAACTAATAAGTTCGCGTTGCTGCTTGTGCGTATCTATCTATCTATCTATCTATCTATCTATCTATCTATCTCATCGTTATCCTTGCGGTAAAAGTCGTTTCCATCAAAGGTATTAAACGCATTAAAATACTTCAGTGTATTAAAATTTTTGCTACAACCCAATCTTAGCAAATCTAAGCACAGTAAACTTAAAAGCAATGTAATTGCTTGATAAACACAACATTTTAATCCAAATTATTTCCACTAGCTTAGCAAAAACATAGGTAAAAGCAATTCTAGAGATGCTTAAAACCACGAAAACACTAATACTTACAGCGAAGTTAAAAACAGATAAATCAGACGGCGGGTCGATGCGCTTTATAAATAACTCCGTCTCGTTTGTTCCCGCAGAGGCCAAATACAGATCGTCCAGTTGTACTATAAAAGTGCTAGGACCCGTCATTTACGTAGGCGCCACAACAGCAACACGAGACACGACACGCAAAGATCCTACAATCTAATTGGTGGATTCACGTCAAAGTTGTTGGCGAGTCTTGTTGCTGTTGTTTGGCTGAATTGAACGACGGAACTTTTGTAAAAGTCAGATCCGAACGCCTTGTATTTTCTAAGAAAACAGTAGTGGGTGCCTGGTAGCGGAAGCTGTTTAGTTTTAGCCCACCATTATTTTGTAATTATTTTTATTTTATGACATAAATCGCAGCAAGGGCAACCAGAACTCCAATATAGAGCCTGATTTAGACCAAATAAAATGAGTCACTGAAAAAACACTACACGTTGATTTAACAAAATTTTCTCGGTTGTTTTTTTTTTCGGTTGAATTTACTACAAATTTGTTAATTTAACAAAACCGGAACAAAACAATTTTGTTAAATTAACCAATTTGTCGTAAATTCAACCGAAATAATAGGCAACCGAGACTATTTTGTTAAATCAACGTGTAGTGTTTTTTCAGTGTATAGGTATATAGATGTTCCAAGGAAATAGATAAAGATACATAACTAACAATCTTAAATAAACAGCTAAACACAACCCTCCTTTTTTGCTTTGTCGTAGTCGGGTAAACGGTAATTAACATAATCTTTGTCGTTTCTTACAATATACAAATAATAAATAAAGATTAATTTGCAGTTATTTGAAGTAACTTGTTACATGTCTCATATTTGTTAATTACTAATTAGTTACTAATCGTACTTACTTATTCTTATGTTAAATAAAAAAGTGACGTTTTTATTTGAGAGTGAATAATCTTTGGCTGCCTATTCTGCGCTAAGAGGGGTGCAAACCACCCCCGGCCAAAAGCCACAGTTTGCTAGACAACCCACATTTATATGGTGACATGGTTCTAATTGAGATCAAAGCTTTTTGTCAAGTGCCACCATCTACTAATCTTTTTAGGGCCCTTTTCCATAACCACCCGATGAGAGCCGGGCCTGTATTCGGCATTGCCTAAACGATATCGCAAATTATTTTTCTACTATATGGTACCTCTTATTAAATTGACAGCAAAGGAGGCTGCATTATAAAAAAGAACCGGTCAAGTGCTAGTCTGACTCGCGCGCCGAGGGTCCCGTACTTACCTTTGATAAACCGACGGTACCTTGTAGGTACGGAAACCCTACAAATTAAAAAAATGGCTTTTAACAAGCGAGTAACCATTTACAACCTACCTATGAAATAAGACAAAAATAACTTTCTCAAGCTCCCATCTCCGTGCAACCGTCGAGTATGATACGACTTTGCAAAGGTTATTCCGTTTAACTTTTTTTTATGTGATGTAATTACAAATTCACGGTTTTCGGACTTTTTCCTTTACTTGTGCTGTAAGACACTGCTTCTTGCCAAATTTCATAATTCTAGGTCAACGGGAAGTACCCTATAGGTTTTGATTCCCTTTGGATTCCCTTGAAAGTATCAAAATATGAGACATAAACGGCCGTATCTTTTGATTGCGGTGACTTAGAAAGTTTTTTTTCTTCACAGCTTCAAGAGATTGCAAACCTGAGCATTTGATATTAATTTCAACTTGATACCTTAACGCGTTCCTGAGAAAAAGATCTTAACAGACAGACAGACAGACGGACAACCGAGTGATCCTATAAGGGTTCCTTTTTTCCTTTTGAGGTACGGAACCCTAAAAATACGCACGCGATATCCATCGCTTAGGCCAGTGATTTTGTGTGGTTCGCGACCCCCAGGGGGGTCACAAGCCCTTGCTCAGCGGGTCTCGGTCGTAAGCCAGGCCGTGCTTAAATAGTAACAATTAAAAGTCGCTCACGTAAGCACGTTAACTTTAATCAGTCAGTCTTATAAAAAAAACTTGTTTTCTAGATCCACGAATTTACACATACATACACGCCCGAAATCCCTAATGGGGTGGGCAGAGCCACAGGACTACTTGTGGCCACGTTCGATTAATTAGTCCTAAGATGGTATGATGAACCGTATGGTGACAGGTGATCAGCCCATCGCTCATACAGATAGTCCACCATGTTGGAGAGGACCCGTCCTTTAGTCGACTTTTACGACATGCCTAGATGATAAGCATCTGCACGCATCCTATGCTATTTCTTCACTCCCAGTGCAGCAGAGGAGCAAACTTATACTTGCGTATATAGAAAATCTTCTAGCAGTTATGAGAAAGGGCCCTGAAATCCTTTTAAGAAATCCGATAATTAGGTTTTGAATTAAAATTTCTGATTAAGCTTCATAAGCAGTGTTATTCAGTAAATTAGTTAACTAAGAATTATTATCATTTAACGTCTAGACTTAATATTATTTTAGCTCGTTCATCTCCTAAATGTGATTTTCAGTCCATTCGACAATAGCAGTTCATTGGCAAATAATCTCCCGTCCGTGTACTTAACAGTAAGAAAATGAAAATGGAAAATGAAAAAGTTAATATTCATTTTCAATTAGCTTTTTCTCACGTTTGAATCTACCATCGATGCAAATGAAAATGAAAATATTTATTTTGCAAGTAGACCACAGTCATGGGCTCTTTCACATGTCTGAATCTACCAGCGCTTCGAAAGGTGACATCTGCTGAGATGAAACGCCGTAAGAAACTCAGCAGTAAGTCTTTTTTCAACTTTGTCAATTTTATCTAAAAACTAACACAAAAGTGCAGCAAACAAACCTAATGGGTACAAATTAATTATATAAAATAACTAATTAGGGAGATGTATAGTTTCCACGTCTGGACAAGTTAAGTGACTTAGAGATGTATAAAGCCTCCGAGGGTCATAATAATAAAAATAATAATTGAAACAAAGAAACATCTAAATCGATTAATCTAAGGGTTACATCTGATGAGAAGAAGCGTCACCAAGGACTATGATCTCAGAGGTGCGAGCCTGAATGTGATCAGCCGCTCAATTACGCAACACCAAGTGGTATCGCTTTCGCGAAAAGTAAACCAATTGTGCCCTTATTTACACAGAGTTAAGACGAAATTGGTTTGCATTTCGAGCCAAACCGATACCAATTGTGCTGCGTAATTGAGCTGCGGGTAATAATCACATTTACTCGTAGGTTCAGAACTGTCCCCTCCTGTTCCCAAAAGTTAAGGATCCTGAGGCGTGAGTTTTTTGTTTGGACTATATCTGCATATAGGGCGTCAGGCATAGTTTTGGCTTGTATAAAGAAAACGTGAATTGAACCCTTAGTTTTTATTAACTTTTGGCCACAGTAGAGACAAATGTTATTTCTTAACGTGATTATTACCCGACCCTCTCCGGAGGAGGCCTCCTGTCACCAACTGCACATAGCACAACCACTCTGTCCACCATAGCATCACCACGAATTGGCACACCATGATTATTTGAGCTATTCCCACTATTTCTACCATGAATTCCTACCAGTAGGACTCCCGTGTTTATTTTCCCAGCTGTCCTACTAGTGGTTATAATGGGAAATGCATTTCTCACCTTTACTACTACGCATAATAAAGTACTATCAATTGTAGAAGTGGTAAACAATGTGCATCAAAAATGTACGCTGACTGACAAACAGGCAGACGGGCCACTTGATGGAAAGTGGTCACCGCCGCCTATGGACATCTGCAACACGGTACTGCCAATGCGTTGCCAGTCTAGGGAGGATGGGGGATGGGATGGGGATGAGGGAATAGGCCTCCGGATCTCGTCCCTCACCGTACGAAACGCAATAGCAAGCTGTTACTTTACGCCGATATTCTGTGAGAGTATGGTACCCCGGTCGAGCCGGCCCATTCGAACAGTACGCATCTAGTGAGGATTACTGTTTGGCTCTACCACTATAAGATGCTACGTCTGGTTCATTATGAACTATATTCCCAGCTGTGCATGCCATATAAAAATAGGGGGTAGAAATAGTGAGAAAGAAATACACAGTATACTACTAGCGGTAAGACTGATACAATTGTAGTAATATTGGAACTTACCAAGACTAGATCGAGGACATTCTTAAGAAAAGCCAGGTCAAGAGTACCCTAAACCGGCGAGCGTGCGTGAAGAACTTAATGAGAGTAGACGAAGCGAAAGGTGTGTCAGGATCATAGCAGGTGGAAATCCGTGGTTTCTGCCTCCCCTTTGGGAAACGGGCGTGATAATATATATGTGTTTGTATAATGAAAAGTAAATTCCCAGTATACTTACTGGTAGGAATTCGTGGTAGTAATAGTGAGAATAACTCGATTATTCTATTAACATAGTTCGTATACCTACCCTTGTTCAAACAATGTGTGAATGCAAAATAAATCCCCATTCATTGGACTATTTGAGGGATTTTAGAAAATTGATCAATCAGATTCGAGCTGTCAGTCGACGTCGGAAAGGGACGTCTAATAAGTGGGTGAAGTGCTTAGTTTTCAAAAAAATTGTTTCCTCCTCCCAAGTTTCCTAAGGGGGCTTGGTGAGATTTGGTAAGATTTGGTGGGACTCCTATCCCCCTCGCGAGATGCGTGCGGTGGGTGGTTGTATCAAGGGCTTGATATAGAAGTTGGTACACCTGGACTCTGCACGCATCCTACGTTAGGTTTTCATAGTGTTTGTATTTTTTGAGCTATCGTATTTTCCTTTTGATAGAAATATAGTAAAAATCGAATACTAAGAAGATATACGAAATAATGAGAATAATAATGTTTATTTTAGATATTTCATCCATATGGGTTAGTAACAATGATCTTTTATGTAAATCAATGTCAATAATGTACGAGTAAAACTGTTGAGAAGAGAAGAGGTAAGCAGAGGCGCAAGCAGAGGAGAGTGTATACTTAATTTTTATTTTTGGAAGGTGTGGCAACAGTAAAAAACCGGACAAGTGCGAGTTAAACTCGCGTGGAGAGGGTTCCGTTCCGTACATGATTATCTGCAATTTACTAAGTTACTTTAAACACCATAGACTTCTTGTAGGTTTTCCTGTAATCTATAGGTAAAGAACTATTTTCTGTATTTTTTTCAAAATTTTAGCCCCTGTAGTTTCGAAAATAAGGGGGGGGGAATGGTCAATTTTCGCCTATTTTCCTAAATAACTTCCAAACTATTTTACTTAAAATTCAGAAAAAAATATATTTAAAGTTCTCACAATAAGTCCTTTCATTTGATATGTCACACAATATAGATTGCATAACTTTTTTATTTTTATTTTCTGATTTACCCCCCAAAAGTGGCCTCCATGTTTAAAATTCATATATTCACGTCACGCGTCCGTGTTGCGGTCACCGACTTACATATGTATACCAAATTTCAGCTCAATCGGTCCAGTAGTTTCGGAGCAAATTGGCTGTGACAGACGGACAGACAGACAGACAGACAGACAGACGCACGAGTGATCCTATAAGGGTTTCGTTTTTTCCTTCTGAGGTACGGAACCCTAAAAATAAGGTCAGCGCGCTACCGCGCTTGTATGAAGGATATAGAGGAAAGTTTAATAATTAAGTCTGAGTTGAAATATAAAATAAAAGATGAAATAGAAGAAGAAGTACACAGCCACGAATCCTGACAAAGCATAATAATTGAAGAGAGACCCCACCTCCTCCCTTTAAATGAGATTTGGTGAGATTTTACCGCCCCCACTTTGAGCACACGTAATGGACGTCCCTAAACGTATCAACATACGGATGGACGCGGACGCTCTACCGCGGTGACGGTTCAGTCATGATGTAACCTACTGCCAACATGATTAGCCAAATTCTGAGACTTGCCGTGACAAGTCGGCGGAATATCACGGATGACAACCTGACACTTAGACGAGATGGCGACGGTATCATTTATAAGCGGGGAGCGATTGAAATGGTTGCTCTACTATAATTTACATTTTTTTGCGAGGTAAGCTTTGCCCCGCAAGCAACTTGCAACAATATTTCCTACAATAGCTACACGACAAGTAAAAAAAAATTCTTTATCTACACCCATATCATAAAACCTCCATTGGTTAATCAAAACCCGAAGGAAATGACCACCATTTTGACAACCAATTAGGAAAAACCAGTGCTGCGATAAAGAAATAACATGACTTCTTTATCGTTTTTAGTAAAGAAATGAGATTAAATTTGGAACAGCTGCCAAAACTCAAGTGGGTCTCTATTCTAGTATCCATAGATATTAAAACAGTTATTGATACGAAACGTCAATTCAGTATGTTTTTTTAATATAAACTGCACAATATTTGATCTCGAGTGACGTGAGAATAGAGACTTCATCCGTTTGTCTATGATTTAAAAAAAAAATGGTCTTGACGGAGGATCGCCATGTTGGTGTTTTGCTGAACGAAAGTAGAATTGTTTTTGAATTGAATAGAAAAAGTTGTTTGTAATTTACATTTTAGTTGAAAATATGAATAGTAAGTAGTCTTCTCGGAGTGTGTGTGATGTGAAAATGCGCCGGATATCGGAAATATGCAGCCACGATTGCAACAAATAACTTGTTGCCAGAAAATATTGTTTCTGAACCCATCATGGAGGATTTATAATATGTGTGTAGATAAAGTTATGTATGCAACTCTGCATAATTTGGCCTTAAAACACACGTGCGATCTTATTATGAAACTCGCCTATCGGCTCGTTTCATGAAAACCGCACTAGTGTTTTAAGGCCTATCATTATGCAACCGTTGCATAAACTACTATTTAATTATCCGGGCTAAAAAATAGCCTATGTATATGTACCTACTACTCCAGACTACAATCTATCTGTGCCAAATTTCATCCAAACCGTTCAGCCGCACTCGCGCCATTGAGTAACAAACTTACTTCCATCGAAACTCTCGAACTTATACCTAATAGTAGGATAATATATAAAATTTTAAGTACCTAACATCAACTTCTTGAGATACGCATATTTTTCTACGCAAACAATCTTTTGGGACTTACCTTCCCTAAAACATGGTTGAGGGAGACGATGGTTGCGATACGCTTCATACCTACTCGTGAACGGGTGCTATCTGTGGGGTCCGGACGGTTCATGCTCGCATTTAAATTGACTTGTTTTAATTTTATGCGATATTTGAACCTGACTAGTGTTCTCTATACTATATTTTATAATTTTTCTTATTTGTTGATTATTGATCGATACTTTTGCTTATGCTTTGTAACTGTGTAATGTTTCTATTTAATTTTATTTGGGTTTGCATATATGTCTGATGTAAAATCAATGTATGACGTGAAAGGATGACTTTCTGCTGATCCTGCGGCGCTTCTCAGTAATGATGGTCCTGTCCGAAGCGCTGGTAGATTGTGTTACCCATGTTAATTAATTCATGTGACAAGTAAAAGAACCCACGGGTGCCCAAATCGTTTTGATTTGATTCGTTACAGCTTTCAACTTGCACCAACGTGTCGCTCATCAGCTTTGCAACCCGACCGCCACGGTCCCGCGCCGAGCTCAATTTGTACACCTAATAATCTATACATAGGTATACAAGAAATACCAATAGTTTCCAGTAGAAGGAAACCAGTAGTATTTAGAAATAGCAATAGAAATAGTATCATTAATTGAACACACAGTACAATCCATAAATAAATTTTTGCGCAAAATTTTTTTTCTGATACAACCTTTTTTTCCATTTGCACTAAGGTCTGTTGGGCGAAAGTTGATAAAAAAAGTAAAAAGTCAGGGCTTCTCAACTCATAACAAATAGCGGCCCACCAATTATTTTGCCCGATGATAAGAAAAAATTAAAGAGAAAAATTATATTTTTTTTCATAGAATATTATTATTGAACAGCCTAACTGTATAAAAAGAAAGCAACACGCGAAAAGAGCACCCCAACGCCACACTCGAAGCCAATGACATTTTTATGTGTAGAAAGACACAAGACACGTCATATCCATACTCAACGCGTTTTAAACATGTTGTGTCATAGATATTTTTTTTTCTTTTTCGTTTCTTTGGCCGAAGCCAGTGCAGATTATTGAATTTATAAGACATTAATTTGCAATATGGCGAATGTGTATATGAACAAAGGAAATATATTTCTTTCGCTGCAGTCCGTCCGGCGCGAAACAGCAGTTGACAACATCTGCATCCCTCGTACCACGAAACTCAGTGTGCGCGGCGATAAGCGATGCCCGTCATACAGTTTGCGATAGTTAAGCGACAGTCGCTATTTCGAAATGAGATCATAATATTCATCAACTCTCGGCGAACAGACCTTATAATATTGCATTTTTATTGGGCTGTAGTACTTGTTAAGGCAACAAAACGAGCCCAAACACGACGGGGCTATGTTGTTCAGTTGAGGAGTTCCTATGGCTACCTTCCGACTACATCACCAGACCAACTCCATGCCATATTATTACATTGTCACCGAAGTTACGTAAGTACCAAATTTCAGCTCACTCGGACACCGAGAAGTGGCTCAAAGTTAAGATGCAAGATTAGATTACAGACAGACACCGGAACAGGCGAAAAAACCGGCCAAATGCGAGTCGGACTCGCGCACGAAGGGCTCCGTACCATTATCCATAAAAACGGCAAAAAAAATTATGTTTGCTGTATGGGAGCCCCCTTAAATATTTATTTTATTCTGTTTTTTTAGTATTTGCTGTTATAGCGGCATTAGAAATACATCATCTGTGAAAATTTCAACTGTTTAACTATCACGGTTCATGAGATACAGCCTGGAGACAGACGGACAGACCGACAGCGGAGCCTTAGAAATAGGGTCCCGTTTTCACCCTTTGGGTACAGAACCCTAAAAAAAAGACCTTGTTAAAAATAACAGGACACGTGGTATTGGGCACTAAAAGACGTCACCACTCAGCGATATGTCGGAACACCGACGCTGATTTTCAGTGGTTCCCAATTCGCGTCTTTTCCCACTGAGAATCGGCTACTTGACCATAGTAACAAATAGGTACTAATATATTTCTGTGAAACGGTAGCAGTGGCGGAGCGTGAGGGTAAGCCGGTGCATAATTTCTTAACTCATATAATGTTTGAGTTAAGAAATTATGCACCGGCTTACCCTACCCCCTATTATTAATTACTTATTGTATTAACATAAAAATTGCATATTACATAATTTTTTTATGTAAATATCATATTTAATGAGTAATAATATAATGTTTAAAAAATGAAAATGTTACACCAGCTGCCCACCTTAATCGTTGTGACGCCGTGAGTGTTATTCGGACCGCACCCGCATACAGACTGCTTTTTTTGACGGTTTGATCGGTTTTAGTAAGTTGACGTCACACGCAACAGTAGACAGTGAGATAGCGTTTTAGCGGCAAATTAAAAAAATATATTAGTGCTCTTTCCTTGAAAAGGTGAAAAAACACTACGAAAATATTTTTTCATAATAAAAAATGAGCTAACAAGCAGCCAAATTTTTTTTATAATAATCGTTAAGAACCGATTTTAAGAAAACATCGCCTAGCTTTATAAATAAACTGAGGGTCCAAATTTTAAAATTACTCCACTAACAAATCGACCAGACGGGTGGCAAATATTAGGTTTTGTTCAATTATGTTTGCTAGATTCGTAAAACCCCAAGGTGCCCGGGCCTATATCGACATTGGTCTGAGTAAGCAAACGGTCTTTACCCTGGTAACGAATTGTCGCTCTGATATGTCACTTTCTATTGCATGTTAACTAAATAATAGTAGGTACATTTCTGCAAAGATCAGTAAGGGCCATGGCCACAACATCACGGCATGACGTCGGCACAGTATAACAGACTAACAGTATTTTCTCTCGGCAGTGTCCTCGAAATAATTACCTACGGCCGCTCGGAATGTAAACACGCAGTAGGGCTGCCCGCCGACTGTATTTCTTAGGTTACGTATTTGATAATGTTATATTAAATTATCTTAGCATCTTTTCATGAGATATAACTGCAAATCCTGTTAGTCTTAATTTTAATCATTTCTACTTGGTTCTTATTTCTACTTTCAAAAGTGACTGTAAGTCAGTGTGGAGTAAAAAAATGGATTATATTTATTGCGCTTTTGATATATCAAAAACATCAAAAATTCTCGTGCCATAATTTACGTGAATCAATTCGCGGGAGCGTCTCGCACTGTCCACGTCCGTACCCAACCGCGGCGCATTCGCGACTGTTGTGTACCGAAGTTTACCGAGATTTCGAAGCGCGTCGTTTCGGCCGTTTGTATGTAGATGGAATACTGGTGGCTATGTGATTCATTCAGTAGCGTGCGCAGTGCCTGATCAGCAATGAGTTACACAATGAAATCTATGAAGATGGAATACTTGATCATACTGTGACGTCGGGAAAGTAAAACGACGCGACGCCGCTACATAACCACGGTACGGCGTCGTGTCGGGAAAAATTCCGTTGAAATCACCTTTATAGCTATAGAAATAAGGGCGACGTGCAATGTGCATGTTGTATCGGTCCGGGAACGTTGCTACAGCAAGCTCATTCTAAATACTTACCGTGGCAAAAAAATATCGTGATAACCTTTTCAGCTGTTTATTTATGCGTTTTTTTTAATTGTTATCAGCGCGTAGTATTGCAATGGCTTTAGCGTTGGTAATTTGATATTTGACCAACCAACCTCTTCATTTAGTCACTTAAAAATATTGTCACATATATGAAAATGAAAATGAAAATGAAAATGAAAATATTTATTTTGCAAGTAGGCCTCACGGGCTCTTTTACATGTCTGAATCTACCAGCGCTTCGAAAGGTGACATTTGCTGAGAAAAAACGCCGCAAGAAACTCAGCAGTAAGTCTTTTTTCCACTTTAAAATTACATATAACTAAAACTAACATAAAAAGTGCAACAAATAAACCTAATGGGCACAAATTAATTATCTTATACAACTAATAAGGGAGATGTATAGTCTCCGCGTCTGAACAAGTAAATTTAAGTGCCTTAGAGATGTATAAAGTCTCTAAGGGTCATAATAATAAGAATAATATTAAAACAGAGAAAACATCTAGTGGGCCCTACCGGGTGTGGGGACTACTGCCCAGTCCCTTTCATTATAAGTGGAGGCCTACGTCCAACTGAGAGACGTATACAGGCTGATGATTATCATAAGTATTATCCGTAAATAAACCCGTTAAAAATGTTAAACCATCCGATCCGGTCACGAAACAGCCATACCAAATTCGTTCATCGAAATTAGGACATACTGTATCAGCTTTTTAAAAACGTTATTAAATTATCCCCGAAAATGGGATCCCAATAAATCATCTTTGTGCCCTGGTCTGTGATTTTTATACATTTCATTAGAAATATATACATACCTAATACTAATTGTGCTCGTTCAATCCACACACCATATCGCCGTCCCCGGGGGATAAAATGTTAAGCACAAAAACATAATTGTTCAGGAAAAATAAAAAAACATGTTTTTGTCGATTGGTTCTTAATTACTGAATGTAAACAAATGATAGTCAGCTTTAGGAAAAGCAAATTTTTTATGCATTCTAAATTTTATAATGAAAACCACTTAAGATTTGCCAAACCGAAGGTATTTAATAAACAGTTCATGAAAATCAATCATCACCTGAGATTCATAATAATATAATAATAATATAACCATTTATTTCAGGCACCATTGACCCATATACAAATACCTTACAGACTAAAATACATATTAAAATAACTTAAAAGTAATTAAAATTATTTAGGGGACGAAAAGGCGTGGCTCTTTAGCGCCGTCCCACCTGGATTCGGGTCCTGGACAGGCATGGTGCTCCAGAAGCGCCTGAACACGACACCGTTCGGCCAGAAGTCCGGACACGCGACGGTCTCCAGCAGCGGCCGCGGCACGCGCACCACAAACGAGCTGAAGTGCACGTATTGGCGCGATCGCAGCTGGAATACCCTCAGGGAGTAGCCGGACTTCTTGCGGACATACTCCACCACCTGGTCATCTCCATAATGTCCATTATCACTTTATTCTCGCTATGTCTAGGACATAAACAAGTATTGTACCATTGCCTTATCATTTTATTCCACGAGTTACTTAGTCGAAAGAGAATGATAATAATGTTTATCTACACCCATATCATAAAACCTCCATTGTTTAATCAAAAACCATAGGAAATGACCACCATTTTGACAACCAATTAGGAAAAACCAGTGCTGCAATGTTATTTCTTTATCGTTTTTAGTAAAGAAATGAGATTAAATTTGGAACAGCTGTCAAAACTCAAGTGGGTATCTATTCTAGTATCCATAGATATTAAACAGTTATTGATACGAAACATCAATTCAGTATGTTTTTTAATATAAACCGAACGACATTTTATCGCGAGTGATATGAGAATAGAGACTTCATTCGCTTGTCTATGATTTAAAAAAAAAAATGGTCTTGACGGAGGATCGAATTGCCGCCATGTTGGTGTTTTGCTGAACGAAAGTAGAATTGTTGTTGAATTGAATAGAAAAAGTTGTTTGTAATTTACATTTTAGTTGAAAATACGAATAGTAAGTAGTCTTCTCGGAGTGTGTGTGATGTGAAAATGCGCCGGATATCGGAAATATGCAGCCACGATTGCAACAAATAACTTGTTGCCAGAAAATATTGTTTCTGAACCCATCATGGAGGATTTATAATATGTGTGTAGATAAAGTTATGTATGCAACTCTGCATAATTTGGCCTTAAAACACACGTGCGATCTTATTATGAAACTCGCCTATCGGCTCGTTTCATGAAAACCGCACTAGTGTTTTAAGGCCTATCATTATGCAACCGTTGCATAAACTACTATTTACTGTTCAGCACTAAAAATAGTTGTTTTACTAATACAACATTATGCAAACAGCCCGGGCGGGTTTTATCGGGCGAGAATAAAACTATAACTAGCCTTTATCATTATCTGGTGGAATTATTTTCACAAGAATATCACTTTATGAGCATTTGTCATATTAAAAAGTGTGAATTTTGTTAATACTAATCATACCGCTAAATTCTTGTGTATCCAATATTTTATATCCAATAAACTCCGCATAGTCAGGATAGCATAGCATAGCTTAGTCTAACTTTTACTAGCTCTTTAGGATATTTAGTCTGTGGTGGTAATACATCTCACATAAGCACCAGACCACCACTTTCGAGAAGTCACCCCACATTTCACGTTCGAGCCGCTGACGAGATAATCTCTCAGGCGAAAGGCGATCGTGTTTCAACGGTAACCCAATACATGTCGTTAATAATTGCAAGTACCAATTTAAGACACGCGATGTTTATTAAGTTACTTTATTTTAGCATCAAATTCCAATGTCAATATTGTGCTTATAGGTAGGTATTAAAAATAGGAAAAAAAATTAGGTACAAAGCGATAGATTATGACCACAGATCACAGACCAAAATATCCTAAGACGGTGTCTTTGTCTAACTTTTACTAGCAAATAAAGCTGCGAAACTTGCGGGGCGCGCGGGCTTTTCGATCGAGAAAATAGGCTAGTTTCCTGAAAAAATCTAATTAGTCCGTTATTTACATTAAAAAAAAACCAACACATATTTTTTCTTTCGTCAATTAAACAAAAAATAACGAAGATATAGTGCGTTGAAGTTCCGCGTGACGTCACGACTTTGTACACTTTTTACCATTAAGTGACGTCATGAGCCCCCAGTCCCGAACTTTGATGCGCGTTATCTTTGTCAATTTTGATTGATTTGATAAAGCAAAAAATACGTGTTCAATATTTTTTGATAATCTAACTGACGATTAAAATTACTATTTTTTTACCCAGGAAACATCCCTATAGCCATATATTGCCATTCCGTTCTGGAATACGCTTCGAGTGTGCCATTTGGGTGTTCGTGTGTTGTTTTAGACGAAGCAATTGAACGTTTCATATTAATAATAAACATCACCGAGTCTGATTCTTCCTCAGACTCTGAGACTTCGTCATGGTCGTCGTCCGATGATATGCCAGCAATGGGACACAGGCTATTCGACAATAATATTCTATGAAAAATTATAGTTTTTTCCTTTAATTTTTAGGGTTCCGAACCCAAAGGTTAAAACGGGACCCTATTACTAAGACTCCGCTGTCCGTCCGTCTGTCCGTCTGTCATCAGGATGTATCTGATGAACCGTGATAGTTAGACAGTTGATATGTTTACAGATGACGTATTTGAGTTGCCGCTTTAACAAAAAATACTAAAAACCAGAATAAAATAAATACTTAAGGTGGCTCCAATACAACAAACGTGATTTTTTGCCGTTTTTATAGATGTTGGTACGGAACCCTTTGTGCGCGAATCATCGGTAAAAATAATTAGCGGGCCGCTATTTGTAATGAGTTTAGAAGCCCTGATTTTTTTAGCAACTCTCCGCGAACAGACATTAGAAGTCTTAAGATATCATTAATAACATAAGTTATAAAAAAACTCCTCTGCTGCACTGGGAGCAATAGCATAGAATGCGTGCAGATGCTTATCATCCTGGCATGTCGTAAAAGTCGACTAAGGGACGGGTCCTCTCCAACATGGTGGACTGTCTGTATGGGCGATGGGCTGATCACCTGTCACCGTACGGTTCATCATACCATCTTAGGACTAATTCATCGAACGTGGCCACAAGTAATATTGTGGCTCTGCCCACCCCATTAGGGACTTCGGGCGTGATGCTATGTATGTATATGTATGTATAAAAAAACACCGTAATCGCCTACCTACTTGTTTAAAAATACTCTCACATTTTTCTCCTTTGGATTAAGTACTTCCAGAAATTTATTAAAATGATAGGTCAAGTAATAAATCTAATAACATTCGGAAGCTCATATCTTACTTGGTTACGTATTTGTGAAATGAGCCTTATTGCATTCGTGATAAGACTCTTATTTCTAGTAAACAGAAAAGCGTTTTAAGAAATTAAAATATAGTAGAAATGTGAAACGACCAATGGGCGGAGTTGAGATGTTTCCTGAATGTTGTTGAGTTTCAACTGATGAGGTGAAATGAAACACTACATTGTGGATCTAGAGGGCCGTAAGAAGGGGATAACTAACGAGAGTCTATTAGAAGCCCGACGCCGAAGACGGAGGGCTTCTAATGAGGGATTTGTAGTGGTAGAGCCAAGCAGTAATCCTCACTAGATGATTACTGTTCGAATGGGCCGGCTCGACCGGGGCAGTACCACACTCTCACAGAATATCGGCGTAAAGTAATAGCTTGCTATTGCGTTTCGTACGGTGAGTGACGAGATCCGGAGGCCAATTCCCTCATCCCTATCCCATCCCCATTCCCCATCCTCCCTAGACTGGCAACGCATTGGCAGCACCTCTGGTATTGCAGGTGTCCATGGGCGGCGGTGACCACTTTCCATCAGGTGGGCCATCAGCTCGTTTGTCAGTCAATGATATTAAAAAAAATGACTCGAAATGAAATGAAAATTAGACAAAAAATATATATTATTCATTTTATTCCCATTGTATACCGTGAATTAACATCAGGTGCGTAGGGTAAACTGTATGTCGCGTCAGTGGCGCACTACTTCTATAAGAAAACGATCCCACCGCACCCGGCGCGCACGCCCCGCCGTCATGAAGTTACTCGCTGATTTTTGTTTGAATTATCTGTTCTAGTGTAACTCATAACTCCCTCGGGAGTTATAAACCATACCAAATCCATAACTCCCGCGGAAGGTAAATTGGCTATAGCTGCTCTTTACGCCTGCGTATAATAATACCCTTTACGAGCAAGTGTGATGAACAAATATTAATTGGGTAGTTGACTATAGTAACAAAAATATTAAAATATTTCTGTGGGATGATAGCTTAACCCTCAACACTACATATATAACAGGAGCCATGTAAAAGTTAATTTTCATAAAAAAAAATGTTCTTTTAGGTACTTCTAAGTCACGTGACTTAAAACACTAAAACGACACGACGTATAACATCACAGCAATCGAGTGCGTTCGAAATCGCGCTCACAGTGCCAGATCGCGCTCGCGCTCGTACCGATTTATCAGATCGTGCATTCCCTGGGCGTACATTATTGTTAATTAGTGTTAATATAAGAGATAAATAAGTAAATAAATAAATAAATTATTGGCTCCCGCTTCTTTAAATTTATGACAACATGGATATTATTTTTTGTTTCTTCTAGTTAAATAACGTCATATGCGAGAGCTGGGGCCCGTTTCTCGAAGCATATTAGTCTAAAACGATTAGTGTTTTGTCTCGTTAATTAAAAGAAAAAATGAAACAAAACACTAATATGATTAGAATAATATGCTTCGAGAAACGGGCCCCTGACAGTGGCTATCCACTGTCAGGGGTCTGTTTTGACGGCAAATTTTAAAATGCAAACGATTTTTAGCGGGTTTTCTTTGAAAATGAGGAAATTTAATTATGAAAATATTTTTTTCATAAATAAATTGTTCATCAGTTCTAACCCAACGTTTTCTCAATATTGGGCATTTGCGTTTAATCATGCTTCCACTTTCTGGCAACCATCTCGCTCTTTTTGGGTTAATAGTTCTTATTGCGACATTTATCGATACCAAAAATTTATGCATAATAGTTTTCTATTTATTATTTCTTGATTTTACGTTGATAATCTTTGGCAACAAAAATATATTTTCTTTGTAGGTAGACGCAAAGTAAAAATATGAAGAATTTTAATGTCACCGACGTTTTAAATTTAGTTTTTCCTCTAATTACGGGCTGTCATCGGACACGCACAAACTTGCCGTTAATTAATTTTGTAGACCCTGTTTCACCCTTTTAGGGATTGTTTTTCTTGAAAAAAGTAGCCTATCTCTTTCCCCAGGGCTCAAACTATCCCCACCAGTGGCGTAACAATAGGGTGGCAGGGCTGGCAAAATGCCACGGGCCCCCGACCCAAGACTGAGTATTTATAGGGCCCCATCAAAAGAATTTGCCACGGGCCCCAGATGGTATAGTTACGCCACTGATCCGCACACCGAATTTCATCAAAATCGGTTAAGCGGTTTAGCCGTAAATGGCGCAGATACATAAAGATATCAACGGGTTCTCATCGGGCCGCACGAAATTAAGGTCTACGGAGCCACTAGTATAAGCTTGGATGTATGAAAAATAAATATGTTTGCTTTTGCTCGAAGCGCTACATCTCCAGGCTACCAGACTTCATATCCGTATTCTAAGAACGCTCCTCATCTCAATATAGTTTCATAACAAATTCATCTTATTTTCTCATATTCTATTATGCATCGGTGCTGTATTTTTAACCGACTTCAAAAAAAAGGAGGTTCTCAATTCGGTTGTAATTTTTATGTTTTATATTTGTTACACAGAACTCCGTCATTTATAAACCGATTTGGAAAATCCTTTATCTACACCCATATCATAAAACCTCCATTGGTTAATCAAAAACCGTAGGAAATGACCACCATTTTGACAACCAATTAGGAAAAACCAGTGCTGCGATAAAGAAATAACATGACTTCTTTATCGTTTTTAGTAAAGAAATGAGATTAAATTTGGAACAGCTGTCAAAACTCAAGTGGGTCTCTATTCTAGTATCCATAGATAATAAAACAGTTATTGATACGAAACGTCAATTCAGTATGTTTTTTTAATATAAACTGCACAATATTTGATCTCGAGTGACGTGAGAATAGAGACTTCATCCGTTTGTCTATGATTAAAAAAAAATGGTCTTGACGGAGGATCGCCATGTTGGCGTTTTGCTGAACGAAAGTAGAATTGTTTTTGAATTGAATAGAAAAAGTTGTTTGTAATTTACATTTTAGTTGAAAATATGAATAGTAAGTAGTCTTCTCGGAGTGTGTGTGATGTGAAAATGCGCCGGATATCGGAAATATGCAGCCACGATTGCAACAAATAACTTGTTACCAGAAAATATTGTTTCTGAACCCATCATGGAGGATTTATAATATGTGTGTAGATAAAGTTATGTATGCAACTCTGCATAATTTGGCCTTAAAACACACGTGCGATCTTATTATGAAACTCGCCTATCGGCTCGTTTCATGAAAACCGCACTAGTGTTTTAAGGCCTATCATTATGCAACCGTTGCATAAACTACTATTTTTTAATCGGTAGGGTATACTTCCAGTTTGGTCATATTGTAGTCAAAGTTTAGTTGCGATGAGAGGATCTATAAGGAATCGATGGAACTCTCCAAATATTATAGGCAAGCATATAGCAATTTTAGTATTTTCTATAATAACTCAAGCAGTTACGTTCCAAAAGCATTATTTGCTGAAGTGAATCTGTTGATGAAGATCATAGATGATCACCGGAACTCCTAAGTGTTGAGTATTTCACGGTTGGCGATTAAAGTTCTAAAGCAAATTATATCCATGGAAATCCATGTAGTAAAATTGAAGAACCAGGAGAACTCCTCAACTATTGACATCCTTGCACCGTGGATAGCAACAGTTTGTAAATGGTGATAAGCAATTAGCATTATGCTAGTGTTACTTGATTTAGTAAATGTGTTTCGTTAAATCACAGGAGAATAAATAAAATGTGAAAAAAAAACTTACTTTTCAAAGGCTATTTGAAGTCGGTTTTTTTCTACTAGCGACCCGCCCCGGTTTCGCTCTGCTACCAAACTTCACAGGATCACCCGCTGGCCTAATCTAAAGATTGTCTGAAAATCAAAATCATTCCAGCCGTTTTGGAGTCCATAGGGAACATACATAGATAGATTGATAAAAATATTTTATTAAAATCGAAACTACACAAGATGTCGTACGACTTTATATGCAATTTATATATTACTAGTGGACCCGCCACAGCTTCGCCCGCGGTATTTTCCATACAAACTTTATCACCCCTTTAGGGCTGCAATTTCAAAAAATCTGTTCCTAGTGCAGCTCTAGGGTACTACTCGAGGAATATCTCCTCCAAATTGCAAACCTCTAGGACCACCCGTTTAGGCTGTGCGTTGTCTATAAGTGAGTCACGGTACTGTTTTACATACATACATACATACATAGCATCACGCCCGAAAGCCCTAATGGAGTGGGTAGAGCCACAAGACTACTTCTGGCCACGTTCGATTAATTAGTCCTAAGATGGTATGATGAACCGTATGGTGACAGATGATCAGCCCATCGCCCATACAGATAGTCCACCATGTTGGAGAGGACCCGTCCCTTAGTCGACTTTTACGACATGCCAAGATGATAAGCATCTGCACGCATTCTATGCTATTTCTTCACTCCCAGTGCAGCAGAGGAACTGTTTTATAAGTATAGTAATAAAGCTTTATAATCTTAACCTTTTAACTGCCGTTGTCTGAATTATAAGACACAATATTCAGCTCATTTTGCCGCAGACTTATTATTAAGAAAAATTACACTGTTTGTGTCATTGTATAGGTGGCGACTAGGACCCGTCCGATTAATTTTTAACGGCGGTTAAACGAGGAAAAGTGGTCGCAGTTTCCGTTAAAATGATTATATGACAATGTTTTTTGTCAAGCTTTGTTAAAGAACCTTTGAGGACTGAACCAACGTCAAAAATCACCCTTTTCATAGAAAAGGCGATAACGATTTCCTACCCTTAAATGTTAACCGATTTTGACCAAGTTTTGATAGGTTGTCAGTCAGAACAAAATGTAGGTCTATACGTTTTTGTGAATATTAATTAAAAATCGACAAAGTCAAATTATCGCCGAAATACGTTTTGTATGAGAATGCTAAAACAACAATAAAACTTTTACTGATTATAGTGAAAAAACCATAACGTATACACCTAGATTTTGTTCTGACTGACGACTTATCAAAAATTAGTCAACATCGGTTAACATTTAAGGTGTGGAAATCTTTATCGTCTTTTGTATGAAAAGCCGTGGGTTCACACTCTTAATTGTTCTTCTATTGTAAGACAAGTTGTTTGTCTTCGATTTAAATAAAATACTTTTATCTACACCCATATCATAAAACCTCCATTGGTTAATCAAAAACCTTAGGAAATGACCACCATTTTGACAACCAATTAGGAAAAACCAGTGCTGCGATAAAGAAATAACATGACTTCTTTATCGTTTTTAGTAAAGAAAAGAGATTAAATTTGGAACAGCTGTCAAAACTCAAGTGGTCTCTATTCTAGTATCCATAGATATTAAAACAGTTATTGATACGAAACGTCAATTCAATATGTTTTTTTAATATAAACTGCACAATATTTGATCTCGAGTGACGTGAGAATAGAGACTTCATCCGTTTGTTTATGATTAAAAAAAAATGGTCTTGACGGAGGATCGCCATGTTGGCGTTTTGCTGAACGAAAGTAGAATTGTTTTTGAATTGAATAGAAAAAGTTGTTTGTAATTTACATTTTAGTTGAAAATATGAATAGTAAGTAGTCTTCTCGGAGTGTGTGTGATGTGAAAATGCGCCGGATATCGGAAATATGCAGCCACGATTGCAACAAATAACTTGTTGCCAGAAAATATTGTTTCTGAACCCATCATGGAGGATTTATAATATGTGTGTAGATAAAGTTATGTATGCAACTCTGCATAATTTGGCCTTAAAACACACGTGCGATCTTATTATGAAACTCGCCTATCGGCTCGTTTCATGAAAACCGCACTAGTGTTTTAAGGCCTATCATTATGCAACCGTTGCATAAACTACTATAGTGTAATAGCAAATGCAACAACACTGATGAGGGCGCCACTGCGGCCCTAACATGCATGCCACAAAGATAAATTAAACCCGTTTATCTCTATGACTATCTCTTTCGTCGGCACTAGTGTGAGAGACACACTAAGAGATAGCACGGTTCAACTTATCCTTGTGTCTTGCATGTTAGGGCCGCAGGACGAACGATACGAGCTTAATTAGTAAAGTGAGTATGAAAACGGAGAAAGCTTTAGGCCATCCATTAATCACGTGAGGCTTGAAAGGGGGGGGAGGGGTTTGACAAAAATCACGAAATGTCACAAAGGGGGAGGGGGGTGTAGTAAGATATCACGTGTATTTATTTTTTCATTATTTTTAATCGAAAAGCGGCGAATAAAATAAGAATATACTTTATACCTGTACTTAAGATAATATTCTAAAATATTCAAAAAAAATTAAGATGTTTTGTAGATACTAAAAATAAAAAATGAATAAAAATAATAAATGTGTTGGGTGGGGATACGGGGTAGTCTTAAACCTCACCATGTATCACCAAGGGGGAGGGGGGGGTTAAGGAATGCTTAAAACAAGATCACTTGATTAATGGACGGCCCCTTATGGCACTAAAATCGACAAATGTTAACTTTTTTCTAAAGTACGCGCCACACATCGACGCTTCACGAACGAGCGAACCCGTGACACGCCACCAGTGTTAACTGAGTTGTTTCATCACCCACCGCATCACCGCAACTCGCGTGTCAAAGTTTTGTTCAACAGACGGGCGGACATACAATCCGTCCCCTACTACGAGAGCTAGTGTTTTCTTTTTACTATCTTCTCCATGACTGTACGGGCAGGGCACCGTCTTTACCGTCATTTAAGGGATAGAAGTTTTCCGCCCGGTTTGGTCGTATCGCGATCTAGACACAAAGCGATGTAGTCACATGGAGATGTAGTCACAAAGCGATCTGGTCGTATCAGCTACCTAGTCATATCATATTGAGATGTGGACGGAAAGCTTCTATCCCTCATTTAAGAGCGTTTTCACGCTATCCAATGCGATACTGAAATGTGTCCGACATATCGTTCCGATTTGGCTACCGCCGGCCACCGGTTCAGTCACGCACACACAAGAGAAAATGGATACATATAGCACACCTACTAGCTTTATCATCCGCTAGTCTACGAGGGTAAATTTTGTATGTAGATCATTGTCCTATACTTTAAATAGCATAGCTGGAATAAACGATTCATTAATTCATTCGTTCAGCAATGGTCCCAAATTATGTAGTGTTTGAGACGTAACCACCTCGTGATGTCATCTAGGGACCACTGAAAGTGTCTGAAAGTCTACGCCGGGGCTCGCCACGGCATAACGCTGAGTGGCACCCTCTTTGGCACCGTTCGGCACAGGTTATTATGTCTATTATTTGTTTCTTTTGTATTTTGCTTTCCTATCTGTCTGTGTCGATTGTGTATTGAATCTCCGTGAGCGCAGACCTCGCGACAAACTTTGCTGTTGGAAGACTGTTATCCCCATACATCGACATAGGTTGCGGTCAGTTTACCAACACCGCAAATAACTTTGTAATGGCTAAAACCCCCATAGCTCAGCCATTTTGAAAATTTTCGAAAAACTGAAACGATAAAAAGAAGCTATCTAATTATTGAACTTGCTCACAAAATTTCGGTTGATTTTTAGGGTTCCGTACCTCAAAAGGAAAAAACGGAACCCTTATAGGATCACTCGTATATCTGTCTGTCTGTCCGTCTGTCATAGCCAATTTGCTCTGAAACTACTGGACCGATTGAGATGAAATTTGGTATACATATGTAAGTTGGTGACCGCAACACGGACGCGTAATGTATATAAATGAATTTTAAACATGGGGGCCACATTTAGGAGGCAAATTAGAAAATTTAAAAAAAAAATATGCAAACTATATCGTGTTACAAATCAAATGACATTGTGAGGATCTAAAATATTTTTTTTTGGTGTTTTTAGATAAATAGTTTGGAAGTTATTTGGGAAAATAGGCGAAAATTAACCATTCCCCCCCTTATTTCAAAAACGAATGGGCCTAAAATTAAAAAAAAATACCGAAATTTCATACATGGAACCCACCCTCTCCACGCGAGTTTAACTCGCACTAGACCGGTTTTTTTTTAAATTATAATTAACTTCAAATGTTCAATTCAGAAATCGGCCAATAGTCTTTTAATCTCAACTCGCACGTAACTCGAAAACAAATGGTAACGCGATACACGGCCGAATGACTTCTCTCGCGTGTCGGTCCGTCAACGCGCCTGTCATTCCCTATTACGTCACTGTCACGGCAAAAGACTCTATGATATACGATGGAGTAATTAAAGTTTACATTACTTTGGAGCACAAAAAAAAAAAAAAAACACATAGGTGTTATTTTGTAATTTGGATTGTTTCGTTCGTATGTCTGCCTTTCCAGCTCTTATTTTGAACCAGGGACCTCTTAAACCGGGATAGGATCATGAGGTCTAATTAGCAACTCGTATATATCGCAACTCGTCTATGTCGCATTTGGTCTAAATATCTGCTGGTCTAAAAAGCAACTGGTCTACAATTTTTTTTGAGTATCAACTGGCCGTCCGTCTGTCGCCAGGCTGTATATCATGAACCGTGATAGTTAGACAGTTGAAATTTTCACAGATGATGTATTTCTGTTGCCGCTATAACAACAAATACTAAAAAACAGAAAAAAAATTAAGGGGGCTCCCATACAACAAACGTGACGTACCTAGTCATGTAGCTACTTAGGCTGCTCAATTACGTAACACCAATTGGTATCGCTTTCGCGAAAAGTAAACCAATTGTACCCTTATTTACACAGAGTGAAGACTAAATTGGTTTGCATTTCGAGCCAAACTGATACCAATTGTGCTACGTAATTGAGCTGCAGTTGCTACTGAAAAAAAATGTTTAGACCAGTTGCTTTTTGGATCCGCAGATATTTAGATCAAATGCGACATAGACGAGTCGCGATATATACGAGTTGCTAATTAGACCCCATGATCTTATGCCCTTAAACCCGTCAGCAGTTTACGTGCCACTGACGCCTCGACATGCATTTTCCCATACATTTTGTCCGCTACAGCCGTCACTCGGCGTCCGGGGCACGCTTGCTCACACTCAGCCGTCGCGTTCAAAAGGTAAAAATATTGCAGACTAGTATCCAGAAGCCTTAATATTATCCACCAAAGTTCTAGAGCCAAACAGTAATCCTCACTAGATGATTACTGTTCGAATGGGCCGGCTCGACCGGGGTAGTACCACACTCTCACAGAATATCGGCGTAAAGCTTGCTATTGCGTTTCGTACGGTGAGTGACAAGATCCGTAGACCTATGCCCTCATCCCCATCCCATCCCCATTCCCCATCCTCCCTAGACTGGCAACGCATTGGCAGCACCTCTGGTGTTGCAGATGTCCGTGGGCGGCGGTGACCACTTTCCGTCAGGTGGGCCGCCAGCCAGTATGTCAGTCAATTGACATAAAAAAAAATGGGATTAGTATCCGGAAGCCGTGAAAGGATGTTTTTGCCTGTCCGGATTAGCGAGGTCCTACTGTAATCTGAGATTATCATGGAAACTATACACTAACAATGCACTTATGTTTGACGTACATAATTATTCGTTCACCGCATGCCCCGCTAATAATAGAAAGGCATGTCGGTCAGTTCGTGACAATAGCTTTAACAAGACCGAGCTTGGCCAATATGGCCTTGAAGGACATTGCAAAAGCTCACGAATGCGTCGCCAAGGTTCTTATAAAAGTGCGAGTTAAACTCGCGTGGAGATGGTTCCGTTCCGTACATGATTATCTGAAATTTTCTATGTTACTTTAAATACCATAGACTTCTTATAAGTTTCCTGTAATCTAAGTATAGCTAAAGAACTATTTTCTGTATTTTTTTCAAGATTTTACGCCCAGTAGTTTCGGAGATAACTTCCAAACTATTTATGTAAAAATTCTTCAAAAATATATATTTAAGATTCCCACAATAAGCCCTTTCATTTGATGTGTCACACAATATTGTTGGCAAAACTTTTTCTTAAATTTTCTAATTTACCCCCCAAAAGTTGCCCCCATATTTAACATTCTAACAATGAGCCCTTTCATTTAATACGTCACACGATGTAGTTTGCAAAACTTTTAATTTTTTTATTTTCTAATTTGCTCCCCAAAGGCCTCATGTTTAAAATTCATTTATTTACGTTACACATCCTTGTTGCGGTCACCAACTTACATATGTGTACCAAACTTCAACTCAATCGGTCCAGTAGTTTCGGAGCAAATTGGCTGTGACAGACGGACAGACAGAAAGGGGCCGTCCATTAATCAAGTGAGGCTTGAAAGGGGGAGAGGGGTTTGACAAAAATCACGAAATGTCACAAGGGGGGAGGGGGCTGTAGTAAGATATCACGTGTATTTATATATTCATTATTTTTTCAAACGCACGATTTTTAAATCGAAAAGCGGCGAATAAAATAAGATTATACTTTATACCTGTATTTAAGATAATATTCTAAAATATTCTAAAAAAATAGATACTAATAATACACGTGATGTTGGGTGGGGGGTGGGGGGTAGTCTTAAACCTCACCATATATCACCAACGGGGAGAGGGGGTTAAAAAGGCTTAAAAAAAGATCACGTGATTAATGGACGGCCCCAAAGACAGACAGACAGACAGACAGATACACGAGTGATCCTATAAGGGTTCCGTTTTTTCCTTTTGAGGTGCGGAACCCTAAAAACCGACTTCAAAAACACTTTGAAAAGTAAGAACGTGAAATACTTATCATTCAGGAGTTCCGGTGGTCTTCTTCTTCCACTTCACGAAAAAATACTTTTGGAACGCAACGGCTGTAATTGTTACAGAAAATACCAAAATTGCTATATAATATTTTAGAACCAATTAATCGAACGTGGCCACAGTGTCTTGTGGCTCTGCCTACCCCATTAGAGATTTCGGGCGTGATGCTATGTATGTATGTAATATGTAAGAAGAACCATTGATAGGTCCTCTCCCATAGATCCTCTCATCACACCTCAACTTTGATTACAATGGCACCAACTTAGAGATATTCCCAACCGATTAACGCATTCACTGCCGGCAACGCATATATGCGTTTTAGTTACTTTCATCCAGTGCCTTGAACGCGTCTGTGAGTTCATATATTTCGCGCATTGCCTTCAACGCATATGTGATTTCTATTAATTTTAATAATATTCATCGTCAAATTAGTATGGACTCATATGTGCGTTTGAGGCACTGGCATACTTGTGTTTAAGACAAAATCCTCAACATTTCGTTTGTAACCAATATAATGAAACGATCGGTAATTAAGACCTTAAAAGGAACCAAATGCTGACTCATTTGCGATGAAACTCTGCCGCCAGTGGTACGCAACATAAACGACGTAATAACTCTGGATAAATAATTATTGCTGTATTGCTGTTTAATGCGACCACTGTGATTAAGAAAAGCTTAATTATCAACCTAGGGGTCATTCATAAAGTACGTCACACGTTAAGGGGGGGTTATTACCCCATAATTCAAACAAGAAAGCTCACCTGCTCGAAGAAGGTTGCACTGTTTACTTACAAGACCATAGCATTACATAAAATCGATTAAAAAAGGAGTTTTAATCAACCTACTAATAATATTATAAATACGAAAGTTTGGATGGATGCGTTTGTTACTCAATCACGCCAGAACGGCTGAACGGATCTGAATGAAATTTGGCACAGAGATAGATTATATTCTAGAAAAGCACTAGGCTATTTTTCAATGTAACCAAAGGCATAACTTTACCTAACTGGATTCCACGCGAATGAAGTCGCAGGCAGAAGGTAATTATTGAAAAACACAGAAACACATTTTAACTAGTTATTTATTATTTCCCAAGTCTATTGACACAGTGTTCCCAATAATGGTAACAATACTATTTGTCTTTCTCTATTACGTAACGTCTAAACCGCATTATTGTACAGTTAATAATGCGGATTGCGTCATTACATTATGACTATATATTATCAGAAAGTAGATCAAGTTAGACCTATAGTGTTCGTTTATGGCGCGCAGCGCCATCTTCTGAGGAGTAGCATCTCATATTTTCTGTCTTTATAAAGATTCCTGAAAATCTTAATACGGCATATTAAAGAGGATCCTATGTCCATTTCCATATAACAGAACAGGCTACATTTGCGCTAATTTTTAAAGATTTTGTTAACCTTTTGACCGCCACAGTCGGCTGCAGCCGTCAGCGGATACAGGGTAAAAAAGTCCTTCATTACCTTGACTTAAAGTTGAAATTCGTGTTACTTCTCAGACATGCTTGGCGGTCAAAAGGTTAAGCCGTTTGGCCTTGAAAACGGAACCAATAAACACAATTCCACAATGTTCAGCTTGTTATATCCTTGCGAAAGTTTTTCCGTTTTATTTCCTGTCAAAACTATAAAATAATAATAATATAATCTTTAATTCGACCAACATGGATCATAATATATGGTGTTAGTCAGCTACAGTTACTACTTAACATAATGTTATTTTAAATAAATTTTTTACAAACACGAACTAACGCGGACACATGCACTAAGTGGATCGATTTGATAGTACATGAATCGTACAGCAATGATTCAGGTACTGACCATCGAATCTCTGCGCGAATGTCGACAGGATATAATGTTGGAGCTGGCCCGAACCCTGCGCACCAGGGATGCCCACCGTTTCCGCATGGTGGCATAGAAACAGTCCACTCTCGCCTCGGCGAACATACCCGACGCGCTACAGAAACAGGGCAGCCCCATCAGCACCCTGAACGCATTATTGTACTGTCATAAATATTTGGAACTTACACTTAATTTTGTATTTCCCATAAAGGAACAATTGAGATTAAAAATTAAAACCTGTTGTTCATGACCACTGATCTTTTTGATGATATTTTTAACTAATGTATTGGATTCAAGTAACCCAAATACAAACTTATTTTTCGACGGTTTTTTTTCGTTTCTTCGCTATGAAAGCTATAATTGCAATTTTTCCGATCATGTTTATTTACATTTCTAGTATCCTTATTTCTTTGAGATTTTTCCAACGTTTCGTTTCTGAGTTAAGGGGAGGTACAGACTTAGAAATCGGCTAATAATGCATCACTCAATCCTGAAGATGCAAAAGCAAAACTTAACAAAGATAATTATTTAATTAAGCGTTTGATTAATATTATCGTAGATCAGCTACATTACTATAATAGTGGATTCCGAGAGCGAGACAGTGTGTGGAATGCCCACTGTGACGTCACGTCTCGTACTATAATGGCGGAGTGCCAACTGCCAGGGCTGCCGCAAGATGAATTCCATTAAAAAATCTTCGACAGAAAAAACCTCTAATTAGACCTATGGAAGTTGCTCACATCCCTTCATCAAATAGAAAAGAGCTGATGGTCTTCAAATAGAAAAGCAGATTTTCTTGAATCCAAAGATCTCAAAAGAAGGTTACACCTATCAGTACAATTTCGTGTAACAAGTCTCATAGAAGGTTGTCAAACGCCAGCGCCATGGCTTAACCACACCCTATTGCTGATGTCTTAGTTCTTACGACATACATACAAAAGTCTTATATTGCTTGATTCACACGCTATCACATCATTGTGCACGGTGGTGCTGCGGTCTCACACCGCACGATGCTGAAGGGCATTTTTTCTGTTAGGTATAACAGTGTTACTTAAATGGGTGTCAAGGATGGTGGTTGACGTGCGACTGAACCTGCGATGGTGTCAGGTTCGCGTTCTGACACCTCAAAAGTAAGTATTGCGAAAATTGCTTTGAGTAGTTCCTTACTATATATTTCAATGCTTGAATTATGATTCAAACAAACTCTAAATTAAGTCGCCTTTCTAACAAAAAAAATCGGTTCATCCATTGCTACGATGCCACAGACAGATACATAGATACATACGTTTAAGAGGACTGTGAACCAAATGCAAAAATCACCCTTTTCATACAAAAGGTGATAACGGTGTTCAACCCTTAAATGTTAATCGATTTTGACCAATTTTTGATAGGTCGTCAGTCAGAACAAAATCTAGTTATTTACGTTTTTTTAATTTTGATTAAAGTTCAAGAAAGTCAAATACTTAATGCCGAAATTAGTTTTGTATGAGAATACTAAAATTAAAATAAAACTGGATTTATTGATTATAGTGAAAAAATATATAGACCTAGATTTCGTTCTCACTGACAACCTACCAAAAATTGGTGAACATCGGTTAACATTTAAGGGGTGGAAATCGTTATCGCCTTTTGTATGAAAAGCCGTAGGTTCACACTCCTCTTAACTTATTAACAACCCTCTGTTTGCGTTGGAGGTATAATAATAACAAGTTGATTGGTAAGTTCACAACATAATAAATTCATTGTAACTAAAACCGTGTGCTCAAGAAGCCGACAAGTACAAAGATTTTCTAGAAAACAACATAAAAAGGCATGATCTTTGCAAAGTCGAATCAGACTCGACGGTTGCATGGAGGTAGGTGTGCCCCTGTAGGTTTAAAATGGTTAAAAAGGTCGTCTACTTTTTATAAATGAAACTCAGCGGGCGAGTATCGCACTTCACATGTTTTATATTGTTGTATCGCCAGCCCTACGTTACGGTTACGGCACGCCTTAGCTAGCGTAGGCGACAGACGGACAAAGCTCGTAGTCGTTTTGCACCGATTATTGCGTCCCTGCCAACGATTGGAAGAATGTGTTTATTTCAGGTCATTTGTCTAGACGAGAGGTGCGATGCAAGTCTGAACATTATTTCACCTGCACACCTTGCATATATATATGCCTACTTATGTTAACCTATTTCCCATCATTTTGTTTTCTGATTTCTGTATTACCTCATTTACATGCAGCCACTGCCACTGCTGCTCGCGCTGCCAGAAATAATTCCCGCATACTGCTTTCGAAGGCAGTGGGTGTTTACATTCTGCTCCTGACTCACTACGCGCCAGGCAACGCGAGTAGCAGCGGCAGGAGCAGGAGAAGTGACCCATTTACATACTCGCGCTGCCCACTTTCGTGCCTTTCCCTGCTCACTTCGGCTGTACGGGCAACGCGAGTAGCAGCGGCAGGAGCAGGAGAAGTGACCCATTTATATTCTCGCGCTGCCCACTTCCATGTCCACTTCCCTGCTCACTTCAGCTGCATGTAAATGAGGCATATAATGTAAAAACAGTGCAGCATCAGTGGTTTAACTTGAAGGAGGAAATACTTCAGGCTTGAGGTAAATCAAATATTTTCAAGAACTTGCAGTGTAGCCAATCGCTTTAGGAATAAGTATCTCATAATCATCATCAAGTAGTATTTCATTTTCATCATTAAAATTATAAAAGGAATAGAACTGGATAGGAGGCATCATTCGGACGTTGCAAACTTGAAACTACCTTGGAAGGCCACGGTCCGATGTAGCGGTACGATAGCCTTGATTGAAACTTGCAAACACTACCCAACCATTCAATCTTTTTAAAAACGTATAAATGGGTCTTGTAACGCACCACACCGAACAACAGAGGAGCTAGGTGCTGACGCCAACGCGCAGGATTGTTGCACAGGCTGGCGTCGTTCAAGTATGAGGTGATGTCGCAGCGGGCCCTCAAGAAAGTTGGCTACATAAGCAACACTACAAGAGAGCCCATAACCGTCAAAACCAACCGAGTCGATGGAGTCGCTGTGATCAATACCGTTTGAGAGAGCAGTAATACAGGAATAAGTTTCCCGATCGCGATCTCCACGAAAACGCGTCTCCCAAACGCTGACGCTTCTTCAGCAGATCTAACCATGCTCACACTATTCCATCATCATCGCCATCATTTCAGCTGAAAGACGTCCACTGCTGGACACAAGCCTCCCCCTATGATTGCCACAACCACCGATTATGTGCTGCTTGCAACCAGCAGAGTCCCGCGATATCCACCAGGTCGTCAGTCCACCGTCCACACTATGTATGTCTTGGTAAATATCGATTCAAAAGAGTTACTTTGAATTGCTATTTAGCAAGACGGACTTGCTGGGTACTTTTTGTGGCTAATTATTTGCGAGGCCCGGTATGGTTTGTATAGCAAAATAGTAGTTTATGCAACGGTTGCATAATGATAGGCCTTAAAATACTAGTGCGGTTTTCATGAAACGAGCTTTAGCGAGTTTCATAATAAGATCGCACGTGTGTTTTAAGGCCAAATTATGCAGAGTTGCATACATAACTTTATCTACACACATATTATAAATCCTCCTTGATGTGTTCAGAATCAATATTATCTGGCAACAAGTTATTTGTTGCAATCGTGGCTGCATATTTCCGATATCCGGCGCATTTTCACATCACACACACTCCGAGAAGACTACTATTCATATTTGCAACTAAAATGTAAATTACAAACAACTTTTTCTATTCAATTCAACAACAATTCTACTTTCGTTCAGCAAAACACCAACATAATGGCGGCAATTCGATCCTCCGTCAAGACCATTTTTTTTTTAAATCATAGACAAACGAATGAAGTCTCTATTCTCATGTCACTCGAGATCAAATGTTGTGCAGTTTATATTAAAAAAACATACTGAATTGACGTTTCGTATCAATAACTGTTTTAATATCTATGGATACTAGAATAGAGACCCACTTGAGTTTTGACAGCTGTTCCAAATTTAATCTCATTTCTATAATAAAATCGATACGGGAATAAAATTGCAGCACTCGTTTTACCTAATTGGTTGTCAAAATGGTGGTCATTTCCTACGGTTTTTGATTACACTATGGAGGTTTTATGATATGGGTGTAGATAAATATTTTTTTCATCACACTTGCTCGGAAAGTGTGTTTAGCTGCACTAACTCCCACGCTGTCGATTTAGCTGCTCTATAGTATGATACGGAAGTTATGGATGTTGTATGGTTTATAACTCCCGCTGACGGCGGGGCGTGCGCCGGCTCCGGTGGTAATCGTTTTCTTAAACAAGTAGCACGCAACCGATGCGACATACAGTTTATTCTACCCACCTCACGGTAATTCACGGTTTACAATGGGTTTTTTTGTCTAGTTTTTATTTCTTCGCAAATGTGATGAAAACATTATGTGTAGGTATCACGGCTTCCAGCGGTGTACAGCAGAAAGGGGTATCACGGGCAGTAAGGGGATAACAAACTAGAGTCATTAAAAGCCCTCCCGCCTTCGGGATCGGGCTTCTAACAGAGTCTCGTTAGTTGTCCCCTTCTAGATGTACATGAATAATCTGAGCTCGATTCGATTCGGTCGAATAATGTTGCCGTGTTGTGTTGCCTTGGTATCACTTTCCATGTAACTGACGATTTAACAAAACAAATTAGCATTATGAGAATATTTACTTCAATCTTTTTTTCCATTACATGCGCATATAAAGAATGTATAATCTTTCCTTAACTCAAAATAAGATTTTGTGCCTCGCGTAAATTTATCCTTATTACAGCAATCCATTGCCGGATCAGAATAGCATCCACAAAGCTTTTTTACATCTAGATCTATACTTACATGTTTCTTAGGTTTGTCATAAACTGAAGTTTGTAAAGAAGAGTGACTAACAGGCCTCACGTCATACCTTGCACTGGGTTTCGTGTTCATTGAAGAATCTATAAATTTATATATCCCCATACATTTTGGGCATCTAAGTTTACTGAGATCAGAGGAATCAGTTTTTTTAAATTCTACTTTTTTTAGATATTGGCTTTTACAGGTTGGCTTAACTGGTTTATCAAAAGTACTAACTGTAACATCCTTTGTTTGTCCGCCGTCGTTTTTTTTATTGCGGTGTACATTTTCTTGGCTTTTTGGACAAAATGGTTTTTTTTCACCTTTGCTTTCGGGTAAATAAAGTTTACGAGTGTATTCAAAATCATATGATGAGGATTTGAGTTCTTTCTCACTAACTTTTGGAGTGACATTGTAAACTGCTGGAGCAGATATTTGAAAACTAGCGTCATCAGCCATCTTTGTAAGACTTTCTAATCTGCGTTTAATAGTTTCTTCTGTTTTGTTGCTAGTAGTATGATTCATTATTTTTGTAATAGGATCTATTTCACTATTTTTCAGAACTTCAGTCATATGTTGAAATTCACGATTGGTTTCGTGAAAAGATATAGTTTTAAGTTTGGGTACGATTTTAATAGCACAATAGCTGTTCGATTTTTTAAGAACTCCTAGAGACTGACCTGGATCTTGGCAATTAGTTTGAATTAATAAAGAATTCTTAGCACTTGCAATGTTTGAATAATCATATAATTCATCGCTTAAGATGTATTGTGATGAAGATATACTAGTATCAGATTGTTTAGGGATAGCAGCAATATTTTTAGTATTGAGAAGAATGTCACTTTGATTTTGAGGTAAAACTTCATGATTTATTCCAGGAATAGAAGCGTGAGATCCCTTTGGGCTGGTTTTAGCCCTTGTTGTCAAAGTTTGGGTACTATCGTTACTCCCAATGAGGGATTTAAGAAGAATTTCAGCTTTAATGGGTGTTGTATTATTTATGTTACTTTTTAAGATGGCGTTAGAAGCGAGTTCAGGGTATAAATTATAAAAGTAATCAGAAACTTTTGGACTTATAATGGTTATCTTGGTCCTTATTGGTATGTCATGGGACTTGTTAGATATTTCTTCAAAATTGTTTGGGCTAGTACCGGCATTTTCATCTGCTTTAGATTTGACAAGTATATCTTTTTTATCAGTTTCTCTCAATTCATTAGGAGAAGCGGTAAACTCATCGGCTTGTTTAAGACCATTATTTGCTTTTTGAGGGGTTATTTCGTTGCAAAATCCAGTAGTGCTTTCATGATCTAAACCTTGTGTGGAAATAGCTACATCTCTCCATATCGCATTAGAGCCGACAGATTTTGTTTTTTCTGAACATTCGAATCCAAGTTGCCCTGTAAACGATGGCGAACAACTGGTATTTTTGTTGTCTGTTCCGTTCTTAACAGGGACATCCTTACGAGGAATTAGAGCATAAGGAAACTTGGTTTGTGAAACAAGCTTTTCAGTTTTTTTATTAGATTCTGAAAGAGACGTTTTAGAATAAGAGGTTGCGAAGGAAACGAGGCTAACTTCTCTACTCTCATTATCTGTAATATTTTTAGGAACTTCTTTAATATTTTCAGTAATTTTTGAAGTCTTTCTGGACACATTTATAAATTCTCTGTTTTCAGTACCATTAGTTATTAATTTTCGGCTGTCTGACAAACTTGATTTAAGCATAGGATCAGCCATCTGTGAGAACGCAGTATTTTTTTCTGACTGTGTCTGTCTAGGGTTTATGTGGCTTTCTAAACCACTGGGACCACTGCCATCTTTAGAATTGAAAACCTTATACTTTTTAGTAGTACGTTCGCCTTTTACATCATCTTCATTAAACGCTACATGTGTCTCTCTATCTTGGGCACCGTTAATTTCTTTAAAATCATTATCACTGTGAAATTCACAAGAATCGTCATTTTCTCTATACGTTTTATCTGTTATAATATGCTTTTCTTCTTTCACTGTACCGTCTGAATTTCTCGAAATTTTTAATTTTACAATTTTTTTAAATTTATTAATAAAACATCCCAATTGGTCTTTGGCATCAGGCCTCTTTTTGTCTTTTTTCTCTTCTAAATTCAGACATATTATCATGTTAGAAGGCCAAACATGTTTGGCTTGACAAAATTGATTATTTCCTTGCATGTTGTTACGTTTATCACATGCTAATATACCAGCATTAGCATTGATTTCTTCAATTGTTATTAAATCATCATCGATTAATTGAGTGGCTAATTCTTTGCATCTCAGTGAGTTAACTTGAGCACAGTCTCTGCATAGAGAATCTCTAACGCCTTTATGATGAGAAACGAACATTGCTAAGCAGTGACTACAAATGTGCAATGTTCCGTTACTTTCTTCTGTGGCTTTCATTTGCTTCAATCTGTTTATGCTTGAAACCTTTTGCTCCATGTATATATTTTTTAGTATATCAAATATTGATTGTTTCAAACCCGCAATTGTGTACATTGCGAATTTTGAAGTTCCTGCAAACAACGGGTATATTGATATCTTACCTTTATCTTTTTATTGATAGCTGTGCCATTTTTATGTATATTTTTAAAGCTAACGCTATCGATAAACTCACCCTTTTCTTGTTATTTATTAATGTTTCAATAAAGTTCTTTTAATTTAGGTATTTTCTTTGCTTTCCGATAGTATGGTACTTTTAACATATTTTTTTGTATAATGCAAAAATATTGAGTAGTACAGTATTACAAAATTGATTTTTTTATTGAATCTTTTCAGATGGCTATCTTAACAAGCAATATTGTTAAACAAAAAGAAATTGTTCGTATTACTCTTTTTGATACTCAGTATAATGTGGAACTTTTATGACTGGCTATGACCATCTGCTCTTGATTCATTTTGTGAACTATTATCATGTCTAGACGATGTGCAATCACTTAAATTCAAAGAATAGGATGCATGACGTGAACCAACCTCCATTGTCGAAAAGGTTGCATTCACAACTGCTGCTGATACGCATTGTCGAATCCTTGGTTCAGCCATTCCGAAACTGAGAAGCGTACTTTGAGATTTAGACTTCCTAGTAAAGCCACGACTATTTTGATGAGGCGTGGTAAACATTATAACTCTTTTTTCTATATGGCTCTTTACACCAATATTCCCGCTCTGCTCAAAAGTATTTGCTTTGACTGCTTCCAAAAGTGACTGATCCGAATCTTCTAAATATTGACTATCATCCTCATCATTTAAATTAATTTCACGCAGATCGTGTTTGTTCTCTTTCAAAATTATTGTTTCCCTTTCTTCCTTTATAGTACCATCTCCATTTTTCGTGCGTGTTATTTTTACAATTGTACGGCATTTTTCCTCAAAATAGCCCAAATCTGGGTCCGGTGTTTGAATTGTTACAACTGGCGGCACTTTACGTTCTTCTTCAACGGTTATTTCCTCCTCCTCGATATCTTCTTGAGATACTTTCTCAGACTTACTGAGCGCACAAACATCACATTCGTCTTCTGTCCGAGCTTTATCTTCAGATTTACAATTATCACAAATATGAATTTTTAGATTTTCCGGCTCATTATTTTTTCGTAGTTTTTCTGCCTGAGCTTTCTCCTCGGCAGCTTCACGAGCACATTCTTCACAAAATTCATCTTCTTCTTCAGTATATTTTGCTAAGAGTTTTTGAACAGCACATGTCTTACATGCAAATTCCTCTTCTTCTTTGGATTTGTTAATATCGCAGGTACTACATGTCGGTGATTTTGAATTATAATCATTTTCCAAATTTGCAAAATAGACTTCGGATATAGATTCCGGGCAAACGCTATGACATGCCGAACAAATAACTGAATGCAGACAGGTGCAATTTTGATCATACAGAATTATCTCCTTTGCAACGCTAGACGTCGCCAAATCATCATCTATTTTCAATTTTGCTACCTCACAAGATTTTAGAAGTGCTTCAACGTTAGGCGTAATTTTACCTTCACTTTTAAGCTTAGATATAAGTTCAATTATAATGGCAATGTTAGATTTGAGAGTTACCAGTACTTCTGGTGCATGAGATAGGCATTCTTTTGTTGGGTCATTTTTTGTTCCACACTTTATATGTTTTTTGACATGTTCACAGGAATTGATAAAACTTTCTATACTTCTTGATACTAACCCTATTTCTCTTGCTTCTTTACCTAATTGTATAGCATTATCAATTTGGTCAAGCATTTTTTCAAGGCGTCCATAGTTGGGTGGCGTTTTATATTCATTTAGTTTATTTTGAAAGTCCTTGCAGGATTTTAAGAAATCATCGAAACTTTTTGAGGCTGAACCAGCATTGTTTATTTCTTGAGTGATATCTTTCTTAGCCACATGATCCTTCAACTTATGTACCTGCTCTTTTTCTGGCTGTTCTGATTCTCTAACGTAATCTTCAATTTTTTCTGTAATTAAATCACAGTTTTCAATGAACTTGTCAACGCTAGGTATTGATAGTCCTTCGTTTTCATAGTTCTTAGACAGGTCAACTACATGCATTATATGAGCTTTAAGGGCTTGAAGACATTCCTTGGTATCATAATCTTCGAACAGTTTTTTATGTATACACCTCCCCCCCTTAACATGTAAACACCCGTGGCCCTTCATGCAGATGTCCGAACTTTATTCTGTTTTCAGAATAAAAAAATCACGAATTTGAACTTTTTGTTACTTCTTCTATGGCATCACTACTGTTTATACGTTTTATTACACTTGTTTCAGATTTTAAGCAGTCTTCTATTTTTTCTTTATTTTCTTTACAATTATCTGAGATTAATTTATTTTCCGAACACCAGGTACTGTAATCACTATCATCTTGATGTCTTTTTGAGGTAGACGCTAAGTCAGTATTAAAACATGGCTTAAATGAATTTAAAAGTTGATCAAATTCTGTACTAGAAGTGACGTATTCTCTTAAATTATTTGATATTTTTTCGTTATATTTAGGAACACTTATTAAACTCAAGCAAACTGATTCAAATTCGAGATCAACAGTTATCATGCTTGTTGAAGACATACAGTATCTTGTTACAGGGTTTGCTATTGGCAAAATACGAATTGTAAACTCAGACTGCACTTTTTTAGGTTGAATGTCATGGTATCGCCTTTTGGGAATGCTTACTGCACCGATAGTCTTTTTATCCGAATAAGGAGTAGATTTGCTTGAAATTTCCGATGATTGAAACATAACGGTACTGTCATTATTCTCAATGTCATTTGGCTTGATATCAACAGGGCTTCTCGTTTCTTTACGAATTTTTATAACTTTCTTCTCTTCAGTTATAGTACCGTCTTCATTTTTTTTTCTAACTATTTTAATTATTTCTTTAATGTCTGTTTCAAATACACCAATTTCCAGGTCTGCATTAGCAGCGTGCCTCTCGCATAGCGGTTCAGCGCTCACGGTTGCACTGGTCTTTTTGTACTGTATTGAAGGACCTTTACTTACTTTTGGTGATGCAGATTTCACAGATCCTGCAGATTGCATATGTGGTGGCGTCGTTTCTGCCTTGGGTAGTGGAGGAAGCAGCTGCGGTGGGGTTAATGTGCGTGGCAGCGTTCGGGGTGTTGAGGGTAGTGGTGATGGCGGCAGTGACTTATCTTTAGGTTTTGGTGGGTTACGATCTTTCTCAGCAACTAGCTTTTTACACATTTCACAAAGCTTATTCTGATCTATGTCCGAGGGTATAGGCCTCAGTTCAAGTTTCTTTTGCAGAGCTTCTGCAATTTTCTTAAACTCCGTTATGCTGGTTGCCTCTATACCCTTCTGCTCATATTCTAAAGTTAATCTAACTATTGTGTCCAGTTGCTCTTTCAAATCGACTCTCCTCATAGCATCTTTTAATGGTACATCCAAAGGATTTTGGCATAAGATGCATTTATTACTACTCGCCTTTATTATTTTCCTTGCGGGTAGTGCTTCTAATTCGCTTTTACAAACCGGACACTCTACTTGGCTTTCTGCACCTTTTTTTTTCTTTTTATGTCTGTATTTAACTTCTAGCACCTTTTTAAGTCTGAAAAACTCCTCTCGCTCCATTTCTTCTAATTCTGATAAAATGTATTTAATCGTAACTTCCGTTCTTGGTATAATGATTTTCCCCAATACATTGGACTTCCTGTTAACAATGTCGTTATATTTATTTATTTATTTAGAAGCATTTTTGTCGCCAAGCTGCCGATCCTCATTACCGTTTACCTTAAGCTAAGAAGTAAGCACAAAGATGATTAAAACTTATTTTCTTTCAGTTTTAACGGGATTTAGTATTTCGTCCGTTTATATAGTTTTGTGTGTACTTGTTTAAAAAATAATATTTTGTCTAGCCTGTTGGGTTTTACACATGTTCAAGGAAAAAATGCTAATAATATTTTTCATAATAAAACAAACTGCTGAAACGTAATCTTACTGTCAGATGTCGCGTATGACGTCAATGTACTAAACCCGGACGTAAAGGTCAAAAAAAGAATAGTCTGTATAAGGGTGCGGTCCGAATAACACTCACAATGATCACAATAATTAAGGTTGGCAGAGTGATTCGGAACGCAACCGACCTATGCAAACGTCATACGTCTGACTGGTGTTTAAAGTCACGTGATTTAGAAGTAAAATTTTCTACTTGAATTCTAAATGATTCTGATTTTTCTTTACATAAATCCTGTTCTATAATTCACTATTGAGGGTTCAGCCATAGTATAAAGATAGGAAGTAAGTTAACTTCATACAAACGCACCGCGCGCGGCTTGTATGTGTGCGCCAAAGTATCTAAGTAGCGTCGCCGCACGCACACTTTGACAAAATCTCGACCCGTTTCTCAGTGCGCCAGTCGGGGCTAACACCGCATGAGGTTCGCGCGTCACGGCTTTTCGGCACCGCTAAATGAATAAAAAATGTGTGATAATCGTAGGAGAACGTATTGATTCCAGAATTGTCTCTGTTCAGATTATACCTATTGAACAGGAAAGGTAAGCAATCACTTATTCTAGCATATAATTTTTACCTGATGACGAGATACCTACTTACTTATTTTTTGTTGTATTAGTTTTCTATCAGGCAGAGGAAGTAGGTAGGCCTACTTTCCCACTAGAATGTATTAGGTACTTTTGATCTGTCAACCCTGAGACAATAGGCATTATATCGCGGATTGGGCCGGAGATAGCCTACTTCCTATCTTTATACTATGGTTCAGCTACCGTTCCACAGAAATATATTAATATTCGTTACTATAGTCGAGTAGCCAATTGCAGCAATAAATTGCCGAAAATCTAGCCGAGTTTACGAGCCCCTTTATAGTGACCGTGGTGCACTCGCGAGGTTAGCGAAATTCGCAAAGCTGCAGTCAGTGCTCATCCGAAAGCGGTAGCGAGTGCACGTGAAATATCATAATCAGCGTATTAACTTCTTCTGCGAAATGTGTCTCATTATACCGTGTTACTCGTTTAAGGGTCATTTTCTATAAGTTTACACAGCATTTTTGAGTTCTCCTATACTTTGATTTAATAACGTTTATGTCACTTATGGCCGAATTCAGAAAGGCCACTCAAATTGAGCTTTAATTAAAGTGACGTTTCAGTGACGTTTCTATATAGGTTAACAACTAGTTGAAGGACATTTAACTGTTTAATATCTAATCAAATCCTTAAGTGGCGTTTCTGAATTCGGCCATTAGACAGGTAATTGAGGGAGACAACTATTTGATCCCAGACCAAAAGCTGAATGTTTGTGTATTCGGTTATCAGTGCCATTAATATTCGCACTAAATAATTTATACGACATCAGTTGGGGCCAATTCAAACGTGTTTTTGCTAAATTTAGAAGTCGCTAAATTTGAAATAAGAAACGTGACTCGATTTTGAACCTTGCAGCTATCGAGTTTGACGTTTCCTATTTTAAGTTTAGGCAATTTAAAATTTAGCGGACACCGTTTCGAATTGGACCCAATTTTGTGCTTTAATTTCATTTTTAAATTGTTTCTTTTGGCTTAACCTGCAAATGGGTCCAATCCGAAACAGTGTCTTCCCAATTTAATATTTCGTAAACTTATAATAAGAAAGGTCAAATTCAATTTAGTATGGCACCAAGCTGTCAAAATCGAGTTTGACGTTTCTTATTTTAAGTTTAGCTACTTTTAAATTTAGCAAACACACTTTCGAATTGGCCCTAATATATCACTAAGTTTAATTCAAGTCTTGTCAACTGACAAGGTTAAGTTAGAAAATAGTTCTATTCAAAACTGTGTCCTAGTACCTACTGTCAGCAAAATAATTTAAAGCTTTTTTAATTTTTTATTAAATTATAGACTTTAAGTAGACAGAAGGATGAGTTCATCGGCAGCTTGACCCTTTGAGGGCTTTGGTAAAATATAAATTATGTAATTTTTTTAAATTATATTATTAGTCGTCACGTACCTATGTAAAATAAACATTCTCTTGTTTCTTTCAAAGATTTTCGTTTGTTTATTCTTAAAGAAAACTTATTTTTCCTAGTATTAAAACATTTTAATTTTCTTTTCATTCGACTGTAAAAGCAAAATCCTGAGAGAAAGGAGAGAAATGTATAAAAAGTACGCGGGTTTCCTTTACTAGTACTACTACTTACTAGGACTAGTAGTACTAGTTACTACTGGGGTCGTATTATGTGCTCTCAATTCCAGGCAGTCAGCCGGCCTCTGTGGCGCGCTCATAATACGATGTTTCCAGCCAGCGCAGTTTAAGGCGGAAACTGCCTGGAATTAGGAACTCATAATACGACCCTGGCATACGTTTGTCTAGCTTTAATTTTAACAAATAAACACAATCATTAAAAAGACGATTTGAGTCGGCAGGTGGCTTTCCAACATTTAAATAATATAAATGTAAGAATAAAATATTCACCAGCCGCGTAAAATCTTTTTTCCATATGAACATGCACGTAGTTTCTATTGGGAGGTATATGTGAAGCACGCATACATGAGAACATTTATAAAAAAGTGCAAGTACCTAAAATGAGTAAAAAAATTGCTTAACCGAGCACGCTGGCATATTCGCTAAATAGTTCTACACTGCTCAACAGTTTTCGATGCGATTTCCGAAAACGGCCAATCTCGCGAGCGCCAAGCAACGCGAGTAGCAGCGCCAGGAGAAGTGACCCACTTACATAATCGCGCTGCATGTAAAGGAGCTAATAGTATTACTGAGAGCTGGCAACATTAACTGATATGATCGATAATATAGATCTAGACCAATTTTAAACGCCTGACGAAAAAAAATATTATCGTATCGCCGTATCCCGGAGAAGCATAAGAACTTTTAAGGCGCGGTCAGTATGCGGGCGCAGCAGGGTCGCCGTATTGTATTTCATTGGTCAGAGCGGGATAGTCACGCTAGCTACTGCCGCGGCCGGCCGCGATGTCACCGAGCCTTTAGTTAGTCAGGGGCAGGCGGATAAGGGCATAATAAAAAACCGAGCTTTAAACGCAAATAAAATCTATTAATTGGATACTTTTGCAACTTTTGCGGCTCAGACACAAAGGATGGATATGAAATGGGGCCCCCTAAGCCCCCCTTATATACATTCGTGCTATGAGGTACAACTAGCGTTTTATGTGGAATAAATTTAAAGTAATAATTATATACCATTAGTGGTGCCGGCTCTTGGACTATTATAGTTAAACAAACCTTAGCATCGGGGACCTCCGTTCTAAATAATATTGAATACAATCGCCAAGCCTGTTCGGAAATATTCGGCTCTCCCGATCGGTAATTTTACCAATACATCGGGTCTTATCACGCTCCCGATTATAATTGTCAAAGTTGCATTTCACATCGTGCCCGGAACGGTAACGCGGCGTGTCTGCAGCGGGTATGCTGCCCGCAATGGTTTGCCGAAGCAGCAGAGGCGAAGCGTGAGGGTAAGCCGGTGTATATAAATCGTTATAAGCACTTATTGCAACCTAGTTTGTTATATATTTTTACGTTTGATGTTGAAGCGAACGCAATGTATGCTGTCTAGCTAAACCAGTCCATGGTTCCACTGAAAACCAGCGTCGTATTCCCCCAATAGGTGGTACGACACACAGCTGAGTGGATACCATTTTCGCAGCAATATGTAACTTTTATTTAGATCACATAGGTACATTATTAGATATAAGTTCTTAAAAATGTAAAAATTGTTTTTTTTTTGCGAAATAAATATTTTCTATTCTATTATATTCTATAATTTCTCGTTCTAAAAATTATATTATTACTCATTAAATTACCTATTTACTTAAAAAATATGTTATATGTGATTTTTATGTTAATAATACTAGAAGTAATTAATAGATAATCGACCGAGCGAGCGAAGCGTCTCCGTTTCAGCTTGGGCAAAAATGCTTTCGTATGTCCAATGTCCAGCGGATGTCCATTTGTTCTCGCCTACAGCTCGCAGTTCTCAACCGATTCTCGTGAAATTTTGTGAGGAGGTTCAGTAAATGTATAAAAAAAAATTGTCGATTCAGTTTTTCGAAATATTTGAAAGTGGCGGAGATATGGAGGTTTTTGCAATTACAAACTTACTGGCGGTGTTGGTAAACTGACTCGATGTATAGAGATATAAGTTTTTCAACGGCATAGTTAAGTTAGTCGCAAGGCTAATCATTATTTCTTACTTTTTCAAAGGGTTTTTGTTTTAGATTCAGGTTTTTGAAGTCTTTTGTCGCGAGGTCTACAGCTCACGGAGCCACTAGTAATAATAATGTTTGAGTTACGAAATTATGCACCGGCTTACCTTCACGCTTCGCCTCTGCAAAGCAGCTCGCTATCGCTAGCGTGACACTCTCGATACCAAAACAAAATCTTGCACTTACTTGGTAGCGTTGCTGTGAGAAGTGTCCACCATCATGAAACTCTGGCGCAGTTGGAGCATCAAGATGATGCGCTTGAGCAGCTCCAACCAAGCTGCCTTCGCCTCTGCTATAGCAAGACCCCCTTTCTCGATGCCCAGGCACGGAAAAGGTTCCTTTCCGGTCTGTTACGAATATAATAAATATTGCTTAATCTTTACTGATATGATTTTTGCAAATTATTCAACTTTTTGTATATTTTTTTGGAGTTTACTCCTTAAGAATCGATTTTCATATATAAGCACGAGGTATGAAAAATTATGGGGAGTAAAATCAAACTACGATGGCACACTGTCACTAGGTACGGAGTCACACGATGTTAGCCGAAGATGGGTCGGTCGCTTCGCATTGCATACAGATATAGTGAATAATATGTTTCCATCGGTAAAACTCGGATCCCAATCGGAACACGACGAGACCCGAAGTGTCAATTAATTATTGTATTCAATGAGTGACATGTTTATACATATTCATTACTATGAAACTTTATTATTTACTGTCAAATGACAAAATGAAAAATGACAGCATGGTATGATGGGTATTGGTTTATTTTATAATCGTTCGTAAGGAGTAAACTCCTGTCGTTCGTCGGAGCTGACACACACACACTTTTTAATTCATTTCTCGTTGTCCTTGTTTCTGAATTCGGCCATAATTATGTCAGCCTCGTGGAAAGTCTTTCCTCCCTCCAGAGCATGTTTCTCTGGCAATGTAAATGGCAGGTAATCAATTTAGATGTTTCTTTATTTATTTATACATACATCTCTAAGTCACTTAACTTGTCCAGACGCGGAGACTATACATCTCCCTTATTAGTTATTTATTATAATTAATTTGTACGCATTAGGTTTGTTTGCTGCCCTTTTTATGTGCTAGTTTAAGTTAAAACACTAATGTAATATTTCGAAAAAAATTACTTACTGCTGAGTTTCTTGCGGCGTTTCTTCTCAGCAGCTGGCGCCGCGTAAGCGCTGGTAGCTTCAGACATGTAAAAGAGCCCATGTGACCTACTTGCAAAATAAATATTTCCATTTTCAATGAAGGAACGCCTCACATATCTATAAATCTGAACAGCATCACTAAACAGTGGGCAGGTCAGCACCGCATTTACTTCACCATTATGCAGGTTTAAGTGACTCAGGTACATATCCCTGATACTTTTATACTGGTCAAACCCTCCATCAAAAAATGTTTTATTACCTAGGTCTTCTGTTTTATTACAGCTCACGCACATCGGGGACTGTACAACTCTCATCATATTGAAAAATATATTTAAGGTAATGTGACCAGACCTAACATACATCTACTTTATTCATAATAATTACTACGCCAGGGACCCTGGACATCTCAGTAGTGTTGAGTTACTCATACTCACTTTGGTAGAATGTTACAACACTCCATATCGGAAACGTGTCCCACCTCAATGTTTTTGTCCCACCGAATGAAGACGATCCGTAAAAGAGCGAATCATGCGAATGAGGTGAAATAGAACTGTCTGAAATAAGTGTTGGGCAGGACATGAAATAAAAATGACTTAGAGATGTAACTCGTTTCACATACTAAGGTGGTACAGTGTCTTACCTCAAATGAGGCGAGGTACCTAGGTACTACGCGGAGCTTACGCTTCGCTCTCGCGTCTGTATGTCACTCTATACGGAATGGATAACTTTCATTTGTCTCACTATCTATCACTATCTATTCCACCTCACTCGCATGATTCACTCTTCGTACGACTCATCTTCATTCGATAGGACAAAAACATTGAAGTGGAACATTCATTATTACGAAGTTGGGAGTTGTGACAATCTACAAAAGTGAGAGTGACATTTGAGGTGTATGAGTAACCCACTCCGGACCCACTAAGCTCCCCCCTTATACGTTCGTGGTTGTACATATTTACCTCTTCAATGTTAAACAGCGCTAACCGCACACCAGCTATAGATTTCGGTATGCGGGTTACCGTTACAGCGGCCTGCAAAGAAAAATATAACTAGCTTTAATATAGTTAACTCTGCGGCCCTACCAAGGTTGACACAAGGATAAGTCAACACCGTCTTATCTCTATGTGCGTCCCTCACACTCGTACCGACGAAGAAGATAGTTAGAGAGATAACATGGGGCTAAGTTATCCCCATTTTGCAGGGTTAATAAAAATTAAGACCTTTACAAAAAAATCCAAAAAATCAAAGTTTTTCGATTTAAATCGGTAATTTTTGTTTTTGTTTAAATTCTGGTATTTTTTGAATTTGGAAGTCAGTTATCTATAAATAAAACAAAATATTTTTGAATATTTCAATTATTCACAAAAAAAATGTTATAAAATTATCAAAACTCAAAAACAGTTTTCTAAAATCCAATATTTTAAAAAAAACTTTAATGTTTATCTGTAATGACCACTTACAGCTGCAGGCTTAGGTTTGGCTGATTTGGTCGCCGTAAAATAGTATTGATTTAACTCATTGTTTTTTTTTTTCAAACATCACTTGATTTTAATGTCGTGTCGACCTTGTTAGGGCTGCACGCCACGATGTCATAAACGTTCCATAGAATAAAATAGAATTAGTATTACGTATTATTATAGTATTTCTTAGAATATGGTACATTTGTTGAAAAAAAAATATAGTTTTGTGAACTGCATATTCTGCCGATTTTGGCGTAGAAATATTAACATTAGTTACAGATGTAGTGCATAATTAGTTTCCATCGTGTTTTATCGGAAAAGTTCGTATTTATCGTGCTCTCTCAATTAGCTTCAGCAGGCCCCCAATTCTCGGCGCATTCGAAATAATCTAAAAATCGAGATTAAACGTCAGTGCATACAGTCATTTGACACAACTGTATGAATCTGACGTTTAATCTTGCAATCGACATTATCTCGTAAACACCGAGAATTGGGGGCCATTAGCCATCATACCATGCTGTCATTTTTCATTTTGACATTAGACAGTAAATAATAAAGTTTCATATGAATGAATATAAACATGTCACTCATTGAATACAATAATTAATTGACACTTCGGGTCCCGTCGTCTTCCGATTGAGATCCGAGTTTTACCGATGGAAACATATTATTCACTATATCTGTAAGTCTATTTACATGCTCTTTATACTTAATTACATTAAAATAACAATTAAAATTATAAATTATCTTACTTATTTAACTTGAAGGTGGAATCGTACAGCGAACTTGCGGTACCTTTTAGTTATAACATTCTTCTAAAGGACATTTTTGACATTACCAGCTCAATTTTCTCAAAATCTTTAACCGATACGAAAAAAGCTTCATAAATAAATTGTATTTAAACTATCATTAATTCATTCATTTCATTTTGCTTATTAGATCAGGACCTCTACAAAAACTGGGTACCTATAATCCCCGGAATATAAGTTGAACTAAAATAGCGGCCATACACGCAGGTACAAGAAAGGAAAAACCGGACAAGTGCGAGATAAACTCGCGTGGAGAGGGTTCCGTGATTATATGAAACTTCCTATGTTACTTAAAATACCATAGACTTCTTGTAGGTTTTCCTGTAATGTATAAATAAAGAACTATTTTCTGTATTTTTTTCGAAATGTTAGGCCCCGTACTTTCGGAGATAATGGTAAATTTTCGCGTATTTTCCTAAATTTGATCCCCGTTTATCTTAAAATTATATTTTAAAAAAATTAACTTTATATTGTCACACGTTAATGCAATTTTTTTTTTCAAATTTGACCCCTAAATGTGACCCCCATGTTTAAAATTCATTTATTTACGTTACACGTCCGTGTTGCGGTCACTGACCTACATATGTGTACCGAATTTCAACTCAATCGGTCCAGTAGTTTCGGAGCAAATTGCCTGTGACAGACCGACAGACAGAGAGACATAAGAGTGATTTTATAAGGGTTGCGTATTTTCCTATTGAGGTACGGCACCCTAAAAGAGAGTCGCACCTCACACCGCACCTCAATTGAGATCCGAAATTCTGCGCATTCAAGGTCAAAGTTCAACTTGCGTGCCGAGAAAAGTAATTGATTCAATCAATCAATCTTAGCCCATTGTGTCCCACTGCTGGGAAAAGGCCTCCCCCCTCCCCCCCCCCCCCCTCGCTGAATTGCTTACTTGAAAAAAATATCTTTTCGATTACGTATGCTTATAATTTGACATTTTTATGCGACAAATAGGTAGGTATCAAATATACGGAGCATTTTTTACCAAAACAATTAATTCTTGGACTATAGAACTCATTAGTAAGTTGATAAGATGTCTTTATCGCGTTTTGATTCACGTAAATCGTATTGATTTGTATAAACAGCTGTATATAGCGTATCTTTATCTTTAAAAGAATATGTGTTATTTGATTACAATAACAATTATATTGCTTACATAAACAATAAAAAATATTTTAGTAAGACATCATCGTTTACAAACTATTACATAACATTTGGAGACATTATTAATAGGCTAATTTCCTTAAAAATTCTAATTAGTCCGTCATTTACATTATAAAAAAATATTGAACACATATTTGTGCTTTTGTCTATTAAACAAAAAATTACGCAGATATAGTGCGTTGAAGTGCCGCGTGACGTCACGACTTTGCACACTTTTTACCATTAAGTGACGTCATTAGCCCCCACTCCCGAACTTTGATGCGCGTTATCTTTGTCAATTTTGATTGATCTGATAAAGCAAAAAATACATGTTCAATATTTTTTGTTAATCTAACTGATGGACTAATTTTGGTTATTATTTTTTTACCCAACAAACATCCCTATTGTAGTCTCTAAAACAAACTTTTACTTTGAGAGTGATTTTGTAATTGCAGACCTATGTCTGTGGAGTAATTTAAAGTGGTATGTGAAGTCCCCAATTCGCGCCAGATCTACGTGGACACCGCTGCCCATACTATGAAAGAAGGCCCGGCAATAGAGAGTTTATAGGCTGAAGACGTGAAGACCTGATTTCAATGATTAAGTCAGGCATAATTTCGTCATCATCAAAAATAACGTAAAATCAAATGAGAGTGAAAAAACACAAAAAGTCCGCCCCCGGGTGGGCTCGAACCACCAACCTTTCGGTTAACAGCCGAACGCGCTAGCCATTGCGCCACGGAGGCTTGCGATTACCATGCGAAATAGAAAATTGGTGTCATATTAATAAACATCTAGGTTAGGTATACAAGATATTATTATTATTATAGACACATTTGGCAAGTACCTAACTATTGTTTCCGAAAGTAAATAACTTTGAGGCCTGATGTTTAGTTTTAGCAAATTCATTATCATATTTATCATCATCATCATTTTTTCAGCCGAAAAATGTCCACTGCTGGCTATAAATTTCAATCTATTTACGGAAGCCTCCGTGGCGCAATGGCTAGCGCGTTCGGCTGTTAACCGAAAGGTTGGTGGTTCGAGCCCACCCGGGGGCGGACTTTTTGTGTTCAGATTTCAGGTTGGGTTTGGTAATCATTTCACACTATTACAAGCTGTATTTTTAACTTACTTCAATCGTTTTTCACTCTCATTTCGTCGGTATTTTTATACCCTTTTGAACGCCACAGTCGGCTGTAGACGACAGCAGATTATCGCGACGGCATGCCGTTTTCCATATATTTTGTCGGCTACAGCCGTAACTCAGAATGTCGGCGTAAAGTAATAGCTTGCTATTGCGTTTCGTACGGTGTGTGACGAGATCCGGAGGCCTATTCCCTCATCCCTATCCCATCCCCATTCCCCATCCTCCTTAGACTGGCAACGCATTGGCGCACCTCTGGTGTTGCAGATGTCCATGGGCGGCGGTGACCACTTTTCATCAGGTGGGCCGTCAGCTCGTTTGCCAGTCAATTGACATAAAAAAAAAACTCAGCGTCCGTGGCACGCTTTCTCGCAGTGATATTTGTAACCTAATTTGAATGATTATCAGTGGCGCCGCCTGCCTACAAGCCGATTCCTGACGGCTTTACCAAGCTAGAAAGCTACGGTTAGCTGTCAGTGAGGTCCATATTACTCTAACTAAATGTCAGACCCACACTTACGGTTCTAATTCTTTCGGCTTCCCTTAGGAAATCTTTGATGCTTCGCCACTGATGATTATTATCCGACTGCGGCTTAGCCCAAAAGAAGAGTTTTGTTTTTCGTTAGTATGTATGTATGTGATTATGTAATCACTCCAATAGTTACCATCTAGATTCTAGAGACCGATCCGATTTTCAACCGACTTCAAAAAGGAGGAGGTTCTCTACTCAGTTGTGTTTTTTTTTTAATGTTTGTTAGCTCAGAACATTTATAAACTGATTTGAAAAAATATTTTTATAGTCGGTAGGGTATACCTCCAAGTTGGTCCCGTTGTAGTCAAAAACCGAGGTGCAATTAGAGGATCTATGAAGAATCGATGGAATTCCTCAAAAATTGGAGGCACGCATATAGCAATTTTAGTAATAAATATAATAACTCAAGCAGTTACGTTCCGAAAACATTATTTAGTCAAGTGGAACCATTGATGAAGCCCACAGATGATCAAGATTAGATTTCTGTACAAGGTTCGCAAACAACTTATGTTCATGAAAATCCATGTGGTAAAATAGAACCGGTGGTGAAGAACCAGGAGAACTCCTCAACGACTGAAATCCTTGCACCTTGAATAGCAACATTAGGTAAATCGTGATAAGCAATTGGCATTATTCTATTGTTACCTACTTGATTTATTAAATGTATGCCGTTAAATTACATGATAGTAAATAAAAAGTGAAAAAGAAACCTACTTTTCAAAGGGTATTTGAAGTCGGTTTTTTGTCTGATGAATTATACCGAATGAGGTGTCAAACGATTCAAGCAAAATACCCGGGTGAAGTAGGACAAATGGAAGCACCTGAAATAATATGGCGGATGATTCAAGCTCAGGAGGTAATTCAGTGATAGACAGCTGCGTAATCTGTATCTAACTCAAGTCCGCTCTTGCATGGAGTACTACTGTTATCTCTGGGATGGCTCTGACAGGTATCAGCTTGCTGCTCTGGTTACGGTAGACCGTAGAGCTAGAAGACTGGGTGGGGCTAAGTGACGATACGTTGGTGCAATCTAAGCTGCACACGCCTCCCCCGGGGAGGTGTGGGGGAGCCATTCAGGGCTATGCCCTCTATGGCAGAATCTGTCGCGGCCCATAACGACTCCGTGAAGCAGCGCTAACCCCTGCAGCCTGGAGCAGCTAGAGTTGTCGGCGCTGTCGAAAATACGGCGTGCGAGGTGGCTAATGAAGGCCAGGCCTTGCCAATTGAGGTTGTGCTCCATAGTGCTGTTACGCACATAGAGCGGGGCTGCCACGACAGTACGCATGGGCGGGACTCCTGCGCATGGACCCTCATCCGGTTGGTTTTTGATACAGGAGCGTACCATGCTGGTGCCACATACGTGAGGCGGGACTGCAAATAAATACGTCTTGTGGATCCTCAACTTTGTACGTATGGGGAGGCTGATGGAGGTAGAGTCGCTAGCCTACCGGTCTTTTATAGAAATATTTTGGAGTGTGCCATGGGGATGCATGAGTTGCTGCCACCTCTACTTTTTATCATCAGACCACCAGACGCACCAAGTCATTAACTTTCCACCTTGTCTTAAGAAGCGTTTTGCTTCATCCTTCTTGTTACGTACTTCTAACGATTGGAATTAGCTACCTAGTATTTCCGGATAGTTATGATTCCAAGAGAACATCAGTTTCCATCAGGTGAGACTGAGGTCAAGCCAAATCCCTTGAAAAATCAAAAAAATTGAATAATTGAATAATAAAGAACACAAATTATCCGGAGTAAAGAGGGTGAATGACCAGATGTTCAGCTTTATCGTGACAGAGCTGAGCCCAAATTTGTGTTGCTCAAGTGTTCATTTACTTGACGCCTTATTTCCATTTCGGAAACTAAACGCAAGCCTCCGTGGCGCAATGGCTAGCGCGTTCGGCTGTTAACCGAAAGGTTGGTGGTTCGAGCCCACCCGGGGGCGGACTTTTTGTGTTTAGATTTCAGGTTTGGGTGGTAATCATTTAACGTTATACAATTTGTATTTTTAATCCAACTCAAAAAAAGGTGGAGGATCTCAATTCATCTGTATTTTTTAATGTTTTCAACTTATTTAAGATAGAAAAAAGAGGAGCAGTAACCCATTAATATTAAGACCTAATTTATAGCTGACTTGATCCATCTTTTCGGATGCATGCAGCATACGTGCACGGAAAACATGAAGTGCCAGCAAAGTACCAATTTGGCTTGTCTAAAATTTTCCGGCTACATACAACCGAGACTTATTTGAAAATAAATTACAGCTTTGTAAATTATAGACATGTGATTGCTTTGATTTGTTTGATTTTACATACATACATTACATACATAGCATCAGGGTGGGCAGAGCCACAAGACTACTTGTGGCCACGTTCGATTAATTAGTCCTAAGGTGGTATGATGAACCGTATGGTGACAGGTGATCAGCCCATCGCCCATACAGACAGTCTACCATGTTGGAGAGGACCCGTCCCTTAGTCTACTTTTACGACATGCCAGGATGATAAGCATCTGCACGCATTGTATGCTATTTCTTCACTCCCATTGCAGCAGAGGAGTAGGAGGGTTTGATTTTAACCAACAGCTTTGCAAGCTCTGTCCGAAATAAGTCGCTTGGTTGATACAATACAAATACTGTTTATTGAACACCACATAAAACATATTGGAAAAAGACAAAGATATAAGTACCATGGTAGACAATAGGCGGTCTTATCACTAAATAGCGATCCCTTCCAGACAACCATCGAAAGAAGATATGGCACAAGAGATACTTACAAAGGCAGGTGGTGAATGAATTGAGATCTTCCACCTTTTGAGTTGGATATAAAATACAAACTGAATAATGTGAAATGATTACCACCCAAACCTGAAAACTAAGCACAAAAAGTCCGCCCCCGGGTGGGCTCGAACCACCAACCTTTCGGTTAACAGCCGAACGCGCTAGCCATTGCGCCACGGAGGCTTCCGTTTAGTTTCCGAAACGGAAATTAGGCGTCGAGTAAATGAACACCTGAATCAATACACATTTGGGCTCAGCTCAGTCCGTACCTACTTTTCCCGAAAGTTAATAACCTTGAGGCCTGATTTTAATAGTTTCGGTAGTTAGTTTTGGTACAGTTTTGGCCTTAGTAAAGATAAACGTGAATTTTAAACCTCTGTGAGGTGCCGGCTAAAACTAGCATCACTCAATATTAAACAATACATTAAGTACACACCCGAGTTCTGAATCTTTTTAACCGATTTGTAAACCGATTTTGAAAATTCTTTTTTAATCGGTATTAATTCTTTTTAAATCCAGAGTTATGATGAGAGGATCTATGAGGAATCGATGGAACTTTTCAAATATTATAGGCAAGCATAGAGCAATTTTAGTATTTTCTGTAATAACTCAAGCAGTTACGTACCAAAACCATTATTTGGTGAAGTGGAACTGTTCATGAAGACCATTTATGATCACCAGAACTCATATATGTTGAGTATTTCAAGGTTGGCGATTAAATGGCTGTATAAAGTTCTGACGTAACTTATGTCCATGAAAATTCATGTAGTAAAATTGAAGAACCAGGAGAACTCCTCATCGATTGACATCCTTGCACCGGGGATAGCAACAGTTTGTAAATGGTGATGAGCAATTGGCATTATGCTATTGTTACTTGATGTAGTAAATGTGTGTCGTTAAATTACAGGATAATAAATAAAATGTGAAAAAAAAAACTTACTTTTCAAAGGCCATTTGAAGTCGGTTTTTTTATTTTATAAATTATTGACAATTATTCGATAAGATGTCACATTTTGCGGCTAGACAAATTAGCTGAATTTTTTCGAATAATTCTTGACATACTCTACAAACTCTGGCCTACCGTTGATTGCTCTCGTAACGTACAATTTGTAACGCTGGAGAGGTTCATTTGAATATCTGGCGTAGCCCAGTCGCTAAATTGCGTCTTACTCAGACCATAAAATTCTCAGAATGAAGCGGTCATCAAATTCCTTCTTAATACAATTGAATAATCAGGAACACAAATTATCCGGATTATGGAGGGTGAATGACAAGATGTTCAGCTGTATCGTGACAGAGCTGAGCCCAAATGTGTGTTGACTCAGGCGTTCATTTACTTGACGCCTTATTTCCATTTCGGAAACTAAACGCAAGCCTCCGTGGCGCAATGGCTAGCGCGTTCGGCTGTTAACCGAAAGGTTGGTGGTTCGAGCCCACCCGGGGGCGGACTTTTTGTGCTTAGTTTTCAGGATTGGGTGGTAATCATTTCACATTATACAATCTGTATTTTATATCCAACTCAAAAATGGTGGAGGATTTCAATTCATCTGTATTGTTTAATGTTTTCAACTTATTTTAGCTAAAAAAGGAGGGGCCGTAACTCATTAATATTACGACATAATTTGTAGCTGACTTGATTCATCTTTTCGGATACATGCAGCAGACGTGTCCGGCTCAGCCCCACTTTAGGTAAAAGGTCGATGTCTGTTTAATATATTAGAAGAGTTCCGTGTTCATGAATAATAATAATAGTAGGCTCTCTCATGACACTAAACCTACTAGGATAGGATTACCAGATGGCATATACATAATTAGTCACGTCATTAATGGGGGTGGTCGCCCTCCGCGCTGCTGCGTTCGGCGTTTCAATTCACTTTTGTCAGCAATCACCCGGTTTCTTTGATTTGTTGCACCTTTTGTGTTAGTTTTTAGATAAAACTGTAATGTCAAAGTTGAAAAAAGACTTCCTGCTGAATTTTTTGTAGTATTTCTTCTCAGCAAGTTACAGCTTGTATAATGTTAAATGATTACCACCCAAACCTGAAAACTAAGCACAAAAAGTCCGCCCCCGGGTGGGCTCGAACCACCAACCTTTCGGTTAACAGCCGAACGCGCTAGCCATTGCGCCACGGAGGCTTGCGTTTAGTTTACGAAATGAAAATTAGGCCTCAAGTAAATGAACACCTGAGTCAACACACATTTGGGCTCAGCTCTGTCACGAAACAGCTGATCATCTTGTCATTCACCCTCGATAATCCGGATAATTTGTGTTCCTGATACTTCAATTGTATTAGGAAGGAATGCCCGCTTCAATCTGATAACTGAAAGATATGATTAAGACGCAATTTAGCGACTGGCCTGTCAGTAATGCTAAATGACAATGTTGCAACATGTGAAAATGGCAAATTGTCAAAAATGACATAAAGTCAAAATTGCTAAATTTCTCAATCCTAATCTCAAACCAAACAAGCATTACTTATTTCAAAATCAGGAAAAAGTCAGTCCTAAAATAAATAGAGATACCGTTGAGTGAGAGACATACAATAGATTGCCCGAAAGTATCGTTTGTGATAATAATCCTAACGCTATTTTCTATCAAATCATAATCTTACTGGGGCTCTATTTGACTTTTTCTAAGTTATTCCAAAACCCAGTGTTTCTATCGTAATAAATTGGAAGAGTTCCATGTTCACGAATAGTCACTTCCATAGCCCAGTTAGCCAATCCATAGCATTTCATCGACATAATCTAGTTAATTTTGTATCCATTTCCTTACTATGTCTGACACGAACCAGTGGTTGTCCGTGTGTGCGTGCACTCTTGTATATGAAATCGGGGATAATCGCTGGTTGGTGACACATCACATTCACATTAAAGTTGTCTTAAGGGCCTCTGCGTGTTGGCTTCGGCCCCATATACGCCTTCCAAACGTCCAGGACTCCCATAGTCTTGTGATGGTAAAAAACATACATAACAACAATCTGATTGGCGTGAATGAAGCCAATCTTGGATCTATCAATTAAGAGGAGTGTGAACCTACGGCTTTTCATACAAAAGGCGATAATGATTTCCACCTCTCAAATGTTAACCGATGTTCACCAATTTTTGATAGGTCATCAGTAAGCACAAAATCTAGGTCTATTCGTCTTGATTTCTTGACTATAATAAATAAAATCAGTTCTATTGTGGTTACAGTGTTCTGATACAAAACTAATTTCGGCGATTATTGGACTTTCTTGATCTTTAATCAATATTCAAAAAACGTATAGACCTAGTTTTTGTTCTGACTGACAACCTATCAAAAATTGGTCAATATCGGATAACATTTAAGGGGTGGAAATCGTTATCGCCTTTTGTATGAAAAGGCTGATTTTTGCCGTTGCTTCACAGTCCTCTTAAAAATAATCGTCCAAATCTGTTTACAAATTTTGAAATTATAAGGTAAAATCATTTTTTTTTAATACTGACGAATTAAGAACGTCCTCCTTTTTGAATTCAGTTAATAATACAGCTTGTGTAATGTGAAATGATTACCACCCAAACCTGAAAACTAAGCACAAAGAGTCCGCCCCCGGGTGGGCTCGAACCACCAACCTTTCGGTTAACAGTGGAACGCGCTAGCCATTGCGCCACGGAGGCTTCCGTTCAATGTTAGAAGTATATGGCCAGCAGTGGACATCTTTTGGCTAAAAAAATGACAATGATGAATAATGATGACGATGCTATGCCTTAAACATCAGGCTTCAAAGTTATTTACTTTCGGAAACTAACCTAACCTAACCTGTGTATTATAATAATAATTTGTATAACGCAGATGTTCATTAATATGGCACCAATTTTCTATTTCGGTTAATAACCACAAGCCTCCGTGGCGCAATGGCTAGCGCGTTCGGCTGTTAACCGAAAGGTTGGTGGTTCGAGCCCACCCGGGGGCGGACTTTTTGTGCTTAGTTTTCAGGTTTGGGTGGTTATAATTTCACATTATACAGTTGGTATTTTATATCATATTCAAAAAGAAGAGGAGGATCTCAATTCATCTGTATTATTTTTCTATGTTTTTGACCTTATGTAAGGTAAAAAAGGCAGGGGCCGTACTTCATTATTATTAAGACCCAATCTGTATTTGCCTTGACCCATCTTTACAAATGCATGCAGCAGACGTGTGCAGTCCCACTGTGTAGCTTAGCGGTCGATGCTTGTTTAAATAATTTGAAGAGTTCCAGATTCATGAATAATAATAATCTTTCTGGCCTGAATGAGACCACACTTGGATCTAGCGACATAATAATAAAATAACTATCAAAATCGGTTCACAAATGTCGGAATTATAAGGCAAAATATTTTTTTATACAATTTTTATAGTGTGAAATCATTACCACCCAAACCTGAAAACTAAGCACAAAAAGTCCGCCCCCGGGTGGGCTCGAACCACCAACCTTTCGGTTAACAGCCGAACGCGCTAGCCATTGCGCCACGGAGGCTTGCTTTCAATGTTCGAAATATATGGCCAAAAATAGACGTCTTTCGGCTGAAATGACGATGATGATGTAGTAGACGTGAGGCCAGTGGCGTAGCTACCGAAGGGCTAGACGGTGCCATGCACCGAGGCCCCCAAGCTCAGGGGGCCCTCGGACCCTCACCAGCAAACCCCGTATGAACTAGCTAAAAATTCTCCCACCTTAGTTTAGTTAAGACCCAAGGTTTTTTTCGCACCAGGGCCTTTGGTTACCTATCTACGCCTCTGCGTTAGGCCTCGTCATCAAAATAGACTTCAATGATGTTATACCATAGAGAAGAAAATCACTATGTTTATGATATCGAATTAGAAACAATTCGATTTCGTTATATTCTAACAGCCGTGAAACCTGAAATGAAATTGAAATGATATAATACTATTTAATTTATGGGGTTATTTGCGTTTTAAGTATGTTGCGTCCATAGCTAGTTCTGAAAAATGGTCATCGGTGACGAGGTATGGTAATTGGGGTCATAGCAGACCTCAGTCCCCACATTGTGGAGAAGAGGAACCAGCAAATACCTCTTAGCTGACCGTTTCTGTGAACTCTTCACCAATATGACATACGGAGACGACAAACTAGGAGTAGATAACACGTTCAGTAGCATCTACCTGCAGGATGTACTCACATTCTTCAAGCGCAGGCGAAGACTTGGAGTTGATTGATTTATGGACATTTCGGGATTTTATTTATATGATTGGTATCTTCGACTTTATTTAAAGAAACTTTGTATTGGTTTGTATGCCTTTTGATAGTCATTTGATATAAAGGAATGAAATAATAATTAACAATCATGTTTACGTCACGAAGTATATTTTATCTACACCCATATCATAAAACCTCCATTGGTTAATCAACAACCGTATGAAATGACCACCATTTTGACAACCAATTAGGAAAAACCAGTGCTGCGATAAAGTAATAACATGACTTCTTTACCGTTTTTAGTAAAGAAATGAGATTAAATTTGGAACAGCTGTCAAAACTCAAGTAGGTCTCTATTCTAGTATCCATAGATATTAAAAAGTTATTGATACGAAACGTCAATTCAGTATGTTTTTTTAATATAAACTGCACAATATTTGATCTCGAGTGACGTGAGAATAGAGACTTCATCCGTTTGTCTATGATTTAAAAAAAAAAATGGTCTTGACGGAAGATCGTATTTGCCGCCATGTTGACGTTTTGCTCGAAAGTAGAGTTGTTGTTGAATTGAATAGAGAAAGTTGTTTGTAATTTACATTTTAGTTGAAAATATGAATAGTAAGTAGTCTTCTCGGAGTGTGTGTGATGTGAAAATGCGCCGGATATCGGAAATATGCAGCCACGATTGCAACAAATAACTTGTTGCCAGAAAATATTGTTTCTGAACCCATCATGGAGGATTTATAATATGTGTGTAGATAAAGTTATGTATGCAACTCTGCATAATTTGGCCTTAAAACACACGTGCGATCTTATTATGAAACTCGCCTGCGGCTCGTTTCATGAAAACCGCACTAGTGTTTTAAGGCCTATCATTATGCAACCGTTGCATAAACTACTATTAATTTATTACTGTGCCTATCAACCTGACATCTTACTTGGTCTTATTAATAAATAATTGAATCGTATTTGTTGTATTGTTTATACACGTGTTTCTTTACTACATAAGAAATTCATGTAACTAAAGTCTGTTCGCCGAGAGTTGATAAATATTATCACCATTATAACGCCGCCGTCCGCCGTTATTATTATTATCACTATTATTATTTCGGTCACGAATGTCAAAAATTATACTGATCTAAAATTTGATCTGAAATATGGTCTGACGGACCCCGGCCTAAGTGACGCGAAAAGGATCTCAGCGGCCGAGATGAGAATCCGCGAGCTTGCTTCCTCCTGTGCAACTTCATACCATTGATTGGCTTGAAGCTGGCGCAGGTCCGCATCACAGGCCAAATATCCTAAAAACACCGCTTAGGCTAACTTTTGCTAGCAAATAAAGCTGCCAAAACTTAAGGGGCGCGGTTTTAGAGCGCTGTGATTGGTGCGTTGAAATAAAAATGAAAATGAAAATGAAAATAAAAAATATTTATTTTGCAAGTAGGCCTCATGGGCTCTTTTATATGTCTGAAGCTGCCAGCGCTTCGAAAAGTGACATCTGCTGAGAAGAAACGCCGCAAGAAACACAGCGTTAATGCGTTCGCGGTAATGCGCTCCCCGCTGCCTGTAGCCCCGATGCTTATGGCTTTTTGCCTCTATATCCTGGAAGCGGGGGTCACCCGCTCATGCGGACTCTATTGGATGCGAGGATATGGTCTGCGGTCCACATCCAACACGTCCCAGCGACACCGACTGGGCGACGACATTAAATAGAAACATTCAAGGTAAGTATATTTTTGTGGAAGCTCCTAGTTTTATAAAGAAATATATTTTTTAAAGGTTCGAAAATTAAAATCAAAATCAAAATCATTTATTTGCTCAACATGGGTACAGTTGATGACATTTCATTCGCAAGACCAAGCCAAGTTCGGCCGATAAGCATGCAAAATAGGTTGTTAGTAATTTAGAAAATGAAAAGGAAAAATGTTTATACGTGTACGTGTTAATGTTTTAACACGTACACGTTATTTATTGTATCTATCCTGACTACACCTCTTGCTGTTTCGCACGTCTACCTCAACCTTGGGTTCACTGAAAATCAGCGCCGTGATGTCCTCGGGCATCTCGACACAAAGCTGAGTGGACGCCATTTTTGCAAACCTCAATTGTTTTTCTATCCTAGTTTTACTGTTAGTTATTAATGTGCTGTCTAGTTGTAAGTTCTTTCTTTTTATATTGTGTTTGCAAAATAAACGTTTTTCTATTTCTATTCTTTCTATTTATTGTATAAAGGTAACAGTACATGGTGCTGAGGTCACTCTGAGCTCTGAGCTAGGATGCCCTGTGTTACAGAGCTCAGTTTGAACAGCATGTTAAGTATGACTATAGTACACAGTTCGTACAGAGTATTGAAAGTGTATTACAATAATAAAATAAGCTTATTGTTTCTTAAGAATATTTGTGTATTTATATTAACGTGTTAACGTGCGTGCGTGCGTGCGTGCGTGCGTGCGTGCGTGCGTGCGTGCGTGCGTGCGTGTGTGTGTGTGTGTGCGTGTGTGTGTGTGTATATAATAACAATCAATTATAATAATTACAGTTTAGTATTTATAATTTACTATGGCTCCCAGTTTTCTATTAGAAATTCATTGATGGAGTAGAAGATATAAATTTTGGCAACTTATTATAAATTTTTGGGGCCTTTCCTAGTACACTCTTTGTACAAACAATACAGTTTTAGACGGCCTAGGACGTATTTTATCCCGAAGTCGAAAGCTATTAAATGTATTAAAAAAATGTCTATTAACTTAAACGAAGTCCTAATATTGCGAATTATATGTGATCGATGTCTATAAGTACTACTATTTCAAGCTCATTTGTATGTGGAAAGGGAATGATGACGGTCTTGGCCGATTTCAGTTATTGAGGATTATATCCAAAACGTATGGTGATAAAGTGTAGACAAAATAATAATAATAATATAATAATAATAATGAGGGGACAATCTTTACGCAAATCGATCAAGTCCCAAACTAAGCTCTAAAGGCTTGTGTATGGGTACTAAACGACGATATACATACTTATATAGAGAAATAAATACTTAAATACATAGGAAACATCCAAGACTCAGGAACAGACATTCGTGCTCATCACACAAATATTTGCCCTTGACGGGGATCGAACCCGGGACGCTAGCTTCGGAGGCTGGGTCACTCCCAACTAGGCTAACCGCGTCGTCAATCCATCATCCAACGGATTATCCAACTGGTTTTCGAATAACATTTAAAATGCTGTCAATTGAATAAAGATAAAAACATAATTAATATAAATGTTAAACTGGAAATCAATTCATAATTTTCACGCATAACTCCTTTGTGTAACGGCTTAAATAATACAAATTTACTAGTTTCCTTTTAATAATTTGTAAATAAATATCAAAATATATACACCGGATACAGACACACACACGCACACACACTCGCACACGCACACACTCACTCACGCACGCACGCACTCACGCACGCACGCACGCACGCACGCACACACACACCTTTGGGGTCCGCCGGATATAACATTTAAGAACAAATTGTATCTTTTTGTCAATAAATATCTTATTATTAATATTATTAATAATATTCGATTAATTAGTCCTGAGATGGTATGATGCACCGTATGGTGACAGGTGATCAGCCCATCGCCCATACAGATAGTCCACCATGTTGGAGAAGACCCGTCGTTAGTCGACTTTTACGAAAAAATCGAATGAATCGAATGTGGCCACAAGTAGTCTTGTGGCTCTGCCCACCCCATTAGGGATTTCGGGCGTGATAATATGTAATGTATGTATGTGTAATAATATGCGGCAATGCGTCCACCAAGTTTGGAAAGAAAAAGCCGGCAAACCTGAGCATCACTCGGGCCAAATCGAGCTAACCGCTAGCAGCTAACAGACTTGTCTTGTTGGTCAATTAGGTATGTCTTTTCCTAATAGACTAATGGACTTATAATACTTACGCAATTTCCACAGCTCTCCAGAGTCATCCTGTTGAAATTCGGGAAGAAGTACCGACAGCGCGCCAGCAATATGTAAGCATCTCTCACAGCCTCGTTGAAAGCGTTAAGGACACTGAAAATAACGAAACAGATGAAAATTAACACGTTCCCAGCAGTGGTGTAGCCCGGGCCCTATATCAAAATGTATTGGGGGCCCTAATAAAGGGTAAAGATTTTTCATAATAGAGCCAGAAACCCGGGGGCCCCGTATAATTGATACGGCGGTAGCTACGCGGCTGCTTTCCAGTCCAGTGGTACATAATGTACAACGGTGAAAGGTCGCCTCGAGTCCATATCCACGATCTTTTTGGCGACGGAATGTAATCCAAATGGACTGTTCTCGAAACATTTTGTACGTGAACTGTGAACGTAGGTATTATTAAAGAAGAATAAGCCGTGCAGTGCAAAAAAATAACATTTTTTAGGGTTCCGTAGCCTAATGGCAAAAAACGGAACCCTTATGGATTCGTCATGTTTGTATGTCTGTCCGCCCGTATGTCACAGCCACTTTTTTCCGAAACTATAAGATCTATCCTATTGAACCTTGGTAAGTATATGTATTCTGTGAACCGCATTAAGATTTTCACACAAAAATAGAAAAAAAAACAAGCTACCCATACATTGATACCCTAAAAATATCCTGATTTTAGACCAATTTTGTTCCAGTTGTATTTCCAAAACGGCTTAAGTTACAGCTATCAAATTTGGCTTGATTTTAGTTTATACTCCATAGTCAAATAACAAATATCAATTCAGTAGTGTTCTATTATAGAAATGTGAAAAATATATTGAAATAAAAAAAGTATATTATTGATTGGTTGAGACCATAACAAATGGGGGTAATACGGCACCCTCTGTGTGCGAGTCCAACTCGCACTTAACTGGTTTTATATTATGTGTAGCAGACAGAGCTCACGACCGGTCGTTTTACGCAGAGGTCCAAGGAATCAGGACTGGGGACTCGTATTCATAGCTCCGCACTCTCCTAGCATTGAGTCAAGAGCATGCTTATCGATCCCATTACCTTATGATGTATGAATGAAAGATCGCCATGAGCTCGCGTTCAAGTACCATGTCTAGCCGTGGACGTCTTTCGGTTAAAATGATGTCGATGATGAGAAAAACTAAGCTAAACCAACCCCTGGATCTCCCCGGCAAGTCTCCTCAACTCTCTTCCAGTGGCCATGGCACTCCACTTCATCAGTCGTTTGCCTTCATGCGCCATGTGGAGACGGTTCCTCATCTGTTGAAGAGCTACCAATGACGGCAGACAGGGGTAGCGGGTTTGACCGATGGTTGTTTCATCATCCTCTATTTATCAAAATAAAAGAAGTCCATCAATGTCTAACCAAGCCACGACCCAAAGCAGACCAAAAAGTAAACGGTAAAACGAGCTGCGTCAGTTTGACAAAGATTGGGCTTGTGGGTTTTTGTACAGAGAAATGTGAAGAAGTCAGGGGGAAGCCTTTGCCCAACAGTGGGGTATCTAAGGTAAGATAAGACAAGACCAAACAGACAATGGAGGTACAACTCTTGAACCGTGGGATCCCGGTTTCGGCCTCAATTCAACATTGGTCAACTACACTGAGAAAAATTTTGATGCTATACCTGCATTACCGTAATGTATTCGCAGCCAAGTCCAAATAATGTCGAAGCATCCGAAATAATGTTGATTGTTACGTGGTAATGTAAAAACATATACAGGCGTTTGTAGTCCGCAACATTATCTATGTAGCCCGCAACATTATCTATGTAGCCGAGTCTCTACTTACGTTAGGTACGTTTTTCTCCAGAATTACGTACGTGGCATCCAGAATTACGTAGGTTGGTACAGTAATTTTTTCTCAGTGTATGGTAACGAAATGGTGCTTTATTTAATCGGTTTCTTTTCAATGTAAACTTCACAAAGTAAGATAATAGGCATGTATGTCGCCTAATCAATGTCGAATAGATGCCCTGATCTATTGATATCAGAGGGTTCAGTTCGTTACATACAAATAATAACCATCGTCATCATTATTTCAACCCGGGACATCCACTGCTGGATATAGTTCTCCCCCAGCGGCCCTAACATGCATGCCACAAAGATAAATTAAACCCGCTTATCTCTATGACTATCTCTTTCGTCGGCACTAGTGTGAGTCGCACTTAGAGATAAGAAGGTTTATCTTATCTTTGTGTCATGCATGTTAGGGCCGCAGACTTTCAAAAAGAAGGATCGCATCCTGTCTTCGTTCAACGGCTTTCAGCGACCTCAACAAGGTTGTCGGTCCGTCTTGAGAGAGGCCGACCCTCGCTGTATCGGCGTCGCACTGATAAATAACATAGTCAGCAGGTTTAACTCGATCTCAAAACACCTTCATCTTCAGTAATTACTAAGTATTTTGGAGCTTTACACAAATATCGAGAATAACGCATTGAGATTTGGTCGTACCGAAGCAAAACTATATAAACATGAAAGGTCATGTGTGGTGTGGTGTCACATTATAGTTTTTTGATATCTCCTTAACGTTTTCATCTATCTATAATATAAGGTGTAAGCCTATATAAATCAGTATATTACTTGAAACTTGCACACTATTAAATGGTAGAACGTATTGATTAAAACCATTTTTTACATTGCGCTGCCCTTAAGATATGTAACAGCTCCCATTTTGTAAATTGTTCAATTTCTACATGTAAAACACATATTTGGGAGCTAGGACTGAAAGGTGGACAGACGGATGGATGGTCACATGACTGATCGAGGCACTTTCAGGAATAGAACCATAGTATGCCTTCGGCGAAGGTTTGAAGAGTCGCACACACAACCCGGGTTTCTATGCGGCGAGTCTTCGTTTAACGAGCCATGCGCTTGTCATTACGCTTACCTAACTAATAAAACAAGTCAAATGCGACTTTGTTCCTCTTTCACATCAAAACGAAGCAACTACCTACAGACCAAATATCTTAGACTTAAGCGGTGTCTAAGATATTCTACACCACCTCACTTTTACTAGAAATCAAGCTGCCAGATTGGCGGGGCGCGCGGAGTCTTTAGTACGCTGTTTTTGGTGCGTTCGAGGTTATGCGCTCCTGGCGTCTGCTGGCCTGGATGGGTTTTTGCCTCTAAAAGGGCTTGTTTACATTCAAACTTTGTCCCCATTAGTGATGTATGTAATATTTTTGGTGATAGCCCGAATTGCAGCAATAAATTGCCGAACAACTAGCCCGTTATCGAGCCCCTTTGCTGGCAGCAGAATCGCCCGGCTATATGCTCTATGGAAGCAACGAAATGGCTTGACTTTTTGCATAATACTTGGAGGGCCGGAGGACATAGCCAGGCATAGTATAAAGAGGGGGAAGTAAGTTATCTTCATACAAACGCACTGCGCGCGGCTTGTATGTGTCCGCCAAAGTATCTATGCGTCGCCGCACGCACACTTAAACAAATCTCGACCCGCTTAGTAAGGGGAAACGGGTCGTAATTTTGTTTAAGCGGGCGTGCAGCGATGCACATATACTTTGGCGCACACATACAGCCGCGCGCGGTGCGTTTGTATGAAGATAACCTACTTCCTTCGCTTTATACTATGGCCTAAGGCTACTTTCGTCCCGGAAAATGTACAGAGGGAATAGTGAAATCCGAAAAACAATAAAAGAAGCTACTTAGACAATAAAAGAAGAATTACCGTCTTCATCCGCCTTCATTTTAAGCTGTCACTTGGTTTAGATCTAGATTCAGCAAATGCACTAAATTGGCGTTAATTTAATATGACCGAGCATTTTGTCTACGTAGCGTGCTTGATGAAACGTTCTATTGATTTGATTTCGGTGGATTTGTATGGGAAGTTTACATTGTGATTAATTTTTTTTACTGTTATTTAAACCGTCGGTTGATGGGTGTTTTGTTTGACGTTGACTTTTTGTTTTACAAGAACGTCGTTATAAAAATCTTTCTGAGTCTGCTTTCGTGTAAAAAGGTTGGATTGTCGTGTTAACATGGTATCCACAAAAAACATATTATATCCATACTCCATTAATATTTCATTTTGAAAATTTATAATATGTATACATACATACATACATACATATAATCACGCCTCTTTCCCGTAAGGGTAGGCAGAGACCACTTCTTTCCACTTGCTACGATCCTTACATACTTGTTTCGCTTCGTCCACATTCATTATTCCCTTCATACATGCTCTTCGGTTTAGGGTACTCTTGACCTGGCCTTTTTTCAAGACGTCCCCGATTTGGTCTCGAAACGTCCGCCTAGGTCTACCCCTTCCAACCCTTTCATTCACACTCGCCTTATACACTTTTTTCGTCAATCGTTCTTCATTCATTCTCTCGACATGGCCAAACCATCGCAGCATACCTTTCTCAATTTTTGTCACTACATCTTCTTTCAGACCACAACGTTTCCTTATCTCACTATTTCTTATCCTGTCACTCAGTTTAACTTCTATCATACTTCTTAACTGTACAAGCAATCAAAAGAACTTCTGCAGCTCAAAAGATGTAAGACTTGCGCAGCGACAAGAATACCCACTGGTCACTGCAAATTAAACAAACACTTGTCAAATATGGGCATGAGCCAAGTCGCAATGGGCAGATTCTGCCAAGAGACAGAGGAAATAGCCATGCGCATCCTCTGCTCATGTGGACCACTCATGCGCAATAGAAGTATCCACCTGGGGCGACACGTTGTGCACCCCGAAGAGATAAAAGATCTCACTGCCCAAAGTTTCTGGAACTTCCTGGATGCAAAGGGATTAAACAGTGAACTATAAGAAAGGGTTGCCACAATAGATCAGCACTGGTCGAAGCGGCACATATATAGCCTAGTTAACCAACAAATAATAATAACTAAGGTCTGTTCGCGTCAATTCTCACATAAATTCAATTATCTGCATTGGCTTCAGCCAAAGAAACGAAATAGAGAATCTTTGAATACGAATGTACTTATTTTTTAAATAAAGGAATGTTTCCTTTTAGTAACATCTGCTAGCATTCTTGTTAAACCTTTTGAACGCCACAGTCGGCTGTAGCCGGCAGCATATTTTCGCGACCCTGACGCCACGACGTTCCGCTTTCCATACATTTTGTCGGCTACAGCCGTCACTCGGCGTCCGGGGCACGCTTTCTGGCGTTCAGCCGGGGCGTTGAAAAGGTTAAAGTACTTTCCTTGTTTTCTAGTTCTTGTATCTTCAAAAACCCTTATTTGAAAGACAACAGTGTACCTCTCAGGTGCCTAAATAAATGTCAACCCAACTATACACAATTAGGCGGGGTTTCCCTGCTCTTAACCACTTAAGGCGCTTCGCCGCGGATTAAGGCCCCGACAGACGTAATTGCGCCAAATTGGAAATTTAATACAGTTAAGATGCTAACGCCTTTAATAAAGATGGCGGAAATGTTGTCTTTAAGATCGAATACCAAATACATTCCATTTACAAAGGAATTGAAGTCGGTTACAAGACGTTCTCTTTTTGCCGTAGTAAAGGTTACTTTTGAACGTTGTAACATGGACCAGGACGACCTAGAAATAATTTTTACCATATTACACGATTGGGTCTAGTGACGTGTGTCTAAATCAAATTAATAACCATTTTGTTAATGATTAAATTATCGTTAGCAAAATGTTGTAGTAAAAAAACACGAGACCATTTGAGAAGCTTCAGCTTTTTTTTTCAAAAAGGGAATAGACATGCGCAAGATGTGTCACTTAAAAGAAAAGATAGATACGCTTCTTTAGATCGCTGTGAACTGTAACTATCACTGAATTAGTTCAGTAGTTCAGTTTAGTTCAGTAGCTCAATCGACGCATTAGGATCTGTTGTTCGCATTTTCACTCATTCATTGAACTATTTAGTGAATTGATATAATATCTGTATAAACAGTCCATTAAACTCAGTATACAGTTGATTATAACAATAAATGCAGATACAAAATTGTGTAAGCGACGCGATTCGCGTCTTTATAAGTAAAATGGACATTTAAAAAATATATAAATTAGATGCACTAGTCGAACAGAACGGATAACATGACTCAAAGACCTGAAATGAAAGATATATTGAAGCATACGAAACATAACTGAACTACAGATTGAAAGAGTGAAACCAACTGAAGTAGTTCATTTGCATCAGTCATTCGTGAACTACAATGTCTAAAAGGGAATATAAGTCCCGAAATGTCTGAGTAAAGATCTTGAGAACAAATGGTGCAAATTGCTGTATAGAAACAGTGCTATTCTAACCGCTGCTGATTATCTGAAATTAATTTTGCACTAAATTTTAAATTAACATATATATTCCATCGTACACTAGTGCTCATTTTTATTCCTCACCAATTAATTATTTATCCCACTCGCTACCCCAGCACTCGACATAATGACATAACTCACACAAACACAAAATGCAGAAACCTTTAACCACCGTAACAAGATCTGCTCTGTCTCCTTAAGAATTAACTATAAACAGGGACGTTTAAGGGAAGTTTTGGTTCAATAAATAATGGTCTTTAACGTGTCAGCGTACAATGCAGACATTTGAACAATGAAACCCTCTTTCACACCTCTGCATTGGTTTGAACTTATTGTTATTTATAGAAGCGTGAAATTTAATGAATTAAATCAAATAAGTTACTGCTTCTTTTGCAAAATCTTACGGAGTTTATTGACCTTATCTGTGGTGTAAAATAGGTTATGCTCGCGATGGGGAACGCGTAGAATCTGGTTGACGCTATTACTGGGAAGTATGTGCAAATCAATATTTGGATTAAATAAAGCATTGCGTGTAAAGCTACCTCTCTTCTAATCTTCACTGTTATCAGACCAGTTAGTTCTGCTATAAAAACGAATCAAACTGACAAACAAACTGACGTTCACATTTATTTTATTAATATAGATAGACATGTGCCAGGTATGCCGTTGACGTGACGTTTGTTCCAGTTAACAATTCATAGCAAATGTTAGGAATTATTACTTTTTTATTAAATAATACAGTAATTTTATTAATATTGAATCTTTTTAATAACGTCGTTTTTTTTTTATTTAAACCGTAAAATCAAAACCATAGAACACAAAAACAAAGCGCCTTAAAACAAAATGGTCGCCTTTAATTCACATTCACACCTATCTTTCAACACCCGATCAGTGTGGGATTTAATTCAAAGCATAAAAGGCTCTCAGATTGAAAAAAAAAAATACAGAAGCTTAATTAATTAAGACTTTATCGGGACGTTATAAGATTCAAATTATAATGGGTTGCTTTTGAAAAAACATTACCTTTTTTGTATAGGGCAGTGTAAAAAGCGCTTGAACAATTCTAGAGATCTATTTCAAAGGGTTTCAATAGTTGAATAACCCCAGACGCGGCTTTTTGTATTTTTAAGTTATGCGGATTTTACACCAGGCGAGATCCTGTATTTACTGTGCGGTACATATATCAATATTATATGCATATACCTCGTCTACAGTAAAAAGAGCGCTGACGGCCATACATTTTATATGGCTGTCAGCGTTCGTTTTACTGTAGACGACGTATATCTGTAGTGTAGTGTATACGGGTGGCCCAAATAGTGACTTTAAAAATGGAAATCTAGTTCCCTCATGCCTAGCCATCTTCCGAAACACCCTCATGTATGATAAGCGATTTTCATTTGTTTCCGAATTTTGACTAAACGGGATTGTACAGTACGATTAAAATCAATTAACGATTCGACTTTTCTCGGCTTTTATCGGCTAAAGCCGGAGACGAAAATTACACAAGTTACATTGCTGCGTTTTTTTTTTAGGTAGCATTCAACTTAAAGTATCGTATACGCAATGTATATCACCTGCCACGATGACATTATTTACCAGTAGACCTAAGAAGTTTACAGAAGCGATATGGACATGCATTATTCATGATTCTTTATTAATCCATAGTTACTGTTTTACGTAAGGTAACAGTAGGTACGATATTTGTCATGCGTGTCATACTGTAAAAAAAGGGCACTAATTAATTTTTCTTAATTCAATATATAGGTTGTGTTACTTTAGAGCTATTAGGAGATTTTGTTGCTCATATCCTTCTGTTGTATTTTGTTTAATAAGATAACGGGTAATATATTTAAAAGTCATATCCGTAATTTGTTATACTCAACGTGAAAAACGAGGGATACCGACAGTAACCGAGGATGGCCGAATGGTGAACTTATTTTAATCGTTCTGTAGCAAAATGTTTAGTTCTACATATATACCGTGTCGCCATAGTTAAACTTTGATGTCTCAAATGATGTCTGCAAGTCAATACTGTAAAATACTGTTTATCTATAAAAACATCTGATATATCTGTCTGCCAAACATTCAAATCTGTCCAGCCGCTTGCGCGTGATTGAGGAATAGACATACAAACAGCCAAACATCTTCACATACTTTCACATTTATAATAATAGTAGGAAGTGGGATACTATATTGTATAATATTAGTTAATAATTTCTCATCTTATGACAAGAATCTACCAAAGGGTAGATGAAGCATTCCGCATCGATCCGTTACTTAGAACTTACTACATTAAAATGTCTAATGATGAAATTGGAGACACTTATTCGACAATAGTTTGTGTTACATTTTTATTTTACGATTTGCTCGAAAATAGTTGATATTCCTAATAGTTTTAGGATTGATTTAAGAACATACGGAAGTGTTTTTAAATTAAAATGCTATTGAGGAAATACTGTAACTACTGTAAGTACTGGTGTAAAAACTGCTGAATTTACTTTAGCATGCAGGCGGGAAGGTTAAGGGTAGGGCGCGGTTTTTTCTGGGTTACTTTTCTGTCTAACGTTGATACTTTTTAGGGGCTTTTTTCCGTTCCTTGACATGCCAGTGACGTTTTGAGATGCTAAAGAAAAATCCTGAGAATCCATTTCCTCAGGTTTCGAATAATTTTGCTTCGGATTCAAGACTTTTTACGGTTCCGTACCTCGAAATGAAAAAACGGAACCCTTTTAGGATCACTCGTGTGTCTGTCTGTCTGGCCGTCTGGCACAGCCAATTTGCTGTGAAACTACTGGACCGATTGAGTTGAAATTTGGTACACATGTAAGTCAGTGACCGCAAGACGGATGAGCAACGTAAATAAATGAATTTTAAACTTTTGAGGGGTAAATTAGAAAATTATAAAAAAATAGTTTATCAAACTATATCGTGTGACATATCCAATCAAAGGACTTATTGTGGAAATAGTGAATATATTTTTTTATAATTTTAAGATAAATAGTTTGAAATTTATTTAGGAAAATAGGCGAAAGTCTACCTTTCCCCTCTTATATTCGAAACTACGGGGCCTAAAATTTTGAAAAAAAAAACAGTAAAATAGTTCTTTACCTTTCCTTTTTGTAGAAGCTGATTACTGTTCGAATGGGCCGGCTCGATCGGGGTAGTACCACACTCTCACAGAATATCAACGTAAAGTAATTGCTTACAATTGCGTTTCGTACGGTGAGTGACGAGATCCAGAGGCCTATTCCCTCATCCCCATCCCATCCCCATTCCCCATCCTCCCTAGACTGGCAACGCATTGGCAGCACCTCTGGTGTTGCAGATGTCCATGGGCAGCGGTGACCACTTTCCATCAGGTGCGCCGTCTGCCTGTTTGTCAGCCTACTCCTTTCTCTAAGGGCCGGGAACGCATCCGTGATTCCCCTGGTGTTGCGGGTGTCCATGGGCGGCAGTAATTGCTTACTATCAGGTAACCCGCCTGCTCGTTTACCCCCTATTACTATAAAAAAAAACAATAATAATAAGTCGCTTGGTTTATATTAGCTATAATTTGTTTATTTCTACCCTCCCATTTTTGCAATGAAGGTCTCAGATAATGATGTACGGAATCTCCTCGTGAGTTTAACTCGGTTTTTTTCTCAAATTTTATGGCTATGACTTTCCTCCGTCGCCTCAGTCTTGGTTGTCAGCACCAGCATGCGCTTTCCTTAGCGGAGGAGGTGTTTCTTCCACTTCCAGGGCCTCAGTTCTCATTGTTTCCGCGAGTACGATTTTGGCTTAAAACTCGACTGTTAGGAAATTTATGGGAATGTCTTCTTTTACTACGTCAATGGCGTCAGCTGTGTAGCGTGCGCCTGAAATGGCGTCGACTTAGGTCATCTATTATTGCAGCTCTAGTGGGCTAGTGCTATCGATTTGATATGACCGTTTCATGTATAAATAACATGTTGAAATTAAACGCGATTTTTAAAAGACCTTACTAGTCATGAAAACGTAAGTTCTGAACGTATTTTCAGAAATTACAAATACAATGTAAGCTTTCAATTTTGTTTCGAATTTGTTTCTAAATTGGGTTGTATGATGTTGCGTTCCAAAAGCATTATTTGGTCAATAGAAGTGGAACTGTTGATGAAGACCATAGATGATCACCGGAACTCCTAAATGATAAGTATTTCACGGGTGGCGATTAGATTGCTGGATAAGGTTCGGAAGCAACTTGTGTTCATGAAAATCCATGTGGTAAAATAGAATAGGTTGTGAAGAACCAGGAGAACTCTTCAACGATTGACATCCTTGCATCTTGGTTAGCAACAGTTTGTAAATGGTGATAGCAATTAGCATCATGGCAAAACTTGATTTAGTAAATGTGTGTCGTTAAATCACATGATAATAACTAAAATGTGAAAAAATCATACTTTTCAAAGGCTATTTGAAGTGGGTTTTTTATTTTTTAAATTATATAAATAATAAATGTTTATTAACTTAAGAACAAATATGATTGTTGTCTTATTAGTTCTATTTGTATTTGTCTTTTGTTGATGTATGAATTGTGATTCGAAACCATTCATTTTGATACCTGTATTTCTCGATCACATAATTTATGTGTACCTATTTCCAGCACTTGGTATTTTTTAAGAATAGGTATTACGCATAAAATAAGAAAACTGCATTCTAGGCGGTCATAAAGACACAAACAAATTACCCTTTTTGCTTATTCAGTCGGGTAAAAATTAAAACATTGTAGAAGAAGAATAAATGTACCTATAGTGAGATCGAAAGAAATAAATGACATCCAACACCATAGTGTGAGGCATCGCAATGAAGGGCCAGCAATTCCACAAATCCACAACGATCTTGTGAAATTGGGACGTCAATACTCATTTATTCAGTACCATTACCATGAGTTTATGCAAACCCTTCTCGCTACCGAAATCTATCGGAAATACTGCTTCTTGCCGATACAAGTAAAACGGACCGAGCGATAGTTTTCTATAGCGAGAACGGTTTGCGTAAACTCATGGTAATGATACAGTAGTAGTTTAGTCTTGTTTAATAAGTCGTCAGTCAATCCAACGTAAGATCTTCTAGTAGATTTTACAACTATTCCCGCTTCAACCAAAAACGGCCTCTCATCGATATTGCCTTAGTTATATGGCATTTTCGCTTTGCTACGATATGGTAGCTCTTATTAACTTGACAGGAAAGGTGTACTCATGGTAGAAAAACAAACGATTTCGCTTAGGCAATGTCGAACGGAGACACTGGTATAACAACTTATGCCTGTTCTGTTACTAAGTATATCTACATACACATAGATAGCGCGCATAAAAAATCATATTCACTTTCCTGTATATACATATATATACTGTACATATAAAACAACCCCTTGTGAATATTCAAAAACGTGCTACTAACTATGTACTTGTCCCTTCAAGCCTAGATCCTAGGCAAAGGGTGGCACCCCTATGTAGATCTTTTGATCTGACTGAATAGGAAATATGTCAAGACGCCATCTTAGTTGAGAAGGGGTGGGAAGCTGTTGCTTAGTGGTTGAAGTCTGCGAAGAGTTAGGCCCGATTCGATAAATCTAGTATTCACTGTGTTCATCTGTATTTGGTCTCACCATTTATCCTATTCCTCCTCTGCTGCACTGGGAGCAATAGCATAGAATGCGTGCAGATGCTTATCATCCTGGCATGTCGTAAAAGTCGACTAGGTCCTCTCTAAAATAGTGGACTATCTGTATGGGCGATGGGCTGATCACCTGTCACCATACGGTTCATCATACCATCTTAGGACTAATTAATCGAACGTGGTCATAAGTAGTCTTGTGACTCTGCCCACTCCATTAGGGATTTCGGGCGTGATGCTATGTGTGTGTGTGTATTTATCCTATTGTCCGACGACTTTCTAAGTGCATATTACCGTAGCAGCGCGGCGCAAACGCAGCTTACACACACGAAAACATCCAGTCATATTGCGGGTATAATCTGCACGCCTAGCAAGACCTGCCTGTGAGTAATTTAATTTTTCGCTATGTGGGTCCTTTACATATTTGAGTGGTTCGACAGAGACGCACTGAGCGACAAACGACTCGCGGGCATGACGTGCTAACCCTCGATGCAGACACGCGCGGCGCGACCGCAGACTTGGTCTTCGCTCATGTTAGGCCGCAGTCGCGTCCCGCGCGCAATCTGAAGCCAGTCTTTACAATCACTCACAATATAAATGTATAGTTTAAAAAAACTAAAAAACACTCTCCTGGGTCAAAAAACAGAAATCAGCCCAAACTCGAGGAGTTTACTAGTAGCCATCGACGAGTTCCACTGGCCACTTCCTGGCTCCATCATCATACCTTCGTCACCAAGTGTAATATATTTGACTCGTCAAACTACACAAAACAGCCCAAACTCGAGGAGTTTAAAAGTAGCCATTGAAGAGTTCCACTGTCCATCTCCTGATTCCATCCTCAGATCAACTTGATGGTATCAAATTACTGTATTGTGCTCCGAACTACATATACATACCAAGTTTCATTTCGATACTACAATTAGACGTAGGTTAAAATTGACTTCTAAGATTTTACAATAAAATACAATAAAAAATGAGCGCGTTGCGCCCAAAATCAGTCCAGCTCGCCGTTGCAAGCTACAAGTTACAATTTTACAAGCAAATCTGGCAACACCGATGGTCACGTGACATACATCTGCCGTGCAGTGCTGCCAGTTTTTATCTGTAAAATTGTAGCATGTAGCTTTGTGAAACGGGCCACTGGTTGTAGTTTAAATTGCCAAATTAAGAGGACTGTGAAGCAACGGTCAAAAATTCCACCCAAATGTTAACCGATTTTGACCAATTTTTGAAATGTTGTCAGTCACAAAAAAACTAGGTCTATAAGTTTTTTGAATACTGATTAAAAGATCAAGAAATTCAAATAATCGCCGTAATTTGTTTTGTATCAGAACACTGAAACCACAATAGAACTGAATTTATTTACTATAGTCAAAAAATCAAGACGTAGAGACCTAGATTTTGTGCTAACTGATGACCTATCAAAAATTGGTGAACATCGGTTAACATTTAAGGGGTGGAAATCGTTATCGCCGTTTGTATGAAAAGCCGTAGTAGGTTCACAATCCTCTTAATCATACATCGAAACCGTTTTATTTTTAACTGAAATCTAACTGATTGTTTCTAGGACAAAAATCTCCAGAAATATATATTTTCTGAATAAAAACGCCTTAAATAAATATAAATGTCTCCTCCTACTTACTTTACGCGAAGATTTCCCGAGTTATAAAGAAGGTTTATGCGCACTCTGAATCTTTTTGTATGTATGAATGAAATTTCACATGTGGCTTGTTATTTTACGCCGCCAGGTTTTCTTATATCCTTTTATTTATAAATATAAAGAGGAAAAACAGTCTTATTGAAGCACTGATAATATTTTCGTAAAAGTTATACAAGTTTCACCCGGCCCTAACATGCATGCCACAAAGATAAATTAGAACCGTTTATCTCTATGACTCCTCTGCTGCACTGGGAGTGAAGAAATAGCATAGAATGTGTGCAGAAACTTATCATCCTGGCATGTCGTAAAAGTCGACTAAGGGACGGGTCCTCTCCAACATGGTGGACTATCTGTATGGGCGATGGGCTGATCACCTGTCACCATACGGTTCATCATACCATCTTAGGACTAATTAATCGAACGTGGCCACAAGTAGTCTTGTGGCTCTGCCCACCCCATTAGGGATTTCGGGCGTGATAATATGTATGTATGTATCTCTATGATTATCTCTTTCGTCGGCACTAGTGTGAGAGAGACGCACTTAGGGATAAACGGTTTTAATTTATCCTTGTGCCATGCATGTTAGGGCCGCTGATACGAATCCCTCCGTTCGTGAAATACAGTGGATTCAGCCATACTCGTCATATTTGGTAAACAACTTCTAACCTCAAAATGTGCAATATTTGGGTTAAATAAAACAAACCTAGGCTCAAAATTGGCAAAGTGATAACTTAAATAGTGTCTACGGTTCCTTTATTTGCAAGGAAACAGCTGTTTTAGCCAATAAAAGGTTTGTCAAAGGTGCATTTTGAGGTTAGAAACTTGTTTACCAAATAAGACAAGTATGGTTGAATCCACTGTAGAGTGCACAGATGATAGTGATGCTAATTCGAAATGCACAAATTGCACATTTATTTTGGAATGGATTTGTATTTCACATTATTTCTTTTTAATTTTAAACGAGCGAAATGTAATTATTTTTACATATCAATGAGAAAAATGACATTTTGTGTTGCGGACTATCTGTCTGAAGTTAGGAGTAAAATTGGTGCAAGCTATTAACAAATCCTTGCATTCTGAAGTGCAAGTTGCTGTGTTCTCGCGGTCCGCACAATATGGGTCGGCGGTCCGGATGCGGACCGCGGTCCGCCATTTTGTGATCCCTAGACTAGCCTATACTAGCTTATCTCGCTTACGCGTCGAATCTGTTAGGTACTCGGTATGCCATCGAAAACTGCCAGTTTTTCTAATTGTACCCGATTCCAGCTGTCCGCCATTTCTGAAGCCGCAAATACAAATTATGATCTAAATTAACGACCAATATGAAGTCTGTAATAGAGAATTTGCAGGAACTTCTGCACTTTCTTGATTCTATTGTTATGTACATACTTCATAGTATGGCGACCAGATGAAAATGAAAATGAAAATGAAAATATTTATTTTGCAAACACACAGACAACTAAATTGATTAATCTAGGTTAAATAATGGAGGTGTAGACAGTCTCCACGGTCAATTATAAAGATGATCTCCAAATATCAAAAAGAAGCAATTTGAAATGTAACATTTCATGTCCTAATAATACAAATATACGAATATGAAAAACTATTAAAATATATAGTATAGAGAACACTATGAAGTCTCTCTAGTCAGGTTCAGATATCGCACAAAACTAATAAATTAAAAACTAACCAATTTAAATGGTCCTTGAGAGCATCAACCGTCCGGTCAGATCACCGACAATGTGGTGGTGTGGTGTGTGGTGTAAATTATTATATCCAAAAATAAACTAGAGAAAGTGGTTATCAAATCCTTCCGCAGAACGAGAGATACATTCAAGAATCCATATTGATACTTAAAAGCCCTTTGTTAATGGACAATTTGTCTAAGAAGTGTATGAAATTATTGTCTGTACATCAGTGCAGGTACATAGGCTGTGAGCACGGAATGCCCTAGATAGTCACATTATGCCGGCGCGCGGCTGAACACCTATTAGCGACGCACAAGCAGGCTCTAGCACGCCGCGAGCTTACAACACCATTACACGGCAGGCAAATTACACATGCATAAGGTATTCTTTATCACACTTGCTCGTATTAGGATTACATGCTAGAAAAACGGATCGTATGGCTAAAATACGAGCCGCGAGCGTAATGGATAGGATGGATGGAGGGATGCATAGTATTGCATAGGCTGATGCCGCCATTATTTAGAAACTGTGCTATTAATATTGTATATATTTTTCCTTGCAAGTGTGATTAAAAATCTTTACATGTATCACGGTCGGTACGGCAATTATGAACGTCATGTCATTAAAGGCCTCGCCGTTCGCTTGGGCTTTGAATGCCCCTTCGTTCATAATTTCTTCTGTATCACTCTAAATACACAAACGATTCACCCCCATGTATATTCTACGATTTTAGTTTAGTTTTGGGACGTTTTCAAATTCAAATTCCATATAATACGAGACAACGAAATACTGACTGACTGACTTTAGACTGTACAATTCGCACCACGTAAGTCTGTCTGTGAAGTTAGCTTCAAGTAGCGTCGCAGCTTGCGTGTACCTCTTAGATTATAGAATAGAGTAAAAGATACGCTGTATATTGATTGAACCTACGACTGTAATGCTACGCTGCTCCCGTAAACATCAGCGCCCTAATGAAAAAACAAGATGGCTGTATTTTATTAGAACGTCGTTTTCAAATATGGTTCTTCGCCTTACGTCAGCCAGTGACAGTATGACCAAATTAATAAGATTGTAATAATGATGTCACAAATAAACACTAAATTGCCAATATTATTTAGTATCATAATCATAACCTTACAGGCCAAACAAATGTGCATAGGTATGTTTTGTATGAATCCGTGTGGCCTGTTTTAGGCGGCATGGCTTGACGGTACGGTTCAACGTTTACTCTATTATTATTGTATACTCTAAGGTGTACCTGCGCCGAACACGGCTTGAGGCTAACTTCACAGTCATAACCCAAGCAGGACACAAACAGCATCTCTCTCTCTCTCTCCTCTTAGCGCTTTTTCTCATCTCTAATTCGGGGTACGCTTGGGCCATGATCCCAGATTCGGCAGGTTGGGTTATTATTTAGATATGCGTTGGAACAGAATGACGATAAGCTTTGACACGATTGTTATTGTTTTATTGAAGTCATTTCTACGCAACTCGTAGCTCTATGGCGCCTTTGATCACGCCAGACCAGACTTAGGCATGCACTTTTCTAGTTAAATTAGACCACAGCGATGCATAATGTCGTTTACATACATACCTACAATGTAATAATACACCTAAATTATCCCTTTCCAGTTTCTGCTACCTAACGATTATTAGTAGATAAGATTGCATGTTTATTTCCAAATAACGTCTTAACGATTGAACTAAATTTAGAAGAAAACTGGAGAGTAGTTAGGTATTTATATCCCGGAATGACACAATGTTATTTTTTTTTATTGCTAAATTTATGTCCTCATTAAATTTCGTTCGTTTTTTATCTGCATAACTTGAAGCTATATTTTCTTACCAATTAGGTATTTAATAGCGTCATTTTATTTTATAACTTTAGTTCTAGTCTACAGTAAATTTCAAAACAAAGTATAATTTCAAATAACGGAGCACAACAAAAAGTCTATGCTTTTTAAGCAAATTAAAAAGCGCGCTAAAGTTTTACACAACGCCATATTGAAAAAAACGATCGTTGCTTATGGTTCGATGAGTTCGCATTGATAGATTTTTGCATTTCCTGCGATAAAAAATACGCTTTAGAACTTGCGGTTCTATTTTCAGCCTTAATTTTAATGTCGTTAGATTGAAAATTCTTTACGTAAGTCTTGATATAATTTATAACTTACGTTGCCTTTTGTTTTCAGCCTGTCAGTTTTTGAATAGGGTAGATTGTTCGATTTTTAAAAACTGTTTTTTTGTGATATGAAACATTTTGACACTGATTTACCTAATGGGGATTAAGTAAATTAGTAGTCTTATGCATATCATTAGACACCGTTACCAAGTCGTATTATTATGCTTCCATACATTTTAAAAGCACCATCCATCTTAATTACCCAGTCCATAAAACAGACAGAAACCACAGACAAGAAAAAGTAAACATTTCTTACAATGTAAACTTGGCACGGCAAAGGCATGCACATTCAGCCTCCCCACTCATAAACTATGTAAAATTATATGGAACGTAAGAGCACTTCGTATAACGTCATTCATACCAACCTAAAGAAAAAAGCTCACATAGGAATGCGTAAAAAGATTTTTCCTGTATTGTCGGTCTATAAAAAATAAGCGTAGTGTTGCCAGCGTATAATGAAACGCTGTTTTGCCTTGATAGTTGCTTAACAAGCTGTGGTTAATTAATATGTGGGGTTGATATGGGTTAGTAATTTCATTTTTAAAAACGTTATTCGGAAGTTTTTTTGAGATACTGAGGTACAGATGTAGTACATAATTAGTTTCCATCGTGTTTTATCGGAAAAGTTCGTATTATCGTGCTCTCTCAATTAGCTTCAGCAAGCCCTCCATTCTCGGTGCATTCGAGATAATCTCAGAATCGAGATTAAACGTCAACTGTATGAATTTGACGTTTAATCTCGCAATCGACATTATCTCGAATGTTTCGAGAATAGGGGCCATTATCCATCATACCATGCTGTCATTTTTCATTTTGACATTTGACAGTAAATAATAAAGTTTCATATGAATGAATATGAACATGCACTCATTTAATACAATAATTAATTGACACTTCGGGTCCCGTCGTCTTCCGATTGAGATCCGGGTTTTAGCGATGGAAACATATTATTCACTATATATGTACTATTCGTGCTAAAAGTACATTTAACCATTTAGCACGGGTCAGGCCCGCGTAGGAACAGATAGATGTTCACTACCGCTAATCGTGTCAGGTGGCTACTGCCCAGCAGTCTCTATATTAAGAGAATCGACTGCCAAATACTTTCCATACAAAAAGCGCCATCTATTGTCATTTTTATGACACTTTTTTTGTTATTTTACTTTCCTTTTTTACTTCTATAGGTAGAAATATTGGCTTTATTCCCGGATTGTTTTCCCATTACCTAAAGTCATGCCGCTGTTATAAATTCTCATTCCATCCAAAATATCGGATATATTTACCTGATATTTTACCTAAACCAAAATTCACTCCACCTATTCAGAAACAATTATTTTGATCCCTAAAAAGAGGGATTTCGTAACCCAAACATTATAATATTATTAATTACTTCTTGTATTAACATAAAAATTACATATTGCATTATTTTTTAAGTATGTTAATAAAATATTTAATGAGTAATAATATAATGTTTAGAAATAAAAATGATACACGCCACTGCTGGCTATTATATTTTACTTTCACCTTTGGTTGACAAATTATTATTATTGTATTCACATTCAATAATTAATAATAGAACTTGGCTGATAATCTTAAAATAATATTATTTGAATTTTTCTAATAGGTAGAAATGCATCTTTCGGTAGTGGACTTATTTTCGTCTTGCTCTACGCTCAGGAATCTCAGGAACCAATATAACGCCCTCACCGTAAATATGTAATTTTGCTCCCTGTGACACAATCTACTATTCTGACCCTAGTCTCTTTCCTTTTTACCCGATGTCGATAAAAATACAGCTGTGGCGATCAGTGCAGTCAGCGCTAAGTGCCGCGGTAGGGTAATTAATTAGCTAGAGAGTTAGAGCCGCAAAGTACAGGAAACTAGAAGAAAATATTTTTTTTTCATCACACTTTCTCGGAAAGGGTGTTATTATACGCAGGCGTATAGAGCAGTTATAGCCTATTTATCTTTCTATACGCCCCGCTCTCAGCGGGAGTTACAAACCATACAACATTCATAACTCCCACGGGAGTTATGGTTTAGGATAGACCCAAAAATTGCACATTCTGAGGTTAGAAACTTGTTTACCAAATAAGACAAGTATGGATGAATCAACAGGAATCTTCAACATTTACCGCCATTTTGTTATTATGTTCATTTTGTCTACCCAGTGTTCTGTTCTGTGTCATATTGTGAATAAATGTTTTTTTGTCATCTTAATAATCATTTTTAGACTCTCACGAATAATTATTTTCCTGGAAAAGTACCGTCATTGGGAAGTTGTCGTAGAGAAAATACGTCATGCGATGTGGCAAGAAAAATCTTTTAAATTTAAAACCACCCATAACATGGACCACGTGGAAGGAATCAAGTGGCGATATATTAAGCCCGTCGATGCAGGCAATCAATGAGAAAAATCTCATAGCTCGGGTTATTTTCGTTTTTCCACCGTCTATATGTGGTTTGTTTTATTTAATGATGTCATGACTATGGACTTTCCAATTTAGTGATTATCATGCACTAACCATATTTATCAGGTGGTTCGATATACTGGTGTCCCAGGAAATTGTGTCAAGCGGACGTCCAGCGGCCCTAACATGCATGACATGACACAAAGATAAGATAGACCGTCTTTTTTTTATGTCAATGTCAATTGACTGACAAACGAGCTGACGGCCCACCTGATGGAAAGTGGTCACCGCCGCTCATGGACATCTGCAATACGAGAGGTGCTGCCAATGCGTTGCCAGTCTAGGGAGGATTGGGAATGGGGATGGGATAAGGATGAGGGAATAAGCCTCCAGATCTCGTCACTCACCGTACGAAACGCAATAGCAAGCTATTACTTTACGCCGATATTCTGTGAGAGTGTGGTACTACCCTGGTCGAGCCGGCCCATTCGAACAGTAATCATCTAGTAAGGATTACTGTTTGGCTGTACCACTACCGTCTTATCTCTAAGTTCGTCTCTGTCACACTAGTGCTGACGAAAGAGATAGTCATAGAGATAAACGGGTTAGGGCCGCTGCTGAAGGGTTTTTATTTATTGAAGCTTTATTGCACAAAGTACAAATGGCTGACTTAATAGTTCTCTACCAGTCACCCAACGTCAACCAGAAACAAATATAAAAAGGCGCATTGAGAAAGCTGATAGAAGCTGGTGGAGGGTTATCAGATTCACCTCCATGTATCTTCTACGATTTTTCGTGGTTTAGGAGTTATGTATGGGATTTTTTCAAATCCAAATATAGTACGAGAACATAAAATGAGGTTGAGACATTGGATAGCGATTTAAAAAAAAAACTTTTTTTAGTGAATCTTATACTCCTTTATTTGCTTTACCTGTGGACCTCCACCTAACACAATTTCCCGGGACACCCTTTATAAAACGTATAAGGAACTCTCTTAAACTTTAAATAATATGTACTTAGGTATATAAAGGTCCAATCGATAAAACAATTTATACCAATTCCTTAGAATCTCTTTAAAAAACTCTTTAAAAATATTTAAGTATGTTTGTTCGAGTCCCTTGTTTAACTGCTGTAATGGTCAAGCCAGAATAAAATATGACGCATTTTACAACTAGCACAACGTTATGAAAACACTCACATACCAAAAGTTATTTGATTTTAAACCTTATTACAAGGAACAAAGGTTTGCTGCCCGTTTTTGGGAACACTATGTAAAGTTTGAAAAAAGAAAATGTCTCGAGCGCTTACCCTATGCAGGCATAGACAATCAACAATTACTTTTTTCTACACGCATCGGTCACTAGACTGTACAAAGTATATTAAAAAAATTAAAGAAAAATGTTTTATTTATAGGCACGTACTCGTATGTGTACCTACTTTGTGGAGTACTTAGTTTCGTAGCTGGGCGGATTTCAAAAACAAAATTACGAATTATGGCGTGTTTAAGAAAAAGTTTAAAAAGTTCTCTACGCTACGAAAATTAACTATACAATTGTATGGCTAATTTTCGTAACAGTGAGTGAGAGAGACGCACTGGGTGACTTTAAAAAAAAAAATTACGTAGTTAAGAAAAAGTTAAAAAAGTTCCACTGTGTTACGAAAATTAGCCATTGTATGGTTAATTTTCGTAGCGTAGAGGAACTTTTTTAACTCATCTTTCTTCTACACCAATAGGTTTTTTTTACACATTTGTTTACTGCTCATAGGCACAAACTGCATACAATAAGCCAGCTATTCTTTGTCCAACCGGACCTCAAACACGACGCGAGGGTAAACAAATCAAATATTAAAGCTCCCATTCAATGGAAAGCCTGAAGGGCCCTAAAGCTGGACGCAGCTGCCCTGCTTTGTGGACGGATAGCCTAGGCAATTAGGGTTATTTGGTTTAAATACAGTATTAAAAAGTTTTTGATGTAAAGTGACTTCGCCTTGGGATTATTACCCGACTGCGCGACGCCAAGGAGGGTAATGTGTTTATCAGCCTATATATGTTTGTATATATGTATGTTCCTTTGTGGCACTCTGGAGACGAAACGCGTGGGCCGATTTTGATGATTCTTACGTCAATCGATTTGTCTTAATCTTGCGAGTGTCACTAAAGACATGAGAGTAATCAATATTCAATATGGCAACAATCAGACGCCATATTTTTGAAAAAGAAAAAAATTAAAGTCATCGAACCATGTTAGTATCATTGAATACTAGTATCATTGAATAGGTATTTTAAAATCATCTTTAGGTTTTTCTTATCATTCTTCATTTTGAATGACCATTTAGGATCTATAACGATTTAAAATTGGTTAGCAACCATTCTCACTTTTTTCAATACTTAATAAAGCTGTGATAATAGTAGTTTATGCAACGGTTGCATAATGATAGGCCTTAAAACACTAGTGCGGTTTTCATGAAACGAGCCGATAGGCGAGTTTCATAATAAGATCGCACGTGTGTTTTAAGGCCAAATTATGCAGAGTTGCATACATAACTTTATCTACACACATTTTATAAATCCTCCATGATGGGTTCAGAAACAATATTTTCTGGCAACAAGTTATTTGTTGCAATCGTGGCTGCATATTTCCGATATCCGGCGCATTTTCACATCACACACACTCCGAGAAGACTACTTACTATTCATATTTTCAACTAAAATGTAAATTACAAACAACTTTTTCTATTCAATTAATTCTACTTTCGTTCAGCAAAACACCAACATGGCGCCGTCAAGACCATTTTTTGTATAAATCATAGACAAACGGATGAAGTCTCTATTCTCACGTCACTTGAGATTAAATATTGTGCAGTTTATATTAAAAAAACATACTGAATTAACGTTTCGTATCAATAACTGTTTTAATATCTATGGATACTAGAATAGAGACCCACTTGAGTTTTGACAGCTGTTCCAAATTTAATCTCATTTCTTTACTAAAAACGATAAAGAAGTCATGTTATTTCTTTATCGCAGCACTGGTTTTTCCTAATTGGTTGTCAAAATGGTGGTCATTTCCTACGGTTTTTGATTAACCAATGGAGGTTTTATGATATGGGTGTAGATAAAGTTCTTTTATGATCGCAGAATAGGTCTTACTAACGTAAAAAGCACAACTGAGAAGATGAAAATAAAAATTACACACACATACACATAGCATCATGCCTGAAATCCCTAATGGGGTGGGCAGAGCCACAAGACTACTTGTGGCCACGTTCGATTAATTAGTCATAAGATGGTATGATGAACCGTATGGTGACAGGTGATCAGCCCATCGCCCATACAGATATTCCACCATGTTGGAGAGGACCCGTCCCTTAGTCGACTTTTACGACATGCCAGGATGATAAGCATCTGCATGCATTCTATGCTATTTCTTCACCCCCAATGCAGCAGAGGAGGAAAATAAAAATTATTGATTAAAAAAACAACAAACCCGACTGCATAACCTCAAAAAGAAAGAAACAAAAATGTATTCTGCCAGGCTTGTGTAGACAGGGTAAAAATTCTCAAAAGCCTTTTTTCTCTTTCCGATGTTGAACGGCATGGAATGTAACATTATTGCCCGTTGTCAGACCGATTTCCCCCCCCTTTTTTTGGAAAACATGTCCCTCGCCACCGTTTTATCCGTTTTAAACAAAAACCATTAGATCTAGGAGAAAATTGACAATTACAAAAACAATCTACATTAAATTTCCTACCACATGGTATAAATATTTTTATTATAGATCTTATAGTTTTTGAGTATTATCTTCCCAAACTTCATGACTTTTTAAAAACTTGAGTATTTTCTTCATTTATGCTTTATCTATAGAGAGTTGGCTGAATGTGGAACATAATGATGTATCGAATAATGAATCCTGGTATATTTACCTATTTACCTCAATGACAGTCGTACGAGTTTTGGTTAACTTTCTACAGCTTGCAGTACCAAAGGTGCGAGCAGTGAACAACGATCGACCATCATAATCTACTTAAAATTTTCTAAATTTCTGGAGATTAGCGGGCGAATCTTTGATTTTGTGCTAAGTGAACAATACTGAACAACTTTTCTAAAGAAGCATAGTTCAAATTTCAAGAAAATTATCAAATTTTCATACATAGCCGGATTAGTTTACATTGTCCGTTGTAAAAGAACCCTGAAGGCATATAAAATGTATCGCCGTCGGGGCTCTTTTACAACGGACGATGTATAGCTGAGTAATTACGGCAGTCAATATCGACAGAAAACAGTCAAAAATCGCAAACGCGCATGTTACTATTATTTGGTAATATGTTTTTAGCTCCCCTAAGAGTAGTTTATAACCAAGTTTCCAACCCTGAAAATGTTGTGCTTCTCCCATGGTGCTCGATAAAATGGCGGTAGTTTCAGTTCTTTCGATAAAACTACCATATAATAGCGTTTTTCAGGTATTGTTGTATATGCAGTAAATTTTAACTAAATTTGCTACAATTTGACGGCAACCCGAGTACCCTAGGTCTATTGGTTACAGAGAAACAGCTAGTCAAAGATGCCTAAATATTTTTTGCCCAAAAACTGAACAATTTGCACTTGCTTCAGTTTTTCGATAATACTATCTTAACAAAGGCTTCTTCAGGTATTTTTGCTACAAAGCAGGTAAGGCAAATTCAATTTGCTACAATTTGATCGCATCCCGGGCTATGGTATTTAAAGTAACTTAGTAAATTTCAGATAATCACGTACGGAACGCGAGTTTAACTCGCACTTGTCCGGTTTTTTCGATAGGACCAATTATTAATACCTAATATGATAAATATTCGTTATTTTACATTTCCAACGTACCAAATAACATTAACATGCGTATAAAATTAACACCGCAAAAAACAAAACAAGCTAGAAACAATAGGTAAATAGGAAGTTGAATAATTACAAAGAATAAAGGGTTTACAGCATGGGGGCGCTCTCTTCCAGAGGCGTTGAACCATAGACTAATTCTTTGTCTATGGCTAGGCGTGCAACCGAACTATTGTCTTTGGAAGTGATTGAAAAATGTGTGAAAGTGCCTTTGTTTTCAATTTATAATTAAATTCAAAGTTTAGTAGATGAAGTTTCGTGCGTTCCAAATAATTGTATAGAACCGTTTTTTACAAGCTTTAAAACTTGCAATGTTTGTATGAAAATGAAAATATTTATTTTGCAAGTAGGCCACATGGGCTCTTTTACATGTCTGAAGCTACCAGCGCTTCGAAAGGTGAAATCTGCTGAGAAGAAACGCCGCAAGAAACTCAGCAGTAAGTCTTTTTTTTTCAACTTTTACAGTACAGTTTTAACTAAAACTAACACATGAAAAGGGCAGCAAACAATCCTAATAGGTAAAAATTTATTATAATAAATAACTAATAAGGGAGATGTATAGTCTCCGCGTCTGGACAAGTTAAGCGACTTAGAGATGTATAAAGCCTCTAAGGATCATCATAATAATAATTGAAATAAAGAAATAAAGAAACATCTAAATTGATTACCTAATCTAGGTTAAATGGAGATGTAGACAGTCTCCACGGTCAAGTATAAAGAAGGAGATGTAAGGTCTCCAAATATCAAAATAATAATAATAATTTGAAATAAAAATATTTCATGTCCTAATAATTCAAATATCGAATATAGAGAATATAGTATAGAGAACACTATGAAGTCTCTCTAGTCAGGTTCAGATACGCACAAACGAATAAATTAAAAGGTAACAATTTTAAATTTTAAAAGGTTCTTATGTATGTAACTATGTAAGTTCGGGTTAAATCTTGCAAGCTGAATTAGAACCACTTTCTGTTATCCTACGGAGCTGAATTTTTACATGTTGGTTCAGTTCCAATGACAATGCGTTTTTATGGTAAGCATGACCTGAATGGACATCCAGAGTTAGCTCCAGATAAAAGAACTCTTCAACGCTCAACAGCACAGACACAAAATTTTGTGTACGCAGTTAATTGCAATGCTAAATGCAATTTAAAAAAAAACTTATATTTCGGGTTTCGGCTAATAATATTGTTCTAAGTTCTAACCTAGTATCAGATGGATGCCTCAAAATCAGAAAGTCAAGCGTTGTAACCCTGCTTCGCACTCTTGAGTTTTTCGGAAATTATGTCTGGACTAACTTGATACTTATTGCTGATTGCTGATGTCTTAATCCTTACGACGTACACGCAAAAGTCTAATATTGCTTGATTCACACGCTATCATATCATTGTGGACGGTGTGGTCGGTGGTGCGGTCTCACCCCTTACGATGCGGGAGGGCATTTTTTCAATTATAACAGTGTCACTTAAACGGGTGTCATGGATGATGGTGTACATGCGACTGAACCTGCGATGGTGTCAGATTCGCGTTCTGACACCGCAAAGGTAAGCATCGCGAAAATTCCTTTGAGCAGTTCCTTACTATATATTTCAATGGTTACTATCGTCAACTACCCAATTTGGCCCTGGGTACCTTAGGATAATGGGGCCCCTATTACTGACCTATGGCATGCAATAGTTAATAAGCAAGTAGGTATTGAAGTCAGTCATTTAGGTTCGATTTATTCAAATCAAATCAAAAATCTCTTTATTTACTCTCACAAAGGTACTTATAGCTACTACAATAATGACGGGGAAATTATGATCAGTGTGAGAGCCTGGTGTCCATACTAGGATACCCTGTGTGACAGATCACCAGGCCCTCTCCCGGATTCAAGCAAGTTGTAATGCTGGTAGCAAAAGATACGAACTATGTAAACAAAGAAAAATAATAAGAAAAGGAACAAGAAAGCAGTGGCGAAGCGTCAAATATTTCCTAAGGGAAGCCGGAAGAATTAGAACCGTACGTGCGAGTCTGACATTTAGTTCGAGTAACATGGACTTCACTGACAGCTAGCCGTAGCTTTCTAGCTTGGTAAAGCCGTCAGGAATCGGCTTGTATGCAGGCTCCGCCACTGCAAGAAAGTATCATTCACAGTTTTGCATCCATGTCAAATAATATGCAATTTGGTTTATACAATTCGGTTAACATTTCGCGGGATCTGGCAGGAACTACGGAGCCCCTATCGATCATGGAGCCCTGGGCACTTGCCCAGAGTGCCCAGTGGGAAAGAGGCCTGACTATACCTAAATAAGATTATTAAGGATATTCCATTCAAATTGTCCACAGCAGGCATTCAACGAGCCCAAAGAAAAACGGGCCAAGTGTTATCCAAACTTTTCTCATGAAACCAATGAAAGGGCCCTAAAGTTGTGAAATAAGGGAGCCTGTTGACCTTTTCCCACATCAGCTTCGTTCCATAGACATTAAAAATATAAAGAGTTCTTGGAAAAAACTTGACGGTTTTCGGGTGACGAGTTATGAAACTGTGGATAAGGTATTTCGATATGAATGGGTTTTTTTTATGTTAATTGACTGACAAACGAGCAGACGGCCCACCTGATGGAAAGTGGTCACCGCCGCTCATGAACATCTGCAACACTAGAGGTGCTGCCAATGCGTTGCCAGTCTAGGGAGGATGGGAAATGGGGATGGGATAGGGATGAGGGCATAGGCCTCCGGATCTCGTCACTCACCGTACGAAACGCAATAGCAAGCTATTACTTTACGCCGATATTTATTCAACAAACCCAATTAATTTAGTGTGCGTAAACTTGAGGGATGTGTTATCTTATAACGGGTTGGAAAACATTTTAGACAAAGAGCCTGATGCCAGAAAAATATACATTTTTACGAAGCTCATAGAGCCGCACTTTTCTGTTTCAGGTTTTACTATTATTAAGGTTCCGTACCTCAAAAGGAAAACACGTGTGTCTGTCTGTCTGTCTGTCTGTTTGTCTGTATGTCCGTCTGTCACAGCCAATTTGCTCCGAAACTACTGGACCGATTGAGTTGTTTGGTATACATATGTAATTCGGTGACCGCAACACGGACACGTAACGTAAATAAATGAATTTTAAACATGGGGGGCACTTTTGGCGGGTAAATTAGAAAATTAAAAAAAAAAGGTTGTGCAAACTATATTGTGTGACATATCACATGAAAGGGAATTGTGAGAATCTTAAATATATTTTTTTGGAATGGCACCGTTCGTCACAGCTTAGATTTATATTTTCCTTAGTTTTTATTTCTTGTTATTTGGGTCCAATGTGTGGTAAATAAATGGCTAATGTCACTTTCCCAAAAATGTTATCGCAGTAGTTTCATTTCCCAAATGAATCTTTAGCACATTTATACATTTCGCATTTTATTCATAGTCAAATTATCATTTGCATCAATTTGCTTTGTCCTGGGTAGCTTAGGTTAGAGTTAACTTGTGTCCCTTACGTAAGTACTTATTTGCCAAAAAAATACTTTTGCTAAGTGTAAAATTGTGGTAAGCTGTTTTGACTAATGATAATTTGAGTAAAATAGTTTGGGATCTGATACTTTGGGAAAAGTTTTTTGCCGATACATTAGTAATCCTAAAAAAGGCCTATTTTTTTGTCATTACAAAATGCCTCCTCCATTTAATCGCAGCTCACTATAACTGTCGACGATATTATGTATTGCATATTCAGTGGAATATAAAGCTCGGCGGAAGCCCGCCATCTTTCTTTTTATTCCTTTTTCCTCGACTACGGAGTGACAATCAACGGCCAGTATTTTTGGGCATAAAAATAAATTTCACCGTTACCACGTTATAATAACGTTGGGGAAACGAATTTAAAACGTGACTACTGGCAACACAGAACTGAAAGTCACTTTAATCAACGAAAAAAGTTTATTGAAGCTACTATAAAGCATTGCGTTATAGTTTCGTGGATGCGTCACAAATCATTAAATTTTTCTACAGCTGGGAATAGGCAGAATGATGAGAGACATTGCCAAAATTGATATTTTTGTAAGCAGCAAGCAGTCGTTTTTCTTTGTGTGAGAATGGACTACCTAGTAGTTAAAGATGCGTACCCAATATTTCGATTTGTATATTTTTCGCTGAAATTGAATATTATGGTAATATTAGTCGTTTCGCATAAGTGTAATAAAAAAAACCACTTTACCGTTCTTTTAAAGGAGATAAATGACTTTAAGATTACATTCAAACCCGTGTTATTTGTACCGGAAGTTAATTAAATTACAAGAAAAAGCGAAAAATGTTTCTGTCCCATAGTACTTTTATAATCAGAAAATGTATTTTTTATAACTTTGTACTCTCCTCGATTTTTTGATGAAAAAAAAAGTCTGTACCGTTGTTCCCACGGAAATATTCTTGATTGAATTTCCATGTGTCCGGACCGTTTCAAATACTGCATTTTGAATGATTATAACTCGAGTAGTCAAATCAGGTTCTAATTTTATTTCACACACTAAATAATTATTAATAATCACACAATTTGTATATTTTAAATCTTTATTCGTACAAAATTGCTCATTGCCGTTATTTGGTGCAAATTAAAAAAAAACATGAAAAATCAAATAGATGTACTGCGGATTTGACGTGGTACACATCCTTAAGCGCATGTTTTGTTTTTGTGTTTTAAATATGGAATACGTCATCAACACAACACTACTATACTTACATATTATCGACTCGCCTGTCCGTTTCCTTCGAGCCTAGAACTTTGCTGAGACCACGAAGTTCTAGTCATCTTGCAGTGCCAGGAACGCGCTGTTTCCCACAGGAACTCACCTAAAGTCCTGGGACTGCAATGCTCAATCTACTTCTGCTATCGGCACCGGATTCTAATGTGTTTTGGAGTCGATGATCGGTTGTGTGCCATGATTATCTGAGTTTTTATTTCAATTAATGAATGAATGAATACCTATCAAGTAAAAATTATAATTAAAAAAAATATATATAACTCTAGTTTTTTGTCTTTTGTTTTTTGTATTTTTGTGTATTATTTTAATTTTTCCAGCTCGTTCGTGTCATGTTGTACCTAATTCTGTGTAAATTATTTTTAAGTGAATAAATGAATAAATAAAAATTGCGCGGTATAAATATGTCAAATAGGATTCACAAATAAATTTCAATTTAAATAAAACCTTTGGCTTCCTTTCCCGTTCGTACCTAGCAAATATTTTCTCGATATTTTATTGAAATATCAATTTTTTTTTATATTTATAAAATGGCTCGTGAACCACTAAGAAACTAGCCTATCTTTCAAGACTCACAAGATTTCTACGCCAGACCACTTTCAGCTCAAAAGTAAGGGTCATCAGCGTGTCTATTTATTGTACTATTCTCTAATGACTCGTGCACACCGAGGGCGGATGGTTGCACTACTTATTATAGGATTTGCAGTTACATACACTTTGCGCGCATTCATAGTACGAGCCACTAATTAATACGTTACTAGCTTTTATCAACAACTTCGTGGAAATGTATCTTTAAAAACCGGCCAAGCGCGCGCGAGGGATCTATAAAAACGGCAAAAAAATCACCTTTGTTGTATGGGAGCCCCCTTAAATATTAATTTTATTCTGTTTTTTAGTATTTATTGTTATAGCGGCGACAGAAATACATCATCTGTGAAAATTTCAACTGTCAAACTATCACGGTTCATGAGATACAGCATGGTGACAGACAGACAGTGGAGTCGTAGTAATAGGGTCCCGTTTCACCCTTTGGAAACGGAACCCTAAAAACGAACGGATTTTCAAGTTACTGACTTTTTAAATTTAGAATTTTGTCCCACGAATTACGTGCTCACAGCAACCTTGCCGTTAATTATTATATTGGACATTAAATTCGTTTTTATGTCCTTTGAGTAAAATTGACCCATAAACTACACGTGTAAAAAGATTGACAATAGGTATGCCTTAAAAGCTCTAATCCAACAGGTCAACCAATTTTTTATAAAATTGCCGTAAAGTTATGGCAATGAATTAACAAAAATAAATGACGAAAACCTGAACAAAAACATACTTCCTCTTTTCACGTCTTCACATATTGTCGGTGATAGTTCAAAACCGCATATGAGCAGTTTGTAAAAACCGCGTCAGTGATAAGCAAAATCAAATCAGTGCAGCGTGTAGAACCTATAGGCGTGAAATCCCTATGTTGTGGGTGTTCCAAGAATTCGCACGAAGCGTTACGCTTCAACATTCATTTGGCGAACGGCTAAGGAGTGGAATTCCCTGCCTGCAGACTTGTTCCCAGAACGCTACAACTTGGGTCTTTTCAAGGAGAGAGTGAATAGGCATTATCTAGGTGTGCATGTTCCACCGTTGACCTCAACATTACTTTCCATCAGGTGAGATAGAGGTCAAATGCACACCTATCTTCTATAAAAAAAAAAAACTTGAATTTGCAACTTTTTGGATTAACGCGGTTTTTACAAACTGCTCTTACGCGGTTTTGAAGTGTAACCGACGATATAGTTTGAGGAATTTTTTACCAACCTAAAATTACAAGTCCCAGTTTGGGCGCCACTTTAAAATCCAGAAGTTAGCTTCTACTATGAATAGTGCTCATACGTGTATTTTTATATTACCGTGGTAGTAGGGCTGCTCTTTGACGGCCCCCCAGTTCGATAACGCACCGCATGGTTGTCACTCGCGTTAGTAAAATATCTTTAAGTTTGACCTCTAGAGTGTATAACATACATACATACATACATACATAGCATTACGCCCGAAATCCCTAATGGGGTGGGCAGAGCCACAAGACTACTTGTGGCCACGTTCGATTAATTAGTCCTAAGATGGTATGATGAACCCTATGGTGACAGGTGATCAGCCCATCGCCCATACAGATAGTCCACCATATTGGAGAGGACCCGTCCCTTAGTCGACTTTTACGACATGCCAGGATGATAAGCATCTGCACGCATACTATGCTATTTCTTCACTCCCAGTGCAGCAGAGGAGGAGGAGTGTATAACTTACGATATATATCATTAAATATAAAACAGTACCGTGACACACTTATAGACAACGCACAGCCTAAACGGGTGGTCCTAGAGGTTTGAAATTTGGAGGTAATATTCCTCGAGTACCCTAGAGGCGCCACCGCTTAGATTCAAACCCGGACCTCACGATCACGAGCCAACATCCTTAGCCATTAGGCCACCGACGCTCGGGCGAAAAAAAGGACATACCTAATAGATTATTCTAAAACGATTTTGTTCAATTTCATGAATGTTATTAAACTATTGTACTTACATTTAATAACTGGATTTATTAAACGATTGTAATACATTTGTTTCCGTTCCCTGTAGACGCTTAACTTGCTAAAAGTTAAAACGATGCTTTTCGAGTACAGAGTGTTCTACTGTCGAGCATAGCGCTCAAAATGGCGGATTTCACGTCACAGAACCGGTGCAATTCCACATTATCATGTAATTTTTTGATGTGTAAAATCTTTCCTCTCGCTTTTCTGCAATCTTTGGGAGTGATTTCGTGAAAAGTGAAAAGGGACGGAAGTGCGTAACAAACAGGAAGCGCGCGCTATTTGATTTGAGCAATGAGGGCGCGCGGTGACATGTCAGATGTTACACATCATGCGACCACTGTAAGGGTTGCTCGTTTTTAGGGTTCCGTACCCAAAGGGTAAAAACGGGACCCTATTGCTAAGGATCCGTCCGTCCGTCTGTCCGTCCGTCTGTCACCAGGCTGTATCTCATGAACCGTGATAGTTAGACAGTTGAAATTTTCACAGATGATGTATATCTATCGCCGCTATAAAAACAAATACAAAAAAATAGAATAAAATAAATATTTAAGGGGGCTCTCATGCAACAAACGTGATTTTTTGACGTTTTTATAGATAATGGTACGGAACCCTTCGTTCGCGAGTCCGACTCGCACTTCGCCGGTTTTTTATGTATTCATTGATTTTATGGTTTTGAATGTGAAGTATAGGAAAAAAAATTACAATTACTAAACAAAAACTCAATTCTGCTCGTTCTGCCTAAATCCAAAACAAGACCTAAAAGTTGTAATCTTGTGATAAATATATATTTTATTATATTATATTCTAAATAAAGTTGGCAACCCTAGAACTAGATCCCTCCACCTAACGCACTACAATAGCGCAGTGGGGTTGTAATTAAAAAAAAAGCGAGCCGAGGCTGGGGCGTGAATTTTCACGCGTACTCACTCAATACGTCGCATATCGACTATACGACCTCCTATGTCTTTCATGCGTTCTATTCAAATTTAAACTTTATTATAATGTTGAAGGGCTCTTTTTGCAACTTCGGGTTGAAGCAAGATAGGAGTTTGAGTAAGTTAATAGTGGCTATATGTATATGTTTGTAGATGTATGCACTAGAGAATTTTTATAGCACTAGGTTTTAAATACCTGTTCGGGTATTTTGAAGCATTTTTATAGGAAACTAACGTGACATATTTGTTTTTTATTTCTATACATAACTAGCTTTTGTATTTTTCCGGGAGAAAAATCAGCTATGTCAGTCAGAGATAGTGTAGCTTTCTATTAGTGAAATAATTTTTAGAATTAGTAATCCCCTATAAACAAACAGACAGACACACAAATTTTACCTCTTTATAGTATTAGTGTAGACATAGTTTTCTTTTGAGATTGGCCAAATTCAGGAGGACCCTCTGATCTTTAATTAAAGTGACGTTTAATGACGTTTTTGTATAGGATGACAACTAGTTGAGGGACATTTAAATATTTAATCTCTAATACAATGCTAATTGGCGTTTCTGAATTCGGCCATATGGCTGCTAAATACACAATTCATCCATCGGACTTTGATCTTAAAGACCGAAACTCAAAATCGAAAACATTCAATAAACTGACCACTTGTGAACTCTTTTATTTTTAACCGACTTCAAAAAAAAAGGAGGAGGTTCTCAATTCGGTTGTATTTTTTTTATGTTTGTTACTTTCAGAACTCCGTCATTTATAAACCGATTTTGTAAATTCTTTTTTTAATCGGTAGGGTATATCTCCAGTTTGGTCCCGTTGTCATCAAAGTCGAGTTATAATTAGAGGATCTATGCGGAATCGATGGAAATCTTCAAATATTATAGGCAAGCATAGAGCAATTTTAGTATTTTCTGTAATAACTCTAGCAGTTACGTTCCAAAAGCATTATTTGGTGAAGTGGAACTGTTGATGAAGACCATAGATGCTCACCGGAACTCCTAAATGTTGAGTATTTCACGGTTGGCGATTAAATTGCCGTATAAAGTTTTGAAGCAACTTATGTCCATGAAAATTCATGTAGTAAAATTGAAGAACCTGTGGATAGCAACAGTTTGTAAATGGTGATGAGCAATTGGCATTATGCTATTGTTACTGATGTAGTAAATGTGTGTCGTTAAATCACAGGATAATAAATAAAATGTGAACAAAAAAACTTAGGAACTTTTCAAAGGCTATTTGAAGTCGGTTTTTTTATTTTATAAATTATAGATTTATCATCATGATATAAAGACTGGAAAGCGATACGAATGAAACATTATAGAACAATCAGACACAATGCTCGTATCTACTGTAAAGCAAATTCTTATTTCTAGGGCATATTACTCAGTAAAAGACTACGTCATGGACAGGGACGTTTGGCTTAAATCCTTGCCTGCACCGGCGATCCCTGGGTCTCGATGGGCGTACCTGCTGTGGTATATACTTAGATTTTTATAAAACTGTAGACATCATTGTTGACTTATATGTGTACTGATTTGAAAAAATTATACCTCACCGAGTTTCTAGCCGGCTCTTCTTAGTAGAAGGTTTTTCCGAACCGGTGGTAGATTCATTCCTTGGCCTTCCTAAGAGCTTGTAAAAACCTAAATTGAATAAAGATAATTTGACTTTGACTTTGAATATGACATACATTATCAATTAGGCAAAGTGGAATAAAGCCTCCGTTCCCGGAGACTTTCAAACTATAAAAAAGGCTGGCGATTTGCTTTCTGAAATTATGTTAATGTAACTAAACGATTGTTTAAAAAACTTACTAAAAATATAATTAAGCTAATTTCAGTTTTTTTTTAAAGTGAAAAGAAAAGCATTTAAGTAAAATATGTATATCTCGAACTGTATAGCTGGAGTGTCTCGCCACACTCAAGATTCTACGTTAGAATCCCTCGATATGATCGTGATTATATTCTAATATATTTCGCTGCGCTTTAGATTCAATATTCTGTCCCGCCTCAATACCACTTATCTCATAATTGACCCAATCTACTTAATGATACTTTGGGTCTATCATAAGCGATCAGGGATGTAAATAAATAAACGTAAAGACGATTCATCCATACTTGTCTTATTTGGTAAACAAGTTTCTAACCTCGAAATGCACCATTTTTGGCTAAAACAGCTATTTCTTCGTAAATAAAGCAACCGGAGATAATATTTTGGAAATCACTTTGCCAAATTTAATAGCTGTTTCACCCAAAAAGGTACATTTTGAGGTTAGAAACTTGTTTACCAAATAAGACAAGGAAGGATGAATCGACTTTACGAGCACTATTCATAGTAGAAACTATTTTCAAGATTTTAAAGTGGCGCCTAAACTGGGACTAGTAATGTAGTGCTTTAAGAGAAATCAGATGAATACGTAATCATTATCTATTCTGTGGATTACCACAGAATACATATTCATCTGATTTATCTTGAAGCAAGTACAGCGTGTTTTAATTTAGGTGTTATCCTGAAACTAGTAAAATGGCGGCGTGCGTATATCTCAAGTTCGCTTGTGTGCGCGAGGGGTGCGTGAGGATCGTTAGCGAACGCGCGTTTCCATGATCGCACGATACGTCACTATGTGAGTTAACATATCGCACCTTCGGTGGGACAAGGGCACAATTGTTGAAAAACCCAAAAATTTGTTAAATAAAATGTATAAAATATATTAAATTGGGTTTTTCGACAATTGTGCCCTTGTCCCACCGAAGGTGCGATATATGCTGTGGATAACGTCATCGTCATAATTTTTTTTTGGAGTGTAGACGTCCAATGGACGGGTCGTGCGCTACAGATATATTGAATAATATGTTTCCATCGGTAAAACTCGGATCACAATCGGAAGAAGACGGGACCCGAAGTGTCAGTTAATTATTGTATTCGATGGGTGACATGTTTATATTCATTAATATAAAACTTTATTATTTAGTGTCAAATGTCAAAATGAAAAATGACAGCATGGTATGATGGTCACTGGCCCCCAATTCTCGATGCATTCGAGACAATGTCGATTGCGGGATTAAACGTCAGATTTATACAGTTGCGTCGAATGACTGTAAGCACTGACGTTTAATCTCGATTGTGAGATTATCTCGAATGCACCGAGAATTGGGAGCCTGCTGAAGCTAATTGAGAGAGCACGATAAATACGAACTTTTCCTATAAAACACGATGGATACTAATTATTTTATTTTATTTTTATTTTATTTATTCGGGGCATCAACAGCGATACATTTCACAAGGTCTGTAAAATAAGTACATTTATGCACTACATCTGTAGCTTTCTTTGTCCATTGGCTTCCAGCGACATAAAAGATGTTTTTAAATTGTAAAACCTAGATTGACCCGTCTCACCTAAGAATCCTATCCTTGGGTGAACGTAGGCTTTTTGTATCTGCGTGGTTTACGCCTACTTAATCGATTTTGATGAAATTTGATGTGGAGATAGTTTGAGCCCTGGGAAAGGATATAGGTTACTTTTTAAGGCAACCAACCCCTAAAAGTGTGAAATAGGGGCTAGAATATGATCAGTGGGCAATATGAAAATTTGTTACATTTATAAGTTTCCACGCGGACGAAGTTGCGGGTAAAAGTTAGTAATATTATAAATATGAAAGTATGTTAAGTTGTTTCAATGTTTATTCCTTAATCACGCGCAAACAACTGGACAGATTTGGATAAAATTTGGCAGACAGCTAGACCTAAACTAAATATCTTAATATATTGGAATAAAAAAGTAATATTTCTGATGCTCACAATGGAAACGCGTCCAGTTCTTGAAAAGTGCGTATCCAGTACCCATCTACATGTGTGCGTGCCTATTACATTTCTAGTGACTTCACACAGACTTGCATATCGCGCATCGCAAACTTACCGAAGCGGTCGAGGGTGGCGCTATTTTTCAACGCTAGAGGAATTCAGTATGAGGCCACGTTAGTTCCTTATTCTACCACCAGAATATATAAGTTTGTAAAACTGCTTGCAAGCCTCTTACCTACTTTGAAGGTAGTGCACTATAACAACTGAAAAAGCTGTCGTTTTGAAATTGTGACAAACCTTCGGTGTGATTCGCTTACATGCGCAGCGGCTGATCAGCCATAAACAAAATTATTAAGGCGCTGACAAGACCTAAATCGGCTTTACTTAAACACTTTTTTAACAAAAACTATTTAATCTGGCAAAGTGAAAAATATATACGTTCATATTCATTATATTATGGAAAAAAATGACTGTTTGCAAAACACGATTTGATGAAACCGATACGACAGAAAAAAAACCGGTCAAATGCGAGCCTGACTCGCGCGCCGAAGGTTCCGCAATTACGCATGAAAAAGAAACAGTACCTTGTAAGTACGGAACCCTAAAAAAGAAAAAAAAATAGCTTTTAACAACGGGGTAACCATTTACAACCTACATATGAAATAAGACAAAAAATAACTTTCGCAAGCTCCTATCTCCGTTCAATCGTAGAGTGTGATACGACTTTGCGTTTAACTTTTTTTTTATGTGATGTAATTACAAATTCACGGTTTTCGGACTTTTCCTTTACTTGTGCTGTAAGACACAGCTTCTTGCCCAATTTTATGATTCTAGGTCAACGAGAAGTACCCTATAGGTTTTGATTCCCTTTGGATTCCCTTGAAAGTATCAAAATATGAAACAAAAATGGGCATAGCTTTTGATTGCGGTGACTTAGAAGGTTGATTTTTTCATAGCTTCAAGAGATTGCAGACTTGAGTATTTGATATTAATTTCATTTTGATACCTCTACCCGTTCCTGAGAAAAAGGTCAAGACAGACAGACATACACACAGACAGACAGACAGACGGACAATCGAGTGATCCTATAAGGGTTCCTTTTTTCCTTTTGAGGTACGGAAACCTAAAAACCGTGAAGTCACGTCTGAAATCCTCTTGAAACAGTTCTATATCCTAATTTCTTTAACTTATGGGTCTATAATTAATAACATTGTTACATCACCCCCATACTAAAAAAAATACTAATTTATATTTTACGTGTAGTGTGTTTACTTATATAATTCATCCGTTTTTGCATCCTCACAGTGCTTCTCGTTCACTCCGGTGCAAACAGACAGTGACCTGTCACTCAAGGTCATTGGCTCTTGTCAGCGTCTTAATTTAGACTGTAAGGATAAAGTCATTCAGTCCAAATTCGAGTGTCAATCAAAAGGCCGCTCCACGCACTTAAAATTTATAGTAAGTTTAAACTTCGCCGCGCGAAGGCCATGCAAGCTAACACGACTTTAGAGATAGCTCGTGGGCATAGTATAAAGAGTGGAAGTAGGCTATACATACATACATATTATCACGCCCGAAATCCCTAATGGGGTGGGCAGAGCCACAAGACTATTTGTGGCCACGTTCGATTAATTAGTCCTAAGGTGGTATGATGAACCGTATGATGACAGGCGATCAGCCCATCGCCCATACAGATAGTCCACCATGTTGGAGGACCCGTCCCTTAGTCGACTTTTACGACATGCCAGGATGATAAGCATCTGCACGCATTCTATGCTATTTCTTCACTCCCAGTGCAGCAGAGGAGTAAGTAGGCTATCTCCGGCCCAATCCGCGATATAATTGCCTACTGTCTCAGGGTTGTCTCTGTCCAATAGGTAATCTGAACAGAGACAATTCTGGAATCGATGAATTATTAAGACACCCAAACACACAGCAATACGTTATCCTGCGATTATCACACATTTTTCATTCATTTAGCGGTGCCGAAAAGCCGTGACGCGTGAACTACTCTCCCTCTTTATACTATGTCCTGGGGCCTCCGATATCCAGCAACCGGATATCCGGCCATAAGGCTAGGCATAATGGCTGAAAATATTTTATTTAGGTTTATCAATATAGAAAAGAACATTTGGTCCGCGTAAAATTTACAATAATCAATACATATAAAACAGTACCGTGACCCACTTATAGACAACGCACAGCCTAAACGGGTGGTCCTAGAGGTTTGAAATTTGGAGGAGATATTTCTCGAGTACCCTAAAGGTGCACTAAGGAGGGATTTTTTGAAATTCTATCCGTAAAGGGGTGAAAACGGGTGATAAAGTTTGTATGGAAAATACCGCGGGCGAAGCTGTGGCGTGTTCACTAGTAATGTAATAAATCTAAAAGAATCTTTGAATATAAATTAACCATTCACTCATCATCAGGCTACTCGCATGTCCTTCGATCATCTTTGTCGGAAATAAAACATGAAAATAACCATGAACACCTCTTATTTTCAAAATCGTTTTACACCCCGCCACCGCACGCAGCGCTCCAAAATCGCTTTCTATTCAAAATCGGACAGCGCATCAATTTCGCTACAGGCGGCTGCGCAGGGTGGTTTTGACGGAATCGGTGTCAACACAGCATACACCAGCGTGGCTACAAGGAAAAAAACGCAGAAAAGTTTGAGGGCGCGATACATCCAGTAGCCAGGGTTCGACTTGCTGACTGCCCTAATTAATTTATTATATAAGGACCGTGTAAGTAAATATGGGCATAGGGTTACCACGCCATCGTTACGCAATTCAGTTCGTCTGAAAATGGCGTCGCTATTTCGTACTAATGATATTTTATTTTATTTGGGCACAAACGGTACAGTGGCATTTTATAATAATAATAATTAAAATAAACCTTAACCAGTAAATATATATAACTACGTGTATTTTAAAATGTTATCTGTTATAATGTAACTGCTCTGCTAAAGGATAGGCCTTCAGCTCCTGTCAAAATATGCTACGGATTTAAACCCAAAGAATAATTGCATACCCTTACAACACATCTACCCCACAGTCCGCCATTTTTTTATAGATAAGCTTAGCGATTGTTCCAAAGTGTACTTACTGACATCTACTCTGTTACAAATTGAGGCTGTGACTTGCAATTCCAAACAAAATGTTTGCCCATTCAGTCAGAGGGTTCTATTTAGGGGTTCTTAGCTCATAATGATACCTATAGAATTGTAACATATATATCTATTATACCGCACGAGCAAGGAATTTGGGCCGTTGTTTATGGAGTCCTTAAGCTTTTTATAATTTGATTCGCCATAATATACCTACCAAGTATATCTAATTTATAGGTCTGTCATCTTTACTTTAAACAGAGATTTGATGTTACCTGAGACCTTTCTAAATCTACTTGTTACAATCCCATCAAAATCTCTTTAGTAATAGTAGCTGAGTGGACGCCATTTTTGCAAACCTCAATTTTGTTTTCTATTCCTAGTTTTATTTTTAATATTGACAATGTCCTGTTTAGTTCTAAGTTCTTACTTGTTATATTGTTAGATCTGTGTTTGCAAAATAGACGTTATAACTGAAATATAACTGTTTCGGGAAAAAAAAAAATTAGTCCGTCATTTACATTATAAAAAAATATTGAACATTGAAGACGTATTTTTTCATTCGTCAATAAACAAAAAATAACGAAAATATAGTGCGTTGAAGTTCCGCATGACGTCACGACTGTGTACACTTTTTACCATTAAGTGACGTCATCAGCCCCCACTCCCGAACTTTGATGCGCGTTATATTTGTCAATTTTGATTGATTTGATAAAGCAAAAAATACGTGTTCAATATTTTTTTGGTAATCTAACTGACAATCTAATTAGAATTATTATTTTTTTACCCAGGAAACATCCCTATTCGGGCAACATTGTTCTTTTCCATATTTCATTTGCAATGCACTTTAAATCAGTTTTTATTTCAAACTCATTCAAACAGCACATTCTAGCAATAAAAAGTAAAATGTCTTTTATTTCCTATATTCCTTGAATCTAGATTTTCAAATGCAAAATGTAACTAACACCGGCGAAGTGAACAAAAGAACACAACTACAATGTATCTGATGTGTATTTTTACGACGCATTGTCACCCTGTCACACTGTCATGTACACTGTCCAAAATAATAATTACAAATTATGGTCACCCTACATTCACAGTAGATCCAATTCGATATAATGTCGCCTAAATTAAAAATTCCCTAAACTTAAGAGGGATGTGAATGTGAACCTACTGCTCTTCATACAAAAGGCGATAAAGATTTCCACCCCTTAAATGTTAACCGCTTTTGACCAATTTTTGATAGGTTGTCAGTCAAAACCAAATCTAGGTCTACCTACCTACCTACCTACCTACTTACCTACCTACCTAGGACCTAGATTTTGTTCTGTTTGAGAACCTGTCAAAAATTGGTCAAAATCGGTTAATATTTAAGAGGTAGAAATCGTTATCGCCTTTTGTATGAAAAGTGTGAATTTTACCGTTGGTTCACAGTCCTCTTAAAATAAGAAACGTCCTGCCTCAACTTCCATAGCACATGCCAATTTTTTTTATAAGTAAATTACTTACGTAACGACAAATAAATTTGCAATTTCTATCACGAGTTAACGATTAACGTTAAATCTTCCGAACAGTAACACTTTTTTAGTAACGGATTAGCGATTAAGAGGAGTGTGAACCTACGGCTTTTCATACAAAAGGCGATAATGATTTCCACCCCTTAAATGTTAACCGATGTTGATCAATTTTTGATAAGTGGTCAGTCAAAACAAAATCTATGTCTATACGTTTTGATTTTTTCACTATAATGAATAAATTCCGTTTTATTGTGGTTTCAGTATTATTTGACTTTCTTGATCTTTAATCAATATTCAATAAAGGTATAGACCTAGATTTTGTTCTGACTGACAACCTATCAAAATTTAGTCAAAATCGGTTAACATTTAGGGGGGGAAATCGTTATCGCCTTTTGAAGCTAGGGAGCTGGGTGCCAAAATTTCTATATGATTTGTTCGCTTGTCAGACCTGAATTGTTCGATTAATGACAATGTAAAGAAACACAGAAAAATAGTCTGCCACCATGGTAGCTTTGCGTTTTCAATTCAGAGCGTTTCAACAATTAAAAAAATACGGTGTCCTAAATCATTTGTTCGTGTCTGCCTCTTGGACTGACGGTCAGAATCATCCTCAAAACGATGACCATCGAAAAGGCAGACGTGCAGGACTCTGTTTTAACGGGACGAAGTTGCAAAAATGTAATGAAAAAAGCTATACTTAATCATTAGTTCGTCGTTCTCGTTGCGTCCATTCGATTCATTAGGACTCCCAGAATGGAAAAAAAGTTGGCAGACGTCTCTAGGTCGCTGATTTTTCCATGTACGATTTTTTAAAGTTGTACCTCAAAAACGCAGGGACTATCATTTACTGGACCAAATCGATTTGTATTGACATAAACTTTCATCCCTATCAATATGAAAGACGAACAAATCATATACCAAAATGGCACCCAGCTCCCTAAATATTGTATTGTAGCGACACAGGAATGCTTAGCTATGCACATCGGCATTCCATGTGCATTAGCTACGCAATGCAAGCCGCCAGTAGTCTCTTGCCAGTAGGACGTAATGTACGCTTCCTTAATTAATAAATTGTAGTGTGAATATATTGAGTTTAAATCAAATCCCGGATAACACTACCTAAAATATGAAAAGGGTGATTTTTGCTGTTGGTTCACAGTCCTCTTAAGAAAGTGAGGTGTGGTCTGTACGGTGGAACTGAGGATGCGTACAAAGGCATGACTGACGCAGAGTGCATCTCCAAATGCAATTTGTCCCCGCCCGCGGCACTTCAAAGGACATATTTACCTATATGATATACATATCACAGTTTTTAGAACCATATCAGAGCGTTTTCACATATCCGATTCGATATCGGTGTCGGTTTCTGAAAGCCGATAGCCGATATCCGATACCGTTTCGAAGTAGTCTAGCTAGAACGGCATTTTAAGAGAGAAATAAGTTTAAATTTAAGAAAGCTAGCTACGCCATATTGTAGAGAGATTCCAAGAGAGAGAGTAAGAGATTTTTGTAGTGGTAGAGCCAAACAGTAATCCTCACTAGATGATTACTGTTCGAATGGGCCGGCTCGACCGGGGTAAACACAGAATATCAGCGTAAAGTAATAGCTTGCTATTGCGTTTCGTACGGTGAGTGACGAGATCCGGAGGCCTATTCCCTCGTCCCCATCCCATCCCCATTCCCCATCCTCCCTAGACTGGCAACGCATTGGCAGCACCTCTGGTGTTGCAGATGTCCATGGGCGGCGGTGACCACTTTGCATCAGGTGGGCGGCCGCCGGTTTGTCAGTCAATTGATATTTAAAAAAAATTAAACGCACGGTGTGAGAGCATGTCATTAATAAATGATTTCAGTTAAAAAACTACATCTTTGCTTAAACCCCATTACAGAATACAGCCGCCATCATTGTAATGGTACTGCTCGCACATACTGTTGCGGGACAAACAGACGGAGCCGCTCGAGTACCAAGGAATTGTCGAACTTGTGTTGAAGGAGAGACTACTGTTCTCTCCTTCAACACCGCTCGGTGTGAGAGCATGTGATTAATAAATGAGTTTCAGTTAAAAAAACTACATCGTTGCTTGAACCCCATTACAGTATACAGCCGCCATCATGGTAATGGTACTGTTTGCACATACTGTTGCGGGACAAACAGACGGAGCCGCTCGAGTACCAAGGAATTGTCGAACTTGTGTTGAAGGAGAGACTACTGTTCTCTCCTTCAACACCGCTCGGTTTGAGAGCATGTGATTAATAAATGAGTTTCAGTTAAAAAACTACATTGTTGCTTGAACCCCATTACAGTATACAGCCGCCATCATGGTAATGGTACTGCTTGCACATACTGTTGCGGGACAAACAGACGGAGCCGCTCGAGTACCAAGGAAATGTCGAACTCGTGTTGGAGCAAAGAACAGTAGTGGGTCAGTAGGTGCATTTCCCGCCTAAACTGTAGAGTTAAACTAGCACAAGTATGTATAGCACTCGACGCGCTGTGGTGGCGCAGCAGTTAATCACTATTTAGACGCTGACAAGAGCCATTGCAAGGTCGTTGGCTCTTGTCAGCGTCTAAATAGATCGGTCTCTGTCTGTCGGCACCGGAGTGAACGAGAATCACTGCGGGTATTTGTATGGGTAAAATCAAAAACGGATGAATTATATAAGTAAACTACACTACGCGTAAAATATAAGTTAGTATTTTTTTTAATATGTGTGTGATGTAATAGTTGCATTAATTATAGACGCATAAGTTAAAAAAAATTAAAACATAGAACTGTTTAAAGAGGATTTCAGACGTAACTTCACGATTTTTTCCTATCGTATCGATTTCAACACATCCTGTTTTGGAAATAGTCATTTTTTCAATATTATAATGAATATGAACGTATATTTTTTTCGCTTTGCCAAATCAAATAGTTTTTGTTAAAAAAATGTTTAAGTAAAGCCGATTTAGGTCTTGTCAGCGCCTTAATTTAAACTGTAAGTGCAAAGTTATTCGGTCTAAAATTCAATGTCCCTCATCGCTGTTCAGTCGAATCACAAGCTGTGCAAATCAAAGAGTCACACGAACACCCGCTGCTTGTGTGAACGACGTGAACGTCCTTCACGCAACCAACGCCATCCGTTACGCACACTTACTAAACAATCGTTTAATTTATGACAGGGTGACGTCATTCTAGAACAGAACACTTGAGCTAATTATCAATATCATCAATTAGTTTCTTAAAAGGAAGTATCACATTTGATTTAAATCGTAGAAAAAATAATTTAGGACGGTGCGTCACCTTAGAGTGAAAACCTCGTTAGTGCAAAAGAGGTAACTTTTCAGGAGGATGAAAAAAATGCGCAAATGTATGGAAAACGGCCGATGCTAGAGACCGTCGCGTGTGCGGACTTCTGGCCGAAGGGTGTCGTGTTCAGGCGCTTCCGGGGCAGCTTGCCTGTCCAGGACACGACTCCAGGCCCCCAATTCTCGCTACATTCGAGATAAAAGAGAGAAAGAGATTTCGAGATTAAACGTCAGATTCATACAGTTGTGTCAAACGACTGTATGCACTGACGTTTAATCTCGATTGTGAGATTATCTCGAATGCAGCGAGAATTGGGGGCCAGGTGATACGACGGTAAGGAGCCACGCCTTTTCGTCCCCTAAATAGTTTTAATCACCTAGTTTAAGTTATTTTAATATGTATGTTAGTCTGTAAGGTATTTATGTATGGGCCACTGATGCATGCAATAAATGGTTTTATTATTTTATTATTATGTAATATTTTAATTTAATTACATTAAAAAATATTATATGCTGTTAGAATGATTTGAAAATATGACATTCTACTGAGTTTCCTGCAGGGCTGCTTCACAGTAATCCTGGTGCTGTCCAAAGCGGTGGTAGATTTTTGAGCGATCGGTCACTATCTGTTGGCACCGGAGTGAACGAGAAGCGCTGTGCGGTTATTCGTATGGGGAAAATCAAAAACGGCTGAATTATATAAGTAATCACACTACAACTAAATTATAAATTAGTCAAGTTTTGAGTATGGGCGTGATGTTATAGTGTTAATAATTATAGACTCATTAATAAAAAAAATTAAGACATACAACTGTTTAAAGAGGATTTCAGACGTAACTTCACGATTTTTTCTATCGTATGAATTGTTGTTGTTGTTTCAATAATATAAAGAATATGAATATACCTATATGTTTTGCGCTTTGATAAATCAAATACTTTTTGTTAAAATACTATTTAGGTTAAGCCGATTTAGGTCTTGTCAGCTGCTTAAGTATATTATGTGATGAGTAAGCCAACTTGCTGAATAAACGATTTGAATTTGAACAATATATTTTTTATAAGCAGTAAAAAGTACTATTGTATTTTAAACTCCTGCCTTAATAAAAAAACCGGCCAAGTGAGAGTCGGATTCGCGCACGAAGGGTTCCGTACCATTATCTATATAATGATTCACGGTTTACGCATAAGGTTTATGTTTATAGAATTAAATGTTTTATTTTTATACATACATACATATTATCACGCCCCAAATCCCTAATGGGGTGGGCAGAGCCACAAGACTACTTGTGGCCACGTTTGATTCATTAATTAGTCCTAAGATGGTATGATGAACCGTATGGTGACAAGTGATCAGCCCATCGCCCATACAGATAGTCCACCATGTTGGAGAGGACCCGTCCCTTAGTCGACTTTTACGACATGCCAGGATGATACGCATCTGTACGCATTCTATGCTATTTCTTCACTCCCAGTGCAGCAGAGGAGAGTTTTATTTTTATATTTGAGTTAATTGAATGAAAGGTAAATTGCGGTTTACGATTTATGACGTATTAAATAAAACTACTTACTACATCTCGTTCAAACCAATTTTCTGTTGAAGTTTACATGGTAATGTACATCATATATTTTTTTTAGTGTTATCATTCTCTTATTTTAGAAGTTACAGGGGGGGGGGATATTTTACCACTTTAGAAATGTCTCTCGCGCAAACTATTCAGTTTAGAAAAAATGATTATAGAAACCTGAATATCATTTTTGAAGAACAACCCCACACGTATAGGTTTGATGAAAAAAAATATTTTTAAGTTTCAGTATGGGGAACTCCCGAAATTTATTGTTTTTTTTTCTATTATTGTGTAAAAATCTTAATGCTGTTCACAGAATATATCTACTTACCAAGTTTCAACAGCATAGTTCTTATAGTTTCGGAAAAAAGTGGCTATGACATACGGACGGACAGACAGACAGACATGACGGTTCCGTTTTTTGCCATTTGGCTACGGAACCCTAAAAATATATTTGTCTTTCATGTTATTTATTTTTCACGGTCTGTAATAAAATTTGCCCAGTACTTATATAATGAAATTCACGTCAATAACCGTTGTTATCATAGACCGGTAAAGACGATATCATGTACAAGTATTTATTATTTTTCTTCGTGTTCGCTTTCATTTTCAAGAGCAACTTGGCAAGTAAGTTTTCTATAGCGTTAGTAAAATTAAAACTTTCATGAAACATTATGAATACGTGAAATACACGAAATCACGATTTATTGTCAGAAATAGTCCGACATGTTTAGAACTCGTATGGAGTCCCTCGTCAGCGGTTGAGTGCGCTGCGCTTAGCGTTTGTTAAAACTGCTAACTACGAAGGAAACTATCGTCGGTGCGAATTACAAAATCGCTATGTGTTTTTGGTCTACTTTTCAGGAGACAGTGAAAACCGTTTTTTTCTTCAATAGTTACTTAACATGCGTAGTTATATATTTTTTATGATAACTAGGTAACTTTTACATCAACATAAATTAAATTAAATTAAATATGTTAATAAGTTATTAGTAATACATGACGTAAACGGAAATATTGGTACATAGCGGGTTTAATTTGTAACATTAAAAATCGCTATGTAACTAGCGGTCACATGGCTACTTTCTTAAATGATGTTTTTAGGAATATTTTGCTACATAGCGGGTTTTACTCACTATATTTGAATATACCTGACTACTAAAAATCGCCATGTTTAAAAATATGACAACAATGCCGATGATAAAATATCGCTATGTGCATCAACGAACACATAGCGAAATAAAACGAACACTTTCTTAAATGTGCATTATTATTTAAAATTCGCTAACTGCCCAATTTCACATAGCGAATTTATCAAGGTACATTTTTGCCTATAACACATAAACCAGTACTGAAAAAAAAAATGTGGTCTGATGCAGAAATTAAAACCGAAACGTTTAGTGTTAAAATAAAAAAAACCGCAAAAAAAACACAGCGATTTTGGGATTCGCACCGACGCTATAACTGTTTGAACAAATGTCTGCCGAAATTTATGTAATTCACCGATAGATGGCGTTACAAAATCGGAGGTAAAGTTTGATTTCAAGGTTGTTGACAGTGTTTTTGATTTTCAGATGACATCTGCAGCCTAGCGCCAGAAACAGGTCCCTGCAGAGCTGCTTTCCAACGGTAAATATAAAGAAGTTAGCTAAGCAAAAGGTTTTAACATTTTCAACGGGTCTATATCGGGTGGTCGAAAAATTTTTAACCAGTTATTTTTTCGCAACGTATTTTTTTGCAGACCAACGTTTCGTCGAATGATTAAAATGTCGAAAATTGTTTGATCTACAAATTGTTTACTTTATCATTTGTATTGAATAACGTTATTTTGAGCTATTTAGCATAACATCTAACAAACAAGCAAGATTATCTGGTCTTTTACAAAAAAAGACCTAACATCGAATGCTTAGGCGGGAGCGATGCGAAGCCAAGCTCCTGCCTTAGCCTTTGAACCTAACCGTTCCGAGTCACTTCTGCTCCAACCCATTTTGCTCGCTCGCTTCGCTCGTTTGTTCATTGCCATTTACCATTATGGATTTAGCCTTTTAGTAATTTAAATTTTAGACTATACAATTTTAGACTAAAAGTACTTAAGGTCAAAAAAATATGTACGCAAAAAAATCTTTATGTTAAAAACTAAGTACGCCATTACCTATACCATACATTCTCGACCAAAAAATTTTAGTGCATACAATTGTAAACTATGCGAAGGGCACCCATTTTCAACGCCATGCCATGTCAAAAATAAATAAATAGGATTAATTTAAAGTCCATGAAGAATGTATTTCTTAATTCCACCACTGCAAGAACGTACAGGCGTTGTTAGCCGAGCTGAGATGTACCCAATAAATAGGTACAATGGTTTTGCAATTGCCAAATTTTAAAAAGTATGGGATCAGAGAAGTGTTGCCAGATTTTACATGTTAAATATATGGGATCTGTCATCGGAGTTGTCAGTACCTGTAAAATTTATTGGATCTGCCAGCGGCGTTGCCAGTTTTTTTTTTACCTGTAAAAGTGTATGGGATCTGAGCAGCGGCCCTAACATGCATGGCACAAGGAGAAATTAGAACTGTTTATCTCTAAATTGCGACTCTCTCACACTAGTGCCGACTAAAAAGATAGTCATAGAGATAAACGGTTCTAATTTATATTTGTGGCATGCATGTTAGGGTCCGCCAGGGTTCGCCAGATTTTACCGATAAAATGTAAGAATTCTGTCATTGGAACTGCCAGTTTTTAACTCTGCAATATATGGGATCTGTCATCAGACTTGCCAGTTTTTACCAGTTAAAACTATAGCTTTTAACTTTATAATGTGGAAGAGGAATGATATAGATCTACCGACCTTTCTATGGGCAATCCACAGAAAATTTTGTTTTATTTCAGGTACTATTTTAACGAGACTGAACAAAAATGCGAAAAATTTACTTATGGTGGCTGCGGAGGCAATAAAAACAACTTCGAGACTGCAGAAGAATGTCTAAAAGTGTGTTGCAATTGAATTGGTTTTTCTTCTTGCTCATTAGAAACGAACATATTAGCTAACTTATTATTTATTTGAATGAAAAATAAACATTTCAAAACCTTATAATAGCTTTTTAATTTCTAATATATCGAGACCTCTTTAATTCCCATTAATAGTCCTAGCTAACTCAAGAACTTACTCAAGCGAGCAGTTATCATACCTACCTAATAAAAACCTTACTCGGAGCGCAAACTATTAAAATGGGTATAAAACTCCAAACCAAAGCAAGAACTCGTTCAATAGAATTGAGTTTTTTAGGGTTCCGTACCTCAAAAGGAAAAAGGAACCCTTATAGGATCACTCGCTTGTCCGTCTGTCTGTCTGTCTGTGTGTCTGTCTGTCTGTCTGTCAAGACCTTTTTCACAGCAACGCGTGGAGGTATCAAGTTGAAATTAATATCAAATACTCAGGTCTGCAATTTCTTGAAGCTATGAAAAAATCAACCTTCTAAGTCACCGCAATCAAAAAATATGTCCGTTTATGTCTCATATTTTGATACTTTCAAGGGAATCAAAACCTATAGGGTACTTCCCGTTGACCTAGCATCATGAAATTTGGCAAGAAGCAGTGTCTTACAGCACAAGTAAAGGAAAAAGTCCGAAAACCGTGAATTTTTAATTATATCACATAAAAAAAAGTTAACCGGAATACCCTTTGCAAAGTCGTATCACACTCTACGATTGAACGGAGATAGGAGCTTGCGAAAGTAAATTTTTTTGTCTTATTTCATAGGTAGGTTGTAAATGGTTACCCCGTTGTTGAAAGCTAATTTTTTTTCTTTTTTGGGTTCCGTACTTACAAGGTACTGTTTCTTTTTCATATGTAATTGCGGAACCCTCGGCGTGCGAGTCAGACTCGCACTTGACCGGTTTTTTTATAGAAGATAGATGGTCATTTGACCTCTATCTCACCTGATGGAAAGTGATGATGAGGTCGACGATGGATCGTGCACACCTAGATAATGCCTATTTACTCTCTCCTTGAAATGACCACCATTATGACAACCTGTACTGTAATATTATTACAGTATCGATTTTAGTATCGTAACGGTCATAACGATACAGATATGAGTTACAGGCCGCCGCAGCCGGAGGAGCCCCATCGTCGCCGTGTCGCCGTTTATAATATGTGTGTAGATAAAGTTATGTATGCAACTTTGCATAATTTCGCCTTAAAACACACGTGCGATCTTATTATGAAACTCGCTTAAAAGCTCGTTTGATAAAACCGCACTAGTGTTTTAAGGCCTATCATTATGCAACCGTTGCATTAACTACTATTTTATAACAGTTTAGGTCCATTGGAAGCACGGGCGCGGCGTGACGTGGCGCGAACTATCCCGCTCACACCAATTCAATATAACATAATGGCATCGCATTCGCACAACAGCGTATTGCGTGGGTGACTGTAGTGCGACGCCACTATCTATTATTGCATTGGTGTGAGCGGGATAGATAGCATGTTTCGTATCACTGTCACTTTTACACGTTAAAGAAATAAAATCGGTATAGTCGTAAAAAATGCTAATCTATGGGGGTTGGTATCATAACGACTACATTGTCAAAACGACCAAATCATCATAAGGTCCAGACCTCAGAAGGACAATCTCCGTAGAAAGTCTATATCTCCGAATGACTTGGTAGCAAAACGACTGGTTCTCGAAAAGACCACATCGTTAATAGACCATAATTATCTCAAAAAGACCAGGTAGCAAAACGACTAGATCACAAAATGTTGGTACCTATAATCAGAGCTATTTTCTGCGTAACATTTTAACATCAAAATATAATACGTACTAGCTTTTACCCACGGCTGTGCATAGATGTGTACATAACAAAAGATTCCTATGAACTTGCACAGAAACAAATGCAGTAAGTTAATTTGCTAATCTTTTTGAGATGTGGTCTAGAACGATGTGGTCTTTTCGAGAACCAGTCGTTTTGCTACAAAGTCATTCGGAGATATAGGCTTTCTACGGAGATGGTGCTTCTGAGATCTGGACCTTATGATGATTTGGTCGCTTTGACAATGTAGTCGTTATGATACTAACCCATCTATGAAGGGCCCTTCTTAATAACTTGGAAGCAAAGGCGGTTGATTGAGTAAGCAATCAAAATCAAGAAACAGTAAACTTTGGAATGTAATTAAAGTCGGTGTACTTCATTAACTTGATTTGTTCTAACCTATAGCAATGTTACAAATTAGTGACACTTAATCTTTTATTTCACAGCATTCCTTTTGACTAGCACAAGGCAAATAGACGATAATAATGTTTGTCAGTAAATTCATATTTCTTGTGTCTTTCGCAGCACTCGTAATCGCTGACGATTACAATACGTCAGGTATTTTATTCGTTATTAGTAGTTTATGCAACGGTTGCATAATGATAGGCCTTAAAATACTAGTGCGGTTTTATGAAACGAGCTTTCAAGCGAGTTTCATAATAAGATCGCACGTGTCTTTTAAGGCGAAATTATGCGGAGTTGCATACATAAATTTATCTACACACATATTATAAACGGCGACACGGCGACGATGGGGCCCCTCCGGCTGCGGCGACGGCCGCGCGCCGGCCTGTCATACCGCCGGCCGGCCGGCCGGCTCATATCTGTATTGTTATGATTCATAACGATACTAAAATCGATACTGTAATAACATTACAGTACAGGTTGTCACAATGGTAGTTATTTCCTACGGTTTTTGATTACATTATGGAGTTTTTATGATATGGGTGTAGATAAAGAAAATTATAGCTCAAAAACCCATTGCAATTGTTCTTTGAACAACTGTGATTAACCGTTTACTATAGCGAAGATTTCAATTAATAATTACAAATTTAATGTATTTTTGAATAGTTTAAGTTTTTTATTTATTATTTTATTTTGTAGATAATGATTTTGGATATATGTGTACACAGCCTATCATGTCAGGTGGACCTTATATTTGGTGCACAGCCAGTGTTAAAGCGTGAGTATCTATTAAAGTTATAAAACGTAGATTCATCATTATAGATATCACAAAAAATAATAGTAAGTAATTGAACTATATCAGGCAGTGCCCGCGTCCCCACTACACATGGTTATATTTCTTCGCATTAGTTGTGAAAAGCACTATCTCGGAGCATAACATACAATAGATGAACTCGTATTAGATGAAAATACCTGAAAGCCATATGGCCAACGAATTAAAGAGATTTTCACGAGTATTCCAAATATAGAAGATGAATATAACAATGCTAACTTTGGTTCATATAGAAATCGATTATCGCTGCCTCGTTTATAAATCTTTGTATGATGTAGATAAAGTTTAACATACCATTTTGCATAATAATTTTAAACACTCGTAGGATCCTATTAAAAAAAAAACTCACCTGCGGCTCGTCCTATAAACACTTACTCGTGTGTACTTTTTAGGTACGGATACAATAGCGCGACGCAAGAATGTGAGACGTTCACGTATGGGGGTTGCAATGGCAACCAGAATCGTTTCAACTCTCTGCAGGAGTGCCAGCGAGCGTGTCTACCTAAAAAAAACAACACAAGAAGAAAACGCAACGCGTGCGTCTCTTGATTATCGAATTTCTTTTTCTCAATTGTTCAACTGCCGGGCTAGCTGCATATTTATATAATTAAAGAAAGTCAGTAGTATGGAAACAAAAATAAATTAATAACTTACAAAAACACACACACACACACATACACACACATTTGTTGTATGCTTATAGTAATGTAACTTGAGTTCCGGATTGTCTCCTATATTCACTTACGTTTGGTCTAAAAAATGTAAATCCGTAATTGGGTCGATGTCAAAAAATTTGTACGTAAGTAATTAAGACGTAGCTAAGAAAAAGTTAAAAAAGTTCCTTTGTGTTGCGAAAATTAGCAATACAATGGCTAGAATTAATAAGGTATATAATTGTACGGCTAATTTTCGTACCACAGAGGAACTTTTTTAACTTTTTCTTAACAACGCTTTAATTACGTATACATTTTTTGAAATTCACCCAAGATAACCTGTTTAAGATTTTAAAGTGCTGTGGATTTTGTTTCAATAAATAAATATTTGAATCTTTGAAACTAATAAACATCTATGGGATTGGGTACCAAAGTTAAGGCATATCTAATACCTATTACAAAGCTGAGGTGGCAACGCCACATCTACGTATGCAATATGCACAAGTATATTTATTACGTAAATACACAATTACATGCCACATCATGACAAAATATTGCATTGCTTACACACATATAAGCTAGAATCGTCAACATGATACTTCGCCCATTCCAGCCAGTGACGTGTGACACGAGTGCTACAGTCATAAATACAAATAACAAAATTCAAATCAAAATAAATTTATTCAATTTAATCTTAAAGCGTGTTTTATTACCATACTTAATAATAATCTATAATTAATAAAATAAAAAAACCGACTTCTAATGGCATTTGAAAAGTAAGTTTTTTTTCACATTTTATTTATTATCCTGTGATTTACCGACATTTATTAAATCAAGTAACAATAGCATAATGCCAATTGCTCATCACCATTTACAAACTTGCTATCCGCAGTGCAAGGATGTCAATCGTTGAGGAGTTCTCCTGGTTCTTCAATTTTACTACATGTCACGACCGTATCCCCTTTGATCGGGGAAAAACAGACTCGAGGTAAGACGCTGCGTGTCATCGTTAGGCTAGCCACTGACCTACAATATAACTGTGCAATATCACTGGTTGCGCAATTATATTGATCGTCAGTAGTAGATATTGAAGGTCAATATCATCTACTGACGATCAATATAACTGTGCAACCAGTGACATTGCACAGTTATATTGTAGGTTAGTGGCTAGCCTTAGAGTATTTGCTCTCAAGTCATAATTGCAACTTCGTACCGTAATACAGTATCAAAGATGTGTGTGTTTGAGATACGAGGTGAAACACGAAACGCGACGCATCAGATTCGGTGTGTTAATTTATTAATTCGAATTTAATATTATACCTATTTTTAGTTTATTTGGATTTAGTTCTACGATTAAACTGGCCATTTTCTTTTAATATGTTTGTGACGTTTTTTATTGTGTTCCAAACAGTTTATTTGATTATCTGTGGAAGGCAGGCAAAAATTTAAAAAAAAGACATTGCTAATGAATGAATGCTAATGCAAGTGCGTATATCATTCTTTATTCATTGCAATCTTGCTTGAAATATCTGTAGTTATATCAACTATAACTGTATTTTATCCAAAACCGTAAGTACTATTCAACAAAGTCTGTTTTATGTTATTATCTGTTTAAAGATTTTTATTTTGAGGTTATGAATTGTCTTCAATTATTTCGTCTTTATTTATTATAATTAGCACTCGTTCAGAGCTAAGAACTCTGAGAATTGTTCTTCGTTTAAAGCCGAGTGCGACATTATAAGTGGAAGATATCGATTTGTGGATTTGATGCGCTAAACCGATGTTTTCATACAGCTTACCTGACGTGGTACTGCGTTTGGTTTTTATTATAGTTAAACGTAGGTTCATGGACACTTTGTGTCTTAAATATTCTTCTAAACCATTTTAAAATATGAATTTACTGCTAAATTACATATTTTTACCTGCAGGGCCACAATGAACTATGAAATTATATAGTATTACTGTAACTTTCCCTAACAAACAGAATCCTAGACTGCAACCGTTATATATAAAATGTTACTCACCCATATCTGTCAGGTGATATTATTTAACACTTATGTGTATAAGCAAGCTTGAAAAATGTGCTAAAGTGTGTGCAAGGTCAAATAGATTATAAAAGATGGCCAAGAAGCAAATAGGCTCCATTAAAAACTCAAATGAAAACATTTTCAAATTCTAAAACCTCATTAGAACACAATATGACCTCATTATTTAAATTGACTGCAGTTTAAAAGTATGTATTGTTTGAAAACCCTTTAAATAATTTTGCTTTAAAAGATTTACTCAGTTGCATTTTAGAATCAGTTTGTGTAAGTCTTGTTTTGAGTTCTCATGGATAACGAAGATGTGAGTATCTAGCGTGATTCAATTGCAACTGCTCAACCTTTCGCTGCAAGGCCCGCTAAAATCAATCTATCTAAATCTAGGGTGTTCAAGCACACTCAAATAAAACCATAAGACTTAAATCTGTATTTTAATCTGATTTGAACTTCGTCATCTATGGCTATTTATTTATTTATAATAAACTCCTGCAGACTTACAGCTCAACCAAAATGCCCAGCAAGATAAATTAAATTCACATTATAATATAAAAATTAAATTTAGAACCATAATACATAAAATTGTGTATACAAAATTAACCGCTTCTATAGCCCATTAATAAAACCTCTTATAGCAGCTATAAGTTGCGACCAATTGTCTGCGAACACATCAGCATCCTGGTTGTGTGCCAGAAACTAGTTCAGAGTGATAATCGCACTGGTAGTAGGTACATTGCTACCCTGTAGATTATGTGGCCTACTCGGGATGACAAAAAGATTGCGTGCGCGCCGGCCCCTGCGGCCCACTGCGCTTGTCAAATGGGCTATGGCACTCATGATACTCTTTACATTGTCATCCTATCATAACATTGGCATTGTAAGGGGTAAATACTCATATGAGTATTATCAATAGCTGCCACTGCATAAATGATCTCAACATTTACGCCCTAGTCCAGTAACCTTTTTTTTTAAATCACTTAAATGATAATTTCTCTTTGTACTACCCATAGATGTCTGGCCGTGAAGGTGGTAAGAAGAAGCCCCTGAAGGCTCCCAAGAAGGAGACCAAGGATCTGGATGAGGATGACCTAGCCCACAAGGCTAAACTGAAGGAACAACAGAAGGCTCTGGCTGTGAGTATATAATAAATAAAATAAAATAAATCCGACCCTGAACATGTATTACAATTTTTGTGTTCTTTCAACCCTCATTTCATTATCCATATAATTTACTTTAAAACCTCGCAACTTTAGGTCAAGTAAGGTTGGGATTAAATTAAAATCTTTTTTTAAATTGTCCTTTTCTTTTTCAGGATGCGAAAGCAAAGGCCACCCAAAAAGGTCCTCTAGCAACTGGTGGCATAAAGAAATCCGGCAAAAAGTGACACGATTATTATGATTTCAATATTTTTAATTTCTAGGGTTTAAATTCTTATGTAAGAGCTACAAAGATCTTTAGGTGCAATGTCAAAAAAAATGTTAAATATATGTTTTTCTTGTACATTTTTGACACAGGAATATTAAAACGCTCTTATATATATATATATAATGAGCAAATACTATGTCTTATCAATTTTGTGGATGTTTAGTATTTTATCGTGTTACGGTTATTTTTTGGGTTGAGATGAGGAGTGACGCCATTGTTTTGAACTTGCTAGATACAGTTAATAAAATACTAACATTTTTTTACAACAAAAAAACGGCACTGCCATTTAAAATGGTTGATATTTTCAATTTCTGCATGGACGTGTTATAACTGCATTTAATATCTAATAAACGAATAAAATTCATATGTGTTTTTTTTTATGGCTGATTCTAAAGCCAGGTTTAGACAGGGTCAGTGCACAACCAACTGACCTCAAAATATTCGTGTGCGAATATACAAGCCAGCGTATTGTATAATCTAAAAGACTTTATTCACGACCTATCCCCGCTGTACATCGGCTCAAGGCCGCGATGCTGGATGTAGCATACAGACTATCGTGCGCGCATCAAGCGTGGCAGTATAAATCGAACGAATTAAATAAGAGGACGTGTTTTTTTATTTAAAATGCCACCTGTTTTATCAAAACGCCAAAAAATGGGAGTTCTTCTGATGTTGTCAACAGCAGCTGAAGAGCTGTAACTGTTAAATCTGCTGTACACATAGAGGTATTATACATAGAGGAGGTGAGCCAGTCAGAAACGCGTTATAATGGTAGAAAGAGAAAGAGCATAGGAATAGTATTCGCTTCCTTGTCTGATGACGCATGCGCAGTAAACGATTGGCCTCCGGTATTGTACTGACCCTTCCGCATTCGACTGTCAAAATTTTGTGGTTATGTATATATTGTGTAGCTGTTTTTGTAAAATAATATCATTTTCGCAGCATTTTCTCTATTATTATTTGTAATAATGTCACTCAAATGCTGAAAATGATTATAATAAAAGGTAAAAAAGTAAAACAGTTAGTAGTCTGAAAATGATGTTTTTATTATTGTAATATAAACAAAAAATACAAAATCAAATAATACATATTGAACTGAAGCGAAATAATAGGTTAGAACATTTCGTATTGCGTCGTCAACGGACGGCGCGCAGCAAGTTGCCATTGCGCATGCGGCAAGACAAGGACAGTGCCACTATTTCTAGTTTCTGTCTCTCTTTACCGTGATACGCTTCCACTTATAGCTGCACTTCACGCTCGTACGAGGCGCTCGGGCGAGGCGCTCGGCGAGTGGTGCCGAGGCGAGTGGTGGCGAGTGGCACTGCACTTCATGCGCGCATAGCTCAGTTGCCGCTGAATCGTAGAAGACGATGGACGTGCCGCGACAGCTTTGTCCGCGTTTGCGCATTATGCTTTTTTACGTACATATTGTACAAAAAGATTCGAAAACCTTGCAGGAAAAGGAGATGGTGGATGCTTAGCTTACTATACACAAAAATAGAACAGTGTCAGAACATATCTACCCTTTGAAATTTATATTTTTATATAAATACCAATCAAGATTCTTTACTTTATTAAGTACCTAATGGAGGTACGTGCGTGAACATGCTTTTTTGTTTATTCTTTTGTTAGATGTTAGCAGAACCTAAATAAAAAAGAAAATAGTTTCATTAAATTAATATTACCTATATCTAAAACTACCATTTGCCTGTGGCTTTTTCCGGGCGGAATTCGGTTATAGTTATTCCCTCGAGAACTTTTGATTTTTCCGGGATAAATAGTACCCTATGTCCTATTCCGAAGAGGGTTATTTCATTTTAATTTTGTTTTATTGTATTAAAGGAAAATCGTACGTGAAGTATTTTATAACCTGTGGCACACTAATGTACGCGCGCGTGAGGTCGGGCCGCTCGCAATTTCACTCGTCACTTTGATCTTGCACGAAAAACCGACAACTATAGCGAGCGGAGACGAGGCGAGGCGAGCGCACACGAGTCGAGCCGAGCGGGCCCACTTCACGTAGCCACTCGCCTGCACTCGCCTCCACTCGGCGCGCATGAAGTGCAGGTATTACAGGCAGTCCTATGGCTCACCTCCTCTAGTTATAATACCTCTATGGCTGTACAGCAGGTCTATACATGATCAAGCACGCACGACGCTGGACCAGTCTGACGTACGTCCGCGTTATTCACTATCTATCTGCACGACGTTCGCGGTGGTGGGGGCGCTCGCTGGATGCAAAATTGGTCGTGCAAATCCAGCAAGCAATTAATAATGCGGAGCGTACAGCAAGAAAGGCCATGAATAAAGCGCTTAAGGGCTGATTAATGGAAACCAAGGTCCACTGACCATATATATAGGATATTTTGTCTGTGCCAAGGTCCTAGAAAATTTGACATTTCACCAAAGCCCGCCTTTTTTAAAAGTTCTGAGTAGGTACCTAATAAATAAAGTGTCGTAAGAAAATATTTCAAGTTTAAAAAGTTATACACAGGATACAAACTTGGAAACCCTTTTATTCTACTGATAAGTGTTGAAAAACGTAAGTAGACATTTCAATGAATTTAATCTCATAACGATTGTGCATAACCTAAAAAGAAAATGTAATTCATTGGCCGCTTTTATAATTCGCCGTTGCACGGCACGGCACGGCACGGTTTTGCCGTCACGGCGAAGCAGGGGAGCAAAATGTATGGAATTGTATGAAGACTCTTTTAATATTTGTGTGCCACGGCGACGGCATTACCGTTCACGGCATGCCGTTGCCGTGGACGGTATATTAAAAGAGTCTTCATACAATTCCATACATTTTGCTCCCCTGCTTCGCCGTGACGGCAAAACCGTGCCGTGCCGTGCCGTGCAACGGCGAATTATAAAAACGGCCATTAGGTAGATATTGAATGTCAAGACTTCGGTTTTTGTCACGTCTGTTATTAGTTTAGAGGCTTATTATAATTTAAAAATTTATTTTTAAAGTGAATATATAAGTAAATATTCTGTGAATATTTCAAGCGTTTACCTGTTGCCGTTACCAATATCGAGCAAAAAAATCACGTTTGTTGTATGGGAGCCCGCTTAAATATTCACTTTATTCTGTTTTTTTAGTATTTCTTATGACGTCATAAGTCCCTACACCGAACTTTGATGCGCGTTATCTTTGTCAATTTTGATTGATTTGATAAAGCATAAAATACGAGGTCAGAGGTTTTAGAATTTTTCAGAAAACTTCCTTATTCTGGTATTTTGGGCACGAGCGGTAGGTATTCCATATTTAAATACAGAAACACACTCACTTTTATTATTATCGATATCTACCTACTCACACATTCACAACCTACTCCGTCATCTATTTAGTTTAACCTTGTAGTTAGGTAACTACTTACTGACGGTAATTATCAATAGACTAATCTGAACCTTGTGTATGTCTGAACTGCGGCCCTAACATGCATGTCACAAAGATAAATTAGAACCGTTTATCTCTATGACTATCTCTTTCGTCGGCACTAGTGTGAGAGAGACACACTTAGAGATAAACGGTTCTAATTTATCTTTGTGCCATGCATGTTACGGCCGCTAAGATGGCTTACTAGAATCTGCAGCTCAATTACATGACACAATTGGAATCGGTTTGGCTCGAAATGCAAACCAATTTAGTCATCATGTAAATAAGGGTACAATTGGTTTACTTTTCGCGAAAGCGATACCAATTGGTGTTACGTAATTTAGCAGCAGGCTACATCCCGCGCGCAGTGTCACTAGCGCTAGACCCATTAAGAATTAAATTCTCTTTTAATACCTAGTCTACCGCAAGTCACATATTATATATTTTCAGTACCACCTTAATATACAAAGAGTTGAAATGGAAAAATTAACAGATTTTGAAGAATTAATAGATGATAATGAAATAATACGTATAATCGAAGTAAATGAGGATTTTAATCAAGAAAGCTCACAAGAACCACTTTGTGATGTATTGGATAAAATGTGTGAAACGATAGATACAGACAGTGTAACTATCGGACTAAATGAACATTTCCAAGAAAAACATTGTGACAACATAGCTTTAGATAATATAATTTTTCATTTAGACGAATTCAACAAGATTTTAAATGAAAAACTCGTTTCAAACGAGAACATGAATAATTTGGAGAGCGATATAATTTCCATATCAGGTAGTGATACAACGATACAACAAAGTGGAAATAATTCAGTGCCATATTACTCTTCCGTGGTAAATCTAGATGATATTGCAGATATAGTAAATAATCGTACAGGTTCTGCAGGCAAATTTAATTATGATAAAAGGGTAGACAAATCTTATAGTGAAAAAGCAGATGTATTGACTATGGTCAATTTAGATGAATTTGTCGACATTTTTAATGATACGCGTGTTCCAAACATAGTAAAATATCAAAGATCTGTAACCGATTTAGTTGCTAATTCACAACCTAATCCTGCTCCTAGTGGAGGTTATAATGGAAATAAGGTGAAGTACGAAACCGATACTAATTCAGCAAAGAAGAAACATAGTGACAAAGACCTTTCAGAAGTAATCAATTTAGATGAAATTCAAGATGTTACCAATGAAACATGTGCTTTCAATGAAACTCTATCGAGTATTAAACTCGCAGAATTTGCAGAAGATGAAGATACGCCAATATCGAACAATTCTTCTGTGCCTAAGATTATTAAATACGAAGATAAAATGAGGAAAAGTGACACACATCAAATACATTTATGTAAAGATAATAACGAGGTTCCAGATTCCTTATTTACAAATGATAAAGGAAAAGGAAACTTGACAGATTTAAAAGCGACTGAGGCTGGTGTTTCTAACAATTCAAATGAAGATAATCAATTAGAATTAAACACGATTCGTGTTGAAGATGATAATGACGTCGCATCTAGTTCTACTGGAAATGTAGCTCTCGAAGATGCTGATAACGATGATGGTTATAATTCATCGGATTTTGAATTTATAAGCGAAATCGAGGCCAAAAAACAAGGACCACTTACTAATTTGAACTTAAAAGAAACGTACGGTGATTCTAATACTTATCATATGAGATATCACAAAAACAATTATATCCGTTGTAGAATGTCGCCTGCAGAATCTAACAGGGCACCTCACGTTATTCCGGAAGGGGAAAGTTACCTAAATCTTTTCAGAGGCATTCTTGCCCCAACAATAATGAATAATTTGTATTATATGACGAATAAGCGTGTATTGCCTGTCACAGGTATGACAATTTCAAAACAATTCGGATTTGAGATTCCCGAGCAAAATGACGAAAGTCCAGAACGTAAGTGCATCACAATTTACACATTAACGAATGTTTCATGGGCATAAAGTGGTCTCTTTCTAACGCCTTATTAGCTTAGTATCATTTTTGGTGTGAAAGAATACTATAAGAAGAAAAGAACTATCATAAGCGGGGTTTCCCAATGACCTACAATATAACTGTGCAATATCACTGGTTGCACAATTGATCGTCGGTAGATGATATTGACGGTCAATATCGACTACTGACGCTCAATATAATATGCAACCAGTGATATTGCACAGTTATATTGTAGGTCAGTGGCTAGCCTTATAGCAGTGGCGAAGCCTGCCTACAAACTGATTCCTGACAGCTTTACCAAGCTAGAAAGCTACAGCTAGCTGTCAGTGAAGTTCATGTCACTCTAACTAAATGTCAGACCCGCACGTACGGTTTTAATTCTTCCGGCTTCCCTTAGGAAATCTTTGATGCTTCGCCACTGCCTTATAGCTAAGGAGCTGGGTGCTAAAATTTCTATATGATTTGTTAGCTTGGCAGACCTGAATTGTTCGATTAAAGACAATGTAAAGATCCACAGCAAAATAGTCTGCCACCATAGTAGCGCTGCGTTTTTTTCAATTGACAGCGTTTTAAGAATTAAAAAAAAAACTGTGCTAAATATTTTTTTCATTTTTGCCTCTAGGACTGATGGTCAGAATCATCCTCAAAACGATGAACATCGAAGAGGCAGACGTGTAGGGCTCTGTTTTATAACGGGAAGTAGTTGCAAAAAAGTAAATGAAAAAAGCTATACTAAATCATTTCTTCGTCGTTCTCGTTGCGTCCATTCGATTCATTAGGACTCCCAGAATAGAAAAAAAAGTTGGCAGACGTCTAGGTCGCTGATTTTTTTATGTACGATTTTTTTATGTTGTAATTCAGAAACTCAGGGTCATACGACTTTCATTTACTGGACCAAATCGATTTGTATTGACATAAACTTTCATCCCTATCAATATGAAAGACGAACGAATCATATACCAAAATAGTACCCAGCTCCCTAACTATGCTGGTGCCTCCAGCGCATTTTTCATCGGTAGGATTTTTTCCCTAATCGCATTTTGCCACGATCGTGTTTTGTCACGTTCGCTTTATGTATAATCGTTTTTTAGCTTAGTCTCCCATTTCATAATCTCAGCTTTTCTAGTCGCATTTAGTCATAAACGCATATTTTGTAATCTCACTTTTTCTCATTGCATTAAGTCATAAACGCATAAGTTTTTAAACATTTATTCTATTTTGAGGGTGATACACGTAAAGAGAAAAACAAAGTGCAATCTGTCAATTTACAGTAGGGCAAAAAGCATATAAGACTATATGCTGTTAGGAAAATTATTTATAGTCCAAAAAGCTAATTTAGACAACATGCTGTAAGGCAAATTCCCCATAGGAAAATAAACGATCAAACATAAAGCACACGTGACAAAACACGATCGTGGCAAAATGCGATTAGGGAAAAATCCTACCGATGAAAACTGCGTTCGAGACGCCCATCTACCAAACCACTATTACGAAGTGCACGAATTCGACTCTTGAGTATATTCGAGTTTGCTTACGTAAAAAATCCTTACGCGATATCGATTAGAGACCGTTTTCTTTTCAGTTGTTTGTTCATATTATTTCAGACGTTGCAGAGGCCGCAGAAAGTCTGAAAAAGATACATTTCTTATACCCCTATGAAAACAGAACGCGACGACGTAGATTTTAAATTAATTTTAGTTACCTAATTTTATTCTTTCTATTTCACAATTTAGCCATGTTGCCTGCCAGTTTCAGATTTAATGTATTTGTTATTTCTTAAAAGTATATGAATATTCATTGTTGTTACTTTATCTTAAAATGTATTGTGTCTTTCAATTAAAAGCTAGCTTGTTTATCACGAGAGATTTTCTATATATTTTCCAAGACTTAAAGAGCTGTCAGGGGGTTGTCCACAAATTACGTAACTTTTTTGACCCCCCTGTAATGTGTGTTTTTGATGTAACTGGACCGTAACGCTTAGCCGCCCCCCCCCCCCCCCCTCTCCATTCCGTTACGTAACAGGTGTTATGTAAAAAGCTTTTGGTTAATATCTATGTTTAAATAATTATATTTTTAAATAAAACACGAAAGTGTGGTTTCAAGGAAGACAAGAATTATTCTGAGAATTCTACACCTCGCCCAATTTTTACCCTTTATATAGCCGTTAGCGCTCTTTTTACATTGGGCGAGGTATAATCATCTATTAACGAATTTCGGTTCCATTTCTTAATTGTTAATATAATCCCCCAATGTACCAGGACCGTAACGCTTAGCCAGACCCCCCCCCCCCCCCTCCTTCCAAATTGCGTTTTTTAATTTTGTGGACGACCCCCAGTTCCCCAAGCTAATCTGATACATACTTATAGCCCCCTTAATCCTATATACCAATAAATCAACTACGAAACCAATTACGAATGTGACGAATCAGGAACAAATCGTTGAACCTGCACGGACGACCGCCATTTTGGTTCAACTTACGTGCCGGGGATTATACTAACTTTTACCACCATACATTTCTGAGGCCCTATCACACTCCCTCTGGTACATTCTGATTTGATTAAAACAAGGTGAGCGTCAAGTTGGCGTACCCGTGGAAGATATCCAGGATCTGATGATTCCAAAAAATAGTACGGAATTAGTACAGAGTTCAAAAAAATAGTACCTTTGTAATTTCGGAGATATGAGCCCTGTTTAATGGGTACGCTAACTTGACGTCAAGCTGTCGTACCAAGTTTGCATCTCGAGAATTGTGCTGCTCCCTAAATGCTGTATATCTCAAAAAATAGAGTCCAAATAGTACGCCTGGCTCCCGAATTACAAAGGTACAATTTTTTTGAACTCTGTACTAATTCCGTACTATTTTTTGGAATCATCAGATCCTGGATATCTTCCACAGGTACGCCAACTTGACGCTCACAAAACAAGCTATTAAAATGCTTCAAAATCCTTGCAATAAAATAAAAACACAATTTACTTCTGAAATCATATATTCTCGACATCAAGAATCCACTGCTACACATAAAATGGACATGCATCGGTATATTTAGTTTAATATATAAAAAAAAACTCAAGAGAGAGATTTATATAAAATTTTACACATCCAAGTGTGAGCGAGTGCCTCCGCCTTAATATACCTTAACTAACTTAATACATTAACGGCCAGATTCAGAAAGGCCACTCAAATTGATCTTTAATTAAAGTGACGTTGAGTGGCGTTTTTGTATAGGATGACAACTAGTTGACGGACATTTAACTATTATAATCTCTAATCAAATGCTTAAGTGGCGTTTCTGAATTCGGCTATAAGATGCAAAATTTTTACATGCCAATTAGAAAATATTATAGAGAACTGTTATTACCTATTCATCAGAAAATGGCCTGTCATTTAGAAGGTCAGCAAAAGTACAGTCGAGGTCATAAAATACGTTATCAAAATATCTGAGCGCTCTAAACGCCCTTGGCAATAAAGTCGCGGTCATGTGACCATATTGTCCGCGTAGATATTGTTGACCCCGACTGTACATGGCATGACTGCAAATTATGAACACGAATTGGGAGGTGGGTATAAAATTTCCGATCCGTTTGGGTCGCCGGAAGTGGTGGAGGATGCCATGGACTAAGCGTAAGAGATAGGTAAGTACACAAAAGATCCCATAGGGTCGAAGTGACCCCCACTCTAAGAAACCATGACATATTAAGGTCATTGGAAGCCAATAAACAGAAGGACCGCTCGTTGTAGAAGTCTTTGGAAAAGTTGACAAGTGCATCATTCTCATACTAGTATCGAAAAAAGTTAAGATTTTAGCCTCCCCCCCCCCTTTGAATTGAGTTACTTCAAACTACTGTTTCTGTCAAAATTTACTTACGCAACGCGTAATTAGTTCTAATTGGCTGCCATGTGTCCCAGAGCACATTAAAATCCATGATAACTGCTCTCAAAAATCTTTACCATAGTAAATATCAATTAAATGCTTTTAAAAAAAAAAAACATACTCTCGCCGAATTCACAAATTGCCGCTCAAGTTAAGTCTTCAATAATCCGTGGGGTTCAAAAGGTCGATCTAAGATCAATTTTGAGTAGTCTGTCTTAACACATGCTTGTCAATAGGGGATTGTATGGAAACCCTGACACTGACATCTCCGTCAGTGAAATTTAGCAGTATATAGAGTACTAGTGGACCCGCCACAGCTTCGCCCGCGGTATTTTCCATACAAACTTATCACCCCTTTTCACCCCTTTACGGGTGGAATTTAAAAAAATCCCTCCTCAGTGCACAGTAATGTCTCCTCCAAATATCAAAACTCTAGGACCACCTGTTTAGGCTGTGCGTTGTCTGTAAGTGAGTCACGGTACTGTTTATATGTATTGATGTTTATCCATTACTAATTTGCCAATGATGAGGACTACTTAATCATACTACAAAATTTATCTAACGGAGGATTTTTATATCAGGGTGAAATACCTTATTGACTAGGCTAATATTATTTATTTATTTATTGATGTATGGAATCAAATGCTTGTCGTCTTTGTAAATTCGGCCATTTATCGAGTAATTTAAATACTAAAATATTTACAACATGCGTTCTTATAATTAGACTGAAACTAGAACCATGGTTATACGTGAAACCTTTTACCGTAGTGTAAAGTTTAGCCCGATAAAAAAGTCAGAAGGATTTGCATGTGGGAGTAGATATGAAACAGTATAAATATGAGCGTATTTGTCTGTGTTGGAAGTTTAAACGAAAACTACAGTCACATATGGAAGCAAAGTAATTCAGCTATACCAACGTAACAAAATAAAGAAAGGAAATAACGTTTTTGAATTTGTATTTTCCGGGATAAATAGTAGCCTATTTCCTTCCCCAGGGCTCAAACTATTCCAAATTTTATCAAAATCGACATTTAACGCGCATCAAAGGTCGGGTGTCGCTGATGACGTCCCTTCATGGTAAAAAGTGTGCCAAGGCGTGAGACGTCACGCGGAACTTGAACGCACTATATCTTCGTAATTTTTCGTTAAATTGACAAAAGTAAAAATAAGTCTTCAATATTTTTTGATAATGTAATTGACGGAATAAATATAATTTTTCAGGAAACTAGCCTATTGTTTGTTACCAAGGACATAGATATAGCTGAAACTTGGGAGGCCTAATAAAAAAACAAAGTTCTAAGAGTTGGTTCGTTCTCGTTGACAGTACTTCTGCGGCTCGGACACAAGATGGAAATGAATGGGGGGGACCGGACCCCCCAAACCCCACATTATATACGTCCGTGTTTGTTACGAAAAAATCTACCATGATTTGGTTTCAGCCTAAATATTTTATTGTGTACTTATAAAATTAAATTAATTAATTAAAAGGAATACAAAATGTCAGGAAACAGTGTAACAGTTAATATATAAATGGAGTTCCTACGTTGCGAAAAAAGAGTTAAATAATACATTATTATCTATTCTGGGAGGATACCCTATTAACCTAGTAATTTAATTGTACGAAATAACTAAGTCTAAAAGAGTTAAACTGAAAGACTAAGGTTTGTTCAATGTATTCAATGAGATCCTAAAAAGCAAAATCGTCTATACGACTTCAAGTTATATAACTGCCATTTTAGACCACTATATAACTGTTACATAGCTTGAAGTCGTATTAAGACCGGAATTACACGACGATTTTGCTTGTTCGGATATACATTTTCACAAATTCTGTTTAAAAATACATAAGCATAGTTGATATTACTGTAATTTCAAATTTACTGATCCTATAGTCAAATTAAAACTTTCGTGAGACATTATGAATACTTGAAAAACACACGGCTTTACTCACGAGTCCTTCGTCAGGGTTTGAGTGCGGTCCCGGTCAGTGCGCGGGTTGATCTGACCGGGACCGCACTCAAACCCTGAAGAAGGACTCCAATCGAGTTCGAAACATGTCGGACTATTTCTGACAATAAATCGTGAGTAAAGCCGTGTGTTTTTCAAGTATTTACTGATCCTACTATCCGGCGTTAACCTTAGCATTTCAAAAAGCCAATGAAAAAACTTATTGATAAATTTCATTGCATTATACATTTTTTTAAGTAAGATACCTAATTTTTACATAGATCTCGCGCCAATCTGAAATTATGCGCTCAAAACGTAATTTAAAAAAAAAACGCGTTTTGATGTGGCCAATTTACCAGAAAATTAAGCTAAAAAGGAAAACCAGTTGTTTTCATCGAATACCAATCAGAAAGGTAAGTTACAACAGTTGACGGCACTTGTGCCCACGGACCATAATATCCAATAGCCAGCATTAGAGGCGAAAACCTATAACCAGCGGGGCTACAGACAAGCACGCTGTATTTGGGATATTCGGTCAGTGCTTGTATTATGTAAATACTTACATAATTATTTGAAATTACCCGGAAAGGGTACAGTAGGAAATTTATAAGCGAAACTGTCGAGTCAGTTGACAAAACATTCGTCTAGAATTTCGCGGCATATTGGGTAATGAAAAGAGTTAAATATTAAATTAAGATTTCGACTTCCTTTTTGCTGGGGAACGCGGAGGTGGTTCAGACTTCTTGCTCTGAAAACAAATAAATCATAGTTAGTAAAACAACCACTGCAGAACTTAGGCCTCCCCGAAACATTTGGATATGGCCTGGGTAAAAAAATAGTAATTCTAATTAGTCCGTCAGTTAGATTATCAAAAAATAATGAACACGTATTTTTTGATTTATCAAATCAATCAAAATTGACTAAGATAATGCGCATCAAAATTTATGGTGAAAAGTGCACAAAGTCGTGACGTCACGCGGAACTTCAACGCACTATATCTTCGTCATTTTTTGTTCAATTGACAAAAGAAAAAGTATGTGTTCAATAGTTTTTTATAATGTAAATGACGGACTAATTAGATTTTTTTAGGAAACTAGCCTATTGGGGGATTTGCTACAGTCGCCACGCTCGGCAGGCGGGTTGGCGACCGCAGTTGGTCATGATAGCACTCGAAGGACGCTGCTGCCCATCCTTCGGTTGGTCCCTCTGTCGCCTGTTACGAAACCCACGGGAAGAGATGGGGTGATGCTATTCTTAGCCGGCACCACACGAAAATAGTAAGCATTATAATCTTATAATAAGTGTAGTCTGATTTGACCAAAAATTGTGCAGTGTCTGTAACATATGGTCGAAATTTCCTATTGGATGACGCCATATTTGTCAGAAAAACCTAAATTTTAACCTCTCGTGGAGAGGGTTCTGTTCCGTACATGATTATCTGAAATTTCTTATGGTACTTTAAATAACACAGACTTCTTATAGGTTTTCCTGTAATCTATAGGTAAAATAACTTCCAAATTATGTGTTAAAATTCAAAAAAATATATATTTAAGATCCCCACAATAAGACCTTTCATTTGAAAAGTCACATATATATATAGTATACATAACTTTAAAAAAAAAAATAACCCCCCAAAAGTGGCCCCGTGTTTTGAAATTCATTTATTTACGTTACGCGTCCGTGTTGCGGTCACCGACTTACATATGTGTACCGAATTCCAACTCGATCGGTCCAGTAGTTTCGGACCAAATTTGCTGTGACAGACGAACAATAACTAACAGACAGACACACGAGTAATCCTAGAAGGGTTTCGTTTTTTCCTTTTGAGGTAAGGAACCCTAAAAAACATTGACAGATGGCCAAACCAGGCCCCCTTTAATATGACGTTTCAGTGTAAACTTAAAAGAAGTCATACTAACGTCAGCGTCAAAGTAACGTGTTGACGTAAACGTCATGATAAAATCATTTAACTCTCCAGGAAACCCAGCTTAACACCTTCTAATCATGTTTACAAAACGCGTGATTAAAAAATTATAAAACCCTATTAGATTATAATATACTAGTATCTGCCTGCGACTTTGTGCATCCTATTTCAGCACCTAAAGTAACTATATACCAAATTTCACAACAATGCGTAAAACATACACACACACACAAGCAAAAACTTGCATTTATAATACTATTAAAATGCTAAATATTCGTATTGCATCAAAAAGAATTTGCACCACAGATATGTGATAATTACAGCGTCTAAGACAAGTAAGGTAGTTGTTAAACTCACCTCTCTCGATCGCTTCGCCCTGGGCTCATCAAAATCTACTTTCTCTTTCTCTTCAGACTTCTCTTTCTCATCCTTCTTGTCTTTCCGTTTGTCACTCGGCTTTGCCTTGCCATCTTTAGAATTTTTCGCATCATCCTTCGCTTTTTCGTCTTTCTTATCTTTTGCCTTAGAATTCTTATCGCTATTTGAATTTTTTTCGCTTTCCTTTCCTTTTTTACTGTCTTTTGCAGTCTTATCGTCTTTTTCTTCGCTTACTTTCTCATCAGCCTCTTGATCTCCAGATTTTTCTGCTTTGTCAGCATTTTCTTTAGAATTAGATTCATTTTCTTTTGGACTTTCTTTATCTCCGTCACCTTTCTCTTCAATCTCTGGTTCTTTTTCATCATTTTTCTCTGTGTTTTCATTTACTTTCTCTACTTCTTTATCAGCTTCGTCAGTCTCATTCTCCATGGGCTTTTCATTTTCATTTTTCTCAGTTATATCATTATTTTCATTCGTCTCCTTGGTTTGAGTGTCTGCTTTTTCTGTATCATTTAGTTTATTTGTATCTGGTTCAGGGGTTTCGTCTGTTTGCTTCTCTGCTTCCTTTTCTTTTTCTTTCTCTTCTTGCTGCTGTTTTCTCGAGGATTGCCGCTTCAGGGGTGTTTTAGCTGGGGTGCTGTTGTTTGCTTTCTTGCCTTTTGCTAAAATAATACGAATAATAAGTACTCTACGCTTTTGGGGGTGAATATGTGAAAAGAGATTTTGGAAAGTATCTAGAGCGTGAAAAAATTAAGTATATATGAATTAAATAGAGTTCCACCGAACAGCCTCACGTAGGGTCCATAAACCACACTGTCACAGATCAGACCCTAAGACAAATTACAAGTATGTTATTTTCACCCTGCAGTGAAAACCTCGTAAACCTTTTGACCGCCACAGTCGGCTGCAGCCGTCAGCGGATACAGGGTAAAAAAGTCCTTCATTACCTTGACTTAAAGTTGAAATTAGTGTTACTTCTCAGACATGCTTGGCGGTCAAAAGGTTAAATCTCCAAATTAAAACTTTCGTGAGACATTATGAATACTTGAAAAACACACGGCTTTACTCACGATTTATTGTCAGAAATAGTCCGACATGTTTCGAACTCGATTGGAGTCCTTCTTCAGGGTTTGAGTGCGGTCCCGGTCAGATCAACCCGCGCACAAGTCTCAAGCTCAGTGCGCGGGTTGATCTGACCGGGACCGCACTCAAACCCTGAAGAAGGACTCCAATCGAGTTCGAAACATGTCGGACTATTTCTGACAATAAATCGTGAGTAAAGCCGTGAGTTTTTCAAGTATTCAAGGTTAAATCTTTTGTTTTCAGTACTGTTTTCCGAGGTTTTCACTGCAGGTCGACGTTATAAGCATCTGACCAAGGGAAACCGAAGCCATGTCTTCTTTGCTTTGTTGTCTAACTAAACTCAGCTTTTTTGCTTTGTTAATGGATTCTTATAACACACCTGGAGTAGCTTTCTTCTTCTGCACGGTATCATCCGCTTCCATCGCTTCTTCCTCGTTCGCTGCGTCGATGGCTGCCTTCATAGTATGGGCCGACGGTTGTGACATTTCTACATGTAAACAAATAGTCATACATATCAAGCGTATTAAAAAAATAACAGCCATGTGCATGGACCATGCACAGGGAAGGGTTCTGTAGCATGTAGGATTTTATACTTAGTAAAAAGTCTTCACTGACCCTAATTTAATTTGACTATCGTTACTAACGTGTTCAAGTATATATATATTTCATTGGTAGTTCACCACTACACTATATATTTCAACCAAGAATCCATTAAAAAAATTAAGAGGAGTGTGAACTTACGGCTTTTCGTACAAAAGGCGATAACGATTTCCACCCCTTAAAGCCTTTTCCGATTTTAACCAATTTTTGATAGGTTGTCAGTGAGAACAAAATTAGGTCTATACATTTTGCTGTTTTTATTATAATCAATAAATTCATTTTTATTGTTGTTTTAGTATTAATTATTATTTGACTTTGTTGATCTTTAATAAAATTCAAAAAGGTATAGACCTAGATTTTGTTCAGAATGACCTATAAGAAATTTGGTCAAAATCGGTTAACATTTAAGGGGTCGAAATCGTTGTCGAATTTTTATGAAAATGGTTATTTTTGCCGTTGGTTCACAGTCCTCTTAACACCCAAATTTATTGACATTATTATATTTAAAGTATTTCATTTTAGAATTTAACATAAGTAACTCAGTATATAGAAATTACTCTACTTGAGTTAAATGTTTAATCTCCAATTTTGCATAGGGTTTATGTTAGGTTAGGTTTATTTGTATAAAGAAAGACACATACCAAGAGGTTCATGAACCATTTCCAGGAGTTTGTCCGCGTGCAGCTTTTCTGTGCAAGCCTTGAACAGAGCGACCCTCTCGTTGAAGAACTCGGAGAACGAAAGACCGTCCGGCATCTCGAAGAGATCCTGAAACCAATTATAGAAATTAGTTATGTAAAAATAATGTCCCGTCAAACAATTTTTAATACAATTACAGTACGATTAAAATCAGTTAAGGATTCGACTTTTCTCAGCTATTATCGGTTAAAGCCGGAGACGAAAATGAACCAGTTACATTGCTGCGATTTCTTTTAAGTAGCATTCAGCTTAACGTATCGTAAACGCAATGTATATCACCTGCCATGATGACATTACTTACCAGTAGACCTAAGAAGTTTACAGAAGCGATATGGACATGCATTATTTATTGATGCATATAAATGTACCCGTAATATAAAAAAATATATTCATGATTCTTTATAATCAATAGTTACGGTTTTACATAAGGCACATTACAGTTGTCATGCGTGTCATACTGTCAAAAAATAGTCTCTAATTATTTTTCTTATTTCAATATAAAGGTTGCGTTAATTTAGAGCTATTAGGTTTTGCTGCTCATATCCTTCTGTTGTATTGTGTTTAATAAGATAACGGGTAATATATTTAAAGGTCATATCTGTAACTTAATATACTGTATGTGAAAAACGAGGGATACCGACAATAACCGAGGATGGCCGAATGGTGAACTTATTTTAATAGTACTGTACATGGCTCTTGTCAGTTCGCAGAAGTCCCAGTAGATTGAGTCCTAAAGTCTGTTCGCCGAGTGTTGATAAATATTGTGATATCGTTTCGAAATAGCGATTGTCGCTTAACTATCGCAGACTGTATGACGGGCGTCGCTTATCGCCGCGCGCACTGAGTTTCGTGGTAAGAGGGACGCAGGTATTGTCAACTGCGGTGTCGCGAACGGGCGATATACTTGTTTTGTTCATATACAAAATCACCATATTACAAATTAATATCTTATATGTGCGCGTCAAATGTCACATAAATCTGCACTGTCCGAAAAAGAAACGAAAAAATAATAATTTATCTATGATACATGTTTAAAACGCGTTGAGTATGTATATGACGTGTCTTGTCTTTCTATAATATGTCATTGGCTCCGAGTGTGTCGTTGGGGTGTTCGCGTGCTGCTTTCTGTTTATACAGTTAGTCTATTCAATAATAATATTCAATGAAAAATATCTAATTATTCCCTTTAATTTTTTATTGTCATTGATAAAAATAATTAGCGGGCCGCTATTTGGAATGGGTTAAGAAGCCCTGACTTTTTACTTTTTTTATCAAATCTCGGCGAAGAGACCTTGGGTAGTTTTCATAATGTCTTACGAAAGTTTTAATTTGACTATTACCCTCATAGTGATGAACAGCGCGTCAGCCTTGTTCCGGATGCGATGAGCCTGCTTGCTGAAGGTTAGGGCTTCGCTCTCGCTCATGGCCCAGGACGGCGCGTTGCCGACGTACACGCGCATGCGCTTCACCGTCTCCATGCAGGTCGGGTGCTTCAGTAACATTAGGGCTGCTAGATCCAGCTCTGTGGAACAAAATGGCGTAGGTTAGATTGTGAAGTTACTGTCCACGGCAGATCTAAGGACTGAGAACCTATGCCAAAAATCACCCTTTTCATATAAAACGCGATAACGATTTCCGCCCCTTAAATGTTAACCGATTTTGATCATTTTTTTATAGGTTGTCGGTTGTCAGCCAGAACAAAATCTAGGTCTCTATGCGTTTTTTTAGAATACTGATTAAAGATCATAATCGCCGAAATTCGTTTTGTATGAGAATACTGAAACTGCAATAAAACTGAATTTATTGATTATAGTGGGAAAACCAAAACGTATAGACCTAGATTTTCTTCTGACTGATAACCTATCAAAAATTGGTCAAAATCGGTTAACATTTAAGGTGTGGAAATCGTTATCGCCTTTTGTATGAAAAGCCGTAGGTTCACACTCCTCTTAAACTGGGGTTCCTTATGGCCGAATTCAGAAACGCCACTTAAGCATTTGACTAGATATTAAATAGTTGAATGTCCCTCAACTAGTTGTCAACCTATACAGATCCGTCACTGAAACATCACTTTAATAAAGCTCAATTTGAGTGGCCTTTTTTCAATTCGGCCATTAGTCTCACTATGCCCGTTAGGTCCGCTCGGCCGTCGGACAGCTCGGAGCTGTAAATCGCAGTAGGTCGCCTGTCTCGCCCGCTTGGCGCTTCCTTTGCGATTATGAGCGAGTTGCCTACAAAGCAAGATGCCCTACAGGCAGGATGTCTCAAAAGCAAGATGGCCAAAAGCAAGATGTCTCAAAAGCACGATGTCGCAGAAGCAAGATGTCTAAAAAGCAAGATGCCTAACAAGCTGGATGTCTCAAAAGAAAGATGTCTCAGAAGCAAGATGCCTCAGAAGCAAGATTGCTAAAAAGCAAGATGCCTAACAAGCTAGATGTCTCAAAAGCAAGATGTTTCAGAAGCAAGCAGGCCAAAAAGCCAGACCTTGACCCCGTATATTTGTTTCTATCTTTATTTTATTTGTTACGTTTACCTACACTAAAAACCATTTTAGGTGGCTTTTAATTACCAAGCAATTTGTCTTCAAGACATTAATCTACTTACACATTTTGCTTGGTAGTCGTTTTAGCAAGTAGGCCATTTGCCTAGACGGCATTTAATCACTTAGACATTTTGCTTTGTAGGCATAATACTTAGGCATCTTACTTTGTTAGGCATCTTGCTTTGTAGGCAACTCGCTCATAACCCTTCTGTACGTTGGTCCTATTATCTATTCTGTGATCTCCTTAGGGGTCCGTGTCTTGTGTGCCGGGGGTCCATGGCTATACGATTAAATATTAAGTACCTAATACCCTATCCTATCTTATCCTAAGGCCGCGTTAGCTAACACGACTTAAGAGAGTGACTATTTTAACAAATTAGCAGTAACGTCTTGGTGTACTGCGACGTGTACGCATCTTGCTTGTGTCAGCGTTTACATTTCATAATAAAATAACATGTAAATCCTTACTAATATTATAAATGCGAAAGTAACTCTGTCTGTCTGTCTGTCGCGCATTCACGCCAAAACTACTGAACCGATTTAAATGAAATTCGGTACACAGATAGTCTATAGCCTGAGAAAGGACATAGGCGACATTTAATGCGAAAAAGGGTTGTAAGGGGTTGAAAGGGGGGGATGAAAAGTTGTATGGAAGTATCGTTAGTTTCACGGTGAATTAGTTAAGACTGTAATGCTGTGTAACCAAATAAATAAATAAATAAATAAAAAATCGTCATTTTTAGAGCTAGAAGCTTGAAACCTATTTTTTAAGGTGTTGATTTGATATAAATAAATATGACATTCAAAGTTTGTAAAAGTTTTACCCTCAAGGGTGTAAAATAACAATAGGAAATAGGGGATGAAAGATTGTATGGAAATATGTAAGGTTAATGTGAATGTTTAATAAGGTTTATTAGAGCTATTCTGATGTAACATTTACGGAGTTATTACAAAATGTGTATCTGAAGAAATAATTAAAAAATGTTACCCAAAGACACTACTCCACGCGGATGAAGTCGCGTGCACAGCTAGTTATTAATAGAGGTTCTTATCCTTTGAGACGTGACTCCATTCATTACTCCTACCAAACCATCGCTCCTCCGATACAACAAAAAAAAAGCTAAAAATTGATACTATAATTACAAACTTACCCAGTATATCATCAATTAATTTCAAGCAGAGTTCAGTATCAGCTTTCTCCAAACTGAGACACGTCTTGATCTTAGCATCGAGCTCGATCAGTTTCATCTCAGTTTTCAAGAAATGTAAGCGGGATTTCTTCAATTCTGAAAAAAAAAAAACAATCAATACATATTAATCAGTACCGTGACTCACTTATAGACAACGCACAGCCGAAACGGGTGGTCCTAGAGGTTTGAAATTTGGAGGAGACATTCCTCGAATGCCCTAGAGGTGCACTAAGGAGATATTTTTTAAGATTCCATCCCTGAAGGGGTGAAAAGGGGTGATAAAGTTTGTATGGAAAATACCGCGGGCGAAACTGTGACGGGTCCACTAGTCATTAATAAATCAGAGGACAATCTATACACAAATCGATCTACACTGAATTCATCCATACTTGTGTTATTTGGTAAACATTGGTTTTTAACCTCAAAATGTTTTTAACCTGGTGCTGCAGACTGTGCGTGGTCCGACACACACTTGGCCGGTTTTTTAATAAACTTGATATGTATGAATGTTCGTTTACATGTAGAAGAGCTCCGCTTCAGTGGAAAAGCATCCTAATGCTGGCAGCGGGGGCGCCCGACTAAAATTGTTCATTATTTTATACAGTACATACCCAAATCCCTGTCTTTGTCCAGAGTAGCTTTCTCTTCATCGGTCAAATTGAGATCCATCACAAGTTGAGCTGATATCGACTGCGGTGTGATCTGGCCCTTCTCTGTAATCAAAAATAAAAATCATTTATCAGGACAGTGAGTGGTCGCCTAGTGTATTACGTGGGGTCTCGTGCCAGGGTCGCGGGCTCAGATCCCAGATAGCACCTCTTTTTAGGGTTCCGTACCTTAATAGGAAAAACCGGCCAAGTGCGAGACGGACTCGCGCACGAAGGGTTCCGTACCATCCTACTAATATTATAAATGCGAAAGTTCGTGTGTTACCTCTTCCCGCTAAAACGGCTGGACGGATTTTGATGAAATTTGGAATGTAGATAGCTTATACCCTGGACTTACACATAGGCTACTTTTTATCCCGGAAAATTGAAAAGTTCCCAAGGGAATAACGATAATCAAACTCCACACGGAAGAAGTCGCGGGCACAGCTAGTTATCTATAAAAACGGAAAAAGACCACGTTTGTTGTATGGGAGCCCCCTTAAATATTTATTTTATTCTGTTTTTAACACGCTTTTATTAGGTTAACTTGTAACTAACAATGTAATACAATCTTAGAAGTCAATTTTAACCTTCTTCTAATTGTGGTATCCAAATGAAACTTGGTATGTATATGTAGTTCGGAGCACAATACAATAATTTGATACTATTGATATTTTGATATTTTGACGAGTCAAATACCTACATTACACTTGGTGACGGGGGTATGATGATGGAGCCAGGAACGTGTTTTTTAGTTTTTTCAAACTATATATTTATTTAGTATTTGTTGTTATAGCGGCAACAGAAATACATCTGTGAAAATTTCAACTGTCTATCACGGTGAGAGAGATAACTAGTTTATGGATGGGCTCCATATAGGTTGATGATGCAGATTCACTCCTGCCTTACCCAACTGCCGTTTGAGCGTGATGGCGTTAGACGCCGCCTGTTTGTCCCACTGAAGACGCGACGCGTCGTTCTTGAAGCCGGCGGGCCGCGACTGGAACAACTTGACGCCGCAATACTCCCCGGAGGGTAGGTAGGTGATCAGTATGTTCTCTTTTTCCGAATCAGCTGTTGGAAATAGGGAAGATGCATGAAAATCAAAATGAAGTTCAAATGATATATTATGAAAGTAAATGTAAACAAAAGAATATTACAGAAAAATGCAAATTATTTTGACTATTCATTTCTATTTGACTAAAGGTCAAAATTAGTGAAAAATATATACATACATAGCATCACGCCCGAAATCCCTAATGCGGTGGGCAGAGCCACAAGACTACTTGTGGCCACGTTCGATTAATTAGTCCCAAGATGGTATGATGACCCGTATGGTGACAGGTGATCAGCCCATCGCCCATACAGATAGTCCACCATGTTGGAGAGGACCCGTCCCTTAGTCGACTTTTACGACATGCCTGGATGATAAGCATCTGCACGAATTCTATGCTATTTCTTCACTCCCAGTGCAGCAGAGGAGCATAAAAATATATATTGGTTTTTAGTTCTCATTTTAGTTTTTTGGACATCCGCATCAAATTTATACCTATCATGTTTTATTTCTACGATGTTGGTCTTAAAACAGTATTTTCGGAAATAATTGTTGATTTTGTTTAAACACCATACATTTTGTAGTCAACGAATGCTGTGACGTCATAGTTGTCGTCCATTTTGTATGGAGTGTTTTTGCGAGTGGTATGAACAATGACTTTTCAAAGCTTCATAACTTATAAAATAAACAATATAATAATGTGTTGCGTACACAGATCGGTTTCTATTACTCAGCACTTTCCAATACAAAATGAAAAAAATATATGCTTCTTCTCTATTGCAAATGGCAACACTCAGGAACAAACATTCGTGGTCTACACACAAATATTTGCCCTAACCGGGGCTCGAGTCCGGGACCGCTAGCTTCGTACGCAGAGCCACTAACATAGCTAGGCACAAGACCGTTAATCGTTAATTAACGGAGATAAACATTTCGAGTAACGGATTCACTTTTAAGTTAACTTCGAAAAATCTTAACGGACTCATTAACTTCCGTTAAAACAATTAAAGTCCGTTAAACGTCAATTAAGTACCTTCTATTTGCCAAAAGGACACCGCGCGGCTTAAAGTCAGATAGATTTTGATCTCTAAATAATAGGTATTATTACAAACTCTAATGCAATACCTACTCTATTTTTACTAATCTTTCATGTCCTGCGTAAACTTCCATACCACATACCAAATTTTTTTTAAGTAAATTACTAACGCAACGACGTATAAAATGCAGTTTCTATCACGAGTTAACGATTAACGTTAACTTCCGTTAAATCTTCTGAAACGCTTTAACGTTTAACGAAGTTTATTTATTGAACAAAAATCCAAAGCACTTACAATATTCTAGGTTATCTTGTTTATAAAACTTACTGCCAATTACGGATTTACATACATAGTTAACTTTCTTAGTAACGGATTAGCGATTAACGAAGTTAACTATTTGATTAACGGTGCCCAGCTATGGCCACTACCAACTAGGCTAACTGCGTCGTCATCGGGATTAACGGTTGGTTTGAAAATGATTTTATAAAATAACTAAAAACTAAGTAAAGAAAAAATTGTCAAGTTTAATAATTTACTTTATTATTACAAAACAATAATTTCCAAAATTACTTTCCTTTGCCAATCTTGAGTAACAGCGCGTTTTCTTTGGGATACATTTTCAAAATTAAATCAATTGTGTTTTCATCAAATTTCCCCTCGCTACAATCGTGTAAATCATTCCCCATCTCCTGAATATAATCAGCGTAAAACACGTTGAAACCCATCTCGCCAAACTCCGTAGTCATAACAACATGTTTGCCGCGACCCATTTCAGTATGTACGCTTTTAAAAAGTCCCAAAAATTCATCGCCTTCAGGTATTTTATAAGTATCTTCTGTCGTCATTTCTTTTTGTCCTTCATCCGTTTTAGCTATTTCAGGTGCTTCTAAGAAACTTTTAACATCTAGGTCTTTATAAGTCTTGCCTAGAGACCTTACTGAACATACTGAGTTGTTCCGTGAGAGTGGGAACGACTCGTCCGAATGGACGCTTCCTTGAGTCAAATTTTGAGATACCATTTCTTCGTCATTCAGCAGGTTTATTGAATTGAATATGAACCCGCCAAAACTGGAGTCTTTCTTTCCTTTTGATTTCATACTGCTTCGTTTTTTAGTTGCAATTGGCAAAGAATCAGTCGTTCTGCAATTAATGTTTGATGCATTTTCAACGTTTGTAGCGTAACCATTGACAAATGTTGATTGATTAGGTACATTTAAATCATTTGTAGGTTGATTCAAGTAATCGCCTATGTAATTTGGCAAAATAGTACTGGGACTTTTTACTCCTTGACTGAGAATTTGGTTGTCATTTTCTTGTACTCTTTGACTCAAAATTGCAGTCTTTTCTTTTGTTTCCTCCGAAGTCACTTTCGTCGGTGCTACAAATTTTTTCGGTTTTTCCTGATACACTTTGTTTCGTTTTTTACCGAAAACCGGTACGAATTTTTGTACGGGAGCGTTGTTTAATGTTTTATTTGGATCTGTTAAAACAGAAAATTAGTACAGACGACATCGCATAGCTTTTTTTTTTGAATTTTATGTTGAAGATTTGTGTATGATTCATAATTTTGTGAACAAAACTTGACTGAGAGGAATTCCTTTAAAAAACTAACTTTAGAAAACTAGTAACTGGTACAATTTTTCAACAAATTAATTGATAATAAAGAGTAACAAATAAGATTGCTTTTTATTAATTCAATAATCATTTACACAAAATAACCTCAAAAGAAAATTAAAAGTTTACCTTCCGCCAAAGTTTGTTTCATCTCAGTTTTACTTTCACTAGACGTCAAACTATGCTCATATTCTATGATACACTTATCGAATTCGCTTTTATCTTCATACTGACTGTAAATATCATCAAATAAACGAGAATCTTGAATAAATTCGTCCATATTTGTCGAAATCAAGAATAAAATGTTCGCACTACGCTGACGAAATTGGCGGCAATACAAATATTTTGAATTTGGAACGCATCCGCATTTTTTCTATCGTTATTGCAAATTCTTCTTTTTTTTTAATGATGAAGGTCGTTAGCCCATACAGCCAATATACTGGTTAAAAATCAGTAAATATTTTATTCAATTTTTTTTTGTGTTTTAACAATGCTTCTATTTTTTTTAATGAAAGTTAGTAATAATATAAATATTCTAATAGTCACTCACCGCTTTTGAATGGTTCTTTCAGTTCTCGAAGTTCTGACTGCAATGAAAAATACATTTTGTTAGTCTGCGCTAGTGTGTTCCGGCCCTTAAATGTGATGTGACGTTGTCCACACTAATATTATAAATGCAAAAGTAATTCTGTCTGTCTCTTACGTTTCCACAGACAAACCGCTGGACCGAATTGGGTGAAAATTTACAATGAACGACTTCGGTGTCTATGGAAGGACAATAAGAGCAGTGTATGAGCTTGGCGGCCTCTATATCGTACTGTGAATGTCCTATCAAAAATTTAATTGGCTGAATAGAAAAAGAAACTGGTCAAATGCAAGTGTGACTCGCGCGCCGAGGGTTCCGTACTTACCTATGAAAAAGAAAAAGTACCTTGTTACCTACAACCCTAAAAATTTAAAAAATTGTTATTAACAATGTGGTAACCATTTACAACGTAACTTATGAAATAAGACAAAAAATTCCATTTAACAATTTTTTTATGTGATGTAATTACAAATTTACGGTTTTCGGACTTTTTCCTTACTTGTGGCAGTGTCTTACAGCACGACACTGCCTCTTTCCAAATTTCATGATTATAGGTCAACGGGAAATACCTTATAGGTTTTGATTCCCTTTGGAATCCCTTGAAAGTATCAAAATATGTGGCATAAACGGCCGTATCTTTTGATTGCGGTGACTTAGAAGGTTGATTTTTTCACAGATTCAAGAGATTGCAGTTCCGCGTATAATGATATTAATTCCAACTTGATACCTCCACGCGTTCCTGAGAAAAAGGTCTTAACACACAGACAGACAGACGGACATTCACTGTCTTTAGGATATTTGGTCTGTGGAGTTTTATAACTATGTCCGCTGCGAGTGTTCAACCATAAAATAAGGATTTACCTGCTGCACAGTATTATACGCCCTAATATTCTTGTCCTGGGGTTTTTCTTTCGGCTCTGACTTTTCCTTTTCGACGGTAGGTGACGCTCCGCGGCGTTTCTTCGGCGCCGGTGAAGGCAGGGTCGTGTTCTCCTCAGTTTGTTCATCCATATACCTGGAGAAAGTAATGTGTTAGAAAGACACGAATATTATTATAATTTTTGGAAGTTACTTATATTTTATTAAAACGATTTTAAATCAAAAATCAGTAATGATCAATTTAAAAGAATATAATTTTACTAGTGAACCCGCCACAGCTTCGCCCGTGGTATTTTTGTACAATAAACTTTTTTCATTTTCCATACAAAATTAATCACCGAAGAAAAATCCCTTCTTAGTGCACCTCTAGGGTACTCGAGGAATGTCTTCTCCAAATTTCAAACCTCTAGGACCACCCGTTAAGGCTGTGCGTTGTCTATAAGTGAGTCACGGTACTGTTTTATATGTATTTATAAATAAATCTTGATATATCTAGAAAGTGTGTATCTATAAGTATATATGTATCAATAAATAGGAAGGACGTGCTCAAAGTAATTCTCGCCTTGCTTATTTTTGAGGTGTCAGATTCGCGAATCTGACACCACCGCACGTTTAGTCGCACGGCAACCACGGTCCTTGACATCCGTTTAAGTGACTCTATTATAATTAAGTATCTAGTACAATTCCACAACCCGTGAGATCGCACCACCGACCCCACCGTCCACAATGATATGATAGCGTGTGAATCAAGCAATATTAGACTTTTGTATGTATGTCGTAAGAACTAAAACATCAGCAATAGGGTGTGGTTAAGCCATGGCGCTGGCGTTTGACAACCTTTTATGAGACTTGTTACACCATATATTTGTTTGACTAAATATCCACTATGAGTATGTTGTGGTTGTAACTAATCTCTGAAATTAAGGTCAATGTGTGTCACAATCGCAAATATTGTTCATACTTTAAAACAATATTTCGGCTAGTAACAATTTCATGTAAGGATTGTTAGTGACAACATTTATTTTTCTGACTAAACATTGTGTATTCCAATCCAGTAAAAAAATCTTTACATATCACATGAATAAATTATAAAAACCGGCCAAGTGCGAGTCGGACTCGCGCACGAACAGTTCCGTACCATTATCTATACAAGCGGCAAAAAAATCACGTTTGTTGTACGGGGAGCCCCCTTTCAATATTAATTTGATTCTGTTTTTTAGTATTTGTTGTTATAGCGGCAAAAGAAATACATCATCTGTGAAAATTTCAACTGTCTATCATGGTTCATGAGATACAGCCTGGTGACAGACAGACGGACAGCGGAGTCTTAGTAATACGGTCCCATTTTTACCCCTTGGGTATGGAACCCTAACAATGAGTTGAATCTACCAGCGCTTCGGACAGGACATTTGACGACTGAAAGAGTTACCGGACTCACCTCTTCGGACGTATTTTTCTGCCACTCCTGCTGACAATCTCTTCTTCTTTTTTCTCCTCCTCCTCGACTTCCTTGGCCTCCTCCTTCTTCGGTCTGCCACGTGGTGTCTTCGGCTCTTTCACTGCTTTGGGGGTGACAGCTGGTTTGGCAGCGGATTTCCTGCCTTTTTGCTAGAAACAATATTGTTTATTAATATTAATCACGTTACTAAATTATTTGCGAAATAATTATAAATCCTCATAACAGAAGCAGACATAATACATAGCAAGGACTCCACACGATATAATGTTTTTAATAATCAATTTATGATTACATGCAAACATGTGTCCATATTAATAGTTTGCACTCAATACTAATATCACACTCAAGTGAGGTTCTTAACGTTTGAAAATGTTCACTTGAGCGTGGTTTCAATCTTGAACGCAGTATATTAATAGCCTTCACCAAGTCAGCCTCTAAAAACTACAGCATGCTGTAGAAAATCACAAGACAAAAACGAATAACGTAAAAATGTTTTGAATTGTTTTTTTATCATCATATCATAATCATCATCGACCTATATGAGTCCCACTGTTGGGCACTGGGACTTCACACACATCTTCAAATTGGTTCGCAGACGTTTTCAGATTTCCTCATGATGTTTTCCTTCACCGAAACGCATGAAAAATCTTACATGTGACAGATCGCGTGTTAGACCACTAGGCTACCACGGCATTGTTTTTTTATGGAATGAAGTATTTACATACATACATACAGATGTAATGCATAATTAGTTTCCATTGTGTTTTTTCGGAAAAGTTCGTATTTATCGTGCCCTCTCAGTTAGCTTCAGCAGGCCCCCAATTTTCGGTGCATTCGAGATAATGAATCTGACGTTTAATCTCGCAATCGACATTATCTCGAATGCATCGAGAATTGAGGGCCAGTACCCATCATACCATGCTGTCATTTTTCATTTTGACATTTGACAGTAAATAATAAAGTTTCATATTAATGAATATAAACATGTCACTCATTGAAGACAATAATTAATTGACACTTCGGGTCCCGTCGTCTTCCGATTGAGATCCGAGTTTTACCGATGGAAACATATTATTCACTATATCTGTAACTAGCTACATTAATAGGGTATAGTATGAAACCATTCTGGTTTCATTTTTCACCACTTTAGGCAACTAGCAAAGCCCAGATCCCAATTCCCACCAGCTCCTATACTAAAGTGATGCAAGTCACCTTTCCTTCATCAATAACGAGAGTTCCGGCTTCGTCGGAGTCTTCGACCGGACCATCGTTAACCGCAGTTGAATTAGTGGCGGTCTAAAAAATAAACTCTACTATAATAAGCAAAAGAAAAAATCCGTTTTGGGGTGTTATTGATAAATCACTTCAAAGTTCTTTGGGACAAGGTCTAAGATAAGTAAATAGTTCCTAAATAAATAAAATAAATGAAAACTTCTACGTTGTTGTAAGTAAAGTCTGTTCGCCGTAAGTTGATAAATATTATGATATCGTCTCGAAATAGCGACTGTCGCTTACCTATCGCAAACTGTATGACGGGCGTCGCTTATTGCCGCGCGCACTGAGTTTCGTGGTACGAGGCACGCAGTTGTTGTCAAGCGCGGCGCCCCGCCGGGCGGGTGAGCGCGCGAACGCGGCGGCCATATTGCCATTCCGTTCTGGAATACGCTTCGAGTGTCGTTTAGGCACGTTTGGGTGTTCGTGTGTTGTTTTAGACGGAGCAATTGAACGTTTCATAATAAACGTCACCGACTCTGATTCTTCCTCCGACTCTGAGACTTCGTCATGGTCGTCGTCCAATGATATGCCAGCAATGGGACATATACAGGCTATTCAATAATAATATTCTATGAATAGGTAAATATAGCTTTTCCCTTTATTTTTTATTATCATCGGTAAAAATTATTAGCGGGCCGCTTTTTTAATGAGTTAAGAAGCCCTGATTTTTTATTTTTTTATCAACTCTCGGCGAACAGACTTTATGTTGTCAAATCTACTTATCTTACCTACTTTCAATATTAACATTGACTGCTATCATAAATGTGTATTCATTATAATATGTAGATTACCAGAACAAAAACTTGTATGACGAAAACGTCTAGTTGTTTACAAAATATAAAGAGGCGCCTTTATAAGGACGACACAGACAATGATAAGTGAAATTAGTTTTTTTCATTCGGTTCATGACAGCCTGTGGGAGTTGACCTTTAGAAAAAACATTTTCTCTTCCCATAGAACTGTAGTTCAATACCTCCCAAAATGGAAATAATATAATGCAAAGCAAAAACAATAAAAGTCAATAAACAACTAACTAACTTACGATCTAAATTAACAATACACAGATTACTTTCAGACATGCTACACTGGATCAAAACTATATGTACTACAAATCTATTGCATTCATGGTCCTATAAAGCAACAAGAAAAAAAAACAAATACAAGATGGCGCCATTGATGACAGCAGCTCAATTACGTAGCACAATTGGTATCGGTTTGGCTCGAAATGCAAACCAATTTAGTATTCACTCGATGTAAATAAGGGTACAATTAGTTTACGTTTCGCGAAAGCGATACCCATTGGTGTTACATAATTGAGCAGCAGATCCCTTTTTTTTTTGGATTTTATGGCCTGGTTTTAGAGACCTTCAAGCCATGACAGATCCCGTGAAATCCCAACAATGATGCCATTTTTACTTGTAGCTTTATAAAATAGGGCACAGGTTTTTTTCTTCATCATACTATTTATGGGAATATAAAGCTTAACCAATCTCTTTGTGTAGATGAACATTTGCCAAGTTCCGATTGAATCTAATAGTCAAATTCATGAACACCTCTTAAGCATTTGATCAGAAATCAGTTCTCAGTCAACCAGCTTTAGTTTAGTATATTTAATCTTCAGTTTAATCAAAGATCAGTTCAATTTACTTTGTGAATTTGGCCACAAGACAATTTAAATTGATGGGCACTATTCGACATTGTCTAAAGGAAATAATTTTGCTACGATATGGTAGGTAGGTGGCCCCATCGTAAAAAACCATAGGCTACATCATTTAGGCCATGTCGAATAGAAGTCATGACCTGTATGTAGATCGTTCTTGTAAAAAGACACTGCAACTTGTTAAAATGATTTTTATCTTTTTATTTGATTTGTACCAGCCCTCGACAAACCAGAGCCACACTCAACAGCGCGGATATTGGCTATAAACTGTTATAATGTAGGATCCCATAATTACTCACAATCTTTGCTCACAAATTGCAATTTCATTTAATTGGAATCCATGCAAGGTCATCACAAATTGACATTAGTTGGTTACTTGGTAAAGAACAGCTATGTACCTCATCCATGGTCTCATCAACGGTGGTATCAGCAATGGTGGAGTCATCAGCTGTGTCATTGAGTCCAGAATCATTCATGTCGTCATCGGCTGGGGCTGGATCTACCGCCTGTATGTTGAATGTGACATTATTTGGTGAAACATCAACTACATGGCCAGGTAGATGACACAATGGTTTAAAGGAAGTGTTAGCTTATGTGTAGCATCAATTGCTGGATCAAACTATCTCTAAAGTCGTGTTAGCTGGCACGACCTTCGCACAGCGAGCAAATTTCAACTTGTAACAAATTGTAAGTGTGCGGGGAGGCCCCTTGAGATTCAATACGCGCTCTATTACGTCAGTTGGAATATTCAAACGTGTACGACGTGATGTTATATGAAGTTTTATGTTTGAATTACAAGAAACTAAACTTTAATTTGATAACTGGCATGGATTTCGTTTTTTGTCTGATGGTTTTTTATTGGTTTTATCCAATTGCTGATGCAAGCTTGTACTATCGGTATCCATAGCCGGATAGGCCGGATACGGGATAGTAACCGGGGGATATCCCGTTGCATCTCTAATAAAAATCTATCATTTTGATTTTTAACTTGGATTTATAGGTACATTTATTATTATTAGAGTATCAGGCAAGCAGTTGTAGCAACTTATAAATGCCTGTATCCAGCTTTTGTGTTCAGGCTCTTTTTTTTTACTAATGGTGTAATTGTTCAGTCTATTCTCTTCGTGAAGGGGTGCCAAATGGACTTTAATATTGGTGCAAAAAAAAAATACAAAGCACTTACCGCCAGCTCTCCAATGACCTGCTCCAACGGCACATTGTTAACGAAGTCATGTTCAATTTGCTTGACTCCATCATTGAAGTCCTTGCGCTTCACCGACTTGTTCAGAAACTTGTCTTTGTTCTCGGCATAGTCAAATATCATGTTTGGAGGCAAGTTAGCCCTGGAATAAGTAACACATTAGGGTGCAATTCCACTGAAATGAAGCGGAGCAGAGCCAAGTTGACCAATCACATTGCTGTTCAACGTCTTTGAAATACTTCATGAATTTGATTGGTCAGCTTGAGTCATCTCCCCTTCACTCCGCTTCAGTGCCAATGCACAAAGGTTCAATTGCAAATTGAAACCAGAAAAAAAACTGATTATTTCTAGGGTATTCTTCAGAGCATGATAACAATCTAATAGCATCATTGAAATATATTCCATTCAGCACAAACAAACACATTTGAATGTTTTATTTAGGCACAGTTATTATATTTTGTATAATGGTTTAGATAATGTACTCACGTCTCCCTAGTCCCGTAGAAGTATACAGAATACTTCTTTCCATTTTGTTTCTGAACCTGTTAGAAAGAAAAAAAAATAAACTCCATATGAATTTCTTTTTTGTATTGAAGTCCTATTATTTTATACATTGAAAACTTGTCATTATATTTAACACACACAAACACACACACACGGTTTATGTAAAATATATAAATGGTAAATAAGACAAAATAGAATTTAAGAACAGAATGAGAGAGGGCACTGTCTTCTGTAACATGGTCTTCAGTACCTACCTCAGAAGTCAGGGACTTCAATTGAATATTGTACCTATTTTTGTCAATAAATCATTATTATTATTAAAAACCACTTTTTACTAATAAAATGGTAGACCTTGCTGTGGTCTTTAGAAAAAGTATGCATGCATTGTACTTTGGGTTTTTCTTTATGCAATGAAAAGAAAATTAGTTTAAAGTTGGTAATATTATCATCATCATAATTAATTGTATTTTATTTAGATGTAATTTAGTTTATCATTATCAATAAACTATAATCTGTTATCTAACTTTTAAGTACGTAGAACATATTTAATATTTTTCACTAACCATCAAGAGGAATACCTAAATAAAAGAATTCATATGAAAAACATACAGATTTACAACTTGCTACTGTCCATTAAGTCTCCAAATACTAACTAACACTATATAACATGGGTTTTTAGACTATCAGTAATAACTCTTATCTTAATAAAAAGATGCTTTCATTATTGCCAGCAATGTACCTATTAACTTTGTGGATAGTGGTAGATTGTGGATGTGAATGGATAGGTGCATATTGTAATCAATCCCTCTAACTTCTATCATTATTCATTCATATGCTATGGATTTTGTAGTCAAAATAGAGTACTTCGTTATTTCAGAAACATAGAACAAAAGTGTGACAGAGCTGCATTCTTCCGCTGTCAATTATGTAATTTAAATTACAGTTTATAAAGTCAACAAGGCTTCTAAAGGCACTTCGACTACGGCACATTCTCATTATTTACATAATCATTCCTTAGCCAAGCGTGGGGACGAACACTAACATGTCTTCCCGCCCAAATATCTATTGGAACTCCCTTTCAAATCTTTTGTTTTCAACCCATAAAATAACGTAGAAAACAAATTTAAACACTTACACGAGCCGGCCATGCTGGGTATCCCTTAACTTTAGCGAATATGAAGTCGCCAGACTTGTATTCTCTTACTTTCTTGCCCATTTTCATAAAAACAACGCCGTGAATCGGTTAAATGTATTCACCGATTATAATATTAGCTGCGGTCCAGAACGGTGTCTGAAATCACAAAACGTTAAAGTTTAGATTATGGCGTTGTAGAAGGAAGCGCACTTTTATAAAACAAAGACTAATTACACTAAGAATCAAAACAGACGCCAAGATAAGACTAGAAATAACCTTAAAAAAATCTCACCGCGGTAAAGGAATGACGGAAAAGAAATAAACATGGCGTTCGGCGATATTAAAGTTGCCAACAGAAAATATACTTAACCCTGAGGCGCTTGTCAAAAGAGGTCGGCACTACTTTTATTGGTAAATATCGATTCACAGCACTAGGTCAATAAATCTTTAGTCTATGCTAACTTTTTTTAACACAGCAACCCAGTTAAATATGAACGGTCGTGTCAGTCGGTGGTTACTGGGCGAGTATTTTCGCGTAAACTAATTGATTTCTTCTAATTAAATTACAGTAAATCGGTGTGTTAGCAATGCAAGTGTAATGTGAGCCATGATAATTTGTAATGTGCAAACATTGAGTACAGTGACTTCAAAATAGGGGGTGTAACAGTGCAACAAAAATGGCTTCGGGCGATACGGACCATATAGAAGTGATGGAATCTGGATTCAAAAAGACGGATACCGCAACTGGTCCGTCGGGCTCCGACGATGATGGTACATAATTTCTAAATCTAATAATGCGCTGCTATATAATCCTATTTGATTGTGCCCGTGAAGTGCAGTGTAGTGCACATTTCAGTACCCTTATTTCGAATTGTATTTCCATTTTCAGATCGGGACAGGGTTTCGATCGCCGAAAAAAATGTGCCGTACGACGTAAGTATTCCATAGTTATGTATTTTTACGTTTATTTTCATTCATACGGCGTGACTGAGAGAGATAGATGAGAGAAAGTGAGGGGCGGTGGTAATTAAAGGGGCAAATTTCATTAATAATCGCTCTAAAGATGACCATTGTGTTGTAATTTCTCTGGGAACTTCACTTGTTACAACTAAACAACTATGGTAATAGGCTACAATATATCTATGCACATTACAATATTAAACATATTTATGATATTTGCTAATAGAAAAGCAATTTGTAGGGTAGTAATACTGCATAAGATATAGTGATATAAACTGACCTGGTTTTATTTATTAATACCAAATAAATGTACATAGTAATGAATTAAGTAAGTACATAGAAATGTCTGTCTTATGAACATGGTTTTTGCAATAAATATCCTGTAAATGAGAACTTAATTCTTAGTGCAAACCAATAGTATTGTGGGCTCAAAATGTCGCTCGTTTAAAATTAAAAAGAAATAATGTGAAATACAAATCCATTCCCAATTCAATTCTAATGCGGTTGAGTAAAGTTTAAAACAAAAGTGAATTTCATTCGGACTTATTTCCTTTTATTTTTAAACATGCAATGTGATAAGTCCTGTTTTTGGGTACTGGCTGCCAAAAACAATCACTATCAGAGAACTACACATCTTTTAAATAATGTGGTCATGAAGATTTAACTACAATAACACTGAATTTTTCATGTTAAAACCTTATTATGTCATTAATGTCACTGTACATCTACAGGTGAGAAAGGAATACTTCAAAACATCTATATACAGTAGAAACTCCTTATAATGACAGGCAAGGGAATGCTAGTATTTCGTGGTACTAACCAAATGATGCTATTAGCAATTTTTGACCGCCAAGCATGTCTGAGAAGTAACACAAATTTCAACTTTAACTCAAGGTAATGAAGGACTTTTTTACCCTGCATCCGCTGACGGCTGCTGCCGACTGTGGCGGTCAAAAGGTTAAAGAAGTGCTTACATTTGTTGTTAAACCGATTAAACAACCACACTAGCGTTGCTATATTCAGTTGGTCTTTTTAAGCGGAGTCATACTAAACAGCTTCTACTGTTTTTTTTTTTTTTTTTTATATGTCTTCTGCAATCTGTTCTTACTATAAGCAGATTTTTTGTGGGTTCAATGGCAATCAGAGTGTGTCCTCCAGTGAGAACAACTACTCATATTATTGTTCTTTTTTTTTGTTTGTCTATTCTGTGAAAATATCTTTCCTTTTGAGGCGTTTCGGGTAGCTTCTGGTTAATAGCTTGGAGGCAAGTTTATTCGGATGTGTCTTTAGCCTTCCATGGTATCTTTTAGTTATACTGAGGATTTCCTCTTTCACTGTATTCATCTCCAGGTGTTTGTGGATTTTGTTATTAGGTAGTTGTGAACAATGGAGCCTTGCTTACTGCCCGTAGTATTTTATTTTGCATTCTTTGAAGCATTGACATATTAGAGTTGCTGGCACTTCCCCAAAGCTGTATGCCGTACATCTACTGTATATAAAAAGAAAATAAACTCACTACCCTCTTAGCTTATAGAAATCTAAGAAAGGATTTTACGAATATCCATACCTAAGGGGGTAAAGAGGTTCAGAGTTTGTATGGGTTATATGCCGAGAGGGTAATACCAGAAGGGAAGCAGTGGCAAACTGGCATCTAATATTATTTATATAAAAATGAAAGTTTGGTAATTTGTTTGTTTCCTATGCATTCCTATACCATTTGTCTGATGAAGCGTTGCCTGTGAAAGTTGGTAACAAAAAAGAGTTAAAAAAGCATTGCAAGGCAACGCCAACTGGGCACAATTATTAGGTATATTCCCTTGGGCAGTGGAAGAATTATTCTTCCTTATATGAAACCATGGTCAATTATTCCATGAAACTAGTTACATGCAAGGACGATCTATTCCTTCATCAAAACCAGTTATGAAACTACAGTTTCATAGACGGCTGAAGGAATATTTATAGGAATACCACTTCTATCTAGGCATGTATCTTAAGTAAATTATTTGGTAAAGTTTATTGGGAATACTAATTTCAACATAATTTTACCTTCAATTTATTAATAATAGTAGGTAAATATCCTTAATAAATGAGAAAATAAGTGAAATTAATTATATAACCTGTATACAATTTTGAAAGTGCTATAAACATAATATACTACTAATAATGCTACTCAAAATATAATAATTGATACCAATGGGTATTTGTAAAACCTTGTCATTATGTACAGTATGTACAATTTTGGTCTTTATTTTATTATTACGTTTCTGGATAGAAAAAACATTCTAGTACCGACGCAGTTTTTTCTTCCTCCTGAAAAGTTACCTCTTTTGTTCTAACGAGGTTTTTTACTCTAAGGCGGCGATATGTAGAATCTTTTTTGCACATAATAATTAACATTAATTACCTATCCAACATTGGATTTATATAGGTACTACGAGCTCAAATACAATCCTGTTTTTTTTTTTGTAGATTATTCTATAGCTTTATAACTATTATAGTCAGAAGCTCTTAATAGGTAAACATTGGTAAAAATTAAAACCTTCACACCAAATCTAAAATTTCTAGAATTTTGGGTGTGGTTAGTTACAAGTAACTAAATACTTAGGTAGGTATCATAATTATAATACCTCCTCTGTAGGTACTTTGATATGTCTCGAGATCAAAACAAATTTGTCTTAAAACGCCTAAATTGAGGAATTCGTGTAGGTATGAGATTTCAGTCATGTTTACGCATTTGCATTAACCGTCGTTGAAGGTTTCCACACCGAAACCACAGTTTAACAAGCTTCCCTTTAACAAAAACTTCAACGGGAAGACCAGGACCTTGATCCAAATGCAAGCATCAAGTATTGAGGCATTTTTCAGAAAGAAGGAGTCATATTTTGGCTATACCTTAAGTACCTACCTATTACATTTTCATCAAAAAATTTATAAGTTTCAATTGGGTAGGTAGTTGACTATAGTAACAAATAACAAATATTTTGTTGTTGTTGAATGACAGCTTAACCCTCAACAATACTTTAGAACACGAGTCATGTAAAAAAAAAAAACAAGATTATTTATATCTTGATAATTTAAAAACTTATTTTTTTACTTGTAAGTCACGTGACTTAAAACACTTATCACGACACATAACATGTCAGCAATCGTATGTACCGCTCAGATCGCTCAGACCTCATGTATGAGCTTGATGCTTCGGAGATCAGTCTGACTAGCGAGTAGGTACCTATCTACTTTTACTGCAGATCTAATTAAAAAGCCATGTACAAAAAGAATGTGGTCGCGAAGAGCTCGAATTCATCCGCTGGGTTTTTGGGTTGAATCCTGTGTGAAGAAAACTGTGCCGACACGCAGGTCGGAAGGTCGCGCGGTCACTGGTGTGAAGACCCGCACCTCTCACGACCGTGTGGAAGCTTTAAACCATTCTCATCCTTAAAACGTATGCTCATTGATCAGCATGACTCATTCAAGGTCATTGACACTGGATTTGGGGCAGACAGTCTACCCATTCTTAAGAAACTTTTAGGAAGCATGTCTTATGGCCGAATTCAGAAACGCCACTTCAGCATCTGACTAGATATTAAGTAGTTAAATGTCCCTCAACTAGTTGTCAACCTATACAGACACGTCACTGAAACGTCACTTTAATTAAAGCTCAATTTCAGTGGCCTTTCTGGATTCGGCCATGAGTCTTACACTTTTGAGTTAAGTAGGTAGGTATCTGATTTCGGACATTTCCTAAAAATTTCGTAAGGAATAGTTTTTTTATAATGTTTTATTTATATGGCGACCAGTAGCAATTTTACGAATTTCAGACAATACAATTTTTTGCATTTTTTTGTAGCTCAGACAGAAATTTTGTGTTTGATAATGTTCTTCATTCAAAGTTTATCTACAGTGGATTCATTCATACTTGTCTTATTTGGCAAACAAGTTTCTAACCGCAAAATGCAACTTTTTTTGGCTAAAACAGCTGTTTCCTTGGAAATAAAGGAACCGGAGACAATATTTTAATAGTCACTTTGCCAATTTTTAGCCTAGGTTTGCTTTATTTAGAATAAAACAACAGTTTCACCCAAAAATTGCACATTTTGAGGTTAGAAACTTGTTTACCAAATAAAACAACTATGGATGAATCCACTTTAGAAAGAAAGAAAAACAGACGCTGAGCGATGCTCGGTCGCCTAAGTAATAAATGATAATATTAGGGGTTAGGCGACTAATGTCTATATTGGAAAATGACGAGGTATAATAATGCCGATTTTCAAAACATAAAAAAGTCAAAGTATAAAAATGTCGAGTAATAATAACGACGAAATAAAAAAATGACGAAGTATAATAATGTCAATATGGAATTAAGCCAAGGAGGTATTAAGAGATAGGTGGAACAGGGGCTAGGTAGGTTGAAGTTATGTTAGTATTGCAGCAGGCAGGCCCGGAGGGCCAAACCATCCAGCAATAGGAGCTCCGCGCGAGCGGAGCTCCGTCGACACTGTCTAATTGATTTGAAATAAGAGTGTCGACGGACTCCTGTTTCTGGGTGGTTTGGCCCTCCGGGCCTGCTGCAAACCTAACAACCTAAGCCTACCTGTCGTCATTTTTATACATCGACAAACATCAGATGATCATTGTTATAATGTCGATATTTTTATGCATCGACAAAAATAATTCTAGCCTTTGTTATTTTTTGACTTTATATAAGGTGTCGACATTATTATACCTCGTCATTTTTCAATATAGACATTAGTCGCCTAACCCAATATTAGTACACGGTCATTACTTACAACTTAACATTTCAATGGAGGACAAACATTTTTGAAAGTGATCGCCCCTTATCGTTATCTGTGTACACGAGCTGGATGGTAAAAACATTGGTCCAATCTCACCCATACCAAACATATGAGTCATCCATCTCGTTCAATGATGCATTCGTTTTTATATGTTACTGAGAACTCTGTTATGATTCTGCTGTTCCCCTAAATCAGTCTTCGAAATTTTCAAGATAATTATCATAATAATTATCTGAAAATTATTCATCCCGATTCTTATTTTTGTCTCCTTAACTTTTGAGTACTCCTCTGCTGCACTGGGAGTGAATAAATAGCATAGAATGCGTGCAGATGCTTATCATCCTGGCATGTCGTAAAAGTCGACTAAGGGACGGGTCCTCTCCAACATGGTGGACTATCTGTATGGGCGATGGCCTGATCACCTGTCACCATACGGTTCTTCATACCATCTTAGGACTAATTAATCGAACGTGTCCACAAGTAGTCTTGTGGCTCTGCCCACCCCATTAGGGATTTCGGGCGTGATAATATGTATATATGTATGTAACTTTTGAGTAAAAATTAAAATTTTGTGCGATTAGCCATTTTTAGTGTAGCGTCTTTAGTTTTCGGCATTTTCCTTTCGCATCACAATTAATAACAAACATTGTAAACCCGAAACTGTATTTTATTTTCTCACTGTTATTAACGATGCGAAACGACAATGCCGGAAACTAAAACTAGTAGAATTAAATGGAAAAAAATGGATGACCCTAAAACATACTAGTAGGTACAGATGTAGTGCATAATTATTAATTAGTTTCCATCGTGTTTTATCAGAAAAGATCGTACCTATTTATCGTGCTCTCTCAATTAGCTTCAGCAGGTCCCCAATTCTCGGTGCATTCGAGATAATCTCACAATCGAGATTAAACGTCAGTTCATACAGTCATTTGACACAACTGTACATTTGTAAATGACAACAACATCTGAAGTTTAATCTCGCAATTGACATTATCCATGCATCGAGAATTGGGGGCCAATACCCATCATACCATGCTGTCATTTTTCAATTTGATATTTGACAGTAAATAATAAAGTTTCATAATAATGGACATAAACATGTCACTCATTTAAAACAATAATTAATTGACACTTCGGGTCCCGTCATCTTCCGATTGAGATCCGATTTTGACCGATGGAAACATATTATTCATTATATCTGTATGTCAATAAAAGTCAATATACCTAAACGCGAATTACCACTCCTCACCTGTTTAAAGTTTATATGGGATACTGCGGGCGAAGCCGTGTGCTAATATTACAATTTATTTTAATATTAAACATTTGAATTTTCTGAAAATTACTTTAACTTACAATAGCGTTGTCAAATGACTGATTGATCCCGTACCTAAACACGAACCACCACGCGTGGGTGGTTACATATCAAAAATTCATTATCACGCCTAAAATAACTATTAAAATTGGCTTGTCGGTCAGTTCACTGTTTAACTTCATTGTGATAGCTTCTATGTATAGCCATTTATATATTTAAAAAAGTTGCATTTTATATAGCGTTTTTTAAATTTTTTCGCAAGCAGGATTGAATTAACAGTTGACAGAATGTCCTTTGAAATGCTGTAGAATTTTCCTACGGTGTCTTGTGTGAACATTGTGCAGTGTCGAGGATTGACAAATTTTGTCCTATGTCGGGATTATACGTCTTCAACTTTTTTAAAAGGTGTAAATATAGCTGGTAGTGTGTTTCTGGAAAAAAATATTGTAAGACCCGTTCAGTCATATTTCGACTCTAGGTAGGCCTACCTAAGTACCTGTGTACACCCTAAATGTAACCTTACAGTTCCTGAGATTAAGGGCTTCCACACATCGAACGCGGAACGGATGCGGAGCGGGTCGGAAGCGGGCCCGCGTAAGCAGGCACTAAGATAGATGCCTCACATCAGTAACCGCGCGTATCGATGTGAAAGCTTCCATCTTAGTTCCTACGGCCCTGGCCAGGGTGACACGAGGATGAGTTAAGTCTTACGAAAGAGATAACCAGAGTAGAGATATGCAAAATGAATCACTTTAAGGAAAATATTGATATAGCTCTTTCAACTACCAAGATACATATCATTTAGCTCTTCGGCTCTCAAACGGCTTCCTAGCGTGCGGCTCCTTTCAACCAAGGGTGACTCATTCGTCGCGCGGCTCACGGGTCCCTGTCTCGGCTCGTGTGTCCCGACGCTGCTGCCTTTCTCGTGCTCGTCTCTCGCTCGCCTTATTTCGCTCGATGCGACAGAGATTGAACATATGAGTCGTTCGTTGTACCCTTTAGCGAAAGCGAGGAAGATAGATTTACTTGAACTTACTCGACGACGCGGTTAGCCTAGTTGGGAGTGACCCTGCCTCCGAAGCTAGCGTCCCGGGTTCGATCCCCGGTAAGGGAAAATATTTGTGTGATAAACACGAATGTTTGTTCCTGAGTCTTGGACGTCTCCTATGTATTTAAGTAGTTATTTCTCTATATAAGTATGTGTATCGTCGTCTAGTACCCATAACACAAGCCTTTAGAGCTTAAGTACTTTGGGAGTAGATCGATTTGTGTAAAGATTTTCCCCTGATTTATTTATTTATTTAATGTATCACGGAGCGAGGGAGCCGAAAGAATCTGTTGAGATAGAAGGGGCCGGTTGACCACAAAGATACAGCTCTTTCGAATTACACATCTATTAACCAGCACGTGTAGCACGACATGCCCGCGAGTCGTTTGTCGCTCAATGTGTCTCTGTCAAACTGGGGGGCTAGCACGACATGCCCGCGAGTCGTTTGTCGTTCAGTGCGTCCCTTACATTTTTGACTAGTTTGACAGAGACGCACTGAGCGACAAACGACTCGCGGGCATGTCGTGCTAGACGTGCTGGTTAAGTATGTAAGGGATGCACTGAGCGACAAACATGTAACTTATACGCATAAGACGGGGTTCACTTATCCTCGTGTCAGCCCTGCCAGGGCCGCTGTGACACTGCTCAAGCAGGCCCGCTTCCAACACCGCTCCGCTTCCGTTCCGCGTTTCGGTGTGTGGAAGCCTTTTGTTATTGGTCAGTGAATGAGTGAGTGAACGAATGGTATTTCGCTTTTATATGAGACTTATACAGCTTCAGTTACCAAGTACTGTCCGCGCGCGAGCTCCGAGGAATCTGAACGCGCGTTAAAGTTAAGATTTAGTTCAGTAAATGAGTAATACGGCAACAGCATCGATAAGTATGAGCATGTCTCTAGGACCACACTCGTACTGGTAGAGTGCAGGGTATGAAAGGAGGAGTTTCCTGGCCCCCGATTCCTCAGATATCGCGCGCGGACTGCAAAGTCAAAGTCAAACAAGGCTTCAATTTAGGCTTTTACAAGCTCTTGTGAAGGCCAAGGAATGAATCTACCACCGGTTCGGAGAAACCCTCTACTGAGAAGAGCCGGCAAGAAACTCGGTGAGGTATCGTTTTTTCAAAACATTACACATATCTACAGTTTTATACAAATCTAAGTATATACCACAGTAGGTACGCCCATCGAGACCCAGGGATCGCCAGTGCAGGTCAGGATTTAACCCAAACGTCTCTGTCCATGACGTAGTCTTTTACTGTGCAGTGTATTATTCCCTAGAAATAAGAATTCGCTTTACAGTAGATTTGAACATTGTGTCTGTTTGTTGTGTGTATTTATACAATGAATGTACCTAACATTTTTTTTTCCTTCCAGCCGGCGGTCGGCCCTCTGGGCGCGATCAGCAAAGTCCACAAATCTGATCGCAAGATCGGGCACCGACGAGTCGGAGAGGGGGGCGAGATCACGTACAAGAAGATCCAGTCGTCACAGATCATGGGATCTATACAGCTTGGTAAGTGATCTAGTCATAAGCATAGTTATTCCTTAAGAGGAGTGTGAACCTACGGCTTTTCATACAAAATGCGATAACGATTTCCACCCCTTAAATATTAACTGATTTTGACCAATTTTTGATAAGTTGTCAGCAAGAACAAAATCTAGGTCTGTACGTTTTGTTTTTTTTTACTATAATCAATAAATTTAGTTTTATTGCCGTTTCATACAAAACTAATTTCGTTGATTATTTGACTTTGTTGGTCCTTAATCAATATTCAGAAAACGTATAGACCTAGATTTTATTCTGACTGACAACCTATCAAAAATTGTTCAAAATCTGTTAACGCTTAAGGCGTGAAAATCGTTATCGCCTTTTGTATGAAAAAGGTGATTTTTGTCATTGGTTCACAGTCCTCTTAAGCGAGCCCCATACATACAAATGTACTACGTAAAATTCAAATACAGTTCAATGTTTGTCACTTAATGGGAAATCGTTTAACAGCAAATAATTTTTTCATAAATATTATCAAATTTGTATTATAAAATTACTAGTGGGTCTGCCCGCGGTATTTTCCACACAAACTTTGTCACCCCTTTTCACCTCTTTAGGTATGGAATTTCGAAAAATTCCCTCCTTAGTGCACCTCTAGGGTACTCGAGGAATGTCTCCTCCAAATTTCAGACCTCTAGGACCACCCGTTTAGGCTGTTCGTTGACTACAAGTGAGTCACGGTACTGTTTTATATGTATTTATTGAGTTGCTAAAGTTGATTTTATAAATACACTAGCTGGTGCCCGCGACTTCGTCTGCGAAGAATAATAATTTAAGTAACCTATGTACTTTTAAACCTTGCCTAGACCTCCACGAACATTTTAAGACTAAGATAAGATAAATCCGTTCAGCCGTTCTCGAGTTTTAGTGAGACTAACGAACAGCAATTCATTTTTATATATATAGATGTATGTGGTCGATAAAGCGCCTCTGCCCGGATAAAGATTAACATGACTTCTGCGAATTCTGCCGCGCATTCGTGCAAAAAAAATCCTTCCAGTATGCTCATCTCCATAATACTAATATTATATGCATCATGTATGCAATTATTTTTATAGAAAAATCTAGCTCCTGCCCGCAACTTCGTCCGTATATAACCGAATAACTATAACCGAATTCTACCGGTTATAGTTATTCCTTCGGGAACTTGAATTTTCCGAAATAAAAAGTACCATATGTCCTATGCCAAGTTTCATGAAAATCCGTTCAGACGTTACGGAGATGAGTGGTTACAAACATACAGCCGCAAACACAACACTAACTTTCGCATTTGTAATATTATTATTGTTAAGATACTTCACCGAATTTCTTGCCTGCTCTTCTCAGTAGTGGGTTTTTCCCGAACCATTCCTTGACCTTCATAAGAGCTTCTAAAAGCCTGAGGTTAATTCATCCATACTTGTGTTATTTGGTAAACAAGTTTCTAACCTCAAAATGTGCAATTTTTGGCTGAAACAGCTGTTTTATCCTAAATGAAAATGAAAATGAAAATGAAAATGAAAATATTTATTTTGCAAGTAGGCCACCTGGGCTCTTTAACATGTCTGAATCTACCAGCGCTTCGAAAGGTGACATCTGCTGAGAAGAAACGCCGCAAGAAACTCAGCAGTAAGTCTTTTTTCAACTTTGGCAGTACAGTTTTAACTAAAAACTAAAACAAAATGTGCAACATAAAAACCTAATGGGTACAAATTAATTCTAATAAATAACTAATAAGGGAGATGTATAGTCTCCACGTCTGGAAAAGTTAAGTGACTTAGAGATGTAAAAAGTCTCTAAGGGTCATAATAATAAAATAAAAATTGAAGCAAAGAAACATCTAAATAGATTAATCTAGGTTAAATGGAGGTGTAGACAGTCTCCACAAAGATGCAGATGTAAGGTCTCCAAATATCAAAAGAAACAATTTGAAATATAACATTTCATGTCCTAACAATACAAATATACGAATATGTACTAAATAAAGCAAACCCTACAATTTGGCAAAGTGACGTCTAAAATATTGTCTCCGTCTCTTATTTGCAAAGAATCAGCTGTTTTAGCTGAAAAAGGTGCGTTTTGAGGTTATAAACTTGTTTACCAAATAAGACAAGTATGAAGGAATCCACTTTATATTGAACTAGTGGACCCGCCGCAGCTTCGTCTGCGGTATTTTCCATACAAACTGAATTTCAAAAACTCCCTGCTTAGTGCACCTCTAGGGTACTCCAGAAATGTCTCTTCTAAATTTCATACCTCTAGGACCACCTGTTTAGGTTGTGCGTTGTCTATAAATAAGTGAGTCACGGTACTGTTTTATACGAGGGGTGATCCAAAAGTAATGATAACTGAATACTTATTGAATCGGATTAAAATAAATAGGTATGCAGTTACTGGCCATAAAGACTCCTTATTAAATAAAAAAAATAAAAATTAAAAAATATGTATCTGTCAGAGAGTTGCAGTTGTTTCTTCACGAGCAGTCGGAACAATAACGCAAAAATGGAGAAAACTGAGGTGAGAGCGGTTATTAAATACTTCTGTTTGAAAAAAATGTGTACTAAAGATATATACGCTGAATTAGTGGGCACACTGGGTGAGTCCGCTCCGCCGTATTCCACAGTGGCACGGTGGTCAAAGGAGTTTAACTTGGGAAGGACATCCACTCAAGATGAACATCGCGAAGGCCGTCCATCTGTCGCCATTACTGGAGAAAACGTCAAAAAAATTCATGATCTCGTTTTAACAGATAGAAGGATGACTATCAGGCATCTAGTTGAGCTCACAGGCATCTCGTATGGCAGCATTCGAAGAATCTTAACTGATGAACTACACATGAAAAAAGTCTCCGCTCGTTGGGTGCCTAGAATGTTAACGGCTGAACAAAAGAAAATACGATGTGAGATTTCGAAGTCCAATCTTGACAAATATCAAACTGATCCCGAAACATTTTTGCGTCGGTTTGTAACCATGGACGAGTCTTGGATCCACCATTTCGATCCTGAGACCAAACAGCAATCCATGACCTGGAAGCGAGCGTCTTCCCCTACACCGAAGAAATTCAAGGTAGCAAGCTCCGCTGGTAAGGTCATGGCTTCAGTGTTTTGGGATGCTGAGGGAGTCATAATGATTGAATACCTGGAAAAGGGTACCACTATTACGGGCTCCTACTACGCTGACCAAATACGCAGATTGAGACAGGCAATCAAAGAGAAGCGGCGGGGTAAACTTCGAGCTGGCATCCTGTTTCACCAGGACAACGCACCGCCCCACAAGGCCGGCGTTGCGATGGCTGCCATTCGTGATTCAGGGTTCGAATTGCTGGAACACCCCCCATATTCGCCAGACCTAGCCCCCAGCGACTTTTATCTCTTTCCACGGCTGAAGGAAGATCTTAGAAGCAACAAATTTTTGAATAATGGCGAGGTAATGGCCGCTGTGGAAGCATTTTTGGAGGGTCAAGAAAAAGATTTTTTTTTAAAAGGAATTCGTGGTCTGGAGAAACGATGGTCTAAGTGTGTAGACTTGGAAGGAGATTACGTAGAAAAATAAATTATTTTATTAAACATTTTATGTATCTTTCATACTGATTATCATCACTTTTGGATCACCCCTCGTATATATACTAGCTGTGCCCGCGACTAGTTTGATTGTCGTTATTCCTTCGGGAACTTCTCAATTTTCCGGGATAAAAAGTAGCCCTATGTGTTATCCAGGGTATAAGCTATTTTCATTCCAAATTTTATCAAAATCCGTACAGCTGTTTTAACGGGAAAAGGTAACAAACACACACACACACACACACACACAAACTTTCGCATTTATAATATTAGTAGGATTGAAAGAAAGAAAGAAAATAAATTTATTCGCAACAATTAACATAGTAAAAACACGTATAAAAAACAAGAAAGAAAAAGAAAATAAAAAATGAATAAAGATACTTTGACTTTGATTAGTAGGATGGTGAGTAGTTTCCTCATTTTGTGACACTGAAAATATTTTATTATTAAGATTATTTCCGTTTTATAATGCAAATTCGGTCCTGAATCATTTAGTAAAGTAACGTGCATGTGCATGAATTATGGTTTCCGTTGCACTCCCAACCTTGCACAACAAACCGTTTAAAACAGGCCACGCCACGTGCGTACGCGCAGTACTGTTAATTTAACTCACATACGACCGTTAACGCTGAGATAACAAGGTTAGTGCTTCGGACAATTGGATGGCAGGATCATAAAAACCTGCGGACTATTCCTCAACCCATTTTGGTGGACCAGTTGACTTTTTTTTTTAAATGTCAGTTGACTGACAAACGAGCTGACGGCCCACCTGATGGAAAATGGTCACCGCTGCCCATGGACATCAGCAACACCAGAGGTGCTGCCAATGCGTTGCCAGTCTAGGGAGGATGGGGAATGGAGATGGGATAGGGATGAGGGAATAGGCCTCCGGTTCTCGTTACTCACCGTACGAAACGCAATAGCAAGCTATTACTTAACGCCGATATTCTGTGAGAGTGTGGTACTACCCCGGTCGAGCCGGCCCATTCGAACAGTAATCATCTAGTGAGGATTACTGTTTGGCTCTACCACTACAGAAACGTATACATTAATGTCAAATCAAATCAAAATGTTTGTCCAGCAAATTGGCCACCTGTGAGTTCTTTTACTTGTCACACTAATTGACCGAGAGAGTGAAGCGAGCGAAAATACTGTCGTATGTCCATTTGTTCTCTAGAGGTTTATTTATTTTTTTCAACCGATTCTCGTGAAATTTTGTGAGCAGGGTCAATAATTGTAGGGCATTTTTAGTCGAATCACTATTTCGAATTTTTTCCAAAAATGGCGGAGATATGGGGGTTTTTACGATTACAAACTTATTTGCGGTGTTGGTAAACTGACCGCGAGCTATGTCTATGTATGGGGATAAATAACAGTTTTCCAACGGCAAAGTTAAGTTTGTCGCTAGGTCTACAGCTCACGGAGCCACTGGTAAATTAAAATGGGTTGAATCTACCATCGCTTCGGACAGGGCAATCATTACGAGAAGAAGCGCTGCAAGAAACTCAGCAGAAAGTCATAGAGTTGCTTGAAATAAATTTTGTTTTAATCATTTACTAGCTTGTGAATTTTCCGGGATTAAATCTCTATGTCCTATTCCACAACCTAAGGTAACTATGTACCAAGTTTCATGAAAATCTGTTCAAACTTTCGCAGTTATAATAATGGTAGAATAGGATTATTATGTATGTATGTATGTATGTGAACTCTTTAGGCCCGCCACATACATTCGTTTTCCTGATTCGATTTCCGAGCTCGTTTTACGTATTCGGACACCCCGAACGCAGCCATTTCATATGAATAGTTCAACATGGCACACACATTCGAACGAATTCCGTTCGGAACTCCGTACGGAAAAATTACGAACGTATGTGCCATGTTGAACTATTTATATGAAATGCCTGCATTCGGGGTGTCCGAACACGGAAAACTAATTCGGAAATCGAATCAGGAGAACGGAATGTATGTGGCGGGCCTTATTGCATACTAGCTTCAGTCTGCTCGCGATTTCGTGCGCGTGGAACCTTATTTTCTTTCGTTTAAACAAAAATATATTTATTCAAATCGGTCAAGCCAATTTTGAGTTTTAGCGAGACTAATAATAATTATGCATTTTGACAAGGAATGTAGGCAGGCGAGCTTATCCCTAATGGGATCTCGTCCAGCTAACCTTGGAGTTGATAAGAGAAAACAATTCGTTGATAGACAAAAAATACCTTTTATTATTAGTAGGATTTAGTTAAAAGCGCGCAGTCTTATCAACGGTAACGGATTTCCTGTGAAATTGCTCCGAAATTATTGTAAACAACGTTACAGTAGTTTGTAACTGTTAAAACATACTAGTATGTTTAACGTGCTAATCGGTAACGTGCTTATGTAAATCAGACGGCATACTTTGTCAAAGTGTGAGTAGATATGGAAAAAAGTATAAATGTGTGCGTTTAGGCCCGTCACACACATTCGTTTTCCTGATTCGATTTCCGAATCCGTTTTCCGTAGTTCTTCTACATGACACACACGTTCGTAATTTTTCCGTACGGAATTCCGAACGGAATTTGTTCGACTGTGTGTGCCATGTTGAACTATTTATATGAAATGCTTGCGTTCGGGGTGTCCGCATACGGAAAACGAATTCGGAAATCGAATCAGGAAAACGAATGTATGTGACGGGCCTTAGATATGGGAGAAGATTGCCGCGGAAGTTATAGTCCACGAGCCAGGTACAAATTTCTTCAATTATTTCCTCCCGGGCGATAACTTGTGAAATTCAGAGAGTTGTAAAATGAAGCCTCGTGAACGTCAGGTGCGTTGTGCAGCGGTAACTGCCCACGACGCACGTAGGTTTTTTTTTAATGATACCCTCCCGATTGATTGTGAATTTATCAAATTATAGCTAACCCAATATCTTGAAGAAAAGAACCGGCCAAGTGCGAGTCGGACTCGCGCACGAAAGGTTCCATACCATTATCTATAAATAAAAGTTAAAAAAATGCGCTTAACAACCGGGTAACCAATTGCAGCCTCCCTATGAAATAAGACAAAAAAGCAAGCTCCTATCTCCGTCCAATCGTCGAGTGTGATACGATTTTGCAAAGGTTATTCCGTTTAACATTTTTTTTTATGTGATGTAATTACAAATTGACGGTATTCGGACTTTTTCCTTTACTTGTGCTATAAGACAATGCTTCTTGCCAAATTTCATGATTCTAGGTCAACGGGAAGTACCCTATAGATTTTGATTCCCTTTGGATTCCCTTGAAAGTATCAAAATATGTGGCATAAACGGCCATATCTTTTGATTGTGGTGACTTAGAAGGTTGATTTTTTCACAGCTTCAGCGGCCCTAACATGAATGACACAAAGATAAGATAGACCGTCTTATCTCTAAGTGCGTCTCTCTCACATTAGTGCCGACGAAAGAGATAGTCGTAGAGATAAACGGGTTTAATTTATCTTTGTGTCATTCATGATAGGGCCGCAGGAGATTGCAGATCTGAGTATTTGATATTAATTTGAACTTGTTACGTCCACGCGTTCCTGAGAAAAAGGTCTTGACAGACAGACAGACAGACACACGAGTGATCCTATAAGGGTTTCGTTTTTCCTTTTGAGCTACGGAACCCTAAAAAAGTCGGCTGACTATAAAGTGGTTGATCATACGTCAGCTTTCATGTCCTGGTGACCAGCTAGTAACGAGGCGCTATCACCAACTCGTACTCTTTCGATGCTGACAACTTTTAACTTTTTCTTTTTTCATGTTTCGAATATTAAATTAAGATCGATGGATCGACTCACACGTAGATCATTCCATAATAGATCTTGGCCCTGAAAGGTCGGTTTCACATTGCCTTCGAATTTATTTTTAGAGCTTCCCTCTAGTTCATATTGAACATTGTTATTTAAAGTACGTAGAATCTGAGAAAGTTTCTTATAAACAAGAACGAGAGAGACGGTGCTTTTTTAAGGTTCCGTAGCCAAATGGCAAAAAACGGAAGCCTTATAGATTCGTCATGTCTGTCTGTCTGTCCCTCCGTATGTCACAGCCACTTTTTTTCGAAACTATAAAAACTATGCTGTTGAAACTTGGTAAGTAGATGTATTCTGTGAACCGCATTAAGATTTTCACACAAAAATATATTTAAAAAAAAAACAATATTTTTTTTCTCAAGGAAACAAATGCTTACCTGTTTTATTGTGAATATAAAGGATTTGTGTGTAACTACACATATATGTAGCTTACAGGTATACTCTAAAGATTAAAAAAAGAATTTTCCTAATCGGTTTATAAATGACGGAGTTCTGAGGTAACAAACATTTAAAAACCTGGACAATTGCGAGTTAATCTCGCGTGGAGAGGGTTCCGTTCGGTAAATGATTATCTGGAATTTCCTATGTTACTTTAAATACCATACAATTCTTATAGGTTTTCCTGTAATCTATAGGTAAAGAACAATTTTCAGTACGTTTTAAAAAAATGTAGGCCCGGTAGTTTCGGACATAAGGAGGGGGGGGGTCAATTTTCGCCTATGTTCCTATATATTTAGGATTCTCACAAAAAGCCCTTTCATTTGATGTCACACGATATAGTTTGCATAACTTTTTATTTTTACTTTCTAATTACCCCCCCAAAGTCGCCCCCATGTTTAAAATTCATTTTTATACGTTACGCGTTCGTGTTGCGGTCATCGACTTATTTATGTACCAAATTTCCACTCAATCGGTCCAGTAGTTTCGGAGCAAATTTGCTGTGACAGACAGATCGACAGATACACGATTCATCCTATAAGGGTTCCCTTTTTTTCCTTTTCGGGTACGGAACCTTAAAAACGCCACCACCACGCTCGCCACGGCATAACGCTGAGTGTCACCCTCTTTGGCACCGTTCGGCACAACTTTTTATGTTTATTGTTTATTGTGCTTTTCTTGTTATCTGTCTGTGTCTAATGTGTGTTAAATAAATGTCTTTATTTCACACACATGTATTATTATTATTAAAATTACAACCGAATTGAGAACCTCCTCCTTTTTTTGTAGTCGGTTAATAAGTAATCATAATTAAGCTATGAATGGCTGCATAATACCCGACAAATAAATTCGCGGTTCGTTAGAACAAGCGTCATAATAACCTTTTTCGTCTAAATCCATAAACCATATTGGTCCTTCGAGCCGGACATTATATTTTACGTCCACATAAAAACTATCACAATTCGCAGTTCGCACCATACCATTGATTTTTCCACAGACAATTCGAGTTCCTAGAAAGCTGGCGCCTTGCCTAAAGTCCAGCGCAGCGTCTAGTGCTCGTCGCTAAAACTACTTAAATAATATGAAATTACTCCTGACAGCATATTTAGTTACTCGTACAGTTCGACTCGTCTCTGCGGTTCATACAAAATCTGCTAAACGCCGGTATATGGATGGAGAATAGTTTACGTCATCACACAGTATGAGAATGTCTTAAGACATTAAACCCATGCCAGTAGCCATTTGTACTAACATGTATTGTGCAATTAATAAATAGAGTAGCCTAAGTTACTCCTTATAATATCAGCTATCTGCCAGTGAAAGTCCCGTCAAAATCGGTCCCGCCGTTGCAGAGATTATCTTTAACAAACAGACAGACAAACATTTTAGAAATTATTTTTTTGATATAAGTACCGTATATACCGTATACTTTTTTGTGCATTTAGTAAAATGCTGTTATTTTAACTTTACAAACAAACAAATTTTTTTTTATAAACTTTCTTCAATCCTCTTCATTTCAGTATTAGGCAGCGATCCGATTTATGCGGGGTTGTTTTAAATCCTTTCATAATATTCTATTCACCAGCGAAAACCTGGTCATATAGATTACATATATATGCCATAGTAGGCTAATTGTCCATGTGGTGCCGGCTGTGAATAGCATCACCCCATCTCTTCCCGTGGGTTTCGTAAAGGCGACAGAGGGACCAACCGAAGGATGGGCAGCAGTGTCCTTCGAGTGCTATCATGACCAACTGCGGTCGCCAACCCAAAGGCGGTAGCAAATCCCCCCATTTTTGGGGGAGGCCTATTTCCTGCAGTGGACGTTTTACTGCTGATGATGATGAGGCCTATATGTATGTCCCACTGGTGGGCACGGGCCTTCATGATATATTTAAATGTAATTGGAATGTACCTTTTCAAAGTACCTATCGCATACTACAAAGTGGAATGTCGATAATATATAATAATCTAAACAGATATATAAACTGAAAGTGCCAACTATGATTTCAAAATTAATACAAATACCTATCTAAGTGGATAATGCTATTTAAATGATATGATTTCTGTCTGTCTGAATGTTGTTTCTGAGTAGGCTCCGAAATGGCAAAATGAATTTATAAATAAATAAATAATGCCTGTATTGTGTAATTATTCAAATTTTTACGTAAGAAACGATGCCTGAAATGCCCGAAGCCAGTTAAGGCGTAACAAACAAATAAACGCGCTTTGGCATTTATAATATTAAGTATGGATCTGAGAGGTAGTTTCAGTGGAAATCGAGTTATCGTTACATGGTACATTTTTATGGGTGTCAATATGGACCCAATTAGATGCGTAGAAGGTAGGAAACAATGAAGTAGCAACCTACCAGTGATGTAATTGTATTATTAATTATAATATTTACTGTGACTGAGCGTTCGATTAGAAAACAAATTACTTTTAATTGATTCCACTCTTAAACATTTGTAGGTCGAATGTTTTTATGCTCATTGACGCCGTTTCTAGATCTCTAGAACTCATTAAAATAAGTATTTGTTCACCCAAATAAATCGTGTCGGATTTACGAAGTAGGGCTCATTTGACGAACCTAACGAGATCTGACATATTGATTGGTGAAAACACGAGAAGGTCGGCTATACGCATTGGCACGGTTTGAGATAGTTTACGATGGTATAATGTGTCACGAGGGAGCAAAATGACATATTAACGGTGAGGGCGGTACATTGCCGCGGTTAGCCTAGTTGGGAGTGACCCTGCCTCCGAAGCTAGCGTCCCGGGTTCGATCCCCGGTAAGGGCAAATATTTGTGTGATAAGCACGAATGTTTGTTCCTGAGTCTTGGATGTTTCCTATGTATTTATGTATTTATTTCTCTATATAAGTATGTTTATCGTCGTCTAGTACCCATAACACAAGCCTTTAGAGCTTACTTTGGGACTAGATCGATTTGTGTAAAATTGTCACCTAATTTATGTATATCATCATCATCATCATTATCATCAGCCATAAAACATCCACTGCAGGACATAGGCCTCCCCCAAAAATGGGGGGATTTGCCATAGTCGCCACGCTTGGCAGGCGGGTTGGCGACCGCAGTTGGTCGTGATAGTGCTCGAAGGACGCTGCTGCCCATCCTTCGGTTGATCCCTCTGTCGCCTTTTACGACACCCACGGGAGGAGATGGGGTGATGCTATTCTTAGCCGGCACCACAGTGCATTTTTTTATATATTTATTTTTATTTATTGGATCCAGAGCGTAGCGAGCCAGCATTTTTTCTCACATTATTTGTCGTAGTGATATCGCCCATTATAACTAGAAATCTGCCAGGAAAATAATAGGATGAGTTAGTCACGAACTTACAGCGTAACGTTATTTTTAAACAGCGTCCCTCTTGCTTTGAGGAGGGGTTTAACGTACCCAAACATAATATTTAACGAAACAAAATGCATTATAATATAAATAAATTATGTTGATTTAGTAGTCATTTTGCTCCTGGCAGTGTCTAGAAGCAAGAACAATGGGAAACCCGTGTGACTAAGCCATCCTTAAATAATTAAGTTTACAAAAACAATAATGAGTAATACCTTGCCTAGGTATATTCGAATTATGTCGGTGTCATGAAATCATGATTGTTTTTGAGTTAAATAAAATTAAAAGCAGTATATTATAATTTGAAATGTTAAAAGTGGACCCGCCACAGGTTCGCCCGCGGTATTTTCCATACAAACTTTATCACCCCTTTTCACCCCTTTAGGGATATAATTAAAAAAAAAAACCCTCCTTAGTGCACCTCTAGGGTACTCGAGGAATGTGTCCTCCAAATTTCAAACCTCTAGGACCACCCGTTTAGGCTGTGCGCTGTCTATAAGCGAGTCACGGAACTGTTTTATATGTATTGATTCAGATAGGTCAAAATGTAATTTTTTGTATGGAAGGCATTTGGTATTTAATTTTCTAAGTTACATAGGTATATTGTTCTTGTTACATCCGGAACTGGAAACTCAATTTCGGGCCTTAGTCATACGTGTTTTGGTAAAGATGCCGTTATTTGTCTAAGCAATGACCTGGTTCAGTTGTGATTGTGACATAAACGCATAATTGTCTCACTAAGCCTTTAGCTACCGTTATTTTACGCTAAAAAGAAACTGTTGTGGGATTCTGTAACGTGAACGGCTGTTGTTCAGCGATGAGGGAGACGTTCAAATGTAGACCGAATGACTTCATTTTTACAGTCTAAATTAATAGTTTCGTTTATTTATCCGCTGATCAGCCGCTGCGGACGTTAGTTTAATAACACTTCGTCACCGAACTCAACGGCGAGCCTAACTTGACCTGTCAGTGCGTATAAAGTACATGTTCGTGCGTGTCTTTGACCTTGGTCGTATTCGACGCAGCTCTAGCATAGTATAAAGAGAAAGGAAGTAGGTTATCTTCATACAAACGCACCGCATCGCCGCACGCACACTTACTAAGCGGGTCGAGATTTGTTTTAAGTGTGCGTGCGGCGACGCATAGATACCTACTTTGGCGCACACATAGATACTTACAAGCCGCGCGCGGTGCGTTTGTATGAAGATAACTTACTTCCTCCTCTTTATACTATGGCTCTAGGCAGGTCGTAGGTACCTTACTCCGCATAATACTGTGACTTTTAATCAATGTAGCGATTTAGGGCCATCCGCGCCTTTTCTAGGCTTGTGTAGTAGGTACTGTCACTGTACTAGGACGAGCTGTTCCGTAATATTTCTTCTTTTAATAGGTACATTTAGTACATTGCGCGGAGCGAGTAGCGACAGCGAAGCGGTCCGATTGACCGACCGAACGGCTCTAAATTGGCTCTGTCTGAGTGAGATAGCAAGAGGGAAGGAAACGGACCGCTTTTGTGCGTGAACTAAACGTGCATGTGCAATTGTGCGGGAACAAGAGACACGTAGTTTTGACGGGCCGTCCTGTCGGGAGCAGACCATAGATAGATTATTTCAGTGTACTAGTTAGTCCTCTGCTGCACTGGGAGTGAAGAAATAGCATAGAATGCGTGCTAATGCTTATCATCCTGGCATGTCGTAAAAGTCGACTAAGGGACGGGTCCTCTCCAACATGGTGGACTATCTGTATGGGCGATGGGCTGATCACCTGTCACCATACGGTTCATCATACCATCTTAGGACTAATTAATCGAACGTGGCCACAAGTAGTCTTGTGGCTCTGTCCACCCCATTACGGATTTCGGGTGTGATGCTATGTATGTATGTATGTAGTTGTGTACTAAAAGAACTAAAAGACTGGACTAGTACATTTGCACGATTGAACGAGCACGCACAACAACCTTTTCACCCTAAATTGTGGCTGCCGCAGGTGTGTGAGCAGCCGGCTTATCTGCCCGTCCCCCTAGACCGGCAAGGCATTGCCAGCGCCTCGAATGTTGCGAAATGTTGATAGACGGCGCTGAACACTTTCCATCAGGCCGTCTTCCGGTAGGTCCGTCCGTGGTATTAAAAAAATTTGCATCCCAGCAAACGTCACTTTCCTGTAGAGTAAATATTATTCATAATACACGGTTATGTTGTTTCGATGATGCATACACACGTGTGTGCATATTATTGCCCGGGCGCCATGATTCATCTACAACATATTTACGTTACTATAAATGACTGTCGTTACTCTACTTAACCGATTAACAATCTATTGTTTGGTCGTGCAGGGTTCGAAGTTATCATGGTAATTATAGTCTTTTATAATTATCATGATAATTATCCATGCTGATTTTTAGGTCATAGTAGTGTAACGTGTTTAAGTTTCGGCATTTCGTTTCACATCACAATTTATACAAAGTCGAATCTCAAAGAAAAACAACAGTAAACACTTAGAAAACAAAATTAAGTTTTGTGTTTGGTAGATCTTTAATGCAGACCTTGTTTTTTTTTAGGGTTCCGTACCCAAAGGGTCAAACGGGGGTCCGTTAGACAGTTGAAATTTTCACAGATGATGTATTTCTGTTGCCGCTTTAACAACAAATACTAAAAAACAGAATAAAATAACTATTTAAGGCGGCTCCCATACAATAAACGTGATTTTTTTTGCTCGTTTTTGCTCGATATCGATAACGGCGACAGGTAGATGCTTGAAATATTCATAGAATATTGTTTAGTTATGTAGGTGTTTACTTTAAAAATAAATAAAAAACAAATATTTAAGGGGAGCTCCCATACAACAAACGTGTTATTTTTATTGCTTGATTACAGATAATGATACGGAACCCTTTGTGCGCGAGTCCGACACGCACTTGGCCGGTTTCTTTGACATGGATATTCTAAGCGTTTGGATATTTGTGAAGCGTCAAATCGTGTTCAGTACACATAGGGCGTCATTGCTAGCGTTTTGTTTTTCTAATTAAATTGCAAATTATTACATTTATTACCTAAATATGAAGATAATTATGACATCGAACCCAACCCTGCGATCGTGTTACTCCACTTGGTGGTAATGGAAACATGAGGGTAATTTTAACTATAGCTTTTCATCTTATAAAAGTTCGTTGATTGATCTTGGATTTAAGTGACCTTTATGTATAAGTTAACAGCTAGTTGACGTAGACTATGTTATGAAACTCAAGACCCATTGATCACATGGGAGATGAAAAAACAAGAGAGATACTAAAGGCTTCCTGCTGAGTTTTTAGGCCCTTCTCAGCACGAGTCCCTGAATCTTTCAAGATTGATCTCAAACATACTTAAGTATTAGCTGTAATAGTTATCTTGTTTTACAACCCCTCCTGAAGATTTGCCCGCGGCGTTATCTTGAAATTCCTAAACTATGAATTTCCATTTCAAGCCTTTGAAGATGGGAGTTTAGACAGGTGCGGTTCGTTACATCCAAATATCATATTACCCTATTCCCTTATTTGTCTTAAGTCTCAATGGGACTTGGTACCAATATGCCTAAATTACGAAATTTGCGTTTGAGATTTCAGTAATTTCTAGGCATTTTAGTGTCTCCTCTGCTGCTCTAGGAGTGAAGAAATAGCATAGAATGCGTGCAGATGCTTATCATCCTGGCATGTCGTAAAAGTCGACTAAGTGACGGGTCCTCTCCAACATGGTGCACTATCTGTTTGGGCGTTGGGCTGATCACCTGTCACCGTACGGTTCATCATACCATCTGAGGACTAATTAATCGAACGTGGCCACAAGTAGTCTTGTGGCTCTGCCCACCCCATTAGGGATTTCGGGCGTGATGCTATGTATGTATGTATCTAGTCAAATGGCAATGCAGCCTTATTGAGATGTAGTCCAATCGAGACTCAGTCTAATCGCGATCTAGTCGAATCGAGATCTAGACTTATAGATATCTGGTCCAGTCGCGATTTAGTCGTATCGATATATAGTCCAAATTAATGAAACACAGAACTTTAAAAGAAATCAGCTTTTTGCCGAGTGGATCACGAATCCTTTACTGACACAAACCGGGATTCTATGCAGTTGAAAGAACCGACAGGCACAGAATAGATAATAGTACTAACGTACAGAAGAATCACTGCCTGTTTAGGTACGAACATATAGCTGAACATGCCTTCTCTCTCCGTCGCATAAAACGCGCTCTTTCGTGTACGCTAGGGTTGTCAGTTTATCCGCGTCACCCAACAACACCAAACATCTAGGCTACAAGATAGCGCGCGCATCGGCCAGCGAGCGGGCGGGAATCTACTGCGATTTATAGCTCCGCGAAACCCCCCTGCCACAGGTGGCCACTTGCTGAATAAACGTTTCGTTTAGATGTGGTTGCTTCTTCGTCGGTGAATAGTCGGTTTTGTAGTGGTAGAGCCAAACAGTAATCCTCACTAGATGATTACTGTTCGAATGGGCCGGCTCGACCGGGGTAGTACCACACTCTCACAGAATATCGGCGTAAAGTAATAGCTTGCTATTGCGTTTCGTACGGTGAGTGACGAGATCCTGAGGCCTATTTCCTCGTCCCCATCCCATCCCCATTCCCCACCCTCCCTAGAGTGGCAACGCATTGGCAGTCCATGGGCGGCGGTGACCACTTTCCATCAGGTGGGCCATCAGCTCGTTTGTCAGTCAATTGACATAAAAAAAAGAATATAATAATAACAAAGCCCATAACATCAATGACTTAAAAATTAACATACATAAACCAAATAAATTAAAACTAACACATTAATTCTACTGTGTGTGACGCAATTTCACGGTGTCATAATCAATGAGCCGGCCGCGGAATCGTCGAAATATGACACCCTTCGGCCAAAACTCTTGTATCATGAAGGTCGACAGATCTTTCATCGGTACGCTCACCGCGAAGGAGTTGAAATTCACCTTGTGGCGGGATTCCAACCGCTCGACCCTCAGATTTAGCTTGGTCATTATCCGCACATACTCTACGATGTATACGGGTCACGACTTCGGGATAATAATGATAACCAATTCTTATAGAATCTTACATTAATTCTAATTAACTACATGCGTTCGACGTAGCCATATTTGCCGCATTAAAGTAAATCCCTAATTTTTTACCCGGTATCCAGCTAAAGTTTTTTACTAAACAAACAATAGATATACTGCTAATGCTAAACCATGCGGAAATTCAAAGCGGTTTCCTCTTCACCTTGTACGCGCGTCCTCCAAAACCTGCCTGCTATCGGAGTTCATAGTCGCGAAACATTGACTTTCGCAAGGCCGCGTATTGTAATAGATAAGGCCTTTTGGATTTGCGTTGGGCAATTGGTCGCTGTGGTTCTGTCATTTTAAGGCAAGGGATCACAATTTTGACCCAATTCTAAGTCTAATTTAAATAACGAAACAACTTTAATGCTTTTTTCACGACGCGGTTGGTTTAGTTGGTAGTAACCCTGCCTCCGAAGCTAGCGGTCCCAGGTTCGATCCCCGGTAAGGGCGAATTGTGTGATTTAGACGAATGTTTACTTCTGAGGTTTGAGTGTTTTCTATGTATTTAAGTATTTATTTATCTATATAAGTATGTATGTCGTCGTCTAGTACCCATAACACAAGCCTCTAGAGCTTACTTTGGGACTAGATCGATTTGTGTAAAAAGAGTGTCCCCTGATTTATTTATGCAACTGGATTTAGGATGATGTCTAAAGGGGCCCGTATACGGGCTAGTTTTTCGGCAATTTATTGCTGCAATTCGTGCTATCCCCAATAATATTACATATGACATCATTAATGGGGACAAAAAGTTTGAATGTAAACTTTTGAGGATAGTGCGAATTGCAGCAACAAATAAGGAAGTTTTCTGAAAAATTCTTATTAGTCCGTCAGTTTCAGATTATCAAAAAATATAGAACAAGTATTTTTTGCTTTATCAATCAAATCAATCAAAATTTTGACGAAGATAACGCGCATCAAAGTTCGGGTGTGGGGTTTTATGACGTCGTAAGTCCCCACTATATCTTCGTAATTTTTTGTTTAATTTACAAAAGAAAAAATATATGTTGACGGACTAATTATAATTTTTCAGAAAACTTCCTTATTGCCGTAAAAGTACCCCGTTTACACGCCTCTTAGATTGATTATCTCCAAACAATTTTCCTTAGTCACCATCATTGAACATCGCGTTGCATGAAATAAGTCAGTGGCGGCGCGTGAGGGTAAGCGGGTGCATAATTTCTTAACTCAAACATTATGACATTATTAATTACTTCTTGTATTAATATAACAATTGCATAATACATATCTTTTTAAGTACATACAATATTTAATGAGTAATAATATAATGTTTAAAAATAGAAATGATACACCGGCTTACCCTCACGCTTCGCCTCTGATACACGTGTAATTCTGATGTAACCATGCTTTTAACCAACTGACCCAAAGGAAGGCAATGTTTTTCGAGCGTATGTATGTCTATTTCTTCGGCACGCTCTGTAGCCTTAACAGCTTGAGAGATTCGTCTTTATTGTGGGAGTGACATAGGGTAAAATATTTAAATATGGCGGCTGCGAATCAAAAATGAGAGGAAAATAAAAAATAAAAAATTCATCATCATTTTTGCCCTATGCTTTGCTGTATGGTCTCAAATTAAAGGGCTTGATGAGAGTATTCCAAATATATATATATATAACATGTTGGTTTTTATAAGTACTGTCTTAAACTAAAAAGATGACAATATTTTTTTTTATTAATTATAAGAAACCAAAAACCCGACTTCGGTGACTTCAAATAGCTATTATAGGATTTTTGGGGAGTCACCGACTGCTATTTCGATATCGACAAAACGGGCAGAATCATTTTTTTTTTCTAAAACAAAACTGTTCTCAAACATGTTTTTTGTTACATAAAGCGATGTTTCTTTAATTTGTGCAACGTTCCTTGTCACCTGCCACACGTAGTGCTAAAAATAGCGATTCACGGTAATTTCAACGTTATTGCAACGGACAAGCAAGGGCCTTGGTGATGTTTCCGTCCGCTGCAGGAAGTTGACGTACCTAACTATAGTTGAGGGATAATGCGGCTGAATATATTACTACAAACACGGGAGAATTGTGCAGAATTATAGGCACTAGTAGCACAGAATAAAAAAAAGTGTGTGTGTGTGTGTGTGTGCCAGCTCCGACGCACGACAGGAGTTTACTCCTTACGAACGATTATAAAATAAACCAGTACCCATCATACCATGCTGTCATTTTTCATTTTGACATTTGACAGTAAATGATAAAGTTTCATATTAATGAATATAAACGTGTCACTCATTGAATACAAAAGCGCATAACCTTAAACGCACCAATCACAGCGGTCTAAAAAGCGCCCCGCAAGTTTGGCAGTTTTATTTGCTAGTAAAACTTAAGCTTGGCAGTGTCTGTAGATAGCGCAAACATTCCTTTACTACCGTTTGGTAACCAAAATTCCGTAATTACTTCGAACCGGGAAAAACAATCCCCATCAGTAGTGAAATTCCCATCCTGTAGTCGTTTACTAAAGGCTAACATCTCGCTCCTCAAGGCGAACACCGGCGATAACTTTCGGTTCATATTTTTAGGTTATTTTCTGTCACTGTCAAGAGTCTCAAACACGGGCCAGCGGAAAGCTTAATGCGTTAGAATCAGATAGAGCTATCTATGCCGCACGCTATGAATGCTAGCAAAAGTTCCGCTGCACATAACCTTTATCAATACATATAAAACAGTAGGTACCGTGACTCACTTATAGACAACGCACAACCTAAACGGGTGGTCCTAGAGGTTTGAAATTTGAAGGAGATATTCCTCGAGTATCCTAGGTGTACTAAGGAGGGAGTTTTTGAAATTTCATCCCTATAGGGGTGATAAAGTTTGTATGGAAAATACTGCGGGCGAAGCTGTGGCGGGTCCACTAATCAAATATACAATTCGAAATCCATGTCACGTTACCAAACCTCCAGGTTCGCAGTTCTATCTCGCACTGGTACAAACGTCCGAAATAGCGTAATGTTTACATTTGGCATACACAATCACTCGCGATTTGTGGTGTGCAGCATATATCTTACATTTTTGCGATTAACACACATATTGCTAAGGTGAAACGGGACTTAATCGCGTAAAACATTGTTTGACAGAGTTACGATGTTTGTTTTCGTATGGACTTACGTCTGTGCTGGGATAAAAATGTACGTTTTGCGTTATCTAATGATGGCTATTGCATCTGAATGATTTTAACACGGCAAAGCCAAAAGGAAGGATATGCGGATGTATGTGAGATAGTTTGTTAACTCGTTCAGCCGAAAATACTGAACCAATTTTAACAAATGAGGTGTCTTCGAATTCAGAAGCTATAAGTCGTTTCAAATGGGGGATGCTAGAAGAATGGCCATGCATTTCCTTGTTTTAGTACTATGTAATCTAGTTTTTTTTTTTTTAAGTCTTGTTACTCTATCTTGTGCAACTGTTATTGGAAAGTCATTGTATCGAATAGGATAACGCTAATACTCGACGACGAAAGTAACAAGATTGGTAATCTTGAGTATATGACACACTTAAAGTCGGGTCGCGCAAGTTGCGTATCAAAGAACTAAATGAAAGCTTACACATCAATGGCAAGTGTTCTATAGTTAGCTATCGGACCGCGACTTGAGACACTCGTATACAAAGGCCACTGAAAATAAAAGAAACATTTGGCAAATACGAAAATCATTTTTCCCTCCGTGAAAGCTGACATTTAAATATTCTTCCGAAGCTAAAGAACTCGGACAGACATGTAGTTTCCACTGCGGGAATTGAATTAGATTCAAACGCAAATTAGTAATACAAGTTTGTTTCCAACCACTATTGTTTGGTCGAAACATCCTCCAAATTGAATGAGAATATAATTATGTGTCTACAATAAAAAAAAACATGTTTTATAAACCCCGCTGTTTGGACGTAATTACGCGAAAAGGATCCAATCCATACGGCTTGCAAGCGCGGATCCGCCGTTGTGGGCAAGGTTGGAATGCCCACAACCCTAATAGACTTGTTAAATCCTTTGTAGGAATGCACTATATCGATCATGAGCGAGTCCATACTCCGACTCGCACTTGGCCGATTTTCGGGTGACTGTGTCAAGGTTTTTTGAAGGCTGGATCCGCACTTGACGGCTTGCCTTATTATGGGTTGGATCCTTTTTGCGTAACTACGTCCGTTTGATCTAGTGGTCCCATTGTCGGACTCCTAAGCTTGAGGAAGCGGGTTCGATTGCGTATCACAACATACTTGAGTTTGACTTGAGGTCGTTTGTTCGTCTTTGTGTGTTGTTAATGGACCCAATTGTTTATCCTAGGATGATCGAGGACTTTTTTAAGACCATGGATCAGCATATTGATACTAAATTCTGTTTTTCCAGGAATCCAGCACGCAGTCGGTGGTCTCGCTTCCAAACCAGAACGCGATCTTCTCATGCAAGACTTCATGACAGTTGAAACGACGAACTTCCCCCACGAAGGCTCCAACCACACCCCAGCACACCACTACTCAGAATTCAAGTTTAAGACTTACGCGCCCATAGCGTTCAGATACTTTAGAGATCTGTTCGGGATACAGCCGGATGATTTTTTGGTGAGTTGACGGTCTTGCCCCTGGATATACCAAGTTGATGCACTTGCCCCAACTTTTACACTACACAAATACCCATACGTTTTATTTTTATACATAAGAGGAAGGTGAACGAATTTACAAGTCACCTGATGATAAGTGATCACCACCGCGCATTCATCGCCCTTCATGCCGTTCACGTGGGGGTGCGGGCCACCCCAACACCATTTTAGGGAAAATTTGCAATAAGTAGCGGGCAGGGGGGATAGAGAGATGGGCCTTCGGATTTCATCAGGAACAAAACAGCAAGCTAATACTTTACGCCAGTATTCTGTGAGAACGTGGTACTCGAGTCGGTCCATTAACAAACAGAGTGCAAATCGTCTTGCGAGGATTCAATTACTGTTTGACTCCTATTAGATTGTATTCATATGAAAACAATCAATATCAAAATACCCCGGCCGGCCCTCATAACGTCCCTTTGAAGTGCAATTTACGTCATTAACGTCATCAATATTTTTGTTCAATATTTGTTTTCTTTCTCAATCTTCCGCCTATTGACGTCAGTAAACGTTAGCCTGACGTTAGGGACAATTCTAACACTTTCAACAATTCAACCTTATGGTAACGCTATAAGAACTATGAAGTTATGTTACGTTATCTATTTTGGGATAAAGCGTTAATTTAATAACTAAAGTAGTGATGAAACGCTCCTTTTAAAGGAAACGCGTGCAAACAATTATTTTATGTCTCGTTAAAGTAAGGAATTTGAATTTACGAACTACCCAGCTATTTTAGTAGAGTGTCATTAGAATTAGATAACGTCTTCGTTGTTTTTTTCCCGATTAGCTCAGTAGCATGTGCTTAAGACGAATACCGTACTCAAATAGGCATATTCTCTAAATTATAAAACCAACTTGAGGGTAGTGTCACTTGACAAGTACCTATTTGTCATTTATTTTCCAGTTTCAGATGACGAATCCCTTAGGACTTAAATATATAAGAAAAATCCAAGTCTTAGTAACAAACATTCGTGCTCATCACACAAATTTGCCCTTTACCAGTAAATTAGCAGATACAATTCTATAGACGAAATAAAATTGTGGCTCGACCAAACTGCCTCCTGCGGAAGTAAATACATTCTTGTAGCTACACGAATTCCATTTGCAATTTTTTCAATTTTTCAAAACCTCTTTTTTTAAAACATATTGTTCTAACTTCAGTAATGTACGGCGCAGGCTACATACAATATTCAAGAGCGCGGATCTGCCCTGAGAGGTCCGATAGACCCTTTTTCTCCTTAATGAATAAAACATTACAGTGTGCCAGCATACTACGGAAGTTTTAACGTTTTAAAGTGACGGAATTTGTGAGTGATAACATTAACATCCTAAGAGTCATCGTGCTGTTAAAATATATATTCTGGGTTCAGAACTATTTTTAAACCGAAAATCGTGTTTCCATGGTACTATTGATAAACAAGCTAAGCTCCTGAGCTGCTGATTGTACATTTTTAACCGACTTCAAAAAAAGAAGGAGGTTCACGATTCGACTGTATCCTTCTGTACGTGTGTTACGCGATTACTCCACCAATTATGCATTTCATTTGATGATTCTTTTTTGTTTGGTAGGTCATAGTTCACAGTTTTTTATCGAAATTTATTCAGCGCTGTTTGAAAAATGTACGAAGACAAAAAATATATACACAGATGACGATTTGATTTGTGGTTCCATTCAGCAAGTTTTGATGAGGACTTATAATCTCTGTTTTAACTTTCATTACAGAAACATTACACAAGTACAAAAAAGCCACTTTTTAACACGCTTTTATTAGCTTCACTTGTAACTAACTAAGAAACAATGTAATCTTAGAAGTAAATTTTAACCTACTTCTAATTGTCGTAACGATTCGAAACTGCAAGTTTATGCGATTCGGAAAACAATACAATAATTTGGTATAATCGAGCTGATCTGACCATGGAGCCAGGAGGTGGATAGTGGAACTCTTCAATGACTACTAGTAAACACCTCAAGTTTGGGCTCATTTGGTTAGTTTTGACGAGTGCAATACATTACCTTGGTGATGAGGGTCTAGAAGTAGTTTTTTTTTTTTTTCTAAATATTAACTGTTATCTCGGTTATTTTAAATCGAACACTACACAAAATATTGTCTTTTATTTAGCTACTAGTGGACCCGCCACAGCTTCGCCCGCGGTCTTTTCCATACAAACTTCATCAACCCTTTTCACCCCTTTAGGGATGGAATTTCAAAAAATCCCTCCTTAGTGCACCTCCAGGGTACTCGAGGAATGTGGTGAAAGTGAAAACCAATGCAGTTGTTTTTAGCTCACACAACAGATTTATAATTTTTACCCGACTGCGGCAGAGCCATTAAAGAGGTAATGTTTATAACTTTTCTCGATTTTTCTCAGATGTCCATGTGCAGCGCCCCGTTGCGCGAGTTAGGCAACCCCGGCGCGTCAGGATCCATCTTCTATTTAACCAACGACGACGAGTTCATCATCAAAACGGTCCAGCACAAAGAGGGGGAGTTTCTGCAGAAACTGCTGCCAGGATACTACTTGAACCTCGATCAGGTGGGCCCTTTGATGAACTTGCCCCTAAATTTGTTTGATATCCAGCTCTATATTTTACCTGACCCCAGGGCGTGCAGTCCATATAGGCATTTAGGCAGTGCCTACCCTGGATAAATGACCCTGTGTCCGATTTTATTAATAAATTTAAAAAATAATAAATATTTTACGAATTTTTGAATCGTAGAAATAATTTAATGCGAATTACGAGTTATGAATCGGACACAGGGTAATTTTGCCAGGATGGGCACTGCCTAAATGCCTATATGGACTGCGCCTGACCTATTATAAAGACGTAATATTTCTGTTAGTTTGTTTGTAGGGAGTAATCTCTGAAACTACTGAACCGATTATTAAAATAACTGTTCACTGTTCTTCTTTTGTAGTTTTTTTCGTGTATATTATTATTATTTTTGTGCTCTGTTATAAATAAATGTTTTCTTTCTTTCTTTCTTTCTTTAAAATTATTTCGCCAATAGAAAGCTACTCTAGGCTACTTTTTGACCCCTGAAGAATTACACGCCGGCAAAGTCGCGGGAAAAACCTGCTGGAATACTTACTTGACCATTGACTAGTGACATATTTCACAAACGCGACAGATACTGATAATCCGACATAATTGTAATATTTTCCATATCCTAGTCCAAAACGGGAATTACCCTATAAGTTTTGATTCCCTTTGGATTCCCTTGAAAGTATCAAAATATATGACATAAACGACCGTATCTTTTGATTGCGGTGACTTAGAAGGTTGATTTTTTCACAACTCTGAGGGATTGCAGACCCGAGTACTTGATATTAATTTCAAATTGATACCTTCACGCGTTACTGAGAAAAAGGTCTTGACAGACGGACAGACAAACGAGTGATCCTATAAGGGTTCCTTTTTTCCTTTTGAGGTACAGAACCCTAAAAACGATGACAACTTTGAATGCCAGGTTCAAACATAATATAGGAGGTTTCTTAACGCCATCTTAAAACATGCATGCAACATCTTATTACCCGACTGCACGACTCCAAGGAGGGTAATGTGTTTATCAGCCTTTGTATGTTTGTATGTATGTATGTTCCTTTGTGGCACGAAACGTGTGGGCCGATTTTGGTGATTCTTACGTCAATCGATTTGTCTTAATTTTAAATATGTTCTATTGTCTTCTATTTAAAATAATATTGTTTTTTTTTTTCAGAACCCCCGCACGTTGCTACCTAAATTCTTCGGTCTATACTGCTATCAGTGCAACAGTAAAAACGTGCGGCTTGTAGCCATGAACAACATACTGCCATCTGCCGTCAAACTACACCAAAAATACGATCTCAAGGGGTCCACTTACAAAAGGAAGGTGAGTACAGCGCCATCTAGGACCCACATGCATTACGTGCAAAACGAGTATTGTATTGATTTTTCAAAAAAGATTAGTTTCCGGTTAAGACGCTGACAACAGCCAATGACCTTGAGCGATCGGTCTCCGTCTGTTTGCACCGGAGTGAACGAGAAGCACTGTGCAGTTATTTGTATGCGGAAAATAAAAAACGGATGAATTATATAAGTAAACGCACCACAAGAAAAATTAAAATTAGTCAAGTTTTTAGTATGGACATGATGTAATAGTGTTATTAATTATAGACCCATAAGTTAAAACGATTAAGACATAGAACTGTTTAAAGAGTATTTCAGATGCACCTTCACGATTTTTTCTATCGTATCGATTTCATCAAATCGTGTTTTGGAAATAGTCAAGTTTTCAATAATATAAAGAATATGAACATATATTTTTCGCGCTTTGCCAAATCAAATAGGTTTTATTAAAAAACAGTTTAAGTAAAGCCGATTTAGGTGTTGTCAGCGCCTTAAACTTTTGACCGCCACAGTCGGCTGCAGCCGTCAGCGGATACAGGGTCAAAAAGTCCTTCATTACCATGACTTAAAGTTGAAATTCGTGTTACTTCCCTGACATGCTTGGCGGTCAAAAGGTTAAAACAGATCACGATATTTAAAGCGCGGCAACCGTTATAAACCGGCTTTTGGGTGACTTAGAGCGAGAGGTACAATAGTGTGTAAAAGAGAAGGCATGAAATTCGCTCTAAATTTAAATTTTTACCAGAAACCCAATTTGTAAAAGACCGATTTCTCAAAATTAACCGGTGAAAGTAATGGTACCTGGGCCGGGTCATCGACCAAAACCGGTTAACAACATTAACCGGTTTCCGGGCGCTGCATGAACATTGTTTTTAACAGGCGAGCAAATCGGAGAGACAGAAAGGCTCCCGGGCAACTTACAAAGACCTGGACTTCATGGAACACCACACTGAAGGCATCTTTCTGGAGGCGGAGACTTACCAGGCGCTTATCAAGACGATGCAGAGGGATTGTCGAGTATTGGAGAGTTTTAAGGTAAATTTGAAGGATAATTGCCAAATACATACATACACATCATCATACATCTCTAAGTCACTTAACTTGTCCAGACGCGGAGACTATACATCTCCCTTATTAGTTATTACTATAATTATTTTTTACCCATTAGGATTGTTTGCTGCCCTTTTCTTTGAATCTGCTATATATATTGTATATTGTATTGTATTATATTGTATATATGATATTGTATATTGCTCTCTCGGGTTACTTTAAGAATAATTCCTTGTAGTCATAGTACGCATAGTGTATTATTACGTTGTTCTTGCAGATTATGGACTATTCACTGCTAGTAGGTATCCATAACCTAGACGAGGCTCAGCGAGAAAAATCCGAAGCGAGAAAACGTACCGATTCAGGCCAGAGCGATGGCGAAGACGAAGGCGCCAAGAAAAGCGGGCTCAATCGCACCAGGTAAGCTAACAATAGTGAATGAACGGAACCCCCTCCACGCGAGTTTAACTCTTACCTGGCCGGTTATTTCTATCTGTTTTAGCAATACTGTAAAAAATAAATAAAACCATGGAGCCAAACTATGTGTCATGATCGCAAATGTTTGTACCCAAGTTCCGAGAACAGTCCAAAATATATGTTGGTTAGTCGAGCACTCTTAAAAGAAGTTGTTTTTCATTGAACTCCCACCAGATAAAAAAAAACAGGTGACAAAGAACCTCGCTTAACTATCGCAATTTGTATGACGGGCGTCGCTTATCGCCGCGCGCACTGAGTTTCGTAGTACGAGGGACGCAGTTGTTGTCATGCGCGGCGCCGTGCCGGTTGGGCGAGCACCATATATTGCCATTCCGTTCTGGAATACGCTTCGAGTGTGTCGTTTGGGTGTTCGTGTGTTGTTTTAGACGGAGCAATTGAACGTTTCATAATAAACGTCACCGACTCTGATTCTTCCTCCGACTCTGGGACTTCGTCATGGTCGTCGTCCGATGATATGCCAGCAATAGGCAATATACAGGCTATTCAATAATAATATTCTATGATAAAACTGTTGTTGATCCCTTTAATTTTTTATTATCATCGATAAAAATAATTAGCGGGCCGCTATTTGTAATAAGTTAAGAAGCCCTGATTTTTTATCCTTTTTTTCAACTCTCGGCAAACAGACTTTACAACCCAACATGGTTCTATGGAAGGTGCCAATAAAAATGGTTGGTACAAAAAATACATAGGAGTTGTCTGTATAAATATATTTCAGTATGCAATTTATTTATATCAAAGTTATGTTAAGTTTTCGGGTGGAGGTTATATCGTCACTACTTTAAAAAAACCTCGTATCTAGAAATCAAACTGTAGCAAACTCAACCTTCCTACAACCGCGTAAAGCGTACTTAACCATTAGCTGATTTCGAGATAGGAGTTTTTTTGCAAAATAGTGACGATTGTGTTTTTATATAATAATTTCAGATCGGACAAAGAGGATTTTGGTGCCCAAGTCAAAAGGACGCAGTACGAACTATTTGTATATGAATGTCCTAACATGCATATGTGATAGTGCCCTAGCGACTAATATTTGTCGATATCAATAGATAAACTCTCGTCGATCAAGCATTTTAAAAAAACGAAGCGATACTTCACCGAGTTTCTTGTCGGTTCTAAGTAGAGGTTTTTTCCGTACCGGAGATATTCCTTGACCTTCATAAGAGCTTGTAAAAAGCTCAATTTAATAAAGATATTTTGAATTCGATTATTATTTTTACTACGAATAAATTCCGTTTAAAATCTAGTTACAGCACAGCCCGCCACATGTAACTAACTAGTGGACCCGCCACAGCTTCGCTCGGGGTATTTTCCATACAAACTTTATCGCCCCTTTCAAAAACTCCCTCCTTAGTGCACCTCTAGGGTACTCAAGGAATATCTCCTCCAAATTTCAAACCTCTAGGACCACCCGTTCAGGCTGTGCATTGTCTATAAGTGGGTCACGGTACTGCTTTATATGTATTGATTGGGTTTGCAAAAGCGAAGGCAATGTCAAAATTGAAGACAACAATTCCTTATTTTTCTATTAGGTTATGAACCAAATAAAACCTTCCTTAATCTATCTAATAGCATAGTTTCCATTGTTATTTTAACGAGCTGTATTGAGTTTCACCTGTCCGGGTGTCTGTCTGTAATCAAATCTTGCAAGTTAAATTTGACTCGCTCCTCGCTTCCGATTGACCTGCAATTTTATAATCCGAGACATTGCAATATTATTATGACATAGAGCTGATCTGATGCTGGAAGGTGGCCATGGGAACTCCGTAAACGACGCAACCCCATCGCGTTTGGGCTCGTTTGAGTCGCCTTGACGAGGACTCTGCTCCTAGATGGTTATTTTTTTAGGGTTCCATACCCCAAGGGTAAAAACGGGACCCTATTACTAAGGCTCCGCTGTCCGTCTGTCTCCAGGCTGTATCTCATGAACCGTGATAGTTACACAGTTGAAATTTTCACAGATGGAGTATTTCTAATGCCGCTATAACAACAAATACTAAAAAACAGAAAAAAAAATTTTGCTAGGGGCTCCCATACAACAAACATGATTTTTTTTGTTGTTTTTGTGGATAATGGTACGGAACTCTTCGTGCACGAGTCCGACTCGCACGTGGTTTTTTTTTTTAAGAATACTTGTTATCTATCGATGTCGACAAAAGTAGATCTAATGTATAATGTTCTAACCCGCCTTGTGACGTGTCAGTCAAGATTGTAAACTAACATGCAACTATACATTACTAACGATTCTTGCATGTATTTTTACTATAATAATTTAATATTGTACATTTAAAGTACTCGTGCAAAATATGCATATCTTTTCGTCTATTAAATCGTTGAAAAATATTCAGCGTTTCTTTTGTGGCACTAAACTGGAAAACTAAATTTTGAATCAAAATTATTAACTAGAGTGTAACGTCTCACTGCTGGGCGCAGGCCATACTGTACATAGTATAGTAATATCAGTGTATAGATATTATCAAATCTGGGCAGCGTTAATCAAATAGTTAACTTCGTTAATCGCCAATCCGTTACTAAAAAAGTTAACTTCGTTAAACGTTAAAGCGTTAATTTTCGGAAGATTTAACCTCAATCGTTAATCGTGATATAAATGGCATTTTATATGTCATTGCGTTAACATTTTGGTGTGGACAGAAACATTAACAAGCTTATGTTATGACAAACCTGTACAAATTTGTAATGAATTAGGTTTTTTTTACCTGTAATGTTGCATATTTGATAATGATATAAATAAATTAATTAATTAAAATAAATAAATAAATTCCCTTTGGGAAATAGTAGGTACTTTATTAGCGATTAACGGACTTTAATTGTGTTAACGGGAGTTAATGAGTCCGTTAACAATTTTTTAATTAAACATAAAAGTTAACGATTAACGGATTAACGGTCTTGTGCCCAGCTATGGATATTACCTACGCTACGTAGTAAAAGATATGAATATTTTGACACCATACCTTTATTTTATTAAATAGCTACTTTCCCCTTTCTTGAAATATACATTAGCGTTCATTTCATAGCATTTTCAGCAATATCTTTAACCCTATTTTACATAGGACTTTCAATAAACTTTAAAAAACTGTACCTTATAAGAAAGTAGATCGTCATGTGGTAATTAGAAATATTTTTTTAGGATAATTGACTCTTATTTCGGTCATATTAGATCTTCAGATCAGAAATAAGGCTTTTGACTCTTAATTGGCGATGTAGTTGTAACTTTTTTTAAACAATTTGTTTGACAATATTGAAGAAAGAAAGACAAGAAAGAAAAAATATATTTTTGTTAAACATTTCTTCACAAACATTGACCAAAAATGTGTACATTTTCTATATTTTATGCGTTTGGCCGCAGGTCGATAAACCGACAGCGTTTGGTCGCCCACTCCACCGCGATGGAAAGCATCCAAGCCGAGAGCGAACCTATTGACGAGGAAGACGACGTCCCGTGAGTATTGCATTACACTATTTTACTTTAGAATTATAAGTGATATTTTCACCGTATCAGTACCGCACTCTTAGGTCTTCTTTTGGAAATGAAGCGAAAGGAATTTCCTGAAAAAAATCTAACTAGTCCGTCATTTACATTATAAAAAAATATATAAAAACCATATTTTTGCTTTTGTCAATTAAGCAAAAAAATTACGAAGATATAGTGGGTTATAGTTCCGCGTGACGTCACGACTTTGCACACTGTTTAGACACACTCCACTTTGCACACTTTGCACTTAGCACCCACTTTGCACTTTGCACTCAGACGACTTTGCACACTCCTGAACTTTGATGCGCGTTATCTTTGTCAATTTTGATGATTTGATAAAGCATAAAATACGTATTCAATATTTTTTGATAATTTAACTGACGGACTAATTAGAATTATATTTTTTTTTACCCAGGAAACGTCCCTATTGATCGTGAAAATCTGTTTCTGGCTCGCGGACCATTATTCTGGATATCACTATGTCAATCAGATACGTGTTTGGTCTGATGCGGTGTTGTGTCCGTTTCGATACTCTTACTTGGAGCCGTCGAATGTGACGTTATTATATTGTATGTCACACAAGCCGTACGGTAATTACGAACGTCGTGCCTCGAAGCCCTCGCCTGCGGCTCGGGATTTAAATGTACCTTTGTTTTTAATTGCTTCCCTGCCGCACTTGTTAAACAGTTTACTATTTGTCGACCAGGCCGGGCGGTATTCCGGCTAGGAACGCGCGCGGCGAGCGTCTCCTCGTATTCCTGGGTATCATTGATATACTACAGTCCTACCGACTGCGCAAGAAACTCGAGCACACGTGGAAGAGCATGATACACGACGGGGTGAGTTGTACCACAGAATAGAGAATAGTGCTAACGTACAGAGGGATCACTTTTTTTTAGGATTACTAATGTATGGGCAAAAAACTTTTCCCAAAATATCACATCCCAAATTATTTTACTCAAATTATCATTTGACAAAATATCATTAGTCAAAACAGCTTATCGCGATTTTACATTTAGCAAAGTATTTTTTGGCAAATTATTGTTTAACAAATAAATAGTTGGTCGTGTTTCATTTTATCAAGTATTATTTAGTCAAAAACCGAACCTAACCTACCGCGAGCTTGTCGATTTGTTTTTTTACTGTGGGGGAGCTACGCCTCCCTCCCCCCTTGTGGGGAGCTTCGCCCCTCTTCCCCTCTTGTAGGGGGCTAGGCTCCGCCTCCCCTTTATCATTTTTTGGAATATAATTTAAGCCAAAAGAAAACGTTTGCTTAATAAACGTTTGTCTTAATAAAACTTGACAAAATAAAATGATGCCAAATGATAATTTGACCAAAAGAATAAAATGCGAAATGTAAATGTGCAAACATTCGTTTGGGAAATGAAATTACTGCGATAAGATTTTGGGGAAGTGAAAATTACCGAAAAATTGTTTGCCCAAAGGGCAGTACATCTTTTTTTAATGGGTGCGCACTGAATCTTCGACAGCCTTTTCATCGAATTTCATTTCATGGAAAACGGTCTATAGAATATTCAGTTCCTATAATTTCTTTACAAGTAATCTGGCTCCATCGATTATACATTATACATTTTCTTAATTCCTAGAACAACTGTACAAAGATTCTTACTTCTTAAAATATACATTTCATAAATTATTCAAAAGACAGAACAACTAAATATCGATCTTCATTTTATAGGCATTTTATTACAAATATTTTTTAATTTATAATGTATACACAGTACAACATAATTTATCATATGAATTTTAATATAGGTAGGTATATAGCTCTGACTACTCATCTTAAGGACATGACAAAAAAACACTCGAGGTCAGGATGTAATGTGTCATTATGAAAAAAAAAAACTCAAACAGCGAGCGAGTAAGATGGGTCAGAGCGGAAGCGATTCGGAACAGATAGGTTCAAAGGCTAATGCGGGAGCGTAGCGTAGCGAAGCTCCCGCATTAGCCTTTGGTGTTAGTTATTTTTTTATGGCCACCCTGGAAGTCTTGCTTTTTATAAACAATTATTAGTGTTTCATTGATTAGTGGGATGAGTCGTATGATATCTACCCACATCCGTCTGCCAGCGTATTGCGTTTAATTCGCCAATCTGCACAAATTAGTTGTGTATTAATACACATTTGAAATGATTTTTTTATGAAACATCATTTACAAGTTTTAAATAAAACATGAAATAAAAAATTACGAAATGAAGTTCTGTAGAATAAACAAATTATGAAACAATTATTCTACAAGTAAATAATCGGTTATTTAAAAATACTTGATTCATACGTTCGATGATATGAATAGTCTATGAAATAAAAATATGGGAACCGTTGACTTTCAACTGATATTCGATGAAAAGTTTGTCGAAGATTCAAGGGTAAACCTTTTTTAATATATATATATAAGAGAGGGCAGACGGGCATGCGAGTCACCTGATGGTAAGTGATCATCGCCGCCCATGAGCATCACTAACCCCGAAGGAGTCATTGAGCCGTTACCGACCTTTTAGGAAAAATTAAACTCTCCTCTTGAAGGCCCCAATGTCGAAACGGTCCGAGAACACCGCTGATGGAAGTTGGTTCCACAATTTTACCGTACGTGGCAGTAAGTGTCTTAAAAAATGCACAGTAGTAGATCGCGATTCATCCAGATGGTGTTGGTGAAATTCTACTGTAACAAAACCGGTGTTTAGGTACGAAAGTATGCCTAATCATCAGTGATCGGTATGACCTGTGCCACATGATGTCAATGACCTCAATCATTATGTTAATATGGATAATCCCCGGGATTCCAGCATTCGAATCGGTAACAGGTAGGGAAAAGGTTTTTTATGCACTTCAAATGATTATATTTTAACACTTACATATTTTATATGAGTGCACGTAATATTTTACGCAGTATAAAATAAAACCAAAGTTTATCAATATTTCCTTTAATGAAAAATGATGCATTTTATGAGTTTATTAAATATTCTGACTTCTTTTTACAAATACATATAACATAGCTCTTAATTTTTGCGAATCATGTCATGTCCATATTATTATTTCCTCTTTGAATCACGCGGTGTGGCACGGGTCGTGCCGATCACTGCTAATCATGCCTCCTCTCCGTCACATAAAACGTGCCCTTTCGTGTACGCTAGGCTTGTCAGTTTATCCGCGTCACCCAACAACAAACATCTAGGCTACTTGATGACGCGCGAATCGGCTCGCGAGCGAGCGAGCGGCAACCTACTGCGATTTACAGCTCCGAGCTATCCGACGGCCGAGCATACCTAAGGGGTAGAGTGAAATCCCCTGGTTTTACAACAAATATAATAGATACATGACACAGAAGTTCAATCGATGCACCATGACAACGCGGTTAGCCTAGTTGGTAGAGACCCTGCCTCCGAAGCTAGCGTCCCGGGTTCGATCCCCGGTATGGGAAAATATTTCTGTGATGAGCACGAATGTTTGTTCCTGAGTCTTGGATATTTCCTATTTATTTAAGTATTTATTTCTCTATATAAGTAACTATATCGTCGTCTAGTACCCGTAACACAAGCCTTTAGAGCTTACTTTGGGACTAGATCGATTTGTGTAAAGTCCCCTGATTTATTTATGTAGGAATTTGCAAGGCCACTATAATGATTTGAGCAAATACTGCCGGAGTTTCCTGCCTTTGCCTTTTGAAAGGTTTAATGGAATGATTCCAGTTGAGAACTCGTTTTTACATGACTTTTTTCTTTCCAGGATACAGTCTCAGTCCACAGACCTAACTTCTACGCCCAAAGATTTCTAGATTTTATGGCAAAAACCGTCTTCAAGAAGATACCTTCGTGTAAGTGTTACTTTATGACTTTTATTTTAAGGTTATGTTTTAATTATGACATTCTAATATGAAATGGCGCCTTATTTGTCTATGGTCTTAGATTATTGCAGAATAATTATTTAAAATAATAAATGACTGTCACAACTGAAGAATTGTCACTATTGAAATAACATATAATGTAATGTGCCATTTCATGATAATGTCAAAACTCTCGAGAAATTTCTACGGATTTATTCAAACATATATTTTAGGTATATGGGAAGATGGTATCAAAAATTCCAAATCTGTATCAATTTTCCTGTTTCTCTCTTCAAGACATTAGGAGTCATTCGCGGCTTAAACCAACGCTGGCATATGAAAAATTTACCACAGTTAATAAAAAAATTGCACAAAATGTTTCTTAGAAATCGAACCAACTGCTAAAAATGAATTTAGATTTTCTAAGAGGGTGATAAAAAGACAAATTCATTCATTTTAAACATGCATATATATTTATATATATCATATGGCTTACGACTAAAAAACAACGCAAAAGCACAAATATATGTAATTATTATAATAATTAGCATATATATTTTTTAATGTGGCAAATTTTACATAAGATCAGTTTGAACATGTCCTATTTATCAATTTAGCATTGGATTTGTATTACTTGGTAGTACTAAGTATCAGATTCCCATCCGTTGTGGAGCTAATAATATTTATATGTTTAATCCCATATCAAGGTAACGTAAGTAATTGATTAAATGTATGTATTTAATTTTGAGACTATTAAAATGCATAAAAAACTTGTGGATTTATCCTTAAACCGACGTCATTTTTAAATTTAATTAACAGTCTCAAAATTATTTAGAAACTATTGACAACATTATTTATTGAAACATTTTACAAAAGTTCTACTATAACTAATATATAGTTGAAGCACAGAAATAAAAATAAAACTTTTAAAAAAAATCTTGTGAAAAACTATACAAGTTACAACAATATGTGTTTAGTTTTTCGCGAAACTTCACTGTTTTAGAACTATATTGACGCTAGTCGAAAAGTTTTCAACTGACCGGTCCGATCGAAATCCATTTCGGTATTTTTTCTGCCAAAGAACACCAATAAATATTTTATTTGATATAATTTTTCACTTAGGCAAAGTTTGTTTGCTTATTTCGGAGATTTCTTGTAAATTTGCCATTTTAAAATAATTAATTTTCTTAATCAATATCTTATGGCAAAATTTTCGAAGTAAAATTACATAACTGTAGAGTTGATAGTTTAAAATAAAGGATCTCCCTAAAGGCCCGCGCACACAAGTTACTTTTAACCGCGCGTGACTATGTCGACTTGCGTCATTTTTGTTCAAAATCGAATAAATAATGTTGTCACAACAATAACCCTTATCGTAACATATGTTAACGCTAAAATCCCGCGCCAGTGGACCTGCCAGAGATCAAGGGAAACCACCGCAAGTTCAGAACACTGGTGACAAGCTACATAGGTACTGTAGGGTGTTTTTGTACGTGTGCCTGTTTACGGGGGCGGGTGTTGGTGGTAACTATAATGACATCGATGCTACATCAATTGTACTTATCTCATACGGGTTTGGGATACGCCGTTTTTATTACAAGCTTTTATTTAACCTGCATTCGTATTTCTTTCCGTTTCAAATTAATAATGTCAATTTCGAATCAGTCGCCTTAATCGGAATAGGCTGTAATTCGGTACACATGTGTAAACGTGCTTTGGTACAATTTTAAAGTGCAATGGGCAAAAAAGCTGGTAATAAAAATGGATTTTTTAGCAAAAACTTGTATCATTAAAGCTATATATATATATACAACAATTGTTGCATCGATGTGTTCTTAGGGAAATTATAAGGAATGCTATATATTCATGAAACCTTATCGTTGTCAAGCGCAAGTTCTTTTACTTAAAAAATAGACGATTTGAATAAACTTTTGAATGACATCTTGTAGTAAGTATTCTACGCGACCTGCACGAGACACCATTGATCGAAAGAAGGCCTTATTTGCTTTAAATCGTCAAAGGAAGTGACTCATACCATTTCAACGAGTCCCTTTTTACGATTTCGGGGTAATAAGGGCTTTATAGCGATCGCGTCTTGTGCGAGGCAGATTCCGGGCAGTGTTCCTTTTGACAAAAGTTGTAAAAAAATTACACGGATGAGTGCTTGGAATGCTTGTATATTTTTCATTTAGTTGATTAGTATGTTAGCATCAAAAGCGGCCTAAAAAGCAATAAGACGCTCTTCATCTTAAAACAGTAATTGTTTGTGTCAATTGTAAGAGTTGAAGCTCTGAGTGAATGCTATAAACAGTAGTCTGTACGATTCGTTTGAAGCGGTCTCCATCAGTAGAGTATTTACTATTTTTAATTCCAAATTAATAGATTATGACATGTAAATTAGTAAAAAAAAAAACTACATAACGTAAAAGCTTGATAGTTTTATTTAAAACATGCGACGAGTACAGTCAGCCGGGATAACTTTGTACACCAACATTAAATGACCTTATATAATCGCACGTTTAAAAATAAAAGGAAACAAGTCCAAATGAAATTCACTTTTGTTTTAGAGTTTACTCAACCGCGTTAAAGTTGAATTTGGAATGGATTTGTATTTCACGTTATTTCTTTTTAATTTTAAACGAGCGTAATAGCCTTCGTATTACCACCATTTTTTATTAATTTATAGTTTAATTAATCTAATGATTAATATTATTTATAAGGTCGTTTAATTTTACTTGAGTCTTTGACCGAGGGTGGTTGTACTGTCGTGGTTTAAATATCTTTAAGGATGGTACTTTTGATACAATAATGACATAGAAAATAGAAATACCAAAACCACCAACACCCAAACCATCTTTTCAGTAGGCGTTCCGCTGGTGTATGTGTTTTTTTTTTAATTTAACATTCCGTTACCTCAGTTCGATTACGCATTCGATTTCATAGGCATGTTTTTTAGAAAACCACTTTTATTTCAACATTATTTTATTTCAATTGGATGCTTTCTATTAATTTTCAAAAATACACACCAAAATTAATTTTTGCATGACTTTTTCTAGTCATGCACGACCCCAGACCCGTTTGTTAGTTATGGAGTTTTTCAACGAATAATATGTGTTTTTTTCCATTTTTTTCACACAATTGTCCGTATTCGGAATTTCGCGCGCGGCCATGGAGGTCTCAGTAAGTCCCTGGTCTTGTGGGTTATTATTTTTTGTCTTCGCGCATGCGTCATGGCGGTCATGTCTCCCAATGTTTGAATGGTCGTGCTGTTTTGATTTAAACACATTGATATTAATGAAGATATACAATTATCTTCTTAGATTAAGGTAGGTATCTACAAGGTAGCGCTGGCCACAAGTGTATTGATTTGAAAAAATGATACCTCACCGAGTTTCTTGCCGGCTCTTCTCAGTAGAGGATTTTTTCCGAACCGGTGGTAGATTTATTCCTTGACCTTCATAAGATTTTGTAAAAGCCTAAATTGGATAAAGATAGTTTGACTTTGACTTTCTATTAAATGGAGTTAAATGTAATTTAAATAAAAAAAGATGTTTGGATAATGGAATTTCTAGAACCGAAATGTCATTTTTGATTACCGCTTGGGTACTTTTATAAAGTGACTTATTTTATTTTATTATTATTACTCATGACATGAGATTTATTTTTTATTGCTATCAAGTTGACGAATATAAAGTCTAATTAACAACGAGTTTGTTAACTTATCATCAGAGGCGAAGCGTGAGGGTAAGCCGGTGTATCATTTCTCTTTATAAACATTATATTATTAGTCAATAAATCTTGTATTTACAAAAAAAAATGTTAAATGCATTTTTTATGTTAATACAAGAAGTAATTAATAATAATATAATGTTTGAGTTATGAAATTATGCACCGGCTTTCCCTCACGCTTCGCCTCTGCTTATTATTGTAACCTTAAAAATGACTTTTGAATTTGAGAATAGAATTTTAAAAAAGAGTTTCGGGGTGAATATTCAAGCGTTTCAACCGCCGTCATTTTCGTCGACAAGTTTTCCACAAAAACTTAACGGAATGGCTGAAAAGTAGCGCCTACATCAAAAAAAATAGCGGCTTGCCAGAAGAAATATCTTGTACCATGAAATCATTCCGCTATTTGCGTACCCTTTCGTAAATATTTATTGATGTTGATACGAAAATTACTATAGAAAACGAATGATGAACACTAAAATGTTTTTTTTTTATTTGTTTTCTTTTTTCTTATCTAAAACATTATTTAAAATAACTTACCCAATTTTCTAATTTGCATGACAGAATAGATACATATTTATGCCATATCTACATCCACAATCAGATTTTGACACCGTCAACCTCGAGTCACTGAACTTTTTTTGAAAATAGAGACCTTACCAATGAGTACGTTTTAATCAATAATAAAATAAATATTAAACTTAGCGAGAAATACAAAAAACTAACCAAAATAGTATTAAGAATTCAGGCACGGTCCGAAGGGAGGGGTCACCAGGGGACATAACACCCCTCCCCCCCCCCAATCGTACATGTGAAATTGAAAAATCGAAAATTTACTAGACATATTTTATTAGTGACCCCCTCCAAAACTACAGGCTGTGACCGCGCCTGTAGATATGTGATAGATAAACTTATCCATTTGTGGCCGATAATGTCGAGCGGTTGAAACGCAGGCGAATATTTCGTAAAAAACAGCAAAATATCAATGTGTTTCAAATCATGTCTTGGTCTGTTCTGTCGGCATCAGAGCATCATTCCGTCATACGTCTCTGGTTGTAGTTAGCCCCCGTATTTTGTGTACGTTTTATCTTTCCGACGTATCTGGGTGTTAATGCTACGCCAGCTGCCATTTTGTGATTGTTTTTCTGTCGTTTCTATGAAAAAGGGTATAAGTTATTTACCGAGCCGATATTGAATAGTTAAACATTGCCGTTTAAACAAAAACCGGTCAAGTGCGAGCCTGACTCGCGCGCCGAGGGTTCCGCAATTACGTATGAAATAGAAACAGTACCTTGTAAGTACGGATCCCTAAAAAATAAAAAATAAATAGCTTTTTACAACGGGGTAACCATTTACAACCTACCTATGAAATAAGACAAAAAATAACTTTCGCAAGCTCCTATGTTCAATCGTAGAGTGTGATATGACTTTGCAAAGGTTATTTATTCCGTTTAACTTTTTTTTATGTGATGTAATTACAAATTCACGGTTTTCGGACTTTTTCCTTTAGTTGTGCTGTAAGACACTGCTTTTTGCCAAATTTTATGATTCTAGGTCAACGGGAAGTACCCTATAGGTTTTGATTCCCTTTGGATTCCCTTGAAAGTATCAAAATATGAGACATAAACGGCCATACCTTTTGATTGCGGTGACTTAGAGGTTGATTTTTTCATAGCTTCAAGAGATTGCAGACCTGAGTATGTGCTATTAATTTCAACTTGATACCTCCACGCGTTCCTGAGAAAAAGGTCTTGACAGACAGACAGACAGACAGACAGACAGACAGACAGACAGGCGGACAACCGAGTGATCCTATAAGGGTTCCTTTTTTCCTTTTCAGGTACGGAACCCTAAAAAAATTGAGTATTATTATACTCTATTTGCTTAGGTAATTAACTAAAGGTAAACAAAGGTACCAACTTGACACAGCTAATCCAGTCAATATGTTTTATCTATGGTATGTCTTGATTGGCTGGTTAGCTGAGTTAGATGGGTAAGTTTGTTTACATTTAGTTAACTATCTAAACAAACAAATTAATAATAAAATAATAATAATAATAAATCAGGGGACAATCTTTTACACAAATCGATCTAGTCCCAAAGTAAGCTCTAAAGGCTTGTGTTAAGAGTACTAGACGACGATATAAATATATATAGAGAAATAAATACTTAAATACATAGGAAACATCGAAGACTCAGGAACAAACATTCGTGCTAATCACACAAATAATTGCCCTTACCGGGGATCGAACCCGGGACGCTTGCGTCGGAGGCAGGGTCACTACCAACTAGGCTATCCGCGTCGCCAAACTACTGTTCGCGTATGCTGCATTTTATGTTTTGAACGGTAATGTTGCTGCGATTCTATACGCGCTGCGTAAACGATATATGGCAAACATCGAATATATATAGCATTTTGTGTGTATAATCGTGAAATACTGTATATGTAAATAAAAACGCGTATCCAACACAGTTAAAAGTGCCGGGTCATGTGATGCAGCCAAAAACAAAAAAAACAGGCAAGTGCGAGTTAAAACCGCGTGGAGAGGGTTCCGTTCCATACATGATTATCTGATATTTCCTATGTTACTTTAAATACCATAGACTTCTCATAGGTTTTCCTGTAATCTATAGGTAAAGAACTATTTTCTGTATTATTTCCAAAATTGTAGGCCCGGTAGTTTCGGAGATAAGGGGCGGGAATGGTCAATTTTCGCCTATTTTCCTAAATAACTTCCAAACCATTCATCTGAAAATTCCAAAAAAAAAACATATTTAAGATCCTCACAATAAGTACTTTATTTGATATGTCACATGATATAGTTAGCGTAACATTTTTTTTAATTTTCAAATTTACCCCCCAAAAGTGGCCCCCATGTTTAAAATTAATTTGTTTACGTTACGCATCCGTGTTGCGGTCAACGACTTACATATATACATACCAAATTTCAAATCAATCGGTCCAGTAGTTTCGGAGCAAATTGGCTGTGACAGACGGACAGACAGACAGACAGACACACGAGTGATTCTATAAGGGTTCCTTTTTTCCTTTTGAGGTACGGAACCCTAAAAAGGCACTATGTGTGTTCTGACTTAACGCAGCTTATTTCATTGAATAAATAAATAAACGTACGTCTATATTGCCTTCCTTTGACATTCTTTGTAAAACATTAAAATTTAAAATTATAATAATGTGTGTTTGGGGATGAGCGCTGTCTGCCGAAGTACCTACAGGTTTACGCCTAGTTTGGCAGCAGTGGTTAAATTATCATTATAATAATAATTATTATTAATAATCATAAAATAATAATAACGTGTGTTTGGGGATGAGCGCTGTCTGCCGAAGTACTGGTTTACGCTTTGTTTGGCAGCAGTGGTTAAATTATGATTAATAGTAATAATTATTATTAATAATCATAAAATAATAATAACGTGTTTGAGGATGAGCGCTGTCTGCCGAAGTACAGGTTTATGCATTGTTTGGCAGCAGTGGTTAAATTATGATTAATAATTATTATTATTAATAATAATGAGGCAGTGTGTTGAAATAGATAGTGCATTTGTAAACCCTTTTTCATAGAAAATACTTTCGATCTATCAAACAAGTTCTAATTATTCCACCGTCTTCGGGAAATGTCTTTGGTTGAAGCATGGTTTTTGGAAAAACCTTTACTTTTTTTTAAGTTCTCTACTTTAAAGTAGGCTTTAATTTTTTTTTAAGTTACGCAATGCCTTAACGTCACGCCATTTTGTTTTGAGCAATGCATTTTATAATGAGCATAAATGAATATGAGATTTGTTTCTGTACACGATTTTTAGATGATTTTAAATTTTTGGAAACGCGTTGGTGCGGTGTTTTTGTATATCTTGATTGAAGTGTAAGTGAAATTTTCGAATTTATTGACAGTGACAGACGGACAGACCTTGTAAAAGCATTTGAAGTTACTACAAATGCTTCATTTGTGACGTTTGTCCATTGTTTAAAGTCCTTTACACATGACAATTTCAGACGCAGTCGACGCGTTTCGTATCGCTGTAATTTAACGCTTAAAAGAGAGCGATACGAAAAACGCATCGACTGCGCGCAAAAATGTAGCTTGCTGGGAGAATCGCGACCATATCTGTAAAGCAATAAAGCTCAAAATTGAGATACAAGGTAACTTAACCTCTTTCTGTAATTAAATAAAGTTCGAAGTTGAGTTACTTTTGGCCAAATAAACAAAGGCCACTCAAATTGATCTTTAATTAAAGTGACGTGTATTTATAGGTGGATAACTGGTTGAGGGACATTTAACTATTTAATCTCTAACCAAATGATTTAGAGGCGTTTGTGAATTCGGCCATTTGTTCCTTTACTTTGAGCTTTATTGTTTTATGGATTTGGCTACATTTGAATTTCTTAGAAGCAATAAAATTCAGATACCTATTAAAATTATTCACTGGTCTCGCTGACTTAGTAACTAAAAGTCACGATTTTATGAAAAGAAACAAAAACTCCGCAACAACGCATTTGAAACTATATACGTTGTTCTACAATTACTTAATTCATTTCCTAGCTCTGAAACACTCTCCGTCGAAGAGGAAAAGCATCTCCAAACCGGCGAAGACACAGGAGGAAATAGATACACCAGGTACGTACAGATCATACATTGTTTTAACGATTCGACCATGACATAAATGTGTCACGCATGCGTCACTATCAAACAAAAGCAGATATGGTAGGTTGGGGCCATCCATAAACTACGCCACACGTTCAGGGAGAGGGAGGGGGTCATCAAAGTGTGACATCGTGTGACAAGTGGGGGGGGGAGTAGTGTTGTGAATTTAAGTTTCGAGGCGTAAACTACAAGACTGGAGTCCGTATAAGCCTCAAATTAATAAGTTCGCGTTGCTGCTTACGATCACAGAAACCTCGAGTCTTTAGGCCTCAAGCTTTAACCTTTTGACCGCCAAGCATGTCTGAGAAGTAACACGAATTTCAACTTTAAGTCAAGGTAATGAAGGACTTTTTTTACCCTGTATCCGCTGACGGCTGCAGCCGACAGTGGCGGTCAAAACGATAAAGCCTCCTAAGCTTTGAAGGTTTAAGTCTATAAGGTTTGGAGCATTTAAAAGTATTAAAAGCATTTAACAAATTAGATCAATCTATGCCATATTTGATAGTTATACAGGGTGCCCGTGAGGAACCCGAGAGATTTTAACAGAGTAATCCTGAGGTCATTAGATATTTTTGTGAAATAGGGAAAAAGAAGACAAAATAAATTCGGGTTTTATTGCATTTTTATTTATAAAATAGCAATTAGAGTGGATAAACAATACCTCTAAACGTAAAGTTAATGATTTTTTAGTATTTAAGGGTTGAAAGTCTTCAAGACTGGTCTTTTAACAACACTAGGCACGAGTTATAAGCCGCGTGACGTCACGTGTATAAATGCATAAATCTAAAGTAGGTATGATGTCACGCCAGACCTCCCTGACAAGGAGGGGAGGGGCTCCAATAATCATAAAATTCATGTGACGTAACTTATGGATGGTCGCTTACTAGAATTGATCACAAGACGAAAATGCTTCAATGTTTCGATTAATAACATTCGCGCACATCCAAGAATAAAAATTCAACATTATGTTAAAATTATCTCAGTTTTCACTTGCGACATCTAGCGTATGTTTGGGAGTCCTCTTATTATGAGAAACACAGACCATGTTATCCAATAGACTACGCATAGCCGGGCGACCCCCGCTGCCAGCATTAGAGGCATATGCCTAAAGCCATAAGCGGGGCTACAGGCGAAGGGACCGCGTAAGCTCAAACGCACCAATCGCAGCGCTGTAAAATCCCCACGCGCCCCGCATATTTACAGTACGACTAAAATCAGTTAACGATTCGACTTTTCTCGGCTATTATCGGCTAAAGCCGGAGACAAAAATGACACCAGTTTCATTGCTGCGATTTCTTTTAGGTAGCATTCAGCTTAAAGTATCGTAAACGCAATGTATATCACCTGCCATGATGACATTACTTACCAGTAGACCTAAGAAGTTTACAGAAGCGATATGGACATGCATTATAAATTAATAAATGTACCTATAAAATAAAATAAAATATTCATGATTCTTTATTAATCAATAGTTAGTGTTTGACGTAAGGTAACAGTACTATATTAGTCTTGCGTGTCAAACTGTCAAAAAATAGTCACTAATAATTTTTCTTATTTAATATAAAGGTTGTTACTTTAGAGCTATTAACACGTTTTGTTGCTCTTATCCTTCTGTTGTATTGTGCTTAATAAGATAACGGGTAATATATTTAAAGGTCATATCTGTAATTTGAAATACTCTATGTGAAATACGCAGCAGCTTTATTTTGCTAGTAAAATTTAGGTTAAGCGGTGTCTTTAGGATATTTGGTCTGTGTTGAGAAATAAATAAAACAACCTTAACACTTAAATTGCGATAATATTATAAGCTTTTTTTCTTTACGTATGTTTAAGTCATTTTAAAACCCATCCTTCATCCCTCAGTAGTATTTTTTTAACATTTGTTTTTACCCTTCTTAACAGAATGCGAATTGGTACCTTTGTATTATTATACATTTCAGTTTATTTTTCTCCCCTCCCTTTCCCAGTATTTTCCCGTTTTTTTTTATTTAACGTACTTTAAAACGAACGCGGGTGTTGTGCTAACGAAGAAACATGGTGTGGAGGCGAAATAAACTGAAATGTACCAAAAAATGAAAATTATAAATGGCTGTATGTTATACAGGACGAAAGTACACCTCCAAGCCTATAAAAGACTACAATCCAGAAATAATGAGGACGTCTAGATTATCGCCTAGGTCTTCCCTGAGATCTAGCATGAGCGATTTCACAGATACGACTATATCGACGTGGAACCAAAAACATCCCGCCGTAGTCACTGAATATCCTTCGGTCCTGTCAGACAGACTGAAAACCTTTGACAGAGATCGAAACTTCCAACGGCGAATCGATTTTGACACGTCGAATTTGACAACCAGGGACCCTGGCCCGTCGTACGCTGATAACATATACAGGTCGACAGTGCAAGATAGAATGGAGAGTCTGTCGGATCAGTTAGCCAAAGTGCTAAGCACTGGTGTAGGGAGCTCGCATATAAACGGAAGTTTAGCTGACAGCGGTATACAAACGGACAATACGAGTACGAGTGTTCCTCAAATATATATAGAAATGCAAACGATGACCAGCAGTCCCTCGGTTAAAATACTCAAAGACGCGGCAGTCGATACGAGAAACGAAAATAATTTACAAGATATACCATTCATAGATGACGACGAGGATTTTGTAAAACGTCGGTCGAACGTTCTCGAGAAACATAAATCCATGTCGAACATACCGGAGAAATTCGAAGACGAAAATAAAGACGAGAGATTATCAAGTAGCTTCAACAGATCTAAATCACCAACTTTCGTAGATAAATTCAAGAAGTTCTTCATCGATATCGGTCTAGTTAAATCTGAGAGTTTAATAGACTTGAAAACGAATACGACTAACACTTTACCTAAGAGTTTGAACTCCAGTTATAGGACTAGAAGCGTAACACCCACCAGGAGTTTAGAATCGCGAGATGCGTCCACGCTGCCCAAAGATATGAGGTTCAGAAAAGTCAGGTCGACGCAAACGGTTTATATAAAGCAAGAATCTCCATTGCTGAATAGAAAGGATCAGGAAATACAGACGAACACGCATGTTTCTGTTGTCAAGTTGAATGGAGATGAGGCGATACAGGACGAACGGATTATCAAAGAAGTTGTATATGTTAGGAGCTTGGAGAAATCTGAGATATATAGTACGAATGAAAGTGGGAGCACGATCATTGTTGTGCCACCGGCAGATTGAAAGTTCTACATATTTTAGATGGTATAGTTTTGTGATGTAACTTATGTCAAATGACAATGAAATAACTGTCAATGATTGACTCGGTTGTAAATACTTTTGGAATACAAATATTCTTAAGAGGACTTTGAACCAACGGCAAAAAAAGGCGATAACGATTCCCACCCCTTAAATGGTAACCGATTTTGATCAACTTTTGATAGGTTGTCAGTCAGAACAAAATCTAGGTCTATACGTTTTTTGAATATTGATTAAAGATCAACAAAGTCAAAATAATCGCGGAAAGAGATTTGTATGAGAATACTAAAACAACAATAAAACTGAATTAATTGATTATAGTGAAAAAATCGAAACGTATAGTCCTAGATTTTGTTCGGACTGACATCCTATTAAAAAATTGGTCAAAATCGGTTAACATTTAAGGGGTGGAAATCGTTATCGCCTTTTGTATGAAAGCCGTGGGCTCACACTCCTCTTAAAATTTGCTTCTGTAAAGTGATACACTTAGTTTTTATATGTTATTGGAATTGTATCATTTTACACGAAGTGTTTGAGATAAATGTCACTTCAAAGACAGGGATGAAAAATATTTAAGCCATATGATGGGCGAATAAGAATAAGAGGTCACCAATCGCCTTAGTGGTATCCTAATTAAACTAGATGGCGCTGAAACTCAAATGCAATTAATAATCCCTTATATAGCAAATTGGGGATCGACCTTTTCACGTCATTTATGTACGTTTCCGATCGATGGCGTTACGTCCGATTGTATGACGACGGACAGTCCTCTCGCTTTGCTCGTGGCTATAGAAAACTTAAAACATAATCAAAGTTATCTAGTATATTTATATTCCAAAAGGTTAAATATTTAAAACGGAAATAAAAATGTCTTAGAAAATTAACTTGCTTCGCTATTGCTTAGTGGTATCATTTTTTAACTGATAACAGATTTGGATGCAATTTATGATGATGGGAGACTTACTACGATTTATCAAAGCGTGCAATTTTGTACAATGTAATGAAAATTCCTTTTATTTCAGTTTTTAAATATTTTATATGTTATACGTACTCAAAGATGGCATTTCAAACTCAAATATGTAAAAAGTTCATTGTTTAACTATATCTAAACTCGCTCCATGCAATAAAGTCTAATTTACATTAATTCGTTCAATATTATTTTCAAATTTGATGTTCTTTAGATCTTACGAAGACTGAAATTGACACAAAAATATGGGCTCTTTTATGAGGTCCTAAGCGTATTTCTGACAGTTTTCTCTGTAAGAAAATCCCCTAAAAGTGCAAGTAATATATGATGATGAACAATTTTAACCCGTATTGTGTACAAAGTATGATTCAGTATTTAATGAATATAATGTTATTGACATTCCGTATTTTTATTAATTGAAAGTATTGAAAATGTCACAAATTAAATATTATAATGTCCCTTTTTTTATTTATAAGGTCGCAGAATAAACATAGAAATCCAATTAAATATGAAATATTTTAGTTGTTATGAATGCTTAGAATGTTAACGCTTTCACTGCCGGCGACGCGTATGTGCGTTTTCCGCACTCTGTCAGTGCCGTGGACGAGTCTGTGCGTCACCTAGCAGTCTCGGGGGAAATGCGATAAGTTGGATGAAGGCTTAATATTATTAAAAAAGACAACCTATTATATCAATTTTTTTGTAGATTCTGTATTTTTTTCTGTAAAAAAGAACCGAAAATCTTTAGACTAGGTTCTATGAAAGTTTAGAAATTCAAATTAGTAATGTCAAGAAGTATTTTACTAATAATTTTATCGTCATTTTTTATTAACTTTTCTACAGCTTTGTGCAAGTCTTTCATCTTTTTCAGAACAGATTATTAGATAATTAACTCGAGTATTTATTGTGAACTTAATAATTTTATTTATTTTAGGAAAATTTAAATCAAATTAGGATTGTGTCAAAAATAGATTGATTAAGTATTTATTGTTGTACCGTACATGTTTTTTTTTTAAATAGCGGATGTAAAAAATAAATAGCTCTATTCGACTATAAATAATTTATAAAACGGTATAATTTCATAATTGTGTGGAGGTAAAAGGTGCAACCCGTTAAACGAGTTTGTTTTAATTAATATGATTTTTACTATTTTTGACCCAATCACTGACAATTCTTCACAAAAATGGCTGTTTTTCTGTCAAAATTTGCAAAGTTATCTATTGGATGCCTAATTCATTCTTGTATAATTCAATTGTTGTACTCGTTAACAAATGATCGAACCAAGCATGGATTTAGGGGGATCTAGAACTAAAAATTGTGGTCATGATCCCCTATTTAATTCTAGTATGACTTAATTATTGTACTCATTGACAAAGAAGTGTCATTGATTTGAAATGAAATCGAACCAAGTGCGGATCCGGGGGTGGGGGGTCATGACCCCCTATTGAATATTAATATGATTTAATTGTACTCACGAACAAATGTGTCGTCAATGTGCAATTTAATCGAACCAAGCGCGGGTCTAGGGTTGGTCATGGGGGTCATAACCCCCTGAGTTAAATTACGCGGAATTAATAAATCCTCCCCGCCCTGACCTCGAGCCTGCATCCGCGCTTAACCTATCGTATGCCGATGGTAAAAAAAACGGCATTCGGGTCTCGTTGGATTCATGGAGAACCATAAAAATACATGAATAAAAAATATGCAAAAAGTAGACTAAAAAAGCACAGATCTGTGCATAGACATACCAAGAAAATCGAACCTAGGTAATACAAGAATTGAGAACTGTTAAAGATATTGTAAGTATTTTGACAGAGGACATTATTAGCTATAGCTTGTTTAGAAAGAATTTGTATGTATATAAAGCTGTAATAAAAGATGATAGTTGAAGGAAACTTTGTTTTATTCACCATTTCTTAAATTCAGAGCATTTAATTTTTTTTAATCTCCTGTATTAAAATCATGCAGTCAAAAACAATGTAAGTAGCAACTGATTAATGTTGAGTTATAGTATTTTGCACGTCTTAAAAATAATACATAAATATAAAATTAAGATCGACATTTTAACCTTTTGACCGCCAAGCATGTCTGAGAAGTAACACGAATTTCAACTAAGTCAAGGTAAAGAAGGACTTTTTTACCCTGTATCCGCTGACGGCTGCAGCCGACTGTGGCGGTCAAAAGGTTAATGTAAGTGCACTAAGATACACTGCGGCCCTAGCATGACAGACATGTCTTATCTGTAAGTTAAACAGTCTTATCTCTAAGTGCGTCTCGCTCACACTATTGCCGACGAAAGAGATAGAGAGATAAACGGGTTTAACTTATCCTTGTGTCAACCTTGCTAGGGGTGCTGGTAAGGTGTCTCGTGTCGAGTAATATCCTTTTGGCGACTAAGGTCTATAGGGAAAAATTAATAGGTAGGAAAAATTACTAGGTAGTAAAAATTACTAGGTATAAAAGACTATAACGTGACATTGACAAGAAAGAAAATTGGAGAGAAGTATTAATGAATGACTAAGTATAAAAATGTGGACATTTAATTTTTTTTATTTATTTATTCCATTTATTAAAACACTAAGGCACTGTGAAATACAAAACATTACCTACAGTAAAAATTACAAAAAAGATAATACGCAATAAAAAATACAAGAAGTAACATAAACATTAAACATTTCTACGATGATTATTGACTACAAATAAAAATGACGCGGTTATTAACTACTCAAAGACGAATCTAGAGCCGAAGCTCTATCGACTGGGCCCTATTTCTCGAAACTTATTAACGAATATTTTCTACAATTTTTATTCTTTGACTTTCTGGATCATTGATATTTTTACATGTTGACATTTTTAAATATTGACATTATTATATCTCGGTATAAATAGTCTCCGCCTTTTTTTTTTATTAGTCAGTTTTATACTTGGTCATTTTTACTACCTAGTCATTTTTCCCTATAAACCTTAGTCGCCAAAAGGAGTAATATGTGAACTCGAGATACATTTGGGTTGTGACTCAATTGGCTTGCTAATTCGAGTCTCCTATCACAACACAGCGAATCATAAAAATAAGCTTATATATTGCATTGCTTTTTACCCCATTTCAACATGTATATATTATTATGTATATATTTTCACGCTACTAACGGAATAGGGGCAGCCAGCTCGAGTGGGGGCGCCGGTATGAAAGCAGGTGAGAAAGTATTAATTTTATTTAAGTTTATCATGGTTTCTTAAGAGGACTGAACCAACGGCAAAAATCCCTCTTTTCATAGAAAGGGCGATAACGATTTCCACCCCTTAAATGTTAACCGATTTTGACCAATTTTTGACAGGTTGTCAGTTAGAACAAAATCTAGGTCTATACGTTTTTTGAATGTTGATTAAAGATCAACAAAGTCAAATAATCGCGGAAATTAGTTTTGTATGAGAAGACTGAAACAACAATAAAACTGAATTTATTGATTATAGTGAAAAAACCAAAACGTGTAGACCTAGATTTTGTTCTGACTGAAAACCTATTAAAACTTGGTCAACATTGAATAACATTTAAGGGGTGGTATCGTCTATCGCCTTTTGTATGAAAAGTCATAGGTTCACTGAATAGAATAACTAATCATTTATATAGTAAGAAGTTGGAAAAACAACGTTGTTTACAAAAAAAATTAAGTTCAAATTTCCATGCGAGGTATTATTGATAGAGAGGTTGAGAGAGTAATTTTATTAGTCCTTAAACGCAGCTAACAAAATAGAGTTTGATTTTGTAAAATGACTTTTATTGCGGACTATCTTATGGGCGCCTTTAGCCTGTCTATGTGTCATTAGAACTAATAAATTCATTTAAGGAATAGTGCGTACTTAATTATTAAACATAATAATAACTAATATGAAATACCTAATTAATACATTAATGTGGTTTTATATGGAAATTCATTTAACGCTTCTTTCGTCTTTTTGCTTTGATTTTAGGCTTTCGAAAAAATAAAGTTGAGTTTTATAAATATGTAATGTAGCGTGATATCTACCCCATAAATACCATATCTGCTATAATAAATGCGTAAACTTATTGTCATAAATTCTGGTTTTTTCCATGCTGCCGTTGGCCTATCGGATCTTTACTATTGGGTATCACTTGTATTATTTCTCACCTCTGCATGCACATTACACTCGCACCAATACGAAATTGGCGGTCAAGCTCAACATAAAAAATACAAACGCAAACATTTAATATTGGACATGTAAAATATTAATAAAACTTACCGCACAAAACGCTTTTTAATTTAGTTTCACTGTCTGACGTCACAGCACACTTCACGCCGACATCAGTCACGTCACCAGTGTCGACTGCCGCTAAAATAATCAACCACTCTTCCGTGAAAACTAACGCTGTGTCTGAGCCAGATGTAGCGTTCCCTGCTGTGTTAAAAGGCTCTCAAAAACAGAGAGTCCCTCCCCCTGTCCCGCCTAGAGGGTCGCCAAAAGCCAAACGAGGCGGCGGCAACTCCCAATCCAGTATAGACGCCAAAGGTGAATATTACTTAAACATATCCGTCAGCGAGATCCCGCCGCAGACACCTATAACCAGTAGCGATGATGATTTTGTGTTTTACGGGCATGATTTTAAGTTTAAAGAACCTGTTGCATGCCGTGTACCGCCTTCCATATCCGATCACTCGGTTAGAGTGACGAAATTAGTTTCTTCTAACTCTTTCTTAGACTTCGCTGAAGAGGGAGACAGTATTACTGAGCGTTCGCATCCGGGGAAGAGCTTGATAGCTCAAACGACGATGATGGCTAAATTTAACGTTGACAGAGCTGTAAAAGAACATCTAGATTCTGGAGAATATGATGATACTTCGTTTACCGAGTCAAGTAGCGACGATCAGACTGTGGTCCGTGAAATAACAGACGAACCGTATAAGCCTAAGCTTAGACAGTCTAAAAGTCCTTCGCAGTTCATAAAAGGCGTTGTCAATCAAATAGGAGATAAGCTTGGAAGAAAATCACCTACGGCTGAGAAAGCCAGTGTGCACAACGTCAAGCCTTCAGATTTGATTCTTGCTGCTAGAACTTTAAAAAAGACACTACGTTCCGAAAGAGATTTGCATAAAGATACTAAAGACAAATTTGAAGTGAAACTCGAAAGAAATGGTGGCAAAACGGGTATTATGTCAGGTTTAACAAAACGATTGAACTTTAATCAATCTAAAAAAGATAAGAATCGCCAAGAAGTCAAAAAACCTACCCCGAAAATAGAAATAAAGACTTATTCCGAAGAACATTCCAGAGGCATGACGAATGACGAAGTTATTTGTCACAAGAAAGCTAAAACTAAGATAGACATGTTTCAAAAACACATTCTTAAGGTGCAAACGGATTCTGAAAACAGTTCGCCAAGAAGTTCAATAGGATCTTCGCAAGATATCAAAAGATCTAGGAATGTTCTCAACATAATTAAACCTGACTTAAGGGTTAAAGAGACTAAGAAAATATTTGAGCCAATCGAATATGGCCATGGTAGTTCAAGTTCAATGTATAGAAATAATTATTCTCTAAGCACAACAGCTGTTAGTCCAGTTGTATCTAAATCCTATACTGGCAATGTACATGACAAAATCAAAAAGTATTCACAAGCAACAGCTTCTGCAAAACCACCAGAAAAAGTACCCAGGAAAAAAAGAGGGAGTTTCAAAAAGAGATCAGATAAAAGAAAGATTTATCGCATGAGAAAAGAGATTGAAGAAGCATTGTAAATGAAAGGGATATTAAGATTTGGCTTGAAATGACAGTTACGAAAGCGGAGATGCTCTTTGTTTTTTGTTAAAGTAGACATTGTTTTTGTTTGGCATGTGTTATACTAGTAGATTGAGTTGTGAGTTTCCTTAATTTTAAAGCTAAAACTGCCATGAAATTTTGTCTTTATGGATTAGATATTTGTATCAGTAGATTTGTTTCGTAGAGCCTTTGTGTTCATATTATTATTAAAATAAGTAGTTTATTGCGTCATCAAAACTTACCAACTAATACAAGTATAATCAGAGTCAAATATAACTTACGATGTTGAGAACATGTCATACATAATAACTCTTATGTTATGTTGGGCTAAGAGTCTATTAAATTTTTGAAACTGATTGTATACGAATGGCATAATAAGTCCTTATCACCAACCTAAGATTATAATTATCATCACCCGTAGCATATATTTATTAGTAAATCATCCATTATAATTATTAGAAAAACTTAAACTACTATTTTGTAGTCCAAACATTGCTTTTTCCACTCCCAACCTTAATCACTACCATTAGCCTTATAAAGTCCTATAATAGCTTTCTCTTCAACTTTCAGTAGAGACATATTTCCATCCACAATTAAAACTACTTTTGTAGTCCCGACTAAGTTATCCTTTCCACAACTGAAACGTACCTTTGCATGCTCATTATAGTTATTTCTAAATAAAACACCACCTTATAATTTATCTAACGCTAAACCAGTAGTACTAGTTTCAAAAGTTCTAACATAGCCACAACTTTGAAAGTACCATCCACATTTCTAGTCATAACTGTCCACAAAAGCATAATATAAACAGAAAAGTAATTCAATGCCGGCCCATTAGGAGTCCTACCGCTCGGGCACGCCCGGGTACTTAGGATTGTCCTAACCTGTACTTTTCGATATTTTATTTTAAGTCATATACTTAGATATGTTGTAAATATTTGTTATTCATTAAGCATTTTAAAATTCTCTTCAGAAGGCGCACATAAACCCGCGATGTAGCTTTGTTTGAAGAGGAACTACTAGTTCTGTTTATACTATGACGTAAGGGCGGGTTGGATCAACCACGTTGACGGGCCAAACGAGGACCCTGTTTGATCCTGACAATAACTCTTTCGACCGTGAAACCTTCATATCATCATCAGATCACCCAGACATCTGAAGCGTTTTGCTTCATCTTTCCTGTTAAGTTCATCTAAAGAATAGAATGAACTGCTTCGGTCTTTCCGGATTGTTATAATCTGGGCACTTTCCTGGATAATCGCGTTTCACCTTCGGCAATCATCACTTCCCATCAAGCAAAAGCCAAAGCCAAGAACTTAACAGGATAATAAGTTGAGTGTAACAATATTCATCTGCTTAGGTTTTTTCCCTATTTCTACTTCGGGATACGGTTTTACCATGATCCCAGATTCGGCAGGTCGGGTTACAACCGGGTGCCATCTGACCTCCGTAACCCTTGTGACAGGGGAGTCAGTCCCATAGAGTGAGTGTATGTATAGTTTAGATTATGGTTTTAAATAATTCCCACACTCAGCATATCGGGATTACCTGGGTCTCCTCGGCATTGCCTAAGTGATCGCGTATGGCTTTTTTACGATGAGACAGCCTTTGCTATCAAGGTTAGAAACAAAAATTAAAAAATAAAAGAAGTTTATTGTATAAATGTAACAATACATGGCGCAAAGGTTAATCTGAGCTAGAAGGTTAATCGGGGCTGGTCCCCTGCGTTACAGAGCTCAGTTTGAACAGCATGTTAAAACTATAGTAAACAATTTGTACAGTGCGCGCCCGAGTTGAGAGCTGGCGGGGCCTGCAGTAAAAGGCGGGTGCTGCTCCCCACGCCGCCCGCACGCCTCACCTATCATGCCCAAATTGTAGTGCTGTGGCAGTACTTCAATGAGGGTATGATAGGTGAGGTGTGCGGGCGAAGGAGGGGGAGTTCCCCCCTCCTTTTTCTGCAGGCCCCGCCGGCACTCAATATGGTTATTGTTGTTAAGAATAAGGATATGACACTAATGTGGGGTAATCAAGAGGAAGTGGGTATAACATTCATCGAGCAACTGACAGCAGTAGCAGGTCTCGTGATAATCGAGCTTTATGAGCCATTTCGTAACAAAGGATTAGGAGGGATAGGGGATTTGTGGGGCGGCATCTTGGCATGATAATTCCTATCAGTGGCGAAGCGTCAAATATTCCCTAAGGGAAGCCGGGTGAGTCTGACATTTAGTTAGAGTAACATGGCCTTCACTGACAGCTAGCCGTAGCTTTCTAGCTTGGTAAAGCCATCAGGAATCGGATTGTAGGCAGGCTGCGCCTTTAATCGCCGGGCAAATCTCGTGTTGTATTTTGGGGTTTTCCAGTGTTTTCGCCGTTTTTTGCCAAGCTATCGTAGGAAAATTCTTTGCGATATTTCTTAGGCAATGTCGAATAAGGGCCCTGGTAAACACCCTACCCTACTTATTCAGACTGTAAAATATTACGGGCGGAAGAATTAGTGTCAGGATCTCCATCCTAAAAACCCTACTCATTGGACTATGACATCAAAGAATTGCTGCAAAACTTCCAAACCTAAACCAATCAACCCGTAGCCAAAGCCAGTAGTAATGCTAGTTGACATCCAGCCATGCCATCGTGCTGCTCCACGCCGCCGCCGCCGTTCGAAGAGCACGCGCCACTGCGGACCAGCCGGACCAACTCGTCGTCCACCACGTCGTCCAGCGCGTCCGGCCGACGACGCGGCGCGTCCAGCGCGGCGAGCGTTATGACGACGTCTTCGGCTTCCTCGCTCGCGTTGACGCCCGCTGCGCTGAGTAGCGCGAGGAGTAATGAAGCCAGGTATTTAAGAGTACATGAATAGTATTTTCTGTTCATTATGGCGGTTGTACACACTCGTCGAGAGAGAGAGACAGGCCGAGTTTGAGTGTGTCCATAGTGCTCTCGCCTTGTCTCCCTCTTTCTCGTCTCATCTCGCCGTGTCCCGATCGCGGTCGGTTTTTTGCAGACGAGTCAAAGGGTCTCGTTGCTCTCGCGGTATTATCGGACGGATTTTGAATAAGTTGAGAGACCTTGGCTAAAACTTTTTTTTCTCGATATCAATACGCGTCAGATTTTTGAAATATGGCGCATATTGTTAAAAAATAACCGTACTATAGGCCTGAATAGTGGGTATTTTTACAATATCAACGGTTTCTGTTTTTTTACATGTGCAAAGATAAGACTTACTTCTAGAGTGTAACGAATAATTGGCCATCAAGGGATAACACCAGATGTAGATTTACTTATCAAAAATTGAATTATTTTGTTACTGGGTTCTTTTGCGGTGCATAGTAACCATCCACGACTTTTTATTGATATAATGCGTAAAAAATATAGTAGCTAACAGCACAAAGACAAACCGCGGTTCAAATGACGCAACAAGTGTGTACATGATGTGCTCTCGGCGAGAGGCTCTCGATGAGTGTCTACAGTCGGCATTACATTTTACAACAGCAGTGAAGCCTAAAATCCGTTATTTCATTCCGGTAAATACCAGTTACCATACCAGCAAAGTTAACAATTTACATTTTGCAGCGTATGCTGGACGCCGCCTGCGTCCGTCGAAGGGTCGACCCCGACGTGGACCGAAGGCACCCCGAGCTTCACCGAATCCAGTAGCAGTGAACAGGGAATGGGTACAGGTGCGATAATGTACCAAAATCTAGACGCGGAGACTATACATCTCCCTTACCTATTAGTCATTTATTAGAATTAATTTGTACCCATTAGTTTTGTTTTTGCATTTTTGTGTTAGTTTTTAGATGAAACTCTAGTGTCAAAGTTGAAAAAAGACTTACTGCTGAGTTTCTTGCGGCGTTTCTTCTCAGCAGATGTCGCCCTTCGAAACGCTAGTAGATTCTGATATGTGAAAGAGCCCATTTGGCCTGGCCTACTTGCAAAATAAATATTTTCATTTTCATTTTCATTTATAATCATTTACTCGCTTCAGAATGAAACAATAGTTATTTGTTATACAAGAGTGCAAAGTTGCTTTTTATCCGCGTGCTCAAATTTGATGACCGGGCAAGCGAAGGACTCTAAAATTGAATCACGAGCGCAGCGAGTGATTCCAACATTAGAATTCTGAGCGTTAGCGAGGGAATCAAAAGAGCACGAGGTGAAAAATCTTTGCACTCGAGTGCAACACGTAACTTTTCATTCCACCTCAGCGAGGAAATGACTAAATTGAAAAAAATTAAATTGCTCATTATTAACACTTCCAGTCAATTCTATTGGCGTCAAATAAACTTCCTCGTCGCTAGAATCACTCATTTTAGGTTTTTCACTTGTTTCAAGTTTCTTGTTTTTAACCTAAGGTTTTAACAATATGACGTGAAAAGAAAACGGTGCGCGCAAAGCAAATTAAAAAAAGGACACCAAGAAGGTCACATTTACACACACACTCACCGAGTCTGATTTTTTAAGAAATTAAAAAAGGTTGTATGATAAATCGGGCACCATGGAGTTAGAAGTAAATATGTAGGTTTAATGATGTTTTGAATTCACAAACCCAGTGCACATGATGTTCTAAATTCAATTTACTTCATCCTCTAGCAGATAAAAGAGGCTTTTGCACTCAGATATCGAAGAGCAAATATACTCTTTCCGAGATGGGGGAATGAAAAAAATGTATATACTGTTTCAGGCTACTCGATAACACCCGCGCGCGGCGCAACCCCCTCGGAAGGGCGCCGCTCCCCCCGCGCGCCGCTGCCGCCCGCCCGCGCTCTCCCACCCACCACCATCAACTGTCTCACCAGTGAAGTGGTAAGTTATAACTACCTGTATACAATAAAAAAAAAACCTGTGCCCAAAAGTTAACGACAACAATGCTTTATTTCACCGTGATAAGATAACATCATAAACAGCGCCCTGAGAGCCAGGGTCATCTTGCATGACGTAATTCGAATCGAAATAAAGTGATATCTCTTAAGCGATGATTCAAAGTGCGACAAATATACACGCGGATATATACAGAGTGACTTTGAAGACGTACTGCAAAACCTTTGTTTTAGATACATCTCACATAGGTTAATAACACTTGCACTTTTCTGCAATGCTGGAATAAATCCACTTTTTATTGATTTTAAATATATTCTAATTAATTTCCATAAAAGTGGACACCTTTTTGCTCCAATTTAATTGTATAACGACAAAAATTTTAATTTTGACAGTAGGTTAAACTTAACAAGTATTACAATCAAGTACTGATTGTTAAAACCTGAGGCTATATTTATAAAAAAAGTAAATTAGCTACAGTAAAATAGGTTTTTTTTTTTACTTTGTTATATTTGCCGTCTTCAACTGAACCGGAACCATTGTTTTGCATTACGTTTTCAAAGTCAGCCTGTATAGTAGTTTTAACTAAAAAATCAGGTCTAAACCTTATAGTCCCCTCCGTTTGACCGACGGTATGTTTGGCCTAACATTTGGACTAATTTCATTTCTTCGAAACCTACTTTCCACATTGATTTCATTTCTTTTTGGTATTGTAATATACTCTAGCCTAAATGCTACAAATATCAGATAACCTGTAATGTTCACGGTTTAACAAAAACCTAGGTCAAATTAAACTTAGTTCAAACAAATTTCGGCAAACGAAGGGATCCCTCAAAAGTTATAGTTAACTTTCGGTAACAGGTGAACGGTGGACCGTGTGACTAATACGAAAGCACGAAACTTAGCATAATCCAAAAGTATTCATTACATATTTTTATTTCAAATGCATCTGACATGCTGAAGCTTCGATTTCTATACTAAATCTTCAACAAAACGAATCATCTTATAAACACTATTGTTAGTATTATGAATAAAAATTTCGATAGTTTAAAAAGTATAACATCATTGATTGGTCGTCGTTTAGCGAAGTGTCACAAGACAGTCAAATAAAAAAAAAATTAATGTCTAAAGGGTCTTGTAATTTTGTAATTGTAATTTTAAAGGGTAGGGTTGTAAAATATCTGTATATCTTTTTAACATATCAAAGGTGATTCGTTTTAGTAATATATTTACGCACGCTTAATACGATCATATTTTTTCATACATGTACCTACTGCATTTTGTTACTAACATACAATGTTCCAATTAAATGTAAGAATAGTCACTGTTGCGCAGCGTATCATTCCTTGAACACCTATGCATACTATTACACAATACTAAAAACTTGACCAATTTATATCATTCGTGTAGTGCGTTTTTACTTATATAATTCATCCGGTTTTGAATTTCCCCATACAAATAACCGCACAGTGCTTCTCATTCACTCCGGTATAAACAGACAGAGACGGATCAGTCAAGGTCATTGGCACTCGTCAGTGTCTCAAAGCTAAAATATTTTTAATTTTTCCATGACCCCAGATAAAATAGAACAATGCTATATTGACTTTGTGCAGTTACTATACCGTACATTTAAGTGGAACATATTTATATTTCAGTATGACTTAAAACTAATGCTATATTATTTATTTGGACGCTGCTTTCACGGTGGGTTTTTATTTATAGATGCACTTGAAAGAGCGTGTAGAAAACGACTATAAATGATAATTTTCCCATAGAGATGTACGCTTCATTTGGATTTACCTAAGCGCTAGCATTTTAGGTTTTTTCATGCAATTGCGATTTTAATAATGGGTGCTTCCATTTTAAGGAATGCGAAAAGTAGCTTTTTTGTAAAGTATAATGCAATAAAAGATTGTTTATGGCAATTGGTATCGGTAATTATCGGTTGGCGCAGCGCTATTGGTACATTTTCGTGTTGCCAATTGAAAATTAAGTTAGCTCGTTGGACGCTAGTGCTCTGCATAGATGCCAAAATAAAGGACCCAATTTTTTTAATAATTTGTGAAATATTTCAGAATAAAAACTTAAGTAACACGATCCCAAAAAACTGTGACCGTTTTATATTTAGAAAGAAAGGAAAGCCGCTGTAAAAATGCGTGGCACGGAAACTTTGAAAAAAAAGAAAGAAAAGAAACTTATTCATCTCACAAGACGCACAAAAATTAAAAAAAAAAATAGTACAGAAAAAGTAGGGATGTGTGTCATGTCATGATGATGGGATGTGTGGATATGGGAATTTACAATATTTTCCGTCAGAGTATGTCAATATTGCCAATCAAAAAAGGAACCATTTATTCTGAAATGTTTCCTAAAAAAAGAGAACTATTATTGTTTTGACTTACGACTGAATCATCGGGTCATTGTTGACTAGCTAGAGAAATTTATTTTAATCGGGATATTAGAAAATGGTGTTCACCACTTAGTTTTTTAGGACATCTTCATATTTCTATATCTCTATGGAGGACACTGCTCTCGACACTCGGTGTTTAATGTAACGCCACCGCGCCGGGCACTCATTGCCGTATTCTAGGAACGCTCGGGAACACTACAAAAAAATCCTCGTAAGGGGGGGGGGGGGGGGGGGGGCATTGTATATTTAACATACCATTAACTAAAATAATACATACGTACATACATATCATCACGCCTGAAATCCCTTGGGCAGAGCCACAAGACTACTTGTGGCCACGTTCGATTAATTAATTAGTCCTAAGATGGTATGATGAACCGTATGACTAAAATAATATCCTAAGAATATTGTTTGTTCATGGTATGATTCTACCTTGTAACCATCGATGCCCTACCTTAAATTCAACTGTAGCTACGGACCTGTCTGTATACGCGCGCGCGTCAGTGAAAATTAGTGAGTTTTGAAAATCCAGTTCGTGGGTTCGGTTGGAGATAAGACTATGACACCTATCGCTGATGAAACTCGATCTATGCACAGCGCCGGATTAGCCATCTAGCAAGAGTAGCAAATGGCTTAATCCGGCCAGTCTATACACCAAGCATCTAGAGCAGTTTCCCTATATAGATTTACCCTAAATAAATACGCATCAGTCTCTCCCAGCGATCTCTGTTTCGAAAAGAAGACACTAAGTACTGATCTTTTTCATTGATTTTATTAATTCAATATGGTTGTCTAACTACAATATGCCACCTACCTTTTCTCATAGTCGAAATTTGTTTTAAATATTTTTTAAATTACGTAATAAAACAGTCATATCAACAATTCGCAGAGTACAAATAAATCAAATTGAGAATTAGGTAGCGAATTTTGAATCTCACTGATTTGTCCTCGAAATATTTATACCAAGTTAAGTGTTGCCCGCGTAAGTTCACCATTCCTCCTATTAACTCTTGTTTCTACCAATAAATAATAAAATAAAATCTATGGTTGTTGAAATGAAGCAATCATTAGCTTAAAACATATAATCAGCTTTCTCGTGAATGTAATTATGCAGTATTCCAATGATCTGTAAGTGTTTTTTTTTTATATAAAATTGGATTAGTACGGAAATGTTACACTGAAGGACAATTATATTTTTCCTTAATGAGAGTCCCATCGGTTTATACATACAATAAATTTCTTTAACAACATTAAGAAATAGTACAATTTCATCTTTCTTTATCTTTTTTACAAACTATAGTTATAGTTCTTTATAAAATTTCTGGTAAAATATGATGAGGAACCAATTCAATCCAATAACAACCTCGGAATGCAGTAAAGCATTGAGTGAACCAATTGTAAAATTCCCTGATTGGTACAAATATTAGTAGTCTTGTAATAAGTAACTTACTATTACTTTTTAGTCGAAAATGCTTACAGATCAAAAATAACAGCATTCTTGTGTACAGTGACCACAGTATTTTTATCTAGTATTTTAAATCTAAATGTGTTTAAGAAATCTTTCGAATCAAATCGATTTCTAATGAAATCGTGTAAAAGTAGTTTATATTTGGCACTTAAAAAAAGTAGTATACATTTTTATTACTAACTGGCAACCCTATTGAGTTATACGGAGTTTTTTACCTGTGGTCACTCACACAAAAACGTTATCTGGTGTGTAAAAACTGTTTTGTTAATCGTCGTTGTTACTATTATATCAATATTGTATATTTGTTGTTGTTAACTATATAAGACGATCGGTAGAATAAACATTTGAAATAAAATCGGAGCCTTTTATTAAAACCTATAACTATAGGTGATATTCAGTGGAACGGACAATAGTTATCGGATTAGCTAAATTTAGCTATGCCCTCTAATGAATAGGTCAATGCACTAAAATTATGTTGTAGTATCAGAAAAAAAAGGCTGTTTCCCTTTTTTTTAACTTTAATTACTTGTAAATCTGTCTACTACGTAGAGATATCTTTTTTTCTTCAGTCTGTAATAGGTATATCAGAGTTATTTATTGTAATGGTATAACTTTTTGATAACGTTAAACGTTTACAGAACAAGTTACAAAAATAGTTAAGAGATATAACACCATCATCTTTTTATATTACCTACTTGAACCTTTCCGAAATATCGCATTTCCATACTTATTATTCTTGGCCTTTTTTTTCAATATCAGGTCGGTACTTTTATATATTACGAATATAAAATTAGTTGCATGATGAGGATGTATGTGAAATGAAGAAAGTTGCCAAAATATATATGTGTTAGATCAATTTATAATCAAAATTAATTCACCGTGCAGTTATGTTTCATTAAATTAATAAATCATTGCACGTTATTAATATGGTGGTTTAAAAGCATGCAATAGAAAATAACCCTAGTTGAGGCTAAGAATATAATTTATTTGTAAGTCATGCCGCGCAAATAATTTCTTTAAAAAGTCATAATCGCTTCCCGTCAATATTGGGCAGTTGCCAGGCGGCTTGCAAAGCTACTAAAATGGTAGAAAATGCTTCAAGCTTAGGAAACTTGATTGGCTTTACGTGGATATAGTGCATTTAGTGCTTTCTTTATAAAATGGTGAGTATTATTTTTTATATGATTAATTTGTTTATAACATCTGTATGACTCTTGTTAACTTAAGATACAAATCCTTTTGTAATAATCAAAGCTTGTAAGATTGTCTGCAAAATGCGGAACAGAAGAATGATTTCTCTCTTTTTCTTGAATTTTTTTACTGAAAATAAGGCAAGTTAGTATATTATACTATACTTATATTTATATAGTTACCATAAAACAATAAATTAGAAATATTTAAAGAAATGCATGGATGGTTGGAAAAAATCCATTTCTATCATTTATATACATATTGTCGAATTCACAAATGCCCCCAAGTTGATATTTGATTAGAGTAACGTTTATGTACAAATTGACAGCCAGTTGACGGAGACTTAACTTTATTTGATGCCGTATCACAAGTATTTTTTAATCGTGTCAAATTTTTACCACAGGTTGAAATAACTCATCTATCATCTGAAATGTCAAGCGTGAAAATATCAACGTACGAAGTACATCAGGCGATGCAGGATGATAAATATTGTTAAATGTGTGTATGCATGTTCTCTGTTAAATGTCAAACTTGTAATGTTAAACCTGTATATGCTGTAAGCCTAGTATTGTCGTTGCAGAAGTAGTATATGATACATAATATTTTTATTTATTTATTTCAAATTAATTTATCGCCATACTTTTTGGTGGCCGGCGGTTAACTTACAGTAGCCCTTTTTCAAAATTTCTTTGTCTACAAAATACATATAATATGGTAGCTGACTTCTTTTAGAGGCCACTTTTGCATTATTAGCGAGCCTACAATTATGTATGTACTAAAAAATTATAATCTTGAATTTAACTTAAATTAATCAATAAAATTAAAGAGGTAATTATCCTTGAGTGCTCTTAGTCTGGGGAATAAAATCATTGAAAGTTTGTGTATTCCAGAAAAAATAAGTATGTATACTTCAACTTCTCAGGAAAATAAAATTAAAGTAAAAAAAGTATTTTTCAATAGATATTGCTTTTTATTGGGGGCTTTTTATTAAAAGTTTTCCGATCGTATTTACAATTAAATATCAATTATACATATAGCCATACTTCTACATATACGTGATTATCTATAGATGAGCCTGACACCTGAAGGAAGAAAATGAAATTTCAATAAAAAGCATCTAATAAAAGACCTTGCTGGGTAATATTTCAAATACCACTGTCGGGCTAGTCCCCTTTAGTCCACTGCAACCAGTAATACTAGAGTAAAGCACCAGTGGAGACTACTGAGAAGAAAAATCTCAGCAGTTTCCATTCGTTTTATGTTACAACTAGTTGTCACCGGAGTTTCTGGTTGACGTTTTAAATATGTGAAAGAAATAATGAATGTCAATAAATAACACGCAAAAAATAAATGCATCACAACTTCAGGCAGCCAAAAACTTCTGTTGGTATGCATAATTTTAATTTAAAAAAGATGTTGGTATTTCATTTGTTTAGCTCTATCGAAATAATCACGTTAATTATCATACCTACTTAACTACATTTGTTACAAAACGAAGTGTCGTAAATATTTATTTTGTATTATATTATTTTTATATGGCCATTTCAAATGATATTGATATTGATATTTATTTATTATGAAATCTCTTTGAATTCGTTCGAAGCATAATATTATTAACGAGGTATTATTTTATATTATTTTAAATTTAAATTGCCATAGTATTTTTAATAACTCAAACGTAATGTCTCTGACTTCTCCATTTAGAGTACAGTCGAGGTGCATAATATAAATGTATATTACGTTATTTTTTAATTTCAGAGAGTTTATTATTAAAGTCAAATAGCAAATAGAAATGGAACCAACGAAGCTTCATTATTAACCGACTTCAAAAAAGGAGGAGGTTATCTATTCGACCCGTATTTTTTTTTAATGTATGTTCCCACATAACTTTTTAACCAGTGAACGGATTATGATTGTTGGAATTTGTTGTGTGGAATCGTCATAGTTCAGAAATGGGGCCATAGAAACATTTGCGAGATCTGATGATGGGAACCATGAGGAATCAACAGAACTCCTCAAATTTTGTAAGCAAGCATATACCGTTTTTGCCATTTTCTAAGATAACTGATAGATTTGCACAAGAACAGCTTCATTTGGTAAAGCGGAGTGATGATGGAGTCCACGGATTACTACTTGGAACTCTTCAGTGATAGATAGTTAACGGATAATGAGAACATTTATTTGTCTCTGTTGCTAAGCAACTTGATCTCGTTAAAGCACATCTGGCAAATCGGAACTGATAGTGTTGTTCGCAACAGAACTCCTTAACGGTCAACAGTCCTTGCATTCTGAACGCAAAACTTTATAAAAATCGATGAGCAGTTGATGTAGTACTATCGTCATCTGGTACTTGTGGATATAATGAAACTATAATATTCCATCATATTCACCAAAAAGGTAAAAATAAAATTAATTTTAACAAAAAACAAAACCGACTCCAAAAGCCCTTTGAAAACTAAGAAATAAAGACTGGCCGTTAGTAATTACCTAGAAATAACAGATATATTTGTTAATTCAGTAATAAATTAAATATATAGAAGTCGGTGGCAAGTAGGTAAATAAGGCATACAAGTATACATCTGTTCTTACTGTGTTCATTTACTTGCCACCGACTTCTATATATTTAATTTATTACTGAATTAACAAATATATCTCATATTTCTAGGTCATTACTAACGGCCAGTCTTTATTTCTTAGTTTTCAAAGAGTTTTTGGAGTCGGTGTGTTTTTTGTTAAAATTATAAATCACTTGATGATAAATGTTTATTTTATAAGAAGTATTAATAAACATTAAGAAAGTGATGAAAATAATAATGATAATTTTTCAAGATGTCCCCACACATCTTGAAAAATTATCATCGGAGCGGTTTTCTCTTTTCAACTTGTTTTACTAGAAAGAGACTTCCGCTTGTATTACAAGTTACAAGTATGTATTTATGAAATGGCTGGGCCCCAACGGTCAACCTCGGTTGAGTTTTGCCATGTCCGTCTGTCTGTATACAGCCACTTTTTTTATTGAATAGGCAATAGATATGTCTTTACTACGTAATTTGAAGTAATTATTTATACCTGTTCTTTTTTTTACTTTGCTAATATTTAAGTAGGCCAAATATTAATGTAATTTACTTTATGGGGATAGGGGAATTTATGGAATGTTATATTGGTGGTAAAGGCGAGGAAAACCGACTGGTAAAAAATACGACGGAAAAGAACTATTTATTTATAGGACTATTATCATTTTTTAAATATTAACCTTATTTATTAAATTTCCATAGACGAAAGTAAGAAATTCCTGAATATTTGAGACGTTAATGCCAAAATTAAGGTGTATTTTTAACGCCAGGACGTTCAAATTCACTAAAGCAATGTTATTAAGATCTGATTATTTTTACGTTTTATTTACTTACTAAGTACTTAAATTTTACAGTTAATATTCACAAGATAGTTTTCTGGAGTCGTTCCACGATAACTCTGCAACGAAAAAATGGCAACCCCATACGTCATTCCATATGACAGATTGAAAATTTGTATGGAATGACGTATGGGGTTGCCATTTTTTCGTTGCAGAGTTATCGTGGGACGACTTTAGTATTGTATTGATTTAATATTTCTACCAAAAACGTATATAAAACCATAGACGAATAAAATTAAAGGATTGAAAATCGCCTTGTAGCGATCGAAGCTCGCTTATAATCCTAGGCGGCTAAAACCCAGTTAAATTAACTAAATGGCGCCACAACCATAGCCTGTAGAGTATTCAATCAAATACAATTAAATTAAATCATTTATTTATCAAAATTGCGTAGATAGTGGTTTTAATACACCTCATTTGTGAAAACTACTGGCTTTTCGGCAGAAAGGTTTATTGATTAAACGAATTGCAGCCGTAATTTTAGATCTGACCGATAGATGGCGTTACACAATCCTCTTGCTTAACCTTGCTGTCCATTGTAAAACGCAATAATTGTTCTATAAGCTCTTATTTGCTCATAATCTAGTAAAATAAGATAATTTCGCAACCAAAACGAAACCGCGATAAAAATCGACTGCCTTCTTTTACTCAAACCCGAAATTGCAAAATAAATTCAATGACGTTACAATAAAGCTCATATTTTAAAATAACCTTATAGCGACATATGTGTTTAAGGCAATCAGGCGAAATATAACTTACCTATATTTACCCCTTTACAAACATTATCGCGCCGCTGTCATTCCACGGTAATACGCTAAACCATATAAGCAATTTAGTATGCGGCTAAACTAGAATCCAAAATCCGGCAAACCAAATTGACAGATGAAAGTGTTACCATCCTATCGATATACATGGTCTGTCAAGTATGAGTTACTTACCTAGTAGTAGTAGTAGTAGTTTAGAATGTGGAATATGAATTATATTCTGCTTGTTCTACAGCATAATAGGGAAGTTTCCTGGGTAAAAAAATCTAATCAGTTCGTCAGTTAGATTATCAAAAAATAATAACACGTATTTTTTGCATTATCAAATTAATCAAAATTGACAAAGATAACGCGCATCAATGTTCGGGAGTGGGGACTTATGACGTCACTTATTGGTGCGAAGTCGTGACGTCACGCGGAACCTCAACGCACTATCTACGTCATTTGTTGTTTAATTGACAAAAGAAAAAATATGTGTTCAATATTTTGTATTTATAATGTAAATGACGGACTAATTATTATTTTTCAGGAAATTTCCCTAGTCTTTAGCATCGTACCTTGGGTAAAACTGGATGAAATTAAGTGATGACAAATATATTAAGTGAATTAATGAAAAATTTAGGACAGAAAAATTACAATACAAGTTAATATAACTATAATCCAAAGCCGTAAACTATTCTTAATATGTGGCAACATTTGCGCGTTTCGAGCTGTCAATTTAATTTTTCCAATTATGGATTCTAGTTTAGTTCCAGTTTTGGCCACCGGAACAAATATCTTCGTGGTCCTCCTTTTACTATGTAATGGTACTAATGGTGCGTCCACTTCTGACGAACGCGCCGCGAATGCGTTTGAGAAAGGCTCGCTAACTGCGCGCGTGCATTATGTAGTACGAGCTGTTCGCGTGCCGCTCTTGCGCCGCTTGCGCGTTTGCTTCCTCCCGCCAGCGCCATAAGGGAGCGTTCAAGTATTACGTAACGAATTTGGGGTGGGTCTTGTAAAACGTTACGATGCGTTACAGGGGCGGGAGGGGGATTTGAACTACGCGTTACGTAACATTTTTTTAACCCTTCAGAACGGTCGCGTATTCGTTGACGCATATTTTTAAACGTTTTTTTTTCTCAATATTTTAAATGGAATGACCACTTGACCATTTTTTTACGTAAAAATGGTCACTTGGTGGTTACGTAACGTTTTACTAGGGGGGAGTCAAAAATTGCGTTACGTAATACTTGAACGCTCCCTAAGTGCACGAGCAGAACTCAACGCGTGCAGCGCGCGCGCTTTATGCCAGCCTTGCGTTAGTTGCGCTAAATAGGCGCGCAAACAGTTACAATAAAGGCCGGGGCAAACCAAACGCGGTTGCGGCGCGTTTGCGGCGCGAACGCGGGTCCGCGCCGTTGTCGAACAGCGCGAGCGAATATACCATGCCACACCGCGGCGGCGCGGGACCGCCGCGGTCCCGCGGCTACTTTGGTGTGGCATGGTAAATTCGCTCGCGCTGTTCGACAACGGCGCGGACCCGCGTTCGCGCCGCAAACGCGCCGCAACCGCGTTTGGTGTGCCCGGGCCTTAAATACACGCGATCGGCGCGTTCGTCAGATGTGGACCTTAACACGTTCGAATAGCGAACAATTTTACTGTGTCCGTGGTATATAAATAACTAATGTTACTTCTATATGATATAGTGTTCATTATGTAAAATAATTACAGCTTATTTTATGCGTGCGTCCACAAGAAAAGCTTTTTTTTTTGTTTCTTGAGTAACCTTTCTTTGTTATTTATATATCATAAACACGGATAATGTATACCCTATCGTATAGAAGCGACACACCCTGACGACGCCGCATCGCCAAAACAATTACTTCTTTGAAAAAGATTGTATCTAAAATGTGGTAATGTAAAAATGTTACTAACCGTTTTTAGGAAGGTTGAGTTTCATAGAGCTTTCTTTCGAGAGAGGTTGACAAATAATTGTGGTGAAATAACCACTACGTTTATAAGAGACACTGACGTTTGAATTTGACAACCCTACGGCAATAGACATCTATATACAGTCCGATTGGTTTCGTACGCTACCAGCGCGTTTCGTTGACATGATTCCATATTAACCAGGCAGATCTACTGATCGCTGATGAAAAAATAAATCTTCAATCACACATTCTTACTGCCTGCCTATCTTTGTCATATTTCTTGGAAATTCTGAATTAATTAAAATCAAACATAGTTAAGAACCATTGCTATTATACAAGCTTTCCAGAGAAAGAAAGTCAATCGATTCATCCTTGATTCATCCGATACCATAGACAGACTTCAGTCTGACAACCCTACTGCGTGTTCAATAAAAAATAAAAATGGCGGCGCCTTGGGCGTTACGAAGTTGCTATGTTATGGGTAGTGTCGCGTCTATACAACTCTTTGTTGCTTAATTTATACGAAATGTACAGACTTTTGTAATCATCTTGTTAAACTTTGCTAGCGCTATTGACTGTATTCTATTGTTAATGAACATGTACTTATCTGTATATCGTGGTGGTTAATAAAATTATATTTGATCATTGGAATATGACTTTTATTGTGCTGTGTGAAGCTGCGGCCCTAACATGCATGACACAAAGATAAGATACACCGTCTTATCTCTAAGCGCGTCTCTCTCACACTAGTGCCGACGAAAGAGATAGTCATAGAGATAAACGGGTTTGATTTATCTTTATCTTATTTATTACTTAATATCGATAACATAATTTTTTTGTAGTGGTAGAGTCAAACAGTAATCTTCACTAGATGATTACTGTTCGAATGGGCCGGCTCGACCGGGCTAGTACCACACTCTCACAGAATATCTGCGTAAAGTAATAGCTTGCTATTGCGTTTCGTGCGGTGAGTGACGAGATCCGGAGGTCTATTCCCTCATCCCCATCCCATCCCCATGACCCCACCCTCCCTAGACTGGCAACGCATTGGCAGCACCTCTGGTGTTGCAGATGTCCATGGGTGGCGGTGACCACTTTCCATCCGGTGGGCCTTCAGCTCGTTTGTCAGTCAATTGACATAAAAAAAAAACATAATATTGACTGAATGAAATAAGTAATTTTCTATGGAGAATATTCTTTAGGCCCTAATGTAACTTAATTTTTGGGCTGACAGTGAAAGTGGAAGAAAAGGGGCCCATTGCGTAACTACTTGTCACTTGTAATACAAGCGGAAAGCCTCTGTTCATCTTCTTCTACTTGAAAGAGACTTCCGCCTCTATTACAAGTTACAAGTAGTTATGTAATGGGTCCCTGTTTGCAGGTACAAAATTGAACAAATCCAGAGGGCTTTGCGAACTTTTATACATACATAGCATCACGCCCCAAATCCCTAATGGGGTGGGCAGAGCCACAAGACTACTTTTGGCCACGTTCGATTAATTAGTCCTAAGATGGTATGATGAACCGTATGGTGACAACTGTATGGGCGATGGGCTGATCCATCGCCCATACAGATAGTCCACCATGTTGGAGAGGACCCGTCCCTTAGTCGACTTTTATGAATTGCCAGGATGATAAGGATCTGCACGCATTCTATGCTATTTCTTCACTCCCAGTGCAGCAGAGGAGCGAACCTTTATGGCCCCGACTATACCCTATTCGTCTACGTAGTTTAACTAAATGTATACAAACTAACCTATGAGACAGTTACGGCTAATCCAGCTAATTCAGTCAATCTTTTTTATCAAATGGTATATCTTGATTGGCTCATATTCATTGATCGATAATATGTAATCTGCCTACACGAATAGGGTATGTATAGAAATCAATATATATATATTAGTTTTAAATGTGTGTGTCAAATGCACTTTTTGTGTGTGTGTGTATGTGTGTGTCTAACCATAAATGTTTAAGGTAAGTAGTATAGTTGTTATTGCATGCTTTATATTTGGATATAGCACCGTCATCAATACATATAAAACAGTACCGTGACTCACTTCTAGACAACGCACAGCCTAAACAGGTGGTCCTAGAGGTTTGAAATTTGGAGGAGACATTCCTCGAGTACCCTAGAGGTGCACTAAGGAGGGATTTTTTGAAATGAGGGTGACAAGGGGTGATAAAGTTTGCATGGAAAATACCGCGGGCGAAGCTGTGGCGGGTCCACTAGTTTATATATGTATATATTAGACGGGGTGTGAGCCGGATACCACTATTATTTCTCTATAACGCCTGTTATTGGCTCAAATCGCTTTACGGGAACAATTTTGCCGGAAGCTCTTTAAATTTTTCTGGAAGTAAGTTTAATACTACCAAAATGTCGTCAAGAGAATATATATTGTTTTTATCCACTTTATTTCAGTAAATTGATTGCTGTATAAGTAGTTGAGGGAATATTTGCAATGATTTCAAAGGGAGTATGCAAAGGGCAAGGCTTTTCAAATTTTGAGAGAACCAGTTAGGTATCTACTCCTTATGTTAATAAGTCAAGGTGAGGCGGTTGAGAGCAGGAAAAAGCCTAAAATATCGGGGTCTATACACCGAATATAACTGTTCTGTTGCCTTCGGGGCGATACCCCAGCCCGTGGGGTCCCAGCAGTCTTAACCTCGTGAAAGAACTAAAGAAACGCGTCGTTGACTCCACGGGTGACCAAAGAGGGCAGCTTCATCGCTCAACGCGCCAGCATTGCAATACAGCGAGGAAATATTTTTTAGAATATTTTGGATACCTATTAGTTTTATTCTATGTTATAATCACAATACAGTATGGTTTATAGTTCGCTTTGAGTAATTATGTATACTAGAGTGGACGCCTAAACTTGATTTTTTGTAAAGCCAGTTGAGGCCAAATGGCACAAACGCCTATAAAACGATCACCGCCGGACGCGGCGCGCACGCACGCTCCGTCATCGAGTGCTCGTTGTCATTTGAGATGTCGGTTCTAGTGTAACGTAATACTTCAATGGTAGTTCGTGTACTAATTACTGTTATAAAACCTATTCCTATTTTACAGACACGACTTTGAAGACGTTCGGCGTTGAAGACTCAATAAACATGTTGATTTTGCGTCACTCAAGTATCTCATTATCACGCATTTATTAATCATTTATTAAAGTTATTCCGTCCAATGTAGTTATAATTGAGGCAATGAGAGTAAAAGTGGACTTGACCCTAATTTATTAGTATAACCAATGCAAGCTTAACACCTAGATATTAAGACACAAATTACAATGGTCGCGGCCATGAAACTATTGTCCGCGCGCGAGCTCCAAGGAATCCTAAGAGGGCTATCACTAAATTGCGTTCTGAGAGATTAGGTATATTGAAGTCGCCCTCGTCCAATGTAAAAAGAGCACCGAGGGCCGTCAAGATGTATGGCTGCAGCGCTCTTTTTACATTGGGATCGATCGTTTGGCTCGACATAAATTCGACCGCATGGAGCGCTCACGCGGTACTGAGCCGAGTTCGAACGTCTGACGCGTCGCAATATGTAGTAATCTGGGAATTGTAATTACTTTTATTTCAGAAACAACACAATAAACTAATACAACATTACAAAATTAAACCAAATGAAATACAAGTAAACTAAATCTTTTATTTTTAAGTTTTAAAATGAATTATTTTTCCAAAAATAGTCTGAAATTTTAATTATTTATAAGCTAACGATTATTCTGATATACATTTAACGTATTAATATTAACGAAGTAGAGAGAAATTTACGGTTAATTCTTAGCGTTTTTAGTAGTTTTATGGGTTTCTCCATAAATAGATACGAATACATTGCATGGTCGCTATGTCTTGCTACTAATAACTTCAGCAAGTCAAAATTGTCTAAGTCTTTCAGTTTCTAATAGTGAAAAACGCCAAAGTTGACCATTTAATGTAAAAATCACGGTCCCCTTGTGATAGCCCCCTTAACGCGCGTTAAAGTAAAGATTTAGTGCAATAAATAACGAATACGGCAACAGCATGGGTAAGTATGAGCATGACTAAGTGGACGACATGTCGACACTCGTACTGGTAGAGTGCATGGTATGAAAGAACAGTCGGGCGCGACGCACCACCCACCTTTCCCCAGCCCCTGATGCGTCGTAGTTCGCGCGCGGATTGTACCTAGTCCACTTTTGCTGTCACTTGCTTATTAATAAGGATTGCTGTGCATGCATGTTTTATTGTTTTGAATATTTTATAATTTTTTTTTAATTAATTAGCACTTTAAATTAGAAAGGACGGTTGTGTTTATTTATTGCTGTAATAGGTGTAATGTGTTACCATATTTTTTTTATTTTTATATATTCCTTGTTTATGGAGTTATTAATAAAGAACTGATTTTATCGTGTTGTATTATTGAACTGGGTCTCCTGCAGTGGCATAAGTCCTTAACCAATTACGATAAAAGCAAAGAGGTAGGCATATCTGAAGATAAACGTAGGATGCTCATCCCGAATAAAATTGAAGTTCCCAGCCCAGAAATTGCGAGCAATGTACAGGTTCATCAATACATAATAAAACAGTAGGTACCGTGACTCACTTATAGACCACGCACAGCCTAAACGGGTGGTCCTAGAGGCTTGAAATTTGGAGGAGATATTCCTCGAGTACTCAAAGGTGCACTAAGGAGGGATTTTTTGAAATTCCATCCGTAAAGGGGTGAAAAAGAGTGTTCAAGTTTGTTGGAAAATACTGCAGGCGAAGCGGTGGCGGGGGTCCACTGGTGTGAATATAAGTTTCAAGGTGAGCATCAAGTTGGCGTACCCTTCGAAGATATCCAGGATCTGCTGATTCCATAAAATAGTGCCTAAATAGTACCCAATTAGTACCGAGTTAGAAAAAATAGTACCTTTGTAATTTCGGAGATATGAGCCTTGTTTAACGGGTACGCTAACTTGACGTCAAGCTGGTGTACCAGTTTTGTATCTCGAGAACGGTGCTGTTCCCAAATATGCTCTATATCTCAAAAAATAGTGCTCAATTAGAACCCCTGGCTCCCGAAGTCTCAACTTCGTAGCTCTTATAGAAACTGAGATATTTCATACCAAACACGGGTAAAATATTTTGCACCGTCAAGCTGGCGTACCCGACCGAGATCACACAGAAAGCCATTTAATTCCTAAGCCAGCTATACTTATACCAAAAAATTGTGCCTGAAATAGTACCCCTTTTACGACAAAAGCATAACAGAAAAGCTATGTGGAACATTGAAAAAATAATGGATGAATATTCTTCATTGTCATTGTACTGTCACGTACAAAAGTCTTATTTTATTTATATTTATTATTTGTTCTTTCAATCTTTTAAGCAGGATGTAAGTGAAAGTTTTAATTTACTTAATATTCATTGCCATAGCCAGATAGGTTGGCATAACGCAGATTATAGCAAACTAGGTTTTATCCTTTTGCGGTACCTTAGTATTAGGAGTTTTTCGGTCCTATAGCTACATCTGCGTACATTTACTCAGCACGTTAAACATGGTTAAAACATAACAGTAACGGCATCTGTTTACTTAAGTTTTCAACATAATCGTTTACTAACCGTTATAAAGTTCCTCTCTGTTTGCGTCTGTAGCAAAATGAGTTTGTATGTAGAAGTTAGCATTCATTTTTTTCAATGTTCCCGACCCCGCGAGGCCGCGAGCTCAAAAATATAGTACAACGTGACTATTTTTACTGATAGGGCCCCATCAACAGATGGTATAGTTACGCCACTGCACGTTCGTCTGTGCCCATATGGTCCTACTGAAAATCAATGTCACGTCATGTCTGACCATTTTGGATACCGTGTGCATGTTATTTAAAACACAAACATGCCATTTATACTTTTCCGTATCTACTTTACTACACACATTCAAAAACCCCTCATCTCCCAAAACCTATGTCCAAAGGTGAAAAGAATAAATACGAAAATACACAATTTTCCACGACAAATACCCATGCTTAAATAAAATAAGAAAGTCAAATGTATTTTACTAAGTACACAACAAATGAAAATTTATTAACCAAATAAACATCACAAATGGTAAACTCAAAACTATCTTTCAAAAGACATAACAAAGCTTCTGGTGTAGATTTTTCCGTATTGGATAATGTCGCTCTCCTTTTCTGGTGCGAATTTTGGAAGCTTAGCGACTAACCGCTCGCCACTCTTCGATATAGTTTTTTCAGTATAAATCTCTAACACTGCTTTCTTAGTTTCGTAAGACTGCAATAGATCAGAAGGAGCTGCTACATGGCCCAATCTTTCATTGAATTTCCTATCTCTATCTCGCATGACTTCTGTATACATAGTTTCGATTTTAAATTTAGTCGGCTCCATATTAGCTGTAATGATTTTATCATCTTCACATAAATTCGAAACCGTTTCGATATTCAGCTTGCTCATTTTGGATTCCTTTGAAAAAGTGTCTTTCAATTTCGTTTCGTCATCTTGCGTTTCATTTGTAGATTCGTTAGGTAATTCGTATGTTTCGTTTGTAGGTTTGGATCTGACCATATTTTCAATATTACTATAAAAACTGATTTCATTTATGAAGGCGTTACTGAGAATAGGAACGTTAGCGCTATTGGCTTTACTACATACAATCCTGGATCTTTGGGTCTCTTGATCTACGTAAGTTGAGCTACCATAATTGAGAAGAAATAAGTCTTCGTCTGTTCTAATGTCACAATTTGTTTCTTGATCTATTTTCAAAGGTTTACCACGACAACAACAGCCACCAATTCGCGCAGAGACATTAAGTTTTGTTGCTACCGTGCTGCATAAGCATCCACCACCGCAGACTTTCTTAGATTCGTTCTCACTATAACTCGTTTCACTTTTTTCTTTAGAAGGATTCATTTGCACATAATTGATATTTTCACTTTCAGACGCGATACTATTCGTTTTATAATAGTTTTTCATGCTATCGGTATCTCCTAAAACGTTAGGAGGAAGTAAGGAGTAAGTAATATCTTTAGCCAAATCATTATCAGTTACTGCCATTTCAACGTGATCACTGCTGTCTGAGGTTAGTATAGCTTTTAGCATCTTTGTGATTGCGGAAACTTTGTCTTTATTCTTATGTTTAATTCTTCCCGCTTTCTCCAATACCATTTTGAACATTTTCTTCTTCTCCGCTTTGGGACTTGGAGGTGGCTTTGTAGCATCTGAGCTAATATCCTCGTTAGAGATGTTTAATACTTCTACGCCAAAGCCTTGGTCAGTATCATCTTTAGCAATATTTATATCTATTTCGTCTTCTTTGTCAACATCACTGTTTATAACACTAGCCTTTGCACTCGAACACAATTTTTCGTCAACTGTGGTATCGTATTTTATCACAGAACCTGTAGCAGAAGTTGCACTGTGCGATTTAATTATACTTGGGGGTTCTTTCTCAGTATCTTTGTCAGTATAGTCGCTAAGGTCGGCGCTAGGTTTGATTTGTGTTTTAGATTTTTCATTGGAACTACAAGTCAGGTCCCAAGTGGCTCTGTGGACTGAGAAAGCATTACTTGCTTCTGTGTTTGGCTCCGCATCTGATTGAGCGACGTGACTGTGTCCTGCTGAAACAATGTGAAAATTTTCGGAAATATTCTTAGTAAAGTCTTCATCTATTACATGATTTGTTATAAATTTCTCACTAGTTGCCTTTTTATTCTTGTGCTTGAAGTTCTTTACGACAATGTGTATGTCGATATCGTTCTTCGGATTAGCTGTGGTTTGTTCTGAAGCTTTATTATGAACCACATAAACGTCTCGAGAACACGTTTTGGACATTCTTGTAACTTTATCCTTTTCAGAGTCACCGTCATTTCCAATATTGATTTCTGTTGTCTTATCACCTTGTATAACTCTCATTTTAAACTGGATCTCAACTAAATTGTCCAAGCTCTGATTACTTGTATTTGGAAGATCAAATTTTTTGCTATCTGCATTCACTTTTTGCGCGGATTTTGTTGATACTCTATGGCATACGTTAGATGCTTCGTACATGCCTCCTAGGACAGAAGGTCTGTGGATGCTTCGTTTTGGTACTTTATATTCCGTTCTCTCACATAGAGTTTGACCGTCTTCGTCATGGATCTTGACGTCCGTCATGTCGTCAATACTCGGGAACTCTTTCACTCTTATATTCAAATGTTCACAGTCGGAATCTATGTCACTTCGCGCAACTTTCTTATTGCTTTCCCAAGTTTTACAGTCTACCCCACAACTTTGGGTTTGGGGTTTGGGTTGCGATGGGTTTTTTCTAAGAAACAATCCGGCAAACTTTGATTTTGGGCATTTTATCGGTCGAGGCTGACCTCCGTGTTCCGTCAGCGATGTTGGGGCGGATACAGGGCACTTAAAATGGCAAGGAGGTGGGGGCGGTTGTGGACCAGGCGGATACGAAGGATGTGAAAGGGGTGGAGGAAAGTCCAGAGGGGGGCAAAATACGTCAACACCAGTATCTTTTCTAATGGCAAAATCCGGCCTACCCTCTCTCAGACTGTTCATTGGCGGAGACGGTAACAGTGCACCAGTCTGGGTTTTAGGGTATGTTAATTCGACCGTTGAATCCTCTGCAGATGGTAGGCAAGAGTTTTCGGATTCAGTTGATGGATTGGAGCCCGGTGGGTTGCAGCACTCCGCGCATCTGGGAGTAGCCATTTGACTGGTTTTGTTTTGTTTTGGCTTTTTTTCTTTCTTAGGTGAGACGCGTTTTGGTTTTGGACCACAGATTGATTCACTCGGAGATGGAGGGCAGTTAATGGAAGAACCGACTGGTGATATGGATCTCATTCTGGGATTAACGCTAGGCGGTGGTGGCGGGGGACAAGATTTGGCAAGATGGGTACTGCAGGTTGGTGAGCATGGAAGAGATAAAACAGGAGATGCAGGTGATGTAGGAGAACAGGGCGACTGTGGAGATGTAGGACTCTTCTTTTGCTGCTTCTCACAAGGAGGAGTTTTCTTCGATGACTCGCATAAAGTCTTACACTGTGGCTCTGGAATTTGAATATCACATGCATCTAGGTTCATCGTGAGTGTCTTCTGACATTTCGCGGTAGGTTTAGTACAATTATCACATGCCGTTGCGCCTTTAAAAGCTAATATGCCTTCGAGCTCTTTGTCGCATCTGGGGTCCGTACAGCCCTGGAGCGCTACGCGCTTTGCGCAGGGTTTTTTCTTCTTGGGCGGCGGTGGTTTACAACAGGGCTTAATACATCTCTCATGCGCTCCTCGGGGTTCAGAACAAGCTGCCGAAACATTTGACGAGGGCGCAGAGACGCCCCATTTTGATTTGTTGCTCTCGGCATATTTCTTTCTTTTCCTAAAAACCTCTACAGAATCTTTGGGCATTACCCTTTTGTTTTCGTCTTGCTTGTCCTTCGCATTTGGATCACCTGCGTTATTTTTCGCTTTGGAAGGTTTTTCTTTTGTGACCTTACCAAAAAATATTTTTTTCTTATTTCTAATATCATCCTCAAAGCAGCAATGGCTGGTTGATAAGGTATCGCTGGACGATGCGTTCGCAGACGATTTTAACTCTTCGAAAATGTTGGGACAGGACGTGGACCCAACGCCTTGATTCAGTGTTATAGCGGAGTTTTTTTCGGAACTGCATTTGAGGTTAGAGTCGCTGACGCACCATGAGAAGAGGTCTATGCCTTGTGGTATGAGGTGGCGGTAGTAATCTTGAAGGTAACTTTGAGCAAATTCACAATCCTTTTTTGGGCTCAAAGTCGTTGGTTCCGACTCGTCCTCCGAAAGGTCGTCGTGTATTTTCAATCTGAAATTGCATGTTTTTATGTTAGTGACTTTGTTTGTTGGAATATAGCGGTTATGAAATTTGGGAAAATCCCATCCAGCTAATGGATAATTCTTTTTGTAGGAATAGTTGACTAATAATAAATGTATACCAGAAGTCCAGAACGCCAGGAGACTAATGATACGGTTCGTAGCTTGTCACTTTTTATCAAGCCGATGAATAAAACTTTGCATTTTCATCCTATCGCAATTAACATTTGTTAAAAAATATATAGGTGAATGAGGAGGGATTTTTTTGCGTCTGAGCTTATAATGCTAATGTAATGTAAAAATTTACATAGGTACTGTTTATTTTTTTATTGAAAAAACACAAATCCTCGTCGGGCCACGGTAATATGTAAATATTATATTTTATAGATTAGAATAATACATCAAAATTATTTAAAGGGCGAATTCCAATACTTAATAGCGCGTCCGAGTCCGTAGTGACGAAAACAAAATAATTGCCAAAAACTGTCCCACGTTTATGCTAAATATTAACTATTAAACTAAATCTTCACGAACATTATGAATATGTGTGTAATGGAATACTTTGTCATGATAAGGCATAATGTAATTGTGTATTTATGCAAAAAACGTGTTTATTGCGTATTGCGTAAATACATAATTATACAATAGACGAAGTAAATTTTGTAATTTCACTCAATTTTCACTTAAATAAACGCGTAAAATGCAAATTTGTTAGCGCCTCTTAATTACCACCGGCTTGTTTGAAAATGAAAATGAAAATATTTATTTTGCAAGTAGGCCACATGGGCTCTTTTACGTCTGACGCTACCAGCGCTTCGAAAGGTGACATCTGCTGAGAAGAAACGCCGCAAGAAACTCAGCTCACTTTTTATGGCCCGTTGCATTTAAGTTGTTGTCTCCTCCTCACGCCAATCGCACCAGGATTGGAACCAGAGGACCAGGCGTTCTAGTGTCTACTATAAAGTACCTAAACTATGCCTACATACCAGAAATAATTATCCATTAGCTGGGTGGGATACCACTCAGGTGTCACTGCCGCCCTGTCTAACAGGTTAATTAAGTTTCAAAATTCAAAACGAATATTTTGCAAGTAGGCCACACGTGCTCTTTCACACGTCTGAATCTACCAGCGCTTCGAAACATGACATCTGATGAGAAAAAAGCCGCAAGAAACTCAGCAGGAAGTATCAAAACATTACAATTTTAATGATACAAAAATGCATCAAAGCTACAAATCAATATACTCACATTGGTTTGATCTCTCTGACATGCTCCCTCTGTGTTATAATCCCCACGCCAATGACGTCACACCTCTTCGGAAAAAAGACATTACTACCTTGTATAACTACATCTCTATGTGTTGGTGGTCTTTTTATAACAGTTTCCAGGATCTTCGACTCAACGTCCTTGCTATCTTTAACACTGACAGTAAGTCTTATATCATTAGATTCATCATGATCACCCGTGTCATAATTAGGCTTCTTTCTAACATCTGTATTGGACTTTAACGTTTCATATTCAACTATTTTGTATACTTCTTCATCGCTTGTTCGGCATGGGGTTTCTTCACCGCATGTCGAATCAGAAAAGAAACCTTTTGGTATATCGATTCTTAGAAAGTCAGAGCTCACGTCGTTATTAAGATTAACAACGTTGTTAGAATGAAGTACCAACTCTATTTTATGTGAAAATGTTTTAGCTGTATCTATTGACCACTTTTGTTCAGAAACTCTCACTTCTATGTTTTTAGTGTCACGGTTTTCAGGCGTGCTATTGATTTTTATCGGTACCATTACTGGCTTGTCTGTGATAGTTTTGGGTATCATCCAAGCTTGTATGTTCTGTTGAACAAAATTAACTTTTTTCGGACACGCTTTTTTCGATTTGTTGGTCCCTATATCACTTTTAGACCTTATTATTATACCTGTTTGTTTGTAGACATTATCCATGAGTTCAAATACTGTACTACTGCTTGTTGTGTAAGTAGTATTATTCCATCTTATTTTCACACTGTCTCTAGAATCAATTGCACTTGTTAAGAATTTTTTTAGCCATCCTTTGCACAATATTTCTTCGTAAGGCTCAGTTACAATACCCGGTTTACTTGCCTTTTGGTTAGGTGGTATTTTAAGCACTAACCCATTGTTTACTTCACAACGATTAGCCGTCACACCTTTTTTATTTTTGTATGTAGGTTTAGTTTTATCCTTACTCTTTCTTTTAAAGAATGAAAACTTTTTGCCTCCAGCCTTTTTCTCTACCTCCTTGCTTTCTATCTTTGGGATTTTCTCTGTATTTTCAGGGATTACTTTTCGTATTTTGGTAGCATCATCTGACAATTTTACTGTCACCTTTCTCTCTGTCTCTTCTTCTTCGAAATTAAATTTCTTACCCCATAACCTGAACATGCCTGAAACGCCTTGATGCAATCTATCATCATCATCCTCTGTTGACACACTATCTCTTTTGCCAGTTACTGACTTCCTATATGAAGCTCTGTCGTACTTTGGATTCGGATTATATGGGGTAGATGGCATTGTACTATAGTACGATCGGCCTTCTAATGATGGAGGATCTGATGCTATAGAAACATCTTTATGACTAACTACACTAGTGGGGCTCGAACTGACCACCTCAAGTGCATTCTTTCTTGAGTCTTCCTTCTTAAGCCCACGCCGGAGCGCTTCAAATCGTCTTTTCAACAACGAAGTGCTTTTATTATCCTGTGGCGATTTATCTTGGCTGGTCTTTGATTTTGTTGCAAATATCTGTCTGTATTCCCGTTCTAATTTGTTTTCCATGGGATCAACAGACGGTCGGCTCGGCTTACTGGGACATTCCAAATCATGAACATGTTGCTCCAAAGAGTCAGATGAAAACTTTTCGTCTTCTCTCGCTTTTCTGGCCAAGCGAGCTCTACTTCTCGGTGAAATCACTTTAGGTATGTCATCGACTATCTCTTTTTCATGTTGCACGATTACCGATGAATATTTTTTATCAACCTCTAGTGAATTATCACCAACTGGTGATGGGATGTGAACAGATAATCCAATTGAGACATGAATAGATGATTCCACCGGGACGTGAACAAAATTGATTTCCTTTTCAACTTGCGTTGTTGTAGTGACGTAATCTTTGTCTTCTGTGCTGTTCCCCATTTCTATGTTTGTGTTTATGTCTTTGCTCGGCAGGGTCATTTCAGAACCGGTGGTGGCACATTGGCACTTGACGATTGGTGACAACTTTTCGCTTACAACTTCATTGGCTTCCTCCATAACGCTTCCAACGCATTTAGACGATTTTCCTTTTGTACCGTAGAAACTCTCGCTCGTGTTGATGTTTCTCGTTTTTCCTTCAAACACAATGTTTATTTATTGCAGATATTCAGCTGTGTAACGCACGTCGTGACTCGTTCCCAAAATACCAGGTAGCTAGCTGATTTACCAGATATCTGAAATATCAGATCCCAAAATACCAAATGTTCGATAAACCTCGTTCCTGTGATAATACCACACCCCTAAAATACCAGATCTGTTTAAGAATCTGGGATATTATTTTATGTTTTAACCAACCAGGTGTTTAGGGACCCTGGTATTATCAGGAATCTAGTAAATCAGCTATCTGGTATAGAAAATGCTGGTATTTTGAGAACGAGTGCGCCGAAATAGCATCTGCTACATATAAAAATTGGGTTGTCCAAGATGGGACTCTACGGCATTCCCCGAATGTTAATTTATGCTAATTGAATTTTAAACCCTGTCAAATTATGATTAGGTAATTCGAGTTTTTGTTCCTTATAAAGGACGCGGGGACTCAGGAGCTTACAGAATCATACTCCTGTTCAAAGTTATTTATGGTTGAAAACAATTCTTTGGGCGTCATTAAGTCATTATGAATAGCTAGAACTGGTGTGCATATATATTCGATAAATATTTTAGAAGTATTTTAAGAGGCGTATTACAAAGCGTATTTATTCACGCAGTAAATGCATTTATATACAATTTCATACCTCATAAATAAACAATGTCATACCTCATCATTACAAAATATTTTATTGTACACCAGATGGAGAATATTTCAATTTTACGTAAATAATTGAGGAGGTTGCCAGCTCAGCGTTGTAATAGATATGTATGTCTTCAAACTCTTTATCGGATATAAATGATACAAAGGTGAGCCTATCCCTAATGGGATCTGTTCCAGCTAACCTTGGATTTGATGATAGAAGATAATGCTTGGATAAACAAAATTACTTACAAATAGCTAAAGCAAAAATAAAAATAATCAAATAAATAAATGCCCTACTTATAGGAATTTATAGGGTTATTACAAGAATAAATAATCGCTAAGTGTGTCTCTCATTCAAGTGTCGAAGATAAGGGATGCACTGAAAGATAAAAGCGCTCGTAAGGGGGCTAGTTTTTCGGCTATTTATTGCTGCAATAAGGGCTATCCTTAAAAATTTACATTCAAACTTTTTTCCCCATTATTGATGTAATATGTAATATTTTTGGGGGTAGCCCGAATTGCAGGAATAATAATAATAATAATACCTTTTAATTCAGGCTACAAGGCCTATAACAAAAATACCTCACAGAGGCGAAGCGTGAGGGTAAGCCGGTGCATAATTTCTTAACTCAATCATTATTATTATTATTAATTACTTCTTGTATTAACATAAAAATTACATATTGCATATTTTTTTAAGTAAATAGATAATTTAATGAGTAATAATATAATTTTTAAAACGAGAAATTATACACCGGCTTACCCTCACGCTTCGCCTCTGATACCTCAAAACTAATATATAACTTAAAAGTAACACATTAATTCTGCTGTGTATGACGCAATTTCACGGTGTCATATTCAACGAGCGGGCCACGGAATCGCCGAAATATAGAAAGAAAGAAAGAAACATTTATTTACTAACATAGAAGAGACACAGAGTAACATAAATATAAATTAAAAACTGTACAAAACAATGGTGGTGTGTGTGTCCTCGCGGCAGTGAATGGGACACTGGCTCAGCATAATGCTGAGGTGTAAGACACCTGCAGCGCTGATTTTCAGCCAGCACCGTCTGTGACTCACGGAGCGCTATACAAATACACTACGTGCTAATAATTATTTATCTACTACTACTAAAATGGACCGGTCATTCATATATAGCTAATATTGTGGTATATGACACCCTTCGGCCAAAACTCTTGTAACATGAAGGGCGATAGATCTTTCATCGGTACGCTCACCACGAAGGAGTTGAAATTCACCTTGTGGCGGGAATAATTTGCCGAAAAACTAGCCCCTTAAGATATACATACATAACCTATATTTCTGTCATTAACGCTAGGGCGGCTGCTTCCTAAGGTTATCTGGAAGACACTTTTACCTTGACACTTTTCTTATTCTTGTTTTCCAATGTATCTTAATGTTCCATTCAATGTATTTGTATTGTATAACTTATAAATAAAATAAAAAATATAAAAGCCTGTTATTTCTTGAAAATTCGAAATATACCTAAAGTTTTTTCTTTACACATTGTAAGTTTATGGTTATTAAGTTATTATTCGTTTTTAGATTGTCTAATTATTTTCAGTATTTTTCTGCAACATTGGTTTCTATGTCTTTTGCATAAACCCCTCCACAGGTTTAGGGTGGAATCACATCTATCAGCATCGAATCGCATTTTATCTACGGAAAATCGCTTTTTGATGCAAACATCTTCATACTAAATAGCGATTTTCCGTAGATAAAATGCGATTCGATGCTGATAGATGTGATTCCCCCTTAGGGACACCTAACGCGACATAAAAAAACATAAAACATAAAAAAAAAAAAAAAAAAAAAAAAAAAAATTGATTGACAAGAAAATTAAAACAGTTGGCCCAAACTGGCTTCAAGCAGCCTAAGGGTGCGTCCATTCATTACGTGAGGTTTTTTTTTTAAGTTTGACCCCCCCCCCTCTCCCCTCTGTGAGAAGTTGTAAGATTTTTTGTATTTTGGGTATAAAAGACAAAGACAAGACACTTTTTTTACTTTCATTTAGCTTTAATTTAACTTAACTTCACACCGTTTTCTGCTAGAAAAAAGTTACGTGATATTTTCCAAGACCCCCTCTCTCCCCCAAGTGAGATTTAGTAAGATTAATCTCAATCCCCTCCCCCCCCTGAGCACCTCACGTAATTAACGGACGCCCCCTAAGATTTACACTTGGTTGCAACGAGTAGGCTAGTTTCCTGAAAAATACTAATTAGTCCGTCATTTACACATACATACATACATATTATCACGCCCGATATCCCTAATGGGATGGACAGAGCCACAAGACTACTTGTAGCCACGTTCGATTTATTAGTCCTAAGATGGTATGATGAACCGTCATTAACATTATAAAAAAATTTACACTATAAAAAAAAATTGAACACATTTTTTCTTTTGTCAATTAAACAAAAAATGACTAAGATATAGTGCGTTGAAGTTCCGCGTGACGTCACGACTTTGTACACTCTTCACCATTAAGCGACGTCAATAGCCCCCACTACCGAACTTTGATACCGAAGTTATCTTTGTCAATTTTGATTGATTTGTAAAAGCAAAAAATAGGTGTTCAATATTTTTTGATAATCTAACTGACGGACTAATTAGAAAACATTCAAATAAATTGTAAGGAACGGCTCAAAGCAATTCTCGCAATGCTTACTTTATAGGTGTCATATCGCGAATATGACACCATCGCACGTTCAGTCGCACGGCAACCACGGTCATGGTCACGCGTTTAAGTGACACTGTCTCTAGTACAATTCCACAACCTGAGAGACCGCAGCACCGAAGCCACCGCCGACAATGATATGAAAGCGTGTGAATCAAGAAATATTAGACTTTAGTATGTATGTCGTAAGTACTAAGACATCAGCAATAGGGTGCGTGGTTAAGCCATGGCGCTGGCGTTTGACAACCTTCTATGAGATTATTACACGAAATTGTACTGATAGGCATATCCTTCTTTTGAGATCTTTGTTAGAATTACTATTTTTTTACCCAGGAAACATCCCTTTTCTTGCAAAAGACACAGTTATTAATCTGTATCGTATAAATACCTTAAATACGTACGAATAAAGAACGTAGACAAATCGGAACTACCGACGCCCCTATCGTCCGTCTCCGGCAGGTATATCCTCCTGACCTTCTTCCTCTGCAAAGCCTTGACGCTACCAACTCCGACGTTGGTGTGGCACCGTACGCCGTGGTAGGCGTAGATCTGCTCCGGGCTTGTGTTAAAATAACGTGCCTGTTTGACAGACGACATATGAAAATCTGATATCGTACACTCACGTAAAGTGCATCAGTGCATCCCTTAGAATAATAACAGAAGTAACAAAATTATGGCTCCAAATTCATACAAACGCCGGGACGCTCCGTAGTGTCAAATGTCAAAGCGCACCGGTTTATTGCTACACTTTTATCAGGGCGCTTGTATGTAAACTATCCTTCTATGGTTTGTAATTCTATGATTCATCGTTACTTGTCTTATTGGGAAACAATCATAACCTAAGTTATTTTATCCTAAATAAAGCAATCATAGGTGAGAAATTGGCACAGTGATATCTAAAATATTATCTCCGGTTGCTTCATTTACGAAGAAATAGCTGTTTTAGCCAAACAATGGTTAGCCAACCGTAAAATTCCCGGACATTCCCGGATTTCCCGGCCATCTGGCAACCCTAGCTCCGTGTCATAATAATACTGCATTGTCACCCGATTTACCGAGAAGTAAGTCAAATTTACCTTGCAAGTTTTGATTACAGATACAGACACAGCGGGGCAAGTAAAACTAAATAAAAGATTGTAAAAACGATGCTCATCTGACAAAAATGGAAAGGACTTCGAACCTCATTCAAATGCTTCGTCGCCCCTCTGCATGTACACAGATCCCTCTTTACATCGACCTGGCATCCCACATTCTGGGATCTCATATCAAACTTCTGCACTTCGCAGTGAGCGATCAGATGCTTCAAGTTGTTCTCATAACCGTAACCGCGTTTGGAAGTCCGCCTTACACTATGCTTAGTAACATTCACATCATAGCTTTCTTTCATTTCTTTTTGTTTATCATAGTTTAATTGCTTATCTTGTTTTTTAATAATAATTGATATTTCTGATTCTGAAAAGGAAGAGTTCTGAGCTGGTATATTGTGAAGTTTGCAATCAGCAATATTGACGTGTCCTTCCAATTGGATTGTTCAAATTGAAAATGCGGGTAAGTAGCAGGTCAGGCTGCTAGTTCTCACAACTGTTTAGCTGTTATCTCTACGTTTTCCGGTAACCACTTAGCTTTTCCAAAATACTCAAAAGGATAAGGGTACCATCTGTTAAAGTAAGGTTATCTCTACTCATTAGACCCCACCCTAGATTTTTAGGAATTTAACAAGAAGAACTAATTTTGTATGCCTTACATAACATTATAAAAATTATGTACACGCAAAACAGCTACAATACTTTTAAATTCTACTCACCAGGGTAAACGACACATTCAAATTTCATACGTTTTTAATTTATCATTGATTTTTAATTTTTTTCCAAACTGGTGATCGTTTTGACAGAATATTCACAAATATTATCTAGTACTACTGTTGACAGCCTAGGAATTGTTACAAACTGCCAGATTTCACGATATTGTTCTTTTTGCTAAAACGTTTCTATGCGAATGTTCTGATCTGACTGTCAATTAGATGCTTATCAAGCATTTATTGATATTTTATTTGACGTTTACTGTTTTATATGATATTTATATTTATTAACCCTTAGTTCACGGTTTTATGGACTTGAATCTGATTAGAATGTGCTTCTGAAATTGGCAAATGGTAAGATTTATTTTATAATTTGGGTATTTTGACTCACAAACCCAATCTCTACTGAACCAACTTTAACTATTACTAAGCTGCAGAGATAAAATTTAATATGACGACATTTTGCGTAACTTTAACGTTAATAACGAGGATTGCTAGAAAGGAATAGAACGAATCCTTATGAAGTCTTTATTTATCTCAGATTTTGCCAATTATATTCTTCTGGCGATACGATTAGTTGCACTTCTCCTTTCAAATCTTTTGCTGTACCTGCTGCCAAGTACCGGTGCAACAATATTACCTGTTTTGTTCCTCATGCCCTGGTATATTACAATGTGGATTTAAATCTCATAATAATGGGGACGAGTGGAGAGGATGAACGAAAGAAGACTAACGAAGCAGATTTATAAGGCGAGTGTGCATGGTAGGATTGGAAGGGGACGACCTAGGCGAACATACCAAAAACCAGATCGAGGACATTCTTAAGAAAGGCCAGGTCAAGAGTACCCTAAACCGGCGAGCGTGCATGAAGAACTTAATGAGAGTAGACGAAGCGAAAGGTGTCAGGATCGTAGCAGGTGGAAATCCGTGGTCTCTGCCTACCGCTTTGGGAAACAGGCGTGATATATGTATGTATGTAGTAATGTGAATGTCACCTAAGAGTCTCAAACTTCATACCTTCCACCTTCCCTAAAACATGGTTGAGGGGGACGGCTGGCTGAGATACGCGTCATACTCGTGAACGGGCGCTGTATGTGGGGTCCGGACGGCTCATGCTCGCAAGGACCTTTTAAAATTGTTACCTTTTAATTTATTCGTTTGTGCGTTATCGGATCCTGACTAGAGAGACTTCATAGTGTTCTCTATACTATATTCTATAGTGTTTCATATTCGGAATTATTAGGACATGAAATATTTTTATTTTAAATTATTATTATTATTATTATTTTGATATTTGGAGACCTTACATCTCCTTTTTATACTTGACCGTGGAGACAGTCTACATCTCCATTTAACCTAGATTAGGTAGGTAGTCAATTTAGATGTTTCATTCATTCTTTATTTTAATTATTATTATTATGACCCTTAGAGGCCTCATACATCTCTAAGTCACTTAACTTGTCCAGACGCGGAGACTATACATCTCCCTTATTAGTTATTTATTATAATTAATTTTTACCCATTAGGATTGTATGCTGCCGATTTCATGTGTTAGTTTTAGTTAAAACTCCAATGTAAAAGTTGGGAAAAAAAAGACTTACTGCTGAGTTTCTTGCGGCATTTCTTCTCAGCAGATGTCACCTTTCAAAGCGCTGGTAGCTTCAGACATGTAAAAGAGCCCATGTGGCCTACTTGCAAAATAAATATTTTCATTTTCATTTTCATAAGCGGGCGCAGAGGGCTGCGTCCTGGTGTTCAATAAAAGATCCAGGAAATATACATAATCTTACATCGTCATTTGAATCGGGTTGTTAAAACCTGATTTTGATTTTTGTTTCAGAAGCCTTTTGCCTTCATATGATATCAAGCAGTCGTCAGGGAATCGTTAAGATCCATATAACAACGTACAAGCAAGAAGAAACGAAAAAAGTATCAAATAAAATGAATAGACGTACAAATAGTTTGAATACTCAAAATAAAAAATTTACATGTTCTATTTGCCTAAATACCAAACCGAAGAATGAAGATCTCAACAAAAGAAAGTCTCCATCTTGTTCAATTTGTAAAAATAGCTGTGATTTCCAAGTTACTTCAAACGAAAGAGTCAAGAAACATATACCCGATATTAAAAAACTGGATGATATTAGCACTAAAAACATACAAACTTCAAGAACTGATGTTACTCAAGGATTAAATCTTCTAAATGAAGTTCTAACAGTTTTTCAAACCAAAAAGCAACAGGAAATTAAAGAGAGGAATGGTAGGACAATAATAGTTAAAGATGCAAGCGTTTCTACTGATTTTCTAAACATTTCCAAACCAAAATTAGCTATGAGCAAGATTTTCCAATTCTCCATCGATGAAGGCAATGTTGATCAAAATAACAAATTTTGTATCGTCAGTAATTGTCAGCCGGAGCAGTCTCGGCAATCAATTGAGTTGATTAAGCACAAATCTTCATCAATACCGCAAATGAAGATGGACGAATTGAAAAATTCACTGAAAGAGAAAACTAAATCTAAAGACGCGATTGAAGAAGTGAATAGAATGTTTGCCACTGTCAAAAGGGAACGGATGGACTTTAGCAACAGACCAATGATTAGAAACGGTCCGAGGGTTTTACCAGTTGTAAAAACAAGTACTTTTGGCAACCCAGCACAGAATAAATCAGATGCAAATATTTTTGAACGAAGCGATACAAAGGAAAGTTGCAAATGTAATGAAACTAACTATTACATGTCAAGCGGGGATTCCCTGGCCAAGAACGAGTGCTGCCATCACAAATGTGATAATGAAAGGTGCGATAAAAACGTCTACATGATGTGTTGCGATTATAAAAACAACAGACATGATGTTCAGACGGACCTTTTAATCTGTGAACGATGTCGGAAGACGCAAAATGGTCATTATGAGGACGAATGTCCAGGTTTTAATTAGAAAATGTTAAATAAATTTTAGTAAACTCTTCTATCATTCCAGTCTCATCACTTACACCAAGTTACAAACAAAAACTTATTAGGCAACTACCCTGACGATCCACTGCAAGCCTCATGTGAGGAAAATCGGTTCAAAAGGGCTTATTCCATGGAAAAGAATAATTTTAACTTAATACCTTTAGACAAACAGTCTGAGTTAAGGTTATCACACATATCAGCTCGACACCAGAGGCCCTAGCAATTTTGACAGGAGGATCAGTTAACCCCGTCTTATCTCTAAGTGCGTCTCTCTCTCACTAGTATCTATGAAAGAGATAGAGAGCTACGGCGGGGTTAAGTTAGCCCCGTATCAACCTTGCTAGCTTCGCCTCCACTCGAACCGTTCAGTATTCTTTGTATGAAACTCCATATTGCAACGCACACTAATCAGCATCGTAAAGGCATCGCCTTGTCTCGGAACTACTGATCCGCATGCAGTTCGTGGGCAACTCGCCGTCACCGCGCTTAAGTCTTACTGTCTGTTGGCGCGGAGACAGCGCGCAGACCTGTGCCTTTAGGGGTTTGACGTCTGGTTCCCACGACGTCTCGAGGCTATTATGACCACATCCCAAAAAGTAAACTTTTTAAAAACTGGCTACTTCCCAAAATGTAAACTTTTTCAAACTGGCTTAGTTGACGCTGGTTGCCGGCTAGTGGATGAGGCGAGGCGGTGCCGAGCAAATGTGTGTGCGACAACTAAGTGTCCATCAATTGGAAGTAAGGTCTAAACAGAAAAACCCAGGCATTTTCAGATGTCCTTGTTTCGAATTGTTCCTGATTTTTACGTACCTTTTGATACTTGGTCAACCACTTTACATGGCACGCAAAAAACCAGAATGATCCAATCTAAGGTGGATTCACGTTGTGTCCAAATGAATGTGTCTTAAGTAGGTACTGGGCATAGAAAATGTATGAGGCTGATATATTATTCACACGATGGGAAACGTCTTTTGTTCTGTAGGACAGCGTTCATTGGGAATCGATTGTATTTTGCAAGTATGGAGCGGCATAGATGATGCAGATTCAGACTAAGTGTACTTATCATTATCATCATCTTGAGCCTCTCGTGATCCATTATTGGACATATGCCTCCCCCGATCTCTTACATTCTACCCAACACGTTTTCTCCCTTCTCAATTTCATGTTAATACTACACTCTTACTATAAATAAAAGTAGATATTGTTCACTAAATCGTTTATGTCAAGAAAGATACAATGTATTTCATTAACAATAATCAGTTCATAATACAGTTAGAAATAACGAGCTAGAAATAAAAACTTTCGGAAGTCAGCTTGCTCTTGTCGTTTCTGAAAGAAGATATGATTAAGTCATCATCATCATCTGTGCGTCACATTTGTATAAAACATAATTTATGAACGTTTTATGCATTCTGTAGGATGCCAGATTATACACATTGCCAGTAACTTAGACCTAGTTTCGCTGGCGATATCTAAGTGGCCACCAGACGCGTAACTCTCTTTATCTTCCCAAAATTCGTTCTATCTATATACATAAAAATCTCGTATCACAGTGTTTGTGGTCGCACTCCTCCGAAACGGCTCGCAGTGGCGGCATAAAGGTCATATTGCTAGGTGATTAGGGTGTCCACGCGGACGAAGTCGCGGGTGGAAGCTAGTATTATTATATACCTTCTACATCTATTATCTGGAGCAGTGTCCCTCGTGCACATACGCTAAAGGTAAATTATTAAATAAGAGTATCGCTTTTGTCTGTAATAAACACTGTAATGAAACTGTAGACTGGCCATCCATTATCTTTAGAGGATGGCAACGTGCTTTAACACAAGTTTCCTACGTGAGACGTGTCGTATATCGTTATCGGTCTGACTCACACCTTATATTTATTTCGCAATTGTATCAGATCGGGTAGTCTCCTCCTATATATACATCTTTATAAAAAGTAACTATATGAGCAGCCCCGTCTTATGTCCCTGCTATCTGTTTCGTCGGCACTAGTGCTATCGATCTTCTTAATACATCGATTGTCATAATGCAATGGTCGCTTACCCGTTTTTTTCCTTAAGCCATCTCGTAACCAAATTTGGTAGCCAGCTTCAAAATGGGAAATGTGTTATCAAATTAATTCCCGTTTCGTAGCCAGTTTCAGTTTGTTTTTTTCCAATTCGAAGCTAGCTACCAAATTTGGTTATTAGATGAGCCTAAAGGATTTTTTCAGGATTTTTTTGAAGCGTATTTAACCTTTCTACAGGATAACCATGATCTCCCAAGACTTGACCAATTTACTAATGTTTACTATCAGGGAATAATGGTTGTATATATAGCTATTTCAAAGATAATTTGGTGAATCTGTGACTCGTTACCTGATGTCGCCATGTTTATGCCGACATCGTTCCATCTTCTCGCTGTGCGCCCTGCCCCAGTCTCGCGGGGAACTAGGACTGTGGAAACATCAGTATCATTGTGATCTAACGTATAGCAGTCATCTACTAGATAAATGCTACTTGTTGGATTATTAATAATATTATTATTGACACTTATAAATAACATCCCACTTAACGGAACCCACTCTAGGAAATATAACCTAAATTCTGTAATATAAATCAAAATTTGGCCCTAATGACCCAATGACATTCTGATACCATTGAGGTTCTGTCGTTGGGACCGGGCTGCGATATGTCGGGAATCAACCGAGCGACCTATAACTTCGCAGTCCAACAGTGGAAGCACAAGCTAGGTGTCCAAAACTCCCAGGTGTGTTTGAACACACAAACTAGAGTCCTGTTTTTGTTGTCAAAAACGCGTATTTGCGTTTGAAGCAGTAAAGTTATTATCCAGGCTAGCTAGATCTTTGTTACTAGGTACACGCAAATGTTCTTCGAAGAGACCCTTCTTAAAAAGACCAGAAACTTCACTTACTCTCCCAATCTCAAATCGAAAAACTGCTCCGCGCCGACCCTGTCGTTTCTCAAACTTTTCGAATCATACTCCTTCGTCAACACTTTCTTCAACATATTCGACGAATCTACGAACTTGCACATACACGCGTTTAGGGTTTGCATTTTTACGAGCAACTCACTCTTATCACAAGCGTCCACTGGACAGTTGATCAGCTTTTCCAGTTCAGTTGTGATCATCTTGCAATTCAACCTCAAGTCTATGCTCTCAGTATTCGTCGACGCATGTTTTAGAATCTTAATATTCGGCGTTTGCGTTTCAATTATGAATTCCCCGTCTTCAAGTTCGTCTTGCAGCTTGTAGTAGGGTTGTCGTAGACTGAATATGTCGGTGGTTACGTCGTCAGAGAGACCATGTTTTGTTTTCGCCATGACCAGCTTGAGGAGATTCTCCATGCCGATTTTGTGGTCGTTCAGGAGGTGACGGTCAAGGACTGTGATCCTGCAATGGCGACTTTAGTGAGAATTTTAAAAATGCGTAAGTTGCTGTTGGAGACTTAAGACAAATTACAGTGTTTTTAGGAAACACCACGTTATATAATTTTTACGTTTTTCTCTACGATTTAAGCTCCGAAATGAATACAGAATGAAATGAAATAATGAAAAAAATAAGGTCTATAGTTTACACCTGTCTGTCTCAAAAGAGCATAAATGGCAAATGAAGGTCTCTTTCACAGGTTCTTTTACAACTAGTGCACTCTTCCTGGAAAGCAGCGGGGATTCCTCCTTGAAAGCCTTCGACGTACACTCGCTGGTCACAGACAGATCCTGTAACAGGATACATATCTAACTTTTTTTATTGTCACGAACTGGCAAACAGGCAGTCGAACATATAGTCTGTTTCACGAAGCTACAACAAACTTGCAGCACCGATGCCAGATGAAATACATCTGCCTTGCAGTTGTGCCAGTTTTTGTCTCGCCTATGGACATTTGAAACACTAGAGGCGTTGCCAGCGTTGCCAGTCTCGAAGATTTAATAGAAATATATATGGAAAATCTCAACATGAAGTTCATTGCTAACTGTTGTAAATCTGCAACTATGCATGTCTTACCAGCCAATACTTACTGGTATCCAGCCTTTTTACGCCCACTTTCCAATACCGCTATTGAACAAAGAATAGCGGGATCCCGGTATTCCTCAAATTTTTAATTTGTTGTGTATTTAGCAGCATCATATTATAATCGGTTGATAACGTAGCGATAGCGACCAGCTCAACTATTAGGTGAATTTTAAACAAAACGCACGCATCGTCCCACTTTGCACCACAGTACAGATGTAGTGCATAATTAGTACCCATCGTGTTTTATCGGAAAAGTTCGTATTTATCGTGCTCTCTCAATTAGCTTCAGCAGGCCACAAATTCTCGGCGCATTCGAGATAATCTGACAATCGAGACTAAACGTCAGTGCATACAGTCATTTGACACAACTGTATGAACCTGACATTATCTCGAAAACACCGAGAATTGGGGGCCAGTAGCCATCATACCATCAGTCTCGTATGAAGACCCGTCAGCCTTCATGAGTTTTATAGCATACACATAAAGCGTTCGCCCCTTTCCAACCGCCTACATATTACTAAAATTTTTAAAGATAAGTACTTCATGTGTGCGATGAAACTTGCAATAAACTCTGTATGTCTTAAATATTGGTATGTGTATATTCAGAACGAAAATTGTCATCTCTTTTGAACTTTATTCACTTGAACTTAGATCGAAAAGTGACAAACCTTTCCTGCCTGCGACTGTACCAGTACCGCCGCCTGGCAAAAAAACTATTCCTGGCAGCTTTCATCATCATCATCGACCTGTATACGTCCCACTGTTGGACACAGGCATCCTCTCAAAATGAGACGGACTGGCCAGTAGTCCCAACGCGGACCCAGTGCGAATTGGACGGTTTTACGAAGCTAGAAAGCTTACAGGTGGCTATCAGTGAATTGTACCCTGGTACTGACATTGTTGTGGACCTCCACGTTTTCTTCGGGGTGCGAAAAGAGAGTGCGGCTGCGGCAGATGCGTGCGCGCAGCCGGTCGAACAGGCGCGTCGCTGACGACGTTCGTGCTGGCACTGCAGAAAAAACGCTAATAAAAATCTGTAAACTTCTGTCACCTGTGACCGAGTGAAAATGAAAATGAAAATATTTATTTTGCAAGTAGGCCACATGGGCTCTTTTACATGTCTGAATCTACCAGCGCTTCGAAAGGTGACATCTGCTGAGCAGAAACGCCGCAAGAAACTCAGCAGTGAGTCTTTTTTGAACTTTGACATTTGAGTTTTATCTAAAAACTAACACAAAAAGTGCAACAAACAAACCTAATGGATATAAATTAATTCTGATAAATAACTAACTAATAAGGGAGATGTATAGTCTCCGCGTCTGGACAAGTTAAGTGACTTAGAGATGTATAAAGCCTCTAAGGGTCATAATAATAAAAATATATAATTGAAACCGAGAAACGTCTAAATTGATTAATCTGGGTTAAATGGATGTGTAGACAGTCTCCACGGTCAAGTATAAAGATGAAGATGTAAGGTCTCCAAATATCAAAAAGAAACAATTTGAAATATAACATTTCATATCCTAACAATACAAATATACGAATATTAAAAACTATCAAATATAGAATAGAGAACACTATGGAGTGGACTCCGCAGCTCGGGGCGGGGGTTTTATTTGGACTTGGCCTGGATGGTTATGCATTGTGCGTTGTTCAAGGACCATACAGGTTATCCTAGTTTGGGACATAGAATACGACTTAATTTATTTTAGTTAGTTCGTCTGTTTGTTGGTATGGTAGATAGTATATGTTTGGGTCAAATTTTAGAGCGCTGTGGTTGGTGCGTTCGGGGTTAATGCGCTCTCGCATATGCCCCACCGCTTATGGATTTTTGCTTCTATGCTGGCAGCGGGGGTTGCCCAGCTATGCAGATTCTATTTCTATTATTGTGGTCTGTGGTATAGCTACCATAAAAGAGGTTCTTAACTTACATTTAATTCCCTTAATGGTTTTACTATCGATTAGAGAACGCTCCATCGCCAGCGGCACAGTGATTGACTTTTCCTTAAAATTAACAAAGTAATTATTATACTTACTGCATATATAGTTTTAAAAGAAAACACTAAGTTCTAAATGAAAAATAGAGTAACCTTTTGAACGCCACCGTCGGCTGTAGCCGACAGGAGATTTCAGACGGCATGGCGTAGCATGCCATTTTCCATACATATTGTCGGCTACAGCCGTCACTAGGCCACAGAATAGATAATAGTACTAACGTACAGAAGAATCACTCTCTAATAAAAACGGCGTTTAGGTACGAAAATATGCCTAATTATGCCTTCTCTGTCCGTCGCATAAAACGTGCTCTTTCGTGTACGCTAGGGTTGTCAGTTTGTATCCGCGTCATTCTACGACAACAACGCGCGAATCGCCCAGCGCGTGAGCGAGCGGCAACCTACCGCGATTTACAGCTCCGAGCAATGCGACGGCCGAGTGTACCTAAAGTGTGGAGTGAAACCCGCCTGACTAGGCGTCCGGGGCGCGTGACGCACTCAGCCTTGGCGTTCAAAAGGTTAAGACTTCGCGAGCCAAAGGTACTATTTATTTACTGTCTGTCTGTCTGCCTGCCCAAAGGGCAGTACATCACAATTTTTTGGAATTTTGAAAAAACTTGATATCTTTGATGGGACACTAACTTGACGCCCATTTGAAGACTCGCACCATCGAAAACCGGTACTGCACACTAACTAGTATATGGAATATGCGAATATTCGCCGCGCAAGTTACAGCCCCAGCGGCCTTAACATGCATGCCACAAAGATAAATTAAACCCGTTTATCTCTATGACTATCTCTTTCGTCGGCACTAGTGTGAGAGAGACGCACTTAGAGATAAGACGGTCTATCTTATCTAAGTGTCATCAAGTTAGGGCCGGAGCAGTAGACTGAATCAGGCTGATATGATGGTACTAAGGCGTATTATGGAGAGTGCCTTTTTCCCATCGATCTTTCAGACGCCGGGAGGCCTTCCATCCGCATGTACGTATTGTTATATTTCCAAGGGTTCGTAGGCAGAGGTTTGCTGCGTCATTTCTTTTTCGCACAGCCAAGGAGGGGAACGCTCTCCCTGCGTATCGTATAACCTTGGTGTTTTCAAGGCAAGAGTGAATAGGCATTTTCTGGGCAATCATTTATAATATCTTCGACGTCGGCTTCAGGCGAGACTGAGGCCAAACCATAATTTTATTGTAAAAAACAAACCTTCAAAAGTGGGGGGTCGATGACGGGGTAGTCGTCAGGGCAGGACCCCTCATGGTGCAGCTGCTGATGCATCAGGAGTGCACTCTCGAAGTTGGAACTGAAGCTGCACTGTGAACAGCTGGAAACAAGTAGGTATATCATAGAACATAATTATGGCGTAATTTTAGAGGGTTTAATTGCTGTTATAAACACAAATATAGCATTTCTGAATTGGCCGTGGGAATAGATACTGAAAGAAGGCGCTGATAAGACTGCGCCCACGTCTAGACTAGTCCACGCACAGAATAGAAGGAAAGAGTGTATGTGCCCGCGTGCCAAAAAGATGTCGTGAGATCATCTTTGTGTGTAACAACGGCGGCGGCGCGGCGCGGGGGGCGGGAGTGGCGGCGCCTAGACTCGGTTTGCCGCGTGCTAATCGATGCTTTTGATTCGTTTTCGCGACTTATGCTTCCCGTCACTAAATTACACTCGTGATATCAAAGTAACTTTATGTTACCCTGTGTGTCTTCTGTGTTAGTGAATAAATGTTTCTTTCTTTCTTTCTAACTACATAGTATAAAGAGGGGAAGTAAGTTATCTTCATACAAACGCACCGCGCGCGGCTTGTTTGTGTGCGCCAAAGCATCTATGCGTCGCCGCACGCACACTTGAACAAAATCTCGACCCGTTTCTCAGTGCGCCAGTCGGGGCTAACACCGCCCGAGGTTCGCGCGTCACGGCTTTTCGGCACCGCTAAATGAATGAAAAATGTGTGATAATCGCAGGAGAACGTATTGCTGTCTGTTTGGGTGTGTTAATAATTCATCGGTTCCAGAATTGTCTCTGTTCCGATTACCTATTGAACAGGAACAACCCTGAGACAGCAGGCAGTTATATCGCGGATTGGGCCGGAGATAGCCTACTTCCCCTCTTTATACTATGGTAACTAAGTACGCATAAATGTTACACGCTCAGTTTCCATTCAAATCGACGAACTCCTTCCTTCTATCTCGATATAGTTCTGAGGCCACGCTTCGCCATGTAACTGGTTTGTAAATCATATCTACCAATAATTATTTGTTGCCGTACTGATTTCAACAACGCACGCGGACGATTTTGTGTCACAAAATGTACAGAATAGATAATGTTATGGTCAATACTTACTAGTAAGTCATGTTAGGTTCTAAATAACGAAAATTGGAAAATTGTTGCTCAAATATTCATGAAAATGTGTTGTTTATTGAAGTCTGTCAAGATCCGACATTTGTGACAGATCGAGGATTTCTTCTGGAAAAGTTTTATGCGTGATCTGTGTCATTGTATTATTTTGCAAAAACAATCCCTACTAATATTCTAAATGCGAACGTGTGTTTGTTTGTTCGTTTTTCCTCAAACGAGGGTAGGTACAGGATTTCGTTTAGGAAGGGGGTGGAGTAGGCGGCAATTGAATTGATCTTTTGATTTGTCAATATTCAAAAAACGTATAAACCTAGATTTTGTACTGACTGCATGACAACCTATCAAAAATTGCTCAAAATCGGTTAATATTTAAGGGATGAAAATCGTTATCACCTTTTGTATGAAAAGGGTGATTTTTGCCGTTGGCTCACAGTCCTCTTAAACAGATACTGAGAAGTGTGTGTTTGTTTGACTTGCTTTGGATAGCTATATTTGTAGGGCCAGTGAAGAATATAGGCTACTTTTTTCCCGGAAAATACATCTACGCGAACGAAGTCGCCGGCAAAAACGACTTTGAAATAAATGTAGATGCGTACCGTACATCAATGTATATGAAAAATCGTATTAACCGTCTTTCCATGCCCACTGAAGCAATATCGTTCATGTAATCCGTATCAATGAATGCGTTGCATAAAACTAATAGTTCTGTAGTAACGGACGGACATACGTGCGGACATTTTTTTTTTTTTTTTAGAATGGACATACGCTGTTAGTCTCTGACGACTTCGACAACTTCACCGGAAAGAACGTGCGGACATGCGAACTACGTAATCACAACTCAAACCAAAAAGTTACAGGTCCAAATACAAGTAGGTGTAATTTCAACTTTATAACCAATCCATTACGATTCGAATTTAAATGCATCAATTCTGCACTTACCGGCTTATACTTTTCAAGGCGCGTAGTACAACTTGACTATACAATCTTTTATATGGCGGGAGCAGTGGCGCTGTCGCCAAACAGTTGTATCTAATGTCTGTCTGTTAGTACGGGCGGAGTTAGTTCCGACTTTTACCACCGGTATAAGTAATTTTGTAAAGCTAAATGAACGAACGTTGTTTCAAATCTTGTCCTATGTCGGTATATTTGCAGCATTGGATATTTAACCCTAAAAGTTTAATTATAAGATTTATTATAGCATGCTTAATATCAGAATGTTGCGACGTTTCAAAATTAATTAATAATGTATGCAATGCACTGCTACCCACCTGCTCAGTGTTGCCAGGATGGGATGTTACCTTGAAATTATGGTTTGTGGGTAAATTTAAATTAATTTCAATATAAATGCTGTTCATAAACATTTGCTAATATATTTGCATTAAGTATAACTAATTACATCCAGGATTCGAACCTGCCACCCTCTGCTTGAGTCCGTCTGCGCTGACAGGTTTATGTAGGTATGTTTTATTCTTAGAGTTTAGCTATTTGTACAGATGGCGTTATAATGTCCATAAATTACAGCAATACTTGTTTATCTTCAAAAAAAAACTCATTCTTTAAAAGTGTGTCAATATACCTATCTTGCGTAGACGCCTAGAAGTCTATCATCTTTTTTGTTCTTCCTGGAAGAAAAGAAAATCATTTACAGCCTACAAAATAAGTTCAATCCGCAATGAAATTGCAGAAGACCCGACTTTTCGATGTTAAGGATGTTAAAGATTTTATTTCAATTTTCGAAAATGGAACTAAAAATCGAGTCGTCTGCAACTTTAAAACAGATTCCGTTCAACTTTGATTACAATGTAATACTATAAAATACCTAATCCATTTTATTTTTAATAGCGTCTACATGATTAAAAACCTAGTTTCCCTTGCATTTGTGAACTTAAATAAAAACTATGAAGAACATTTTTAATGTTGCAAAATAGTAAAACATTTATTGGACGAGTTTCTTTTGGTTTTGTCGAAGTGAAATGCTGAATTGTTAATTTGGGAGTAAAGCCCATTCTCACTCGATTCATAACCTCGTTCAAAATAATTCTTAGTTATCCCTTGTTGAAAAATCTAGAATTTGTGGATTAAATTGCGTGTAATAATTTGAAAAAAATTGTCGAATGATTTTTCGAGTGGACTCATAGTCAGATAATGAAAAATTTACATAATTGTTCCTTTTCAAAATGTCCATACAATATTTTCTCTAAGGCAGAATGTGAGTAGTACCATATTAAGATTTATATATTTTTTTCATTTGGATGCACGCAGCGCAGGTGATCTTTGAGGGAGCCATAATATGTCCATCAGTAGACGTTTTTCCCACTCTCTCCTCCTCTCGGAACTCTTCCTTTCAGTTCACTTTGCCTCAAAAGCAACTTTTGGCATGAACTACCTTGAGCAGGCTGGCTTTATGATTCACCTTGATTGACCTACAAGGGTTAAAGGGAAGTGCTCGGTTGGTCCTCATACAAGAGATTTGAGACTACAAAATCCTATGTATCCAGTGTCAAGGGACTGAATTTGAACTGCTCACTTTCTGCTGAGCGTCTCGGTATGTTCTCAGTATGGTACCCCCTGCCCATCCTACATACGCACCTGATGACATCTCAGTTTTTAACATGCGTAAAATAAAAGACATCTGTACAAATGTCAAAAGTAATACGTACGTACCGCTTTTTATACCGAATTTGATACGAAAATTAATACGTTTTTATTTTTGCTAATAAAATAAAAATACAAATACGAAAATGATCAACCCAATCGAATCCCAAATCTCTTGTCTGAAAAAAGTCACGAAACGAATATCCTTGAATAAAGAAAGTGTGACCATGTCTCGGTTACAGACAATAATTGGAGTACTAGGCTACCCTAGAACTATATTATACTTACAGCGCCATCATTTCTCAACGAAATAAGGCAACATAATTAAAAGAAGTTAAGTCGCTGTGCAAAGTTCTACTAACTAGGATTATCCTGTATCTTAAAACTGTGAACATCACACAAAGACAAAACCAAAGCAAAGGGGTCATTGTAATAGTTTCTACCAAGTCACTTAAATATTAGCTTAAATGTTGGACTTTAAATTAAGGAAAAAGAGTCGAGAATCCAACACCGTATCTAAGTAGGCAAGCAAGGCTAGACAATCGCTAGTATTAACTTATCAACACTTAAACACTACTTAAGTATAGACATTAAAACGTGTGAAATCTTTTTCTTTTTTCAAACAAATCTCATACAATTCCTTCCTTTTCTTCTATTCAGCGATAAATACTCCTTTGTAATTTTATCACGATTATTTTTATAAACAAAATTAACTTTGCCGATTAAAAAATATTATCATGCAAATCACAACTTAAAACTCCTAGTCATAGAATCTAATAAAAAAAATACTGTGGAATCAAACGTAGGTAGCATTTGTAATTGGTACAGCCTTTTCTTAAGCTTGGCAACACCGCATACCAGCCAGGTAGTTGAGTGCGGGGTACCGACGCTGTTGCACGTTTGTCGCTCCGAAATATCGACATTTTTTTCACTCGCAAATTTAAGGCCTTAAAACCAACAAAAACATAGATGACAACGCAATTTTACAGTCTAACTAGCTATCAGTGAGTTCAAATTGAATTTAAAACGTACAAACGCAACTTTAAACCAGTTAGGAAGTACACAGTTATATAAAGTCAACTTTTCTTTCACAGGTAAAATAAGTGCTTTGTTTTGTGAATTTAGCAAGTTGTTTTTGGAGTGCTTTTTGGTCGTTTGAGTGAAATCGTGTCGAGTTGGAATCAGGTGAGTTGTAACCTTTTTTTGTGAGCGCTTTCTCTCAGGGTTCGGTTTGAAACGCAGTCATTATTAAGAGTTCACTTCACTCGAATGACAAAAGGCATTTTCGTATCAAATCGTCGATGTAAGCCTCACCGCAGTACAGCACAAATTTTGCCCTAGATAAATACCATCTGTAGGGTAAGAAAGGAAATAGTTTCAAAGTTACGTAGGTATACAGTTATAAGAACTGTAGATACTTATGGAAAGGATATTGTTTGCGTTTGACTCACGATGTTTTTTATTGCGATGGGAAAATCTGAACAGGTTTGACGCTATGTAGGTGTCTTCAAGCTGGTTTCATGTAAGGCAATGTTGGCCAAATATTTGCTGTTTTTGGCCAATCCCGTTGCATCATTTTAAACTACCTTCGATATGGGCTGTGATTTATTCTGAATCCTTAGTGTAAGTTCGAGTCATATCGTGTAGGAGCGTATAAATATACATGTTTACCGAAGTAAGTTAGTAGGTACAGTAAACTTGAGTTTTATCCAGTCGATCAAACGGTTATGAATGTCAAAAATTATACCTACTTGGAATTTGATCTCGAATCTTGAACACACAGGGATGATTTTAAGCCCTACATACACACTACAATCCAGGAAGCGATTTAGGGCCATCCCCACCTTTTCACCCAATCGTCCCTGCCGCAGATGTGTAAGTACCCGGCTTTTAAACACTTAACCAATGTAATTGAGCCTAATGCTAAGCAATGATACAGTGCGTTGATTGAAAAGAAATAAGAGCTATTAATTCATTTTCTCTCATTCTAGCGACTAGCTGGTTTGATAGCTGTAACATTAACATTGCAGGAGCACAGCTTATCAGTTAAGGAATCATATTGGACACATGTAGATTGTATAGCGGGTAGGTATTGTACAAAAACACGCCCTGAACACGTCTCATACATAGTTGACTTAAGAACCTACCTACATAAAACCGGTAACACCTGCTAAAGTTTTCACAAGTTCACAACACTATTCTAGAGTGTAGACAGAGTAGCTAACTTAACCTATTTGAAACCGCGGACCTAGGACTTCTCCGAGCGGGGGCAAGAACTTGACATGGCTCTCCTTTCCCACATTTTAGGGCAACAAGTAGGTATTTTTTAAATCACATGAATTTTTCTCGCCCCTGTAAATTGCCACCAGGGGCAGGATGCCCTGGTTTGCCCACCCTGATGGTGGGCATGTATAAAGATCTAGTTACTAACTTTTATTGTGTCATGGCGCTAGCGGCGTAAGTGTCAAATAAATTACCTAATGACGTTTACTATACAGTTTTTTTTAAAATGGAAAACGTGTACAATCTTGATGTCTTATTAATAATTGCTTTTAATAAATTAATAATAGTAACCGACAAATACATTATTATTACGTTACTGCATTAAGTAATATCGTAATTGATTAATATTATGAATTTAATAAAAGCATTTTTCAACAAAAAACAAGATTCCTGAAACTTATTCTATTTATAAAAAAACCGGCCAAGTGCGAGTCGGACTCGCGCACGAAGGGTTCCGTATCTTTAAAAACGGCAAAAAAAATCACGTTTTTTGTATAGGAGCCCCCTTAAATATTTATTTTATTCTGGTTTTAAGCATTTGTTGTTATAGCGGCAACATAAATACAATATCCGTGAAAATTTCAACTGTCTAACTATCACGGTTCATGAGATACAGCCTGGAGACAGACGGACAGAGGAGCTTTAGTAATAGGGTCCCGGTTTTACCCTTTGGCTACGGAACCCTAAAAAACGAAGTGAATCTATGTGTGCTGACAGTTGGTGAAAAGTCAGGCGTTTAAAACAAGTAATCTTATTGATTGATACACCAATTATCCAATCTTAACACATTGCCTGCCAACTACGAGTATACTCGTAGTTTTTCTATGAAAATTTTCGTAGTTGGCAGGCAACGTGTTAAAGAAGCAATAGCAGGTAGCGCCTTGAATTTCCCTGGGTAACCATTTCCAAGGTCTCATTTACGATTACCACATACTTGCTAATACTAACTGATTGTTCATGAAGCAAGGTAAGAGGTGGTAAGTGGCGATGAGGTCAAAGATGAAACACGCTTACCTAGATAGTGCCTAAAACAGCTGATAACGTTTAACATATTCCAGATAATACTTACTGTTCGGGAGAAAGGTTAGCAGTTCCAGTTTCCAGCAAATTTTTCTTAAGTTCAGTACCGTAGATGTTTGGGAAAGGACGGTTTTTTTTTAGCTGTTTTGTGGGAAGGTACCTACTATGGGTAGCGCCGGCCTTGGGGTAGAGCGAGAGGAGCGGTCGCTCTAGGCGCCAGTTGGGAAAGGGCGCCTAAATTAATATTTATTTAAGATGCTAACAAGAGCTAATCAGCTTCAGTGATTGGTCTCTGTCTGTTTACACCGGAGTGAACGAGAAGCACTGTGCAGTGCTTTGTATGGGGGAAAATCAAAAACGAATGAATTATAAACTAAACACACCACACGATAAATATAAATAAGTCATTTTTTTGATATAGGCGTGATGTAATAGCTTTATTAATTATAGACCTATGAGTTAAAAAAATTTAGACATAGAACAGTTTAAAGAGGATTTCAGACGTAACTAACTTCACGATTCTTTCTATCGTATCGATTTCATCCAATCTAGATTTGGAAATAGTATTTTTTTCAATAATATAATGAATTTGAACGTGTATTGTTTTCGCTTTGCCAAATCAAATAGTTTTTGTTAAAAAAGTGTTTAAGTAAAGCCGATCTAGGTCTTGTCAGCGCCTTAACACCAAAAATGTGTATGTACCTATTTAACATAAAACAGAATTTACGTGAAGTGAAAGCGTCCATCAAAAAAGAAAGAAAATCTCTCTCTACCCTGATCAAGGGCTGGGGCCGGCGCTGCTGTGGGACCCCAGTAGGAGACGACTAAGTGACTGCGGTTTAAAAAGTAATACCACGTAGCATTAGAACTGCATAGAACTGCACTAATTTCTCCGCGAGCCTTGTTTCGTAACGGTTACGCGTCACCGGAAACATTAACATTGAGTAATGTAAACAAACGTTTTCCCCTTTAACACGAATCAGGTGCAAAAGGACGTGTTTTGTTTCGCACGACGCTGACAAAGAGTCACGTTTAAACACGTGTCGGATCCTGTAAACAAGTTTCTAACCTCAAAATTTAGGCCCAGAACAGACGGTGTAATGCTACTGCAACGAAACTGCAACAAGGCGCGGTCGCAGCCTGAAATTTTGAAGGGGGTCACTAATAATATAATATTATGTCGAGTAAATTAGACTTTACTTTTTTATTTTGTACATTTCTAGATTTTTCATTTTGTCGTGTAGGTATGATTTTGAGGGGGACCTTCGGACCGAGCCTGACTGCAACTTCTACTTACTTTTGAGTTTATGCCATAGACTTCTTTCAGAGACCGCACGTGACGTGGCCATTTTGCTGATTTGAAATGCGTTTCAAACCGTTTTAGTGAAACCGCTATTTTATTGAAATAAATCTTTAATATTGTTTCCAGTTTAGCCAACAAAAGTGCATTTTGAGTTTAGAGACTTATTTACTAAATAAGACACGTTGGTTGGCCTATACAACCATCTATTAAGGCTTTCTGTAGCCAAGCGAAAGCTCATAAAGAAAAGAAAAACTTCTAAACACCATCATACAAGTAAAGAATGGCAACCCGATATGACAGATCCCCTAATATCAATCGAGTACCTTCTATTAAGTATTATGCTCTGTGGTAAAAGTCTAGACTAGACCCTGCGTTTACAACCACTCCGTTTTACATGTTATTAAACATCATTAATATGAACGCAATGCGTGAGTCTTTAATTATATATTAACTTGATATGAAAGTGGTAAATGGTGAAAATGGAGGCTACTTGAACTCGTCTTGGATTTAATAAAGCGCCGCTAGATGGCAGCACAACCTGTGTTAGAGACAGGGTATGTCAAAGTTTCTACTACATACCTACCCACAATTTTACTGTAAAATTTGTGTTTGTGTTTATCAATCTATTGTATTACTGTAGGTCTAAAACGTGAGGTCCTATTTTGGTAATTCTTGCACCAATAGTCTTTGTCACGAACATGACAGTAGATAAAATCCAAGATGGCGGATCGTAAATCGAATGTGGTATCAAATTAAAGAGATTTTCATGACGATTCCGAATTTTATTACATATCCTGTCGGATTCGATTAAGCTGCGTTATTTTACAACTATTTAGTTGTTGTCGGGTTTTCTAGTTGAGTCTTGCGTTTATTTGCGAAGTTCATACACGTGGTTTACTATAGTTTAAATTACAAGCGTTGTTTGAAGTTCATCATCTTGTAATAAATGAATCTTCAATACTCATGCTTGATCAGAGATAACGTGATGATTCTGTATGCTTGACCTTATAGTGTCATGATTGGTAAATAATGAAGACGTCGCACCAACATCGAAGTGCTCTATTCGTCTAAGTGTAAACAAACTAACCCCAATCGAAAAGAACCAATCAAGACAGACCATAGATAAAAAAGATTGACTGGATTGGATGGATTACCTCAGCAGCGCGAATATGGTGAGGTACCGGGCACGCGCGCCGCAGACAGAGCGGGCAGTGCGATTACTTTTTGAGATTCCGGTAATTGATATGCTAGATTCCCTTCGTGGACAACTCAGCCCACACACTCAGCCCGCGGACTCAGTTGACCACTATAGTGGTCACTACAGTATACTGTTTATGTTGGGGGCGACTCGGACGACTCGGTCAATGTAAAGCCCTCACCCCGTCACACCTATTACAACAGTTTATGGTTAATTTTCTCTAAAAAAAACTAGCATATGTCCTTTCCCAGTGTTCAAATTATCTTCATACCAAATTTCATCAAAATGTTCAGTGGTGTAGCCATGAAAACGTAACAGATAGACAGAGTTGTGGCCGATTTCAGAAAGACCACTCAAATTGATATTTAATAAAGTGACGTTTCTGTATAGGATGACAACTAGGTAGTTGGTTGAGGGACGTTTAACTAAATGGCGTTTCTGAATTCGGCCATTAGTTTCGCATTTAACATATTAGTACCTATGAGGGAAAAAAAGCTAGTTCACGCAAAAATTATACATTTCGGGGTTAAAAACATGTTTCCCAAGTCAAAGTGAAATAATTTGTCGAGAAACTGAACTCATACATGGTAGTTAGGTAAGTAACTGTAGCCCAAAGGATTAGTCGCCAATTTATGAATTTAGCTGCCCACTTAATATATATGGATGCGCAACTGTTCGCAGAATTTTTCGAGTCCTATTATTGAAAGTCCGAAACTGTTTGTCATACAATTTTACACCATACTAATCACTATTCCTAACAAGTCTCTGTTACTAACGATCGTAACTTCGAATTATCCAAATTCATCATGTCAGTAAACGTAATATTTCTTTCCATATTCTTTCTCAACATAACTGTTACTTACACTATTATTTATTATCATATATTTTTTTATTAGACTCTGCTGAACAGATTGACATAATAACTAGAAATGGTAAATGGCAGTGAGCGAGCGAGCGAAGCGAGCGTGCAAATTGGTCGGAGCAGAAGCGACTCGGATAGGTTAGGTTCAGAAGGCTTAACCTTCGATGTTAGGTCTTTTTTTTTGTAACAGCCCAGTAAGTCTTGCTTATGCTGCTTGCTCCTGCTTATTATTAAAAGTTATGTTTATGAATGAAAACGTTATTAAAAACAGCAGTATGAGTTCAAGTATATTCTTAGCAGTGCCATTATGTGTCCCAATTTTCTGAACACTGTCTATTATGAACTACGTTGGTAGTAATACAAATGAAGGAACAAAAAAATTCGAAAGTAAAAAATTCGGAAGAGTGATGATTATGAGTACAAATCGGTAGTACAAGGAAAAATCTGGTAACAAATTTTCTGCGAGCGAATATAGACCCGTTAATATGTACATAACATTTTTGTGTTCATTTTATTATTTTCGAGGTGTGACATCATACAAACTACGACACCGTATTTTCCGAAATAATATAAGTTGTTTAGGAGCTATGAGGGAACAGATGAACATACCCAAATACCCATACCCATACGCTTTGGCTTTTCCGTAGTCGAGTAAAAAGAGATGGCACGCCACATTCTCAAAAGCAAAGGGCAAAAGCCATGCAGCCATTCGAAATTTGACATTCCCTTTTAACTGACATTTAGTTTTCTTCCAATTTGAATAAAGGCAAAGAGAAGCCCAAACAGCCAGCCGATCTAAAATGAAATTAACCTTAACGCGGCGTGAACCCGGACAAGTACAGTTAAATGTCGCCATTTTGTTATTCGGTCGTGACTCGACTAGCGTTGCACTTTGGAACCATAGACTAGATTTATCATGTTTTAAGTTTTAGTTGCCCGGTAGCCGATGGGTCTACTAACGCATTATGAGGTGGGTACTTGGAATACCTGCTCCGCTCTCATTTTGAATACCTACATGGGATCTGTACATAATGGGGAAGTCGCATGAAAATCAAAATGAGGTTTAAATGATATATTATGAAAGTAAATGTAAACAACAGCATACCTATTACATAAAAAATCAGATCATATTGAATATTAATTTAAGGCTCGAAATTAGTGAAAAATAACTAGTTTTTTAGTTCTCATTTTAGTTTTTTGGACATCCTCATTAAATTTATGTTACGTTTTATTTCTACGATGTTTGTCTAAAAGCAGTATTATCGGAAATAATTGCAGATTTCGTTTCAACGCCATACATTTTGTACAGTCTAACGACAGCTGTGACGTCATAGCTGTTGTCCATTTTGTATGGAGTGTTTTAGCGAGACGCGTGAACAATGACTTTTCAAAGCTTCATAACTCATAAAATAAACAACAAAAAATGTTTTGCGTGCACATATCGGTTTCTATTACTCAGCACTTTCCATTACAATATGAAAAAAAATTATACATCTTCCCTATTTGGTGGCTTTTAAGAGGGAACCCAGCATTTATAAGTATGCGATTAAAAAAGTGCTTTAATATATTTCTATATTTTAGTAAAATTGTAAATACACCTATTCAAATGAAAGCCAAATTATTAAAGCGATTAATCAAAGTCAGCCCAAAGAAATAAATATTCCTGTAATTTTATAATTTCTTTTATCTACACCCATATCATAAAATCTCTATAATGTAATCAAAAACCGTAGGAAATGACCACCATTATGACAACCTGTACTGTAATGTTATTACAGTATCGATTTCAGTATCTTAATGGTCATAACGATACAGCCGCCGCAGCCCCATCGTCGCCGCAGCCGGCGGGGCCACATCGTCGCCGTGTCGCCGTTTATAATATGGGTGTAGATAAAGTTATGTATGTAACTCTGCATAATTTCGCCTTAAAACACACGTGCGATCTTATTATGAAACTCGCAAAGCTCGTTTCATAAAACCGCACTAGTGTTTTAAGGCCTATCATTATGCAACCGTTTCATAAACTACTATTCCTGACGTTGGACATAATCTATCCATCGGTCCGAATAGCCGTAGATAAACAGGAAACGGTGGGCTTGCGTGGGCGCATCTATCTTTCCTCATTATCCAATGCGTCATGTCATGTTAGGCTTAATACCTAAAACTGTAAAAAAAAACACGGAAGTTTAGGGTTCCGTGTGTAATGGTAAAATCGGCACCCTTATAGATTAGTGCCCGTCTGTCTATCTGTCTATCTTTCCGTGTGTCACTGCCATTTTAATGTGACACTATTGGGGCTACAAAGTTAATATTCACAAACAAATGGACAAGTGCGAGTTAAACTCGCGTGGAGAGGGTTCCGCTCCGTAAATGATTATCTAAAATTTCTTATGTTACTTTAAATACCATAGACTTCGTATAGGTTTTCCTGTAATCTATAGGTAAAGAACTATTTTCTGTAAAAAAAAAAAATTTTAGGGCCAGTTGTTTCGGAGATTAGGGTGGGGAATGGTCATTTTTCGCATATTTTCCTAAATAACATCAAAACTTCCTATTTATCTTAAAATTATAAAAATATGTATTAAAGATTCTCACAACAATTGTTTTTTTTTGTTATGCCACACGATATATGTAGTTTGCAAGACTTTATTTTTGTTTTCTAATTTACCCCCCTAAAAGTGGCCCCCATGTTTAAAATTTATTTATTTACGTTACGCGTCCGTGTTGCGATCACCGACTTACACATGTGTACCAAATTTCAACTCAATCGGTCCAGTAGTTTCGCAGCAAAACCGACAGACACACGAGTAATCCTATAAGGGTTCCGTTTTATCCTTTCGATGTACGGAACCCTAAAAAGGACAATGAAATTACCGTATATAAGTAACTGTTACAACTAGATACGCGTATCTGCGTCTTACGAATCAAGTTGCGATATTTTCAGTATCTATGATTTTTAAGTTTAACATTGGTACCTGTCGGTTTATCGGTTAAATGTCTTCTAAAACTATATGATTAAAATCTAATTCAAGTGCCTTAGAACAACTTCAATATACTGCGGGCAGCTGTGAAATTTGCTACTCACAAACATGCAGGATCGCTTCAGCTATGTTATTACACATACAGCTAACAAATCGCATTGGCCATTTCGTCTCTCATTTTCGTCTGACAATCATATATTGACCTTCACGCTCATAGGCAATATGCGGAATTAGACTACAACCGTGGCCACTTGCGTCGAAGTACAACCAACAACGTCGCAGACACCCACGCACATGCAGTTTATATGCACTGACAGGTTAAGTTAGGCTCGCCGGTGAGTTCATGAACGAAGTGTTGTTTAAGAGCCCACATAGTTATGACTAGATTAAGCACCTCATTTTGCATCAATTAGAACAGGCCCCCAATTCTGGGTTCATTGGAGATAATCTCACAATCGATATTAAACGTCAGTGCATACAGTCGTTTGACACAACTGTATGAATCTGACGTTTAATCTCGGAATCGACATTATCTCGAATGCACCGAGAATTGGGGGCCTGAACTCTATGACGTTGGGTTTCATTTTAAAATAGCTCGCTCTCAGCCGTGGCTGTTACAACCGCCGCGCGCGCACGCGTTCACGCAAATCTGAGTTTTTTGCTGTTTATAGGAGAACCATAACATCTATTAAAAATCCTTTTTAGCGAATTGAGAAGTTGTTGTTACTTAACAATTTAACCAAAAATCATCCTTAAAGACCATAGAGTTTCGAGGATTCAACCAAAAATATGTTAAAAAGCGTTATGTTTGAAAAATAAAAGTATCGAGGTTTTTATTGCTAATCGTGTTTTCACGTTTAAGCATTTCAAGAACAAACGTTCTAGTTTAATATGTTCAAAGAACAAACACGTAGTCCGTGTCAGTACTGAAATCTAGAACGCCAAACGTCGCAACCTTAGCATATGTGGCCTCTTAAGAGAATCTCACCCTAGCATCCTTGTCGCTGATCGAGTTGATTCGCCTATGGTCGCAATGGGTGTCAGTGCACACAACTTTCACACAACAGGCGAATCAACCAAAATTGACGGGTTCAGGCAAGATACAATTTTAAACAGTATGCTAGTCTTTCCTGTATGTATATTTTTTTTATTACGGTTCCGTACCCAAAGGGTAAAACGCGACCCTATTAGTAAGACTCTGCCATAGTATAAAGAGGGGAAGTAGGCTATCTCTGGCCCAATCCGCGATATAACTGCCTACTGTCTTAGGGTTGTTCCTGTTCAATAGGTAATCTGAACAGAGACAATTCTGGAATCGATGAATTATTAAGACACCCAAACACAGCAATACGTTCTCCTGCGATTATCACACATTTTTCATTCATTTAGCGGTGCCGAAAAGCCGTGACGCGCGAACCTCGGGCGGTGTTAGCCCCGACTGGCGCACTGAGAAACGGGTCGAGATTTTTTTTAAGTGTGCGTAAGATACTTTATCTACACCCATATCATAAAACCTCCATTGGTTAATCAAAAACCGTAGGAAATGACCACCATTTTGACAACCAATTAGGAAAAACCAGTGCTGCGATAAAGAAATAACATGACTTCTTTATCGTTTTTAGTAAAGAAATGAGATTAAATTTGGAACAGCTGTCAAAACTCAAGTGGGTCTCTATTCTAGTATCCATAGATATTAAAACAGTTATTGATACGAAACGTCAATTCAGTATGTTTTTTTTTAATATAAACTGCACAATATTTGATCTCGAGTGACGTGAGAATAGAGACTTCATCCGTTTGTCTATGATTTAAAAAAAAATGGTCTTGACGGAGGATTGAATCGGCGCCATGTTGGTGTTTTGCTGAACGAAAGTAGAATTAATTGAATAGAAAAAGTTGTTTGTAATTTACATTTTAGTTGAAAATATGAATAGTAAGTAGTCTTCTCAGTGTGTGTGATGTGAAAATGCGCCGGATATCGGAAATATGCAGCCACGATTGCAACAAATAACTTGTTGCCAGAAAATATTGTTTCTGAACCCATCATGGAGGATTTATAATATGTGTGTAGATAAATTTATGTATGCAACTCTGCATAATTTGGCCTTAAAACACACGTGCGATCTTATTATGAAACTCGCCTATCGGCTCGTTTCATGAAAACCGCACTAGTGTTTTAAGGCCTATCATTATGCAACCGTTGCATAAACTACTATTGGCGCACACATAGATACCTACAAGCCGCGCACGGTGCGTTTGTATGAAGATAACTTACTTCCCCTCTTTATACTCTACTCTGTAGCAGCTCTTAGCTCTTAACTTATTAAAAATAATGGCAGTAACCATATCTGTAGTATATTTTGTGTTTGAATTGTAAGAACCAAATGTAATGTATTAATTAGACGATAATTTGTCTTTTCTGAGCAAGCTAATTTATTCTATCTTTAAGTGGAAACTGTTTTGGCCTATGTATTAACTATCCTATAATTTTATTTTGTATTATAAACGCTGTTTGTTTCCCATATCAATAAAAAAAAAAAAAAAAAAAAAAAAAATATACTATGACTCTGCTGTCCGTCTGTCACCAGGCTGTGTTTTTTTTTATGCTTGATTATAGGTGGAAGGAACCATACGTGCGCGAGTCCGTCTCGCATTTGGCCGGTTTTTTGTTAACACTACATTCTCTATATACTTTGTTCGTGGTGGTTATAACATCTCAGTGTGATATACTTCAAACTCGTGGTTTGTAATTTGTGTGTGTCATCATTGACCGTCTCAGCCGGGTACGATCCCGTCCGGTTGCATTTGGGGAAACACCTCTGTGTTTCCCCAAATGCAAAAAAAAAAAAAACAAATGTGTAAAGGTGTTAAAGTACTTATTTACTGTAGGTATAGCACAATAATAAGTTTTTCATAGAGATAATGCAGATCAAGAAAACACTTTAGGTTTGCTCTCTAGCAAACCTAGTGTTTACTTGGTCTGCATTATCTCTAAGAAATTCATTATTGTGCTATACCTACTTACAGTAAATAAGTACTTTAACACCATTAGCCATTTATTATTTGTAATTTAGCTTCGGAGGCCAGATCTCTTGCATTTGCTTACAGTGTTGCCAGATGGTAAAAACATTTATTTATTTAAAAACGTTTCGGAAAAAACGTAAGTCATTGAAAAACAAATAGTCCTAGAAAAAATAACCTTACCGCCATGATGTCAACAAAGTCGCTGACAAAAGTTCAATACAATAGAATAAAAACTAACAAGTCGGTCTTATCACTAATTAGCGATAATTTCCAGACACCCTTATCATTATAAGAGACGTTAAAACGTTCATACCAGACTATAAAGTGTTTTATTGTCTATTCCCAAACGGATTAGAAAACCAAAGCGAAAGTGAATAGAGAAAGCATTATGGCAACTCCAATTATAGGTCGCACACGTTCGGCCAATCACGTACGTCGTATTTTCCCGCCAATTTTGGTGAATGCCGATTGGCCGATTTGAATTCTTTTACGTGACTTTTCTATGGTATATTGAGTGAGTGTCTTCGTGGGAATCAGTTGCAGAATGTTCTTCGGATTATGTTTGGTTGTTTCTTTTCTCAAGCGAATGTTCAAGAATGTACGGCAGGGTGATAAAAGGAAAAGTCAAATATTTTCTAAAATTATTATTATAGAATCGCATTTTCATGAAATCATTAGTCAGATGTTAAACACTTTTATCAAGTCAATTGCCTGCCAAACCAGCAGACGGCCCACCTGATGGAAAGTGGTCACCGCTGCCCATGGACATCCGCAACACCAGAGGTGCTGCCAATGCGTTGCCAGTCTAGGGAGGATGGGGAATGGGGATGAGGGAATATGCCTCCGGAACTCGTCACTCACCGTACGAATCACAAGCTATTACTTTACGCCGATATTCTGTGAGAGTGTGGTACTACCCCGGTCGAGCCGGCCCATTCGACAGTAATCATCTAGTGAGGATTACTGTTTGGCTCTACCACTACAGCACACTACAGTACTTTACTTTAGTAGTGTAAAATTTATCTATCGTTTTTTATCAAATAATGTATCCGGCTGTGTTCTTATCTCTTTGGGTAGTCCAAACCGCGATGTTCTTGTTAAAGGATTGCAACACGGTATGGTATTCGCTAGAATGAGAACTTTGCTAATGCAATGTGAACGCGTATAAGCTAATAACGTATCAAAGTTCACCGGCGGATTGCTCAGAAAGTGGAAGTGATATCGCTTTTGTATCTATGCGAGGTTGATAGTAGATTACAGGAAAACATAAGAAGTCTATGGTAATTAAAGTAACATACGAAATTTCCGATTATGAGCGAGTTGCCTACAAAGCAAGATGCCTAATAAAGCAAGATGCCTAATTTTAATGCCTACAAAGCAAAATGAAAGTGGTTGAATGCCGTCTAGGCAAATGGTCTACTTGCTAAAACGACTACCAAGCAAAATGTCTAAGTAGTGGAATGTTATGAAGACAAATTGCATGGTATACTTTAATTTTAAAATAAATGGTTTTGAAGTTATTTAGGAAAATTGATGAAAATTGCCTATTCCCCTACATTATCTCCAAAACTACTTGGCCTAAAAATTAGAAATAAATACAGAACATATTTTTGTACCTATAGATTACAGGAAAACCTATAAGAAGTCTATGGTATGCAAAGTAACATAGGAGATTTCATATAATTACGAAACCCTTAAATACTTTCTCTTGCATTTTAGCCATCTTGCTTCTGAGGCATCTTACTTCTGAGACATCTTGCTTTTTAGACATCCAGCTTGTTAGGCATCTTGCTTTGTTAGGCATCTTGCTTTGTAGGCAACTCGATCATAACCGGAAATTCCATATAATCACGGAACTCCCTCCACGCGAGTTTAACTCGCACGTGTCCCGCTTTTTTAATGTATAATCCTCTAAGAAAACCATTTATTCACTGATATAAAAGACACTTGTATCATTGAATAAATGGTTTTCTTTCTTTCTTTGAATTGCCCTCCGTACCGTAAATATTGTGTCATCAGTACGAATGTTTGTAACCGAGATGTAATCGAGTCATGGTTGGTATGTGTTCATATATGTATGTATATATCTTTGTATTTATATCGTTGTCTAGTACGCATACCACAAATTTGAATAATCCTAGTTGAGAGTTAAATCAATCGACATGGTCGTAGAACAACGACGCATCCGCAAACCCGGCACTTTGTTGATACGGTCGTTCTACGATCATGACACAATGTGTACGAGTATGTCACTTTACGAGACAACTATTTCGTTTTATTTTTATAAACATTGCAGAAAACAGCTTAAGAAAGCTCACGGAAAAAAGTTAGTTAAATGAAATTGGCCTTTCGTTTATCTGTAACTTAAAAAACCGGCCAAGTGCGAGTTAAACTCGCGTGGAGAGGGTTCCGTTCCGTACATGATTATCTGATATTTACTACGTTACTTTAAATACCATAGACGTCTTATAGGTTTTCCTGTAATCTTTAGGTAAAGAACTATTTTTTGTATATTTTTTTTCAAAATTGTAGGCCCGGTAGTTTCGGATAAGGGGGGGGAGGGGGGATGGTCAATTTTCGCCTATTTTCCTAAATTTCATTCAGCTTAAAATAAAAACATATTTAAGATCCTCACAATAAGCCCTTTCATTTGACATGTCACATGATATAGTTATCGTAACTTTTTTTAATTTTCTAATGTACCCCCCAAAAGTGGCCCCCATGTTAAAAATTAATTTGTTCACGTTACGCATCCGTGTTGCGGTCAACGACTTACATATATATACCAAATTTCAAATCAATCGGTCCAGTAGTTTCGGAGCAAATTGGCTGTGACAGACGGACAAACAGACAGACAGACAGACACACAAGTGATCCTATAAGGGTTCTTTTTTCCTTTTGAGGTACGGAACCCTAAAAAGTGACTAGGTACATAAATTAAGGCAAAAACTTACATTCAGTTTTGTTCTTTATAGATAAACAATTTTGCTAAATCACATTAACTTTAATAACGCCTTACCAAATTGTGGTTAATTCTGAGATAACCGAGTAGTTTGGTAATCATTTTTTTTCAGTGATATAAATCATAAGTTATACATGTTTTTACAAAAAAATCATTGCCATATAATTCTTTAATCATTCATGAAACCACTTCCCCTGATAAGCTCTTCCGGAAAGCAATAAAACACCACGTAAAATCCCGATAAACATGTTTGCAAATAATTTCTGGAAACGCATTATCTACAAAAACCCGCGACATAACAGCCATATGCCCATATTTATATATTTTTACTCATAGGATATCACCAATGCGTGGATTATAAATTTGAACTTTATTTTATTATTGTCAAGGCTGATTTTTAAGTGCGTGTCAGAGTGAGTTGCGAGGTTGTGAGTGCAATCAATCGGTATTGTCCGGCTCTGCGCGTGCGTCGGTCGCGGTACCGCTTGGTACGCTCGCTCCACTATGACCTGACGGCATTATGCAATATACCACCAACATGTTACTTATTCACTACTAGATTCCCCGGTATAGAAATTATTTGATTGGGAAGTGAAACATTTTCAGAGATTTTAAGGTGTTTTATTCCGACATATTAATTTATGTAACTTCATCTACTGGACGTAGACTTCTCCTTGAGGATATTATATCTCTATATATTCATACATTATCAACTATATCCTGCATGTTATCCATTCATAACTAGGTACTGTAACAGGGGTTAAACAAAGATGGTAGGCCTTCTGAAATCGATTTATTAAAATATTTATATGTTCACACTTAGAGCGCTAGACCAAGAATCTTCATATATATTTTCTTCTGGTGATTTCCCAATCTCCTACTTCCAAAGACTATAAATAAGTATGGGAATCGTAGACCAAATGCCTTTGGATACCCCGCACCTCCACCAAATATTAAACAAAGATGGTACGCCTTCTGAAATCGATTTATTAATAGTAGTTTATACAACGGTTGCATAATGATAGGCCTTAAAACCTAGTGCGGTTTTCATGAAACGAGCTTTAGCGAGTTTCATAATAAGATCGCACGTGTGTTTTAAGGCCAAATTATGCAGAGTTGCATACATAACTTTATCTACACACATATTATAAATCTTCCATGATAGGTTCAGAAACAATATTTTCTAGAGACAAGTTATTTGTTGCAATCGTGGCTGCATATTTCCGATATCCGGCGCATTTTCACATCACACACACTCCGAGAAGACTACTATTCATATTTTCATTTAAAATGTAAATTACAAACAACTTTTTCTATTCAATTCAACAACAATTCTACTTTCGTTCAGCAAAACACCAACATAATGGCAGCAATTCGATCCTCCGTCAAGACCATTGTTTTTTTTAAATCATAGACAAACGAATGAAGTCACTATTCTCATGTCACTCAAGATCAAATGTTGTGCAGTTTATATTAAGAAAACATACTGAATTGACGTTTCGTATCAATAACTGTTTTAATATCTATGGATACTAGAATAGAGACCCACTTGAGTTTTGACAGCTGTTCCAAATTTAATCTCATTTCTATACTAAAAACGATACGGGAATAACATTGCAGCACTCGTTTTACCTAATTGGTTGTCAAAATGGTGGTCATTTCCTACGGTTTTTGACTACACTATTGGGGTTTTATGATATGGGTGTAGATAAAATATTATATATGTTCACACTTCGAGCGCTAGACCAAGAATCTTCATATATAAAATGACAACCGTCTGTCTTCTAATATTTGAATTTATATTGCTTCTAAAGCGCCGTTCTAGATAGCCTGCTCTACAGTACCTACTATTAAAAAATTTAGCGCGGGACAAACGTTAATAATTGTACAAAATGTCATCTGTGTAAGTTAAATTATTTATGACATTCAGACAGACAGACATACAGTTAAGGGGTTAATGACAATGGAACCCTAAAAACGGATAGACACGCTACACTACCCCTATGATCAAGGCTGTGTAACATATATGTATGTACACTGGTTATCAGAGGCTTTAGATAATTATATAGTGTGGGTTCACGGATTGCCTTGTTCACGCAACTTTAGTTTCTTATCTTTCAGTTAAACGTAAATAACATGATGCGTTAGACATTGACTTTATTTAACTAAGGAAATTGGCATACTGTAATGTATCCATTACCAGTTTTTAAAATAATATTTAAATGCGTAAAAAGAGGAGAATGAGGGTAGAATTTGAAAACAATAACATGTATTTGACCTGACCCTGCAATCTGGTTACCGAAGGGCTAGACGGTGTCGTGCGGTCCCCCAAGCTCAGGGGGCGCTCGGACCCTGACCAGCAAACCTAAACGAGCAGGTTTAGGTTTGCTGGTCAGGGTCTAAACTAGCTAAAAATTCTCCTACTTTCGGAATGTAAATAAAACAGGTTGGCGCCTGACGCCTCTGCCTGCACACCTGCATTTTGCTTTTTGCTTTTGTATTGATTTCTTAAGAGCAGTGTGAACCTACGGCTTTTCATACAAAAAGGCGATAACGATTTCCACCCATTAAATGTTAACCGATTTTCACCAATTTTTGATGGGTTGTTAGTCAGAACAAAATCGAGGTCTATACGTTTTGATTTTTTCATTATAATCAATAAATTCAGTTTTATTGTGGTTTCAGTATTCTCATACAAAACTAGTTTCGGCATTATTTGACTTTCGTGATCTTTAATCAAAATTCAAAAAACGTATAGACCTAGATTTTGTTCTGACTGACAACATTGGTGAAAATCGGTTAATATATAAGGGGTGGAAATCGTTATTGCATTTTGTATGAAATGGGTGTTTTTGCCTTTGGTTCACAGTCCTCTTAATTTATTTTACTCTGTGTATCTGTGTTAGTGAATGTTTTGTTTTCTCCGTATTTTACCTATGGCGGGAATTGAATCTGCGATCTTTTATTTCCATGTCCGTCAATGTCACTGGGCCTCAGTCGGGTCGAAAGCTGTCAAACATCGTATTCAATAATTAATAAAATGAATACAGTTTTTAATATATACATAAACTAGCTGACCCGTGCGAATTTTTGCACGTTATCAAACACCGGATATTAATAATAACAATATAATAAATAAAGTGAGAATAAGTAAATGCAAGTATTATTAGTAAAAGATATTTTGTTTTTGAGAGATAATTGAACTAAGACATTGCCTATTTATACAATAGTACCTGGATGATCAAGCCTTGCTCGGCATTTTTTTTTTGGTAAAACGTGTTTTTTTGGAAAAAAAATATGCGTGGATAAAGATAGTTTTTCTCACAAAAGAAAAAACTTGAAAAAAAAGGAAAATTATAAGCCACCACCACCTGGACTTGAACCGGGGTCTTCTGGCTTCGGAACCGATCGACTTCCCAAACCGAGCTAGTTACAACTTTGTCAATAGTGAAGAAATTTTGTCCATGCGAAAAAACAATTGTTAGTTAGTCAAACTTTTTGTCAATGGCGCTTGCGCGATCGTGAGTAGACTATATCGACGGCCGATATCATTCATTAACGACCAATAAATACAACCGTGCAAAATCACTGATTGTACAATATATTGATCGTCATCAGATCATATCAAATAATGTAGGCCAGTACCTAGCCTACCCGACGCGCAGCGCTATCTGTTGACAATTGTCAGCATCATCACATACTTAGTATCTTCTAAGTAGTCTGTGGCCATTACAACGTAGTTAAACAGACTATCAATAGATGGCGCTTGCAAATCGCGTGGTTTTTTATTTATTTTTTAACGAAAACGTTAATTTTAATCTATTTTTGTATTTTTAAGACGAATCGGAGAACATAAGCTTTAAAATGACGTTTAAATCATTAATTTTAGTAAAGAAATAACAGAGATATGGAGCGTCTTCAATCAAATACCTTTTAGAAATAATATATATATGATATCACTCACTATTATGACCCGATTTCTAGGAATGAGTAATGAGTCGTTCGTCTTTTCATGGAATCAGTAATTTAATTAAGAGTGTTAATGAACATTAATTAGAATTATGAATTATTATGATAATGAAAAATACAATGACATTGTAAGAACTACTAAGTAGCAAAACTCCTAAAATTATTCTCAGAAACGATTATATTCGAGTTGTTAATTTTGCGTGTGCTACTTGAAACAATAGAATAAATTACCCTTTTTCTACTCGTTCCACAGTCGAATTGAAAGGTCAAACAGGATATCATAAAGGCATCGGGTTCCAGAAGTCTATTGTCTTTGGTTATAGAGACGTAGAACACACAGCACTTTAATGAACAGCGCGTTTGAGGAGACCATTTTTGAAGTGAAAGCATCGTTCGAAAATGTAAAATTTTATTTCATTTTCATATTACTACGGTCATGAGGGGGTTGCTAGGTTTTTTTACATGTAAAGAGGTCGCGTACTCAAGAAGCTATGTAGAATGTAGAAGGTGGCTAGTGGAAAACAAATTTACTACCAAAAGAAGCTTTGATAATCTGAACGCGAAAGTGGGCCAGACACTTTCTAAGTTGAGGACATTAGAACACCTTGGCGAAAAATGTAGATTCAATGTATGCCGTTTTTAGAGGATTCTAATGCATACATTAAGTTACGAATATCCAAGAGTTCGTTGTCGTTCGACTTAATAAAGGGTCGAGGAACCCTAAAGTCCACGAGCCTAAGAAAGTGTACCTGCTTGGGCCATATCTTTTTATTATATTTTTAGGGTTCCGTACCTCAAAAGGAGAAAACGGAAGCCTTATAGGATCACTCGTGTGTCTGTCTGTCCGTCTGTTCGTCTGTCACAGCCAATTTGCTCCGAACTACTGGACCGATTGAGTTGAAATTTGGTACACATATGTAAGTTGGTGACTGCAACAAGGACGTGTAATGTAAATAAATGAATTTTAAACATGGGGGCCACTTTAGGGGGTAAATTAGAAAATTTACAAAAAAAGTTTTTTAAGCCTTGGCGTGTGACATGTCAAATGAAAGGGCTCGTCGGGATCTTATATATATTCTTTTTATAATTTTAAGATAAATGGTTTTGAAGTAATTTTGGAAAATATCTCCGATCTCTCATTATCTCCGAAAGTGCTGTGCCCAAAAATTAAAAAAAATTATATTAGAAAATAGTTCTTTACCTATAGATTACAGGAAAACATAAGAAGTCTATGGTATTTCAAGAACTTAGGAAATTTCATATAATCACGGAACCCTCTCCACGCGAGTTTAACTTGCACTTGCCCGGTTTTTTTTTTTTTTTCATTTTATTAGCCTCAACTGGCGACAAACCGCGCAGGTTAGGATAACACCGAAAACTTGTGTCAACGACCAAGGCACATTTTGGATCGTTAAAAATTTTACGAGGTCCACCTAAGTCCAGAACGCTTTTAAATTTGAATTGAAAATCACATTGTACCTAATTGCAAAATATGTTTTTAAATGTGCCTTGGATTCTGACGTACTTTTCCGACCATTTTTTTTAGTGGCATGGTCTCGCATAAACTCATCCAATTATCACAGCATAAGCACAACAAACAACGTGCTACCCGACACAGCCGCATCATTAAACGCATCAATATTTCAATCGCTCAGTCGCCAGCGGATAGCCGAACGCGTCGCGTGTGTCAAATAAAAAACGTCTCTGCCATGGAGGGTGACGTACCGCTTGTGAGGAGTTTTGGCGGGAACGAAATCGAATTTGGCGCGAACGGGACCAAGGTTACGAAGAATTCGAGGTTAGTTTTTTGAAGAAGTGATTTTTAGTGCGTTAGTAGAATTAGGGATATTAACGTAAAAGTGATACAGACTTAATACGAATATTAAACTATTTAGTTAGTTCCCGAAGTGTTTTTTGTTGTGAACTATGTAGGGAATTGGGAAATCTTTGCATTTTTGGACGCAGAATAATACATTTCGTTTCTTATCGCAATACATTTCAAAAAATAAACGTGAAAATGAAAGTCAAAGTGAACAAAAAATCGACTCATTAAAAGTGTGTATCTAACTACCGTGTTTTAATAATTATTTTATTTAACATTAATTAAATCATTAACAATACAGGATTGTGTTTGAAATTATAATGTACTGGAGAACAGCATACAAAAGCAATTGCAATGTCAATTTATATTTCAACTAGATTGTAACAATAAGAGCTCCTCTGCTGCACTGGGAGTGAAGAAATAGCATAGAATGCGTGCAGATGCTTATCATCCTGGCATGTCGTAAAAGTCGACTAAGGGACGGGTCCTCTCCAACATGGTGGACTATCTGTATGGGCGATGGGCTGATCACCTGTCACCATACGGTTCATCATACCATCTTAGGACTAATTAATCGAACGTGGCCACAAGTAGTCTTGTGGCTCTGCCCAGCCCATTAGGGATTTCGGGCGTGATACTATGTATGTATGTCTAACATTAAGCAATTTGATAAAAAAATCGGTACAAAATAACTACGTATACCTATTACCGATAACAAATTAAAATCTGACCTATAGACGTTCTTACAGTTTTGTTTACATTTAGGTACACAGCAAATAATGGGGCAACGTTTTATATCCGACTCCGTTGAACCGATTTAAAAACATTCATGTTAGTGATAACATAGGTCGAGTGCGTAGAAACGACGGCTTTGATCGCAAAGTACAAAGTTCGATCCACAGGCTCAGTGTAACAATCAAGGAGTTTATAAAAACTGCCCACTTTTGCAAATTATCCGTTGATCACGGGAATAATGATATTTTCCGGAAATAAAAGTAGTCTCTATTTATCCTCAGGTATCTTAATACATAGCATAGCTTACAACCGCCTTCATCGAAATGGTCTAGTCTAGTAGCAAACGACAAACGGACAGAGTGACAGATTTTCGATTTAATGTACATTAGCTACGTTTGCAATCTCTGAGATCTATGTCGGTAACTGATTCTTCTACGGATTTCCTCTTTTCTGATTCTATCACGCAATTAAACTACAATCACAGCTCGTTTAGTGACTCTGAGCTCTGAGTTCAAAAGGCCCACAGTGAGAGCTGGTTCCAACTTGTCGGGTCTCATATCCGACACAATATCGGGTGTCCTGGTGGCTGTACAACTTTTAAGAGCTGGTTCCTACTTGTCAGTCAGCAGGTGTCCGATCCGACAAAAAATCAGGTGTCCTGGTGGAAATACAATTTATATGGGGCTGTTCACATTTACCTGCACGGATAAATGTGGACAGCATGATATAAATTTTATTGTCACCACGTCACCTGACAAGTGGGAAGCAGCTCTAAGAGCCTGTTGATATTTACCGACACCGATATGTGAACAGCCTCACATAAATTGTATTGCCACCAGGACACACGATTTTTTGTCGGATCCGACACCCGACAAGTGGGAACCAGCTCTGGGAGATCACGTTTCTGCTCCGTAGGTCATCATTTGTAAAGGTCGCTGGCTGGAGGCCGTTGGATACGGAAGTGATCGTTTGTTGTAGAACTCTTTAGGGGAGACCCATGTCCACGTGTGGATTACCCTAGGTTGAAATCATTCCACCGTTTCCCGATCATTCGACGTTTTTTCCTTCCCCCCCCCAGAAATAGATCATTGCTTTGCCCTTGACTGAATCACCTATTGAACATTTCATCGAAGTAATTTTCGTTTTAAACTAATTCACCAACTGGACGTTTCGTTCGCTGTTGGAAAGTAAAACAGAATAAAATAATGCGAAATAGAATATATTTTTAAAACATGATGAATGCAGAGTACGCATAACATTTGGAGAAATCATCAACACATCAAAAAATATTTGTCGGGAATGAGGGGTTCTCCGTAGTCATGCAGTTCTGTACCTACGTTATCAATGCAGTGAATTATCGATGCAGGTTTTTAGAAAGTCACAGACGTCGCTTTTTAGGAGGCGAAAAGTCGTGTCCAGACTCCAGACTTAAGTAATTTGTGTTCCGCATTGTCCAGCGACGTCCGAGTTTTGGGACAGTTCAGTGACTAATAAAAAAACATGTGATTTGAAAATGTAACAAATACTTTAAGAAAATTACATCTGAAAGGATACATTAGTCGGTACGTGGTCGGCACTGAGCCATATTTAATGATCAATTTACCTCTGTGTCATGTGTATGACAAACACGTTTACTTATTTAAGAGCGTTAAGGAATTATACAATTTTGTTCATTTCGGCGTCGAGACCTTTGGTCCGTGGGGCCCCAGTGCACTAAGCCCCTTCAAAGATATCGCGAAAGCTTATTGAAGTCACTGGAGACCGAAGAGCTAGCTTCCTCGCTCAAAGAATTAATAATAATAATAAATCAGGGGATAATCTTTACACAAATCGATCTACTCCCTAAGTAAGCTCTAAAGGCTTGTGTTACGGGTACTAGACGACGATATACATACTTATATAGAGAAATAGATACTTAAATACATAGGAAACATCCAAGACTCAGGAACAAACATTCGTGCTCATCACACAAATATTTGCCCTTACCGGGGATCGAACCCGGGACGCCAGCTTCGGAGGCAGGGTCACTACCAACTAGGCTAACCGCGTCGTCCTGGTCACCATTAATTTAGCAATCCAGCGCGGAAATCTGCGAAAATCTTCCCCACAATACCACATAGGCTATTTTTAGGGTTCCGTACCCAAAGGGTAAAACGGGACCCTATTACTAAAGACCCGGGCACACCAAACGCGCCGCAACCGCGTTTGGTTTGCCCCGGCCTTAAGACTCCGCTGTCCGTATGTCGGTCACCAGGCTGTATTTCATGAACCGTGATAGTTAGACAGTTGCAATTTTCACAAATGATGTATTTCTGATGCCGCTATAACAACAAATACTAAAAAACAGAATAAAATGAATATGAAAGGGGGAATGTTCTCATAAAACAAACGTGATTTTTTTGCCGTTTTTATATATAATGGTACGGAACGGTTTTTTACTTTAGTTTAGTTGTATTTCGTTTTAGATTTAGTTTAGTTTTATTATAAACAAAAAAGATATGTTAACTAAGATCATATTGCCGTAAAGAGTGTGTTTATTTAAAGCGAAGAAATGCGCGTGGGACAAATTCCTAATGTATGAACATATAATTTCTTAATAAATACCAAGCTGTGTTATAAAACACAGTTACGACTTGGACATACTCGAGTGGCTTATGGATTCTCAGAATGGAAAAAAAAAACACTGATCAGCTGATAAAACAATGAATGTGCAGTTTCGAAGATTACCACTTGAATTAAGGTACCTGCACCATGTAAGTCCCAGTGCCTAATAAAGCTCACATTAAAAAAATCGCGCTTGAAATAGTGGCAGCGATTTGAAATTTCGACAGTTCATACAATAGACAAAATGGACGGCCATCGCCAAAGCGTCAACACTCGGCCGCGTCTTTATCTTGAATACAGCGAGAATTGGGGGCCTGTTCAAACCTGCGGTCACAAAATAGTAGCACTCGTACCCCACGTGACGATTTGCTAAAAAAATCCTTCAACAATCGTAAGTGTCTTTGGGTTTAGCCTAAAACTGTTTATTCTTTATGCTTTCAGGTATGGTATCTCTTTGATGTAAATGAATCTTTTTAAATTGTTTTTATGCAAGAAATCCCTGTGGTATTTTTTTGGCGCGGGGAGTTAGAGTACCTACCGTTTTTAAACGGTAGTTTTTTATGGGATAGGGTGCCAAATAAAGCACAAACGATTGTTTTTAAAAAATATTTTATAAATAGATTATTTTTAAGTTAAATTATAAACGACTCATTGTATAGAAATGGAGCTTTATATTTTTTTTCTTAAAATAATATATATTTTTTGCTGTTTATGTGTTAGGTTAGGTTACATGGTGCAGGTACCTCATAAGTAACGAATTTTTTAGGTAAAATCGAGTGGCCTTCCAACACGTTTTATTTCAGCTAATGTATCTACCCGCCAGGGCCTTGTCCCCCATTCTACTGGAATTAGCCCCCCGGAGTGCCTATAAAAAAAGTGTGTGTGTGTCAGCTCCGACGCACGACAGGAGATTACTACTTACGAACGATTATAAAATAAACCAGTACCCATCGTGCCATGCTGTCATTTTTCATTTTGACATTTGACAGTAAATAATTAAGTTTCATATTAATGAATATAAACATGTCACTCATTGAATACAATAATTAATTGACACTTCGGGTCCCGTCGTCTTCCGATTCAGATCTGAGTTTTACCGATGGAAACATATTATTCACTATATCTGTATGCAATGCGAAGCGACCGACGCATGTTCGGCTAACATTGTGTGACTCCGTCGTGTGACAGTGTGACATCGTAGTTTGATTTTACTCACCATAATTTTTCATACCCCGGGCTTATATATGAAAATCGATTCGTAAGGAGTCAACTCCAAAGGAGTATAATCCATTTTACCATTTTAAACTTTAATAATCTTCAACTTGTGTTTGTTAGTGTTCCTTTGTTTAATATTGGTCTTAATCAACTCAAAGGTTTAGACACGCCTGTCAAGGTATTCTTCGAACGTTCAAATATTGACATAAATAATGTGTCTATAACGCTGGGTAAAGGTCAGGGACTTATAACATAAATGTAAATTATTATAGAATTTTATTGGAATACGTATTCCAATAAAATCCTAATATAACATTGGACCTTCGTCCCATAACAATAGGGCAGCTAACTGTTGAACTGGCTAAACCTGGGTCCCTAGAATGTTTAACTGAACGGTTTCCAGGATTGCCCGTCGTCCGGCCCTCTCCCCTTTTTACGCCTCAGTGCGTCTCTCTCATACTAGTGTTGAAGAAAGAGATGCACTTAGAGATAAGAAGGTGACGACTATCTTGTCAAGCGTACTAGGGCCACTATTCCCAAAAGTTGAGGCCAGCTTAGCCAGGGAACGATAAGAAGTTTCAAATTTGCGAAACTTTCACGTGAGAAGTTCTCTGTAACTTCAGAAAATATTCTCAAAAATTGTATGATAGAATGTTCTCGAATGATCTCGAGAAAGTTTTCAGAAATTTCAGAGAACATTCCCGCGTTTTTTGGGATTATTTCGTGCTTTTCTTTGCATCATATCCGTATCCGTAATGCTCTGTGCAAAGTTTTAGCCTTTTCGAAGAACGTTTTTATGGGTACAAACAAATTTTCTCTCTTACATTGTGTAGGTGTAGCCAATAGCATGTATTTAATAATTGTTAATTTCTAATGTCTAATCATTGTTAATGCTATTTTATCCACCGTTGACTACAAATCAAGTGTATGTATGTAAGTATGTGAACGCTCAAAAAAGTGAATTTCGACACAAGCGAAATAAAAAACCGGCCAAGTAAGTACATGTCGGACCATGTAAGTACAATGCAGGGTTGAGTACGCAAACCTATCTCATTATTGAAAACTATCGCTCGGTCCCTTTTACTTGTATCGGCGACAAGCAGTATTTCCGATAGATTTCGATAGCGAGAACGGTTTGCGTAAACTCATGGTAATGGCACTGTAGATGAAAAATTAAGTAGAATTCAATGTAGGTCAAATTTTACGAGTATTTAACTACACAGCTCTTAAGTAAGGCCACACAAGACGAGTCTGGTGGCAGCCTTCAGTGCATAATAAACGCGTCTAATCATTCATACAACACGCACCTGGTTGTACCTTGCTGGCCGATTACATAAAATGATGACGGTTCTTAGTTCTAATTTTTTTTGGGTTGGTATCATAACGACTTCATTGTCAAAACGACCAAATCCTCATAAGCTCCAGATCTCAGAAGGACCATCTCCGTAGAAAGCCTATATCTCCGAATGATTTGGTAGCAAAACGACTGGTTCTCGAAAAGATCAAATCGTTAATAGACCATATCTCAAAAAGACCAGGTAGCAAAACGACTAGATCGCAAAATGTTGGTATAATCAGAGCTATTTTCTGCGTAACATTTCAATATCAAAATATAATACGTACTAGCCTTTACCCACGCCTTCGCATATATGTGTACAGAACAAAAGATTGCTATGAACTTGCACAGAAACCAATTCATAGTAAGTTAATTTATCTACACCCATATCATAAAACCTCCATAGTGTAATCAAAAACCGTAGGAAATGACCACCATTATGACAACCAATTAGGTAAAACCAGTGCTGCAATGTTATTACAGTATTGATTTTAGTATCGAAATGTGATTAAATTTGGAACAGCTGTCAAAACTCAAGTGGGTCTCTATTCTAGTATCCATAGATCTATTCTAGGATCCATAGATATTAAACAGTTATTGATACGAAACATCAATTCAGTATGTTTTTTTAATATAAACCAAACGACATTTGATCTAGAGTGACGTGAGAATAGAGACTTCATTCGTTTGTCTATGATTTAAAAAAAAAATGGTCTTGACGGAGGATCGAATTGCCGCCATTATGTTGGTTTTTTGCTGAACGAAAGTAGAATTGTTGTTGAATTGAATAGAAAAAGTTGTTTGTAATTTACATTTTAGTTGAAAATATGAATAGTAGTCTTCTCGGAGTGACTGTGTGATGTGAAAATGCGCCGGATATCGGAAATATGCAGCTACGATTGCAACAAATAACTTGTTGCCAGAAAATATTGTTTCTGAACCCATCATGGAGGATTTATAATATGTGTGTAGATAAAGTTATGTATGCAACTCTGCATAATTTGGCCTTAAAACACACGTGCGATCTTATTAAAACCGTACTAGTGTTTTAAGGCTTATCATTATGCAACCGTTGCATAGACTACTATTGCTACCTGGTCTTTTTGAGATGTGGTCTTTTCGAGAACCAGTCGTTTTGCTACAAAGTCATTCGGAGATATAGGCTATCTGGACCTTATGATGATTTGGTCATTTTGACAATGTAGTCGTTATGATACCAACCCTTTTTTTACTATTGATTTATGCGTTTCTCCCGTGGGTGTTGTAAAAGCTGACAGGACCAACCGAAGGATGGGCAGCAGCGTCCTTCGAGTGCTATCATGACCAACTGCGTTCAGCAACCCGCCTGCCAAGCGTGGCGACTATGGCAAATCCCCCAATTTTGGGGGGAGGCCTGTGTCCTGAAGTGGACGTTTTACGGCCGATAATGATGATATTGATTTTGCAACACATTTTGCAAATTTTTTGCGTGTTTTTTTGCATTCCAAGAATAAAGTAAGACGCAAGTGCTGTTTTTTTTACTATCTGCATACGAGGTCTTTAATCAGGCAACGATGGACCATTTCCTACTAAAAGTGGATGAGTGTTTGTTACCACTCAGCTCCGTAACGTCTGAACCGATGTTCATGAAACTTAGTAGGTATTTATTATGTATCCTTAAGTCATGGAATAGGACACAAGGTACTTTTTATCCCAGAAAATTACAAAGGTTCCCAAAGGAATAAATATAACCGAATTCCACGCAGACGAAGTCGCGGGCAGACGCTAGTAATAACATAACAATAATAACAGTTTCGAAAACCTCTAATTTGAGGGAGAAAATCTGTAAAAGAAAAAATCTGTAATTTGAGAAGTTATTATCTTTTCAAAATACAGTTAAAAGCTAAACATGGACCCCTGCGTAGTCCATGGACCCTGCCCTGCCCTGCCCTAACTCAAATCTGAGATTCTTGAGTGTCGTTGATGAATAATGTTCGCACAAGATAATTAATAATTAATAAATAACATTCAGCGTCATAATGAAACGCCCCCTTTCATTCATATGCGTGTATTGATTAACTTTTAAACACAATCTCCGCTTTTTATTGCGTACATACCTACGTATCTGCCGGATCTTTTTATGTGTATGTATGTATATTCATGTAAACTACATGGGTATGGAATTGAAGGGTTAGTTTAAAATCGTGGCTGATTGTTAGCCTTCTTTAAACCTAATGAATATTTTAACTATACTAACGGAAATGATAAAGTGTAATTAGATTCCTAGAGGGTCCAATTCGAAACGGTGTTTTCTTACTTGAAAATTTCCTAAACTTAAATAGTACATTGTGCATCTAAGGCCTTAAGAAGGGGATAACTAACGAGAGTCTGTTAGAAGCCCGATGCCGAAGGTGAGGGCTTTTAATGACTCGAGTTTGTTATCCCCTTACTGCCCGTGATACACACAATGTTTATCATCACATTTGTGAAGAAGTGAAATAAAAATTAGACTAAAAAACCTTTGCCGTTGGAAAACTGATATCCCCATACATCGACATAGGTCCCGGTCAGTTTACCAACACCGCGAATCAGTTTGTAATCGCAAAAAACCGCCATATCTCCGACATTTTGAAAAAAAAAAACGAAAAACTGAATCGGCAAAAAAGTTCTTTGTAATTCTCGAACCTGCTCACAAAATTTCACGAGAATCAGTTGAGAACTGCGACCTGTAGACGAGAACAAATGGACAGACGCCGGACATACGCTGGACATACGAAAGCATTTTCGCCCAGGAGACGCTTCGCTCGCTCGGTCGATAAATATAGCCTCTTATATTTCCAATATTGTTGTCGCTTGTGAAAAACCGTGACCGCAAAAAGCGAAATAACATCTATATATATATATATATATATATATATATATATATATGACGTCGGCAATGCACATTGTTGCTTTTTGTAATAATTGGTTTTTACTAGCATCAAAATATCCCACAAAATGAATAATATGACTTAGGTGTGTTCATTGTACAGCAAAAAAGTCTCCGCTATGTAATTAACGTCCTGATACTTGAATGTCAATATTATTACTTCCATTTGGAATCCTATTATATTATGGTAAAGTCGAAAATAATTATAATGAAAACGTAACGAACTGACAGACAGATTAACAGGATTTCGCGTTAATAATTTTGGTATGGATAGTATGGATGTTTTTAGACCATTAGAACACGGGGTGACCGCTATTTGAACTCTGTTACCTGCCTCATCTGTTAAGGCCCGGGCACACCAAACGCGGTTGCGGCGCGTCGCGTTTCGAACGCAGGCCCGCGCAATTTGTACATGGCACACCGAACGTGGGCGGCGGCTTCAACGCGTTTCGAACGCGGGCCCGCGTTGCTCACGCCTCGCGCCGCTTTCGCGACGCGTTCGCCCCGCCTCGCTGTGCCTCTGGACATGGTGGCCATATTAAATAAAACTTCGCGTGCCCGCGCACGCGTCGCCGCCGCTTCGCGCACGGCCTGCGCCGCGCTGCCAGAGTTGTCTGCGGCGAAAGCGGCGCGGCGCGTGCGCGAAGCGTTTCATACGCGGGCCCTCGCTTCTTTTTGGTGTGGCATGGTAAATGCGACCGCGCCGTTCTACAACGGCGCGGGCCCGCGTTCGCGCCACAAACGCGCCACAACCGCGTTTGGTGTGCCCGGGCCTTTACTCACCGGCGAGCCGAACTAGACCCGATAGTGCTACTATTACTACTATTTATATTTTGATTATACATCGCTTGTTATTAATATGTGATAATTGAATTAATGTTTTGATAGTGTTGTAGTCTTTTTTGGTTTAATTCAAATTGTTTATTATTAATTTGTGATGACATATATTCTATTTTATTATTTAATGTTTTGACGATCTCAACTTTGAATTCATATATTTTGACATGTACTGAATATAATGTAATTTAATTTGAGAGATAAAATAAATCTAATTCTAAATCTATACATGTCCTATCATACATGCGTATTTTCGATCAATAGTAGTTTATGCAACGGTTGCATAATGATAGGCCTTAAAACACTAGTGCGGTTTTCATGAAACGAGCCGATAGGCGAATTTCATAATAAGATCGCACGAGTGTTTTAAGGCCAAATTATGCAGAGTTGCATACATAACTTTATCTACACACATATTATAAATCCTCCATGATGGGTTCAGAAACAATATTTTCTGGCAACAAGTTATTTGTTGCAATCGTGGCTGCATATTTCCGATATCCGGCGCATTTTCACATCACACACACTCCGAGAAGACTACTATTCATATTTTCAACTAAAATGTAAATTACATACAACTTTTTCTATTCAATTCAACAACAATTCTACTTTCGTTCAGCAAAACACCAACTTGATGGCGGCAATTCGATCCTCCGTCAAGACCATTTTTTTTAAATCATAGACAAACGAATGAAGTTTCTATTCTCATGTCACTCGAGATCAAATGTTGTGCAGTTTATATTTAAAAAACATACTGACTTGACGTTTCGTATCAATAACTGTTTTAATATCTATGGATACTAGAATAGAGACCCACTTGAGTTTTGACAGCTGTTCCAAATTTAATCTCATTTCTATACTAAAAACGATACGGGAATAACATTGCAGCACTCGTTTTACCTAATTGTTTGTCAAAATGGTGGTCATTTCCTACGATTTTTGATTACACTATGGAGGTTTTAGGATATGGGTGTAGATAAAGTATTATTTCGTATTCCGTAGGTGCTTATTTCGACGCAGCCGGCCACGGTCTTAGATACCTAACTCCGCATAATACTTACGAGCACGCGGCTCAATTTATGATAGTCGTACGAAATAGCAAGGAAATTTGTTAACACTATAAAGATGGTAGCCGGCTGCGACGCACGTTTTGCACGGAGACGTGGTGTTGAGTAACTCCATCAGTTTACTCTTATAGACTTAGCTTCGTCTCGTATCAAAATGTAGGTGAAATCACCCAAAGCTGTTTCTTTACAAAGCAGATGTTACATACAAGTCTGCAGACACTAGGCCACTGACCGACGCTCAGTAAGTCAGAATGTGACCTAAATTTTACAAAAGATTGTACAATATGCATCTTATTGTTGATAATTACTGGCAATTGCTGTAATGATAATGATGCCATTTGCTTAATAGTTAAGTGAAACATACGATATAGCTACGCACGTAACGCAAGTATTATCTGGGCATCGTGTATATAAACAATCTTTGAATACTGACTATAACTACCTATTATTGTATATGTATACTAGTGGTCCCACCACAGTTTCGCCCGCGGTATTTTCCATACATAAACGATCACCTCTTTTCACCCCTTTAGGGGTGGAATTTCAAAAAATCATTCCTTAGTGCACCTCTAGGGTACTCGAGGAATATCTCCTCCAAATTTCAAACCTCTAGGACCACGTGTTGAGGCTGTGCGCTGTCTATAAGTGAGCTACGGGTTCAATTTTGACATTTGCCGCATACAAAATAATAATATGTAAATTTTGAACTGGTAGAAAGCAAATACATTGAATATTGGGAACGGGCGATAGTGAATAAAGAAAAGACATGAAAAATGGTCTTTCAAAATTTTCATGATTATGATATATTAGACACTAATAATATCTTGGACACTAGGACACAATGATCTTGTGCCAAACAAATATTCCCGGAAAAATGCCGACAATAGACCCATTTAGGCAAATAAGCAGTAATTTGGAGATGCGAACCAAACGTAACTAGAGTTAACAGTACAACAGTACTTCTGACAACAAAGTTGGAAAGGAAGGTCGCGGGTGAGGTAATCCAATGTCACAGCAACAAATACAACAATGCCGTGACAGTTACTTCTTGGTTCTACTGTTTTGCCTGTTTAGCTTCTTTTTCAACTTTTTTTATCTCTGTGTTCAAAAACGGAACCCTTATAACAGTCACCAAATAGCCGACCGCCGACCCATTTTGTGCTACCTTAAGTAGAATATATTTATAACGGAAACGAAATCTTAGATTCAGTTTCTATTATAAGTTAAATATTTAAGTTTTAACTAAGTTTTAACTAACACTTGATGATGTATCAGGTGGGAGGGCGTAGATGGCTTAGTTTAAACCTCACTGTGGAGGGAGGAGGGGTGTTTCTACACAAAGTAAAAAAAGTAGTAGCTTTAAAACCAATATACAGCGTGTATATGAAATAAGAACGTAAATTTGAAGGGTTAATATAGGCCCTAATAAACATAATTTGATATTTTTTTATTTCCTTATAAAATAATTCAGCACGCAATGTATCACTACACATTTCGACAGTTAATCTCATTTGTTTCTCTATTTTTCATCAATAAAAGCCAGCAATGTATAGTGCTGGTCGAGAAATTACGCTTTGTTAATTAAGATTTTTTTTATAAGTTCTTGCTTAAACGGTTCGCACCCCTAAAACCTATGTCTGTATAACCTTTTGAACGCCCCAGTCGGCTGTTGCCGACAGCAGATTTCCGTGCCCCTGACGCCACGATATGCCGTTTTCCATACATTTGCGTCGGCTACAGCCGTCATTGAGCGCTCGTGGCACGCTTTTTCGCCGTTATCCGTGGCGTTCAAAAGGTTAAAATGTATGTTCGTATGAAATATACACGCTGTAGAATATAATAAGATGGTTACACATTAATGGATCAGTTTGTAACTAAATTATGGCGTGACTATCATGCCAAGTTTACGCGGAGGAAATTCGTAACAGTTAATAACATTTCTTATTTGACGTCGAATGTACCGAATTGTGTCAATGTCAAACATCATACTAGTAATAAAAATGAGAAAATATGTTTGAATGTTAGGATGTTTGTTCCTCAATTACGCGCAAACGGTTGAACGGATCGGGAAAAATTAGGCAGACATATAAACCATAATATCTTGTAATAATACATGGGATACTTTTAAAAGTTGCGGACACGGTTAATATATATCTAGCATATATAATATAGCTATGCCTGCGACTTTGACCGCGCAGAATTGCGATGATTTTTCATACAAACAGCAATATATCATATCCCGAAACCTTTTGAGATATCAAAAATAAAAGGCCGCTAAGTTAAAATTCCCTTAATATCCCTAAAAGTTTCGGAACAAACATTCAAACAGACATACAAAAATTCTAAAAGCCATATTTTGGCTTATTATTATTTGTATTACTCCTCTGCTGCACTGGGAGTGAATAAATAGCATAGAATGCGTGCAGATGCTTATCATCCTGGCACGTCGTAAAAGTCGACTAAGGGACGGGTCCTCTCAAACATGGTGAACTATCTGTATGGGCGATGGGCTGATCACCTGTCACCATACGGTTCATCATACCATCTTAGGACTAATTAATCGAACGTGGCCACAAGTAGTCTTGTGGCTCTGCCCCCATTAGGGATATCGGCCGTAATGCTATGTATGCTGTGTATGTATTTGTATTAATTTTGAAATCACACACAGACACTTAAAATTTATTTAGTTGTATAGGTTAAATATTCTAGTGGCACAGGCCTGATTGTTAATTAAATTTAAATATGGCTCAATAAATGTCTCATTATCGTCAATAACAAACGTTATTTATCGACTTTATTGATTTATAAGACTTTAAATATCATCAACATGATAGTCAATGAACTGAACTGTAGAACTGTATTTGAATGAAATTAAAAACAAATTGAAATAATTTCTGTTGCAGTATTAATACCTTAGTCATCCAAAGGGATGGATAAAAAAATTGGATTTCCGTTTACCGCAACGATTAGTCTTATCAATAATATGTCTAGTTCAAAATTATGTTGTTTTCTCGGCATATATTCAAGTAAACATCTCGGGCCGTACCCGTTTTTAGGGTTCCGTACCCAAAGGGTAAAACGGGACCCTATTACTAAGTCTCCGCTGTCCGTCTGTCACCAGGCTGTATCTCATGAACTGTGATAGACAGTTGAAATTTTCACTGATGATGTATCTCTGTTGCCACTATAACAACGAATACTAAAAAACAGAATAAAATAAATGTTTAAGGGGGCTCCCATACAAAAAACGTGATTTTTATGCCGTTTTTATAGATAATGGTACGGAACCCTTCGTGCGCAAGTCCGACTCGCACTAGGCCGGTTTTTTTTTATATTGGTGGGCTTTCACTTGACTACAATCTCACCTCTATCATGGAAGTTGCTGACGCGGCCGAAGGTGGAACGCAATTTCTCAGGAAATGCCTATTTACTCTAAGGGTAAATGAGAGGGCATGATTATCCTTAAGGCAGTGCAGGCAACTGCCTAGCAGTGGCGAAGCATGCCTACAAGCCGATTCCTGACGGCTTTACCATGCTAGAAAGCTACGGCCAGCTGTCAGTGAACTCTAACTAAATTTCAGACTCGCACGTAACGGTTCTAATTCTTCCGGCTTCCCTTAAGAAATATTTGACGCTTCGCCACTGCTGCCTAGGGTCCCCGCATCGCCTAGGAGTCCCCCTGCGCACCGAGAAGAAGAAAGTAGTATTTTAGGAAGTTATATTAATACGGCCCTGTAAATAGGCATGGGAAAGAAGGAACTTGAACGAGACATCGAACTGGAAACGGAACTGTTAGATTGTCCGGTTGTTCTGTGACACCTCTCCAAATTTATACCCAAGGCATGACCATAGTATAAAGATGGCATGACGGAACACGATTGGTGTCACTTGTCGCTTAATTTAGACATTAATAAATAAAGACACTCAAACTAAAGACAATAGCCGCTTGTTATAATTATTAATGCCCATTAGACATCATTATAATAACGTCGCTTATAATTAGGGAAACGGGTCCTATGATAAGAGAGATAAGGATGGCAATATGTGATAAGGACGGCAATATGTTAATAGCTGATAACCTCGGCTGTGTGCAGTGCCTTTGTCCGGCTATTTTTAAAATCATTCAAGTGTCGTATTGCTGCGTATCTTCTGTAATTCACACTTGATAAATAAACAGTTCGTTTTGTTAATCATTCCGTATATTGTTTCGTCTATTTATAGGAACATGGCCTTTTATCATATCTATTATAAAAATAACTTCCGAAACGTATATTGTAAGTTATAATACATACATACATATTATCACGCCCGAAATCCCTAATAGGGGGGCAGAGCCACAAGACTACTTGTGGCCACGTTCGATGAATTAGTCCTAAGATGGTATGATGAACCGTATGGTCACAGGTGATCAGCCCATCGCCCATACAGATAGTCCACCATGTTGGAGAGGACCTGTCCCTTAGTCGACTTTAAGCTGCAAGCGAGCAAGTTATAATATGCCATTGAAATAATATTTCTAATGACTTTTTTAAATAGATTACGAATGAAAATTAATAGTTAACGAGAAAAAGTAATAGCTGATGATCCATCTTAGATATATGTGTTTGCGCACCGCACTTTTTGCAATAGGACAACAAATCTGTTTATTTATTTATCTCCACAATTGTAAATGATTGATTTGTTCGAAATTATTGCGTCGCATAATTATTGTTGTTCATAATAGTTTAGCATAAGCATCTATCTATTTATACTCAATACAAATCTAAAAGATGGCTAAGCGGCTTCTAGGATATATGGTCTGTGGTTTTAGGATAGCCGGCCTTACACAGGCCGGCGTCATTTCGAAAGCAAAAGGAATGCAACTGGTGTAAATACGAATCTTTCACATTTTTGGCTAATGGTTAAGCGCTGTCTAGGATATAAGCTCTGTGGTTTTAGGATAGCCAGCCTTACACAGACCGCGTCAGTTCGAAAGCAAAAAAGAATGCAACTGAGCTTAAATACGAACCTTCTGTACTTTTTCTTTTTGGTTAGGGGCTAAGCAGTGTCTAGGATATATGCTCTGTGGTTTTAGGATAGCCAGCCTTACACGACCGCGTCAGTTCGAAAGCAAAAAGAATGCAACTGAGCCTTCTGCCAATATGAACCTTCTATTATTCATTTCATATTTTTGGCTAACGGCTAAGCGGTGTTTAATATATATGGTCTGTGGTTTTAAGACAGCCATCCTTACACAGACCGGCGTCATTTCGAAAGCAAAAATAATGCAACGGAATGTAAATACGGACCTTCCAATATTTACTTCATATTTTTGGGTAACCTCAAAAGTATTTTAATTGTACAATTTGGCAAGTCCAAGCTAATTGCAACACTGCAGTTTTGCAATTAGCTCGTACGCATGCGTGATGCATTCCTAATATTCAACTCTCAGTCTTGAATTATTACTCAATGAGTAAAGTGGAGCGTGCGCTACTTTTGCAGAATACTTAACAAAGTTGTACTGAGGTTGCAAATTTAGGCTTAAAATATCTTATTTTTCACGGACGCGGATGGGGATCGGTTTGGGACTACGAAGCAAGTTCGATTCCCGCCGAAGTCAATACTCTTGTTCGTGTCGGCGTTTGATCGTTTGTCTTAATGTGTAGTGCTTCACATTACAGATGGATATCTACTTTGGGTCGTTACTACGGTTTTTATTATTTTTTGATATACCGTATGATCGGACCGTTTGTTCCTTGGATTTGTTGTTAATTCAGTCGGTACGTAACGCACTAAAAAAGTACATAAGCTAAATGAGAGTTCGAGTTTGGGGTTTACTAGTAGCCATTGAAGAGTTCCACTATCCATATCCTGAAGCCTGTGAGGCTGGAGAAAACGTCCTAGAGTTCAGTTCTGATTGATGCAAAATGAGTTGCTTAATCTGGCCATATAGCTCTTAATGAACAAAATATACACATATGTCACAGGCGCAAAATTTCTATTTTCATTATCTGTTCGATTGATCAATTAAATGTCCATTAAAGTATCTTTATTCATACCGACAACCGGTTAGGACTCCGAGGGCTCCGTCACAAAATTGATGAAGTTTCGTCGATAAAATCAGGTGAGATTGAGGTCAAGGGTGAATGCATTTCTTGCAGAAAACCTGAGCTACATCATATTTATAAGTAAAACGGAAAGCAATTAAAACTTTTATTTAACTTTACATTTGTACGTTTTTTATGTATGTTTAGTTCAAAATTTAAACTATCTAACTAACTTATCATTGTCTGAAATACTAATGCATAACGTATATGTATGTGCACTTATTAGGTTGCTTAGCAATACAGGTAATAGTCATTTTGAATACAAAACATCCTAGATTTAAATCTATGCAAAACATACAAAAACTCGTACGTGTTTTGAGTTTAAATAGTTAAAATAGTTAAAAACATTCAAGCTAAAACTACGCTTGCTATATAAGAAATAGAGACGTTAATCTATCCATAGACAAGACGCCGCTTGTTTTTATTTCTTACTCTGTGGAACGTTAGTTTGTTTTTAATTAAATCTACAATTAGTTTATAAACTCAGAATATGAAAGTGGGACGCGTAATCTATCTTACTCTTTCATTCAGCTTCCTTTCTATAAGAGGTAAACGACCTTGGTGTTTGTTTATGCAAATGTGATTTAAAATGCAATAAGTTTTACAAGATGTCTGCTGTCAAAGTCAGTTTTATACACTACTAGAGAACCCGCCACAGCTTCGCCCGCGGTATTTTCCATATAAACTTTGGCCCTTATGGGATGGAGTTTCAAAACTACCCCAAAATAAATTTACTAAATTTTCACCCCTACAGGGGTTGATTTTTCAAAATGAAGTCAAAATGCTCATTTTCATGTTAATAAGCTAAAAAATGACTGATTTCCATACAAATTGTTAACTCTTTTTTCACCCCTTTAGGGATTGATTTTCGTAAAATTCTTACTTAGCGGGCGCCTACCTACGCGGGTATACCTAAAGAATACCTGTACCAAATTTCAGACTTCTAGCTCCAATAGTGCCGTTCCGTTTTGGCTGTGCGTTGATATGTCACCCGATCAGTCAGTCAGTCAGCTTCTTCTTTTATATATATAGATTGTTCGTGCATTCCGTTACTGCAACTCAAATCCATCAATGCATATTCTTGTAAACATACTATTACTTAACGAAATATTCAAAGACTGTCATAGTAATATTGAATATTATAATCATAGTTTAGTTGGCAATATGCAAAGCGTGACCCAAAATTCAAATTCGCGCCATCCGATGGCCTTCTTTCCCGCCAAAACGAGTTGAACGAACGTTTGACAGAACAATGACCAATATAAACATTTCGCATAATCAAGCGCTAAGCCTCAACATATTCGAATACGAATCTTAATACATAGGGTATTGAATCTAAAATTGAACTATTTTGTCAATTTTTGTTTTTTCACATAAAATTTTCCTACAAACTTATCCAAAGGAGGTGGCTAAATCGGGGACTAAGGTCTCCACATAACGTTATAGAACGATAGCGCCCCAATTAACCGCAAAGTTAAGCTGGAATTCAGAAATAGGTCACAGATAGCACAGAGTTTGCAGTTTTCTTGCGTAAGTGTGTGCTGTAGATTTACCGTGACGTAATGTGAAGTAGGTCGCAAGTAAACTATAAAAATTCACTTCCTATTATACAATGTAGTATGAAGGCATATTGTTGATATTTTTAAGACTCAAGAGTTCCACAGCCGGCAAGCCGTTAAAAGCTGTGCGGATGTTGAGCAAAATTTCTAATAAATACTCGAATTTAACTTAAAAATTCTCGTTACGCATAATTTCAAATTTGTAACACTACCATTACCATGAGTTTATGCAAACCGTTCTCGTTATCGAAATCTATCGGGAATGCTGCTTGTTGCCGATACAACTGAAAGGGACAGATTGATAGTTTTCTATTTACGAGAACGGTTTGCATAAACTCATGGTTAGGGTACTGGTCTTAACACTCGATGATACCGCAAGGGATCAACGCGGCCCTGTCACCTACTAAAAATATGCGAAACAAAACATTACTTAAATCAAAACTGAAAATACTGCCTGCGGCTTAGAAAGCTACGCTAACTTACAAAATTATCAACATTGTCACAGAAATTTTCAATTTCTCTCTATCTGTCACAAAATTGGCGTGGTACAGATTCCTCCTCCTGCTACGTCTCTGCTGCACTGGGAGTGAAGAAATTGCATAGAATGCGTGCAGATGCTTATCATCTTGGCATGTCGTAAAAGTCGACTAAGGGACGGGTCCTCTCCAACATGGTGGACTGTCTGTATGGGCGATGGGCTGATCACCTGTCACCATACGATTCATCAATCCATCTCAGGACTAATTAATCGAACGTGGCCACAAAGTAGTCTTGTGGCTCTGCCCACCCCATTAGGGATTTCGGGCGTGATGCTATGTATGTATGTATGTATGGTAAAGATTCCTCAATGCGCAAGTCCGACTCAGTTTTTTTACCTGTTGAAACGTCGTGATAAACAATACACTATTACCCGTTGCAAATTTTAATTTGACTTACTAATGGATATTTTTTAGCTTTAGTTAGAACTCTTACCTTATATTCCAATTTCTTGATATTAATTTTTTTTTTGTTTACAGGTAAATACTGATTATCATCGGCCGAAAACCTCAAAGGTATTGTAACGACTCTACTGCGCAGGAGTAGCGCAATAAAAAAAAGTTAAAACTAACTTTGCTATTGATAAAAAATCGATATTCAGTAATGATTACTTAAAACATACTTTTATAAACAGCAATATCCAATAGAATCCACATAGCCGGGCGTACCCCTCTGCCAGCATTAAAGACTAAAAGGTAGGGCTAGAGGCAGGCACGGGGAGCTTCGGAGGTGTTGGACTTAGTTTTAAATAACTAGCAACATTAATATATTTTTTGTAATGGTCTCTCTCTGACTTGCAATACAATAAGTTGTACACGTAATTCTTGTTTTAATCAATATTAATTAATTTGCACGGATGGTCCTTCGAGCCGGATCACGATCACTATCTTAATCGTAGGTTTTACCGAAATGTATCACATCTGAATGACATCCATATTCAAGATCCTTAATCGTTAATTTTGGCACCGGAACAACAATGTTATTGTTGCCGATGACGAATCGATTGTGCCGGTATTGTTGTTACGAATGACTTAAAACAAATCGCTTGTTATAATTATAACAGTTGCTGAGACATCTCGTTTGATTTGAAGGTTAGGCTTGCACTGACATTTTTAAATATAAGATCAGGGCCTCTATTCGAGAACGCTAAGTGATGCTGAAGCGACTCGCGAGCGTGATTTCTCATCCCAAATTTGCTATATGCAAAATTGGGATGAGAAATGCAAAATACCAAAATTGCTATATGCTCGCCTATAATGTTTGAGGAGCTCCATCGATTCCTCATAGATCCTCCTATCACACCTCCACTTTGACTGCAACGGGACCAAATTGAAGTCGGTTAAAAAATTGTTTTCTTTCAATTTATAACAATCGAGCAAACCCAAGAACTAAATACGTAGTTAGATATAACGCTACGCGTAATTATCCGATGTCCAATAGAAATGCGCATTGACCGACTTTCTAGCATAAGGGCGCGCGCGCCGATGCCTTTAAATAGCGATATAGGCCTATTAAATCACGCGCCATCTATCGATTCATGATTTTTTGGGAAACCTACAGTAAAAATATGAACTAATTTCATTATAATTTCTTTTTACGCTTGAACGATCTCTTTTTATTCATACTATTTAAACTGACTATAATTTTATGCAAATTACCACTCTACGAAAACCGGTGAGATTTATCCGTGGAGGCGGTCGCCCGACACAAAGCTATTTATATAAATATACTTTGTAAATTAATTATAAATAAATAAACAATTTAATAAATTAAATAACGAAATTTATAGAATAAATGAATATGATTTCCGCAATATATTATCATTTTTTATTCCAAAACCTGGTCGCTTTTAATGTGAATGACTTTGAATAGTTCCACTAAACTCTTAAGAGGAGTGTGAACCTACTACAAAAGGCGATAACGATTTCCACCCTTTAAATGTTAACCGATTTTGGCCAATTTTTTAATAGTTTGTCAGTCAGAACATAACCTAGGTCTATACGTTTTTTGCATCGCTCCAATGACATCTCTCTCAAAACCGTGCCCCATAAGTTATGCAGCCTTATTTACTAGTAAAAGTTAGCCGAAGCGGTGTCGTTAGGATATTTGGTATGTGTACTGAAGTATCAAATTACAGCTTAACAAAAAACGAAAGTAGGAAGACTTAAGTCAAGTATTATTTTCATCCGGCCTCAAGTTACTCCGTGTTAATGAAACGAGATCTTTCAAGTATATATCCGCTTTTTAGGGTTCCGTACCTCAAAAGGAAAAAGGAACCCTTATAGGATCACTTGTTTGTCCGTCTGTCTGTCTGTGTGTCAACCCCTTTTTCTCAGGAACGCGTGAAGGTATCAAGTTGAAATTAATATCAAGTAAGTACTCAGGTCTGCAATTTCTTGGAGCGGTGCAAAAATCACCCCCTAAGTCAACGCAATCAAAAGATACAGCCGTTTATGCGTCATATTTTGATACTCGCAAGAGTATCGCAAGGTAATCAAAACCTTTAGGGTACTTCCCTTTGACCTAGAATCATGAAATTTGGCAAGAAGCCGTGTCTTACAGCTTAAGTAAAGGAAAAAGTCCGATACCTGTAAATTAATAGTTACATCACAAAAAAATATAGTGACGGAATAACCTGTGCAAAGGACGGAGATAGGAGCTTGCGAAAGTTATTTTTTGTCTTATTTCATAGGTAGGTTATAAATGGTAACCCGGTTGTTAAAAGCCCGCGGAACCCTCGGCGCTCAAGTCCGACTCGCCCTTGTTCGTATTTTTGATAAATTAAATTTATTAAAAAATAATTAATTTAATTAGACATCCATTATAATGAGAAATAATTTGTCAATAAACCTAATGGAGTTTCGTCGTCGTTTGTTTTGTCAATTGACATTGGCATTTGTTATCTCAATTTGATTGAATCAAGGTTTATTTTTTTAACCGCTTATATGAGTTTTTTATCCACATATGTGATAATTTTCTTCGTCACTAAATCATGCAAAATGGTTTGTATCAGTGAAAGCAATTCTGTCTATGTTGAATTATGTTTATTTGGAATTAACCGAAACATATGTACATCATTGATTGCGTTGAGTGGTTGACACACGGACAGACAGACAGACGGATAACGAAGTGATCCTATAAGGGCTCCTTATTTCCTTTTGAAAATCGTTACAGCACAGTGCCATCTCTTATCCTTGAATCGAAACTATACCTTTCATACTCAAATCAAAATGGCGTCAGTAAAATGGCGCATGGTTTGAGGTTAAAAGTGAAAGAGCGCCGCCTCCCATTGTTGATCATGCGAATTGTTCAAGACGGTAGTTACACGGTCGGTCTGTTTGTGCAGCTCGTGTTAAGCTAGCTGGTTGGTTAATCGGTCACCCTGAAGTGCAGGTAAAACTAGGCTTAGTTAAAACATAACCTAAATAAAACAACGCTGTTGTCCTGTTTGTCTAAATAGCGGGAGGGCGGAATTTCGAGCACAATGGGGGTCAGTTAGATTATCAAAAAATATTGAACATGTATTTTTTGGTTTATCAAATCAATCAATATTGACAAAGATCACGCGGAACTTCAATGCGATTATGAGCGAGTTGCCTCAGAAGCTAGATGGCTAAAAAGCAAAATGTCTCAGAAGCACGTTAGCCAAAAAGCAGGACCTTGACCCCGTATATTTATTTCTATCTTTATGTTATATTTGTTACGTTTACCTACAATATAAACCGGAGTACGGAGTTGAGGAGCGCAGTCGCGTGGGGAATGGGCGAATGTCGGTACAGTGCGTGCGCGAGGGCGCAGTTGCTAAGAGACGCACACCCCGTCGCTTTTTGCGGTATTCGTTCGGTCCCTTGAGTTTGAGGAACTTTTCCACAAGACTCTCACTGTCCATCTTATTCCTAACAACATTCAAAATGAAAAGTAGTAGGTTCATATTTCTACGCAATTCCAACGACTCAAAACCCAACTGTCCCTGTAAAAATCATGTACTGTATACTGGTTCAAATAATTGGAGAGTGCAATTACAAATATCTTGAAGTCCACAACCACTTTAATATTACGTACTAATACTACGTAGTACGTACGTAGTACGTGGTACTAATATTACGTAGGTACACCCAAAACTCCGATCACGAGCCGCTTGCTTAGCTGACAAGGTACTAATATGCTGACTCCTTTTGAAGCTAACAGCCTGCTAACAATGTTAGTCACACAACGGGGTCTAGGTCATTGATCAAGTGCTAACAGATGCTACACAACAAACTTAGCATAACACTTGACAAATTCTCTAAAAACCAAACGCTAAGTAACATTTATTTATCATTGTCAATGGCATAATAAGTAGTATAATGTTACGTGTCGATTTAACAATGAAGTGACCAAGGCCCCGTTAATGTCAGGTTATCTCATGATCAGGCGGTTTTGAATGGTTATAAAAATATCGCGTCATAATGACTATCAATTGATTCGCAAAAAATGTACCACGACTGCAGGGCGGGTTGGCAAATTACGGATAATTACTGATACGGGAAGAGGCTTCGAGGTTTGTGTGAGCCTCAAATGGTAATGAATAGGAAGGGAATCATACAAAACCATTCATGTAAGTAAAATAAGTACAAAATTGAATACACCGAAAGAAACTGAACATTTCGGCCAACGAAATGTACACAAAGTACATAATAATAACTATTCGGTTCTTTCCTTTAATGCAGTTTCAATGGAACTATTTAAGTAGGAATAGGATAGGACTAACGTCGACGTGCCATTTTCGTCTGGATATTTAAATACTGGTTCAAACTGTTTAAACATTTCCGGTAATCACATCGCCTTAATCCTAGGTTAATTCAGACTTTTTTTTTCAGCTTCTCTATTTACCAAAATTAGGTCGTTCTTAGTAGCCAATTTTATTTCCATAACACTTGTTTTTAAAAGGGTGTGGTGCAGAGTTTTGGAGAGCTCCTGATATTTTGACAGTGTTACAATTACTACGATCCCTACGATCAGGTGTTACTAAAGTCATCATCTTTCATCCAGTTTTTACTTACTTCTTCTTTTTGTCTTGTTCTTCTTGCTTTTTTACTTCTTGATTTGATTTGGTTCGTGAAGCAATTGAAATCAAGGTATCGCACTTTCAATCGCGAAGATGGCTTAAAGTATCCTCAGCGTGGAATCCAGTGATAAATACCTCTAAATATACACCGCAGGTTGTGTTATCGGACAGCAATTTGACACTGTTTGTGTGGTGTGTCGGGCCGTTAACAACTGTGAAAGGGGAAGAGGGTAGTTTAGGTTTTTGTGAATTACCCATAATTTATTTATTTATTTATTTATTTATTTATAATTACATATCTATAACTTACAGCTAATCGCCAAAGCGTTATAGATATTATACTAAGATACCAATAAACACAATAAAAACACACATAATGGAGCTGACAAAGCTGCTACCAGTCGCCCCGTGACCATGGATAGTGCAACTCAGCCGAAACGGGCAAAATAATAACAAGGTATTTTTTTTAGATTTCCATCGCTTTAAGACCCTAACCAAACTTATAAATTAATGATAACTTCATCTGATTATTTCCTTTTTAGACTAAAGCAACGATTAGTCTGCCATCTATGCGCCTAATCGTGTTTTGTTACACTTTTTACAATAGCTATCACGCAACCAACGCCCTTGACTACGTCGATCGGCCAGTTTTTTACTGCATCGTGTTTTTACCATCATATTGAAATTTCTTGAATTTGCATTCATTATTTAGCCATAACACCGGCAGGTGTATGTTTGTCTTCGAAGTTGTTTTGTATCCGCCATGATTGGTTCTATTTTCGGACGTGTAATTGGCAAAAACAATACTTATATCGTATCGGGGTTACCGTTCAGCTTTACGGCTTTTTCCTTATAATATCTTAGCGTTTGTTCGGAACGTCATCTGGATGGAACTCGTTTATCCTTTACATAGACCAGCACGTCTAGCACGACCTGCCCGCGAGTCGTTTGTCGCTCAGTGCATCCCTTACATAATTGACTAGTTTGACAGAGACGCACTGAGCGACAAACGACTCGCGGGCGTGTCGTGCTAGCCCCCCAGGTATCCTGAAGTCACTTAGCCTAACTTTTTGTAGCAAATAAAGCTGCCAAACTTGTGAGGCACGCGGAGTTTTTTTATTGGTGGGTTCAGGGTTTGCGCTCACCGCGCCTTCCTAGGGCTTTTTGCCTCTGAAACTGGCTGCTGGGTCGGCTATGAGGAGTCGATTGGATTGGATATATACATAGTATGTGATCCCAATGCCTTTAGGAACTAGGGTTGCTAGGTAGGATATTATGTCTGGTTGAATGTTGATATCGGCGTTGTCACGTTTGCTTTTAAATTCAATTTTAAATATAATAGGAACGTCATCAGCATTCAACAAAAGCATCAGTTCAAGTGAAGCCACAGTGCTGGCGGCATGTACATACTTATGAAAATATATAATTGAATTTAGTGAAACACCAGTTTATCATGTAGCATTCAAGAGGCAGGAACAGTTCCCAAGGTCCCGTAATCACCAGCTGAGCTACACCATCTTACAGTACCTTAATGTTGCGCCTCTTCCAACTATCGTTGTGCAGAAAAATTACATCAATCCTTTATTACTATAAAAAGAACAACAAACAAAAAACACTTCTGCATTTAAAATATTAATAGGTAGGTAGGTAGGTACATTGGACAAAACAGGTTGTTAAATGAAACCGAACTATCGTCTATCGCGCGCACGAAGGGTTCCGTACCATTCTCTATAAAAACTGCAAAAAAATCACGTTTGTTGTATGCGAGCCCACTTAAATATTTATTTAATTATGTTTTTAGTATTTGTTGTTATAGCGGCAACAGAAATACATCATCTGTGAAAATTTTAACTGTCTATCACGGTTCATGAGATACAGCCTGGTGACAGACGGACAGACAGACGGACGTACGGACAGCAGAGTCTTAGTAATAGGGTCCCGTTTGAGTACGGAACCCTAAAAAGTGACTACATAACTAGGGCAAACCTCCTCGTTCAGTTTTGTTCTTAATAGATAGACTAGTTTGTTAATTCTAATTGACTTTAATAACGCCTTACCAAATTATGGTTAATGCTGAAATAACCGAAGTAGTTTGGGTTAAATATTTTTTCCGTGTAGGGTTATATGATGAAACGAAATATGGTCTGCTGTAAGTCGTCACGAAGGGCATATATTGCCTAGAAGTTCCTAGGTATGTCTGCCCCGGGCTGTAGCTAGGGTTGCCAACCATTTATAGGGCAAATGTAGTATTTTCCAGGCAAAGGTATAAATAAAATAGTACACTGAAAAAAAAAATAGTACTTTAAAGAAAAACCTTTTAAAAAGAGTGTAAGCTATGATTGAATAAATATAATACACATAATTCGTTTTACTAACATTCCAATTGCCCATCTTGAGGCTATCCAAGCTGCAAATATGCCTTCTGAACCCATTTGTAGGAATGACCGAAATATAGTATTTTTGCGTACTATATATTTCTTCAACAGTATATAGTAAGTACACAGAGCCAAAATATAGTACAATACTATAAATTATAGTACGGTTGGCAACCCTAGCTGTAGCGTTCATTTCACCATCAATGGCATCTCGGCTATAAATAAAATAGCTGCAAGAAAACAATTTACTTATTTATATAACGACAAACGTTTTTTCAATCAGCCAGTGTTTGAATCTCACGTATAGGGAACAAGAGACGTGGGAAACTCAACCGTAGATAAACTATAATTGCTGGCAACACTATTGTATCATAAACAAGTATGCGACGTGTAAAGATTTTAATTAAAAGTTTAGATACTGAGAGGTTTGTTTTTAGACTTAAGGACGAAACAAACGGTTCACTTTTTGTTCGTTTATCTCTTTCATTCGAAATGTAACGTCTTCCTCCTTTAAGAATAATAATAGATGCACTGTAATTTAGCTAAATGCTACGCTGCTCCCGCCAACGTCAGCGCCCAATTGAAAAAACAAGACGGAAGTATTTTTAGCAGTACGCTTGTTTCAAAGACAACCACTAATTAACCCTTAAGCGGGCCCCATACATACATATATGCTACGTAAAATTCAAATACAGTTTAAGGTGTCACTTAATAGGGAATCTTTTAAAAGACATAAATACAATCGAATTTGCATCATACCGTGTAGTTATTAGGTTGAAATTCTAAATACACGTATGTGGTCGACTGGTCGATAAAACCCCTCTAAGTAGATAAGGATTCTGGGGGGCTAGCACGACATGCCCGCGACTCGTTTGTCGCTCAGTGCGTCTCTGTCAAACTAGTAAATTATGTAAGGGATGCACTGAGCGACAAACAAGTCGCGGGCAGGTCGTGCTAGACGTGGCCTGAATTAGGCCGCTGTTTGTGATGTGTGTCAGGATTCATAATGGCCGCTAATTTTGACGTTTTAGCGACACGTCGTGACGTCACTAGCTTTGTATATATTTATTATTCAATGATGTGTGGGTTTGGTTTAATCGTGTATTGTTAGGCATATTACCTGAGATATGGGGACTCTATTATGTCTTATTTTATTTGACAAACATACACACACACACAAACACGCACACGCAAAAAGTAAGCGCATACGCGCCCCAACGCTTTCAAAGAAATTGGATCATATCCTTAGAAATGTGAACGGTCAGTGACCCGATTTCTGCCTCGGGTGTTTATCGATAAACTCGTTTTAGTAGGTATATCTCTCGTTTCGCATAACCTTTGGTCTATAAACATATATATTATTTTTATCGTCGTTAACCTGTATCTTTCGCAGTATGGATGGATACACCATTAACATTTACAAATACGAAAAAAGATGCAGTTTTCGAAACTCTTGTTCTTTTTTTGTCTAGAAGATAGTTAAAGATACAGAGAACTTCCATGGGTGGTGTGAGTTTTTATTAAGGGTAGGCCAGCAGTTAACTACAATTTCACCTTATTGTGAGGTGATGACGCCGAAGAACAAGCTTACCTAGATAGTGCCTATTCACTCTTGACATGAAAAGATCCAAGTTACACTGTTCGGGAAAGAACAGGAGGGCGAGTCCCACTTCTTAGGTGTGCGAATTATAAGATAGAGGCAATGCGCGTCTTGCGCGTGCGCATCGGAGGTATATTCACAAGGATTCTAACCATTCCCAAGTTGCCCCTTAAACGGGTTAGTTTTTTGGCAATTAATTGCTGAATTCAGGCTATTCTTAAGTTTACATTCAAACTCTTTGTTCCCATTAGTAATGTAATATGTAATATTTTTGGGAATAGCCCGAGTTGCAACAATAAATTGTGCAAAAAATATCCCGTTTACGAGCCCCTTAATATTAAACAAAGGCACTGCAGTTTTTCTACCAGTCTCGAGCCACCATTGAGCTTTCGACACGTCTATATACCTGGATCGAATTCAGATTGGACAGCTGGGTGCTGGCGGATCCTTAGTCTCCAGTAGTGTTGGGCAGGACATGAAATTAAAACGAGTGGGAGGGAGTAACTCCTTTTACAAAACGAGGTGGCACAATGTCCTACCTCAAATGAGGCGAGGTACTACGCGGAGCTTACGCCTCGCTCTCCTGTCAGGCAGCGTACGAGTATCACACTGTACGGAACAGACGGCGCTCGTTTGTCTCACTCACACTCTGAGTTACTCGCTACGTTGTCTACGCTACGCTATCATCTATTTCGCCTCACTCTTATGATTCTCTCGGTTCGTCGCTATCAGTGGGACATGAATATTGATGTGGGACATACTTGAAAACACACACGGCTTTACTCACGATTTATTGTCAGAAATAGTCCGACATGTTTCGAACTCGATTGGAGTCCTTCTTCAGGGTTTGCGTGCGGTCCCGGTCAAATCAACCCGCGCAACATGTCGGACTATTTCTGACAATAAATCGTGAGTAAAGCCGTGTGTTTTTCAAGTATTCATAATGTCTCACGAAAGTTTTAATTTGAAGTGGGACATTTTTACGAAGTGAAGGATTGTGACGATCTAACAAAGTGATTGTGACATTTGAGGTGCCTCATGTATGAGTAACTCAACACTAGTCTCCAGGACACTCTACCTTGCCGGACGAAGCACGTATGCGTCCTCGACTAGGAAGCGTTATGCGCATCAAATGTTAGCGTATTCGGCGCCGACGCATTATATCTTCGATCAACCTAGAAACTCGTGAGCCATCCCGTACCAGGCTCCGTAATACCCTAAATAAAGTAATCGCTGCAATTGGACCAATGGCCAAAGCCAGTTTGACCTCTCTAGGGTTACGACACGACCTAGTGTTGAATGCGGTATTTATGCGCCAGGAGCACGTCCTTGATTTGCTCGGTGAACTCTATTGTCAATGTGGTACATGTAATTTTTCAATGACCTACGGATACATGGTGTATATAGGACGTTCCCCGGGTAATAAGTAAATAGGATGAAGGGACGAATGTTCCTATAGATCAGTGGCGAGGCGTCCAATATTTCTTAAGGGAAGCCGGATGAGTTAGAACCGCGCCACTACTATAGATTGGTTCATTGAAGATATACGGATACCTCCGTTGCCATTTGTAAAAAGAGCGCTGACAGCCATACATTTTATATGGCCGTCAGCGCTCTTACTCCTCTGCTGCACCGGGAGTGAAGAAATAGCATAGAATGCGTGCAGATGCTTATCATCCTGGCATGTCGTAAAAGTCGACTAAAGGACGGGTCCTCTCCAACATGGTGGAGTATCTGTATGGGCGATGGGCTGATCACCTGTCACCATACGGTTCATCATACCATCTTAGGACTAATTAATCGAACGTGGCCACAAGTAGTCTTGTGGCTCTGCCCACCCCATTAGGGATTTCGGGCGTGATAATATGTATGTATGTATGTATGTATGTCGTAAAAGTCGACTAAGGGACGGGTCCTCTCCAACATGGTGGACTATCTGTATGGGCGATGGATGGGCTGATCACCTGTCACCATACGGTTCATCATACCATCTTAAGACTAATTAATCGGACGTAGGCCTCTACCAGTGGGCCAATGACCTCTATTCAGTGGTCGTATTTAACGACCCCAACTATGATAAACAGCATATTTGGCCATGAAAACAGAACTGTAACAAATACGCATGTCATGATACGAGTATGAGTATGACTGGCGAAAATCAAACTCTGACCCAACAGTGGAAACTCTGAACACTGTCATTCAATATTAAACGATCACTACATATGTGTGAAGTCCCCAATCGGCACTGGGCCCGCGTGGGGACTACAGCCCAGTCCCTCTCACTAGATGAGGATTATGCCCTGTGCTTGATAGTGAAATAACTTTTACTGATCTAATAGTCATGTGACATGAACATTTAACCTTTTGACCGCCAAGCATGTCTGAGAAGTAACAGGAATTTCAACTTTAAGTCAAGGTAATGAAGGACTTTTTTACCCTGTATCCCTGGCTGATGGCTGCAGCCGACTGCGGCGGTCAAAAGGTTAAACACGAGACCTTCAAGCACGAATGCCACCGAATTAGATAAAATGGCATACATTTGTTAATCGAGCACAGTTGATAATATTTTGGACATCGACCCAATTAAGAGTTCAGTTTTAGTTATCGCACGAGGTCAACTGTGAAATGTGCAGACGGTTAAATATTCAGATTTAGTGATTCACTAATTAAATAAAGTATATTAACAAAAATTGATTAAGTAATCAATATATACAACTTACTTTAATAAAAAACATTTTTTTATATATCAATTGACCCACAAACGAGCTGACGGCCCACCTGATGGAAAGTGGTCACCGCCGCCCATGGACATCTGCAACACCAGAGGTGCTGCCAAAGCGTTGCCAGTCTAAGGAGGATGGGGAATGGGGATGAGGGAATAGGCCGGATCTTGTCACTCACCGTACGAAACGCAATAGCAAGCTATTACTTTACGCCTATATTCTGTGAGAGTGTGGTACTACCCCGGTCGAGCTGGCCCATTCGAACAGTAATCATCTAGTGAGGATTACTGTTTGGCTCTACCACTACAGATAAATAAATATATATTTACACTAGCGGACCCGTCAGACGTTGTCCTGCATACGGACTGCAGCGCCATCTGCCGGCCTGATTTGTGAATCTAAACCATTCCCAGATCCCCTTGAACACACACAAAAAATTTCATCAAAATCGGTCCAGTCGTTTGAGAGAAGTTCAGTGACATACACACTCACAGAAGAATTATATATATAAAGATATGTAAATTATTATACAAGAATACCTCTCCAAATGGACTTCATTCAAAACAAATCAAATCAAACTGATTTGCTTATAAACATGGTTATAAGTAATGGTGGTCAATCAAGTTCGGTCTCACATGTTTAACCATGAAGCATGCAAAACTTTATCTTAAGAGCAGTGTGAACCTACGGCTTTTCATATAAAAGGCGATAACCATTTTCACCCCTCAAATGTTAACCAATTTTTGATAGGATGTCAATCAGAACAAAATTTAGGTCTATACGTTTTTAACGTATAAACCTAGATTTTGTTCCTATAAGGAACCCTAAGGAACTTCCTTAGATTATAGAAGTAAAAGATACGCTGTAAATTAATTGAACCTACGACTGTAATACTACGCTGCTCCCGCAAACATCCCTAATGAAAAAACAAGATGGCTGTATTTTATTGGTACGTCAATTTCAAACATGTTTCTTGACAAGTGACAGTATGACCAAATTAAGAAGATTGGACCCCTTCTTAATTTGGTGGTAATAATGCGGTCACAAATAAACACTAAATGGCCAATATTATTTAGTATCATAACCTTACAGGCCAAACAAATGCGCATGTGTTTTGTATCAATCCGTGTGGCCTGTAGTTGACGTTTTAGGCGGCATGGTTTGAGGTCCCCAACGTTTGATCTTTTACTTCTCTAATCTAAGTTTTGTTCTGACTGACAACCTATCAAAAATTGGTCAAAATCGGTTAACATTTAAAAAGGGGTGGAAATAGTTATCGCCTTTTGTATGATAAGGGCGATTTTTGCCCTCGGTTCACAGTCCTCTTAAACAGTAACCGATTATTACTCATCGAGCCATATTCCTTTTAACTGAAAAGGATTGCCTCATACTCACTGGTAACTCATTCCACAGATTAACAGAGTATACCCTAAAAGATTAAGATTATTTTTTGGTTATTGATTAGAAGCATTTTAGAGTGCTCCAACGTCCTTAATTTCTCTCAAAATGAAGAAACTCCACGCTACTTAAACCGCATCGTTTACGTTTTATCCTAAGCCTTCTAATGGCTGCGGTAAGACATTCTAATTCTAACCAGAACTTTCGTAAACTTATGTATTTACTATTTAGTACTTACCGAAGTTATTTTCCTCAAATGTTAAGAGGAATTTTACGATGGCAGTATTGCTATGACGCATAGTACAGTCAACTCGACAGTCCGGGCAGGCAAGTTTTACCTTATAGTTATATAAAGCAGGTTTTGAAAAACAAAACTACGTCAAAACAAACCTTGTATATGTTTAGAATCGTCTCAAAAACCTGTATTAAATATGGATCCGCAAGTTTTAAATGAAAGTAACCTACCTAAATTTTATTTTTTTGTACGATGTATTATGTTATCTATCTATCTATCTATCTATCTATATATATATATATAAATGAATTGCTGTTCGTTAGTCTCACTAAAACTCGAGAACGGCTGAACGGATTTATCTTATGTTAGTCTTGAAATGTTCGTGGAGGTCTAGGGAAGGTTTAAAAGTACACAGGTTACTTAAATTATTATTCTTCGCAGACGAAGTCGCGGGCACCAGCTAGTATGAAATAAAGATTATAATATTTGGTCCAATTCGAAACGGCATCGCCTAAATTTAAAAACTCACTTAGCGTAAACAGAAATTCGATTTAGTATGGGACCAAGCTGTCAAAATAAGTTTAGCGACTTTTAAATTTAGTGTTCAGACTTTCGAATTGGCCCCATTATTGATATAAATTCTGCTTTCTTTTAGTTTTAATTTATGTCGTTTGTTAAAACCATATCAATTAGACAATCTGTGGCCGTTTCACGAAGCTATAAGTTACTATTTTTCAAGCAAAAGCTGGCAACACCGATGTCGGATCCCATATATCCAGCAGTGTTGCAATCTTCGTGAAACGGCCCATTGGAAAAGTGCCTTATTTATTGAAATCAAATCAATTAAATCACGTACCTAATTACGCTGGTGATGAAATAATTCATGTCGATGGCGGACGAGCGCAATAATGCCTATCATTTTTACTCTAGAACGGTGATTCTCATCAAAATTCCAAATGCATCATTTTTGCTACATAACAGAAAACCTTCCCACGATACACTTGGCGGTTCGTCCCTTGTAATCTGATATACAATTATTCAAATCGTAGCTGACATATATGGTGTCTTTCTTGCAAGCGCACACTTAAGACTACTAAACGTTAAGTTAAATTACAAATTTAAACTTGTAGCCAAAGCGAACACTTGGAAGAAACACGGGTGTACTCACGATTTATTGTCAGGAATGGCCTGACATGTTTCGGACTCATATGGAGTCCTTCCTCAGGGGTTGAGTGCAAACGCGGTCAAAGTAACTCAAACCCTGCCCTGTAGCCAAAGAGCATTTGGCTTTGATGACTGGGCAGCCCTTCCTCCAGGGGCGTAGCTACTGCGGTTACAGCAGTATCAATGACACGGAGCCCCTGGGCTACAGGCTCTTTTGTGAAAAATCTTTACCCTCCATTAGGGCCCCCAACAAATTTTGATAAAGGGCCCGCCTACATCCGGAATCATATTTAATATGTTTTATAATTATACAATGTGCTTAGATACCTATAAATACCCTGAAAAATGTTGTGATGTGCCTAAAAAAGTTAAATTACGTTTGGCACGTAACAAAGTTCAAGTGCAAATTTATTGTTTTTCGATAAATTCAAATTGAGGAAGTTGCATGAAAATCAGAATGAGGTTTAAATGATACGAGTATATTATGAAAGTAAATGTAAACTAAAGCATATTACAGAAAAAAAAACATCACTTTGACAATGAATTTTATTTGTCTCAAAATGAGTGAAAAATATATATCGTTAGTTCTGATTTTAGTTTTTATTTATATCATGTTTTATTTCTACGATGTTGGTCTAAAAACAGTTTTTCGAAAATAATTGCAGATTTCGTTTAAACGCCATACATTTTGTACAGTCTAACGACAGCTGTGACGTCATAGCTGTTGTCCATTTTGTAGGTACCTATGGAGTGTTTATCCGAGTGGTATGAACAATGACCTTTCAAAGCTTCATAACTCATAAAATTATCAACATAAAAATGTTTTGCGTCCACAAATCGGTTTCTATTAGTCAGCTCTTTCCAATACAAGATAAAAAAATGATGCATCTTCCCTGTTTTTGATATAAAAATAATAATAAAAGACACTTATTTATTCAACACACTTTCGACACAGACAGATAACCAGAAAAGAAAAGGAAAAACAATATAATTACCATATAATAGGGATCTCAGAGGAGGGTTTTTTACCGCTATACAGACGTGTGATCCTCTAAGATGTGCAGCGGCTGACCAGCGATGAGAGACACATTCAAATTTAGACCGAATGACTATGTCCTTACAGTCTCAATTTAAAGTGTCATTTCTCCGCTGATCAGCCTCGTATAAGAGAATCACACCTCAGAACTGCGACAAACGAATCGCTCGTGCTACTTTTTAGGGTTCCGTACCAACCTCAAAAGGAAAAAACGGAAGTATAAGGGTTCCGTTCCGGTTCAGTCGTGTGTCTGTCTGTCCGTCTGTCACAGCCAATTTGCTCTGAAACTACTGGATCGATTGAGTTGAAATTTGATACACATATGTAAGTCGGTGACTGCAACATGGACATGTAACGTAAATAAATGAATTTTAATCACTAGAAAATAAAAATAAAAAAAAGTTTTGCAAACCGTGGCGTGGCGTGTGACGTATCAAATGAAAGGGCTCATTGTGAGAATCTTAAATGTATTTTTTTTTGTAATTTTAGGATAAATGGTTTTGAAGTTATTTAGGAAAATAGGCGAAAATTGACCATTCCCATCCCATTTATCTCCGAAACTACTGGGCCTAAAATTTTGAAAAATATACGGAATACCATTTTATAAGAAGTCTATGGTATTTAAAGTGTCATAGGAAATTTCATATAATCGCGGTGCCCTCTCCTCGCTAGTTTAACTCGCACGCGGTTTTTACTATTTGTGTGCGCTCGCTCTTAACAATTTGGATGCGCGGCACGTCTCGCTGTTCTAAATATGGAGTAAAATGAAATTTCGCGTCGTCCGACCAGTTCGGTTAAATTTAGATCGCGGCGTAAACAGCGGAGCGATTGTCTAATGCGCATGCGATTCGCTCGTCGCCGAAGATCTGCCGTAAAACCGGTTTAAGCCAGTATTGGACTTAGGGTTGCTCCTCTGCTGCACTGGGAGTGAAGAAATAGCATAGAATGCGTGCAGATGCTTATCATCCTGGCATGTCGTAAAAGTCGACTAAGGGACGGGTCCTCTCAAACATGGTGGACTATCTGTATGGGCGATGGGCTGATCACCTGTCACCATACGGTTCATCATACCATCTTAGGACTAATTAATCGAACGTAGCAACACAACAAGTAGTCTTGTGGCTCTGCCCACCCCATTAGGGATTTCGGGCGTGATGCCTATGTATGTATGTATGGACTTAGGGTTGCCAGTATACCGGGTTATTATGTCCAGGACACTTCGGTTTTAAGAGTGTGAACCTACGGCTTTTCATATAAAAGGCGATAACGATTTCCACCCCTTAAATGTTAACCGATGTTGACCAATTTTTGATAGTCAGAACAAAATCTAAGACTTAGTCTAAGTTTTAGTTTTATTGCTGTGTTAGTATTCTGATACAAAACTAATTTCGGCGATTATTCGACTTAGTTGATCTTTAATCAATATTCGGAAAACGTATAAACCTAGATTTTGTTCTGACTGACAACCTATCAAAAATTGGTTAACATTTAAGGGGTGGAAATCGTTATCGCCTTTTGTATGAAAAGGGTGATTTTTGCCGTTGGTTCACAGTCCTCTTAACTACTCTATATTAGAGGAAGAAGTTTGGGCAAATAATCGGTCCAATTCGAAACAGTGGGTCCAATTCGAAACGGTGTCCGCTAAATTTAAGATTGCCTAAACTTAAAATAAGAAACGTCAATCTCGATTTTGTATAGCTCCAAGGTTCAAAATCGAGTCTAACGTTTCTTATTTCCAATTTAGCGACTTCTAAATTTTGCGAAAACGCGTTCGAATTGGCCCCAATTGTCTTCTTAATTTTAGTTTAGTGACTTAAATTTAGCGAACACACTTTCGAATTTGACCCAATATAAAAATAGTAATAGTAACACAACATCAAATTAATTAAATACACGAGAAACCGAGCCTAATAATTGCCAATAAAAATTTATTTCTACACTTTTGAAGTGTGTATTTGCGCTTATACGTAACTCGTCTCATACCGGTTCGCGACATCTTATATGCGCCGGCGCCGGCCTCGTTTACAGACGTAACATTAATGCATTGAAGGTTACAGTCATCTTCAGAACTTGTAAAAATATCGCTAGACACCGTTTGACGACGCGGTTAGCATAGTTGGGAGTGACCCTGCCTCCGAAGCTAGCGTCCCAGGTTCGATCCCCGGTAAGTAAATATTTGTGTGACGAGCATGAATGTTTGTTCCTGAGTCTTGGATGTTTCCTATGTATTTAAGTATTTATTTCTCTATATAAGTATGTATATCGTCGTCTAGTACCCATAACACAAGCCTTTAGAGCTGACTTTGGGAGTAGATCGATTTACGTAAAGATTGTCCCCTGATTTATTTATTTAATTAGTGAGAAACTTCTGTGCAATGCATTCTGTGAAACAATGGATAAAACGTCATATTTCTAAAAGTATAGGTACTTTGATTTTTCACTGTTTTCTGCGAGAAAAAAGAAAGAAACCAATATGTTTTAAGTCTCGCTAGAATTAGTATTTATTTTATTATCAACTAGTGGACCCGCCACAGCTTGACCCGCAGTATTTTCCCCTTTAGATAAAGTTGTAATTTCAAAAAATCCCTTCTTTGTGCACCTCTAGGGTACTCGAGGAATATCTCCTCTAAATTTCAAACCTCTAGGACCACCCGTTTAGGCTCTGCGTTTTCTATAAGTGAGTCACGGTACTGTTTTATATATGTATTGATTTATCAAAACGTACTCATTCTAAAAGGCTGTAACTGCAATTGTAGGTACGACACAATAAAGCAATTTCTATGGGTTGGTCTTTATTTAAAAAAAAACCGACAACGACTTTCGAATCATTGTTCACGTTTTAAAAATCGTGTTGTGGATTTGGAAACAGCAAAGGTGTTGACCCATTCACCCATTGACAATTTTGTAGTAGTAGAGCCAAACAGTAATCCTCACTAGATGATTACTGTTCGAATGGGCCGGCTCGACCGGGCTAGTACCACACTCTCACAGAATATCGGCGTAAAGTAATAGCTTGCTATTGCGTTTCGTACGGTGAGTGACGAGATCCGGAGGCATATTCCCTCATCCCCATCCCATCCCCATTCCCCATCCTCTGTAGACTGGCAACGAACTGGCAGCACCTCTGGTGTTGCAGGTGTCCATGGGCGGCGGTGACCACTTTCCATCGGGTGGGCGGTCTGCGGTATGTCAGTAAAATGACATAAAAAAAAAATTGCCTCATTGACCCATTCTGCAACACAAATGGATAATTTTTGAAAAATTTAATTTAAACAAATATATGACGTGTTCAAGGTGGCAACTATCTCAATTGCGGTAAGCCTACATACAAAACGACCGATACTTTCTTTCCACCTCTTAGCTGAATTTGATAAAATGTTTGTTTGACCCTTTAACAATAATTCTCATTCCAATTTAAAACAGTCACAGATTACGTTTCTTCTGCTTAAACTGCCACTTAAGCATTTGATCCTAGATCAATCATAGTTAAATCGCCGTTAAGCAGCTGTCAGCTTAGGTTACCATAGTCATAGACAATTAATTTTCCATCAAGTAGGTAAGTATTTTTGTTTTTAGTTTTAAATGCTTTTTTTGAATGTAGCAAATAAGTCAAGCAAAATATTCAAATAAATACATATTGCCATGCAATTTTTTTTTCGTAAGTTGTTTTGTAGTTATTTAGGCAAATAGATTAAAATTGACCATTCCCTCCCTTATCTCCGAAACTACTGGAGCTAAAATTTTGAAAATATACGGAAAATAGTTCGTAACCCTCTCCACGCGAGTTCAACTCGCACTCCGGTTTTTAAGTGAGTGGTTCAAATGTGTGTTCTTCTTTATTCATCACTTGACGCTAAAAGGAGCCAAGGGAAACCCGCTGGCTTACTGAACTTTCTCTAGCAAACTCGTTACCGTTCGTAGGATCTGAGGTTAGCCAATTTACATTATGTGACTGGAAAAATAATGGTGCTGTTTCCGCACGGAAGTGGAATTTATTCATTATTCGCGACTTCGTTGCGATAGCGGGCATTGACAACAGATAGACAATAATGGTGTTTTTAAATTGTTAGAATATGTATACAAATTCCCGTGACAGATCCGTCAATCGACATTTTCTAAATGGCGTTTAGAAGGGAGCAAGTTTTGTGTGATTTTTACCTACCTTTCAGAAATTGTTTCTAATCAAAAATGATGGTTAAAACACGGTGCTTCGGTCGTGGTCGTGGTAGTTCTTCGCATTGCGTTGCCCAGTTTCTTGGCGTGTTTATTACCCAACATGATCTAGAAGTTTAATAGTGTTTTAAATAACTTCACAAAAACTAAAAAAAACACGCTTTTGTCAACAACGCACTAAAAAAGTACTAAAGAACGAGGGCATCACCAAGATAACGTATTGGACTCGTCAAAACAAACCAAACGAGCCCAAACTCGACGGGTTTACCAGTAGTCATTGAAGATTTCCACTATCCACCTCCTGGCTCCGTGGTCAGATAAGCTCGATGATAACAAATTATTGCATCATCCGAATTGCATACACTTGCAAAGTTTCCAATCGTTACGACAATCAGAAGTAGGTTAAAATTTACTTTTACGATTTGATTACATTGTTTGTTAGTTACTTAGTTACAAGTGAAGCTAATAAAAGCATGTTAACAATACCAAATTGTACAGATTGGTAACAAGAGCGGATGGCCCAACGGTAACAGTTTGTAGATTCAATATAATAGCGTTTTTACAGTCGAATGGAGCCGCCAGGGAGCGTGTTAAGCACGAGCTGAACACTGGTAAAAGTGAACACTTAATTAGTATTAACATATTAATGAAAAACCGGCCAAGAGCGTGTCGATAAACGATGAACTTGAAAGGGATGACAACTCGAGTACTAATAGACATATTTGTTTTAAAATCCAGAGGATATAGTACGTCAGCATCCTTGCCGCAGTAGCATATCGTCACTACGTTGAAACACCATCGTGTCTCGAAATCAAGCAGTAGCAAACTCAACATTGCTATAGCACAAAACAAACGAATAATAGTACCTTCATTGTTGTCGAGGCCGGGAAGTAAGCAATAGCTGGACAAGTAAGGTAAAGTCGACACTTTACGCCGAGACATTTTTAGTTATTTATTGAATAATTATTAAAATAAAACATACCAACTAACAAGATATAAACTAAAACTAAAGTAAAATTACTTAAAATAAATTTAAAAAATCTGGTCCCCGCGGCAGGATGCCCATCACGCAGGCTGCATTTCCACGCTGAACGGCTATGCTTAGCCTTTGTGCGAGGCAGCAGCCTGCGCGAGGGTCACCATTGGCCTCCCTGAGACATTTACTGAGCTCCCTGAAGAGCCCATGCGCGCCCGGGCCCCACAGACCTCCTGTCTCGACCCCAAAAAGCGACAAAATCGTACTGAGTGCCGAGACAACTACTGTATTTATTTCCTTTATAAGTATAGTGCTATATATATGCTTATCATTTGTCTACTAAAACTAGGATGGCTGACAGAAATGTCGGCATGTTTCGGCGGGTTTCACTCCGCACTTTAGGTACGCTCGGCCGTCGCGTTACTCGGAGCTGTAAATCGCAGTAGGTTGCCGCTCGCTCACTCACTGGCCGATTCGCGCGTTGTCGTTTGATGACGCGGATAAAACTGACAACCCTACACGAAAGAGCACGTTTTATTCGACGGAGCGAGCAGGCAGGATTAGGCATATTCTCGTAACCTAACACCATTTTAGTTAGAGAGTGATTCTTCTGTACCTTAGTACCAGACCCCGTTATCAGTGGTGAAAATTTAATGAAAATGCTAGGGTTGGTACTGCACATTAATATTACATTCATATTTTTAACATGTATAATTTGATGTACCTATTTGATGTAAACAATATACTCATTTGGTTGTTAAACTCCATAATAGGTACTTAATTTTGTCATTTATTTGTCAAAATATGTATGATATCAAATAAATACTTAATCTTGAACGAACGAATGAACTTCCCAAGTACTTAATCTTGCCGAATTTTGTCAGTGTAAAACGGAGCTGATGGCGAAATTGGAAATAAACCGAACGTAAATTTATTATAACTTTTTATACCAATATCACATGTACACGAAATAAGTATTGTGTGACAACCCTATGATTCGATTACATTTAAGTTTCACCACTGATAATGGGGTCTGCTTAATACTATTATCTATTATGTATGTGGCATCAGATATCTGCAGCAGTGTTTCTGTCAAAAGCGCTGTAGCGGAGACTATACTATTATATATGTTCTGTGAGCCCGACCAACGTGCCTTCAATTCACGAAATGCATTACCGGCATTTATCTCACAAGATCATATCCATTCCGCGCTTGAAAGTGCATTGATCTTATAATCAGATCGTTCGAAAAGCAGCCCTATTACCATACGTACATGTTTTATTAACCGGGTCTCGTTGCATTACAAACATGTTTGAGCTGTGAGTCATCTGTCACACCTCACCTAGGTGAACTTACGTATGTTTAACCAACTTTGAAACAAAGGATAGCTTAGCATTGTTTAAATTTAAATAAATGCATATAATTATTAAATGCCAAAGCGATATCATCACTTCACTACATATTATAAATTGAAGACCTATGCCGCTTTTCTGTCGTCCTGTCTTTCTGTATAGCGTAATCTCATAAACTACTGTAAGGATTTTGATACGGCTTTCACTAATAGATAGAACGATTCACTAGGAAGGTTTGTGTATAAATTTCTAAACATTTCGTGTATATTGGCTGAATTATGATTATTGATGCCTATGAGAGCTTTCCTAGGCGAAGTCTGGAATCTGTTATTTGACTGTCTCGATAGTGCAGTGGTGTGCCACTGCCTACTGTGCTAGCGGTCGCGGGTTCGTATCTCGTCAAAACCAGTCATGAGTGTTTATAAGTCACAAACCATATATCTTATAGACTCCGCATAGCCGACCCACGCTGCCAGCATTAGATGCAAAAATCCATAAGCAACGGGGCAAGCTAGTAAAAGTTAGGTTAAGCGGTGTCTTTAGGCTTACTTGTGGCTGAATTCATAAACGCCACTTAAGCATTTGACTAGATATTAAGTAGTAAAATATCCCTCAACTAGTTGTCAACCCATACAAAAACGTCTCTGAAACGTCACTTTAATTAAAGCTCAATTTGAGTGGCTTATATGAATTCGGCCATTGGCTGTGAATTCGCAGATTTATTAAGGTATCCTTCACCGAAAAGCTCTCGGCAAATAATAATTTAAATTACGCACATGAAATTGAATTTACGATAGAGAATTGCATAGGCCAAAGTGATTCAGCTTGACCTTTCACTAAAATAGCTGTGACGCCGTTGCATTCGTTCGAATTAGCTTGACGCCTACACACTAAGTAGAAGTGCTAACAAAGGATTTTGTACGATAACGATAGCCTTAAACTGTTTATAATTTACAAGGCTTTGTAACTTTGTTAGTTTTTCGCATGCCCAGGCAAAAATTGACCAAAGTCACTGACCGCGCCGGAATAAGTCGCTCGTCGAATGAGCGAATTCGCTCACTTGCAATTAGTCCGCATCCGGAAGCCGTAACGAGTGCACGTGAAATGAGATAATTAGCGTGTAACTTTTCTTGAGAAATCGGCCAAGTGCGAGTCGGACTCTCGCGCCGAGGGTCCCGTACTTACCTATGAAAACAGACAGAACCTACCTTGTAGGTACGGAACTCTAAAAATTAAAAAAAGGTAAGGGGGGAATGGTCAATTTTCGCCTATTTTCTTAAATAACATCAAAACTATTTATCTTAAAATTATAAAAAAAATTACATTCTCATAACGAGCCCTTTCATTTGATATGGCACACAAATTGTGTGACACAATATAGAATGCAATTTTTTTTTATAAATTTCCTTGTTTACCCCCCAAAAGTGGCCCCCATGTTTAAAATCAATGTATTTACGTTACACTTCCGTGTTGCGGTCACTGACTTACATATGTGTACCAAATTTCAACTCAATCGGTCCAGTAGTTTCGGAGCAAATTGGCTGTGACAGACGGACGGACAGACAGACAGACACACTAGTGATCCTATAAGGGTTCCGTTTTCCTTTTGAGGTACGGCACCCTAAAAAAGCAAGAGCTATTTTTAAAACACAGTTCACAGACATGTCGCCACCTTCCTGGTACGATTCTCGCTACCGACAGTTTAGAAGGAAAATAATTATTTTTTTGTCTACCTATGTATATTCTGGTAGCTTTTTTGCGATGAACAAAAACTGATTTGCAATATTGATGTAGGTATGTAGTTTATTATAGGTATGATAGGTAGTTAGGCATTTTAATTATAATATAAAATTAGCTTTTCATTCTATTTGTTGTGGTATCTGTGGTGGTTCTTAATTAATATTATTAAGATGACTGTGAACCAACAGCAAGAAACAAATTATCATACAAAAGGCGATAACGGCTTCCACCCCTTAAATGTTAGATCAAGTTTTGTATGTGAATACTGAAACCATAATAAAACTGAATTTATTGATTATAGTGGAAAAATCAAAACGTATAGACCTAGATTTTGTTCTGACTGACAACTTATCGAAAATTGGTGAACATCGGTTAGCATTTTAGGTGTGGAAATTGTTATCGCCTTTTGTACCTATGAAAAGGCGCGTTAGTCACATGGCTCACAAGTAGAGAATACAATCCCGAGCATGTTTTTCGATCCCGGGATTACGGGACTTTTTATGCGTAATCCCGGGATCCCGGGGCTTTCCCGGGATTGGACTATGTGAAAAAAACTAGTGATTTCTTAAAAAAATATTATATTATATTATTAATATTTTTAATATCGTTGCACAGCACAAATCACAATACAGTAAGAAAAAAGACAAATCAAAAAACTTTATTTTTGTAAGAAATTAAAAAGACAAAACAAAAACCTATTTAGAATTTCGAAAATACAACCGCAAAAATATCAAAGCATCCAATGTTTGACTTCCAAGCCTGCTTCGTAGCTTATCTCCAACATAAGCAGCAGCTGAAAACGCTCTCTCAGGTTCTACACTGGTTGGAGGAATAGACAATAGAGCCCGTACCATATCTAAGGGTTGTTTTTTTGTCGTAATAAATGCTATTAATATAATCTAGGCAAGGTTAAGGCGTAACGTAATGGACTACGGAATGCAAACTAGACCTGTTTGTGGCAATCCCGAAAATCCCGAGATTAGCCAAGTACAGTCCCGGGATTCTCGGGGCCATAAAACGGCCGGGATCCCGAGATCCCGGGATTTGGGATCCCGGGATTGTATTCGCTACTCACAAGCAACAAAATCAGTTCACGGTGTACGTACAAATCCCATTGCAATGTCCATTTTTAGGGTTCCGTACCTCAAAAGGAAAAAAACGAAACCCTTATAGGATCACTCGTGTGTCTGTCTGTCTGTCTGTCTGTGCATCTGTCACAGTCAATTTGCTCCGAAACTAGTGGACCTATTGAGTTGAAATTTGGTATACATATAAGTCAGTGACCGCAACACGGACGCGTGACGTAAATATATGAATTTTAAACATGGGGGCCACTTTTGGGGGGTAAATAAGAAAATTAAAAAAAAAGTTATGCAACCGATATCGCGTGACATATCAAATGAAAGGGCTAATTGAATTGTGAGGATCTTAAATATATTTTATTTAGATTTTTAAAATAAATATTTTGGAAGTTATTTAGGAAAGTAGGCGAAAATTGACCAGCCCCCCCCCTTATCTCTGAAAATACTGGACCTACAATTTTGAAAAAAATACAAAAAATAGATCTTTAGCTATAGATTACAGAAAAACCTATAAGAAGTCTATGATATCTAAAGTAACATAGGACATTTCAGATAATCATGTACGGAACGGAACCCTTTCCACGCGAGTTTAACTCGCACTTGTCCGGTTTTTCTTTACTCTAGTTCGATCTTAGGGCTCCTAATGTGAGTACTCGATTCCCGTGTAAAACATAACCGCTTATCTCTGGTGCGGGGGATAGCTCGAACGGCGCGTACGCCGGTCGCCGGCGTTATGCAAGGGTAGGAATGTTCGTGTTTATATCGATAAATTGGCGAATTAGCGTGACATTATTTATCGACTATCGTAAAATGTTAATGACAACGTATTTTCCTCAACTATTCTATAAAATGCACCCTGACTTTGCTGGAAATAGGTGTTTTGTGTTGAACAAAGTTGCGATTTTTTAGTGTATGTGAACCTATGTATAGGTAACTTATGTTAAGTGTGAGTTGGACTCGCGCACCGAGGGTTTCGTACTACGCCAATTGGGCATGGTATCAACCAATCAATAATAGACTTTATGTTAATGATATAAGAACTTTGATAGTTGCAACTAAGTTGGCAGATTGTTAAGCTGCAGCGGTAATTTTATGGTTTGAAGTTCCATCCTTCAAGCTCTTACCGTTCCTGAGCTAGTGGCCTCAGACGGATGTACAGACGACCGGTATAGGCTCAGTAATAGGGTCCCGTTCATCCCTTCGGATATGGAACCCTAAAAATGGGCGTGCGAGTCTTTATTATCACCGTACAGCGCAGTGGTAGTGCAATTGCTAGTGCAAGCGCGGGTTCGAGTCGCGCTAGAAGCAAATTTTGAATGATGAGCACGAATGTGTGTACTCACGTCATGGATGTTTAGTATCTGTATGTATGTATTTATCTCTATAAGTATTCGTATCGTTGTCCAGTACCCGGCACAGGGAATCCTAGTTTAGGACTAGATCAGTGTGTAAATGTCCAAATTATTATTATTATTAAACGATGTTATTTTTTTTAATAAAAAACATAGGTAATTTGGCAATAAGTTAGTCGTATTTAATGAAATTTGTGTTGAGTTTGGGATGGATTGTGTGTTATTTTACCAATGCTATAACCAGTGTGCAATTTATCAGTGATTTTGTAAAAACATTATTTTTAACAAATGAAAATGTTTTCGCTACAACATAAATTACCCACAAAGCTCCTCGTTTCAGCGGCCCCAGCTATAAGTTATCTCCATCTTATCCCTTGTGCATCTCTTTCTTCGATATTAGTATGAGAGAGACGCGCTGATAAATAAAATAGGGGTAGCTTATGCTCCTATCAACCTTACTAGGACCACCATTTCTCATTAATACATTCAATAATGTATCTGTGATCAAATATAGACTTGTATAAGTAAACATTGGAAGAATACGTAAATTTTACGGCTGACGACAGCTGGGAAATACCTTGTTTTTATTAATAAGGAAAATATCACTCTATATTTGGAACTTGTGTTTCGGCAAAATAAAAAACACCCAAATTTTGTCGACTTGCTTACCTACCATGTGTTGCTGACCTATAAATGTAATTTTTACATACATACATAGATACGTATTATCACGCCCGAAATCCCTAATGGGGTGGGTAGAGCCACAAGACTACTTGTGGCCACGTGCGATTAATTAGTCTTAAGATGGTATGATGAACCGTATGGTGACAGGTGATCAGCCCATCGCCCATACAGATAGTCCACCATGTTGGCGAGGACCCGTCCCTTAGTCGACTTTTACGACATGCCAGGATGATAAGCATCTGCACGTTTATAGTTTTGTAATGTTGTTAGAGGGAGTCTAACCGTTTATGTGATACACTCGCCGGTGAATTCGTGCCTGCCGCATGAAAACGGTTTTTCCCCCAATATCGCTCGGAAAATTGGAGAATCACACCTCTCGGTGAATGTCGCTTAATCGCTTTCCGAGAACGGCCGACGGAAAGCTATAATTGTAAAATGAACTTTGACCCAATGGCCTTAAGATATGATTTGTTTAAACTCCGATGAGAACAAACAAACGAATATCGAAGGTCAGTTTTATTTAGTAAAGACAAGATAACTCCAACTTTGTGTCAGTCGTAGACATTATTTGTTATTTATTATGTAACGGCAGTGGGTTTGGAGGTCAGTTTGCTCGTTGCCGAACTTCTTGTCAGCTGTTATTATGCTTATCATTGTAAATTAGGTTTTGTACAGAATTATTCATTTTAAACACGTACGCTTTTGCATACATTAGAACTAGTGGCTCCGTGAGCTGTAGACCTCGCGACAAAAGACTTCAAAAAACTGAATCTAAAACAAAAACCCTATGAAAAAGTAAGATATAATGATTCGCCTTGCGACAAACTTAACTTTGCCGTTGAAAAACTGATATCTCCATACATCGGTTAACTTTACCAACACCGCGAATAAGTTTGTAATTGCAAAACCTCCATATCTCCGCCATTTTCCAATATTTCGAAAAACTGAATCGACAAAAAAATTTTATACATTTACTGAACCTCCTCACAAAATTTCACGAGAATCGGTTGAGAACTGCGAACTATAGGCGAGAACAAATGGACATCCGCTGGACATTGGACATACGAAAGCATTTTTGCCCAAGCTGAAACTTCGCTCGCTCGGTCGATAAATAATTGTGTGTTCATCTTTGCATGAAGCTTTCAAGAGTTAGGCTTTAAAACTCAAAACTTCCATTAAAAAATGTGTTCATGCAAAATAATACAAAGTTACACGAAACACGTATATTACACTCTAAAAACCTTTCACACATTTCATAACCTCTCATGCATTAATCGTCAAACAAAACGTGCCGCCCATGCAAATTAGTAATTGCGTATTATAGTATCGATATCAATTATGCAAACATATCCCATCCCTACACGCACACATGCTCTATTCGCGCGCGGACGTGTGTGCGCCCCGTGTCACTCCGTAACAAGTACGGAACTGGCCGCTTAACTTAAATTGTATAAAGCTATATCACACTTAGAACGACAGGCGAATATGCGCTCTGACACGTGGCAGCAAAGTCGGTTATAAAGTGATACCAACCACTTGTGACTAGATACGGATGACGTTGCGTTGCAGCGTATTGTCAGTTGAGAAAAAATGTCTACGGAGCGAATTTGAATAAGGAATTGAAATTCGAATTTGGTTTTTGTAAAGGTTGATACGGCGTGATTCAATCTTATGAGATTTGTTTTTTTTTTGTACCTATAAGATAGAAAGAACAGCGTCACCAGTCGTTAAAAATGGTATATATATCCTTTATTTAGGTTAGGCTTTGTCTAACTGTCCCTGAATAAAGATTTTTTAACAAAAGAATTTCGTCTTGTTTTTACGTACGTACGCAGTTTTTTTTTTTTAATTTATTTGGGCGAACAAACAGTCACCTAAAAGAGTTTGTACAGCAGGTTTGCTTACCTACTAGTAATAAATTATGTGCGACCAACACCGTTAGCCACCTATTTTATGAACAAAATAGTGAGTCTTCGGAGAACCGAAGCGCGCACACGCACAAACACACATACACACACACACACACACACACACACACACACACAGACACAGACACGGACGATTAATATCTATTCTACAGCATATTATACGTCGTATTTTTTGTCTTCGAATTTTTGATAAATTCTTCAAAGTTGGTGACAAAAAATCGTCTAAACATTCACCATTTTCCTTATTTATCCATTTGTACACAACAAAAGTGTATGTTTGTCACTTCCACCATAAACTTAATTGCCCGCGTGACGCATGCGCACACAAAGATGGAAACGCGATAAAAAATGTGGAAATACTTAATTACCTAGTGCTTAATTTCAACATTTGATTTGACTAATTTTTTAGCTCTTTGTTAAGTTAAAAATAGTTCGTCCTTTGTAAATAAAATCAAACATTAATCAAATAAGTTTTTCGTTGAACACACACGCAAAAATCTTGGAAATAATATGATGAACTAACTTTGTCCTGCGATTTCATCCGCGTAGAATCGGTTTATCACTTTTCTGTTCAACTGCAATTTTCCGGCATTAAATTAATGGCCAAATTCAGAAAGGCCACTCAAATTGAGCTTTAATTAAAGTGACGTTTCTGTATAGGTTAACAACTAGTTGAAGGATGTTTAACTACTTAATATCTAGTCAAATGCTTAAGCGGCGTTTATGAATTCGGCCATAATTGTCTTATTTTCCTCGGATGTTTAACTATCTCTTATTTCAATAAATCGGTCCCTTAATTGAGCCTTGAAATCATAATAGACAGACAAACAGATTTTTACCGGGACATTCAAACGCTTTAGTGAGTCAGTGAGATGGTGAGGGAACACGGGTCAATTCGTAGGAATATGGTTGTAAATATAACGGGTTATAATAAGGTTTATTTAAAGTTAAATGGTTTCTTTCCGTAGCCGCGCGGTCACTGGTGTGAAGGCGTCCATTTTAGTTCATGTGACGCTCTGCCCGCTTCCGACCCGCTCCGCTTCCGTTCCGCGTTTCAGTGTGCAGAATCCTTGGAAATAATAATAATATAAATTGCAACAAAGACTAAACATACTTAACCACGTGCTTCCAATTTAAACAAATATTTTGTATTCACCTAAACGTTTGAGCGCACGTTTAGGTGAATACAAAATATTTGTTTAAATTGGAAGCACGTGGTTAAGTATGTTTAGTCTTTGTTGCAATTTATATTATTATTATTTCCAAGGATTCTGCACACTGAAACGCGGAACGGAAGCGGAGCGGGTCTCGGGTCTCCGATCGACGAACCCAATAATTGTCATACAAACAAATAAATAAACATCCTCATACATACGACGTAGACTTATAATTTGTAGAAATGACGAGTATGTGACATTAAAGATATTTACAAAGAAAATATACACCACAGCAAGGTTGACACGAAGTAACACCTTCTTATCTCTAAGTGCGTCTCTCTCACACTAGTGCCGACGAAAGAGATAGAAAGATAAGACCGGGCTAAATTATCCCCTTGTCCTTGCTAGGGTCGCAATGGACATTTTAGGACAATATAAAAGTTTTAAAATAATGACGTATTGAGAATTTTTGTCTGTGCGTTTGAACAGGTATTACAGGATAACTACTGAAGGGATTCTGATGGTATTTTGACAAGGATATTAAACGTTTGAACGCCACAGATGGCTATATACGATTTTGTGGCCCTGACGCCACGATATGCCGTTTTCCATACATTTGCGTCAGCTACTACCGTTGTTGGCGGCCGTAGCACGCTTTTTCTCATTTGGCCGTGGCATTCAAAGGGTTGAGAAAGGTCCTAGGTAGCATCAAATCTTTGTTTCATTGTTATTAACTTATTACATAAAAAGTTACGGCAATTTTAAATGGAAGGTGACAATATAGGTAGGTAGTAGGCATACGTAGTCGTAAGTAGTAGGGCACAGCGACCATATCTGGCCGTCAACCAAAGTGACGACTCGGGCAATTAAACATTCCTTTCTTTCCTGCACTATGCGATGTAAGCGTGCAAGAGATAGCACGACTCTAATGGTTTTACGGCCCGAGTCGTCGCTTTGGTTAACGTACAACACTATAGTACGGTTGACACGAGGATATGTTATCCCCATCTTACCTCTCGGTGCATATCTTTCGATACTAGTATGAGAGACTGATGGGGAGAAAGAATTTATCCGATGGAAATTACACATGCAGCACCGACCCCATGCAAATAAGTGACAAGAGCTGGAGATTCGCGCGTCATCAAGTAGCCTAGACGTTTTGTGCGATTATGAGCGAGTTGCCTACAAAGCAAGATGACCTACAGGCAAGATGGTCAAAAAGCAAGATGTCTCAGAAGCAAGATGCCTCAGAATCAAGATAGCCAAAAAGAAGGACCTTGACCCCGTATATTTGTTTCTATCTTTATTTTATTTCTTACGTTTACCTACAATAAAAACCATTTTAGGTGTCTGGCTTTGCAGGCTTTTAATTACCAAGCAATTTGTCTTCAAGACATTCAACTACTTAGACATTTTGCTTGGTAGTCGTTTTACCAAGTAGGCCATTTGGCTAGACGGCATTTGAAGACATTTTGCTTTGTAGGCATAATACTTAGGCATCTTATTTTGTTTGTGTGACAAACGAGCTCACGGCCCACCTGATGGAAAGTGGTCACCGCCATCCATGGACATCTGCAACACCGGAGGTGCTGCCAATGCGTTGCCAGTCTAGGGAAGATGGGGAATGGGGATAAGGGAATAGGCCTCCGGATCTCGTCACTCACCGTACGAAACGCAATAGCAAGTTATTACCGGTCGAGCCGGCCCATTCGGACAGTAATCATCTATTGAGGATTACTGTTTGGCTCTACCACTACAAAATATACTAGCTTTTTATTTTCGAATTCAAAAGCGGTCTAAGACTATATCCTTATTAAGTCGTGAGCCAATCTCACGATACCTCCAGTGTCTTTAAATATAGATATTCAATTAATCGCTGATTACAAGTATTGTGTGCAGATAAGTCACGAATGGTCAAGGCCATTCAGTTCTATGTATAAATAGTACAATCTTAGCTACAAGGAACCTAGCATTTAAAACCCGATTTTCACAACTGAAGTAGGTATTAAAAAGTCGGAAATCAAATAATTCAAGAGGTTAGTAGCGTCGTTCTTGATTAGGATCTTCTAAAGATGACATACTTGACAATATTATCTGAGATTATACCGGAAATTGGCTAGTTTCCTGAAAAATTCTAATTAGTCCGTCATTTACATTATAAAAAAATAATGAACTCATATTTTTTCTTTTGTCGTATAAACAAAAAAACCGGACAAGTGCGAGTTAAACTCGCGTGGAGAGGGTTCCGTTCCGTACATGATTATCTGAAATTTACTACGTTACTTTAAATACCATAGACTTCTTATAGGTTTTCCTGTAATCTATAGGTAAAGAACTATTTCCTGTATTTTTTTCAAAATTTTAGCCCCAGTATTTTCGGAAATAAGGGGGGAGGGAATGGTCAATTTTCGCTTATTTTCCTAAATAACTTCTAAACTATTTTACTTAATATTCAAAAGAAAATATATTTAAGATCCATACAATAAGCCCTTTCATTTGATATGTCACACAATATAGGATGCAGAACTTTTTTTAAAAAATTTCTAATTTACCCCCCAAAAATGGCCCCTATGTTTAAAATTCATATATTTACGTCACGCGTCCGTGTTGCGGTTACCGACTTACATATGTATACCAAATTTCAACTCAATCCATCCAGTAGTTTCGGAGCAAATTGGCTGTGACAGACGGACAGACAGACAGACAGACACACGAGTGATCCTATAAGGGTTTCGTTTTTTCCTTTTGAGGAACGGAACCCTAAAAAAATGACGAAGATATAGTACGTTGAAGTTCTGCGTGACGTCACGACTTTGTACACTTTTTACCATTAAGTGACGTCATGAACCCTCACTCCCGAACTTTGATGCGCGTTATCTTTGTCAATTTTGATTGATTTGATAAAGCATAAAATACGTGTTTAATATTTTTTGATAATCTAACTGACGAACTACTTAGAATTACTATTTTTTTACCCAGGAAACATCCGTATAGTCGGCAAGTTTATAGATGCCCAGCAACAATACAATACAAAATACTCTTTATGGAACACCACATAAAACAATGGAAAAAGACAGAAATAAAGTGACAAAGTAGACAACCTTCGAAATAAGAGGAAAGAAGACGGATAAGAGAGACGTACACAGCCGCTACGCAGCTTAGACAATCGTAGATACCAGTGGTCAATTTACATATTATATTTAAAATTGTATGTTTGTTATTTACTGATTAACACATGGACATGTCTTCTTATTAATTTATACCACGTGTTTGATTACTGCGTACATATGTGATTCTTCATACATATAATTTCTAACCGGTATTTCCAACAATCATACACAGTACCTACTTAGATATGATTGTTTTATTTCTTGCTCAAAGCTTTCCGTTACACCATTTTACATCATACTTGTTACCAGTCAAGTAGCCAATCATCATCATCATCATTTCAGCCGAAAGACGTCCACTGCTGGACATAGGCCTCCCCCAATGATCTCCACAACGACCGATTCTGTGCAGCTCGCATCCAGCGGAGACCCGCAATTTTCACCAGATCGTCAGTCCACCGTGTGGGTGGTTTGCCGACGCTGCCTTCCGGTACGTGGCCAATAGTGAGCCAATTGTATTAACCTGTTCTCTTGTTCCAGGATGTCCACCCTGCTGTTCTGGCAGGGCAAAGGGAAGAGCAACGGCGCTCCCAACGGGCGCAACTGGATCCACGCACCAGATGCCCTGGTGAAGGGGCACGTCGCCTATTTAGTTAAGGTACGTTATTAATTTTATTGCGAACATTATATTCATTTTTCAAGTAGTATACACATTGGCTCTTTCACATGTCTGTTGGCCAAATCGACAAAGGCCACTCAAATTGATCTTTAATAAATAAGTGACGTTTATGTATAGGTATCTCACAGAATATTGGCGTAAAGTAATAGCTTGCTATTGCGTTTCGTACGGTGAGTGACGAGATCCGGAGGCCTATTCCCTCATAGGTACCTATCCCACCCCTATTCCCCATCCTCCCTAGACTGGCAACGCATTGACAGCACCTCTGGTGTTGCAGATGTCCATGGGCGGCGGTGACCACTTTCCATCAGGCGGGCCGTCAGCTCGTTTGTCAGTCAATTGACGTAAAAAAAAAAGGTTTGTAACGAGGCCCTATCGCGACTCGTACAAAACTCCTTCAATACTGACAACTTCTTTTTATCACGCTTTTTCCTTTAATTTCATTTCTTTTCCAAATTCAAAATTAAGATCAATAGATCAATTTGGACAATTGATCATCACTACCTAAGAGATCTTGGCCCAGATGGGTCTTACACCGAGAAAGAAATAACTTTCCTGTAGTACATATTGTACATCGTTTTAAAATACCTAACTAGAACAATAAGAAGTTTCAGTTAAAAAGTGCAGTGCCGATAGCGCCTCGTTACAGGTTGACAATTTGTTGAGGGACATTTAACTATTTAATCTCTAATCAAATGCTTAAGTGTTAATTCGGCCATGAATCTACCAGCGCTTCGAAAGGTTATATCCGCTGACAAGAAACGCCGCAAGAAACGCGGCGGTACGTCTTTTTTCGACTTTAAAATTAGTTTTAACTAAAACTAACACATGAAAAGTGCAACAAACACAGCTAATGGGCACGAATTAATTATAATAAATAACGAATTAGGGAGACGTGTAGTCTCTGCGTCTGGACATGTTAATAGGCTAGTTTCCTGCAAAATTCTAATTAGTCATTCATTTACATAATAAAAAAATATTGTACACATATTTTTTGCTTTTGTCAATTAAACAAATAATGACGAAGATATAGTGCGTTGAAGTTCCGCGTGACGTCACGACTTTGTACACTTTTTACCATTAAGTGACGTCATTAGCCCTCACTCCTGAACTTTGATGCGCGTTATCTTTGTCATTTTTGATTGATTTGATAAAGCAGAAAATACGTGTTCAATATTTTTTGATAATGGAACTGACTGACTATTTAGAATTACTATTTTTTTACCCAGGAAACATCCCTATTGTAATAAATATATGCAGACGGCTGATGGGGCCATCTTCACGGACGTAATCCATACTATCCATACCAATATTATAAACGCGAAAGTAACTCTGTCTGTCTGTCTGTCGCGCTCTCACGCCAAAACTACTGAACCGATTTAAATGTAATTTGGTACGCAGATAGTCTTGAGCCTCCGAAAGGACATAGGCTACTTTTTAATGCGAAAAAAGGGTTGTAAGGGGTTGAAAAGGGGGATGAAAAGTTGTATGGATATATCGTCATTTTTAGAGCTAGAAGCTTGAAACTTATTTTTTAGGCTGTTGATTCGATATAAATAAATATGACATTCAAAGTTTGTAAAACTTTTACCCTGGAGGTTGTTAAAAAACAATAGGGAATAGGGGATGAAAGTTTATATGGAAATATGTAAGGTTTATGTGAATATTTTCTACCCAAAGACACTATTCCACGCGGACGAAGTCACGGGCACAGCTAGTATCTCTATAAAGGGGCGGTTGAGGGGTCTGGACCTCTATTCATATTCATCTGTGTTCCTAGTCGCAAAAGATGCAAAAGTTTCCGATTTATTGATTTTATTGGCGTTTAAAGCTCTGTTTTGATATTGCCCCCCCCCCTCCCCATGTCAAAGCTATACGACGTCCGTGTCCATCTCAATTACACTCGAACGAAACGATAAACAATAATAATTATCGGACACGACAATTAATACTCAGTACGCCCCTAAAGCAATGCAACATGAGCACGCGATAAAATTAATTATACGAGAATATATACTTATTTATATACTACAATAAGTTACGCGGTCAGTCGCCGAATAAAAATAAATAAAATACAACATTTATTGCGGATCTAAGAGAAAAAGTGATGATACAATACTATTAGTAAGACACGTAGAGCTTATAGACTAATTGTCGGTACATCAAAGAAACAACACAATAATCTAACCGGACCATTCAGCTTTTAATCTTCCTTATTATTTTATCTTCGCTTTGTTAATTTTAGCCAAAGTCAAAGTGGAACTGAAATTAGAGCAAACATTTTTAGGCGAAACGGCAGTACACCCCAAAAAGTCCCAGAAAAAAGTTGGACTCGCTTTCGTATATATAAGTAAATTAAATAGTCGACACATACACTTAGGCCTGTTGTCTTTCTTTACGCATGACATTTCAATTTCATTTTTATGGATGACGTTTCAACGGAACCCCACAAAATGCAACAAACTGTTAATTATAAAACAACAGACACGAAACGCAATAATTAGTTATTATAATTATAATTACGAATTAGCATACAAAAGAACTCCAGAGGTCGTGCGAATTGCGTGCCGCATGGATTCCTACTAAGTATACGTAAATTGGGTGAGAGACGTTTTTGAATGTGTGAGTGATATGTGAAAAGTATTTGTGTTATGCGTGTTTTGTTTCTGTGCGATTATGAGCAAGTTGCCTACAAAGCAAGATTCCCTACAGGCAGGATGTCTCAAAAGCAAGATGGCCAAAAGCAAGATGTCTCAGAAGCAAGATGCCTCAGAAGCAAGATGGCTAAACATCAAGATGCCTAACAAGCTGGATGTCTCAAAAGCAAGAGGTCTCAGAAGCACGATAGCCAAAAAGCAGGACCTTGACCCCGTATATTTGTTTCTTATCTTTATTTTATTTGTTACGTTTACCTACAATAAAAACCATTTTAGGTGTCTTGCTTTGCAGGCTTTTAATTACCAAACAATTTGTCTTCAAGACATTTGACAAGACATTGTTTGACATTTTGTTTGGTATTCGTTTTAGCAAGTAGACCATTTGCCTAGACTGCATTTAATCACTTAGAAATTTTGCTTTGTAGACGTAATACTTAGGCATCTTACTTTGTTAGGCATTTTGCTTTGTCGGCATCTCGCTCATAACCCCAATTATTTTATAGCCGACACTCGCACATTCTCCACGAATCATATGATACCCTAAGTATTTATTAAAATCGGTCCTGTGGTTCAGCAGCTAAATTAGAATATCCGATTTCTGGTCATATAAACGCTTCGCGCGGTCGGGTAAGTAAGAATTAAACATTAAGACGCTGACAACAGCCAATGACCTTGAGCGATCGGTCTCTGTCTGTTTGCACCGGAGTGAATGAGAAGCACTGTGCATTTATTTGTATGGGGTACAAAAACGGATGAATTATATAAGTAAACACACTACACGTAAAATATGAATTTGTCAAGTTTGTAGTAAGGGCGTGATGTAATAGTGTTATTAATTATAGACCCATAAGTTACGAAAATTCAGACATAGAACTGTTTCAAGAGGATTTCAGACGTAACTTCACGATTTTTTTCTATCGTATAGATTTCATCAAATCGTGTTTTGGAAATAGTCAAGTTTCCAATAATATAAAGAATATGAACATATATTTTTTGCGTTTTGCCAAATCGTTCAGGCATCACGTTCTTTCTCTCCGCGAACATGTAAGTTGTGGAATGACCTTCCTCCTGAGGTGTTTCCCTTGCGCTATAACATGGGGATCTTCAAATGGCGAGTGAATAGGGTCCTCAAAGGTCGGCAACGCATTGGCAACTTCTCTGGTGTTGCACATGTCCATGGGCGACGAAGACCATCTCCCATCAAGTGGCTCGTCTGCTCGTTTGCCCACTTTATAATATTTAAAAAAAAAAACAAATAGGTTTTGTTAAAAAAGTGTTTATGTAAAGCCGATTTAGGTGTTGTCAGCGCATTAAAATATCTAATGTTCTGCATTCCAGTTCCTCGGGTGTACGCAAGTGGACCAGCCGAAAGGCATCGAGGTGGTGAAGGAGGCCATCAAGAAGCTTCAGTTCACGCAGCAGCTCAAGAAGTCGGAGACGAAAGATGGTGCCAAGTGCAAGAAGGTCGAGATCACGATATCCGTCGACGGAGTCGCCATACAGGTTAGAGAGATATCTTCATAATGGGCTAGTTTCCTGAAAAAATCTAAGTAGTCCGTCATAAACATTATAAAGAAATATTGAACACATATTTTTTCTTTTGTCAATTAAACAAAAAATGAAGAAGATATAGTGCCTTGAAGTTCCGCGTGACGCCACGACTTTGTACACACTCCTGAACTTTGATGGGTAATAATGACCTTAAGAAACAAAATGTGTCCCTCCTGTGGTCAAAAGTTAACGAAAACGAAGGATTACACTAATGTTTTGTTTATTCAGGCCAAAACTAGGTGTGACGCCCCATATGCGGATATAGTCAAAACAAAAAAATAAGGCATCAGGGTCCTTAACTGTCGGGAACAGGAGGGGACAGTTCTGAACCTAAATGTGATTATTACACTGATGCGCGTTATCTTTGTCAATTTTGGTTGATTTGTTAAAGCAAAAAATACGTGTGCAATATTTTTTGATAATCTAACTGACGGACTAATTAGAATTACTATTTTTTTACCCAGGAAACATCCCTATTATGATTTAAAATGTTGTTAACCGTACCTCACTTTTAGAATTCCTGCCTTGTTACTTACTTACACACATTTGATTATAGCACTCACATAGGTGTTAAGAGTAAACAGACTATATATCCAATAGACTGCACATAGCCGGGTGACCCCCGCTGTTAGCATTAGAAGCAAAGAGCCATAAGCAGCGGGTCTACAGGCAGGCGCCGGCGCATAACCTCGAACGCACCAAACACATCGCTCTAAAAACCCCACGCGCCCCGCAACTTTGGCAGCTTTATTTGCGAGGAAAAGTTAGACTAAGTGGGGTCTTTTGGTTATTTGGTTTATGACAGAATAAATCTTATAGTACATTGTGCATCTAGGGCCGTAAAAAGGGCATAACTAACGAGAGTCTGTTAGAAGGCCGATGCCGCAGGCGACGGCTTTTAATGACATTTGTGACGAAATGAAATAAAAATTAGACAAAAAATTAAATTATTTATTTTATTCCCATTGTACACCGTGAAGTCCGTGAATTACCATCAGGTGGGTAGAATAAACTGTATTTCGCGTTGTTTCCGCGCGGACCTCGCCGGACCTGGCGCCGTCAGCGGGAGTTATAAACCGCGGGCGGGATTTAGTATGGTTTATAACTCCCGTATAGAGCAGCTAAAACGGCTATAGTGGCTCTATACGCCTGCGTATAATAACACCCTTTCCGAACAAGTAACGTGTGATGAAAAAATTATAAATTTGCCATTTAATAAAATACCTTAATTATTAAGCTTTAACTGGTCAAACAGTTTTACCAGAACATACAAATTAGTCAAACAATTAGCGCTCATAACTCATAAGTTACTCAACAATTATGGATTGAATAATATTATTCAAAGCGCAGATCGCACAAACACAAATATGACGTGACGCATGCATTTTCACTTTTCGCGGGTAATTACGCAACCTTGACGGCTCTGTGGTTTACCTGCTGTCATGACAAGATAATTATATTCTTTATATATGTAAATATTATATAGTCGTGCCCGGCAAGCGTTGCGATGCTTTTTCCTATCAAACCTTCTGTTTTGAGCGATCCGATCAGAATATAATCAAATCTATACAAATAAAGGTTCCGTACCCAAAGGGTAAAACGGGACCCTATTACTAAGACTCCGATGTCCGTCTGTCCGTCTGTCACCAGGCTGTATCTCATGAACCGTGAAAGTTACTGTTGAAATTTTCACAGATGATGTAACTAAAAAACAGAATAAAATAAATATTTAAGGGAGCTGCCATACAACAAACGTGATTTTATTGCCGTTTTTATAGATAATGGTACGGAACTCTTCGTGCGCGAGTCCGACTCGCACATGGCCGGTTTTTTTTATCAAACCTTCAATTTTGCTTCAATCCGATCAAAATATAATCAAATCTATACAATTAACCAAAACTGAAGTGTCTGCTTGGAATGGCAAAATAACAGCTTTTTACTAAACGCATACGGTCCTTATAATAGAAAAATCTTATAAATTTGTCTGTCGGTTTGTTCCGGCTAATCTCCGAAACGGCAGGACCGATTTCAACGGGACTTCACTAGCAGATAGCTGATGTTATAAGGAGTAAGTAACAGTCAGTGAGAGTCATTCGTTCTATTAACGAATTTCTTGAATTGCGGCTGCAAAAAAAAAGTTTTCTTCCGACAAGGCCAGTTTTGCTTCTTGTTTAACCGGAGCTAAGGCGAGGATCAAGCTTTGATAGCCATAAAAGTATAGTCATTTCGCTCTTATTCTGTTGTAGTAGTTATACGTATATCAAAATATATGGAGTACTTTTGTCCATCGGAATATGTTGGTTATTAGCAAAGTTCGGCGAGCGTCCCGCGCGCCTCTGAAAGTATCCCGAAACACGTGTTTTTCCAGTTTGAATGAAAACCGTACATGATACCGGAAAAATGTGTACATACAAAATGAACCTTGACAAATTCACTATCAACCTCACATATATTAAAAAGCGATATCACTTATAGTTTCCACGCAATCGGCCACTGAATATGATTAAACATTATTTGCCTATTTGTCATGCAGTGAAAACCACGTTAACGCTGACTACATAATTTTACGGGAGAAAATAAAAACTGTGACGTGAAAAAAAAATATGAAGGTTAAATGGAAATTCTGTTGTTCAATTGTAAGTATTTTGGAGGTTTTAAGCCCCAAAACAAATATATGGATTTAACCCAATAAAATTATAAAAATAGTTTGAAGTTATGTTTTCCGTGGTTTGTGAAGTTGTCATTTCTGAGGGTCTCACTGCAGGGCGACGTATTGGACTTTGTATATCGCTGTCTCCATCCGCGGTGATTACAGGAAGTCATTACGCGATGACATGAATGAGATGCGGCTAATTTGCCTCTTTCCAACGCTGGCAATGTTGCATTTAATGTTTATGTGAATGTATTCACTGCAGAAGTCAGGAATAAAATAATATTATTCTACTTAATAAAATTCTTTCCACTGACCGACAGACAACAGAAACCGGTGGGCTTAGAAATCTTGCACAGCATTTGATAATTTGGCAGCAGCGTCCTTCGAGTGCTATCATGACCAACTGCGGTCGCCAACCCGCCTGCCAAGCGTGGCGACTATGGCAAACCCCCCCCATTTTTGGGGGAGGCCTATGTCATTTTGAAGTTATGAGGTATTGCCAATGCAAAATCCCATAGGGCACACAAAGTTTGCCCCATGTAGAACTCGAACCTGCACCCCTAGGTACTCTCGGTGCATTCGAGATAATCTCACATGTGATTTTAAAGTAATAGTAGTAATTTATTTATTTGCAAGAAAAAGGGTTAGTTTACAGATGTCATGTTATTTTCACTCACTAGTTCGGCCTTCTTCAGCTGTTTACAAACGGCATGCAAATATTGTAGTCAATATTGAATTATATAATAAGTAGGTACAAATCATTCAGCACAATAGCAATTTTTTTTAAATATTTACATTAAAATTCATGTCAAAGTATAATTATCTGTTTTGTGGTTCATGAAGTCTCTTACACTATAAAAACAAAGATCAAGGAGCCACTTTCTTAAGCAAGTTTTGAATTTGTTGCCTACCAGGGATTTTATATTGCCTGGTAAATGGTTGAATATCGTAATACACATGTTGTAAGCATTTCTTTTATAAATGCCGGCCCGACAGAGAGGCTTATGAAGGAGATCTTTGTACTGCGCTCTTGGGTTACCAGCAAAAACATCCGATCGCTTCCTAAAATAACTTGGATAAGCTTTTACAAAAACACAAATCTTTAAAATATACATACATGCTAATGGTAAAATATTTAAATCTTTAAAAATTGGCTTACAGCTACTAAGAAACCAAGCATTTGTAATTGCTCTAACACATTTCTTTTGAAGTTTGAAAACTCGTTCAACATCAACAGAGTTTCCCCACAAGATGAGGCCGTAATTGAGAATGGATGACACATGTCCGTGGTAGGCAATAAGTGCGGCTTCAGTAGAAACTGTCCTTTTCAGTTTCCTCAGCGCAAAAACAAAACGATCTAATCTAAGGCATATTAATCCAACATGTTCTTTCCAATTGATAAACTTATCCATATTAAGTCCTAAGAATTTCATATTTTCAGTTTCTTCTACTGCAATGTTATTAATATTAATATTTAATTTAGTAGGCATTGTTCTATATGAATGATACTGCATGTACTTAGTTTTCTCTAAGTATATGTGAAGGTGGTTATTTTGTGTCCAGCCACTTAGATCAGTTAAAGCATTATTTATATTAGACTCGTATGAATTCCGGTCCTCTCCCCTTACGATGATCGTGGTATCATCTGCGAAGAGTCTACATTTGGGACTCGTAGCCATTGGAAGGTCATTAACATATATTAAAAATTAGTGCATTCAGTTCGTTCTTTGACACAACTCAGTGCATACAGTTGTGTCAAAGAATCTTACATGTGGTCCTGCACCAGTGCACTGCACCATCAAACCAGTCAAGAAAGAAGCGGGCTGCGTAAGCAGTACAACACACCAGATTGATGTGAAAGCTTTAATTTTAGTTCCTGTGTCACTACTTAAGCGGGCGTGCTCCTGTGCCATTACCATGAGTTTATGCAAACCATTCTCGTAATAGTCTCTCCGTCCCTTTTACTTGTATCGGTGTATTCCGATAGATTTCGATAACGAGAACGGTTTGCATAAACTCAAGGTAATGGTACTAGTGTAGGAAAGCCTTTACGGCAAATATAAACAGTCTAACCGCTAACAAGATAATTATTATCTTCGCAATCTTTGAACAAAGACGTTTAATACTCAATTATGTGCTTAGTCAAGTCATTGTCATTGGCACAGGTTATATAATCCAAGTAAAAATCTTTTTATGTTAAGTTACTATTTTTTCTTTCAGCAAAATTATGGTATTTCCCATAAAAACTGTGACCCACTTCTAGGGTTGCCAACCGCACTATAATATATAGTATTGTACTATATTTTGGCTCTGTGTACTATATACTGTTGAAGAAATATATAAGTATTAAGTAAAAATACAATATTTCGGTCAGTCCTTACAAATGGGCTTTGAGTTGGCCAGTTCTACAATGTTAGTATTACATTTTATTAAATAGCGACATTTCTCGGCGAAACTCCTCTGCTGCACTGGGAGTGAGGAAATAGCATAGAATGCGTGCAGATGCTTATCATCCTGGCATGTCGTAAAAGTCGACTAAGGGACGGGTCCTCCCCAACATGGTGGACTATCTGTATGGGCGATGGGCTGATCACCTGTCACCATACGGTTCATCATACCATCTTAGGACTAATAATGAATTAATCGAACGTGGCCACAAGTAGTCTTGTGGCTCTGCCCACCCCATTGGAGATTTCGGGCGTGATGCTATGTATGTATGTGTATGTATGTATGTCTCGGCGAAATTAACGCCACGCAACCTTACGTTGTGCGTGTTTCGGAACATATACAATATACGCATTTAGACTGAAGAAAAATTGTCATTTTCGAAGCTCTGATACGTACAGATACGCAAGCGGAATGTTACTTGTCCAAATTTTGTATATTATATTTAAGCAATCATACGTTATACCTTACAGTTTTTTAAAAGGTTTTTCTATAAAGTACTATGTATTCTTTCAGTGTACTATTTTAGACCTGTGACTGCCAATACCTACTTACTATATTTGCGTCATAAATAGTTAGCGACCCTACCCTTACTTCACCCCTATAAGGGGTGCATACTGCTGGCGCTAAAGAAAAAAATAGAATAGCTAAAAAAACTATAATGAACGAGGTACGCGTGACCTTTTAATCTAGATCTAGGCACCGAAATAGCTCAAATCGCTGGCACTGTTCAACAATAGAGAGCGGCATTCGGGCACAAAAGTGCTAGTGGAGCCCTTTTGGGCACAGAATAGATAATAATATTAACGTACAGAAAAATCACTGTCTAACAAAACCGGTGTTTAGGTACGAAAAGTATTTTCGGAAATAAGGGGGGGAGGTCGTACATTTTCATATATTTTCCTACATAACTTCGAAACTATGTATCTTAACTCTGCAGTATTTCGCCTTAAAACACACGTGCGATCTTATTATGAAACTCGCTTAAAAGCTCGTTTCATAAAACCGCACTAGTGTTTTAAGGCCTATCATTATGCAACCGTTGCATAAACTACTATTAAAATTCTCACAATGAACCTTTTTGTTTTAATATGTCATAAGATATAGTTAACAGTTAGCATAACTTTTTTTTAATTTTCTAATTTACCTCCCAAAAGTGGCTCCATGTTTAAAATTCATTTATGTATTTACGTTACACATCCGCGTTGCGGTCACCGACTTACATATGTATACCAAATTTCAACTCGATCGGTCCAGTAGTTTCGGAGCAAATTGGCTGTGACAGACGGACAGACAGACAGACACACGGGTGATCCTATAAGGGTTCCTTTTTTCCTTTTGAGGTACGGAACCCTAAAAACGTATTCTTTATTTCCAGGAGCCTCGTTCGAACAACATCATGTACCAGTTCCCGCTCCACCGGATATCCTATTGCGCGGACGACAAAGGCGCCAAGAAATACTTTTCGTTCATAGCGAAAGGTGGCAACACTGAGAACGGTCACGACGCCCCCGAGCGGCACGAGTGCTTCGTGTTTATATCAACTAAGTTGGCTTCGGAAATCACGCTGACCATTGGGCAGGCGTTTGATTTGGCTTACAGGTAGTTATTTGATAATAATAATAATAAATCAGGGGACAATCTTTACACAAATCGATCTAGGGGGTCATCCATAAAGTACGTCACACGTTAAGGGGGGAAGGGGGTAGACGAAGTGTGACATTGTGTGACAAGGGGTGGGAGGAGTCCTAAGTTTCGTGACGTCACATTTCAAAATCTAATCAATACATGGGCATGAGGTTTAAACAGTTTTATTGGAGACTTCACACTCGGTCCACTATTGTCACGCGCCGGTCGCGTTTTTTCAAATATTTGGTTTGAATTTCGAAACAGCTGTCTTAATTTAATAATGTCTAGATGTAAAATTGCAAAATATGTGACGTCACACTAGGGAGGGGGGGGGGACTCACAAATGTGACCAACTGTGACAAGGACGGGGGAGGGGTCAAAAAAACACGAAATTAGTGTGATGTACTTTATGGAGGACCCCTAGTCCCAAAGTAGGTAAGCTCTAAAGGCTTGTGTTATGGGTACTAGACGACGATATACTTATATAGAGAAATAAATACTTAAATACATAGGAAACATCCAAGACTCAGGAACAAACATTCGTGCTTATCACAAATATTTGCCCTTACCGGGGATCGAACCCGGGACGCTAGCCTCGGAGGCACGGTCACTACCAACTATGCTTACCGCGTCGTCAATTTTTTTTGTCACATCTGATGTCACATTAAAACTTAAATTGTCTTGACAGCAGTACCGGAGTGTGAACCTACGGCTTTTCATACAAAAAGCGATAACGATTTCCACCGAGATAAGAGCCAATAATAAGAGCGATTTTTGCCGTTGGTTCACAGTCCTCTTAACCCAATCGGATGCTTAGGCACGGATCCGTGCTTTTTCCTACATACACTTTTCCATTTTTTTGTCCATCATTTTTTTGGTACTCAATGAATCCAATGAGACGCATATACGGTTTATTTAGGTCCCGCATACGAGGGGTTAAGGCGCGATTGGGTAACCAACCTGGGCACCAGACATGTAGGGGCGCTTTTGTGTTTGTCCAATAAGTTTCATATCGTGAGGTTTTGCGCTGTCGGCAGCGGCAGCGGGGCCCAGCACTGTTTATAAGGGCTTTTGCAAGGGTTGCCAACCTCGGGAGTTTACCTCTAAATGTAGGGGCTAAATATGTGAATTGGGTTTTTTTAGGTATACCTCTGTGAAGAGTTGGCAACCCTGGCTTTTGCGTGTTGGCTTGGCTTCCATGTACGCCTGCCAGAGGTCCAGGACTCCAATAGTCCCGTGATAGAAAGTTATATAAAATAATATTCACAATTAATTTACTTGTCCAATAACAAAGATTTATTACATTTCTTATTCTAAACATAGATTATACAAAGTTAATTATACAGGTAAACAAGATTCGTTGTTTAAATATAGTAAGATGAAACGGTCCACAAAAATAGATAAAAAAAAATTACATCTGCATGAGAAAGCAATGATGAAATTATAAAAAATAGTGTGGTGTTAAGATTTAATTTAACCGGTTTTTTGACAACTTGCAGGTTATTAGTTTTTAAATTAAAGCAAGAAAGAAAATAATTTTAAATAAGCAGATAATATTTGAATGTGTTTTGACTTAATCACCAATTTACGGCTGTGCAAAATGGTAATAATCTTTTATTTTTTTATTTCAGACGGTTCATGAACGACAATGGCAAATACATAGAAATGCAGAAGCTGTCGCTACAGAACAAAAAAATTGAGTTGCAAATGATTGCTTACAAAAATCGCTTACAGGTAAGGTTTCAGATACAATGCAAAATAATGGATTAGCCCATTTTTTAAACCGTGTACTTTTTGGCATCGGATATTTTTACATAGATAAAAAAGTAGATTATCTTATTTTATCCCGTTAGGAAACTTTAAGCTAATAGTGAGGATTTTTCACACCCACGTTTCTCTCTTGGCGGTAGCATTTCACTAATCATTATCATAATCTATTTCAGGAGTTGTCAAAAATCACTTACAAAGACGACCTATCAGCGTACCTCGCTCGCAATAATCTCTCAGACATCGCTGATTTCAAGGCGCCAGCAGACTTGGACAAGCAAATCGCCTCGCTCACCCTCGCCAACGGGTTCAGTGCCATGAACGGCACTAAGACCCCAGAAATGGGGAATGGGAATGGAAACGGTAAGATAAATTAACCCTTGTCCGGGTAGAGGCGTTTTATCAAACACATACTTCTATTTAGAATTTCAACCTTAGACGATTGTATTAGTGTAAAAAATAAATGGCTTTTAAATGATTCCCTAGTAAGTGAGAAATATTAAACTGTATGTATATAAACGTTATGTAAGTATGTATCCGGTCCGCTTAAGGGTTAAGCGAGCATTTGAATTTGCTCACTGCGATCAGTTGCACGCTTTCCGTGACCACCACCAGACCGCCGGTCTATCTTTGACTTTAAAGACAGCTGGGCACAAGACCGTTAATCCGTTAATCCGTTTACACGTCCGACAATTAAAATTCCGTTGAACGTTAATTAAGTATCTACTATTTGTGAAAGGACACCGCGCCACTTATGTCAGATAGCTTTTGATTTGAATTTGATCTCTAAATAGTAGGTATTATTACAAACTCTAATGCAATACCCTATTTTTACTAATGTTTCATGTCCTGCCTAAACTTCCATTGCACATACCAACATTTTTTATAAGTAAATCACTAACGCAATGACACATAAAATGCAATTTTTATCACGAGTTAGCGATTAACGTTAACTTCCGTTAAATCTTCCGTAATGTAACGCTTTAACGTTTAACGAAGTTAACTTTTTTAGTTACGGATTAGCGATTAACTAAGTTATCTATTTGATTAACGGTGACCAGCTATGCAACTAGATATACATTTTGAGGAAGTTATATTATAACCACCCACACCGATGTTATTGATCGAAGTCGATTATTAATCGTTCAAAGTCAAAGTCTTTATTCAATTTAGGCTTTTACAAGCTCTTGTGAAGGTCAAGGAATGAATCTACCACTTCATTGTTATTGTGCTAGTAATGAAGTTGGTTTTGATGATAATCGCCTGTTATAATGTTCTATGCAATGTGCGTTGATCATAGTAGTGATGCAACGTCAAGACAAATATAACACCCTAAGAAGATTTTGCTTATAATTTTCAGGCCACGACACACTGTCGCATAACTCGTCCACAGACACATTCAACTCGAGTAACGACAACAATCTTCTGTTGTCAACGCCGCCGCCCCAGCACAACGGGAAGGCTAACTTCAGCACTGGGTGAGTAACCGTTTAAATAAAGATTCAGGTGGACTTTGCACAACCCTAGCTGGGTTTTGGTAGAGGGCGCTCCTGTCTGTTAAGTATTAAAACAATTTGAAAAAAATGAACATAACTAGCGAGCCCGCTAGAGCTTCGCCCGCGGTAATTTCCATATATTTTGAACGCTCTTTTCACCCCTGCAGGAATTTTTTTTCAGGGCGTGCTAAAAATCCATTCTTAGTACGCGTCTTCGCCATAAAAGAGACCCAAAGAAAAGATATAAATAGATAATGAGATAGATAGAACAAATAGATAGAAAACGCCCTAATAAACCTGATTCGCACCAAAGATCTTGCTATTTTGAAGTATCTCTACAGACAAGATTTTAATATTTTGTGTATAATTCCAGGAAACTCCTCGGTGATTTGTCAAGCAAAAACCCCGTCGTAGGCACGAAGCTAGAGGGCCTACTGCTCAACTCTGATTCAGACAGCGGTAAGACAACCGTGTCATTATTTTATTTTATTTTTAATTGGCAATAAATACAACAAAAACCTCCGCTGCCTTCATTCCGGTGCGAATCATTGTTAATTGTTTACCTCATAAGTCTTATTTTTAATATGATTAATTATGTTTCTGTGTAAATATGGTTAGCTGTTTAGTTAATACATTTTTGTACTGGCCGACTATCGTACGTCACTCTGAATTGTTTCCCGCTGAAAATCAGCGTTGTGGCTAGCGCAATATTACGCGGGAGTCCTTTCCGTGACACTCAGTCGTATCGAGTCCTTTATCAAGAAGCATAATTCGTTGTGAATCATCGAATAAATCTTATATTACTAAATTTAATGATAATAGGAATTAATATATAACATAATTAAATATTTCAGATTTCGATCCGCGTGCGTTCGAATCGGAACCTGCACCGCGGTACTCGGCGCCGGTCGAGCAAGTCGCGTCTACTCCGCCCTTGCGTAAGTATACTGAGCATATTCATAGCGCTATTATTTTTAAACGGATCTTACCGAGGTCGATGCAATGTGTCAATTGTGATCATGACGATCACAATCAATGTTTTGACTTGAAAAGATGACTTTTTGCTGAGTTTCTTGCAGCGTTTCTACTCAGTAATAATGGTTCTGCCCGAAGCGCTGGTAGATTCAACTCATGTGATAAGTAAAACAGCCCACAGGTGGCCAATTTCCTGAATAAATGATTTGAACTTTAAATTTGAATTGACACATCACGGGATAACTGAAAAGGTTTATATTTCTAATAATGTTGTTTTATTTTTTCCAGTGGCGCCTCCACCGAAAGCGTCTCGACGGCAGAACACCCCGCAGCAGCCGCACACCCCGCAGCCGCTCCACAACGGCAGCGATCTATTCGGCTCCGCCCCCTTCTCGGTCCCGAACCAAACCTACACTCCTCAAATGACGTCCCCCTTCGCGCAGACAGCCAAAACCAACCAGCCGAACTACGACATTGGCGATTTTAACCTCCAAACATCGGTTTTTAACAACACTACGTCGTTCACGAACGGCTTAAGCGGCTACGACCCGTTTGACACGCAGAAGAATAACAACATTTTTGGCAACGGCTTCGGGAATAATTTCAACGGTTTCGCCAATCTGAGCGAGAAGCAGACGGTCGAGTTGGGCAGCAATTTCAACGGGTTCCTAGACAAAACTATTTCAGATATGAAGGTAATTTTATTTATTTTACCTATGGTTGTGAGAATTTGAATATGAGATTTAAATTTTAATGTCATCATTAAATAAACTTTATTATTTAATTATTGGAGTCTTTAAAAGTAGTAGTAAACTTTATTTTATCATTGAGTTGATTTATCTATTTGGTTTTTTGTACAGCTCGACAATTGGTGAGTTGTTATTGTAATTGTTAATTGAGTTGTGAAAAACGCTATTCACGAATTCATTTAAAAAGGACCCAAATAACGGTTAAGTATTTGTCATTAGTAAAATTTCAATGTTGACTTTATTACACGACTACGCGACATCAAACCGTGGGTTCGCATCGCACGTATCTGTTTTCGTAATTGAGTACCCCTGTGACCATACTCCACTTTCGAAGGAGCCTTTCGTTAAAAAAAAACTATAGCAATTATAAAAAAAAGGTCAACAGTATTAGTAATTTTTTAACATTTCTTTCCCAGGATGGATTCAGCAGAGGGATCGCCTTTGGAAACGATGATTTTTCAATAGACCAACTCGATCCCCTCAAGAAGAATTAAGAAACATTTTTTAAGAAATAAATAAAATAGATGAAATTATAGGTAATAGAAAATATTGCTTTCATCCACACAAATTATTTTTAAGATTACAGAAAAAAATATAAATTTTAGTCCGTAAGTGTTGCGTGGATTTAAACGATGTTTTAAAAAAACGAAATCTAAAAGCTATATAATTGCCATGTTATTTGAAATCTTATCTTGTTAATTGGCAACATTTATTACTAGTTATTATCGAATCCTCTTTAATAAGTCCATATCAAAGTTATATTTTTCCTAAAAGAATCTCAAAAACCGGTAATGTGAAAAGACATCACTGATTTTATAAAAAAAAAATTAGGTTAAATTTTTGGTGATATAATTTAGATAATGCGCGGATTAGATAATACGCTCAATGTCATTCCAAAAGTGCCTTATACGTATACGGTAATAACGGTTTCGAGTATTTATACAATTTAATTAATGTTTTTGTTTGTTTGTTTATATGTCATGCATGTGGTTTCACCAATAAATTTTGAATTAAAATATATTTTGGTAGAAATTGCTGCCTTAGCTGTGAAAACAGTTATAACGATGGTAAGACCAAATTATCCAGTTCGAATTAAATTTGAAGATCGCCTCAAATTATTCTGTGATAATTCTTTTCAAAGTTGAGGGACTTCAAAATGTATATTATGTATTAAAAACGTCCAAACATGACTGAATTTTATTGGAGGGAATAATATCATCGCTTTTAACCAGATGTAAATAAATAATATAATTAAGGTCATTTATATACAATTTTATTAGTGGACGGATGACATTGTAGCTTTTAAGGGTCAACATTCCATGAAGTTTTTAATCAATAACGAATTATGTAACTATTTTTATTACTCCTGATAATTATACACAAAATATTTTTATTAATAGTTGTATATAAAGTGCCCGTAATAAACTGTTGTATCGCATTGTCTCATTAGTGGAATATAATTTTAAGGATTGTGTACACTAATGTAACTTTAAGGCCAAAAATACATATTGTGTATTTTTAATAATAAAATTTACGTTTATAATGTGTGGTTTTAATTAGCTACCCTCCTAAACGTCTATATGATATAAATAGGGCAAAAAGCAAACGCAAGTTTTTAACGAGATTTAATTTCATGTTATAGGTATTAAAGCAAAGTACTTTGACTAACCATTTGCTTAGTGGTTCCAATCCAGCACCGAAGCTTGAGATCGCCGGTTCGATTTTTGTATCTAATTAAACCTATCATATTACATTTGAGGTTCTTTGTGCGTCTTTGTGAGTTGTTCGCATACCCAAGATAACTACGGATTATCCTAGTTGGCGTCGTTGAGTATGACTTTATTTATTTCATTTTAATAAATGAGAACAATCGGGTAAACTTTATTTGAAAGGAACCCCGTCGTTCTTTACCAAACTAGGCCCGTTTTTTTCATAATAATCTATTTTGGTGAAAGATGAAACTAAAAAAAAATAAAAAATAAGCCATCCCGTGCCTAAAGTAGCGGTACTCAACCTTTTTTTTCCTTGGTCAAATATGTGTAACTGCTATATCAGGCGGATCGCATAAACTGATATTACAATAAAACTACATTTAGGTAAATGTAACAATTAATAAAAACATATATTTAACTCATGTTATTAATTATTTATTAAAAAATGACTGTGTTTAGGCTTCGGGCCGCGAAGAAAAGGTAAGTAGGCCGGATGAGGCCCCCGGACCGCAGGTTGAGTACCCCTGCTCTATAGAAATATCGCGACATGAACTGTTAATCAATCGTATGCTACATTATCTGGGTAAGATTCATTCAACTGACCCTTCATTTCACATCTCATCACATATACTGAGAATTAGTCATATCATAACACAGAGTCAACATATAAATAAAATAGAGGTAGTAGAACAACCCATATCACTGCCTCGATACTGGTCAAATAAACATGATGAAACACCTACTCGATTACACAAATCGCTTTTAGTGGATATCCGTTTTTTATGACATTTATTTCAACTCGATTTATTAAAACAAGTTCATTTCTTTTAATAACAACCGGTAATGACCTTTCGAAAACCGGTATCATCACGCATTATGTCACATCGCTACAACCGTCACTTGTTGTTGTTGCTGTCGTACGCAAGCGAATTTTCGCAATCGAGTTTCTTCAAGATTTTCCTTTTAGGAAAAGCGTTTACTGTGAAAAACATGTTCTCTTTATAATTTAAGTTAGTTATATCGTTACACCGCAGCAGTATTGGAGGTGATATTTCAGTATTAGAGAAAAATGGTCGACTTGAGTGGCGGGCAGGATGGTCCTTTGGAACATGCATTTTCCAACTCCGTTTTCATTATTCCTGGGCTGGTGGTCATCAGTTTAACAGGTGAGAATCTTTAATATATTCTCATCTAGATATTACAGGCAGCTCTAGCCTCAATAATTGAGTATTTTATTTAAAAACAAGCCAATGGCAACGAACGTTTTTTCGTAAGTACTAAATTTCTTGCTCAGCGTAGCGTAGCTAATTTTGTAATGCATATGCATGAAGAATTCATAATGTGTGCTACACTTGAGACAAATCAATTTAAATGTTAGTTCTAAATTAGTCTCATATTTTAATTTAGAATAAGCTCTGATCTCGCTTTGTTTATTATTACCGGTATTACCGTTTAACCTAGATAAGTCAGATTAAAACTTTCGTGAGACATTATGTAAACTTGAAATACACATGGGTTTACTCACGTTTTATCCATATGAGTCCGAAACATGTCTAACTATTTCTGACAATAAATCGTCAGTAAAACCCCCTTCGTGGGCAACTCGGCCCACACACCACTTAGCCCGTGGGCTCAGTTGACCACTGCTGTTTATGTTGGGGGCGTAAACTGGTTTCGACTAAGTCTGTGGGCTGAGTAGACCCCTTGGCAAATTAATGGGCCAAGTCGCCTCCGACAAAGTAAAAGGAGTCAACTGAGCCCGCAGGCGTGTGGGCCGATTTGCCCACGAAGGGGTACCATGTGTATTTCAAGTTAATGAAGATAATCAATTTAGATGTTTTAATTATTATGACCCTTAGAGGCTTTATACTCTCTAAGTCACTTAACTTGTCCAGATGCAGAGACAATACATCTCCATCATAATAGTTAATCTCTCATAATAGTTATTTATTATAATTAATTTGTACCCATTAGGTTTGTTGCACTTTTTATGTGTTAGTTTTAGATAAATCTAATGTCAAAGTTGAAAAAGACTTACTGCTGAGTTTCCTGCGGAGTTTCTTCTCAGCAGATGTCACCTTTCGAAGCGCTGGGAGCTTCAGACATGTGAAAGAGCCCATGTGGCCTACTAGCAAAATAAATATTTTCATTTTCCATTCATTTTTGTCGGCGGCTTTGTCCGCCTACAATTTATTAATATTTATAGCGGAATTCCCAGGATTCAAAGAACCTTGTGTATTCTAGATTATAAATTATCCTCTTGCTTTTTGTAATTGCGTAAAAAATCACCCCGACTTTTGCAATGAAAATGAATGTATCTCACTCACTCATTGGATTTCCAATTTCCATCCACGTAAAAACAAATGTGCTTTTAAAATTTTACTATCAAAACAACCTACCAAAAATTTTGTTATCATAACACAGAGAAATGTAAGAGGAGAGAGGGATGTGGAAATCGTTATCGCCTTTGGTATGAAAAGGGTGATTTTTGCCGTTGCTTCACAGTCCTCTTAAAGTTAAGACTTTAAGAGGACTGTGACTGTGACTGTGACTGTGGAATAACAAACTCTAAATAAGTTTAGAGTTTGTTATTTGTTTGTAAATATCCAAGTGGTATTTTAATAACTGATGTCATTCCGGTGAGGGTCAAAGTCAAGGTCATTCAGATATAGTAGCCCGTAGATCCCTGTAGATCCCTGCCCTGCTATAATAGTGATGTTTCCTGGGTAAAAAATAGTATTTAATTCTAATTAGTCGGTCGGTTAGATTATCAATAAATATTGAACGCGTATATATTGATTTATCAAATCAATCTTGACAAATTGACAAAGATAACGCGCATCAAAGTTCGGGAGTGGAGGCTCATGACGTCACTTAATGGTAAAAAGTGTACAAGTCGTGAGGTCACGCGGCACTTCAACGCACTATATCTTCGTATTTTTTTGTTTAATTGACAAAAGAAAAAATATGTGTTCAATATTTTTTTATTACGTAAATGACGGACGGCCCCTCTGCTGCGCTGGGAGTGAAGAAATAGCATAGAATGCGTGCAGATGCTTATCATCCTGGCATGTCGTAAAAGTCAACTAAGGGACGGGTCCTCTCCAACATGGCGGACTATCTGTATGGGCGATGGGCTGATCACCTGTCATACGCTTCATCATACCATCTTAGGACTAATTAATCGAACGTGGCCACCAGTAGTCTTGTGGCTCTGCCCACCCCATTAGGGATTTCGGGCCTGATGCTATGTATGTATGTAAATGACGAACTTATTAGAATTTTTCAGGAAACTAGCCTATTGTTTACTAGTTACAAAATGTTCCATTCGTGCTTTATTAAACTTTAACACTTTTGACTTCGTTCTGGACACATTCCACTAAATAAATTTGCGTTTTTAATGAGGAAAGTTCAATCACCAAATTGCTCAGAATGTGGAGTTGTGGAAGACTGTTATCACATAATGGTGGAATGTGTGCGGAACGAAGATCGGAGAATACAATGGTTTTCACAATTTGGTCATAATTTACAAATGGGGGGATGCAATAGTGTGCTGGCTTTGCCTTTATCGGCGGAAGCCAGGGCACTGTATAGAATGGTTCTAGTAGGCATCCGCAGGCGATAATAATCTCCTGCGAGTGTCTGCTGGATACTCCAGTCTACTAAATATAGTTAACATCTAAGGCTTGTATTGTATTACCAAAATGTTGCACAATAGAGCGACATCGTCTTATGTAGACAAAGCTCTTTAAATAAAGAAAAAAAAAAAAAAAAAAAAAAAAACACTTTTGTAACATAATGATTTAACTTATTAGCTTATTACTCGTGTATTACTAAGTAAACAACATAACACTTGTCACAACTTAGCTTAATGCTTTGTATCAAATTATCGTGTTGGTACAAACCATGAGCCGCAGCGACTTCGGCCGCGGCTGCTCTAGTAAGGCGACTGCCACGCGACAGCGATTTTATAATGTGGTCGCCGCATAAGCAGTGTGGCCACCACCAATATATTGCAATATGTTTATTTCTGTCGCGTTACACGTTTAAATAGTCAAAATAATAATAGTAAAAAGTTTATTGTCAGATCATTAAGGTATATTATATAGTACTATTGGACAACACCTGACATGCTGTCTTTTAATGCGAACCTTCTTACCTCAGACATAAAGACGTCTTTTGTGGGAAATAGTGCTTGCAGTTACTACCTGCTATTTCAAAGTAGAGACAGCGGCGGTTACATAATGAAAGACAATAGCTTTGTTTGTCAGATAAGTACGTAATGCGATCGGGACAAGAAAAATAATAGAATTACTACTATACAGCTCCTTACGTTTGTCATCCTTTAAAAAAACGCTTATCGCTGCCCCGCTACCTCTTCCACCTTAATCCACTCGCGAATCTGTAACGTGGCACCACGTATGATATAAAACTTGGCGATAACCCACTGCAGTCGATATCTGACATAATATCATATCAAATTAAACGCGTGCGCGATCTTACATTATTACAAAAAACATGGCCGATTTGGAGAACGAAAACTTGGAGAATTTGGAAAGTTTGAAGCTAGAGGAGCTTTTGCAAAATGGGAATCCTCAGGAGATGAGAAAGAATTTGATGGATATGCTCGATTCTGCGGAGCTCAGTGAGGAGATGAAGGAGAACTTGAGGAATATGTTGAAGGGGAATACTCCTCAAGTGCTGGGTGGCAGTGGACCGTGGCTAGCGATAGTGTTCGTGGTCTTCATATTCTCTGTTATACGTAAGTTTATTCAAAACTTGGAAATGTATATCAATTATCAATCACATATAAAACTGTACCATGACTCACTTATAGACAACGCACAGCCTAAACGGGTGATCCTAGAGGTTTGAAATTTGGAGGAGATATTCCTCGAGTACCCCAGTGACCTGAGGGATTTTTTGAAATTCCATCCCTAAAGGGGTGAAAAGAGGTGATAAAGATTGTAAGGAAAATACCGCGGGCGAAGCTGTGGCGGGTCCGGGTAGTTTATATGACGTCTTCCCGTCTTATGTCTCTGATCTCTTTCGTCGGCACTAGTGTGAGAGAGACGCACTTAAAGATAACACGGTGTTAATTAATCCTATGTGTTAGTTAGTGCTATGGAGAGAGCTATGCTCCGAGTCTCTCCGAACCCGTAGCTAGAGTTGTATTTAAGATAGGGCAGCGGTGGTGAGAAAGATATAGTCCCCGACACATAGCGAATTGAATTCGATATTTACCACGAGCATTGTGAAGGAAAACCTCGTGAGAAAACCTGCATGCTGTATGTCTTCACTATCCGCACTTGACCCGCATGGGGACTGCTGCTTAGTCCCCAGCAGTGGGACGTATACTTATACCCAAAAACGAGTTATTTCTTTGTAGGATTCCGAACCTCAAAAGGAAAAAACGGAACCCTTATAGGATCACTCGTATGTCTGTCTGTCCGTCTGTCACCGCCAATTTGCTCCGACACTACTGGACCGATTGAGTTGAAATTTGGTACACATATGTAAGTCGGTGACCGCAACACGGACGTGTAACTTAAACAAATGAATTTTAAACATGGGGGCTACTTCTAGCGGAGGGGGGAGGGGGAAAATTACAAAATTAAAAAAAACATTGCTAACTTTGGCGTGTGACATATCAAATAAAAGGGCTTGTTGTGAGGATCTTAAATTTAATTTTTTAAAACTTTAAGATAAATGGTTTTGAACTTATTTAAGAAAATAGTCGAAAATTGACTATTCCCCCCCTTATCTGCGAAAGTACTGGGCCTAAACTTTCGAAGAAAAAAAAAAAACAGAATATAGTTCTTTACCTATACATTACAGGAAAACCTATAAGAAGTCTATGGTATTTTAAGAATCAGGAAATTGTATATTATCAAGGTACCCTCTCCACGCGAGTTTAGTCTTATCTTTAAGTGCTCTCTCACACTGGTGCCGACGAAAGAGATAGAGATATAAACGGGTTTCACTTATCCCCGTGTCTGGCATGCTAGGTTCGGCTGATGGTGATGAGTCTGTTCTTTTTGTCAGTGGATGGGAGAAAAGGTCACTGCAAAATATACCTACATTATGTAGGAGATATGGTTTATCTGCATGCGAACGTAGCGGCCACGTTGGTAGGTCTTGCGTAAACAATGTGATACCGAGAGATATAACGTGTACCGGGTAATATATAATAATTTAACAAATAAAAAAACCAACTCCAAAACCCCACTGAAAAGTAAGAAGTAATAATTGGCTTTTGTAAGTCATTTACCTAGAAATGGGAGATATATTATTGGTTAAGTGACGTCATAAATTATATATATCGAAGTCGGTGGCAAGTTGGTGGTTGGTGGTGACTTGTCAAGTAAATGAACACAGTATGAGGGATGTATTGGAAAGTTCCTTTTATTCCATGTACCTATTACCTTATTAACTTGCTATTTTATACTTTTTGGTGCTTATCGTATAAAACACATTTATTACATCAAGCAACAACAGCATAATGCTAATTGCTCATCACCATTTACAAAATGTTGCTATCCAGGGTGCAAGGGCATCAATCTTTGAGGAGTTCTCCTGGTTCTTCAAACCCAGTTCTATTTTACCACATGCATTTTCATGACCATAAATTGCTTCACAAACTTATAAAGAAATTTAATCGCCAACTGTGAAATACTTATCATTCAGAAGTTCCGGTGATCATCTATGGTCTTCATCAACAGTTCCACTTCACCAAATAATGCTTTTAAAACGTAACTGCTTGAGTTATTACAGATTATACTAAAATTGCTATATGCGTGCCTATAATATTTGAAGAGTTCCATCGATTCCTCATAGATCCTCTCATCACACCACGACTTTGACTACAACGGGACCAAACTGGAAGTATACCCTACCGATTAAAAAAAGAATTTTCCAAATCGGTTTATAAATGACGGAGTTCTGAAGTAACAAAACCCCCCTCTTTTTTTGAAGTCGGTTAAAAATGTATAGCATACTGGCTTTTGCTCGCGACTTCGCGTAGAGTTTCTCTCTTTTACCGCTAGGGAACTGCGATTTTCTGCGTTGATATTGTATGGTGATGTTCAGATTTCAAGCTAAGCTAAAAACTACTGTTGCCTTTCTTGTTCTTTTGTTGAGTTCTATGCAGATGTGAAATCAAAACAAACAGTTATATAAGTTTAGTGACTTTTAAATTAGCGAACACACTTACGGATCGGCCTTAAGAGGACTGTGAACCAACGGCAAAAATCACCCTCTTCATAGAAAAGGCGATAACGATTTCCACCCGTTAAATGTTAACCGATTTTGAACAATTTTTGATAGGTTGTCAGTCCGAACAAAATCAAGGTCGGTAGGACATGCTAGCTTTTGTTCTGACTGACAGTCTATCAAAAATTGGTCAAAATCGGTTAACATTTAACGGGTGGAAATCGTTATCGCCTTTTGTATGAAAAGCCGTAGGATCGCAATCCTCTAAACTGTCTGTAAGTATTAAACTAAGAGGCAACTCGCCCCGCGCTCCCTGTTGTAAAGCTGTCTATTTTAATCCGAATCTAGACGTAGGTCAAAATCTAGACCGACTCAGTTGTGTATCAGATTAGGCTGAATTGTACGTGTTGGACTTTGCTTTAAAACTACGTTACGGTTTTTCTTCTGTTCGGGTTTTTCCGGAGCTCAAATTCAAATAAAGAATGTACGAAGTAACCCGAATTTTTTCGAGGTGAATTCTAAGCTCTCACGCGCATCGTATGTGATATTTTTAATAAGAGACGGTCAAGAAAATTGTCTTCTGTTATATTGAAACAACCCAAATAAAAATATATTCAAGAAATCGTTTGCAAATGAAATTAAACCTTATTGTAGGTGATTTTAAGACATAAAAGCCGGCAAAGAGAGTGTTCTTTAGTCATTTTTAATAAAACAAATTTAATTTTGCAATAGTTTTTGTATAGAACGTTATTTTGGTAGGCATATCAAATACAGGTTAAATAGTTCTACTGTCTAAGTACCTAATCGGAATTTTCCTTCGGGGCAAATAGCAACGGATAATTTTAATTTATTTTGCAATAAATAATAGAATCTATTGCCAGCATCATGCACTTTAAAGTCATGCCGAAAGGTTGATTATTGCGTGATGTTAATTCTTATCTGTTTTACATGTAATACGATTTATAACAAAATTGCAGAGTTAAATAAATCACTGTCCTCCGATAAATTTATTAGTTTATCTAAAGGTGTCGACTAGATTACACGCCGGTGAGTTTATCTTAATGTTAATAATAATATTTATTTCATTTATTTGAAACAAACTCTGTAATCTAATATCTGCGTACATTAACTTTGAACGCGTTAAAGATTACAACTCAAATTGTTATGAGCTATCACGTACGTTAATGCTGAACGCATCTTAAAGGACTAATATTATTTAAATTCCCGCCAAAAACAGCAAAATGGCCGACGAAGCGATGGAACTCGACGCGCCAAAGGTCAATATCGCCAGTGTCATCGGCGAAAAGCTCTCCGAATCGATAAAAAACCTGGACGTGTTGTCTATGATCCACAAGATGATCGAAAAAGTTCCGGAAGACGAGGAGGCGGAAGGAGTCCAACAAAAACTGAGGGATGTCATAGAGAAATATAACTCTATGAGTAACGCCGAAAGGGAAGAGTTTACAAGTAAAATGAAGGAAGCTTTGGCCAGTAAAATAGCTGTTAAACTTAAAGACCCCAACGTGTTTGATATGAGCGGTCTCGAAACAGCTATTCAGGACGCAGTGAGATACCATATCATGTTGGTTGGCGGGGCGATTATACTGTTTGTGATTCTCTTAGGTACGTTTATAATTAAACTTCGTAGCTGTTCTGTTGAGGTCCTAGCAGTTGCAAACTTGTACCTCTAATAGAGCATCCTTCCTGATTACGGATGCCAGATACAGGGCTCATAATTTCTTGGACATTTCTGGGGTTACGAACAGTTGGAGTCCAAGTTTCAACTCCAACTGTTGGGAAATGGGAAAATATTATTAAAACTAACTATAAAAAATTAAGTATTTTACTGGTGTTTTTAAAGGTAAAAGAAAAAAAGGAAATTATTGTCAATAGAAATGTTTATTACAAACAATGTTACCTAACTTCCTCCTCCTCTGCTGCACTGGGAAAGAAATAGCATAGGTCCCATTGGTATTAAAATTCTGTGTTGGTTCCTTAGTCTACGAGTTGTAAGTACAATTATAATCTTGATTTTAACTAGATAATAAATAAAACATGCGCCCTTTTCAATGACACGTACTTAAGTATATCAGCAAGAAATTACCGACATGTTATAAATTTTTATCTGCGCCAGATTACATCTAAATTGGGTTTATATTGATTATTCAGTTGTTTTTGTGTATTGGCTGGTATTTTTAACCTGTTTTATTCTCTTTCATATTTATTAATATTATGTACAAATGTATCCGGAAAAATCCCTGAATTATTTCTATTGTCTTTATGCGACGGAAAATCTCCTGAATAAAAGATATGAAATAAATATTAATTATCATAAGATTCTTGGTCCCTGATACTTATAATATGCCTATCTTCAAAAAACTTTACCTATCCAAGTATCCAATTGCTCATTACCCTTTACAAAATGTTGCTATCCGTGGTGGAAGGACGTAATCGTTGAGGAGTTCTCCTGGTTCTTCACCATCGGTTCCACTGTACAACATGCATATTTATGAACATAAGTTGCTTACCAACCTTAGTAAAGTAATGTAATTCGGTAAAAATTTTAGGGGTATTTAATCTTTTGAGCACCACGGCTGAATGCGAAAAATCGTGCCGTGGACGCAGTGAGGCTGTAGCCGACAAAATGTATGGAAAACGGCATACCGTGGCGTCAGGAGCACGGTAGTCTGCTGTCGGCCACAGCCGACTGTAGCGTTCAAAAGGTTAAAAGTTAATAAAACAAATGTGTACACTTGTCGTCCGTAATTGGCATTGTACGTACTGACAACGCTGGCAAGAGTATGGTATGGGTTATATTGGTCTGTGGTACAGGGAGCCTATAAAATAAGGGCTTAGTTAGTGATTTATGGATTATCAATTTTTACTTGCTTTTAGCAACTCTAGTTTTGTTCCTATTTACGCTAATATTAATGCTTTAGTGAAACAAAAGTTATTTAAATAGATAATTTTCTCATTCCAGTATTCTTCGGCTACAAACTCTACAAATCAATAAAAGAAAAAGAAGTAAAGAGAGAAGAAAAGAAGAAGGCGAAGCAGATGAAGAAGAAGAAATGACGAACTAACACAAAAATTTTCGCAATTATTAACTAAATTCTTTAGGGCAGCGCCAAAATGTATTCATGTGTTAACTTTATATAGTTATTGAATTTCCTAAGGCCTAAAGGTATTTAGATAGTAAGTATTAATTTGTTTTATTTCATTTCCGAAATTTATTTTAGAATGTATTAGTGGCATTTTAAATTTTACCACTTCTTAATTCAAAACGAACAATCTTAAAGAAATATAATTCTATTTATTACCGCGAATTAGTTGTGAAAATAAAAACCGGTAGGGGTGCTATCTCCGATTTATTTAAATATCTTTACTTAATAATATTTTATTTCTTTTTCTGTTTCTGTGTTTAATTATTTAAGAATAATTTAAAGCGTAATTTGGTTTTATTAACGTTTTGGCGTTGCTCTGGCGGTCAATGCTTGTGTATATGAACGATACGGCTTCAATTTCCTCGTCTTAATGTTTTAATCTCCTGTACGTGAATATAAAATTGTCTGGTATTTAAAACATTAAAGTATAAGTACATTTTATATTTTATCGACCGTATGCAAGTAATATGAACGGAAGAGGCTCTTGATAAATGCCTGGGACATTATGCTTAATAAATTGAAAATATTTATTAGTTTTTTGTAACCCGTTTTTTCATATATTTTATTTATTGCATAATATTTCAGGCATTGATGTTACATGACATGATATAAATATATAGAGAAGTGTTTTTATTTTTATTTTATTTATCTTGAGGCAAACTTGGTTATTATTAAAGCACAACTTAAATCAATATTTTATTTTATTGTATCAACTTTATAAATACAAAATTATTCAGGAGATTTTAGATGGTTGAAAATTACTGATAAAATAAGTTACAGCACACTTACGTTTTTATTAAATTCATTGTGTATTTAGACTTTAATTAGTAGGTTAATATTATATTATGTATACATAATGGAAAACAATTGGAAATTCGAGGGAGAGGCCCGGCAGTTGGACACTATTGTCTATAACTATAAAAAGGGGAACGAAATGTCTTTAAGAAGAAATAAAATTCAGCTGACCATAATTCTTCATAATTTTAGAATAAAATATACATTCCTATAATCGTCCATGTGATTTTAAAATACTATGTTGTCTTTTAAAAATATGCCAATTTATCTAAGTTGAATGATGAGTTTGTTTTTTATTATAGATAAATGTATTTTGATGTGGTGCATATAACATAAAAACAAAGACTTGTTTTATTTTTAAACTACTGTAGTAGTATGGTGATAGTGCAAACCCGTGTATGAGCAGTTTGTAAATACCGCGTATGTGTATTTTAAACTTTTGACCGCCACAGTCGGCTGCAGCCGTCAGCGGATACAGGGTAAAAAAGTCCTTCATAACCTTGACTTGAAAGTTGAAATTAGTGTTAGTTCTCTGACATGCTTGGCGGTCAAAAGGTTAAATATATTCCAAAAGAAAAAAATCAAACTAAATCAGCGCCTATAATTTGTAGCTGCTTAATCTCAATTTAGCTTCTTTTATGCAGATACGCGGTATTTACAAACTGCTAATTATTTTTTATTTTTTTTATCGTATCATTAACTTAACACTATCATTACAGGATTTAAACCTAATGCGATAGAGAAGGCAAATATAAATACACATTTTACTGATTACTTAATAAACTTTTAACTTATATAACATATCACATGTAAGGCAACTCTTTCGAATTCGCTTAGAGTACAATGAAATAGGTCCGTCAATTCGGGAACTTCATTGAGAGTAGCGAGGGCGCGCGTAAGAGGCGCTTTGGACAGCAGGTTGGTCCGGCCGCGCAGCACCGCTAGCAGCGGCGGCCGCCGCCTCCGCTCCGTATAGCGATCGGGCGTGCAGAATGATACGTGTTGCAATATACCTGGGTCGTCCTGTTTGCCTCTTATTAGTCTAAAAATGTACCCAACTAACGCAAGGTCCCGTCTGGCTCATATATCTCACCCAATGTAAAAAGAGCGCTGACGGACATAAGTTTTATATGGCCGTCAGCGCTCTTTTTGCGTTGGGCGAGGTAAACGCTGGTTGGTACTATCACCGACGCTCTTTTAAATTCAGGACGATGTTCGACCCTTTCAACATCGGTGTCATAACTGTCATGTTATGAAATGTCGCAGAAATTTGCGTATCTTTTGAACGCTTCGGCCACATGCAAAAAGCGTGGCAAGGGCCAACGACGGTACTGGTCGACGCAAATGTACGGAAAACGGCTAATCGTGGCGTTAGTGGCAAGAAAATCCGCGGTCGTGTATAGCCGACTGTGGCGTTCAAAAGGTTCGCATCGCACACGAGAAAAATTGTGGTAGGTACGTGCTGAACACAGCAATTGCGCGGCATCACAGACCATTGTGGTCGCCACTGTGTCAATGGCCCCTCTACACGATGGCCCTTCGTGTAAAATACCTCATTTACATGCAGCCACTGCCACTGCTGCTTACGCTGCCAGAAATAATTCCCGCATACTGCTTTCGAAAGCAGTGGGTGTTTACATGCTGCTTCCTGACTCCCTGCGCGCCAGGCAACGCGAGTAGCAGCGGCAGGAGCAGAAGTGACCCATTTACTTACTCGCGCTGCCCACTTCCCTGCTCACTTCGGCTGCATGGGTAACGCGAGTAGCAGCGGCAGGAGCGGGAGATGTGACCCATTTACATACTCGCGCTGCCCACTTCCCTGCTCACTTCGGCTGCAAGGGCAACGCGAGTAGCAGCGGCAGGAGTGGGAGATGTGACCCATTTACATACTCGCGCTGCCCACTTCGGCTGCATGGGCAACGCGAGTAGCAGCGGGAGAAGTGACCCATTTACATACTCGCGCTGCCCACTTCAGTTGTATGTAAATGGGGCATAAAGGGGCAGTTACCGTTATTATTCTATTATATTTATATGCAATGTGAAAGGGTTACTAGCTGCAACACTTGAGGCAAGTATTACGTTAAAATCTCCAAAAAAAAATGTCTTTAAAAAAGAGGTTAAAAAGTTCCTTTGTGTAACGAAAATTAGCCATACAATTGTATAGTTAATTTTCGTTACACAGAGTAGTGGGATAACTGCTTGGACGCTTTCAATAAAACCACCATTAGTATTTTAACCTTTTAATCTCAAAAGGTTTAAAGTGAACAAAATTAATTATAACGTTATACTTACAAAGCCTGCGCCGCTGGACCGAAGGCATCACCGACTAAACGTTTAATTCAGTAAGGATAAATGTTATTTAGCTAGGAAAAGGAAGGTAATGCTACTAAATTCACGTCAATTCAAACGGCAAAAATGTGTCGCATTTTCAAAACATTAAAACTATCCTTTGGATTGTATTGTTAGAACTAAAAAATTTGGAGTTGACTGATACTAAATTATCTAGTATATACAAAAAAATACATTTGTTTGTGGGTTCAGGGCGTTCGAATAACCGTTCATCCCATTATAATGAAACCTTGGCAGCGTCATAGGAAAGATTTGAATTTTGCTCTCCCTAAGACTTATTTTCTGGTAAGAGAAACAACAGTGGGTCTCCAAAGTGCGCCCTCTGATGGTTGCATCCCTGGCATATTTCTCCTCGGTAGATGGCGCTGCGCGCGATAAACGGATGCCACGCGGGCAAAAGCGAATTAATACAAATGAATAGACGAATTAGCGCTGGCATCGCGATATTTAAACGTTTCAAAGAACTTAGATTTTTTTTCGATATACTATGTACTTAAATTGCATAGATATTTTACAGGGTCGATAGAGGCCCCCATGAATTGCTCCAATAATAAGTATGTTTCCTGGGTAAAATAAATAATTCTGATTAGTCCGTCAGATTATCAAAAACTTTTGAACACGTATTTTTTTGCTTTATCAAATCAATCAAAATTGACAGAGATAACGCGCATCCAAGTTCGGGAGTGGGGGTAACGACGTCACTTACTGGTAAAAAGTCTGCAGTCGTGACGTCACGTGGAACTTCAACGCACTTATATCTTCGTCATTTTTTGTTTAATTGATTGAACAAAAAATACGTTTTCAGTCGTTTTTGATAATGTAAATGACGGACGAAATAGATTTTTTCAGGAAAGTAGCCTATTTACCGAGCGCGCGAAGCGTCTCTGTTTCAGCTTGGGCAAAAATGCTTTCGTACGTGTCCGGATGTCCTGCTGTTCTCCTCTACAGGTCGCATTTCTCCAATTCGCGTAAAATTTTATGAGCAGGTTCATTAATTATAAAGATTTTTTTGACGATTCAGTTTTTCGAAATTTTTCAAAATGCGGAGATATGGAGGTTTATAAACTGGGTAAACTGACCGCGACGTATGTCGATGTATGGGTATAACAGTTATCCAACGGCAAAGTTAAGTTTGTCGCGAGTCTACAGATCACGAAAATCTCGACCCGTTTCCCCTTACTAAGCGGGTCGAGATTTGTTTGTGTGCGTGCGGCGACGCATAGATACTTTGGCGCATACGTACAAGTCGCGCGCGGTGCGTTTGTATGAAGATAACTTACTTCCCCCTCTTTATACTATGGTTATACCAAGGATAACACCCACAAACCAAAAAAATACTGGTTACTCCTGGCACGTTGGCAGTTTTGTTTACATTATTTTTCTGTTCTAAAGGGGCTCGAAAACGGGATAGTTTTTCGTTAATTTGGGTTATCCCCAAAAATATTACATCACTAATGGGGACAAAAGGTTAAATAAAGGGGGAGGGAGGGGTTAAATGTTAGGGATTATTTTGAAATGTATTCACTTATTTATAAATTTATATCATTTATTAATTTTAGACATGTATCTTCAGACGCAATGTACTATTGTTATTGAAGTAAATAAATAATATACAAAGTTTAAATGTAAACTTTTTTTTGAGGTTAGCCCGAATTGCAGTGAGAGAATTGCCGAAAAACTAGCCCGCTTAAGAAGAAAAACTTCGGTCTTTTTAGCAGTGTGAAACAGAATCGTAAAGAAGATAAGGAGAGTAATATAGTGTAGCTAGAGAAGTTACAGTTTACTATAATAGAAGGGAGAATGGGAAGGGGAAGACCGAAATGAACTTACTTTGATCAAGTGGAGGACATTTAACCTTTTGACCGCCAAGCATGTCTGAGAAGTAACACGAATTTAAACTTTAAATCAAGGTTATGAAGGACTTTTTTACCCTGTATGCGCTGACGGCTGAACCTTTTGAACGCCACGGCTAACGGCGAAAAAGCGTGCCACGAGCGCTCGACGACGATTATAGCCGTCGCAAAGGTATGGAAAACGGCATAGGTGGCGTCAGGGGCTCGGATAACTGCCAACGGCCACAGCCGACTCGGGCGGTCAAAGGGTTAAACATATATTATGTATGCGGTTGTGTATAGTTATATTTCAATTAAAACAAATGGACTGAATTTGATAAAATTCGGGCAGTTGGATTTGTCAAAAGGTCATTGACTATTGAAAAAAAATCTGAGCAACCTTATTTTCTGACCATAAAGGCGGTGTGCGCCAACCAATCATTTGACCACAGATATATAGATGAAAAACCATGCTATCCTATCATATGTAAGTACTGTAGTTCTGTGATGAATAAAACAATATGAACTTTGCTTTCCAGATGTTTCTAGAACTCCATCATCAAATTTTAATACCATTGAACAATCCACAGGAATATTTAATTACCTAAATTAATTAGAAAGAATATTTTATTGCTAATTGTTTAATGTTTTGAAAACACAGCAGTTTTAACAGGCAATCGACAAATACGAAGCTTAAATATATAAATATTTTGACTTTTTGTATTTAATTTTTTTTATCAAATCAATCATACTTTGTTCTTCAATCACACATTCTCATCGTCATTTTTTTTTATTAATTACGATTTTTTTCGATCATATTTACACCTAACTAACTTAACCGTCAATTACAATTAAAATAGACACGAAGTCTTACTAAATTTGTTTAAAGCAACTGCTTACTAGTCGTAGAAAAAATACAATAAAATTTCGTTTATTGGGCCAGCCAGAGTGAAAATATTATAATAATCTGGGCAGGCCTCTCATTACGACAAACATCACTTATGTGCCACCAAAATTAATCAAGGTTTTCGGAACATTAATTACGAACACTTATCTAACTCGCGGTACACATGCCATCCGTGATCTTAAAACTACCGGGTAAGTATCTTGAAAACCTAAATTAACCTTCGTGCCGCAGTTCTTAAAATAATAATCCTTAACTATTTACAAAACAGTCTGTTACACGTCGGCAAATCGCGAAATACAAAATTTTATGTAATATTTTTTGCTTTTTTTCTCGATATCTCACGATTCGCGGACGGCGATGAAAAAAAAACATATGCCAGTGTTGCCACAAACAATTCTCAAGTTATGTTAATACGTTTTGTGACTGCAATAATCAAATATTCCGCTGACATATTATTTTTAATTAAGCACCCGTATACCTTAGGGCATTGGACGGCGTTAATAGCCGTATTACTAAAACGCCACAAACATCTCTGTTGATTGCATTGTCAAACGCACAAAAACAATTCGTAGCCACATTAAATTTCCACTTTATTACTTAAACTCAAATAGTCCAGAAATATTATAAAATATGTAGTGACGAAAATGTCCACTGCCTTGTTAATTTTCTAAGAAATTTTCGTTCCTAAAATGTTTTAACCTTTTCAACGCCGAGGACGCTTAACCTTTCGAACGCCGCGGCTAACGGCGAAAAAGCGTGCCACAAGCGCTCGACGGCTGTAGCCGACGCAAATGTATGGAAAACGGCATATTGTGGCGTCAGGGGCACGGAAAACTGCCGACGGCCACAGCCGACTGTGGCAGTCAAAAGGTTAAAAGCGTCATGAGCTGTCGTGCCTATGCCACGAGATGTCGGAGGTACAACTCAAAGGACACCTTCTGCCGTATAAATTAAGTTGATTTTTGCATAGCTTTTGCATTTGTTTGTAAGGCGTTGAAAAGGTTAAACGAGGAAACTATTCAGAAAGTAATAAAATGGAAATATCACGTCAACCTTCAGTTAACTGCTACCAGATATATTAATGGGGTCACCTCCCACCAATCGGGACGGTTTTGGCTTCGAATATTGTTATATCAGTCTATTGGCTTTAACCTTAATTTAAGTGAGTAAACGTTTATTATTGCTTTGAGTAGGTACATGACGTGGAACTTACAAGCGACTATGACACTAGAAAAGTATTAAATACGTCAATAATATGCGAATATTTTCATGATTATAATCACATTGGCGCCCAATCAGCAATTTTTTGTAGTTTAATAATGATCGGAATAGAGTAGTTCCAGGGTAAAAAAAAAAATAGTCCGTCAGTTATTTTATCAAAAAATATTGAACACATATTTTTTGCATTATAAAATCAATCAAAATTGACAAAGATAACGCGCATCAAAGTTCGGGAGTGGGGGCTCATGACGTCACTACTAGGTTAAAAATGTACCTAGGCGTGACGTCACGCGGAACTTTAACATCGTAATTTTTTGTTTAATTGAAGAAAAAAATTGTTCAATAGTTTTTGATAAGGTAAATTACGGACTAGTTCGACTTTTTTCAGGCATCACGCCCATTAATGGAGTCGACATATTATTATTTTAACTTACTCATTAATTGTCAGTACAAATCCAACTCTGAAAGAGCATCACATTTGTACAAGGATAACCCTGACATTTATTTAACCTTTTGGCCGCCGTTGTCGTCTATGCGTGACAGGCTATACAGGGTAAAAAAGACCTTCATCACCTTGACTTAAAGTTGAAATTCGTGTTACTTCTCAGACATGCTTGGCGGCCAAAAGGTTACACTTTCATCCCAGTTTCAAATTGCCTATCTGATGCTTAGATCAATAACCTAAAATATACAAATACACTTCTGCTCAATTTAAGGTTTTGAACGTACGTGCGATCTTTTCTGTCATAGAGATTCCATGTATCAACCAACTTCGAGTGTAAACTCTATATAGCGAATTACTATTTAACGAGAAGCTCCTTAAAACGTGGAAATTGCTACGGTTAGTTTCGTTTAAATAGTTAACGAAACTCTTTATAACGCAATAATACAATCGGCCCCTTCAATTTCGCTATATAGAGTTTACACTGTATTCTTATTCATAATCACTGCCAAATTCTTTGACTTCGTAGCTTCCCTGATTTTCCGATGCCTCCCAAAGATAAGACCAATTTTTTCCTAAATTCAAATATTCCAATTTTAATGTTCGTCCACTATGTTTTTAAACATAATATAGTAAATTTTAAATTCCGATCATTATTAATCAAACTACTTATACAATTGAGCGGTAAAAGGGTTAAATATTTGACTAAATTTAACCATTCAATCATAATACCTATCTCCCCGACTTATTCTAATTCAAATTAAGTTCAAACGAAGTTAACTCTCTTAAAAATCCACATAAACTTTTATACTAACCTTTATCATGTATATACAATTTCCAAGATAAAAAAACTGATAACTTTTTACATGTTAATTCAATAAAGATCGTTCACAAGTTATATTTTTATATATTTGATTTACCTGTACATATTATTAGTGCATTCATAAGACATTATTTCATCTTTTGTGTCAAGCTATTAGTGTAAATTTTAAAAAAAAAAAACTTAATTAAGCGTAGTTAAGAAAAAGGTTTAAAAGTTCCTCTGTGTTACGAAAATTAGCCTAAATTAGGCTAATTTTCTTAACACAGAGGAACTTTTGAAACTTTTTTTAACTACGCCTTAATTACGTACACATTTTTTGAAATTCATCCTATATTAAGCTATTAAAAAGGCATTTACGGCTGAGATAGTGTTATAAGGTGCAGTACAAATTTCCAAACCCCGTATTTGGCGTCTTGTTACCAATGGCTCTTAATTAAAGGAGACAGTCCACAATCTATTCGTACAAACAGACAACCATTATCATAAGACATCTATAGTGGACAGTGCTAAAAGTAACGACTTCTATCACGCGTTTCTTACTTTATATAACTTAGCAAGTGGACCGACCTTAACAATGAAACTTATTTTCACAAACACCTAACAATATTACCAATAAATGCCATAGATAAGTACCAGAAATTACAAGAGCCAATCGTAACTCACGAATATCGGCCAATAGCGAGCTAGGAGCCACGCGATTAGCCGACAGACCGAAGCCTGTTTCCAAATACAAACCCGTATGCAACGAGCCAAAACCGTCCGTTCCAAATTCAAAATTAAGAATCTCGAGCACGCCTGCGTTCAACGCAACAAAGCCGGGCCTGTCGCTGTTTAAAAAAAACGACATGAATCATTACAGAAATTAACGACAAAAAATACCTTCCACTGGGGTTGGTGTATGGTTTAATCTATAAACACATAGCATTTCGCATTAACAGCAACAGCCCAGGCGGCCAACAAAAAACAAAACAAAGATGGCGGCATCGCCGCGCTACACTAGTGAGGTCCGTAAGTTGTCGAGGAACGTCGACACACGTTGCACGAACAGCTAGGGTTGTCTGGCGTGACCGTTCCCCACGGGCGGCTCGGCGACCTGGAAATATCGTCGTGGTGACTTGAGGGGCACAACCGTGTGTCGTCGTTCCTAGTGAGGCTGTGGCGGTGGTATTGTGTAGAAACAATTGAAATTTCAACAACGTAACACACTGGGATATATTTTTTACAATATTCCGTTGTGTTACGGACACAACGACAAAAGACAAGTGTAGTTTTTTTTTGTCTACATAAATATTGATGGTGTTAAGAATTTATTGATCAATGAAAAATTATGGTTTATCAGTTTCAAGGGAGTAATTATTCAAAGTACCTGCGTCAGCAGTTTTTAGCTGTATTCGGCTTTTGGACAAAATTTAATAATACAAAAAAAAATGTGTCGTTCTTTTATGATATCTGTAGTCAAGTAAGAAAGCATTAAAATACACTTGTATATTATCGCATTTGCGTGTTAATCCGGCTCGAAGGACCAAAACAAAACTGAGCTGGCGCAGTCAAAATTTCAACGCAACCCCACCGCCAGAAGTTTTTACATATTTACAGTTTGGACCACCACATTATCATGTCAATCAAAACTGCAAATCTGTCCCACCCGCCACCAGGGTTTTTTTTTAATTAAGCGGAAAGACCCAGCGATTATGAAGTGCAAGGTTGGCAACCCATTTGTACGTTCCAAATTTAAAGTGGTGTTTAAATTTGCAACCGTCAGCCCCACAAGGTAACGATATACACAGGCTGCGCGCAAGCTATTTAGCTGTTACATTTAGAACATCACAAAAAAATGAAGTAAATAATGTGAGAGCTTATGTCTGTAAAAATCTGAACTGTGTTTCCATCAAACCTAAGAACTACCGTCCCTTTCATATTTATTTGACATGAAGAGGACGGACACTCTAGAATACAACACGGCCCAGTCAGTATTAACATGTAAAAGAAATGCAACACCTTAAGCCAGCGGAATTAATTCCTATAATTATGACCAATTCCAACAGTCCAGTACATTTTAATATCGACAAAATCGAATCCTCCATCAACAGAGTCAAATGGGGAATCAGATAGTGCCGACACAAATTCAGTCTACTTTATTAAAACAGAGTAACTGTAATACAAACAAAAATAAATATAACAGCTAAAAAATGATGTTTAAAATAAATAGGGACCAAATAAACACATCGCCTTAACTTACAGACCAGAGGGATAAATATTATATTAGCGACAAATCATGCATAAAATAACTTTTTACTATTATTAAATAACCCTATCAAAACTAAACTTAAAAAAAAATACTCATTCTCAAAATAACAGATAGCTGAATGCCAGATTCCCGAAATACCAGATTCCTTATACACCGGTTTCCGAAAACACCAGATAGAATAATAAAATTAAAATAATATCCCATATTCTTTAACCTTTTGACCGCCACAGTCGGCTGCAGCTGTCAGCGGATACAGGGTAAAAAAAGTCCTTAATTACCTTGACTTAAAGTCGAAATTCGTGTTACTTCTCAGACATGCTTGGCGGTCAAAAGGTTAACAGCGTTGGTATATTTGGAGTGTGGTATTATTAGGAACAAATTTTATATATCTGGTATTTTGACTTTCTGGTATTTTAGGAACGAGCGAACACATTTAGGGTAATTTTTGACAGTTGACAAAAACGTCATATTTAGCACCACAAATAACAATAAAATATGAAGAAAAAAAACCGTAATGTTTGTAAATAATCATGACTTATTTTTGTAACCTAGGGCATGTCACACAAGAGAAGACTGTTCAACGTCATTTGTGTAACGTTTTATTTAATACTGGCCCCTAAAGCATAAAATTATCTTCAAATATTTCAGGAACTCCCAAAGCACTCTCGAAAACAAAACACAGAATATAACCATAATTATGATGGGTTGAAGTAATGTATGATAGTGACTATTATTATTTTTAAATATATAAACCACTTAGGTACTGATTATTGAAACTTTATTTTGACTTATATTTCTTCTAAACTTTTTGTAGTCAGCCGGCACTGTATATATGTGTTGGATGTATAAAAATGGAATTATAATTCAAAAGAAAATATATAAAAATTTACAATTTTTTAATAAATCTTTTAACAAAAAGTAAAATTTAATAAATCAGCTACGATGTAATTGATGTCTACGCAATTCAACTAAATAAAATCGTTAAATAATTATATAATACTATAAAAGAAACAATAAATCTAAATGAAATTCGTAATGATAATCTCAATCAAACATTTAAAATAGTATTTACAATGTCACACAAAATAATCTATATTTTCTAAACACAAATTGAAATTGTTCAACTTAAACTTCTTAAAATCTATTTAAGTACTCATTCTTTAATTATAAAAACAAAAAAAAAAAACTTTAAAATCAACTTCAGGAAAATGGTAACATTAATGGCACCAACTATTAAGGATAATTCATATTTAACTGTAAGTATTCAAAATGAACTGAACTAACAAAATATATATCAAATTGAAACTTGTGTTACACAAAGAATACGGAGTTCACATTTGAAATGTGTTTTAAGAGGACTGTGAACCGACGGCAAAAAAAAAAAACACCCTTTTCATACAAAAGGCGATAACGATTTCCACCCCTTAAATGTTAACCGATGTTCACCAATTTTTGATAGGTTGTCAGTCAGAATAAAATCTAGGTCTATACGTTTTTTGAATATTGAACATCAACAAAGTCAAATAATGCCGAAATTAAATTTGTATGAGAACACTGTAACCACAATAAAACTGAATTTATCGATTATAGTGAAAAAAAACAAAACATATTGACCTAGATTTTGTGTCGACTGACAACCTATCAAAAATTGGTGAACATCGGTTAACATTTAAGGGGTGGAAATCGTTATCGCCTTTTGTATGAAAAGCCGTAGGTTCACACGCCTCTTAAATAAAGCGTTTTAAATATTTTTATTTCATTTTAGTTTTACGTAGGTGTTTTTTCTCATTCTGCGTTTAAGTGCCAAATAGAAAAACCTCTTTTAATTAACGGGAATGAAAAAATTAACTTTTTGACGTCTCGATTTTCTGTGAGACACAATGATTAATTTGAGACAATATTTGATATACATATTAGATTAGAAATCTAAAAATCTATATTAAAGAAATGTTAGTTCAGCAATCCGCAATCAATATCATATCCACATATTTCTTATTTTCGTATATTGATCTATTTTGATATCTCTTGATTTTTTTCGAAGTAAGCATTTCTTTACAACCGGTAGGTTTCGTCAACTTAACCTATTGAATGCTACTTATTGGCATACAGAGAAAACAACCTATAAAGCATTTACGTATGTTTCAATTTTGCGAAACGTCATGAGAAGTTTCGCGACTAAAAAGTGGCTAACACCAAGACTAAATACTATAATATAACTATATTTAAGGATGTGTACCCAATATATCGATTTGTATATTTTTCGCTGAAATTGAATAGTATAGTAGTATTAGTCGTTTCGCATAAGTGTAATAAAAAATAAAACCACTTTACCGTTCTTTTAAAGGAGATCAATGACATTTAAGATTACATGTGTTACGCGCTATGCCCTTGTTATTTGTACCGGAAGTTGATTAAATTACAAGAAAAAGCGAAAAATGTTTCTGTCCCATAGTACTTTTATGATCAGAAAATGTATTTTCTATAACTTTGTACTCTCATCATAACAAAAAAAAAAGTCGTTACCGTTGTTCCCACGGAAATATTCTTGATTGAATTTCCATGTGTCCGGACCGTTTCAAATACTGCATATTGATTGGTTATGACTCGAGTAGTCAAATCAAGTTTTGATTTTATTTCACATACTAAATAATTACTAATAATCACACAATTTGTAAATTGTAAATCATTATTCGTACACAATTACTCATTGCTGTTATTTGGTGCAAATGAAACAAAACTTGAAAAATAAAATTGATGTACTGCGGATTTGACGTGGTACACATCCTTAAGTCATTATTTAGATATAATACCTAAGATTTTGGTGCGCACACGCCTTATGGCCGAATTCAGAAACGCCACTTAAGCATTTGATTAGATATTAAATAGTTAAATCTCAGTCAACTAGTAGTAAACCTATACAGAAACGTCACTATACCTTTTTTGGCCGCCATTGTCGACTATGTGTGACAGCGTATACAGGGTAAAAAAGTCCTTCATTCCCTTGACTTAAAGTTGAAATTCGTGTTACTTCACAGACATGCTTGGCGGCCAAAAGGTTAAAGATTAATTTGAATGGCCTTTCTGAATTCGGCCATGTCACACGAAAATATGATGAAGTTGAATCTAGCAATAATATTAAAAAAATATCCCAAAACTATTCGCAATTGACTTGATTTTGATAATTTTCCATAAACGTCAGAAGAAAACATCAATTTTTACAATTATAAAAACAAAATTTTCATTTGTTCATAAGGTTTTTGTTTTCACAGTAAATCGGAACATGATTGAAGTTGGTATACAATACAACTTGTATGTATGTATGTACCCTTATGTCGAATTTTACCAAGTAAAGTAACAAAATATTTTGATAAATAGTCTAGTAAACATCTCACCGAATTAACAAGTTAATAAATTTGAAGCTTTAACATTTTCACACATTTTAAAAAGCGTTTAAACATTAATAACATCTGTATACATTTTTATAGCAAAATACCAAAGCTGTGAGCCAAAAATACAATATTTGAACCCTGTTATTTATATTTTCAACATTTTGAGCAAGCATTATTTTTTATAACCCTATGTTATTAAATATTATATATATTAAATAGAATGTTTACCGTTTTTATAAGCTACGTTTAAATATAAATTAAAGCTGATATGGTAATGTTCAGAATGGTTATGACAAATTATAAATGAAGGCATCCTAGCTTAAATAAAAAACATATATATATATATATATATATATATATATATATATATATGTTCATTAGTTATGTAACATAGTTAATACATAACATCAGAATTTATAAACTATATGGAATTAATTTGTGACACGATCGACATTTTATGTGCAATGGAATGTTTTTTATGATTTTTCTAAAATTCAAGTGGCATGGATGATTTAGGAATGGTTGGTTTTAGTTTTTTTTTACTTTGAAACTAATCGATCCTTATACCAAACATGGAAGTAAATATATTTAATATATTATACCATATTATTATGTGTTGCTGAACACTAAAATTCATGAGATAAAAGTTGTAAAGGCATATAAATAGACATTTAGTAAATATACCCTGATAAAGTTATGCTTACGCAATATGACAAGTACAAAAATAAATTCCTACTATATAGTAGGAACTAAACTATATAGTTTGGGCGAGAAACTTTTAAATTGTAATAAAACTAATCAACCAACTGGGAAAACAGGGGGTAACTTTTTTCCTTCCGGTGCATTCTGAAATAAACTCAAAATACCCTGTTACTAAATACAACCTAATTTCAAACAGACCTTTTCTGATAAAGAATTAAACCCGAATTGACTTATTAGTAAGAGCTGCCGCTCAATTACGCAACACCAAGTGGTATCGCTTTCGCGAAAAGTAAACCAATTGTGCCCTTATTTACACAGAGTTAAGACCAAATTGGTTTGCATTTCGAGCCAAACCGATACCAATTGTGCTGTGTAATTGAGCTGCTGTTCCCGATATAGACTGTTCTCAATAAGGCTCAATTTCAAATGGACTGAATCTCATAAGGGGTCATCCATAAAGTATGTCACACTAATTTCGTGATATTTTGACCCCAAGGACGGGGCCTTGTCACAGTCGGTCACATTTGTGAGACCCCCCTCCATAGTGTGACGTCACATATTTTACAATTTTACATCTAGAGATTATTAAATTAATACAGCAGTTCCGAGATTCGTCTTATTTCCATTTGAATTATTTTTTAATATAATCAACATCAAAAAATTAACAAGGCAATAAATTATTTATTAATTGAAAAATGAAATTGAAAAATTCAATACAGATGGGGTTGGAAATATTTTTAAGATTTTCGTTAATAGTTCAAATTTGGCATTTTAACACTTAGTTTCAAAATGTGACGTCACGAAACTTAGGACCCCTCCCACCCGTTGTCACACAATGTCACACTTTGTCGAACCCCTCCCTGCCCCTTAACGTGTGACGTACTTTATGGATGACACCTAAAAACTGATTCACAAAACGTCCCATTGCCAAAATACAGTAAATTTAAATATCATAAATTTATCATAATGACCGATTTTCAAAATGTCCCATTCCCATAATGGAGCAGATCTTGTTGGTAATAAATTCAAATTCATTCTTTATGAGAAAATATCTGTTTGAAATGAGGTCGTATTTAGTAATAGGGTATTTTGAGTTTAGTTCTGAATGCACCGGAAGGACTTTTTTCAAGCATATGCATGTATGTCCGTTTGATTGTGTGAGCCAGTGTTTTGGCCCAGTGGGTTTTAATCAATATGATTTTCCTTTAATATGGAGAGAGAGGTTCTTTATTAGATAACATCAAAATTTTCTTTTAACTCTTTAATGCATTGTGGAGGATGCATCCTAAATAGATCATATCTTGAAGGTTTACGTTGTTTTTGTATTTTTTATTTAAATGTTCATATAAGTATCACATTGTACACTAGTGGACCCGCAAGACCTTCGCCCGTGGTATTTTCCATACAAACTTTATGACCCCTTTAGGCATGGAATTTCAAAAATCCCTCCTTAGTGCACCTCTAGGGTACTCGAGGAATGTCTCCACCAAACTTCAAACCTCTAGGACCACCCGTTTAGGCTGTGCGTTGTCTATAAGTGAGTCACGGTACTGTTTTATATCTATTTATATCTATAATCCAGTTAATAAAGTTTTCCATAAAATCAGTAATCAATAATTGTGTATTTTATTATGTAGGATGAATCCTTATTTGTTAAAATTAGTGAATACACCAAACAACTGTAATATTTTTGTAAAATATGTGAAAAGTTTACTGAGCATTTATATCAATGAGCGCGTCTTAGTTAAAGAGCACATGCCATATATATAATTAGAAAGAGAATTAGAAATTATTCGCACGTGACCGTGGCACGCGTATACAATCCGTACAAATCAAAGGAACCGGGTGATTGCTGAGAAAAATGAATTGAAACGCCGAAAGCACCTGCGCGGTGGGCGATCTTCAATCGCTGCAGCTACCACCTTCGCCACTGTTTTGAAAATTCAGCAGTGGTTTTTCTTACAGAAAAATTGATGCTCTTTCGGATGAGCTTTGGTTTTTTTAGGAAATCGATCATACTAGATACCTAGGTACGAGGCGTCGCTTATCAGGCTCCTGCCACTGATAAGGCCAGTCATGGGGGCTTGCAGCACTGCACTATCGTATACTCCTAAATAGTGGCGCAGCCTGCCTAAAAGCCGATTCCTGTCGGCTTTACCAAGCTAGAAAGCGACTGCTAGCTGTCAGTGAATTCCATGTAACTCTAACTAAATGTCAGACTCGTACGTTCGGTTCTAATTCTTTAGGAAATATTTGACGCTTCGCCACTGCTCCTAACCCTCCCCTATTTCGAGGAACAAATGAAACCTGGGAATATTATCATACTAGTTTTTTTTTTTAAGTATCTTCGCCACGATTTTTGCTTTGCAGCATCTCCATTTCGTGTTCCCCACTTAATGACGCGTCTAATTATATATATGGCATCTGGGAATCTTATCATACTAGGTTCAGTGTCATGGGCTCTTAAGGTATCTGTCTTAACTCTGACATTGGCAGAATCGTCGACAACCTCGATGCAGCCATTATAACAAGAATCATTATTATTAGTGACTGTAAGACATATTTCAAAATTGATAGGTAGGTAGTCATATTTTCTGTCAAAAAATTGTTTACTCGCCCAAACTTTTGTAAATTCGATGTGATTTTCCTAAACTTACATTAAAATAGATATAAGCGGCCGCTTTTCATCTTATACATAGCACTACGGAGATCCTCTCTCAGCACAATACTTAACAAAATACATATTTACAAATGGACTACAAAAAAAATACAGGAGAAAAGTGAAATTGTTTTTTTCTTAGAATATGGTCAACTCAAAAGAATTATTTTCTAGTGATATTGAGCAAAATAGAGAATTAACCGATTACGTTTTAAAAGTGTTAAAGGGATTTGAAAGAGAAGGAATTGAATGTTGTATAGAAAAATATTTGCAAGTCCATTTGTGTCATGTAAAGATGGGCCTGGCCCAACCCACAATTTAGATGGATCACTTAATGAAAACTAGGTACATCTACTATTATATTGATGTTTTCTCAAAAATCATTGCTACTACCGATTTTGATTAACAATTAAAACAGCAAATAAATACTCTTTGTAAAAATACTCTAACAATTACTTAAACTGACAGTGATGTACTTCAGGTACTATTTTGTTAAGCAACTTTAAATATACAAAGCGGTAATCAAAAATCCACAACCTGGTGAGATAGCTCTAGTAGTTTCACTGCCAGTATTCGTTCCCAACATTCTTAATTCAGTAAACATAACAAGAACAAATTTGGCGGTATCGGTATTAAAAGCCTTAAGGTGGAAATCAATTATCGGACGCGTCCATCAGCCGTGACTTATGGCGTGCACGGGCTTTCAGATTCCGGCGCGCCATATTTCTATCGGACGTCCGGACGCTCAAGGTCACGTCCGATAGTTTGCACATTTTAATGTCTTTGTATTATTATCCAGATAATAGCAAACAGGCAGCAGCGTCCGACAAATGTTTTCCCACCTTTAGTCGCCTCGATAAACCTTGTAAATATTTATAATAAATATATTCAAATTTGTACAACAATTTGTATAAAAAAGTCAAGCACTTAGATATGTACTACAAAGTAGTAGGAGCCCGTAGCTTGCTACTCCGGTGGCGGTGGCGGAACTACTGGCGGGGGCATCGCGGGCAAAGGGGGCTGCGGGAGCTGCGGCGCCAGCGGCGCCCGCGGGGGCCCGTACACGCCCATGGGGGGCCCGTAGAAATAGTCCATGCCCATCGCCATGCCCATACCATAGTAAATGGGGGGCGGGGGCTGGACCATGTAATACGGCAAATGGGGCATAGTGTTAATAGAAGGGGGAGGTACATTCCAGCCTACCTTTGGGTGCGGGGCTCCGTTTTGGCGGGCGAGCTTCTGCGGCGGGCCCGGCTCGGGCGCGCCGGTGCGCTTCCTCGAGGTCTCCAGCCGCTCCTTCGGGATCTTGATCTTGAGCCCGGACTGCTGCGGCGGCGGGGGCGGCGCCGCCAGCCGCTCCTTCGGGATCTTGATCTTCAGGCCGGGGCTGGTGGGCAGCTTGTCCCTCGGGATGGTGATCCGCAGCGCCCCGTCCACCGGCGCCTCGGCCGGCGGCGGCAGCGGACTCACTTCCTTCTTCTTCTCCCTCCGCTCCTCCTTATCTTTCTTGTGTTTTTTTCTATCCTCTTTCGACTTATCACGGTCTTTGTGTTTGTGTTTCTCCTTCTTTTTCTTCTCCTTTTTATGCTTGTGATCGGGGATTTCTTCGGTGGGCGGTCGCTGCGCGGGCGCGGGGGCGGGGGCGGGCGCGGGCGCGGGCGCCGGCGGGGCGGGGGGTGCGGGCGGCTCCGCGACCGGTTCCCGCTTCACTTCGACAACGGGAGATTTTTTCTCGGTCGCAACGGTAATCGGAGCGGGCTTCGCGAGACTCTCCTTCAGCAAATTGGACACTAACGTGGGATCCGTCTCTATCCCGTTCACGGCTCGCGCCGGGGCCGGCTCCGGCCTCCTCTGCTCGGAGGGCTTCGTTCTGATCGCGTTCCCGCGCTGCGAATCACGAATAACGTTCTCATAACCGGGGGTTTCGTCTAATTTTTTCACTACGGGCACTAGCTCCGGTTCGGAATTGGACTGGACGCGCTGTCTAGGTTTATGAACGGGGGTCTCTTTCACGGGAGGCGGGGAGGAGAAGGGGGATAGGAGCGCGGGTTGTTGCATCTCGCGGACGGCCGCGTCGGCGTCCGGACGTTTTTTATGCGGGCTCGGGGTCTCCTGAGGCGCCGGGGGGCGGGCGTGGACCGCGCTGGCGCCGGGAGGGCGCGGGCGCGGGGGCGGCGGCCTCCTGGGCGCCGCCGCGGCCGCCGCCGAGGGCGTCGTCGCGTTCTCCGGGGAGAACAGCGAGGGCGGGCGCGTGCGCTGCGGCGGCGCGTCGGGGGCGGGGGCGGGAGCGTGCGCAGGGGCGGACGCGGGAGCGGGAGAGGGGGCGGGCGCGTGCGCGGGCGGGCGCGGGCGCTGCTCGTGCGGCTTGTGGTGCGGCCAGGCGTGCGGCTTGTGCGCGTGCGCGTGCGGCTTGTGCGCGTGCGCGGGCGCGGCGGGGCGCGGCGCCGCGCGGCGCTCGCCCTCGCGCCGCTCGCGCTCCTCGCGGTCGCGCTTCTCGCGGTACACCGCGTAGTCGATCTTCTGCGTCGGCTGCGCGGGCGCCACGGGCGTCGCGGGCACGTAGCCGCCCGTCACGGGCGCGCGGCGTCGCTCGCGCTCGTACTCTGCAAACGAATCGAGATTTAGTGATCGGTCATCACGCAGGATGGAGACATAAAATGGCCGACGGCGAATAGTTAGGAGGCTGGGTGCCATTTTGATATATGATTTGTTCGTCTTTCATAGTGATAGGGATGAAAGTTTATGTCAATACAAATCGATTTGGTCCAGTAAATGAAAGTCGTATGTCCCTGCGTTTTTTAATTACAACTTGAAAAAATCGTACATAAAAAATCAGCGACCAGCCAAATTTTTCTTTTCTATTCTGGGAGTCCCAATTAATCGAATGGACGCAACGTGAACGACGAACAAATGATTTAGTATAGCTTTTTTCATTCACATTTTAGCAATTACGTTCACTTATAAAACAAAGCCCTGCACGTCTGCCTCTTCGATGTTCATCGTTTTGAGGATGATTCTGACCATTAGTCCAAGAAGCAGACTCGAACAAATGATTTAGGACACTGTTAGCTGTCAATTGAAAACGCAGCGCTACCATGGTGGCAGACTATTTTTCTGTGGTTCTTTACATTGTCATTAATCGAACAATTCAGGTCTGCCAAGCGAACAAATCTTGTAGACATTTTGGCACCCAGCTCCCTAACTAGAAGGGAAGCTATGTTCTCCCTTTCATGTACTTTCGTACGAATTGTATAAAAACGTCGCGATGCAAAACACTAGAGAATGGGATGCGAACGCAACGCTACGTTGGGTTGTCTGCGCCTTATAACACACAGAGGGGCCCTGTCCGTACAGCCGTTGATACGTGAAGGAGTAACAAACATACGAACTCACATACGCTTACAGACTTTCGCATGTATAACATAAGGGGTAGTCCACAAATTACGTAACGCAATTTGGAGGAAGGGACTTTGGTCTGGCCAAGCGTTACGATCCTGTTACGTTGTGGTTGTCACGATTTTATAATATTGCACAATTAATTACAATACTATACAATACAATAGTAAACTCAAGAAATTATATTTATATTATAAAGAAATGGAACCGAAATACGTTCGTAGATGATTATACCTCGCCCAATGTAAAAAGAGCGCCGAATTACCTGAATATTAGGTAAAAACTTTTTACAAAGCACCTGTTACGTAACGGAATGGAGAGGGAGGGGGGTCCCAGCTAAGCGTTACGGTCCTGTTACATGGGGTGAGGCCCCCCTCACCCCATGTAACAGAGTCAAACATTTGAGAATTTTACGTTACGTAATTTGTGGACGACCCCTAAGTAAGATGATTCTTCTAGTTTGAAGCAAAGAACTGTAAGGCTGAAGGCTACACCGAACGTGGCTCGCTTAACGTCAAGCGCTCCGCTAATTCCTCACATGACATATCCTTGTGAAGGAACTTATGATAATCTATGACGCTGACCACACCGCACGCTGATTGACATGCCACGTCCAGTGTGGCTTTGGTCTAAGACGCAAATAGGATAATACCAATAAATAACAAATCATACCTTTATCAAACGCCTTGTCAAAGTCATCGCCGGGCAGGGCAGCATGTTTCTTGTCGAAGGGCGAACTCGCCACGGCCACCGAGCCGCTGGCGTGCGCGGCGTTTGAATGCGGAGAACTGCCGCCTGGAGGAAAAACTTTTATACGCTTTGGTCCAGTTTAAAAAGAGACTTCAAAGTAGTATCCTTGCCAACCAAATATTATCCCAATCGGTTCAGCAGTTCGTCAAAACGACAGACAAATTTACGACGGTATTAACTAATTGCCGAATATGAAGATGCGTCTTTGTTCTACTATCATGACGACCGACGGTATCAACTAATTGCCGGTTATGCAGATGCGTCGCTGTTCTACGATCATGACGAACAACGGTGTCAATTAATTGCCGGGTATGCAGATGCGTCGTTGTTCTACGATCATGCCGAACGACGGTATCAACTAATTGCCGGGTATGCAGATGCGTCGTTATTCTACGATCATGACGAACGACGGTATCAATTAATTGCCGGGTTTGCAGATGCGTCGTTGTTCTACTATCATGCCGAACGACGGTATCAACTAATTGCCGGGTTAGCAGATGCTTTTTTGTTCTACCATGACGAAGTTCGGTATCAACTAATTGCCGGATTTGCAGATGCGTCGTTGTTCTACCATGACGAATGAATATGCTAAACAACCAAAGATAAAGTCCAAAAGCAGACTTCATCCAGTCACTCCCTCTTTCCATCTCATCGTATATTGACTGACATGTAATTGAATAATTATGAATAAATGAGTTAATGAGTCTCTTTCCGTAACAAGCGTTACTCACTGTTGCTATTCCGCTCCATCATCTTCCGTTTCAACCGCGACGGGCATTTGTCGAAGATGTGAAGGAACTCTGCCGTGAGCCGCTCCAACAGCTCCGAAGTCACGCTGCGGTCGACGTAGGAGAACCAGTGGCGGCCTTCGTTGGATTGGGGAATCTGTAAAACGCGCTCTACATGGTAAAAGGCAATGGGCGCCAACTTTCATAGACGCGATATCTCACAATTATTTTGTTAATTTTCTTCAACTAGGAAATAAAAATGGATGGAACTTAATAGCAACCAGAAATAAATTACATGTTAGCTGATTTTAATTATCTTTATTATAAAGTTAACCGGCGAAACTTTTGAGCCGGCTTACAATCTTTGCACTTATGGCTGAATTCAGATATGCGACTTTATCAACCTATACAAAAAAGTAACTGAAACGTCACTTTAATTAAAGATAAATTTGAGTGGCCTTTCTGAATCCGGCCATTCGTCTCCCAATTCAAATTAAGTTGACAGGTAAAATAATATGGCTCCCATGAATATCAAATAGAGAAACGTTTCAAAGACATAGTTTTGACCAGCCGTAGTCAAGTGAGGGGCCGCATGCGTGCCTTCCCAAAGTATTTTATAGATAAACTAGCGGACCCGTCAGACGTTGTCCTGCAGCGCCATCTGCCGGGCTGATCATCATCGGGCATCTAAACCATCCAAGGCGCCACTCAAACGCATACAAAAAAAAACATTCAAATCGATCCAGCCGTTTAGGAGGAGTTCAGTGACATACACACGTACAGTAGAATTATATATGTATATAAAAAGAGATAATACGTCAATGGAAAATTCCCATAGTGCCTGCAATGGACAACGGTCATGAACATGCCTGAATTCGATTTATCACAGAACATTAATAGTCAGAATACATTTAAGTTCTTGTATAACTTGGAAGAAGTGCAACAAATATAATATTTTGCTGGCACATGCGTCGTCTGTACTATGTCCCCAGTCACTCACAGACTATTATCCTATATCGATTCCTATAATATATCCTTTGAGATCACAGCTCCTTCCTTCCTCCTCCTTTCCTCCTTCCTCCTTCCTCTCCCTTCAGGATCCTTTCAGCTCAACAGAAAGTAAGACAACTCGGAGATTTTATAACATCTATACAAAAAGCGATTTCGTACTTATTTTTGTTACTTCCTTAATTGATAACAGGTTTTCCGATCAATCAACGGTAGGCATCTTTAATGACGCCGATAGTACACAAATAAATTTGTAGGTTAGGTTAGTTATTAACTAACGCACGTGTAAATTTGATAAAAAAATTATAAGAAATATACTCACTTCGATTCTGCACTAAATTCGCAAAATGTATAGTTTTTTAGGCACACTTCAAAACTCTTCTCAAAACACTCAGTACCTTTTAATTTAATATTTGATCCAGCACATGGTCTACAATAACACAATGATAACAAAACTTTTTTTTAATTTGATCGCAGCGCTAACTGTCGGGACAGACTAAAATTAAAATTCGAATATTATTTAAAATTTGACACTGCGATGGTAGCGCCGTGTAAAACATTCCAAAATCAACAACTACTAATAAATTAAAAATTAATTAAAAAAACATTGTCCAGCGGACAAAATTGTGAATCTAAACCATTCCCAGATCCCCTTGAACACACACAAAAAATTTCATCAAAATCGGTCCAGTCGTTTGAGAGAAGTTCAGTGACATACACACTCACAGAAGAATTATATATATAAAGATAAATAGTTATTTTAAATTATAAGTTTTTTTATGCAGTGGATGCCGCCCCTTGATTTGCCTCAAAAAATAAAGGTTGAGTATGGCTGGTCTAAAACGAACCTTAAAATAAAATAAAAAGATACATAAACAAATACAAATAGAAACTAAAAGGATGCCACTAACACTCACCGCCCAATTACTCCACTTCGACGCCAGGTGTATGCAGAAACAGGCGACGACCGTCGGCCTGTATTGCAGGCACATAGTGGTCAGGTGGAGACTGTTCGATGCCATAAAATACGATGTCTGCGCTAGGTCTTTGGGTGCTGTGGAGAAGACATCGTCAAGTTAGACAGACATTCTAATTATCCTACTAGAACACAATAAATAATAGTAATGCTATAAGCGCGAAAGTTTGTGAGGATGGATGGATGTTTGTTACTCCTTCACGCCCTCAACGGGTGGGACGGATTTGGATGAAATTTGGAATGGAGTTAAAAAAAATTGCTAGTGAAACTTGGGTTTTATATCTGTCTGTCTGTTGGGTTGATAATGGGGTAATAATCCTAAACAATATATTATTCTTAGTTGTTACCAAAGTTCACATCAGTTCAGTAGTTTTAAAATAGACAAATGTTATGCATATTTAAGATTTGAAGCCATTCAAGAAAGTATAAATAAGCAATTTAACAGCAATTTCGAGGGGGATTTGGTATAAATTATAAAACAAAGAAAGCAATTGACTTGTTCTGTGCTCTAAACGCGATTAGTTGGAGTGAAAAGTCTGATATATACAATTGGGGGAGGCACTATTAAACTGTTCTATAGTACTGTTATTTCATAAATATATAAAACACTCCTCTGCTGCACTGGGAGGGAAGAAATAGCATAGAATACGTGCAGATGCTTATCATCCTGGCATGTCGTAAAAGTCGACTAAGGTACGATGGGCTGATCACCTGTCACCATACGGTTCATCATACCATCTTAGGACTAATTAATCGAACGCGACCACAAGTAGTCTTGTGGCTCTGCCCACCCCATTAGGGATTTCGGGCGTGATGCTATGTATGTATGTATAAAACACTGAAATTATTTTTAAAAACGATTATTTGTAATAGAAGACAAATATAAACTTCTTTATAACAACGATTTTAAAAATATTGATAATCCTAGCAGTAATACACCCATTTACCTTAAACAATGTAAAAAATTTGGAATGGAATAAACGCCAAAAAAGGCGAAAGAGAATTTTGACAGCAGTCCTTTCCAGTTATTTCTGCTTACTTAAAAATATGTTTTTTTTTTTTTTTTTTTTTTTTTTTTTTTTTTTTTTTTTTTTTTTTTTTTTTTTTTTTTTTTTTTTTAGAATGGACATACGCTGTTAGTCTCTGACGACTTCGACAACTTCACCGGAAAGATGCGAGCAGCCTGAATGGCGCTCAACAAGGGGAGTTTTACTTAACATGCCTAAGGGTGCTCCTATTGAGCCGACCTCGGACTTAGGACGTTAAGCGGGGATATAAACAATCGGATTTTTAAAAATATGTGCAAATACATCAATACATATAAAACAGTACCGTGACTCACTTATAGACAACGCACAGCCTAAACGGGTGGTCCTAGAGGTTTGAAAGGAGGAGACATTCCTCGAGTACCCTAGAGGTGCACTAAGGAGGGATTTTTTGAAATTCCATCCGTAAAGGGATGATAAAGTTTGTATGGAAAATATATATATGAAAGATATATCATTTACTGAACAGACCTGTAACTCCAACTTTATTAAAGGATTGACTAAAATGTAGTGAATTATGATCGTGAAAGGGTGACCACACAAAATAGTAACAAGTCATTATTACATACCTATTGGCTTTTTCGCAAAAATGTTGAAATACATTGCCTGTTCGGTCTCTTTTCTTTTTTTGGGTTCAGTTTAGGCTCAATTCAGTGCGGTTCAGAAGTGGCTTTTACTTTGTCGTTACAATACCTTCGACGTTACTTTTTTTTACAATAGCAGTAACAGTCAACTGTTTTTTATTAATATGTTCAATATACTCAATATGTATCATATTTAGAACCGGCGTACATATATTGAACTAAGCGTTTGCCATAATATTTCCATCAAAATCGATTTCAAGAAATTTGGAAAAATATACTATGAGATACGACAATGCTAATGGATTAATTCAGGTGTATATCTTAAGTAACTTTCCATTGAAAGCGTTACTTAAAAAAAAAAACATAAATTAAGTTCGAACCAAGCTCAACCACTTCGCCCCACCGCACAAAAAAACGAACGAGCCATAACCGTCCCGGCAAACCGAAAAGTCCCTCGCTTTGATCGTCCCCTCCTTGCCTCACCTTTGACAAGGTGACACGCGCGCACCACGTGTGTGTGAGGGTGGTCGATGGCTACATCGAAACCTAACGTCTGTAGTAATACGTTCTCGTTGAAAACGAGGTCTTGCGCCTGAAAACGAAGGCATTTGATAGATTTTGTGGTTTTAAGGTATTGGCAAACTAAATGGAGTTTTGAATTTTATTTTAATGTATTCAACGTCACAATTGAGGAAAATAGTAGTTAGAGAATGTAAACCAACGAAATGCAATTTCAATCCGTTGTAGATATATTCCATTTAGTTTTCCAATACCTTTGAGTATATTAATGGGTGTATGTAGTCACAAAACAAGGAACTAGAAAAAGCATGGCCACGGCGCTTGTCATGTCAGGCCTGGCAAGTAGCCTCAGACGGGAGCGTAACGATCGCTATAAAAAATATTTGATATAATATTGGTTGCAATAATGCTCATCTGTTATATGATATAATTCTTGAATCATATAGCAATATTTAATAGATTTTCAGATGATACAATATAATAAGATTTAACATAACAACTTTTAGTATACAACATATTCAGTATAATAGACATTTAATGCATACTTTGAAGATGGGTCGGAGCAGGAGTGACGCGGATATTTTAAGTTCAGAAGACTAAGGCGGGAGACAAGCTCCTGCTTTATCCTTCGATGTTAGGTATTTTTCTTATGACTAATATCACATGATGGTTATAGCATGTTTTGTTTATATCACACGAGTGTTATATCAATCGTTTATTATATCAAATGAACTTTATATATTTTGTTATTATATCATTTGATAGTATCAATAGTTGTTAGAGACAATGAAAATTATATAATTAGTTAGTATTATCATTCATTACACACCCCCGCCTCAGGCACTTCCTCACTCTAAAGCTACAACTGAGATTTGGTCTAATAATTGTAACCGGATGATTTTTTCATACATCACACATCCCCGGAACGTAATAGAGGTCAGAATCGCATGCAACAATTTAGAGAAAAACTAACCTGTTCTGCGTACTGTTCAGAGGACAATGCATTTACTCCCTCACCCCTGTGCAAGCATACATGGGCCACTTTGATCACATATTCCAACTTCCGGGGCTGCTCCTCCACCTGAAAACATGAGGATATAAGTGACCGTACAAGACAAATACACATAACTGACATTCTGATTGAGATTTCCTATGCTATATGGTGAACCTTTTGGCCTCCAAGCATGTCTGAGAAGTAACACGAATTTCAACTTTAAGTTAAGGTAATGAAGGACTTTTTCACCCTGTATACGCTGTCACGCATAGTCGACAACGGCGTCCGAAAGGTTAACAGATATGGGTTGGTAACAATTAGCTAATTAAAAAGTAAGACAATTGACAAACATATCTGACCCATAAATCCAAGATGCAAGAACGTTTATTAGACGTTTTATTAAAATCAAACACGTTTGTTTGTATGAGAGACAGAGAGGGAGAGAGAAAGAGGAGCGACAAAATATCAACAAAATCTTGAAAACGCGTCTTTCACGGCCGAATTCAGAAACGCCATTTAAGCATTTGACTAGATATTAAGTAGTTAAATGTCCCTCAACTAGTTGTCCACCTATACAGAAACTTCACTTCAATTAAAGCTCAATTTGAGTGGCATTTCTGAATTCGGCCATCAGTAATCAAACCCACAACCTATAGCTTAACTAAACCAACCAATCGAATATCTTCACACAGTATAATTTTAATAGTTATCACTATTAGAATGATATTGGCAGCTAATTCCTTACTTATCCCGATTTTCCAGTGTTTCTACACAGACCATAATATCCAATAGACTCCCATAGCATTAGAGGCAAGAAGCCATAAGTACAGATATAGTGTATAATATGTTTCCATCGGTAAAACTCGGATCTCAATCGGAAAACGACGGGACCCGAAGTGTCAATTAATTATTGTATTAAATGAGTGACATGTTTATATTGACTAATATGAAACTTTATTATTTAGTGTCAAAAGTCAAAATAAAAAATGACAGCATGGTATGCTGGGTACTGGCCTCCAATTCTCTAGATAATGTCGATTGCGAGATTAAACGTTAGATTCATATAGGTGTCAAACGACTGTATGCACTGACGTTTAATCTCGATTATTGTGAGATTATCTCGAACGCACCGAGAATTGGGGGCCTGCTAAAGCTAATTGAGCACGATAAAACGAACTTTTCCGATAAAACAGGATGGAAACTAATTTTGCACTACATCTGTAGCGGGGCTATAGGCAGGCGCAGGGAACGCATAACCTCAAACGCACCAACCACAGCGCTCTAAATCCCGCGCGCTGATGCCTTTAGGATACCTGGTCTGTGGTACAAGTACTGGTGGTACGTACCTTTGCGGCGAGGAACAGCGCAGCGGCCGCGATCGCATTGCGATGGAACTGCGTGAACGAGTGGAATGCGTAAAACCGGTGCATGTATACTATCGCCGTGTTGATGCATAGTTGCGAGCTGTGGGCTGACGTTAAGGAAATATCTAGGAAAATTTACACAAATATCATACATTTCGTATCGTACCGAATCAGAGTTTATAAATAAACAACACGTGCACGGCATTGTTCCATAAAACACCAATACCCCCCCCCCCCCCCCCCCCAATTAAATAAAAAATCGGATAAGTGCGAGTAAAACTCGCGTGGAGAGGGTTCCGTTCCGTACATGATTATCTGATATTTACTACGTTACTTTAAATACCATAGGCTTCTTACAGGTTTTCCTGTAATCTATAGTTAAAGAACTATTTTCTGTATTTTTTTCACAATTTTAGCCCCCGCGGTTTCGGAAATAAAGGGGGGGGGAGGTCAATTTTCGCCTATTTTCCTAAATAATTTCATCTATTTTATTTGAAATTCAAAAGAAAATATATATATGATTCTCACAATATATTCTCACACGATATAGGTGGCATAACTTTTTTTTTTAATTTTCTAATTTACCCCCCAAAAGTGGCCCCCATGTTTAAAAATTCATATATTTACGTCACGCGTCCGTGTTGCGGTCACCGACATACATATGTTTACCAAATTTCAACTCAATCGGTCCAGTCGTTTTGGAGCAAATTGGCTGTGACAGACGGACAGACAGACACACGAGTGATCCTATAAGGGTTTCGTTTTTCCTTTTGAGGTACGGAACCCTAAAAATACCTAAGACAATATGCGAAGAAAATTGTTTGTTCATAGTATGATACAGGTAGAAAAACTTAAAGTCCCTCTTGGATGTAGGTAGTTGTGAGCAGAATTTGTATTGAATTTATGACCAATTACAAATATCCAATGCCTTGTCTATCCGATCCGAACACTTCAATACTACATGTTTTGGGCCTGTAAACCCCAACCAATGTAAAAAGAGCGCTGACGGTCATACATTTCACATGGCCGTCAGCGCACTTTTTACATTGGGCGAGGTATAGCCCACTGATCTAACGCACGGCTCCATATCCCGGCTCGCACGAAGTGTGTTAAGTCCCCAATCCGCACTGGGTCCGCGTCGGGACTACTGCACAGTCCCTCACTATGAGAAGAGACCTGTGCCCACCAGTGGGACGTATACAGGCCGATGATAATGAAGAAATGAACAGTAGATGATAAAATAGAGATAGGTCTTATGATTCACATTACAAATAGTGAATACCGTCAATAAAAACTAAATTTACCTACATATCAATAACCAACTGAATAAACACTTAATGATGAAACTGCCTATATTTATCAACTTACATTGAAATTAAAAAAGAATTTAGATTACTCATAAGTTTCAAGGTTCAAATAGAATCCGATATCAATGAGAAATATGTGCATTCCTTTAGTGGCCTTCTTGGTTGGTTAAGCATACATACGTAACGATGAAATAATAATAAAAAATTGCGTAAATAGCTATTCGTCCGCGTGGAATTCGTATATCGCGTGCAGCGCCATCTACTGAGGAGTAGCATATTTCTCATATTTCCAGTATTAATAAAGATTTCTGAAAATTCTTCCAGGATATCGGGATAAAAAGTATCTTGTGTCTAATAGGGTTGCCATCTCTAAAATTTGGCAAACAGGGAAATCCGGGGAAAACCAGACGGATGGCAACCATACCTGTGTACAGCCCCATATAACAGGCTACATTTTTGCGAAATTCTATGGAACTATTTTAAGCCGATTGGCCGTAAAAACGGAACAAACACTTTCCCATTTATCAGGGTTCGAAATTATCAAGATAATTACGTTTCTTGATAATTATCGGATAATTATCACCAGTATAAGAAATTAATTTGTTATATTGTTTCATAAGAAATTCTAACAAAAAATAAATAAAAACAAATACATTTTTCTTTTTCGGATAGGCGCAAGTGCGGAAATACACGTCCGAATTCTTCGAATACAGTTTACCTTCACGCGCGAAATTTTAATTTAATTTAATTATCATGATAATTATCCTTTCGAACCTTGCCATTTATACTATGTGTATGGATTATTTTTGAAATCTGACTATGATGATGGATGCTTGGAACAGCCATACTTTAGAAGCAACAGTAAATATATTTCCATTGAGTACACAAACATAAGTAATCACCAAACACCCCAAAAAACCCCCGGCTAAACTTAACTCCCCCAGACAGACTGCAAGAGTGACTCATTGCTATGCTATTGCCATCGTAAATACCTACCTAGTAAGTAGTAACTGCAAGTTAAACCAGCCATGGAGAATGCGAATGACTCATTGTTTGAACAATGTCAAATCGTAATTATGTGGAATGTTATTGCCTTGAACTCTTTTTAGGACCATTTCTAAATAGTTAATCAGCAAATAAATTTTATAGGCTATGTTTTGCATGCATTTTTTAGGCTTAGGTTTTCGTCACGTAGTCAATATCCTTTAGGGAAATCTCGCGTTTTTACGGGTAAAAAATTTAAAAACTGGGTCACGTTGTATGGGCACGTTCCTCTATGTCCTTCTTTCTCCAAGGTCCAATCTCTCTTCCAAAACTCATCTAAATTGGTTCAGCGGTTTAGGCGTGAAAACTTAACAAACATAGTTACTTTCACATTTATAATAGGATAATTATAAAAATATAAGTCTTTTATGTATGTATATTGTAAAATATACACCATAGCGTGTATGACTGCTCCCCCCCCCTTAAATATTTCTTTTATTCTGTTTTTTAGTATTTGTTGTTATAGCGGCAACAGAAATACATCATCGGTGAAAATTTCAACTGTCTAACTATCACGGTTCATGAGATACCGCCTGGAGACAGACGGACAGCGGAGCCTTAGTAATAGGGTCCCGTTTTTATCCTTTCGGTGCGGAACCCTAAAAACTACGATACACATCGGCCGCCACCCTGGCAGCGTTGCGGCTCCCCATTTGCGTCTGGACCTTCTACCGGCCCCCTAAAAGGCTTCAGCGCCCACTGGGGGGCGAAACCGCCCCCGTTGGGAACCACTGCATTATACCTACACAAAGTATTTAAAAATACAGTACAGTAACACCTGCAAACAAGTTTACCTGTTCATTATTCTATTGATGTTATTGATGTGACCCATAGCCCTACCAAGGTTAGTTGACACAATGATAAACTATCCCCATCTCTTCAGTGCATCTCTCTTACACTATTATTGAAGTAAGAGATGCACTGATGGGGATAACTTCTCGTTTCTACCTTGCTAGGGCCACTGTAACAGGTAAACATCCCTTCTTCAAACAACAAAAGATTTACATTTCAATAGCTATAGAAATCGCCATTTTGTTAAGAATTCTGAGGTGTATTATCACTACCTGCTTTTTTTTATTTTATATTTTATAGAAGATAGATGTGCAATTGACCTTTATCTCACCTGATGGAAAGTGATGATCAGATCGACGATGGAGCATGCACACCTCGGTTAGGTAATGCCTATTCACTCTCTCCTTGAAAAGACCCAAGTTGTAGCGTTCAGGGAACAAGTCTGCAGGCAGGGAATTCCACTCCTTAGCCATTCACCAAATGAATGTTGAAGCGTACCGATTAGTGTGAAGTCTTGGAGCATCCACAACATAGGGATGGAAGCCCAGCCCACGCCTAATCCCCCGATGAAGGAATGGGGATGACGAAATTAGTTATGTTTGACTATGCTTAGCTTTAGCTTTTTCAGCTACATTGAACCCACAGACTATATCCAATAGGCTATGCAACGGGTGAACCCGGCTTCCAACATTAAAGGCAAAACACCATAAGCAGCGCTACAGGCAAACGCGGGGAGCGTATTTTCTCAAACGCACCAATCAAAGCGCTCTAAAAACCCCGCGCGCCCTGCTAGTTTGGCAGCTTTATTTGCTAGAAAAAAAAAGGCCTTGGGTCTTTAGGATATTTGGTCTGCTATCGACCCTGCTGTATGCACTATAACTATTTTTATTATCAGGAGGGCAGAACTTCTGCCCACAAATGCTTTCACAATGTTGTCAACCTTTATATATCAAGATGTAGATTAGAATTTGTTATCTGATAGTGTTTGTTTGCCTTTCTTTGTTGACTCTCATATATCCTTCTATAAAACACATCAGCCCGAGACAATACCCCTATTACCACAATAGAAACAGGTAATTCAAGATCATGATCAGTGATCAGCACGACGGTTGCCACACCGCGGGATTTAAAGAGGAAATAATAATATGGACATGACATGATTCGCAAAAATTAAGAGTTATGTTATATGTATTTGTAAATAGAAGTCAGAATATTAAATAAACTAATAAAATGTATCATTTTTTATTAAAGAAAATATTGATAAACTTTGGTTTTATTTTATACTGCGTAAAATATTACGTGCACTCATATAAAATATGTATGTTTTAAAATATAATCATTTGAAGTGCACAAAAACCCTTTTCCCTACTTACTGAAATGAGAATATATTATTTTCCTTTACCGATTCGAATGCTGGAATCCCGGGGAATATCCATATTAACATAATGATTGAGGTCATTGACACCATGTGGCAACCGTCTTGCCGATCACTGATCATGATACAATGTAACCTCATTGGGAACAAATGACCATTACCATTCCCAATATTGAATGTGCGGATAGATTTGGTTATGATGAGTTAAAATTGGACATTCGCACATACAAAATGTCTATTTAGATACGATACCTGGTAGTAAGCAATTCTGTCCACGGATTGAATATTGGGAATGGCCAAAAACAATATAACATGTCAGGCTATTTAGAGCAACAACATTATGTCCGTTTTTAAACAACAATGTTTGTAAAATAGTTTTTCACACTAAATAACAACCTTTTTAGAACCAGTAACCATTGGAAGTCTCCAATCTGCACTGGGACCGCGTGGGGACTACTGCCCAGTCCCTGTCACTATGAGAGCAGGCCAGTGACTAGGAGTGGGACATATGTATATATAAATGGTATTATTATTATTATATATAAGCTGATGATGATGATGTGGAGTCCTTATGGATACACATCAACCTTTTGGGATCCTTTGGGTCATTACTCCATCTTGGGCACTTAATCCATGGCATCCTCCACCACTGCAGTGTACAGAAACTATTTGATAGATAAATTCATTCTGTATCTCTATTATAGTGGTTACTAAGCTTGTTATGAATGACTTCCTTGATTCTAGTGTAACCTATTTAAAATATTTCAATGTCAATGGTGCCTACATTGTAAAACGTAGACAACCAAACTGACCTGGATCTTAGCCAAGCTTAGAAAAGTTTACATGTATATAATTATCCCTGTTTTGTCTTATTCTGAATCGAGAATGTTCCAATTTGTGTATTATTTATTGTTGTTTTGCCGCATTTTTCCTTGTATGGTATAAAATCAATCAGTACTCCTTCCTCACATGCTTATATGCATGCATATAAATAATAACTTTTAAGGCAACATTGTAGTTTTATTTTCCCCCTACAATCTACAGTTGTTTATTTATTAAAGCAGTTCTGCGAAACTATGCGTCATATCACCATATTACTGTTGAAAACGGCTCATGACGGAAAATAACATGTGATGCTTAAAAAAATGCATAAATATCAAAATGTATGAATGAAACTTTATGTAAAACAAACTGATAACGCTATAAGATATTTAATTTACAAAATCTCGGTCGATAAAGTGGAGGAAAGTTTGATTTATCACGTAGAAATTACGTGAGTACCAGGCGAGCCGAGATAGGAAGGAGGTACAAAGTCACGAGCAGGCGTGCGTGATCGGTAAGCCCGAATTATCTCGAAAGACAGTTACTGTTGGATATAATTTTAGCGGCAGACAGGGTCGATCACCACGCTACGTCATCGGCGTCCAGACAGCTGTGAAGATCAGTGACCCACAAACCAACCACGCCACCGTGCGTGACCCTAACCTAAAACAACCTCAATTCTATTTCACGGAGATAACTCATGTCCCGAATTAAATTAAATCCTGCCTTACCTTGCTATTCGCTTGCCGCGAAACGGGGGCGTCGGGAAATCCCAACGTGAGAAGCGAAAGTGCTTGTATGACGCCGTTAAAGAAAGCAAATTTCGTCATATTTTTTACTTTCATACACCACCACTTAACACAACTTTTTCACTAATACATATTATTCTGAAAGATTTTAAAACGGATTTAATTGATGAAAACACTGATTTCGAGTGTATAATACACATTTCAAACACATGACTCGACAAAACAACACAGAAATCACCACATAATGAAAAAGGATACACTTGAAGCCTCTGGCCCATATCCTGGATTAGATTGGCGGCCTGCTGCCGATATGCTAGCTCCTTATCTGCATCTAAACCGCATTTTCTGCTTGCAGAAGTCTGTAGTTGATCTTTTGAAAAATACCATTTTTCTTGTCCAGCCATTGAACGGATATTCCAATGACTGCGCGCGAGGAAGCACGACGGAAAGTTGTTCCCCGTCTAAGTGCGTGAGTGGGAAAGGGACAGCGCTATTACAGCGGCGACCGGATACGGACCACGTTAACATTTGAGTAACTTACACAATATTTTTAAAGCATTGTGAATTACATTTACATTAATTGTATACTGATTGAAATCTAAAATAAAATAAGGTTTTTTAACACAAATACTAAATGAAAGTTAAAGAAAAGAAAAATTCGTCACGTCTTGAAATTTTTAGATCGACGCCATTGCAAAACTTGGTAGTTAACGTAGTGAGATCTCCGGTGACAGAATGATGATCTGCAACAAGCACAGGTACGTTTCACTTCATCACTATGTTTATTATTGTAGTATGGTCTAAGCTCTTTCATTTGTGCATATTTTTGTTATGATTTATTAACTTTGAAAGTAAATTAAACGACATTAAAATTACAGACCTACGTTCTCTGTCACACCGTGAAAATGGCCGACCCACCACTGTTTACAACACACTTCATTATTTGTTATATAGAAATACATTAATTTATCACTTAAATGCCAGCTAATGATGTGGTTATTAGTTAATATTTTTTTTAAATTGTACGGTATCCTTAATATTTCTAATGGATGTATGAAATATAATTAAGAATTAATGAGAATAAGACTTGACGGTTTTTGCGATGCAAGGTGAAAGTTTCGCGGTCTACGTGGTTTTCCGATTCTAGAAAATAATTAAATTAAAAAAGACGACTCATTACGTAATTCAGTCTATTTTAGTAGGGACTGTTGGTTGTATAAGTGCGTGTGCGCAGGCAGCGTGTTAGGCATTGTTTTTTATTGTTTGATAATAGTTTCAAACTTTCAATATGTTTCCGATAAAACGCGAAAATATGCAATACTTATATTCGCAGAACATTATAGTAAAGGAACGTAAGTTCATAAAATATTTGATACTACTTTTCATCCTGAGTATTCATTATCAATTAATTATACAAACCTAACCTGTAGTGTCGCCATGACTGTTATTTATCTATTTAAACATTTATGGCAAAAACAAATTACAAATGGCAGACTTAATGCCCAATGGCATTCTCTACGTAGCCATTTATTACGACGACATTGCCAAATAGGTACCTACCCTCACTAGGAAAATTAATTGATAAAATCAATCTATAAATTGTACGGTTGTTCAATGTTAGGTACTTATTCATACCCTCTACTCAAACCCCAAGCAAAAGGTCATATAACATGTTATTTACCTAACTGCTCCAAAGGCGATAAACTATAAAGGCACGCACACATAACGGGCCAGTCTTTTAGCAATTTAGTTATTGCTGTAATTTGGTTTATTCTCATATAGGTATATTACATATTACATTGCCAAAGGGAACAAAAACTTAAAGTGTAAACTTTCGAGGATAGCCCGAATTGCAGCAATAAATTGCCAATAAAATTGCTGGTTTCCAAGCACCCTAAAGGGGGTCGTAAACAGGCTAGTTTTTCGGCAATCTATCCCCAAAATGATTAAATTTTAACTATATCACTAATGGGAACAAAAAGTTTGAATGTAAACTTTTGAGGATAGCCCGAATTGCAGCAATAAATTGCAGAAAATCTAGCCCGTTTAGAATCACCTTAACCTTTTGACCGCCAAGCATGTCTGAGAAGTAACACGAATTTCAACTTTAAGTTAAGGTAAAGAAGGACTTTTTTTACCCTGTATCCGCTGACGGCTGCAGCCGACTGTGGCGGTCAAAAGGTCATGGGCGGGCCGCGCCACAACAAACGGAATCCTATACCTACTCATTTATTTATTTTATACGTCTGATTTATTCTATTTATTCATTCATAACTCATCTTTAGAGATTGAGACCAGGGGGGCTAGCACGACATGCCCATTTCTTCTTCTTCTTCAGATGTGCAGGCGCGGTGAAATTTGGGGGGGGGGGGTCACTAATAATAAAATATGTCGAGTAAATTAGACTTTACTTTTAGGCTTGATTTTTCAATTTGACGTGTACGATTTTGGGGGGGTCATGTCCCCTGTGACCCCCCTGGGACCTCGCCTGATTGAGACACATGTGTCACACGCTTGCGCATCAATGCGTCTCGCGAGTTGGCCGATGTCGGCTTATAGGTCCTCGCCGGCCAATTATAAAAATAACCATATAAAATGAATGGCCGTCAGCGCTCTTTTTACCGTGGTCGAGATGTACCTAGTGTTAACTCTATTAGCCCGCCGATCGCGCGTAAATCGCATATCTCTAATATCGGTAAATGACAAAGAAACTTAACACGCTCGTAAAAAGGTTGATTTTACAATGGATTGATTGTGGGATGTGAGATTTTTAAAGGCCTCTACATGATGGGACGCACGAGACGCATTTTATACCTACGTAAGAATGAGATAACGATATCACTGATAGGTATTTTGGCTGTGTACTATATACTGTTGAAAAAATATATAGTACGCAAAAATACTATATTTCGGTCAGTCCTTAGATGTGCTTTGAGTTGGCCAGTTCAATAGGCATTTTCACAGCTCGGACAGTCTCAAGATGCGCAATCAGAATGTCAGTCAGACGATTTTTGTGTATTATATTTAATCAAACATACCTAACACTCTTTTTAAAAAGTTTTTCTTTAAAGTACTATATTTTCATGGTTTTCCTGATTCGATTTCCGAATTCGTTTTCCGTATTCGGGACACCCCGAACGCAGGCATTTCATACGAATAGTTCATTACATGGCACACACGTTCGTACGAATTCCGTACGGAAAAATTGCGAACGTGTGTGTCATGTTGAACTATTCATATGAAATGCCTGCGTTACGAATTTATGTGGCGGGGCTTAACGTGAAAGACGACTCACTGTCTCATTCTAACACATCGGTGCGTCTAATTCTATTGGCCTGGCAACACAAAAGTAACACCTGCAGGTCTAGCACGACCTGCCCACCAGTTATTTGTCGCTCAGTGCATCCCTTACAATTTTGACAAGTTTGATAGAGACACAGAGCGACAAACGACTCGCGGGCATGTCGCGCTAGCCCCCTCGGGATCCTTAAATGATAAATCGATGAATAAAACATGAGGACTATTTTCCAACATTTAATTTTCTCATTCCAGTTGAACCATCAGTCATGTCGCAGCCGCCCAGCAAAGTCATCCATCTCCCCAAGATCAGGATGCTGCGCGGCGGCCGGGCCAGCGGGATCAGGATCACCAACGTAAAGTCCATCAAGCCCCCGGACCCTGAAGCTGTCAAGCAACAGGAAGAGAAACAACTAAGGGCCCAGGTATGCAACCAATTGGCAATGGTATCACTGTGCAGAATTTGGGGCCAAAGAATCAATTTGGTTCAAAGTATCTACACTGCTACATCACATATCGAACTCTGTGTTTGTTCATTGTATGCCCAACCAGCAAAGCAGTCGAATAAGAATTCTTTTAAGACGCTGACAAGAGCCAATGACCTTGAGTGATCGGTCTCTGTCTGTTTGCACCGGAGTGAACGAGAAGCACTGTGCGGGGCACATGCGGGTATTTGTATGGGGAAAACGCCATCCGTTCCACGCAGACAAAGTTGCAGGTAAAAGCTAGTTAATATTTATGAATTTTTCAGCTCCAGAAGGAAATAGTGTCCCGGTCTCGCACATGCAGTAACAAGAGCTACGAGTGCTACCTCCCCGTGGTCTCCGGAAGGCAGTTCTGCGCTCGACATATATTACAGGTATAAATAATAATAATAATAATAATCAGCGGACAATCTTTACGCAAATCGATCTAGTCCCAAAGTAAGCTCTATAGGCTCTAAAGGGTACTAGACGCCGATATACATACTTATATAGATAAATAAATACTTAAATACATAGGACGGCTGTGCAATTTCAAAACCTAGTAAGGGACACGAATTTTTTTTATAGGAGAACCAAAAAAGTCGATGCTTTATGGCCTAGTAAGCTGCAAAATGCAAAGACCCTTTTTTTTTCTTGAAGGTGTCCCTTACTAGGTTTTGAAATTGCACAGCCGAGGAAACATCCAAGACTCAGGAAAAAACATTCGTGCTCATCACAGAAATATTTGCCCTTACCGGGGATCGAACCCGCGACGCTAGCTTCGGAGGCAGGGTCACTACCAACTAGGCTAACCGCGTTAAATAGGCATTTAGTTATGCCTGTATTACTATTTATTACCATAAAATAAATTATTATGCTTTAATTATCTTGTCACATATTATTTATAACTAGCTATCCCCCGCGGTTCCACCCGTGCGGATAGAATTTTGTTCACAATTTCATGGTTTTACATTTTTTGCGCGGAACCCTAATTCTGTTTCTAAAATAAAAGCATCCTAAGTTACTCCTTATAACATCAGCTATCTGCTAGTGAAAGTCCCGTCAAAATCGGTTCAGCCGTTTCGGAGATTAGCTGGAACAAACAGACAGACAGACTTTTTTTTTATTGAACCGTATATACTTTCATATTATGTATTTAGTAAAAGTTAGTTGTTATTTTGACATTAAAAACAGACACTTCTATTTTATTTATTTGTATAGATTGTAATGAGTTGTAATGGAATTGGTTCACTTTTACAACGAGAGCTCTCCTAGCCTCTCTTATTTTAAGCTTCATTCAGATCATGGCGATCATTGGGACCTTCGACTAGCAGTGGACGTTGTTCGGTGAGGTGATGATGATAATTCCCGTTGTTTCCAGGATCCCACGGCTCCGTATCGGCAATGCGTGTACACCAGTGGAAGCGGTACGCGGTGCACGCTGCCCGCCCCGGCCGACGTCCGCGACCAGAGGGACCCGGGGTGAGCGTTCTTCCCGATCCATAATATATGACATGTGAAAGTCAAATTATATTTTCTGAAAATTGTTATATAATATGAGTATATCATACATTATACACCTTCGCCTGTCGGCTCGTTTCATAAAGCCACACTCGTATTTTAAGGCCCATCATTATGCAACCGTTGCATAAACTACTATAAGGAAGTATAAACATCACAGTTTGTATAAAAAGTGTGATTTTTTCCGTTGATTCAGTGGTAAGATGCAGCCGGTCCCCGTAGAATGAAGTCACTAAATCGCAAACTGATGGCTCTGCCTAAGATAAAGTTATGTATGCAACTGTACAAAGTTTATGCAACGATTGCATAATAATGGGCTTTAAAACACTCGTGCGATCTTATTATGGAACTCGCCTGTCGGCTTGTTTCATAAACCCACACTCGCATTTTAAGGCCCATTATTATGCAATCGTTGCATAAACTACTAGTAAGTACTGTAAATAATTTGGCTTTAAAACACTCGCGCGATCTTATTATGAAACTCGCCCGTCGGCTCGTTTCATAAACCCACACTCGTGTTTTAAGGCTATCATTATTCAACTGTTGCATGAACTACTAATGTAAGATTGTCGGTATGGCCCGCAGGCTGTGCTACACGCACGCGCGGCAGTCGGTGCTGGCGCGCGCGCGCAGCACGGCGCCGCCGCCGCCCGTCACCACCTCCGAGGCGCTGCTGCAGCAGCTCGCGCACTACGTCAGGTAAGTCTGCAGCCGGTCAGTAAAGAGAGCCCCGACGGCGATAAAAAATGTATGGCCGTCAGCGCTCTTTTTACATTGGCCTTTATAATGAATAGCGGGAACTGTAAAACACATTCAGTGCCGAAAACCCGATAATCGGGTTTTCTATGTCTTTATCGCCATGCCGAACGTCTCGCTGGTCGGGTCTTGCTATAGCAATTTTGTATAGAGACAATTTTACGGCGCCTGGGGTGGGACTTGATTTTTGGGCTGGTATTAAAAGTGATAAGAATCAGGCTTACCAACTTATGGGATTTACTCCTAAATTTAGGGACTAAATAGATTTGGGAATTTTATAAAGGCAGAACATGCTTAGGGGCTTTTAGGGGAACAAAAAAACTAGCTGAAAATGAGTACAAAATTGATGATAAGCTTGGAAAAATAACGGCAATAATTTTGCATTACGTGCGTTCGCCATTAAAACCATGCTTTTTAGAATATTTGTCGACCGTACTTGGCATGTTATGTACAAACTTATCACACTGACAAGAGTATGGTATAGGTTAACAGTCTGATAAAGGGAGCCTGCAAAAAAAAGAGGTTAGTTGTTTACGGGGTTTTAGAGTTTTTTCGATTAGCTTTTACGGGAATACGTCTTTGAAGGCTTGGCAACCCTGCAAAGACAACGTCAAATCCTTCGTCTTGACGTTGTCACTGTCAAATCATGTTTATTTATTTAGCAGAGTATTTTTGCAATGTTATTGCTGTCTTGAATTGTGAAGTTTTTGTACAGAATGATTGTTTTTAAAGTGTTTGTATGTTGTGAATTACTATCAATATGTGAATGGGAGGGGATTTTTGAAAGTTGAAAGTTTCAATGATAAATCGAAGGACAGTTATTAATAATAAGAAAGATGTGTATGTACCAAAATCGCAGCTCTCTTCATCTTAAACGAAAGGTAACGTGGACGACTCGTCAATTGACCGTCCTCGTCATCACTTACCATCAGGTGAGACTAGAGAATACAATCCCGAGGATGTTATTCAATCCCGGGATTACGGGATTTTACATGCGTAATCCCGGGATCCAGGGGCATTCCCGGGATTGGACAATGTGAAAAAACTAGTGGTTTCTTAAAAAAACGATATTAATATCGTTGCACAGCACAAATCACAATAAAGTAAGAAAAATTAAAAATCAAAAATCATTACTTTTGTAAGAAATTAAAAAGACAAAACAAAAACCTATAAAGAATTTTGAAAATACAACCGCAAAAATATCAAAGCATCCAATAACCCTTCCCTTATAAGTTCTACGACAAAATATTATTAGGGCTGTATCTGTGTAATATGTATCGTAGGCTGTACCATATCTAAGGGTTGTTTTTTTGTCGTAATAAATGCTATTAAGGCGTAACGTAACGGACTACGGAATGTCAACTAGACCTGTTTGTGGCAATCCCGAAAATCTTAAGATTAGCCAAGTACAGTCCCGGGATTTTTGGGGGCAGAAAACGGCCGGGATCCTGAGGTCCCTGGATTCGGGATCCCGGAATTGTAATTGCTAGGTGAGACTGAGGCCAATCGCTGGTCAGTTTTTACAACCAAAAAAAAAAAACAGTTTGTACTATTTTAATCAAATCCCTTATAGATTAATTAGACTTATCAACCGTACCCATGCCTGCTCTCACGAGAGTATACCTGTGCCCCGTAGTCATACAGGCCATGTGATGTACTTACAGGCCGGAACGCGTGCGGACATCTTCATGTGCTTCCTCGGTGTCGGTCGTGAGCGAGGGCGAGCCCGAGGCTGCGGCGCCCGAGCCCGTCGACCCTTTCAGTAAGTAACTTTACACCCTACAGCGGACCCTACCGAGGTCCAGATAAAACATGTGAAATAGGAAAATATCTAGTTGAAAATCTAGCGGTAACGCCAAAGAAATTTTAAGGAATCAACCTGTTCAAACCACTTAATACTAGAGTTGCAACGAATATTGAAATAAAACATAGTTTTAGTTTTAATCACTTACTGTATCGATTTAATCAAAACAAGTCCGAAAATGTCGTATACCAGTTTCAGTCTTTTTTAATAAAAAAAAATTGTGGGACAATGTTTACACAAATCGATATAGTCCCAATGTAAGCTCTAAAGGCTTGTATTATGGGTACTAGACGACGATATACATACTTATATAGATAAATAAATACTTAAATACATAGGAAACATCCAAGATTCAGGAAGAAACATCCATGCTTATCACACAAATATTTGCCATTACCGGGGATTGAACCCGGGGCGCTAGCTTCAAAGGCAGCGTCACTACCATCTAGGCTATTCGTGTCGTCAAATCGTAATAGACCATTAAAATTGTTCTAAATCAAGCCGAATATTCGGCGCTTCGGCCAAATCACTATTCGTTTAGGGCCGGTACAGACAGATAGCATTAGAACTGCAAAATGGCAGTTCGAGTGCAGTTCTGCATGGCAACTACAAGCAGACTGCGTACTCGGTTTAATGCAGTTACGTCAACTGCATCAGAACTGCACTTGAACTGCCATTTTGCAGTTCAAATGCTGTCCGTCTGTACCGGCCCTTACTTAAACTTTTAATTGGAGATTAATTAGCTTGAATCTGCTGTCAACCTATACACAAAACGTCAATCAAAAATCAATTCGAGCCTAAAACTCGCATATAATTCCCTATTCTCCGATTCGGCCATGCTGACCAGTCACGCGTCCTCGCAGTGAAAACAATAGCTAACGGTACTTTTTTTTCAGAACAAATCGACGCGACAGCCGTCAACGCGGCCTATTCAGCCTCCATAATGGAGTGTTGTAGTGCAAGTGACAGTGATTGTGACAGTGTGACGCTGGGCCCGGGGAGCGACTGTCGCGCCGTGCACGAGGACGCGCTCTCGGACTACGAGGACGCGCCCGTGGAGGACGAGCCGTTGTGGTGAGTGGAATTCACAAACGCCACTTAAACTAGAGACTAAATAGTTGAATGGCCCTCAACTAGTGGTCAACCTATACAGATATAGTGAATAATATGTTTCCATCGGTAAAATTCGGATCTCAATCGGAAGACGACGGGACCCGAAGCGTCAATTAGTTATTGTATTTTCATCACACTTGCTCGGAAAGGGTGTTATTATACGCAGGCGTATAGAGCAGCTATAGCCGATTTAGCTCCTCTACGGGCCCCGCCGTCAGCGGGAGTTATAAACCATACAAAATCCATAACTCCCTAGGGAGTTATGGGTTTTGTATGGTTTCGAACTCCCGCGGGCAGTTAAGTGCGCCAGGTCGGCGGAGCTGCTCGGGAGCCGCAGCCGGCGGGGCGCGCGACCGCAAGCCGGCGGAGCTGCCCCGCGCTGATCGCAACGTACGCTCAGTTTATGAACACCCACCTGATGGTAAATCACGGTGTAAAATGGGAATAAAATTAATATATGTACTTTTTTTTGTCTAATTTTTATTTCATTTCCTCGCAAATGTGATGAAAAACATTGTGTGTATCACCGGCAGTAAGGGGATAACAAACTCGAGTCATAAAAGCCCTCGCCTATCGGCGTCGGGCTTCTCTCGTTAGTTATCCCCTTCTTACGGCCCTAGATGCACAATGTACTATAAATCAGTAACATGTTTATATTCATTAATATGAAACTTTATTATTTAGTGTCAAATGTCAAAATGAAAAATTACAGCATGGTATGATGGGTACTGGCCCCCAATTCTTGATGCATTCGAGATAATATCGATTGCGAGATTAAACGTCAGATTCATACAAATGTGTCAAATGACTGTATGCACTGACGTTTAATGTTTGTGAGATTATCTCGAAGGCACCGAGAATAGGGAAGATGCATATTTTTTTCTCATGTTGTACTGGAAAGTGCTGCGAAATAGAAACCGATCTGTGTACGCAAAACATTATTATGTTGTTTATTTTATAAGTTTATAACGCTTTGAAAAGTCACTATTCATACCACTCGCAAAAAAACTCCAAACAAAATGGACAACTATGACGTCACAACATTTGTTGACTTTACAAAATGTATGGCGTTTAAACGAAATCTGCAATTATTTCCGAAAATACTGTTTTTAGACTCGGTTTTTAGTGTTCCGTGCCCAAAGGGTAAAAACGGGACTCTATTACTAAGGCTCCGCTGTCCATCCGTCTGTCACCAGACTGTATCTCATCGGTCTCATTGGTGGCACTCAACTACCGTACGTTTTTTGCCACGTACGGTAGGAATTTGGAACGAGCTTGCTGCAGCAACGTTCCCGGACCGATACAACCTAGGGATCTTCAAAAAACGAGCCTACTCCTTTCTCTAAGGGCCGGCAACGCATCCGTGACTCCCCTGGTGTTGCGGGTGTCCATGGGCGGCGGTGATTGCTTACCATCAGGTAACCCGCCTGCTCGTTTGCCCCCCTGTTACTATAAAAAAATGAACCGTAATAGACAACAAATACTAAAAAAACCGAATAAAATAAATATTTAAGTGACCTGATATTTTTGCCGTTTTTATAGATAATGGTACGCGATTCCGACTCGCACTTGGCCGGTTTTTTTTTATTTAATTTATTTCCAGGCGAGCCGGTGTCTACACGGCGGAAGAAGCAGTCTCCGAAGCTAAGAAAGCGCTCCAGTCTCTACAGAGTGCTTACATCAGTCAGATGGGGCGGCTGAGGGTGCTGCTGCAGATGGCGAGGCTCAAGTACTTGAGGGACATGAAGGCCGAGAGAGAGCAGTACTGTAAGTATATCGCTTATTGAGTCCTTACTAATATTATAAATGCGAAAGTAACTCTGTCTGTCTGTCTGTTGCGCTTTCACGCCAAAACTACTGAACTGATTTAAATGAAATTTGGTACACAGATAGTCTAGAGCCTGAGAAAGGACATAGGCTACTTTTTAATGCGAAAAAAGGGTTGTAAGGGGTTAAAAGGGGGAATGAAAAGTTGTATGGAAGTATCGTTATTTTTAGAAGCTTATTTTTTAGGCTGTTAATTCGATATAAACAAATATAGCATTCAAAGTTTGTAAAAATGTACCCTCAACGGTGTAAAATAACAATAGGGAATAGGGTATGAAAGTTTGTATGGAAATATGTAAGATTTATGTGAATGTTTTATAAGTTTGCGACAAGAGACAAAATATTAGAGCTATGCTGATGTAACATTTACGGAGTAATTACAAAATGTGAAACTGAAGTTAACGCGAGTAAGAACCTTGCCAAGCACCGCGCCGTACACACTATTCCACGCGGACGAAGTCGCGGGCACAGCTAGTAATAAATAAATCATGGGACAATTATTACACAAATCGATCTAGAAATTTTACAAAAGCAGACAACAGAAGTTTATAGAGTGGAGACTACTCTATAAACTTCTGTTGTCTGCTAAGTGTTAGTATGTTTAAGTTTACAAAATGATCCCGGCATGAGCTCCATTGTACCATCGTTGCCCATAATTTCCCGTGTCGCAGGCAGCATCAACGCGCAGGCGCGCAGCGGGCCGACGACGGTGCGTGAGCGGCGCCAGCTGCGCAAACTGAAGGCGTACGCCGGCTACCACCGGAAGCACGGCGTCGACGCCGTGCTGGCGAGAAAACTGCAAAGGAAGAGAGCTAAGGTACGGCGTTTTATTTATTACTAGATGTGCCCGCGACTTCGTCCGCGTATAGCTTGATTATCGTTATTCCCTCGGGAATATTTCAATCTTCCGGGATAAAAAGTACCCTATGTGTTAATCCAGGGTGTAAGGTATCTCCATTCCTAATTTCATCAAAATCCGTTCAGCCGTTTTAACGGGAAGAGGTGACAAACATACACACAAACTTTCGCATTTATAATATTAGTAGGACTAGTGGACCCGCCACACCTTCGCCCGCGGTATTTTCCATACAAACTTTATTTATGGAAAACCAACAGCTAATACAAGCAATTTAGAAACTAAAATAAAATTTTAAAAAGCCTATTACAGGTTCTTACCGATAGCAATACTCAAAATAACGATTAACACCGCAGAAAGTCTGCATTTATGCACAAACTAAGAATTAACAATAATTAATTAAAAAATATAATTAAGAGGACACGTAGTATTAATAAAGTCAACGGAAAAGCGAACAAGCGAGGGTATGTAACAAAACAAAAAATGCTATAAGTACAAAGAAAGTAATTAAGTACCGAGGAAAGGAAGGGTAAGGGTAAGGGTATGCTCATTCAATGTAAGCGTTCGTTACCCCCTTTCACCCCTTTAGGGATGGAATTTCAAACAAACCCTCCTTAGTGCACCTCTAGGGTACTCGAGGAATGTCTCCTCCAAATTTCAAACCTCTAGGACCACCCGTTTAGGCTGTGCGTTGTCTATAAGTGAGTCACGGTACTGTTCTATATGTATTGATTATTCATTTATTAGCCAATTAAAATTTCATATAATGTATTAATCTTACTTAATAATGTTATGCGATATTAGATGTGTATAAATTATAAGTATGTGTGTTGCAGGTGCTGGACTACACGACGCGCGGCGTGCCGGCCACCGCGCGCTGCGTGTTCGTCGACGGCGCGCGCTGCGCCGCGCAGGTCGTGCCCGCGGCCAAGTACTGCAGCGAGCACATCCTGCACGACGCGCACCAGGTAACCACTAGCAACGCACCAGGTAACCGCTAGCAACGCACCAGGTAACCGCTAGCAACGCACCAGGTAACCGCTAGCAACGCACCAGGTAACCGCTAGCAACGCACCAGGTAACCGCTAGCAACGCACCAGGTAACCGCTAGCAACGCACCAGGTAACCGCTAGCAACGCACCAGGTGACCACTACCAACCCTATATTGAGTCTAACATTGACTACATTGACCCTACTACATTGATTCTTCATTGACTGTACATTGATCCTTCATTGACTCTATATTGGCTGTACATTGATTCTACTTTGACCCTACATTGACTCTACATTACTACAACTCTACAAGTTTTGAAGATAGCGATAAACCTTGGTTGATTTTAAACCTCCTAAGTCTGAAATGAATGACGTACGAATGGGTGACTATATTTCAAAACTATACTCATAATACCCTCTGAGTTTATAAAAATCCATAACTCCCGCGAAAGCCGCTCCCGTCTGCGTGTAATAACACCCTTTCCGAGCAAATGATGAAAGATATATAATACGTTGTGTAAGATAGAGTCCTAGGAAAATTTAGGAAATGTTTTAACTTCAATTTTGCGCCACCTGCCGAATTTAAACTATTTTCTCTGTTGTGGTGGTCTGGAAGAGATCGCTATTAGCGATGAGACCGCCTATTGTTCCCTAACTTTATTTTGTTGGTGTGTGCTTTTCTGTTCATTTTGTGGTGTTCAGTACAATACTCTTTATTGTATTGTATAGGGTGTTTGTCGTGCAGGTGCTGTTCTCACGGTGCGGGGACGCGCGCGGACGCGGCGCGTGCCGCGCGCCGCTGCCGCGCCTGCCGCTGCCGGCCGCCGCGTGTCGCCACCACACCATGCCGCCGCACTACTGCGTCTTCACGCTCAAGGTACCAACTGCACCTGAAGTCTGTTCGCCGAGACTTGATAAATATTGTGATATCGTTTCGAAATAGCGACTGTCGCTTACCTATCGCAAACTGTATGACGGGCGTCGCTTATCGCCGCGCGCGCTGAGTTTCGTGGTACGGGGGACGCGGTGTCGCGCCAGACGGACGGCGATGAAAAATTTGTTTTGTTCATATACACAATCGCCTTATTGCAAATGAATGTCTCACATAAATCTGCACCGGCCGAGAAGAAACGAAAAAGAAAAAAAAAACTATGACACATGTTTAAAACGCGTTGAGTATGGATATGACGTGTCTTGTGCCTTTCTATAATATGTCATTGGTTTCAAGTTCGTTCGTTCGGGTGATCGCGTGTTGCTTTCTGTTTTTACAGTTAAGCTAACCAAAAATAATATTCTATGAAAGAAATATAATTTTTCTCTTTTCCGCGCCCCTGACACCGCGGCATACCGTTTTTCATACACATTGTCGGCTACAGCCGTCACTAGGCGTCGGGTGCTTTCTTGCACTCGGCCGTGGCGTTGAAAGAGTTAACTATACTCGGTTTCATAATATGGTATCGCTGACGGGTGGTATTTTTCTATTTGAAGCATTAGGCCGGCCGCATACGTTCGGTTTCCTGATTCGATTTCCGAATTCGTTGTCGAAGGCCGCATTTCGGTGAAGGAAGGCATACAACCAGGCGCGGTCCCAGGGGGGGGGGGGGGGGGGGGGGTCACAGGGGACATGCCCCTCCCCCCCCCATAGGACACGTCAAATTGAAAAATCACATCTAGTAAAGTCTAGTTTACTCGACATATTTTATTATTAATGACCCCCCCCCCCCCCCAAATTTCTGGCTGCGACCGCACCTTTATACAACTGTCATGAAACCGTTCTAAGATTGTGTAGGATTATTGCTTTGTCAAATTACTTGGCTAGACTTGTCATACGCATACGAGTATCTGCTACTAATTGTCCCCCGCGGTTTCACTCGCGTATTTCATGTTTTTTTTATTGCGCGGACTCTCATTCTGTTTTTAAAATAAAAGTAGCCTAAGTCTCTCCTTATAACATAAGCTATCTGCCAGTGAAACTGCTGTCAAAATTGGTCCAGCTGTTTCGGAGATTAGCCGGAAGAGAGACAAAGGGTCTAGCGGGATAAGGTAGGGTCAGCGGCCCCAGAAAGGTATTTTGAAAATAACTTGTGCCCTAACATCGGCGAGATATAAAACTCCCTTTGACACAAATTCAGCCACTCATCTCGCTGTGTTCCGGAGATAATCAATGAAATATACGCTAGATTGGGTATTTTTCAAAAAAATGTTTTTCGTATACTATTGCAACTGCGCTAATAAATTTAAAACAGTTCGTTAGACAAAATATTGGTCTACATTATATATTTTTTGTAGAATTTTTCTGTCATATTTACCTTTAAAAAAATATATATTTTTTTTTATTTTTTATTTTTTTTGTAGTTTACGTTGACGTACAATCACAGAAAATATATATATTATAGCTTACTATGTCTAGTATTACCAACAAAAAGTGCATAAATACAAAATGGGTGCAACACTTCCTAAAAAAATTAAAATTTCGTATGACCGTCCTGGGTACTAATGAGTTTACATTTTTGTTTTTTGGATACACTTTATATTACAGTATTAAAAAGTGGTACCATGCTTATTATTTACGTACAAGTTTGTAAACGCTCTAAATCACAGTTATTATACACATTAAAAAATAAAGATCCCTACTTAATATTGAAATTAAGTCAAAGAAAATAATATTTTTTATTGAAAAAATAATAATAATATTTGTATGGATTTGAATTTGACATTAAGCTACGTTGTCCCTTACAGAAGGACCATTCAGACAGCGATGCGGAGTCAGAGGTGTCCCTCGTGGAGGAGCAGCCAGCTGCCTCCAGGCCAGTCGATGCTGCACAGTTCCAATGACAAATGGACCCCGACCTGCTGTGCTACGATATTGAAGCAAGCGTTCTGACTGAAGATCAATAAACCGAAGATTGCAAAATATTCAACATGGAGTACTCCATATCTGGACATGTGACCTGGTGTGTGTGATTGTTAATGCCAATAATCCAGTGGCTGTGCAAAGTGAATTTAGCGAGTGAAGTGCTACGTGGCAGTGAAAGTGTTAAATGCATTTTCTCATACTAAAAATCGTACTTAAAAGTGTGACCTCAACCATTTGTGGGACTCACGGGGAACTATAAAAAGCCCTAACCAACTACGCCAGAGGGAAACACTACTGAGAGTGAAGTGCCATGGCAGGACTAAGGCATTCAAAGTTCTATTTTTGTTTTATGTCAAGTCAATTGACTGACAAACCGGCAGACGACCCACCTGATGGAAAGTGGTCACCGCCGACCATGGACATCTGCAACACTAGAGGTGCTAACAATGCGTTGCCAGTCTAGGGAGGATGGTGAATGGGGATGGGGGATGAGGGAATAGGCCTCCGTATCTCGTCACTCACCGTACGAAAGGCAATAGCAAGCTATGGAAAGAGTTGAATTAAGCTGGATCTATAAACTTTGGAAACTCAGCAGAAAAAAAGTCTTGAAGAATTATGACACCGGATTGTAGAATGTGTTGCGAAGAGAAATAAAGTGACTTATTATAAGAGTTATAAATAACTGAGACAGATGGCGCTGATACACGTAATTTTCCACGGCTAGCGCTATTGGTTAAATGAAAAGTTATTGCGGTTTGGAAAACGTTACAAATAGCACTCAAGCTAACTACTTAGTTTATCTCTAAGCGCACAGATGGCGCTGATGTTAAAGCCTTAATGAAACTGGTCATGTAAGGGGCCGTCCATTAATCACGTGAGGCTTGAAAGGGTGGGGAGGGGTTTGTCAAAAATCACGAAATGTCACAAGGGGGGAGGTGGGTGTAGTAAGATATCACGTGTATTTATTTTTTCATTATTTTTTCAACCGCGCGGTTTTTAAATCGAAAAGCGGCGAATAAAATAAGATTATACTTTATACCTGTATTTAAGATAATATTCAAAAATATTCAAAAAATTTAAGATTTTTCGTAGATACTTAAAATACACGTGATGTTGAGTGGGGGGTGGGGGGTAGTCTTAAACCTCACCATGTATCACCAAGAGGGAGGGGGGGTTAAAAGTAGCTTAAAAAAAGATCACGTGATTAATGGACGGCCCCTAAGTATGGATGTGATCCTTGGCAATTGATATCCAGAAAGATCCCAGGGAATTGAAGACATTATCTCCATAATTCGCATAAGCAAAGTGGTGGACACGGACTGTGCTTAGGAGCGGGGTAATTATACAAAAGATCCCATTATCGTTGAAGTGTGTCCGAAAGAACCCCACACTCTTACGATATGTTAAGATTATATGTCAACAGTAGTCGCTGGACAATAGAAGTTGAACGTGATTTGATTGATGAAATCTTTTTTGTACATTGGAAAGTGAAATTTTTATTTAGTTATGAACAGTGTAGATAAAAATTACTGATATAATGTAGTGGTTACCGTTATATCGTTTAAGAAGTAACTATTGTTTGGGAGTTTTAATCAGGATATATCATAAATGAAATGTGTGTTTTTATTATTGTCATTCTTAAGGGCGCTCGCCCACGGTGACTTTGTAGCGATACAGTTGAAACGCGCGACATCTTGTCGCGTGGCGGCTTGTCGCATTTGCAACGAGCGAGAAGCGATGCAGGAGCGCTACGGTCGCGCCGTATCGATTCAGCATCGCTACTGTATCGAAAAAACGCGCGACTGTATTGAAAAACAGCAAAGTCGCCGTGGGCGAGCGCCCTAAAGTAGAAGTCTGACTCGACTGCGCGACGCAAAAGAGGGTAATGTGTTTATCAGCCTATGTTTGTATGTTTGTTCCTTTGTGGCGCTCTAGAGAACAAACGCGTGGCCGATTTTGATGATTCTTACGTCAATCGATTTGTCTTAATCTTGCGAGTGTCACTAAAGACATGACAGTAATCAAAATTTAATATAGCGACAATCAGATGCCATATTGTTAAAAATAAAAAATTAAAGTCGACGAACTAGGTTAAGTGGGGTATCATTGAATAGGTATTTAACCCTTTCGGCGCGAGCATGTGATAGCGCGCTGCAATCCACCCGCGCGACCGCCTCAAAGCGCGCTGCAATGCACCTGCGCGAACGACTTCCAGCGCGGTGCAACGTGCCCGCGCGCACATACATAATTTTCTGTTCTAAAAGCCATGATGCACCCTGTGCATCATTGCGCGCTACGGTACCGCACCCATTTCGCCGCCGCGAGCAACAAGAGAATGAATGGTGTCATGCGCAATTTATAATAACCAGTTAGGTACAAAATGTTTATTTTGGATGAAATAAAAAACAATGGGTAAACAGTCTAATTGAATTAATTTGACAATAACATTGGAAAATTTAATTAATTAATCCAAGTAGTTACCTAGCGGCATTGGCATATCGCTGATATCGGTCGGCAGTTGACCATTTGATAAAACGGCAACTATCGGGTCCATGAGGTGAGCAGGGTCATTCGTGGTGGAAGGCGTATAATCGGACTCCATTATGAAAGACGGGTCAATCGTAGAGTTAGCAGAGTTCGAGTACATAGAGAAGGCCGGGTCCATCGTTCTACGTGCAGTATTCGGGTCCATAAAGATAGCCGGGTCAGTGGTTAAAGATTCACAATCACAACCGATTATCACTCACAAGACGCAAGGAGACAAACGCACAGTAACAGGCCTAAATTAAGACTGTACGTATTTAATATGAATTACCCACCCTTTGTCGTCCCAGCTCAGCACGGCGACATTCGTGATTGGTCGCCTGCATTCCGTGAAAGTTTTCTTAACAATGGAAAAGATAAGAAGATAATAATTAGCGTATGACTCTAAGGAATGCAAGGTCACGGGACATGACAGGCCGCCGCCAGGTAGCTGAACGAGATAAGTAGCGTGATAAACCATTTCTTAGTCAAGTCAAGTGTACCGTCACTTTCTAGACTATACAAAAACGACTATTTGCTAAATTTATTCGCTGAGTAATATCTGTATCTACTATTGTATTTATCGCCGAAATATTGCATGTTTATATACATTACTTTAAAAAATTACAAATGAATGACTAACGTCAACGCCGCATGACACCGTCCAATGTGATTTTTTGTTGCGTACTTAAGAAAAATGTACTTTCATTCATGCGCAATAAAGTCTAATATTATACAACAAATACGGTACTTGTTGCATTTTAAAATTGCATGGTAATAAATGCGGTACGCTCTGGCGCAATGATGCACCGTGGTTATCATGACATTTTGGAGTGAAAATCTAAATATATAGATGATTAAATTAAATTAAAATGTACAATGATGACTACGCTAACGGTTTATCAAATAAATAAGAAAAATTTCTTACTTAATACAAGTAATATCGATTGTTAAAGTTCAAAGTAATTTTTCTCTGAAAATACAAAGGAAGAAAAATATATATATATGACACTGAATTATTTATAGTCTTAATAATCTCAATCAACCTAAAAACTGTTCCAATTTGGACAAAATACTATGTTGTCATCAATCTTTGTCATGAAGCACATGTGCATCATGCGCGCCCAAGGGGCTGCAATCCCATGAAGCACATGTGCATCATGCGCGTGCGCGGGGCTGCAATCCCATGATGCACATGTGCATCATGCGCGTGCGCGAGGCTGCAATCCCATGATGCACATGTGCATCATGCGCGCCGAAAGGGTTAAAGTAGGTTTCTCTTATCATTTGTTATTTCGAATGACCATTTAGAATCTTTAACGATATAAAGTTGGTTAGCAACCATACTCACTTATTTATATTTTCAATACTTATAATAAGGCTGTGATAAAGTGCTTATATAATCGCATAATAGGTTTTGTTTATTTCTTTGTGAGGTTATGCAGTCGGGTTCTTTTTCTTTTAAGTAATTAATAATTTTTATTATATGATTTTTTGTTGAAAATTGAGACAATTAATGCATTTAATACCCTGTGATGTATTTTCAATCACAAAGCACGTTTCTATGAAGTAGCTATAAAATATTTTATTGTCCAGTATTATGTACCAAAATGACCACTAACTTTTTAACTCATTAAAACATTAGTCAAGTATCTTTGGACTTTTACTGTTTATTCGTTAGGTTTCGAGTTGATATCATCAGGGCGTCCCCGTAGAGCGAAAAGTCACTAAATCATGAATGTCATCAAAACCATAACCTGGTCTTTTTTTGGTTAGGGGTCGTCCACAATTTACGTAACACAAAACTCAAATTTTTGACTCCTCCCCTCCCCCCATGTAACAGGACCGTAACGCTTTAGCCGGGACCCCCTCTCCCTCTCCATTCTGTTACGTAACAGATGCTTTGTGAAAAGTTTTTGCCTAATACTCAGGTAATTCGGCGCTCTTTTTACATTGGGCGAGGTATAATCATCTATGAACGTATTTCGGTTCCATTTCTTAATAATATACCTAATTATAATTTCTCGAGTTTACATTAATTGTGCAATATTATAAAATCGTGACTTAACACCAACCTAACACCCCCCAACGTAACAGGACCGTAACGCTTGCCCCCCCCCCCCCCCCCAAATTGCGTTACGTAATTTGTGGACGACCCCTTAGTTGGTAAAATTTGATCATTTCACATCTCACACACCTATGTAACTCTACCCTGAGCATGGTCCAACATGCTCTCGACCGGTTTCATGCACAAAGATAAATAAAACAACCACATGAAACAGAATCGTCGCTTTATTCAGCAATTTCCGGTTGAAAAAAATAATAATCAACAAAACTACACTGAAATTCTGAACATGACTATTTTTTTACAAACAATTTACAGCATTTTATTTAATATCAACGAGCTGGGTGCGCCCGCGCTCGCTTGTACACAACTAAGTTAAAATTAATATTTACACGAACATAAACCCCGCCGCGCGCACCCATCCCGTCACCTACACTAAAAATCAGAAACTTATGAGGTACAACATCTCCTATCCATTTTACTAAGCGTATGTTAACGGCCCCAAAAAAAATGAGGCCAATTTTTTTTTACATTTTTTTCCCAAATTTGCAGCCTTTTGTACAGTATATGATACTTACTAATTATATATGTATAGACATAGTTAAAACCGTTACATTTTTTTTGGTCGCGAGCGCATTTTCCTAGCAGGCCGCGGCAACGGGCTGTTATGAAAAATCGCTCACTGGTTTTTTTAAACGTTGAAACAACAGGACATTTTGCGTAGACGCGACTCGATACATTCGCATAGCTAATTTTAAACCCCAATTTAGTACATTAAATTACATAATCACGATATTTTTAAACATTTTTTTTTTGCTTTTTTCTGCAAAATCGCTAATAAGAAGTGAGTTTGAACGGACACTTTTAATAAGTTTCGATTTTATTCCTGAAAAAGAAACTACAGAATTTTTTGTAATGAGTTCGTTCGAGTTACCGTGATACTGAATTAAATATATGATTTATCTAAATGTGTCGCTACACATCTAATAATTTTAGTGGACACATTACTAAAATCCTACAATTATTTAAATACCAATTATATAATATAATAAGTTGGTAGCGCGAAGTTCCTAAGTGACTCGCTGTGAGAAGAGGGCGGGCGAGGCCGGGTCACTAACAGTAGGTAAACGTAATAGAAAACATTTCCAAAAATACTCAGTCATAAATTTGTCTCACTTCTTGTCATTTTTAACAACATTTTAAAGTAAACGAAGGCCAGTTTACGCCTTAACTTTAGACATCGACAGACACGACCTGCGTATACCTCGTCCAATGTAAAAAGAGCGCTGACGGCCTTATAAACTGTATGCCTGTCAGCGTTCTTTTTACATTGGGCTAGCTATACCTACAAATTGTCGGCAATGGCATAGTATAGACAGAGTAGTTCATTCGCCTTGTACGTACACGCCACAAGCAAATGTCACCCGGAAGCTGCCGAGCGTGCCCGAACGCTGCCGAGCGTACCCGAACGCTGCCGAGCGTACCCGAACGCTGCCGAGCGTGCCCGAATGACAGTAGGTAACATGCTACTCACTACTTTTCTGTATTTACTGTGTCAATGAGAACTTATGATAGAATTATTGAGAAACCGCTTGAAATACGTTCATGATCTTTTTTAGAATATAAAATGGAGATGTTATGGTGGAACATTTTTGGCGCCACCACACCATCGACGAATAGACGAGGTATTTCCCTACTTTTATACGCGAAAATAATGTTTAAGACTTTTTTTAAACACTGCCGCTATGGCAACGAGGGTCGTCAAAACAATCATTCGCGATCAATTAAGATTTGTTCCGACCGATTTTCGATGATTGGTTGTTAAGTGACCGTTTACTAGTGTCCACTGAGCGTGCCCTCAACTTTTAATATACAACATTGGTGCCGTACGAACAAAAAAAAGTTACTTATAGAAATTCTAATGTCTTGTTGCGATCCATTTTACAGAAAGAGATTACAAGAGCACATTATAGAGGGTTTTCTTTACGAGTTTGATACGCGCGCGAGCTCCTAGGAATCTTAACGCACGTTAACCTTTTGACCGCCCCAGTCGGCTGCAGCCGTCAGCGAATACATGGTCAAAAAAAGTACTTCAGTACCTTGACTTAAAGTTGAAATTCGTGTTACTTCAAAGACATGCTTGGCGGTCAAAAGGTTATAGCACATTAAATTAAAAATCTAGTGCTGTAAATACGGCATCAGCATCGATACGTATGAACAATTGAACATGTTTTTAGGACAAAAGTCGTACTAATTGAGTGCGGGGTGTGAAAGGGTTTCCTCAGCCCCTGATTTCGAGTTCGCGCGCGCACTGTACACGGCCGTATGCTTTTTTGGGGAAACGCTAGAACTCTGCTTTTTTTGTAAAGCGAAGTTTACAATATTAACTATGCTCCCTATATACAGCGTTTCCTAGGCTTCGTGGTATAGTCATTTTTAAAAACATCAAGATGAAAAATGTTTCTTACATAATTCTTTTTTTCAGGTATAAATTAAGTTCTTGGTTTTTCAATAATTTTTGTCAATTTAATTTGGTCACTTGACCCGGGTACCGACTGCCCTGTCGATAAAGATAGCTATTGAAATAAATCGATTATAAATTATTGAAAAATCTGAATTAATGTTAGAGTTACATACATTCAAGTACATTTTTGTTTATTGAACTAACAAATACATCTGTCATGTCTGAAGCATGGTGACAATGGAATGATGTTAATGTGCTATGCGAAGTCAATGTAATATACTATTTATACAATACAATTCAGAGTTCATTTTGGCTGATTTCACAGTAACTGAACCATTCGTAGTGACCTTTCATAGAACGTTGGCATAATAAAACTGCTTGAGCTTATGACGAAGTTCTAAGGTTCACAATCGAAACGTTTCATAATTACAGCAGGCTATACAAATACTTTCATTATGCGCAGTCTAAGCATCTCCCTTATTTACCAGCCTAAAAAAGGGACAGATGCTTTTGACAAACGTCAAATGAAAACATCTAGGTTATGTTACAAATACATAAATACACAGATAATGCCTTCAGCAACATTAAGTATTTGCTATTCGCGTGAAAAAGCGACACGACGCTGGGCCAGCCAGCGTTGTACAAAACTATAATACATTTATGCGTTTAATTTACAATTTCATACATTTTTTATAAGATTAATCGACGCTAAGGCCTATTATCTCACCGGGACACCATAGTGGCGCAACCAGTCGCGCAACTGTTGTCTTAAAGCCACCATAGAGACACCAGTATCAAAATGAACGTACAGTGTACAGGGGAAGGGGGCGTCGCTGGTAGCACGACTGGCGGTCGAGTGAATGCAGGGTTACCAACTTAGGGGTTTAACCCCTTGATTTAGGGGTAAAATAAGTGGACCGGGGTTTTTAGGGGCAATTTATTTTTATTGGTAATGTGTACAAAAATTAAAACTTTCTTGACATTATGTATACTTGAAATACACACTATTTTACTCACGATTTCGGACTCGTATGGAGTCCTTCTTTAGGGGTTTTGTGCGGTCGCGGCGCAGTGCACGGGTTGCTTTGACCGCGATCGCACTCAATCCGTAAAGAAGTACTCTATAAAGGTCCGAGTTATGTCGAAGCCTTGTGTATTTCAAGTATTAATATGTACAAAATTGATTTTAAGCTTGAAAAATGATGGTACTTGTTGCAATTTCGTCCCAACCGCATTGATAATCGTTCTTTTTAAGAATACTTGTCATACGTACTTATAACAGTGACAAGAGTACGGTATGGGTTATCATTCTGTGGTGGGCTCCTTGCCTATAAAATACAGCGGTAAGTGATTTAGGGGTATTTAGGGTGTTTTCGACTTGCTTTTCGGGGTAAACCTCTTTTAACCCCGTAAGCGCTATAATCAAGTCAATTTCTGTGCACGCGTCCACGTGGACAGCGAGTGAGATACCCTCCATAGAGCTGTATAATTTTTTTTTGGTGGAGGGGACTGGTTGCGCCACCATGGTGTCCCGGTGAGATATACACCTAAGGGTAGAGTTTTGCCAGTCGATGAGATGCAACTACACGAACTATGTTTATATGATAACTATATTTAAATAAGTAATTTTGAGAATAGTCAGGTTTTCCAAATCTAATTATGAGATATAGTAAAATCTAGAACAAGAAATAGACACAACATAGTAGAAATAATATAACCTAAACTTTTACTATTTCTGAACACTACCATCTCTTCCGACCATCTGTTTGCGAATTATATTTGCAGGTTTAACCCGTCACACGTTCTTAATTTACTCAGTGAACTCTATTGTCAATTTGATAGATGTCATTTTTCAATAACCTACGGGTACACGGTGTATTAAGGACTTTCCACAGGTTAAGTAATTTTACACTTCGTTTTTTGTGAAAAGTAAATTTGTGCATGTGTTATTTTTACAAAAATAAGAGCTGCTAGCAAATATTACAATATGTATGTAAATTTAGTGTAATCTATGTTAAATGCTATATATTTTAATAAAGCACTTTTCAGTAAAAAGGCTCGTCAAGTATTATATAGTTCTGTGTTCTTTCTACTGCTAAAAAAATGAAGCATAACTTCGAGCAAAGGCAAGGTAATTTTTTTAAAGTTTACGGTACGACTGTGGCACTATTGTTGTATTTCTTAGTTCACATCAGCAGTACGTGTCTGATTGTGTGGTCCGTCACTTTTCTTACTTAGCGTGTGAAAATCTATCTAGGATTTTGCTATAGGTCAATTCAAAGAGCGGACACGAATGGAATGAACGAAACTATGTCACCTATCATTGTATAAGTGCCGTCCTTATACAGGGGGCCTCCTAATATTTGTTTTAACAACTGGTGCTTCATCGTTCAAGAAAAAATAAAAAACTTACCAAGTGCAAGTCAGACTCGCGCACAAAGGATTCCGTATCATTATCTATAAAAACGGCAAAAAATCATGTCTGTTGTATGGCAGCCCCCTTAAATATAAATTTTATTCTGTTTTTAGTATTTGTTGTTATAGCGGCAACAGAAATACATCGTCTGTGAAAATTTCAACTGTCTAACCATCACGGTTCATGAGATACAGCCTGCCTGGTGACAGACGGACAGCGGAGTCTTAGTAATAAGACGTTAGACGTAGTAAGACCTTTGGGTACGGAACCCTAAAAACTAGTAACCTTCACATTATTATGACTTCAAATTTATGTCAGCGGTCAATGTGAAGAATGAATTTTGTAGGTAAGAGAAGTAAATTTGACTACTTACTCAATTTTAAGTATCATGGAGTTTTCCTTTCATTTATTTTATTTGTAGGATTTAGTTAGTAAGCTATGCTTTCATCGACAAGACATGATACCTACAATAAAACGAAGTTGTTACTAAATACTGTTGGTTGTAACCATTAGTTAGAACACTTATTCAATAAACCTGTGTAATTTTGTGATACTTCAATTCACTCATTCAATCCATTCGCGCCAGCTCATATGAATCGACCTATACTTAAACGGTAAACATAAAAATAGACGAGCAGTTGTCTATGGATAGTCGGTAGAGATCTTCTAGTGTCATCAGCATTTTTTAAATGAACTAAATAAATAGACATGCTACATCGACTGGCGGCTCTATCGGGGTTGTATAAAATATGTCACAGCCATTTACATAATGAACCGTCAAATGAATACTTGGCTCCTGTGAAACTCGATTAGTCCACAATTCTACAATCAAAGGCATGCATACTGATGATTATATAATAATATAAATGAAATTACATTCGTTGTTATGAATCTAATCGAGTTTACAGACGGCGGGAACAGATGCTCTTACTCTGCATATCTACCTAGAGATACTTCAACTCGAGCGTGAGCTTACGCACACATAGGACCGCACCGCACGCAAAGATGAGTCGATCTATACTTTCCTAACTGTCAAAGTTCTAAGCAAAAAAATACTTTAATCCAGTGCAATAAGACCCGCTGGAGCCAACAGTGAAATTGTCAGTATACCCAATCCTCTAGGTAGTAAAGTAAATGTAAACAAAAAACACCCACGTGACTTAGATACCTCCTCCTCTGCTGCACTGGGAGTGAAGAAATAGCATAGAATGCGTGCAGATGCTTATCATCCTGGCATGTCGTAAAAGTCGACTAAGGGACGGGTCCTCTCCAACATGGTGGACTATCTGTATGGGCGATGGGCTGATCACCTGTCACCATACGGTTCATCATACCATCTTAGGACTAATTAATCGAACGTGGCCACCCCATTAGGGATTTCGGGCGTGATGCTATGTATGTATGTATGTATGTAACTTAGATAATCCAGTCACTCTTTTCAATCTATGGTATAATCCCCGGCACATAAGTTGACCCAAAATGGCGGTCATCCGCGCACCTTCGCGGCACGTAAGTTGAAATATGACCTTGAAAGCGCAGACCACATTTTCGGGTCTCAAAGTGCGTGATGAGGTGCGACGCGAAAGGCCGCCATTTTGGGTCAACTTATGTGCCGGGGTGATGTCTTGATTGGCTGTTTAGCCGAGTCACGTGGGTGAATTTACAGTTAATTAACTACCTAGATGAAAATAGCTCTCGTTCAGGGGCGCAGCTATTGCCGTATCAGCGGTATCTATGATACGGGGCCCCCGGGCACAGGCTCTGTTGTGAAAAGTTTTACCCCTCATTTGGGCCCCCAAGAAATTATGATACAGGGCCCTGCTAAGGCAAGCCACTGCTCTCGTTCTTTACGACTCATGAGGATTAAAGTTATTGGCTATGTTGGCAGCAGTGTGTTACGATTAAAGATGCAACGGATATCCGGTTAATATCCGGTATCCGGCCATGATTTTACTATCCGGCCGGATACCGGATATTAAAAGCTTGGATCAGAAATAGCATAAAACCACCAATAAACGAAAACAACGTCAGTTATTAAATTAAAGCCAAGTTTATTTTAATTAAACATAAAACTTCACTTAAAATCATGACGCGGACGTTCGAATATTCCCCATTGACTTAATAAAGCGCATATTGAACCTCAAAGGACCTCCCATCCACCTACAATTCGTAACAAGTTGAACCTTGCGTAAGCTAACACGACTTTACCGGCTAACGATAGCTTTCGTGCAGCCGGATATCCGGTATCCGGTATCCGGCCAAACCACTATCCGTTGCAACTCTAGTTATGATTGTTGTCTTCGCAGCAGTCGGAAGCGACCTTGTTATAAAAAAAAATCATCTAATTCTCATTATAATTAAATCCACTATTCTTCGTATAGCGTTTTCAGAGCATCTATTCCACCGCGATAGTGAATTTTGTATCGATTCCAAAGTACAGTCGCCTCAGGGAAAGCGTTTTTAAACAACGTATAAATACCTAAATTAAACTACATCGATTATTTGCTTAAAATAATTCCTTGTAATTTCATACCTTACTTTTATTTCATCGTGTCAATTCTAGGTTACGCCGCTTCGCAATACGACAAACTGTCACTTACTAGATCTCCTACAATTTTGGTAAGAAAATAAGCTAATTCCGTTCAAGCTTTTATATGACTTTGCTTTGTTCGTATGTCTGTATTTCCGGTTCAAATATTTGAAGGCAATTATGAACAATGCTGAAATTTGGTACACACATGTAATCCCAACAGTGGGATATTACCATGACCGTTCGAAAAAGCTTGTTATAAAAATGCAATTTTCAACAAAAACTTATTAATAGCCATTTCAACTTTAATATTGTAGGAGACCCAGCATAACTTTTTCGCCGCTAGAATTCATGATAGGACAACGCAAAGAGTGCCATCTGCGCCACAGTCACCTATTGAAATAAGGGTGTAATATTTAGACGCTTGGCGCTTTTGGCACTGCGCTCTGAAAATGTCCTAGCGGCGGCAAAGTTAATCTTGTTGATTATTTTCAAGAGGAAATTATAACATTTCACGGTTTTGCATAATTGTTCTAAGATCCATTGGTGATTACAAATTCTCTAATTCCAAAAAAAAAACCATACCTTCGTGTTAAGGTGTACAAACTACCGCGGCATTTTAACCTTTTGACCGCCCCAGTCGGCTGCAGCCGTCAGCGGATACCGGGTAAAAAGTCCTTCATTACCTCGACTTAAAGTTGAAATTCGTGTTACTTCTCAGGCATGCTTGGCGGTCAAAAGGTTAAATAAGTATCACCAACAGAAAAACTCTCAAGTTCATATTCGTTGAGGTAGCATGCCTTAAAACAGTGGTTCTTAACCTATGAGGGACCACTTACTGTTTGGAGGTAAATACAGTAAATGAAAATTAATAATGTCGACTCGTCACTCATTTAATATTTTTCCAATGACTTCGAGGACCGCTTCGGGCGCTTCCTGGGACCAACAGTGGTCCGCGGATGGTTAAGAACCACTGCCTTAAAACCGCAACTCAGCGTGCTTCTAAAGCCACGAATACATTGGGTGACAAATGGAGCGACATGTTGCGGAACATGTCGCTCAACTACGTCAATGTCTCGGCGACAATGTCGCGGAAAAGCAAATCAGGCGGCGCCACGCTCTCCTTACCGACACTTCGAAAAATGTTAACCGTTTTTAACCGAATCTCAAAAAAATCCCTCCTTTGTGCACCTCTAGGGTACTCGAGGAATGCCTCCTCCAAATTTCAAACCTCTAGGACCACCCGTTTAGGCTGTGCGTTGTCTATAAGTGGGTCACGGTATTTTTTATATTTATATTGATTGAAAATAGGAGCTATTGAGAAAATAAAAGTACGCACTCGTTAAAATTGTTTAAACTTTTTAATTAGTTAAATAACCCGCGTGGATATTTTTGGAGATCAGCATTTTTGGGATCAATTTCCTTGTGAAATAGCCGACAGAAGTTTGGCGCTACCTGAATATTATCCGGGAGTTTTAGAAGTACAATTTGTATAGGAAAGCCATTAGTTTTTATGCGTTAGTGTTTCTCGCGCGCTATCAATAAATAAATTGATTCTTTAAAAAATACAAAACAACAATATATTACTGAGCCAATGTCCTAAATAACAATCATATTTACAACTATACAAAAAAAAGGGAACAAAACTGGCTATTACAACAAAGGAATACAACTTCGAAGAAAAACTAACCCAATGGCGTTGGCTTCCTTTATTACTGATATCGTACTTATTTAATTCTTAAACGCCTACTCGAGTTCGATATCAGTCTCGTGTGCAGACTAAGATCTGTTCGCCGAGAGTTGATAAATATTATGATATCGTTTCGAAATAGCGACTGTCGCTTAACTATCGCAAATTGTATGACGGGCGTAGCTTGTCGCCGCGCGCACTGAGTTTCGTGGTACGAGGGACAGGGCAGATGTTGTCAAGTGCGGTATCGCGCCGGGCGGACGGCGCCGAAAAAAGTATATTTGTTTGTAACATATCCACAAAATATTATTATTAATATACACAATCGCCATATTAAAAATTAATGTCTTATTTTTTCGCGTCAAATGTCACATAAATCTGCACTGGCCGAAAAGAAATGAAAAGATTTTTTTTTGTCTATGACACAATGTTTAAAACGTATTGTCTTTCTATAATATGTCATCGGCTTCGAGTTCGTATCGTTTGTGTGTTCGCGTGTTGCTTTCTGTTTATACAATAAGGCATTCAATAATAATCTATAAAAAAATCCTTTTAAATTTATATTATCATCGGTCAAAATAATTAGCGGGCCGCTATTTGTAATGTGTTAAGAAGCCCTGACTTTTTTTATCAACTTTCGGCGAACAGATCTTATATACGGCTATGGTTCGCGAGAAACACTATTCGCTTCGGTTTTTGGCTAGAACACCAGTATAGGCAGCACCGTGTCTGTCCTCTCGCCCTCCACCTCCGGATCCTCCTCAGCGTCAGGTTTAGGAGCGGTCTCCGTGACACCTCCGACTAACCTAGAGACTGTCACGGTGTCCGTCAATTTCGCAGGGGCGACCGTGAATTTCGCCGTGACATCCGTTTTCCTCTTAGCGAATTTCGCGGTGACATCGGAGAATTTGATTACCTCGGCTCTTTTGAGTTTCCTTTTGGCGTAACGCGCGACGATCTCGCTGTGGCGTATCCTGAGGTCGAGTTGGGGCTGAGGCTGCGGCTGAGGCTGCGGCTGAGGCTGCGGCCCGGGGCCGGGCGCGGCGGGCGGCGGGGCGGCGTCCGGTCGTCACGTGACCTGCGCATGACATACACACGTTGAAAACCGCTGGGCAAGTCGTTGTTTTTTAACCTTTTGACCGCCACAGTCGCCTGCAGCCGTCAGCGGATACAGGGTAAAAAAGTCCTTCAGTACCTTGACTTAAAGTTGAAATTCGTGTTACTTCTCAGACATGCTTGACGGTCAAAAGGTTAAATGGTCTACAAACTGACAGTTATTATATTGTGTATAAGTACTACTACTAATATTGTGTGTGCGTGTGTGAAATGTGTGTGTGTGTGTGTGTATGTGTGTGTGTGTGTGTGTGTGTCTGCGTGTGTGTGTAAAATGTGTGTGTGTGTGTGTGTATTATAATGTGTTCATCGTGTTCATCCTTAAATAGTAGACACAACGTACTCTACACAAAACTAAAAGGAGTTTAAGGTACAAAGTCTTAAACGGATACAGAATTGATAAATTAATTGACTACGAACTAAGAATCCCGCAAGTTATTACAGTTATATATGTATGGGAGTGCAATACTATAACGATTGTCTTACATTCATCTTAGCTGAGGTTAAGGAGGCGCAATAAAATCTAAGTCTGACTTTAAGCCAGTATATGACAGTGGCGAAGCGTCAAATATTTCCTAAGGGAAGCCGGAAGAATAAGAACCGTACGTGCGAGTCTGACATTAAGTTAGAGTAATATGAACTTCACTGACAGCTAGCCCTAGCTTTCTAGCTTGGTAAAGCCGTCAGGCATCGGCTTGTAGGCAGGCTGCGCCACTGGTATATGATTACTAATAATAATAAGGGGCCGTCCATTAATCACGTGAGGGGCTTCATTAATCACGTGATATTTTTTGAAGCCCTCCCCCTTGGTGATACATAGACTACCCCCCACCCCCCACCCAACATCACGTGTATTTTTAGTATCTACAAAAGATCTCAAATTTTTTAGAATATTTTAGAATATTATCTTAAATACAGGTATATCTTATTTTATTCGCCGCTTTCGGATTTAAAAATCGCGCGTTTGAAAAAAGAATGAAAAAATAAATACACGTGATATTTTACTACACCCCCTCCCCCCTTGTGACATTTAATGATTTTTGTCAAACCCCTCCCCCCCTTTCAAGCCTGACGTGATTAATGGACGGCCCCTAATTAGTGGTAGATGATTCGGGAATAGACGCTGAGCGCGAACGCTAGCCGGCCGCTGCGGACGGTACCTCCATGGGCAGCGTGTCGGCGGCGCGGCGGCGCACGGCGGCCGCGTCGTCGCCCGCGCCCGCGCCCGCCCCCGCGCCCGCTCCCGCGCCCGCGCCCGCTGCCGCCCCCGCGCCCGCCCCCGCCGCGCCGCTCTCCGCCGTCTCCCTGTAACAACATTACACGATCACAATACAATACAATCTTTATTAATAACATCAACTTACATGTAACTAAGTTGGGTCGACGTTTATAATTTTTTTTAATTAGTGCAGTGTCAATGCAGAGCCAATGTCGAGTCAATGTAGAGCCAATGAAGATTTAATGTAGATTCAATGTAGAACCGATATAGATGCAATGTAGAGCCGATGTAGATTCAATGTAGAGCCAATGTAGATTCAATGTAGAGCCCATGTAGAGTCAATGCAGAGCCAATGAAGATTTAATGTCATTTTCATTTAATTTCATTTATTAGCCATAAACTGCATGTACATAGAGATCTTATTGAAACGTCTACACATTTTTGAAAAAGCCCAATTTACAATTTTACCCAAAGGCCTAACACATAATATAATACGAAGGTCACAATATCCCAGCCAATATCTACCTGTTTGAAAGATTTAGATGTAGTAGATGTAGATTAAATGTTGAGCCGATGTAGATTTAATGTAGAGCCAATGTAGATTCAATGTAGAGTCAATGTAGAGCCAATGAAGAGTCAACGTAGATTCAATGTAGAGTCAATGTAGATTAAACGTAGAGTCAATGTATCGTCAATATAGAATCAATGTAGAGTCATGTATGATCAATGTAGAGTCAATATAGAGACAATATAGAGTCAATGTAGAGCCTTTGTAGTTAATGTAGATTCAACATAGGGACAATGTAGTCAATGCAGAGTCGATATAGTGCCGATGTAGGGTCGATGTAGAGCCTTTTTAGAGTCAATGTAGACTCAATATAGGGCATAGGGGCAATTTAGTCAATGCAGAGTCAATGTAGAGCTAATGTAGAGTCAATGTAGAGCCAATGTAGAGCCAATGTAGAGTCAATGTTAATGTAGAATTAATGTAATGTTTCAACTGTTATAAAAAAAAAACTAATTTTTATTTAATTTCCTCACAAATGTCACAAAAAACATAAAAACACGCCCTTATGTGTCTGTTGCTGCTAGTGTATGAGAGGGCGGTACTCACGGCCTCGGGTGCGGCTGCGCGCGCGCCGCGACGAGCCGCGCGGGGCGCGCGCGGAGCTGCGCGGCGGACAGCGCGAGCGGCGCCGGCGCGCCGGGCGCGAGGCGCGGGCCCAGCGCCACGCCCTTGTGTGCCTGTTGCTGCTGAGTGTATGAGAGGGCGGTACTCACGGCCTCGGGTGCGGCTGCGCGCGCGCCGCGACGAGCCGCGCGGGGCGCGCGCGGAGCTGCGCGGCGGACAGCGCGAGCGGCGCCGGCGCGCCGGGCGCGAGGCGCGGGCCCAGCGCCACGCCCTTGTGTGCCTGTTGCTGCTGAGTGTATGAGAGGGCGGTACTCACGGCCTCGGGTGCGGCTGCGCGCGCGCCGCGACGAGCCGCGCGGGGCGCGCGCGGAGCTGCGCGGCGGACAGCGCGAGCGGCGCCGGCGCGCCGGGCGCGAGGCGCGGGCCCAGCGCCACGCCCTTGTGTGCCTGTTGCTGCTGAGTGTATGAGAGGGCGGTACTCACGGCCTCGGGTGCGGCTGCGCGCGCGCCGCGACGAGCCGCGCGGGGCGCGCGCGGAGCTGCGCGGCGGACAGCGCGAGCGGCGCCGGCGCGCCGGGCGCGAGGCGCGGGCCCAGCGCCACGCCCTTGTGTGCCTGTTGCTGCTGAGTGTATGAGAGGGCGGTACTCACGGCCTCGGGTGCGGCTGCGCGCGCGCCGCGACGAGCCGCGCGGGGCGCGCGCGGAGCTGCGCGGCGGACAGCGCGAGCGGCGCCGGCGCGCCGGGCGCGAGGCGCGGGCCCAGCGCCACGCCCTTGTGTGCCTGTTGCTGCTGAGTGTATGAGAGGGCGGTACTCACGGCCTCGGGTGCGGCTGCGCGCGCGCCGCGACGAGCCGCGCGGGGCGCGCGCGGAGCTGCGCGGCGGACAGCGCGAGCGGCGCCGGCGCGCCGGGCGCGAGGCGCGGGCCCAGCGCCACGCCCTTGTGTGCCTGTTGCTGCTGAGTGTATGAGAGGGCGGTACTCACGGCCTCGGGTGCGGCTGCGCGCGCGCCGCGACGAGCCGCGCGGGGCGCGCGCGGAGCTGCGCGGCGGACAGCGCGAGCGGCGCCGGCGCGCCGGGCGCGAGGCGCGGGCCCAGCGCCACGCCCTTGTGCAGCAGGCTCGCTACTACCGAGCTCGGGATCGACGCCGTCTTCGTGGGCGCTGCTGCGGGAATATAATACTCTTTACTACGTTAATATTATTATATAAAATTTATAGCAGAATAATAGTTTTTTTTATAAAAAAATGAATGTTATACTTTTTTTGGAGAAATAATCTATTATAAAACTTAAAATAAACGTTATTACAACCGTCAAATTACTACATAATGCGATGCGTCGGTCGTTCGAACTCCATACTGCACGAGCGCTCATCAAGGTTGGATCTATGTCGCGCAAAACGATAGAGCCCAATGTAAAAAGAGCGCTGACGGTCATACATTTTATATAGCTGCCAGCGCTTTTTTACATTGGACGAGGTTAACTTGTCGTTGTGCTTCAATATACCTACTCTTCCAGAACGAAATTTAGTGATCTCTTAAGAGTTGCCAACATTGACTTCAAATCTTGCTCAGCACGATTTAACGAAGAAACTTGCACACGTCCGTTTGCACCTCTTATGGTTGTAGAGCTGCAACTCGCGAGATGCACTGACCTATGGAGATGGTGGGCGCGTCGTGCCGGCGGTGCTTGAGCTGGATCTGGTGGCGCAGCAGGTGCGGCGCGGCGCCCGGCAGCACCAGCTGGCGCCCGTCCAGCGCCAGCGCCACGCGCGCGCCCGCGCCCGCGCCGCCTGCCAACCACACGACACTGTTAACACTTTCAGTGCCAGCCCAAAAATCAAGTCCCGTCCCAGGCGCCGCAGAATTGCCTCCATACAAAATTGATATAGCAAGAACCCGACTAGCGAGTCGTTCGGCGTTGCGACAAAGTTCGGCACTGAAAGTGTTATATCAGACGATGAACACGAATGCGACTATAGTAACAACTATTAAAATATTTCTGTGGAATGATAGCTTAAGCCTCAACAATACATATAGAACAGGAGTCGGGTAAAACTAAATCAAGATTATTTATTTATATTTTAATAATTTCAAAACTGCATTTTTACTTCCAAGTCACGTGACTTGACTCATTCAGTGCCGGAGACCCTACTGCCGAGTATTTTATAATTTCGTTCCCACGCCGGATGACCCGATATCGGGATCGTAATACTATAGCTGTAAATGACTAACGTCCACACCCGATATCGAGCTCTGTTTTTGACGAACAGGGTTGTCGCTAAAAGATATAGGTTTTTTATATAGTTATTAAGCTACAAACAAAAACTGTGTTATCCTGTCTTGAAGATTGTTTTCATTATATAGTTGTTTTTATTTTTATTTAATATTGATTTTTATATAGTTGCTTTATAGATTTTATGTGTACGTGTATTACAATTATTCAAATAAACAGAGTTTGAAATGAAAATTATAGTAGTTTCATTGCTAATAATTTCAACTGATACCTATATTTTACAATTAAGTAATGTAGACTATTTATTTAATTGTATAATTTTCTCGTATTTATATAATAACTGAGAATAAAAAATAAATTATAAGTACCCACTGTAGGTACTTAATTGTGCCTAACGCGATGGCATAGTGAAAAACATAATTTAATTAACCAACGTTTTTAGCGCAACCCTGCCACCAGACATCGTGAACTCGATATCGGGATCTCGGCATGTAGCGTCCATTCGTTCCACAAAAGTGTAGATGTGCCCGACAATAAGGTCTTGTACATAATGAGATACGTTTCACCGGCGTGGCGGTGTACTGTACACATGTTTTATGGGTTGGCAATGAATGTGTTAAAACACTAATCACGACGCATGACGGCAATCGGGTGCGTTCCGAATCGCGCTCACAGCGCCAGATAGCCCACGCGCTCGTACCGATTTATCGGGTCGTACATTATTGGCTCCAGCTTCTTTACATTTATGACAACCTGGGTATTTTTGTTTGTTTCTTCCAGCACAATGACGTCACATGCGAGAGCTGACTGTCAATGGATAGCGTTTTGACGGCAAATTAAAAAAATGCGATAAATTTTTAGAAATTATGAAAATATTTTTTCACATTCAAACCGAGTTAACAAGCGGCGTGAAATATTGTTTATCTACACCCATATCATAAAACCTCCATTGGTTAATCAACAACCGTATGAAATGACCACCATTTTGACAACCAATTAGGAAAAACCAGTGCTGCGATAAAGAAATAACATGACTTCTTTATCGTTTTTAGTAAAGAAATGAGATTAAATTTGGAACAGCTGTCAAAATTCAAGTGGGTGTCTATTCTAGTATCCATAGATATTAAAACAGTTGTTGATACGAAACGTCAATTCAGTATGTTTTTTTAATATAAACTGCACAATATTTGATCTCGAGTGACGTGAGAATAGAGACTTCATCCGTTTGTCTATGATTTAAAAAAAATGGTCTTGACGGACGGTTGCCATTATGTTGACGTTTTGCTGAACGAAAGTAGAATTTTGTTGAATTGAATAGAAAAAGTTGTTTGTAATTTACATTTTAGTTGAAAATATGAATAGTAAGTAGTCTTCTCGGAGTGTGTGTGATGTGAAAATGCGCCGGATATCGGAAATATGCAGCCACGATTGCAACAAACAACTTGTTGCCAGAAAATATTGTTTCTGAACCCATCATGGAGGATTTATAATATGTGTGTAGATAAAGTTATGTTTGCAACTCTGCATAATTTGGCCTTAAAACACACGTGCGATCTTATTATGAAACTCGCCTATCGGCTCGTTTCGTGAAAACCGCACTAGTGTTTTAAGGCCTATCATTATGCAACCGTTGCATAAACTACTATTTCACATTCAAACCGAGTTAACAAGCGGCGTGAAATATTGTTTGAAAAGCAGTCAAGAACCGAATTCAGACGGAAAACAGAGGGACGCCAAAGTCCCGTCGGTCCGTCAAGCGGGCATTGATGATGATGGTGATAAAGCTTTAGCTACCAGAGGCGAAGCGTGAGGGTAAGCCGGTCCATAATTTCTTAACTCAAACATTATTATTATTATTAATTACTTCTTGTATTAACATAAAATTACATATAAATAAATAAATAAATAATCACGGGACAATCTGTACACAAATCGATTTAGTCCCAAAGTAAGCTCTAAAGGCTTGTGTTATGGGTACTAGACGACGATATAAATACTTATATAGAGAAAATAAATACTTAAATACATAGGAAACATCCAAGACTCAGGAACAAACATTCGTGCTTATCACACAAATATTTGCCCTTACCGGGGATCGAACCCGGGACGCTTGCGTCGGAGGCAGGGTCACTACCAACTAGGCTATCCGCGTCGTCCACATATAACATATTTTTTGAGTAAATGGATAATTTAATGAGTAATAATATAATTTTAGAACGAGAAATGATACACCGGCTTACCCTCACGCTTTGCCTCTGTTAGCTACCGTTTTGTTGATTATGTAACAGCTTACCTTTGAGCGCGTTCCCATCGAAGGTCGCCACGACCTGCCTTTTCTTAGCATCATTGAGATCCAATCTGGCGACGGGACTCTTCCCGGGCGCCGGCTGTCTCAGCACGTTCACGAGGTGGGGACCTTTCCCGAGCTGCCCGCCCTTGATCTCGAAGAACTGCGCCACTGAGCCGGGCGCCGCCTTGAGGATGGTGGCCGTCGGGGTCGTCTTCGCCTCGAGCGTAGCGAGGGACACTACGGCTGGCAGTTGCGTAATGCCTGTTGGCAAGTGTGGAGGTTAGGATTTTGATGTTTATGTTTTATCAAAGTTGATAATTATGTAGGATTGAAAAGAATATGTTTAAAAAGAAGATATTGGCATTGGAAGGTTTATTATGAGCCGACTATAAGCCAGGGTTTTATGTGAATGAAAACTAGAGAAAACTATCATTATATCCTTTAATGCAGCTGGCTCGTGCTATCAGCTTCTGTCTATGGAAGCTTCGGTCTACGAGGTGCAAGGCGGCTTTTAGAGCGCCGAGATTGCCTATAGCCCCATCGCTTATAGTTTTTCGATTTTAATAACTACAGGGTATATGGTCTGTACAACACACTAACTTTAAGGGACTTATAGATTTTTGGCAATTTATTTCTGCAATTTGGGATATTCTCATTAATATTACATATAACATGACTACTGGGAAGTGTAAAGTTTTGGGGATCCTTTCGACGCATAATGCCAAAAACACGAAACCGCACTTTGTCGTTTCGCGTAATGACAAAAAAAATACGCATAATACCTAATACGCATAATACCAAATACGCAGAATGCCAAATACGCATAATACCAAATACGCATAATGCCAAATACGCAGAATCCCAAATAAGCTTAATGCCTGCATACTAATACCGGCATTCTCATTATAACTTTAAATGTAGGTAAAGTACAGTCAAGGAAAAAACACCTACCTTTTTCGCTCTTGTTGTAGTGACAATAAAGACTAAAACGGTACGTGTTTCATTTTCCTTTACTTTATCGGGTTTAATTTAGGTACCAGTCGTTTAAAACCAACATCTAGACACGCGGTAGCGTGTCAAGCCAAGTTCAAGCTAACAGAACTGGCGAACAGCACCGTGTGTAATATTACAAGGACACAATTACCAGAATTTGGCAATACACGTGTTCGGCATTACCAGAATTTGGCATTTTAGGTGTTTGGCATTTAAAGTATTTTTTTTAATGCAGCTTTGGCATTATGTGTGTTTGGCATTACCAGGATTTGGCAATACACGTGTTTGGTATTACCAGGATTTGGCAATACACGTGTTTGGCCTTTTGCGTATAAATGGCGTTTTGCGTTTTTGGCATTATGCGTCGAAAGGGTCATAAAGCATAAGGGACGTACCTCCAGCGCGACTCTGCAACAGCTGCGTGCGCTGCGTGTGCGTGAGCGGGTGCGCGTGCAGCACCTTGAGCTTGTTCTGCGCGTGCGCGGCGTGCGCGGCGTGCGTGCCGTGCGCGGCGTGCGGCGCGTGCGCGTGCGCGGCGCCCAGCACGAGCGGCTTGTGCGCCAGCGCCGGCGCCAGCTGCACGAGCGGCGAGCCGACGCGCCGCGCCAGCGACGTCGACGCCGACACACCCGGGACCCCTGCGCCACCACACCAACATTACAGGTTTACTGTCATTAGGTACAAATGGAAAATCGTCCACGTAAAATAACCATTCTGAAGTTGGGTCAAAAGTAATAAATAGTATTCAAAGTGAATTTAGTCAAAATATAATTATGCTGAAAAGTATTTATAACCAAATTTATTTTCGTTGTAAATTAATTAACGAATAATGGACGTGGACGTTCAAGTGGACGATTTTCCATTTGTACCTAATGATAGTAAACCATAATACAGTACAATAGCGATTATGCATATTTTTTTTTAAATCTTGTTTTAGAATGTGCTCAGTAATAGAAACCGATCTGTACGCAAAACATTTTTATTAATTAGATAAGAGTTATGAAGGTTTGAAAAGTCATTGTCCATACCACTCGCAAAAACACTCCATACAAAATGGACGACACCTATGTCGTCACAGCTGCCGTTAGAATATACAAAATTGTATGGCGTTAAAACGAAATCTGCAATTATTTCCGAAAACACTGTTTTTATACCAACATCGTAGAAATAAAACATGACATACAATTGATGACAATGTCCAAAAAACTAAAATTCAACCCTTGAAGGAGTGAAAATTACTGCGAAACCGCTAGTTAAGTAATAATTGCACTAAATATGATTTAATAATAATAATACATAATAATAATAAAACTTTATTAAGCAAAGAAAACTAAACATGTATAGCTTACATTAAAGTACCTGTACCTTACATACCAAAGATTAACATTTACATAATCTTACTAGAATTTTATAAACGCTAAAATTTGTGAGGATGGTTTGACGTTTGTTACTCCTTCACGCACGTCCAATGGCTGGACGAATTTGGATGAAATTTGGAATGGAGAGAAATTAGTCCCTCATTAATACATAGGTAACTTATCATCCCGGAAAATTCAAAAGTTCCCGAAGGAATAAGCTTGTTAAAAATAAATGTTTGACGACGCGGTTAGCCTAGTTGGTAGTGACCCTGCCTCCGAAGCTTGCGTCCCGGGTTCGATCCCCGGTAAGGGAAAATATTTGTGTGATGAGCACGAATGTTTGTTCCTGAGTCTTGGATGTTTCCTATGTATTTAAGTATTTATTTCTCTATATAAGTATTTATATCGTCGTCTAGTAGCCATAACACAAGCCTTTAGAGCTTACTTTGGGGCTAGATCGATTTATGTAAAGATGGTCCCCTGATTTATTTATTATTTAGTTATTAAATGTCGAGCGGAGATGTAACTGAGCAGTGGGTGGTTACCGGACTGCGAGGCGACGGCGGTGAAGGGCCCGTTCTGTAGCAGCGCGCCGCCCGCGCCCGCCTGGCTGGCCAGCAGGTGGTTCTGCAGCCGCACCTGCCAACAACAAACGTTATTCCATGTCCACTCCGACTGGTGAGGAATTGGGAACCTGCAGTCTGTAGGCTGCAGCATCAGGTCAAGGTTATCATGTTCTTGCAATATCATTGCACTAACCGGATACCAAATTTATGACTTATCACTCCTGTGGATGTTGCTCACATCCCTTCAGCTAGAAAAGAGCTGGTGATCTTCAAACGGAAGAACAGATATTCTTGAATCATAGCTAAGAACACTCGATTAAGTCACTTTTCAAACAACTGACTATTCAACAACCTTTTAGGTACATTTTTATTAGTTTTACACTCTCCTCTGCTGCACTGGGAGTGAAGAAATAGCATAGAATGCGTGCAGATGCTTATCATCCTGGCATGTCGTAAAAGTCGACTAAGGGACGGGTCCTCTCCAACATGGTGGACTATCTGTATGGGCGATGGGCTGATCACCTGTCACCATACGGTTCATCATACCATCTTAAGACTAATTAATCGCACGTGACCACAAGTAGTCTTGTGGCTCTGCCCACCCCATTAGGGATTTCGGGCGTGATGATATGTATGTGTGTGTATTAGTTTTAATAATTATCATTTATTACTATTACAGATGGTCCTGTCCGAAGCGCTGGTAGAGTAATTTCAATTTATTTTATTATGTGACGAGTAGAGCCCACAGGTGGCCAACTTGCTGCATAAGCGATTTGATATGATGTGTGTCCGTGTGCACCTTCAGGCTATCCGACACAGCGACGGTGACGAGCTGCGGCGCGTCGTGCGCGGAGGCGCGCCGGTGCGCCGCGGAGGTGATGATGTGCTTCTTCAGCGGAGAGTGTTTCGTCTGCACCGTTTTTAACTGGACACCGTGCGCCAATTGGATTTCTTCTATCGTGTCGTCCTTCTTCTTCTTCTCTATTTTTATCTGAAAGGGTTTTTGTTTCGTGTTGTCAGAATGTTCAGGGCTGGGCGGGCCCGGTGCTTGAGTAGCGCTTCATACAAACATAGTTCAGTTGTAATATGGACGTTTTTAGCTGGATCACACAGAAATTTTGCAAGAATATATTATACAACTCCAGGTTTGTGCAATTCAACAGGTGTCTGTAATAAATTATTTAAAATTTTCATAAAAACCTGTTTTTATGTATATGTGTCCACGTAAGTCCCCTTGTAATTTATTTAGTACAAATTACTATACCTCATTAAGACCTGGCATTTTGCTTGATTTGGTTTTAATTCCAACTTTATTATAATTGATTCAACGTTAAAAACTACTTTCATAATTTGTTCATATTTAAGTACACTGGAACGAAATCACTACTGAGCATTAAAAATGCTAGAACTTAGGTTATATTTTTCTCAATCATTGCCTTATATCTTTCTTTTCAAAGTTCAATACGATCCGGCTAAAAATATCCCAACCATAACTGAACTACGTTTGTATGAAGCGCTTCTCAACAACCGGGCTGTTAAGTCGGCTGAGATGACGACCTGGGACCCATTACATAACTACTTGTATGTAAATAGTTAATAGATACAGGCGTTACTTTGCGGAAATCCATATTATACTAGAAATATTGAATTACTTTGCTAACGACGCTCGGTCGAAGAATTCTTCTTCTTTATTCTTCGACCGAGCGTCGGACTATCAACGTCTCCTGAGGATGCCTCGTAGAGAGGCGAGACACGTGTCGAGCGGTATTTTTGGTGGTGGTGGTGGTTGTAGTAGCGTTTGTGTTGCTTATTTTATTATATGCGGAGGGAGGGTGGGAATATTGCATGAACAAAAAATATTCAACACAAGCGCCGCTATTTGCACGATTTTACCCTACTGTTTTCGCGGAATAGCAAAGTAATTCAATATTTCTAGTACTTGTATGTAACTTGTAATACAAGCGGAAGCCTCTTTTCAACTTCTTTTACTAGAAAGAGACTTTTGATTGTATTACAAGTTACAAGTAGTTATGCAATGGGCCCCTGGAATCAGTCTTGTTACAAGACTGCCTCAAGTCCCTTCCAACAATATAATGAGGACGCTGCGCTCACCTGCGGCGGGAGGTGTTGTTGTTGTTGTTGTTGTTGTTGTTGCTGTTGTTGTTGTTGTTGGTTGTGCTGCGGCTGTCGGTGCGCGTGCGGCGGCGCGGGCGCCTCCTGCTTCCTGGGCGGCGGCGAGCGAGGGGCCTGCACCACCAATAACACTATACTTATGACACTTGGAAGGGGAGTGTATCTGACCTGATCAGCATAGCTGGCGTTAATCCGTTAATAAACGAAGTTAACATTTCGAGTAACGGATTAACTTTTAAGTTAACTTATAAATTTGTTAACGGACTCATTAACTTCCGTTGAAACAATTAAAGTCCGTTAAACGTTAATAAAGTACCTACTATTTGCCATAAAGACACCGCGCGGCTTATGTCAGACAGTTTTTGATCTGAATTAGAACTCTAAATAATAGGTATTATTAAAAACTAATGCAATAACCAATTTTTACTAATAGTTCATGTCCTGCTTAAACTTCCATAGCACATACAAACATTTTTTTATAAGTAAATCACAAACACAACGACTTATAAAATGCAATTTCTATCAACGAGTTAACGATTAACGTTTTCCGTTAAATCTTCCGAAATGTAACGCTTTAACGTTTGACGAAGTTAACTTTTTTCAGTAACGGATTAGCGATTAGCGAAGTTAACTATTTAATTAACGGTGCCCAGCTATGCTGATCAGATAGTTCTGTGAATTCTTAATTATCCGAAATAATTGATAATTAATATTATTATTATTATTATAATTATACATCCAAAAGACTCCGTACTGCCGGGCGACGTCCACCGCCCGAATTAGAGGCAAAAAGCTATAAGCGGGGCGGCTATTTATGCAGCTTTTTTTGGTAGTAATACTGAGGTTAAGCGGTGTCTTTAGGATATTTGGTGTATTATTATGGATCCATACTAATATTATAAATGCGAAAGTAACTCTGTCTGTCTGTCGCGCTTTTACGCCAAAACTTACTGAACCGATTTAAATGAAATTTGGTACACAGATAGTCTATAGCCTGAGAAAGGAAATAGGCTACTTTTTAATACGAAAAAAGGGCTGTAAGGGGTTGAAAGGGGGATGAAAAGTTCTATGGAAGTATCATCATTTTTAAAGCTAGAAGCTTGAACCTTATTTTTTAGGCTGTCGATTTGATATAAATAAATATGACATTCAAAGTTTGTAAAAGTTTTACCATAAGGGTTTTAAATAACAATAGGGAATAGGGGATGAAAGTATGTATGGAAATATGTAATGTTAATGTGACAAGAACAAAATATTAGAGCTATTCTGATGTAACATTTACGGAGAACTCATATTAATACTTTATACCTTATGTACTTATATACTTAAATAATGTAATAAGCTCTTTGCAGTGAAACACTGCAAATAGCGCATTAAAGTATTTATACGTATGTGTCTTATTTGTCAAATAATTAGCCTAAATAATTAAAAATGCTACCCAAAGACACTATTAACCCATCGGATGCTTAGGCACGGATCCGTGCTTTTTCTTACATACACTTTTTGCATTTTTTTTTACCATAATTTTTTTGGTACTCCATGAATCCAATGAGACGCGAATGCCTGTTTTTTTTAGCTCCCGCATACGAGGGTTTAAAGCGGACGAAGTCGCGGGCACAGCTAGTACAGATATATAAATAATCCACTCCTCTGCTGCACTGGGAGTGAAGAAATAGCATAGAATGCGTGCAGATGCTTATCATCCTGGCATGTCGTAAAAGTCGACTAAGGGACGGGTCCTCTCCAACATGGTGGACTATCTGTATGGGCGATGGGCTGATCACCTGTCACCATACGGTTCATCATACCATCTTAGGACTGATTAAACGAACGTGGCCACAAGTAGTCTTGTGGCTCTGCCCACCCCATTAGGGATTTCGGGCGTGATGCTATGTATGTATGTAGTACAGATACAGATACAGACCTTGGGCTGCAGCGCGTCGAGGTAGATCGGCTCGGCGTGCGCCGTGACGCGCACGCGAGTGCAGCCGCGCGGCGCGCGAGTGCGGCCAGAGTCCCCCCGCGCCGCCTGACTCTGGCCGTGGCATAAAAAAGGATCCTTCCCGTCCACCTCCTGCACCAGCCGCTCCAGCAGATCCTCCGTCAAACCCCTCCTGTCGTCCGTCAAGGACTTCAGATCGGTCTCCGATAGAATGCTCTCGACTTGGTCCTCGGTTAAGGTGACACCGTCTAGATCGTTCTCGTCGTCCGAACCGTGTCCGTCGGTTTCGGGCAGGAGGTCCGAATAGAGCCCGCCGAGGGTGAAGTCCGAGGTCGTGAAGACGTCCAGGGCTCCGGAGGGCGCGTCGGAGCGAAGCTCGATGGAGATGGGCGTGTCGGTGGCCGCGGGGAACTGGTCCTCCGAAGGCGCCTCGAGGTAGGGCGGCGAGGGCGGCGGCGTTTTTGGTCGAAAATGTAACCTGGAACAGTGATAGTAATGGATAAAAAAGAATCTTGGATCTTTCCTATGTATTTAACCTTTTGAACGCCACAGTCGGCTTAAGCCGACAGCAGATTTCCGTGTCACCTGACGCCACGGCATGCCGTTTCCCAAAAATTTCGTCGGCTACAGCCGTCACTCGGCGTCCGGGGCACGCTTTCTCGCACTCAGCCGTGGCGTTCAAAAGGTTAAGTATTTATTTATCTATATAAGTATGTATATCGTCGTCTAGTACACATAACACAAGCCTTTAGAGCTATCGATTTGTGGAAAAGATTGTACACTCATTTATTTATTTATTTACTACGTGAACCCCACACCACGCTCCAATCCGCTCTTTTTGTAAATAATCCTTAAAACCAAAGATCTCAAAAGAAGGATATCCCTATCAGTACAATTTCGTGTAACAATTCTCATAGAAGGTTGTCAAACGCCAGCGCCATGGCTACTGCTGATGTCTTAGTTCTTACGACATACATGCAAAAGCCTAATATTGCTTGATTCACACGCTATCATATCATTGTAGACGGTGTGGTCGGTGGTGCTGTCTCACAGATTGCGGAATTGTACTAGATACTTAATTATAATAGTGTCACTTAAATGGGTGTCGAGAACCGAGGTTGCCGTGCGACTGAACGTGCGATGATATCAGATTTGCGTTCTGATACCTCAAAAGTAAGGATCGCGAGAATTGCTTTGACCAGTTCGTTACTATATATTTCAATGCTTTAAACAGAGTAAAATTACTCACCATTTCTTATTTACTTCATCGATAAACTTCTCAAACTCCTTCTCAACTGGCTGCAAGCTCTCGTCACTGTCGGCATCGCTGCATTCACTGCACCCGCTCCACGATCTCTTCCTGATCACATTCTCAAGATTCTCTCTCACTGCACTGTCTATAGTTCTAACACTAATATCACTTTTAACACTGTCTTCTTGTACGTCCATCGGCTCCTGTTTGATGTCCTCGAACTCATCCGGCTTGAGGTCTTTGAGGTCTGGGTCCTTCGCGTCTTCGTCGGTTTTGATCCATAGCTCCGGGTTCGCGGCCAAATGTTTTCTGAACGCGTGCCGCCACGGGTACTTGCCGCTTGAGTGGAAGTCGCGTGTAATTTCTTTGGGCGTTCTGTGCACTTTTGTTTCCAAGTCGACCTGGGGAGTGATATTTTAAATGTTAATTGGAGTTGTTTAAGATACGGGATGAGACTTAACATTTAGAGTTATAACACATCACAATTCAGGCTTTAGTGGAATCGAAATTCATAGGATAAATATGTGGCGATGAAGAATCGAGGATTTTCTTAATGCTAAAAAATAAACGTGATGATTTCTAGATCATGGTTGGAGTGGAATTTTGCTTCGTCCGCAAAAAGGTCAATGGTTGGTTGAACTTCTAATATATTCGAGTATTTTATTGAGTCATTAATTAACATTGACGTCACTTGTATCCGTAGATGTAATTGATGAGATACTTCAGTCGCTAGGGAGGTTAAGTCGAATTATCGTGTGTGGCAAGTGCGTGTATGGCTGTGTATGGGTATGTCTATATGCGCGTGTCTGGCTGTCTGCGTATGTCTATGTGCGCGTGTCTGGCTGTCTGCGTGTGTCTACGTACGCGTGTCTGGCAGACTGCGTGTGTTTATGTGCGCGTGTCTGGCTGTCTGCGTCTGTCTATGTGCGCGTGTCTGGGCATGTCTCTATGTGCGCGTGTCTGGCTCATTGCGTGAGTCTATGTGCTTGTGTCTGGTTGTGTGTCTATGTGCGCGTGTATGGCTGACTGCATGTGTCTATGTGTGCGTCTCTTGCTGGCTGCGTGTGTCTATGTGCGAGTGTCTATGTGCGCGTGTCTATGTGTGAGTCTATGTGCGCGTGTCTGGCTGTCTGCGTGTGTTTATGTGCGCGTGTCTTTGTGCGCGTGTCTGGGTGTGTGCCTGCCTATGTGCGCGTGTCAGGCTGTGTCTTGGTGTGTATTTATGTGCGCGTGTCTTGTGTGTCTATGTGCGCGTGTCTATGTGCGCGTGTCTGTGTGTGAGTCTATGTGCGCGTGTCTGGCTGTCTGCGTATGTCTATGTGCGCGTGTCTGGCTATCTGCGTGTGTTTATGTGCGCGTGTCTGGGTGTGTCTTTGTGCGCGTGTCAGGCTGTGTCTTGGTGTGTATCTATGTGTGTGTGTCTGGCTCATTGCGTTAGTCTATGTGCACGTCTCTGAGTGTGTGTCGATGTGCGCGTGACTGGGTGTCTGCGTGTATTTATGTGCGCGTGTCTTGTTGTGTGTCTTTGTGCGCGTGTATGGCTGACTGCATGTGTATATGTGCGAGTGTCTATGTGCGCGTGTCTGGCGGGGAATGAGTGTGTGTCTATGTGCGCGTGCCTGGCAGTCTGCGTGTCTCTATGTGTTCGTGTCTGGCCGGGTCTGCGTGCGTGTGTGCGTGCTACCTCCTCCTGCGTGTGGGCGCTGGGCGGCGGCGGCGGCAGCTGCGCCCACAGCGCGTCGAGCGGCGTGGCGACGCGGTCGAGCGCGAGGCGGCCGCCGCGGCCCCGCCGCAAGCGCGCGAACCCAATGCACCGCCGGTACGGCTCGTTGATCGAAGTGAGTGTGAACCTGAACATAATCAAAAAACAATTACAAAACAGCAAAAAAAATCCGCTTCTAAAAATATTATAAACAAACTATAGTGCACTGTTGTCGAGGCGGGGAATAAAGGCATAGATTGACAAGTAAGTTACGATACGAGTCCATCTATTGCTCTTTACGCGCCGAGATATACATAGTGCTTTTCACAACGAATACGAGGAAATATTATCATTTTTTCTACTAAAAGAAGAGCAGCTGACACCAAATATGCCCGAAGCACTCTCGCGGGCTGCATCGTCGTGATTGGTCGATTACTTTGCTGGTCTGGAGATAGCTGGTCTATCTCTTAAGTATACTTTGCTAGCCTGTTTTCAACAGTCCAGATTATCAATTAGAAGTCCGAAGCAGTGTTGTGAAATATTTATTTACTTTGACTTTGACTCAATGATTTGTATTGCTGCGTGGAAGTCTCATGAATATTCATTTTATCATCTATACAAATAAAACACTACCGTGACTCACTTATAGACAACGCACAGCCTAAACGGGTGGTCCTAGAGGTTTGAAATTTGGAGGAGATATTCCACGAGTACCCCGAAGGTGCGCTATGGAGGGATTTTTTGAAATTCCATCCCTAAAGGGATAAAAAGGGGTGATAAAGTTTGTATGGTTAATACCACGGGCGAAGCTGTGGCGGGTCGACTAGTTTAGAATAAAACAACTGTAAGTAAACAAAAATAAGGATGCTAAACGCAGGCAAGGCCAACGCATAACCTTGAACGCACCAATCACAGCGCTCTAAAATCCCCGCGCCCCGCCTGTTTAGCAGCTTTATTTGTAGTAAAAGATAGGCTAAGAAATGTCTTCAGGATATATCGCCTGTGGTGTGTACCTTTGCCGTAGATCGATTTCGTGTTCGAAGGGACCATCTTTGACTTCTGGATCGACAGGGTCGCCGCACAGCGTTGACGTCGGCTGTGAAATAAAACAATAAAATACACTAAAAAAACTTAGTAAATTCTTATTTTAATCTGTTGTCACGAATCTTAAAAAAGTCGAAAAGGCGTAGACATAAGCCTGAGAGGGCGTGACCTGCCTCCGGCACCAAAATGGAGATCTTGTTCTTTTTTTATCAATAGATATTTCGGAGTAAAAATAGTCAAAATTATAATCGCGATGATTTCTCGATCATGGTTGCAGTGGAATTTTGCTTCGTCCACAAATAGGTCAATGGTTGGTTGAACTTCTAATATATTCGAGTATTTCATTGAGTCATTATTTGGTGAGTTACTTCAGTCGCTAGGGAGGTCAAGTCCATTTATCGTGTGTGGCAAGCGCGTGTATCGCTGTGTATGGGTATGTCTATATGCGCGTGTCTGGCTGTGTCTGACTGTGTATCTATGTGCGCGTGTCTGGCTGTCTGCGTGTGTCTATGTGCGCGGGTCTAGGTGTGTGTCTATGTGCGCGTGTCTGGCTGTCTGCGTGTGTCTATGTGCGCGTGTCTGGCTCACTGCGTGTCTATGTGCACGTGGCTGGGTATGTGTCTATGTGCGCGTGTCTGGGTGCCTGCGTATGTTGGCGCATTGGAGTAACGAAGACGTAAGCCTGAGAGGGCCTGACCTGCCTCCGGCACCAAAATGGACATCTTGTTTTTTTATTATCAATAGATATTTCGAAGTAAACCGCCTAACTAGATAAACCATATGCCACAAAGTAAATATCAAAATAACTCCAAAAGTTGCCACTCTTTCACTCTTTAATAAGGAGTATTATTGAGAGCGTGCGCTGGAACTACCGACGCTCGAAACACGCCAGTGTGGGGGGGGGGGGGTCTCTTAACCTTTTCAACGCCAACGACGGATATATCCGTCAGGTTATTCAGGGTAAAAAAACTCCTTCAGTAGTTTGACGTCAGGTTGAAATTCGCGTTACTTCTCCCAAGCATGTAGCTTGGCGTTGGTTAAACATCGTCATCGGTGAAGGCTGGAGTTGCCATTGACTCACCATCTCGTAGAAGCAGCCGGGCTTCCTGCGGAACGCGAACGGGCCGTCGTCGGGCGGCGGCGGCTCGGCGCGCGCCTCGTCCTCCGACGAGCTGTTGAACGCCGGCTCTGCAACCACACGCGACGCGCGCGTTAACATCTCGCTCGTGTTGCGACACCACAGAGGCGTGAGCCGGCAAAAACAATTGCGTAATTTCACCCAGATTGTGATACGAAGCAATAACACCCCGCCCAATGTAAAAGGAGCGCTGACGGCCATATAAAATGTATGACCATCAGCGCTCTTTTTACACTGGTCGAGGTATACATAGGTGCCCCAAACCTACATGCCGTAAACATTATTCCGTCCCGCTCATTTTATAGAAAGCCTTATATGGGACAAACACATAGGTAAACCCGGTTGATATCACACTGAAGCGTTTATAGAAATGTCAACCTTAAGCGGTCGAGTTAAGACCGACGTGTAACGATACGACCGGCTCCGTTTACCGATGTGTGTGCCCCGCTTTCTATGATCGCATCATAGAAGCGACAACCATATGGCGCAATAAAGAGCGAACTTGAACCTATACTTCTTGAATTTAGAGTTGATATTATCATGACTTATATGCGATTGAAAAGAATTTATGACAGCTCTACTTTTGAGTAATAATGGCATAAATATAATGCCGAATGCTAATGTCAATAAATTCCCAGCAGACCAGGTCACGATATACAAAAGTGCAGAGAATCATGTACTTATAAACATAATCATGTACGTTATTTGATTAATAGACAATATTCCAAATCAGAATAGAAGAAACACAATGTGAAATCAGATTTTAAAACAGTCCTTAAATCAAGGAGGAAAATACAAGAACCGTCTGCATCGAAAAAGATCAAAGTATATATATTTTAGAGTAAAACCAAATAACTGAATGATGTACCATATCATCAAACAATCTTGACATAAAGTCCAGTCGAAATTGTTCGAAACCATGGATGGAACCTTCCTAAGTAACTGTACCATAGACACAATATATCTACCGAAACACAAGCATCAAAATGTCCGGTATTCAAAACTCTTGTCTATGGCCGTTGTCTATGCATAGAGTTAATCAAGTTTTGAGGTTATTCGAGACACTATTAAAAAAACATTGTATCAAAAAATGTATAGTAAAATAAATCCACAAGTATAAAACGGTTTGTTATCGCGTTCTTCTGTATCAGATATTTTTTTATGGAAAATCATAAAATCACTATTATTGAGTTGATTGAGTATATATGATGTAAACTATTATAAAAATGTATATTGACAATTATTAGGAAACATACATAAGTTAGAAAAAGCGCGAATTTCAAACGAATCACGAAATCTATTTTATTACCAGTTTTACGACTTATTAAAAAATAGCAACAATATTGACACATCATGTACTCATTAACAAAATTATTATTAAATGTTTATAATTATAATAATAACACTAATTTATTTATTTCAGGTAATAGAGACCCATACATTGTGTTACTAACAATGATGAATTTAAATAATGAGTACCTTTTAATTAATTACTTAATTTATTCTAAAATAATCGACCAATAAATAAATGTTTTTCATTGAACAGAATAGCGAAAATGTAAAGAATTGGAAATTTATTTCGATGCGAAGTTTTTAACAATGCCTCGAACAGCCCGGACCATAGACTAGCGCCTACGCACTCACCTCGCAGCGCCAGCGAAGAGCCGGCGGCGTGGTGCCTGTGTTTCCGTCTCTTGTAAGGACGTTTTTCCCGCTGCAAGACAACCAATAATCTCCATAATACTAGGGCTCAAACAGTGTCGAAGCAACTAGAATAATAATACGTAATAGAAGCGATTGTGTCGCGCCGAAAGGCGAGTGCGCAATATGATTTGATTTTGCCGATAATAAATGAAATATCATAATTTAAAACGTAAACGTTCCCATTCTCAATTAATTTTGAACATTTTAGCAACACACACAGGGTTGTACATTGATATAAAATATATGTAGCCTTATTTATATAAGGTTCCTGCCTCTGCCCAACGGAAATGGGTATGACGTTATAGGTACATATCCAATATTTTGTAAAAATTGCTTTTTTGCCTATTGCACTTTAATTTTGCAATATCATCGATTTTTAACAAGGGCACCTTTAAACCCATTTGAATTAAGGGAACTGGTCCAAAATATACTTCCACGATTTGAGCCAGAAATACAGACATACGAACGAAGCAAGTTTAATAAAACCTTTATACTAGATAGTAAACTATACTCTATTCATTTAGGTGGTAAACGAAATGTGAACAAACTAGCCTCCGTGACTCAGCTAACCAGCCAATCCAGTCATAATTTTTTATTTATGATATATGTCTTGATTGGCTGGTTCTAGTCACGTGGGTTAGTTTGTTTACATTTAGTTAACTACCTAAGCGAATAGAGTATAGGAAATATCGCAAATGATACTAGACTGGATGAGGTGTGGTGAGGTCCAAACCAGCAGCTCAATTGCGTAACACAATGGGTATCGGTTTGGCTCGAAAATAAACCAATATAGTCATAACTCGATATAAATAAGGGTCTAATTGGTTTACTTTTAGCCAAACCGATACCAATTGGCGTAACGTAATTGAGCAGCAGACCTATTTCTAAATAATATGTCTCTTAGACACGAGACACCCATCTTACTATCCTAGATACTTCAAAGACAATCGCTTCTATACGGTTTGTTATTCTTTGGCCGAAGCTTCGACTCGAGGTTGTCATATCGCATAACCCCTAATATTCTTTTGGGAAATTCCATAGGCATGTCTGTTACGGAATACTGGAGGTTATTCTTCATATTTAGTTATTCAACGGTTATTGAATCCATAAGGACGTTGAAACAAGCTTTCACGTCTCAGTATTTTCACCATGAGTGATCGTAGTTTTAATAGTATAGAATACGGTCAGCTGTTTATCTAAGTTATGCCCAACGGGAGCAAAAAAAAACAAAAAAAAATGTAAACCTCTTTTCTTGAATTGCGTTTTATTCAGACCATATCCTAAAGACACGGCATAGCCGAAGTTTTACTAGCAAATAAAGCTGCCAAAATTGCAGGACGGTGGGCGGTCGCCTGGCTATGCAGTCTATCTATAGGATAATATGGTCTGAGCTGTGAGTTTATCGAGTCAAAATTATGCAACGGATAGGAAAACTAAAACGATAGCGATACTCACTTTCTTACTATAAAACAATAGTGTCTATGAGGTACTGTCAGAACACGAATGAAAATTATTGCAACTCCATTTTAACGTTAGGTATAGTAGTAATTATTTTTCTTGTCCCGATCGCATTAGCTACTTATCTGACAAACAAAGCCATTGTCTTTCATTGTGAAGTGTAACCGTTAATCTCTACTTTGAAATAGCAGGTAGTACCTGAAAACACTATTTCACACAACGGGCGTCTTTATATCTAAGTTAAAAAGGTTCACATTAAAACACAGAGCATGTAAGGTGTTGAACAGTTTGCATTTAAAACGATTCCATGTGTACTTTACTGCTGTTTTAAATTCAAAATGTTCAACACCTTACATGCTCTGTGTTTTAATGTGAACCTTCTTAACTTAGACATAAAGACGCCGTTTGTGTGAAATAGTGTTTGTAGTTACGGCCTTATTTCAAAGTAGCGATTTGCGGTTACACTTCACAGTGAAAGACAATGACTTTGTTTGCCAGATAAGTAGCTAATGCAATCGGGACATGAAAAATAATTACTACTGTACCAATCCAAATCACCTGAAGCCACGACTCCAGTTTTTTTCTAAATCAAGCTTTCACATAAAAATATCGATTGATACATTTCCTTTATCTTTATCAATGGTATTGCGAAGCTTCAACGTGAGAAAACAGCTAGAGATTTATCACTGCAGTAGACCCAACAAAATGTTTAGCCGTTATCATCCATTACTCAATGAATCCGAGAGCTACTTTTGCCGGGTTCGTATATTGACGATATGGTTATAAATTGTCATTTGCTGAATATAGTTACGCGACATTGGTCGTCAACATACAGTACTATTAAAATAAGTTAATCCATTCGGCCATCCTCGGTTATTGTCGGTATCCCTCGTTTTTCACATAGAGTATATCAAATTACAGATATGTTCTTTAAATATATTACCCGTTATCTTATTAAACACAATACAACAGAAGGATATGAGCAACAAAACCTAATAGCTCTAAAATAACACAACCTTTATATTGAAATAAGAAAAATAATTAGTGACTATTTTTTGACAGTATGACACGCATTTCAAATATCGTACTGTTACCTTGCGTAAAACAGTACATACATACATAGCATCACGCCCGAAATCCCTAATGGGGTGGGCAGAGCCACAAGACTACTTGTGGCCACGTTCGATTTATTAGTCCTAAGATGGTATGGTAAAACAGTAACTATTGATTAATGTAGAATCATGTATATTTTTTTATATTATAGTACATTTTTTACATCCCTACTGTACTCCTCTGCTGCACTGGGAGTTACTCCTCTGCTGCACTGGGAGTGAAGAAATAGCATAGAATGCGTGCAGATGCTTATCATCCTGGCATGTCGTAAAAGTCGACTAAGGGACGGGTCCTCTCCAACATGGTGGACTATCTGTATGGGCGATGGGCTGATCAACTGTCACCATACGGTTCATCATACCATCCTAGGACTAATTCATCGAACGTGGCCACAAGTTGTCTTGTGGCTCTGCCCACCCCATTAGGGATTTCGGGCGTGATGCTATGTATGTATGTATGTATTTTTTACATTTATTAAAATATTAGGTATTTATTTGTCTATATAAGTATTTATATCGTCGTCTAGTACTCATAACACAAGCCTTTAGAGCTTACTTTGGGACTAGATCGATTTGTGTAAAGATTGTCCCCTGATTATTTATTATTATTATTATTATTATTTATATACATTGCGTTTACGATATTTTAAGTTGAATGCTACCTGTGGTCAACCGATCGCGACGTGAGTTGGGTGCTTTATTTGCTGTGCCATCTGGCAACATTAAAAAAGTAGAAATTGAATAAAAGCGTCTTCCAACGGCTGTGAGAAAAAGTGCTGGTGTTATTTATTTTATTTCGGGTTTTCCTTGGGTTTTTTTCTTGGTTCTACCTAAAATAAATCTCAGCAACTTGTCATTTTCTCCGGCTTTAGCCGATAATAGCCGATCGTTAACTGATTTGAATCGTACTGTATAACCTTACTCCATTCGACCAAGTGTACTCCCGACCCTTACGATAGACAGCAGTGTAGGGTTGGCGACTGACCTGCCGGGGCTCGACGGGCGCGGGCGGCGCGCGCGGCGGGTAGTGCTGCGCGGCGTACGCGTCGCGCCGGAAGCTCGGCGTCGCCAGCGACACCGCCGCGTACTGCGGCCTGGAACATACAAATATATAGTAAGGAACTGAGTTTGCATACTAAAAAGTTTTGCATACTATGCTGTGTGACATCAAATGAAAGGGCTTGTTATGAGGATTTTAAATATATTTTTTTCATTATTTTAAAATAAACGGTTTTGAAGTTATTTAGGAAAATAACGACCATTCCCCATTCCCCCTATCTCCGAAACTACTGGACCTACAATATTCTATAGATTACAGGAAAACCTATAAGAAGTCTATGGTATTTAAAGTAACATAGGGAATTTCACATAATACTGGAACCTTCTCCACGCGAGTTTTTGCACCCGGTTTTTTTGCAACACGTGTATTTGTTGCTGTCGCTTGAATGAAATAATAAAGTGTCGTACCTGGGCGCGGGCTCGGCGAAGTCCCCGGCGCGGTAGCGGCGGTCGGCGATGGTGGCGGTGAGCTTCAGCAGCTCGCGCTTGGCCTTCTCGCGCCGCGCGACCAGCTCCAGCAGCGACAGCGCCCGCGCGAGATCGCGGCGCAGCTTCAGCATCTTCTCGTACGAGCTTTCGTCGTTTTTTCTGAACAATACAACGCGGTTAGCCTAGTTGGTAGTGACCCTCCGAAGCTAGCGGTAAAATATTCGTGGGATGAGCGCGAATGCTTGTTCCTGGGTTTCGGATGTTTCTTATGTATTTAAATACTTATCAATACATATAAAACAGTACCGTGACTCGCTTATAGGCAAATCACAGCCTAAACGGGTGGTCCTAGGGGTTTGAAATTTGGAGGAGACATTCCTCGAGTCGAAAAACCAAAACGTATAGACCTAGATTTTGTTCTGATTGACATCCTATCAAAAATGGGTGAACATCGGTTGACATTTAAGGGGTGGAAATCGTTATCGCCTTTTGTATGAAAAGCCGTAGGTTCACACCTCTTATGATCGGCAACTTCGCTGGCAATACAAGACTCAATTACCAATAACAAACATGTTCACAGTACCTGGTGGAAGAGGTCTCACCTGATCTTTATGTGTACTGATTTGAAAAAATGATACCTCACCGAGTTTATTGCCGGCTCTTCTCAGTAGAGGATTTTTTTCCGAACCGGTGGTAGATTCATTCCTTGACCTTCATAAGAGCTTGTAAAAACCTAAATTGAATAAAGATTGTTTGACTTTGACTTTACCACAAACATGTTCACCGTACCTGGTGGAGGAGGTCTCACCTGTTTTTTCTCGTTTGCATTTTCTCCGTGCGCCTTCTGAACGCGAGGTAGGGGTTATTGGACGACTGCCCTGGACGGCTCTCGGTCTTCACTGACAGGACCAAAGGGTGTTGCTGGAAATAACGGGCAAGCTATTAGAGTTAAAACATTTTTTTTTTTACCAGTTTTAAAGTTTGGAAAGCTCTCCGATAGATGGCGTTACTATATACCCTTTCAATACTAAGTAAGCGATGACCGATTTCGTTCATCTTGCACGGTGTCTGTGTTAGGAAATGCGACTGCGTTAGCCGGGATAACCATCACATCTTATAAATAATATAATTTTGTTAATTTGAATGGAATCAAGGTGTGTTCGCTAAATTTAAAAGTCACTAAACTTGAAACTAAATTTAAAAGTCGCTAAACTAAAAAAAGTCGCTAGACTAAACTCGGTTTAGAGAGTCTTAAATTTAGGCGAAACCGTACTGAATTGGGGCCCTTATTTTGTTTTAATCATGATGTTTTTTTTTTCTGATTTCCATTTATGTTAATATTATGAACTAAATTTGTACCCTCAGATTGTTCCATTTTCATACACGGTGTTATTTGTTTAATCAAATGAATAGATGAATTATGAAATAATCCTTTCGTTAACAGACAAATATAAAATACCGGCCAAGTGCGAATCGGATTCGCGCATGATGGGTTCCGTACCATTATCTATAAAACCGGCAAAACAATCACGTTTGTTGTATGGGAGCCCTCTCAATTTTTTTTGTGTTTTTTAGTATTTGTTGTTATAGCGGCAACAGAAAATGTCGACTGTCTAACTATCACGGTTCATGATATACAGCCTTGGGACAGACGGACAGCGGAGCCTTAGTAATAGGGTTCCGTTTTTACCCTTTAAGTACGGAACCCTAAAAAAGTTACATGGGTCTTAAAATGAATTTTGAATATTGTATCCATTAGGAAGTCTTACGTGTCCCCATGACGCTACTATTTTCACATTGCTCATCTATACAACAAGCATGTCAAGTTCAATACAAACTCCGGACTTCGCGCGAGTTACAAGTTCGGCACTCGTACGTACGTAGCTATAATAGAGTTAGGGAAACTTTGAAATTTGAAACTTTCAGGCAAGCGCATTTCACAAGTTCGCGATCAGATTTTAAATGAGAACTACCAAAAGCCACGTTCTCAACGAGACCATTCGAATGCTGCGTTCTTGGAGACGCGATTCGAACTTACTTATTTTCCATGTGTGGTGTGATGAAAAAGCACCAATGACTAGTTAGCAAAACGGCCAGTACATTGTGCATGTGCACAAGGCCGTAAGAAGGGGATAACTAACGAGAGTCTGTTAGAAGCCCGACTCCGAAGGCGGGAGGCCTTTTAATGACTTGAGTTTGTTATCCCCTTACCGCCCGTGATACACACGTTTTTCTTCACATTTGCGAAATGAAATAAATATTAGACAAAAAAAAACATTATTATTTCTTACATTTCATAAACTATCCAAAAGACAGAACAACTAAATATCGAAGTTCATCTCATCTGCGTTTTATTACAAATCTCTTTTATTTTATAGTGTAGGTATACACAGAACAACATAATTTATCATATGAATGTTAACGTAGGTATCTATAGCTCTGACTAACCATCTTAAGGAAATGACAAAGAAAACACTCGAGTTTAGGATGTAATGTGTCATTATAAAAAAAAACGTGTACAGCAAGCGAGCGAAGCGAGCGAGCAAGATGGGTCAGAGCGGAAGCGACTCGGAACGGTTAGGTTCAAAGGCTAATGCGGGAGCGTAGTGTAGCGTGATATGAATAGGCTATGAAATGAAAATATGGGAAACGTCGACTTTGAACTGATATTGGATGAAAAGTTTGTCGACGATTCAAGGGGCACCCCGGATCACTTAACACAGTAAACCAGTGAACCGTGAGCGTGGTGGTCACTCACCGTCTTCAGCCGCTTGTTGAGCCAGTAGTCGTAGACGGCGATGACGAGGTCGTCGTGCCGCTCCAGCAGCAGCTTCGCCTCGTTCAGCGTCACCACCGTCTGTCCGGAGCTCTTCTCTAGCTTGTCCATCATTTGTTCGAACATTAATTCTGAGGACCATAAGGATAAATGTTAAAACTCGTTGCGTTGCAATCTTTGAGTAATTATGTATAGTAGAGTGGCGTAAAGCCTATTGAGGCCAAAGGACAAACGCCTATAAGAAAACGATCACCGCCGGACGCGGCGCGCATGCCCGCTCCGACATCAAGTGCTCGCTGTCATTTGTTTGAGATGTCTGTTCTAGTGTAACGTAATACTTGAATGGTTGCAATGCTCCGTTTTATCTTATTTTATTTTGGGTCGAATTCACGGGTTTTAGTTGTTTTGCACGGAACCCTAATTCTTTTTCTAAAATAAAAGCCGCCTAAGTTACTCCTAGTAACATCAGCTATCTGCCAGTGCAAGTCCCGTCAAAATGGTTCAGCCGGAACAAACAGACAGACAGACAAACGTAAGTCCTTCATATACTTTCAGATGCATTTAGTAAAAAGCTGTTATATTTACACTTATTTTTTATTTATTTGTATCGACATACATTTAAAATGAACCTGCGATGCGTTGGAAGTAAAAAGTTGGGAAAAATGCGCTTTCATACTGTGCAATAAAGTTTAAACCGATGTTGTCGTAAGGTGTTCCGATACGATGTACGTCGTCTCGTCATAGTATAAAGAGAAGGATGGTTTCATTGTTGATTTGTGCGTTGTGACGTCGCATCACAGGTTTGTGTCAGATCCACGACATGATAGAATATAAAGTGATGACGGGATACCTGTATGTTTATATCTAACTAGCGGGCAGCACAGCTTCGACCGCTGTATTCATTATATTTTTATTAAATTCTATCATAACCAGGCGCGGATACAGGGTGGGGCGACTCATCACTTCATCATATAAGAACGAATTTTCTAAAAAATAAGTAAAATCACGCAACTATTCCTCGCCTAAGCGAAATCCTGTATCCGCCTGTCCAAAGCATAGTATAAAGAGGGGAAGTAGGCTATCTCCGGCCCAATCCGCGATATAACTGCCTACTGTCTTAGGGTTGTTCCTGTTCAATAGGTAATCTGAACAGAGACAATTCTGGAATCGATGAATTATTAAGATACCCAAACACACAGCAATACGTTCTCCTGCGATTATCACACATTTTTCATTCATTTAGCGGTGCCGAAAAGCCGTGACGCGTGAACCTCGTGCGGTGTTAGCCCCGACTGGCGCACTGAGAAAAGGGTCGAGATTTTGTTTAAGTGTGCGTGCGGCCACGCATAGATACTTTGGCGCACACATACCTGCAAGCCGCAAGCGGGTCGTTTATATGAAGATAACTTACTTCCCCTCATTATACTACGTCCAAAGCGGTTGTTTGTACATTCTATAGATCCTAAGATTTTCTGAATAGGCGTTGAGTAAGTAGGCAGCAGATCCATTCCTATAAGAGTTCACGAAAGGAAATTTGTAATTTATATGAGAATTAACTCTAAATCAGCTCTCCAGCTGAGTGAATGCACTGTATTTTGCATTGTCATCACCTATTGGTATGCGTCTGACCGCAATGTTGATTAATAATCATTTAATACCGTTTACAACACAATAGGTTCAAGCGAAAGAAATTACAATATAACAAAAGGTCATTCGCGTGTCGAACCCATATTAAAGGGTTATACTTGGAAATAACGGCTAATCCTAAATATTGTTGGGAATATCAGTACATCATAGAATTACAAACCATAGAAGTATAGTTTACATACAACCGCCCTGACAAAAGTGAAGCAATAAACTGTGAATCGTTCGGTCCACTTTGATATTTGGGTAATACACTTCAAGAAACAAATTTAGTCCCTCCTGTGACCAAACGTTAACGAAAACGCACCTTATCGTAATCAATCATACCTTACGCTTTTTTAAAAGGTTTTTCTTTAAAGTCTCTTCATTTGCTTTCAGTTTACTATTTTATTTATACATACATACATACACTTCACGCCCGAAATCCCTTATGGGGTGGGCAGAGCCACAAGACTACTTGTGGCCACGTTCGATTAATTAGTCCTAAGATGGTATGATGAACCGTATGGTGACAGGTGATCAGCCCATCGCCCATACAGATAGTCCACCATGTTGGAGAGGACCCGTCCCTTAGTCGACTTTTACGACATGCCAGGATGATAAGCATCTGCACGCATTCTATGTTATTTCTTCACTCCCAGTGCAGCAGAGAAGGTTTATTTATACCTTTCACTAAAAAATACTATATTTGCCCCATAAATAGTTGGCAACCCTATTCATAGAATACTTTAGTTGCTTAATCTATCTTTAAAGCTGTACTGAACTGACGAACCGTAACCTGTTCGTCACCGATCCACGCTGCCTCGTTCAGGAAATTTCTAGAACTTTTACGCCGTATCGGTTCCCCAAGCTGTTACTCAATCTACTTACTGTCTCTTGAGTTTCCAAACTCTGAGCCCAGCCCGCATGTGGTTTGAATGCACACAATACAGACCTGTGAGCTCCGGATGCCTCTGCTGCTTCAGCCACCGCTCGTCCTCCGAATCGATGTCGTACTCCGGCGTCTCCTGTTCCTGCCATAGCGCTGTAACAAACAAATACAACTATAAGATGATATTTAAATAATAATAACACATGGTAACGCGCTAGACTCGAAAGCCTTGGTTAAGCACGTTTAACCTTGGTGTGACCTTATGCAAATGTTAAAAAGAATTGCCAAGGGTCTACCTAATGTTTATATTACATACTTATACGCTGCTGTATACTGCGGCCCGTACAAACTCGATAGCATTACTCACGCGGATCGCGTCTAACCGTACTTGCAAGATTGCCCGACCGAAAGAATCGAATATGTAGCGGCATTTAGCCCTTTCTTAAGGAAAAGAATCACGTATTCTATTCAACTTTTCAAGAATTCTCAGCCGGTACCGTTTACGTAACTTAAACAAATTTTACCTAATATGCGCTGACGTTACTAAAGTGAATTCATCCTTACTTGTTTTATTTGGTAAACACGTTTATAACCCATCAAAATGTACCTTTTAGGGTTCCGTACCACAAAAGGAAAAAACAGAACCCTTATAGGATCACTCGTGTCTGTCTGTCTGTCTGTCCGTCTGTCGCAGCCAATTTGCTCCGAAACTACTGGACTGATTGAGTTGAAATTTGGTATGCATATGTAAGTCGGTGACCGCAACACGGACGCGTAATGTAAATAAATGAATTTTAAACATGGGGGCCACTTGGGGGGTTAATTAGAAAATTAAAAAAAAAAAGTTATGCAAACTATATCGTGTGACCTATCCAATGAAAGGGCTTTATGTGAGGATCTTAATTTTATTGTTTTTTTTTTTGAATTTTAAGATAAATGGTTTGGAAATTATTTAGGAAAATAGGCGAAAATTAACCATTCCCCCCTGATTTCTGAAACTACAGGGCCTAAAATTTTGAAAAAGAAAATACAGAAAATAGTTCTTTACCTATAAATAACAGGAAAACCTATAAGAAGTCTATGGTGTTTAAAGTAACATAGGAAATTTCAGATAATCATGTAGGGAACGGAACCCTCTTCACGCGAGTTTAACTCGCAGTTCGCATTTGTCCGCTTTTTTTGTGTGAAACAGCAATTTTATACTAAAATTGATGTCTGGAAATTGCTGTTTTAGCCAAAAAATTATTGCATTTTGAGGTTACAAACAAGTAAGGATGAATTCACTTTACAGATGTAGTGCATAATTCGTTTCCATCGTGTTTTGTCGGAAAAGTTCGTATTATCGTGCTCTCTCAATTAGCTTCAGCAGGCCCCCAATTCTCGGTGCATTCGAGATAATCTCACAATGGAGATTAAACGTCAGTGCATAGTCATTTGACACAACTGTATGAATCTGACGTTTAATCTCGCAATCGACATTATCTCGAAAGCATCGAGAATTGGGGGGCCTGCTGAAGCTAATTGAGAGAGCACGATAATACGAACTTTTCCGATAAAACACGATGGAAACGAACGAATCGGGGGCCAGTACCCATCATACCATGCTGTCATTTTTCATTTTGACGTTTGACACTAAATAACAAAGTTTCATGTCAATGAATATTTATAAACATGTCACTCATTGAATACAATAATTAATTGACACTTCGGGTCCCGTCGTCTTCCGATTGAGATCCGAGTTTTACCGATGGAAACATATTATTCACTATATGAATGATCGGCTAAATGTCATCGGCACCGGGTAACGGCAATGGACTTTATCTACACCCATATCATAAAACCTCCATTGGTTAATCAAAAACCGTAGGAAATGACCACCAGTTTGACAACCAATTAGGAAAAACCAGTGCTGCGATAAAGAAATAACATGACTTCTTTATCGTTTTTAGTAAAGAAATGAGATTAAATTTGGAACAGCTGTCAAAACTCAAGTGGGTCTCTATTCTAGTATCCATAGATATTAAAACAGTTATTGATACAAAACGTCAATTCAGTATGTTTTTTTAATATAAACTGCACAATATTTGATCTCGAGTGACGTGAGAATAGAGACTTCAACCGTTAGTCTATGATTTTAAAAAAAATGGTCTTGACGGAGGATCGAATCGGCGCCATGTTGGTGTTTTGCTGAACGAAAGTAGAATTAATTGAATAGAAAAAGTTGTTTGTAATTTACATTTTAGTTGAAAATATGAATAGTAAGTAGTCTTCTCGGAGTGTGTGTGATGTGAAAATGCGCCGGATATCGGAAATATGCAGCCACGATTGCAACAAATAACTTGTTGCCAGAAAATATTGTTTCTGAACCCATCATGGAGGATTTATAACATGTGTGTAGATAAAGTTATGTATGCAACTCTGCATAATTTGGCCTAACACACACGTGCGATCTTATTATGAAACTCGCCTATCGGCTCGTTTCATGAAAACCGCACTAGTGTTTGAATAGTCTTAAATATTGTCTATAGTCTATGATTGGTCTTAAAGACCAATCATTATGCAACCGTTGCATAAACTACTAGTCTGCGTCTGCGCATAGTGAGTGTCAAAAACAGCATTCATTCTAATGGACAACGCTTGTCGTTACATAACTTTTTCTGATTCTAGACGAAGCGCAATGAACATTTATCATCGGGAATGGCTCTCTCAGCTATTCAAACGTTTCAGAAACAAGTTTTTATGCTACGCTTGATCTAAGCCTGAGGCATTGACCTGACGTTTTTTATTCACTAGTCCTAAGTTATGGGTACGCCCGTTGAACAGCGTTGGGGCTTTCGGGTAAAGGGGTCGCCGTAAAAGCTAATTTTAGCTTGCTTACCCTTGCTTGTTTAAATGAGCGTGATCGTAACAACCTGCTTAGTTTAAAACGGTTTCAACTAAACTATATCTGCTATCATCCATCAGTAGATCTGCAGTAGATATGACGTATGCATAGGTACATATCGATACGTCGTAGTTCTTCCAGCCAGATAGATTCTTAAAGCCGATTCTTTTAAACTAAGTACACATGAAGACGAGGCTATTGGCATTTCAATCGCTATTTATTGAAGAAGACATCCAAAATCATTTGCTTAGCAACATTTTTAGCTTCCTCTTCGATTTCTTTATTCCATTGGATCATCTACTTTGCCGGTATATAAATAAAGTCATTAATACAATGCAGCGAGACAAGTACATAATCATTTTATGCAACAAGACGTTTATTGTTCATTTAAATAGCAAAACAAATGGAATTTGCATATTTTGCAAGTACAATCGCGTATGCCATGAAGTGATTATTGACCGTGACAGAAGTAAGTTACCAGGGGCTAGAAATATTTTGACTAAGATGAACCCTCAAACAGCGTAGTCTGAAACATTTAGCAAAACTTATACTAATAACCGCAACTTTCAAACGGCCCACGCATTGAAATACCAGAAAGTGCATTTGCACGAGTAAACACTTTTAAAAAGCTTAAAAGCACTCAAAAACTTAAATGCAAAAGTGCTCCGATTACGGCCAACGACCCGGGCGCGGTCGGCTTGACAAAAACAGTGCGCGGACCGGCTCGTGCGCACTAGCGGGTTAAGTACTTGGGAAATAAGAATAGTAGATTGTTGCACCAAGCAGAAAGCGATTCATTATTGCGCCGAGTGTTAGTTTGGAGCCCGAAGGCAAGTGAGGACTTTAAAAACACGAGCGCAATAACACATCACTTGATGCGAGGTGCATGATCTGCTTTTCTTTCTACTATAGCATACAATTGGTAAATAAAAAGTAAAAGTATAGTTAAACCCGACTAGCGACGTAAAAAGGATTTTTGCACCTGGTATGACGCACCCTTACAATTTTGATATAGCCTATGGTTCTTCTCGAAGCTTAAGTTACCGTATTTATTAAAATCGGTCCAGTGGTTCAGAAGCTAAAGTAGAACATCCGAAAATTTTCACAGAAAACTTGTACTGGTCGTTTAATTTTCATATTACGCCATTTTTTTAAATATTTTAGTAACCTACACTATCTTATCAGCCAGTACTTTGATCATAACATTTTAGACGGGGCAATCACAGTTCGATATGGCCGCCGACATGTGGACTGTCTTGCTAACATTAAATCCACAGAAAAGTGGTCAGCTGTCCCGTCGGACTGTGAATGGGCGGATTGGGTGGCTGGTGGTGTAAACTACTTGATCAACAAACCAAATAAAAAAAAAATACAAAACAGTGCAATAACGAATTTTGTACGCAACTTTATTGCTCTAGAGCAAATAAGGGCTGCTTTGTGCTGAGTATTTAAGGCCATAATGATGAAAATAATCCGTACTTGGAAGAAAAGGTACTTTGTTATTAATTGTATGGGCAAAGACTCTTTGGGCTAGTTTAATAACAGCAGAGTGCAATTGCGGGAAATAAAGGTAATATCAGATCAAAAACATAAATGTGAAAAAGGTCCAAGTTCGGTACAAAAACGTCAGGGGTTAACGGTATCGCCGATAAAAGAGTTGAGATCTGAACGCTTGCCAATTTCCTTAGAACTTTTGAAAAGGTACTACAACGTTCATAAATAACTTCAAAGAAAATTGATTATTTTCACTGATATAGAATTTATAACTTTGCAATTTTTAATCTGACTTCGAATACTTCCAAAGTATTTATCAACCTTTTATGGCATAATATAGAACATATTTTAATACGAGCTTTAATTTATTTTGTGAATAGTTACAATTTACAAGTTTAGATGTATATAAAACTTGTATACATTTTTTTTCCTATGTATACGTCCAATAACCTACCTTCACACCAAATTTTAACTTTACTTTTAGTTAATTTCCTAGGTCACATGGAAGTTAGTCTACTTTTCATCTATATAAATATTATAGTCAGTCAGTTTGCGATAAATAGTGATTTTCGGGTGTCATTATCTCGTGAAGAGAGTTTTTAATTGAATTATTGGATTCAGCAATTAGAAGACGGTCTTACTAGACAAGACACGCAAAATTGCAAGTGTGTCTGTCAATTAGATTTTAAATTATAAGGGGTCGAAAATGGCCCGTAATCGTTCATGTAATATAACCTACTGCCGATGTACTGCTACTCATAGTAAAGTCAGCTCGTTGCCAGAATGTGGTAGAAGTGGGGAGATACGTCATGCTCTGCGCTCAGCTGACGGTCGCGTAATCGAACGGATCGCCAGACGCGGGGAACGCATGAGGTTGGTTTGGTTTGCATTTCCGAAGATAAACCAATCGCAATGAGTTGTACATGATCTTAGTGAGCAGTCGAGCTGCTAAAGTATCGATAGTCGGCACTGAGATCGGTAATTCGTGTCATAATAGTCATACCGCAGAATTACGTTGAAAATACCCGGAGTTTCCTATAATTAAGAACTTATAATAAAGTATTTCTTCCATGATTGAACCCATAAACTTGTTAGTAAATCTTAGTGACTAATAGCCGAATTCAGAAACGCCACTTAAGCTTTTGACTAGATATTAAGTAGTTAAATGTCCCTCAACTAGTTGTCAACCTACACAGAAACGTCACTTTAATTAAAGCTCAATTTGAGTGGCCTTTCTGAATTCGGCCATAAGTTATTGTTTCGTGCTTCAAGGCCTGATTTCACTAATTTGGCCTGTATGGAGAAGACGAATTAACCTTACGAAGGTCACGCCTGAGAGCGGGAAAGCGTGTCCCGGACGCCGAGTGACGGCTGTAGCAACAAAATGTATGGGAAACGGCATACTGTGGCAATGTCAGAGGCACGGAATTCTGCTGTCGGCCACAGCCGTGTAGTTTTGATTTGTGGATTACTTCCTCATTTAGCAAATCTGTTTCGTGAAGAGCATTTTCTACCCATTAGAACAAACTATGATTCCAGCCAATACGATAAATAACGCTATATTTTAGTGACCCATTGGGCTGTATCAAAAGTACACATTTGTTGTTTGCTTAATGCAATAAATATTAAATAATCTCAAGATCTATTCCCGGATCTATCCACCGCGCGATAACCACGTGTACGCTCGGACGCGGGCTATTCTAAACGCGCTCGTTTCTTATATTTATAAAATGCACAAAGCGGGTAATTGAATGAAGTGAAGTGACTACGTAATACGCGTAAACCCGTGTATACTGTATGAGGAAGTTTAATGTTGTTGTTATTAAATATTTTAAGGACAATGTTGCAGAAACAAGGAACTGAATATAAAAAGAAACTGTAGTGGAATAGAATCTCAGACTAAGTGAATTTGTAACTTGTGTATAAGTATTATTCCCAGACGATTGATTACATACATACATACATAGCATCACGCCCGAAATACCTAATGGGGGTCGGCAGAGCCACAAGACTACTTGTGGCCACGTTCGATTAATTAGTCCTAAGATGATATGATGAACCGTATGGTGACAGGTGATCAGCCCATCGCCCATACAGATAGTCCACCATGTTGGCGAGGACCCGTCCCTTAGTCGACTTTTACGACATGCCAGGCCAGGATGATATGTATCTGCACGCATTCTATGCTATTTCTTCACTCCCAGTGCAGCACAGGAGGACGATTGATTACGATGTCATTTAAGGTTAATTTTGACCGACCAGTTGGCCTTGCGGTTCTAATATTAGACCGGAAGCTTGAGGTTGCGGGTTTGATCCCCGCCAGAGTCAAGTACTCGTATTACAATAATTGGGGTCTGGTCGTTTGTGCCTCTTTGTGTTGACGGACAAAAGATTGAGCGTGACGTCACTTATTTTTATCTATTTATTTATTTTGTGTGTGTGCGTGTGCGTGCGTGTGTGTGTGTGTGTGTGTGTGTGTGTGTGTGTGTGTGTGTGTGTGTGTGTGTGTGTGTGTGTGTGTATGTTTGTTACCTCTTCCCGTTAAAACGGTTGGATGGATTTTGATGAAATTTGGAATGGAGATAGCTTATACCCTGGATTAACACATACGCTACTTTTTATCCCGGAAAATTGAAAAGTTCCCGAGGGAATAACGACAATCAAACTCTACGTGGACGGCACAGCTAGTATAGTAGTTATAAAGCTTTTTTTTATATCAACTGTAAAACGTGAACGAGGTACTCAAAAAAAGAAACCAGAGCCTATTTGATGTAAGGGCCGACTTAGGTACTATGGAGACCCGACTACGCCTCTGGTCTGACGGACCTTTTTATAAAAAATCGAATCCTCATCGAAAACAAGAAAAGAATGATGGTCATCCCAGAAACTTCCACCATCAAAATAACAAACAAAGATTAGGTATTTTCCGTTTGTCCCGCCGCCTAGTAATAAACGATTGTTTATGGTGCAGACGCCATTTTCCTCTTCGATCGACGCAGTAATAAATCAAGTTAATTTACACTTTTCTTTTGGTAAGCTTTCTTTCAAATTCAATTCGGGCAATTATTTATATCGGAACGGTACAGCCAGCGGAGAAAGCGATTAAGGGAAAATGTTTAAATGTTAACCGATTTTGACTAATTTTTTTACAGGTTGTCAGTCAGAAGAAAATCTAGGTCTATACGTTTTGGTTTTTTCACTATCTATATATATAAAAATGAATTGCTGTTCGTTAGTCTCACTAAAACTCGAGAACGGCTGAACGGATTTATCTTATCTTAGTCTTGAAATGTTCGTGGAGGTCTAGGGAAGGTTTAAAAGTGCATAGGTTACTTAAATTATTATTCTCCGCAGACGAAGTCGCGGGCACCAGCTAGTAATCAATAAATTCAGTTTTATTGCTGGTTCAGTGGTTCATACAAAACTAATTTCGGCGGTTATTTGACGTAGTTGATCTTTAATCAAAATTCAAAAACGTATAGACTTTGATTTCGTTCTGTCCGACAATCTATCAAAAAAAAAATCAAAATCTTTTAACATTTAAGTGGTAGAAATCGCTATTACGAAAAAGGTGATATTTGCCGTTGGTTCACAGTCCTCTTAAGTTCATCTAGATTTAGCGAATACTTTTTCCCTATTCTACGAAGAAGCGGTTAGCTTAGTTGGTGGTAGTCACCCTACCTCCGAAGCTAGCGGTCCCAGATGCGATCCCCGGTAAGGGCAAATATTTGTGTGATGAGCACGAATGTTTGTTCCTGAATCTTGGATGTTCCCTATGTATTTAAGTATTTATTTATCTATATAATTGTGTATATCGTCGTCTAGTACCCATACCACAAGCCTTGAGAGCTTACTTTGGGACTAGATCGATTTGTGTAAAGATTGGTCCCTGATTTATTATTAATTTACCTTCTGCCCGCGACTTCATCTGCGTGTAGTTCGATTATAATTATTCTCTCTGGAATTTTTGAATTATCCAGGATAAAACCCTATACCCTATATCCTATTCCAAGCACAAAAGGGGCTAGTTTTTGGGCTATTCCCAAAATGATTACATATTTCATCACTACAGGGAACAAAAAGTTTAAGTGTAAGCTTTTGGGGATAGCCCGAATTGCAGCAATAAGTTGCCACAAAAGTTGTTCGTTTACAAATCCCCTAACGTAACTACATACCTACCAAGTTTCATGAAAATCAATTCAACCGTTATATATCAAACTTGCATATAAGTAATAGGGAAGATGCATATTTTGTTTTCATCTTGTATTGGAAAGTGCTGAGTAATAGAAACCGATCTGTGTACGCAACACATTATTATGTTGTTTATTTTATGAGTTACGAAGCTTTGAAAAGTCATTGTTCATACCACTCGCAAACACACTCCATACAAAATGGAAGACAACTATGACGTCACAGCATTCGTCAGACTGTACAGAATGTATGGAGTTTAAAGGAAATCTGCCATTATTTCCGAAAATACTGTTTTTAGACCAACATCGTAGAAATAAAACATGACATAAATTTGATGAGGATGCTTAAAAAACTAAAATCAGAACTATAAACTAATTTATATTTTTCACTAATTTTGACCCTTAATCAAATAAAAATGAATATTCAATATGATCTGCTTTTTTCTGTAATATGCTTTTGTTTACATTTACTTTCATAATTTATCATGACATGAGTCAGTCACAGTGGTATTTCGCTTTAAAAAAATACTTAATAACTTAAGGCCGAATTCACAAGCCGCCACTTAAGCATTTGATTACAGATTAAATAGTTAATTGTCCCTCAACTAGTTGTCAAACTATACATAAACGTCGCGTCACTTTAATTAAAGATCAATTTGAGTTTATATATTCCACCAAACGAATTTAATCTTCCTGTATCGTGTTTACATTGAAGCCATTTCGAGAATCAGAAAATTAATTCTTTAATATCGTATTCCAGTAAACATTTCTCTGTGAAGCATTTTCGGTATCTGTCGGTAACAATTGATTAATTTTGTCTCTCATTTCTTCTTTACTGCTACTTGCCATAGGAAACAAAACCGTGTAGCGAGTGTGTAAGTTCGAGAATCCTCTGCTGTTATTTTTTAACAAATCTCGTCGTTTATCTCTCATTACATCCGACTAACAATCATAAATTGACCCACGCGCTCGAAGGCATCACGTGAATTTAGGTATCTACGTCGAAGACACGCACAAACATGTATTTTATACACACTGGCGGGTCAAGTTACGCTCGTCGGTGAGTTCATGAACGAAGCGTTATTTTAGAGAATTAAGCCCTGACTTCGACTGCGAGTTCGACCGCATAGAATACAGTCAGAAACTGTATGAATGAACGTCGTCAAACTGGCTGGCTGGTTCAGTTCAGTTCATTCAATTATGTAATGTTTTTGCGGTCAGCCCGCGTTCATTTTAAGAATACGTCAGTCAGCTTGCGTCTATCGGACTAATAATGACCTCCTACACGAAGGGCAAGCGTCAGCCATCCCACGGAACGCATTCAAACGTAAAGATATCCTTATCTCATTCTTACGTGTGAATGCGTCCCGTGCGCTGGCCGACGGTGGTTTACAGGACCATAGAGGACTGGCTTTTTTATTCTCTATCTTACCGCTATCGGCTTACTCGCCGATGAAGACTCGCATAAAAATCTGGGCTTCTTATTCGGGACTGCTTCGTTCACTATACCGTCACTAAAATGGCAAAACTGCATATGTGTCGTTATTTTGTACGTGTTTGACGATATAGTAAATCCGGATTAGCAAGTTGAAGTGGCAGGGCACATATATCAGGCAGAATTGATGGTCGATGAGGACGAAAGGTTCTCGAATGGAGACCACGGACCGGTAAGCGCAGCGTAGGACGTCCACTCACTAGATGGACCGCAGGAAAACGCTGGATGTAGGCGGCTTCCAACCGGCCCTTTTGGAAATCAATGGGGGAGGCTTATGTCTAGCAGTGGACGTCCTATGGCTGAAATGATGATGATGATAGTAAATCACTTAGCAGTCCCGAATAGAGGCGGCCCGGCTTATTGTGCCAAATTGCATTTCGCGAAACGAATATCTCCAAAACGTTACAGCGGCGTAAAGATACCGTCAGCCTAACTGGCCTATAAACGTGGGTACTGACCAACGTTACGAGGTGTAATGTAACATGTTACACAGCAAGCATTCGTGCAGTCAGTACGTCGTGTTACGGGGAAACCAGCGAGCAACAAGCCGCTCGTTGCTCGCTTTGCGTGCTCCACCCGGCTGTCGGTTTTTTGGCGAATCCTTTGACTGTTACACGGTTCAGTCAGCACGTTTTTGCAAATCGTCACGAGCGCATGCGATCAATCGGAGACATGCGTACAAAGATTTTATACTGTCAAGTAATCATTTGGTTTTTTTAATATTGCTATCAATGACAAACCACCACATACGCCTCTGTTTTTAAATAAGTTTAATGTCCAGTAACGTTTTTTCTTCTTAATTTGGATGAAACAAAGATACCAACACGTCCTCGTCGCTGTCGGCCATCTTGAGTGAACTGGCGGCGAAAGCGGAGCACAAAGTTTTGACGAGCATGTTACGCCGATTTTAGAACACAGCGTAACATGCTCGATGCGTAACACGCTCGATGCGAATGTTACATTACACCTCGTAACGTTGGTCAGTACCCACCTTTAAACTTTAATTATGGTTACGCCGCGCTCGCCTCAAATACGTTTAATGTTAGATCAGCCTTTTATTTCCGCTTGCAATTAGGCATTCGTAGGCGCCGTCGCGTAGGAGTAACTTCCATAACTAACGAGCTAGCGAGGGTGTTACGCCCTCCCCATAACCACAAATGGTAATGCGCACGTGATCTCAAACTTTAATTAAATAATTTGTGAAGTGCTCTATCTGTGATTGTTTAATCTATACTGGGGTGTGATTCTTTAACTGGCTGGGCTCGCTCGACGGCGAGTCCTATAATTACAAACCGGTTTCTATTTGTCAGACGACTCTTCGCCTTGAGCAGTGCTTTGGCATAGCATAAAGAGGGAGAAGTAAGTTATCTTCATACAAACGCACCGCGCGCGGCTTGTATGTGTGCGCCAAAGTATCTATGCGTCGCCGCACGCACACTTAAACAAAATCTCGACGCGTTTGTATGAAGATAACTTACTTGCTCCCTCTTTATACTATGGCTTTGGCGTTAGAGGATGTTCACTTTTAAAACTAAAAGAGAAGTCAAAATGAGATTCACTTTGTGATTATTTAATTTGGAATGTATTTGTATTTCACGTTATTTCTCTCTACTGTTAAACAAGCCAGGCAGACCGGTTTTACTTATTTCTAGTATTACGTTACAAACGTAGGAACAAACGAAGTTGTATGAGTTCATTCGATTTCATGCTAGTTAATAAAGCATTCAGCCAGTCTATTCTAGGAATATTTTGAGCTCATGTTAATAAACTTCAATGCCCGGTATGAATTCAGAAAATTCTTATGGCAAGTTTGGATCCTCGTTATATGCGAAAGCGAACTAAGGATATTCGTTAAAGAGTACAAAAACCTAAGGGATTAGTTTGTCTTTTATCTACACCCATATCATAAAACCTCCATAGTGTAATCAAAAACCGTAGGAAATGACCACCATTTTGACAACCAATTAGGAAAAACCAGTGCTGCAATGTTATTCCCGTATCGTTTTTAGTATAGAAATGAGATTAAATTTGGAACAGCTGTCAAAACTCAAGTGGGTCTCTATTCTAGTATCCATAGATATTAAAACAGTTATTGATACGAAACGTCAATTCAGTATGTTTTTTTAATATAAACTGCACAACATTTGATCTCGAGTGACATGAGAATAGAGACTTCATTCGTTTGTCTATGATTTAAAAAAAAAATGGTCTTGACGGAGGATCGAATTGCCGCTATCATGTTGGTGTTTTGCTGAACGAAAGTAGAATTGTTGTTGAATTGAATAGAAAAAGTTGTATGTAATTTACATTTTAGTTGAAAATATGAATACTAGTCTTCTCGGAGTGTGTGTGATGTGAAAATGCGCCGGATATCGGAAATATGCAGCCACGATTGCAACAAATAACTTGTTGCCAGAAAATATTGTTTCTGAACCCATCATGGAGGATTTATAATATGTGTGTAGATAAAGTTATGTATGCAACTCTGCATAATTTGGCCTTAAAACACACTCGCTAAAATCTCGTTTCATAAAACCGCACTAGTGTTTTAAGGCCTATAATTATGCAACCGTTGCATAAACTACTATTTGATGTACAATATTGAGTCTAATAGGTACATACCGTCCGCGCGCGAACAACGAAGAATCTTAAAGCACGTTAAAGAAAAGATTTAGTGTAGTAAATGACTAATAAACAGTGATCGTACTTTTTCCAGCATTCTTGGTGCGATGACGTCAAATGACACACGACAGCGACCTAGGGTTGTCGACGTGTATAATATGATTGACGTTTAAAATTATGTAATATTATGTTCTCATTGAAAATGAAATACATTTTTTTTACTTAATCGGTTATTATAATTTGTATAACATTTATTACTGTAACCCAAAATTCCTCAAATTTTTCGGAGGGTATGCTGACGAATAGTTTTCGTAATTTCGATTGCCCTGTCGAAAAACAGCAACCAGCTGTTAAGAAGGATAAGGATTTATTGCAACTGTGTTATATTTTCTCATATACTCGTAGTAAATTAACCCTTCATTTCATTATGCATATTGGGTTAGGCTTTACATGTCCTGGGAATATTTTCTGTATTTCCGATTTGTTTAATACGCTATTTTATTTTTATTTTTGATTTTATTTGCTTCTTGGTTCAAACAATAATATTGGGCACTACTGACAACCCTAGCACTGCACCAAAAATGCTGGAAAAAGTACGATCACTGCTAATAAGGCAACAGCATTGATAAATACGAGCATTTCTTTAGGATAACACTCGGACTAAATAGTAGAGTATAGGATATGAAAGAACGGTCGGGCGCGGCGCACCACGCCCTCCACAGGCCCTGGTACCCCGGAGCTAGCGCGCGGACCATATCACGTATTTAGTGGTACCTGCGTTCTTAATTCAGCACTTGAATGGCTTCAGTGTCTCATAGCGGGACGACTAAACGAACACCTTTCGCAACCGAGTTTTTTCTGATGTCAATTGATTTTCCCCTAAAAATACTAGGAGAATAGGCTAGTTTCCTAAAAAAATTGATAAGTCCGTCTTTTACATTATAAAAAAAAATATTGAACACATATTTTTTCTTTTGTCAATTAAACAAAAAATGACGAAGATATAGTGCGTTGAAATTCCGCGTGACGTCACGACTTTTTAAACTTTTTACCATTAAATGACGTCATTAGCCCCCACTCCCGAACTTTGATGCACGTTATCTTTGTCAATTTTGATTGATTTGATACAGCAAAAAATACTTGTCCAATATTTTTTGATAATTTAACTGACGGACTAATTAGAATTACCTTTTTTTACCCAGGAAACATCCCTATTAAGGGAAAATAATATGCCGCTTTACAGCCAGGTTCAAATCATCAATCAATACGCGTTAAAACCATGCAGGCATATTTAGTGACGAAAATATAAATTACAGTACAAAACAATAACGTCTTCTGTCTAATACAGCACCAGAAAAAACTTTGAAAAGTATAATTAGAAACGAAATAACGAAGAAACAATAAGCTCTCTCGCGTCAGTCATGTTTTTGTTTGAAAGTCAATTTATAAGAACAGCAGAATATTCCAAGGTTTACCTTTTCTCACTTGAACAAGTTTTTCTATACGTGACGTCAGAAAATATGCTTTATGAAAGTTTCAGGGTGAATGTGTACATATAATGGAGTAGTTGAAAAAGGTGTCAGATCTTTTTGCTCTCTAACTTGTTCTTTCTGGACAGGAGCTAAAAACCTGTACAATATTTTGGTTCTATATTTACCTAAATATAGAACCTAAACTTGTAAATATTGTTAGGGGTGTACCGCAAGGATCAATTTTGGGACCGATACTATTTGTGATCTTTATGAATGACTTGATTAGCTTTATCACTCACCAAATCTCTGATGTAAGCCTGGTGGTATTTGCGGATGACACAAATGCTATTATATCCTCTAACAGCAATAGTGAGCTGGATAAGAGAGTGGAAATCACCTTATCTCATTTTCATAATTGGTTTAGTATAAATAATTTACAGCTTAATATTTCTAAAACACAAGCCATGCTCTTTAGGACAACTACAAGGAAAAAAGAAACGTTAAATCTTAAGGCAAATGGAAATGATGTATCTGTCGTGAATTCGGCTCGGTTTCTTGGAGTATGTATCGATAGCGATCTCAACTGGAAAGATGAGCTGGCAGCTATAGAGAACAGTATAAGCTCAGCTTGTTATGCACTCAGGAGTCTACGTGATGAGGTAACTATTAAGCAGCTTAAATTGGTATATTATGCCCTTGTAGAGTCGCGTCTGAGATACAGCATTAGGTTTTGGGGTCAAAGTTTTGCTTATAACATAAATAAGGCTTTTATTTTGCAAAAACGAGCGATCAGAACTATAATGCGTATACCCTCCTGGGAGTCATGTAGGGAATACTTTATTAGTTTGGATATTCTCACTGTGCCTTCTTTATATATCTTAGTTTTGCTTACGAGTGTCGTGAAGCACCCAGAAAAATATGAGACCACGGAAGAAAGGGAGTTAAGACTGGATACACGCAGAAAGGACATTCCGTATTCGATTGTTCCTAAATTAAAAATTGTGCATCACAGTGTTCGATGTCAAGCTGTCAAAATATTTAACCACCTACCAATTGACTTGAAGACCTTCAATAATCTAAACATATTTAAAATTCGCCTCAGAAAATTCTTACTGGGAAAATGTTATTACAATTTATCGGAATATCTAAGCGATAATCGATTTCCATAGACATACACGCATTTCTATAATTTTATTAAATTAGTTTTATTTTTTATTTTATTTAATCAGATTGTTCTTCTTGACATTAATTTTTAAATTATTTTGACATGTTTACGAACTTTTTTATTGTTATGTAAAATTCATTTGTTTTAATAATTGTATTAACCTGTATTTATTTGATGTATTATTGTGTTATTTTTAATTTTAGATGTCCAACACAAGTAATTGTTATAGGATTAAATGAACTGAACTGAACTGAACTGAACCTAAGGAGGCCAAACAATTCCGAAATACCGCAGCCAATACTGTGGTCGCTAGTCTTATAGTGAACTCATCCTATACGTCCCACTACTGCGTGATATTCATTTATCAAATTACTATACATCATAACTACTTATGAGTTTATTTACTTAGCGATTTGGGAAGCTATCTCATCCCACTTCTGATTCATCCCAAATGAGACAGCCTGTATATTTACTTTGGCTAACTCGTTTTTCAGGTGTTATACCTCGGTGAGACCACAAACCACTGTCCAGTGCAGGGTGACGCCACACACTTGATTCCGTCCAATCAACACGCGCGGACAGAAACGTCCTCAAGGCCTATCGAATTTAAGCTGCGATCTCTAGATTGGAGAGGACATGTGCGTCACTAAGATGGAGAGTTTCAGATCACAACTGTTCTGATTTGACATCATCACCATTATTATTATCGTCATCCTCATTTCATTGGCGACCACTTCATCCTTACTTGTCTTATTTGGTAAACAAGTTTATAACCTCAAAATGTACCCTTTTGGGTGAAAGGTTTTTTATCATTTTGTAGTGGTAGAGCCAAACAGTAATCCTCACTAGATGATTACTGTTCGAATAGGCCGGCTCGACCGGGGTAGTACCACACTCTCACAGAATATCGGCGTAAAGTAATAGCTTGCTATTGCGTTTCGTATGGTGAGTGACGAGATCCGGAGGCCTATTCCCTCATCCCTATCCCATCCCCATTCCCCATCCTCCCTAGACTGGCAACGCATTGGCAGCACCTCTGGTGTTGCAGATGTCCATGGGCGGCGGTGACCACTTTCCACCAGGTGGCCCATCAGCTCGTTTGTCAGTCAATTGACATAAAAAAAAATATCAACTCTCGGCGAACAGACTTTACGCTAATGACTAAACATAGGGCTACCAAATTTTCCGAGGGCTATCAAAGAATTAAGAATTGTCTTGCTTGGATAAGAATTTTGATAGTTAATAGAAAATTCGGTAGGTACCGCCCGACAGTTTATAAGACTTACGTCATCTCATGAAAGGTAATTTGATTACATAAACAGCCTGTACTCAGAGCGTACCGTAGTTACTTTTTATATCAAACGGTTACCAAAGAATTCTTAAAATGTTTACCTTACCCATAAAAGCAGTACGGCCGCCTGCGGTTTACCCATTCGCCTCCTTTATTGCGAAATAAGCTTTAATAGCTTAGTTTTATGGGCGAATGTTGTTTGCAATTTAATTTGAAAACAATGAGAGGATTTATCTAGTGCGCGGGAGTTTGTTATGGACTTAAAGGTGTTTACTTAAGGTAGTCATTTGCGTGTTTCATTCGTTAGATATGGTTGTTCGGTGAATATAAACGTTATTCAGAACACAGAACCTTTTAGTATAGTAATATTTGGCAGTTATGCGCTACTGTTATGATCAGGATAACGCTGTAGGATAATTATTATGACTCGGAATTTTCGGCGCGTCAATTGGCAACACCTAAATCAGGCTTTACTTAAACAGTTTTTTAACAAAACCTAATTTGATTTGGTAAGGCGTATCAATTTCATCAAATCGTATTTTGGAAATAGTTAAGTATTCAATAATATTATAAAGAAAGTGTTTTTTTTTTTGCGCTTTGCCAAATAAAAAAAGCTTTGTTGAAAAACTGTTTAAGTAAATCCGATTTAGGTGTTGTCAGTGCCTTAAAAGATTTATCCCAAGACATAAAAAATGAACGAGTGGCACATATATCAGCTGCTCTATGTACTAACTACATAAGTACGCAACTGTGTCCAATTGCTACAATAGAATTGAAGTCTAGCTGAGCTCTAAAATAGCTCTATCAGAGCTCTAAAATGCTTGACACTTCCATCCGCAACAAAAACACGTGGCCAATGCCTTCCACACACCAAAAGCCGATCGTTCGCGGGAAGCGCAAGACGTATAACCAACCGGTAACTTAATTCGAAGCCTTCACATCAATGCATGCGGGACCCGCGCTTCTACCGCACAGTATTGATGGCGCACGACCCGCATTTAATGTGTGCAAAGACTGAAGATTGACGCCATAAACAACAATAACGTATTCTTGTGAAAATCTGTGTACACCAGAGAGAGCAGATGTCCGTGAAGTTAGCAGAGCATTTATGAGCAGATCAAAAATAAATTGGAGTTATATTGGCATGCACAAGAGTGCTGTAGTTCCTGATATTTTTAAGAAATAGTTCTGGCGGATTTACCGAGAAAAAACGAACCTTAGGCCATGCGAAAAAAACCAAGAAACACACGATGAATCTACATCTACAGAAGTTGCTTAAATAGTGACATGTATCGAGTTAACGTTTTCACGCGTGACACTGCTGGTTTTCCCCAAATGCGTCACTCGTACGATAAAAGGTTAACTACTAATTTGAACTGATTAAATTCCAGAGATCACTGGGTTTTAAACAAGAATCAACAATGTTGAATTAACGAAAACATTTGGACAAAACTACAGGGGAGGTTAATAGACAGGCAAATTAAATAAAAACTTTAAGGGCAAGGCGATTTTTGCGCGAAATCAGATAAAGATTTCGCCGTTAACGTACGATCATTAAAAGATACGTTTGTACCCTACTGCAGGAAGCCATAAGGATAGTAAGTCTATGTATGCGTGTGACCAAAAATCTGATTTTCCACTTTAGCTCCTGAACTACTGGACCGATTTATATCCCGGACTCGCCACAGCTTCGTCCGCGGTATTTTCCATACAATCTTTATCACCTCTTTTCACCCCTTTAGGGATGGAATTTCAAAAAATCCCTCCTTAGCGCACCTCTTGGGTACTCGAGGAATATCTGCTCCGAATTTCAAACTTCCAGGACCACCTGTTTAGGCTGTGGGTTGTCTATAAGTGAGTCACGGTACTGTTTTATATGTATTGATGATGTTTCGTGGACAATGTGCGAGTGTCATAGGCTAAATAAGTATTGTATGGGTGCGTGATAATAGGAGCAAAAATGATTTTACGCCGCCAGTCGCGTTTTAGTTTTTAACTTGACTTTTTCTAAACAATGTCGTATTTCAATGCTCTATTGGGCAGTCTTGAATAATCTGTAAAACGATTGTAAAGTCTGCCTAAGATTTTTTTTTTTTATCATTTCTATGTAACTGTCTATGAGCAATCTCACATCTAACAGTCAACTGATTCTAGCAGGATGCATTTCATAAATCTAAAAATACTAACCGTAACTTGCTTGTATATCTACGAAATATCAGTTTAGTTGAAGTTAATTGGAATTTAGCACCTTCGCCACAAAATAGATGCACTTCAATCAAATACCGCGTTCCTAAGCGAGAGTGTTCTTGAAATGACCTCTAAAATGTTTCAACACAACACCAGTCACTTATGATATCATAAGAGAAATAGGCAATTCTGTTCTTGACTATTTTTGACTTTGACTTTGACATTTTAGATTATGTAATAGTAGTTTATGCAACGGTTGCATAATGATAGGCCTTAAAACACTAGTGCGGTTTTATGAAACGAGCTTTTAGCGAGTTTCATAATAAGATCGCACGTGTGTTTTAAGGCCAAATTATGCAGAGTTGCATACATAACTTTATCTACACACATATTATAAATCCTCCATGATGGGTTTAGAAACAATATTTTCTGACAACAAGTTATTTGTTGCAATCGTGGCTGCATATTTCCGATATCCGGCGCATTTTCACATCACACTCCGAGAAGACTACTTACTATTCATATTTTCAACTAAAATGTAAATTACAAACAACTTTTTATATTCAATTCAACAAAATTCTACTTTCGTTCAGCAAAACGTCAACATAATGGCGGCGATTCGATCCTCCGTCAAGACCATTTTTTTTTTAAATCATAGACAAACGGATGAAGTCTCTATTCTCACGTCACTCGAGATTAGATATGAGCGCCACGCCGGCGCGCCGCCGTCGCCGCAATCAACGGCCGCGCCGTCGCCGCCGGCGCGGCACCATCGGCGCGCCGATCGGGTGATCCGATGAATCCGATCAGTCGAAACTTATTCGTCGTGGAGCGAACCCATGTCAAATATAAAACAAAATGGCAACTGCATCAACCGCGAATAATACAATTAGATATTTACCGATTAATTTTCGATCAATCGATTTAGATGGCAAAAGAAGAAGTGTTTTATGTGACCAAATATTTTGCGATTGAAAGCGGCCTGCATCCAGCGTTTTCCTGCCCTCTCTTTTAGGTCGTCTGTCCATCTTGTGGGTGGCCGTCCCACGTTGCGCTTACCGGTCCGTGGTCTCCATTCGAGAACTTTTCGGCCCCATCGGCCATCCGTTCTGCGTGCTATGTGCCCTGCCCACTGCCACTTCAACTTGCTAACCCGGTGGGCTATGTCGGTAAATTTCGTTTGTCTACGGATCTCCTCATTTCTGATGCGATCTCGCAGAGAAACTCCGAGCATAGCCCTCTGCATAGCTCGTTGTGCGACTTTGAGCTTGCTAATAAGGCCCATAGTGGGAGACCATGTTTCAGTGCCCTATGTCATTACTGGCAGCACACACTGATTGAAGACTTTCGTCTTAAGGCACTGAGGTATTTTGGACGAGAAGACGTTGCGAAGTTTACCGAACGCTGCCCAGCCGAGTTGGATTCGTCGATTGACCTCTTTCTTGAAGTTGGACCTGCCTAGTTGGACTGTTTGTCCTAGGTAGACGTACGCGTACCCAACTTCTAGAACTGAGTTCCCAACTGATACTGGGGTGGGCACGACATGGATGTTTGACATGACCTTCGTCTTGTCCATGTTCATCTTAAAGCCCACCTGATTGAGGCCTTCGAGCATCATGCTGAGATCTTCCATCGATTCTGCCATGACCACAATATCGTCGGCAAATCGAAGGTGAGTGATGTACTCGCCATTGATGTTGATGCCGAGTCCTTGCCATTCCAGGAGCTTGAAAGCGTCTTCCATTGCGGCAGTGAACAGTTTCGGAGAGATTACGATTCCCTGTCTCAGGCCTCTTCGCAATGGAATTGCCTTCGAACTTTGCTCCTGTACTCGGACCGACATGGTGACGTTATTGTACAAACACTTCAAAACTTCGACATACCGATAGTCAATACGGCATCGCTGGAGAGACTCTAGCACCGCCCATATCTCGATCGAATCAAAGGCTTTCTCATAGTCCACAAACGCTAAACATAGTGGCAGGTTATACTCTTCGGTCTTCTGTATAACTTGCCGTAGCGTATGGATGTGGTCTGTGGTACTATAGCCTTTTCGGAAACCGGCTTGTTCGGTAGCTGGAAGTCATTAAACCTGCGATCGAGACAATTTGTGATGACCCACGAAAACAGCTTATAAACATGGCTCAGAAGTGAGATGGGTCTATAATTTTTAAGCAAGGTGTTGTCACCTTTCTTAAAGACCAGCACCACCACACCCCTGTTCCACGCTTCTGGCGTTATGCCTTCGAGTAAGACGGAATTAGAGAGCCTCTGAAGGACTTTAAGTTGATTATTTAAAAAAAAAGTGTTTTATTTAAAAAAATTAACCCTGATGTATTGCAAAGTCACGCCGCTGACAACGCCGCCGCCGCCGATGGAAATGTTGACCCACGCCGCCGCCGGTTAAAATGCCATCGGCGCTCATATCTACTCGAGATCAAATATTGTGCAGTTTATATTAAAAAAACATACTGAATTGACGTTTCGTATCAATAACTGTTTTATTATCTATGGATACTAGAATAGAGACCCACTTGAGTTTTGACAGCTGTTCCAAATTTAATCTCATTTCTTAACTAAAAACGATAAAGAAGTCATGTTATTTCTTTATCGCAGCACTGGTTTTTCCTAATTGGTTGTCAAAATGGTGGTCATTTCCTACGGTTTTTGATTAAACTATGGAGGTTTTATGATATGGGTGTAGATAAAAATATTTTCGTAGGTAATGTTTTTTTTTACATTTTCAAGGAAAAAGCACAGTATTTTTCATTTTTAAATTTCCCGCTAAAACGCTATCTTGCTGTCAGCCGTCGCATGTGACGTCAACATACTGTAACCGGTCGTAAACGTCAAAAAAAGCGTTGTCTGTATGAGGGTGCGGTCCGAATAACACTTACGGCGATCACATCAAAGGTTGGCAGCGTGATTCGGACCGCAACCGACCTATGCAAACGTTATGCGTCGTGACTGGTGTTTAAAGTCACTTGACTTAGAAGTAAAAATTTTAGGTTTTTAATTTATTCAATTCTAAATAATCTTGTTTTATTTTTACATACATACATACATACATAGCATCACGCCCGAAATCCCTAATGGGGTGGGCAGAGCCACAGGACTACTTGTGGCCACGTTCGATGAATTAGTCCTAAGATGGTATGATGAACCTTTTACATAACTCCTGTTATATAACGTCTTGAGCGTTAAGCTACCGTTCCACAGAAATACCTATATACATATTTGTTACTGGAGTCAAATAACGAATTTAATAGATTTCAACACGTATCTGAATGAATCTCATAGAACCAGCTTATTATTCAATAAATGAATTCGTAGACGGGAGATAAAAACACCGATAGATGAATAAGTAATTGTTAAAAGTATGCTTCATGTATACCTATTAACAGTACCATGACGCCTGAAAGACAATACACAGCCTAAACCGGTAGTCCTCGAGATTTGCAATTTATTACCAGGAAAGTTGTAGCAACTGAAATACCTGTATTCATCCAGCTATTCTGTATTCATAGGGTTCTTTTACGAATGGTCTAATTATTCAGTCTATTCTTTAACTGATTGACATCCAGTGCCGAGACCACTCCCCCTAGAATTTGGAGGAAATATGCCTTGATTACCTTGGGTCTGCACTATGGAGGTATTTTTTTGAAATTCTATCCCTAATGGGGTGGAAAGGACTGGTAAAGTTTGTATGGAAAATACCGCGAGCGAAGATGTGGCGGTGACCAATATATGTATGCCCTGACACACCACACCGCATAGTGGTATAATTATAAATTATTACCTATGTTCGACAAATAGAACTTGAAAGACATACGGCATTACCCACGATTTGACCGCGACTGCACTCAACCCCCGAGGAAGAACTCCATATGCGTTCGAAACATGTCGGACCATTCCTGACAATAAATCGTGGGTAAAGCCGTTTTTTATTCAAGTGTGCATTATGTCCCGCAAAAGTTTTAATTCGACTAAATAATAAATGATTTACGATTCAAATTATGCCAGTATAGGCGATACATTTTACCAAAACAGTGCATACGTTTTACCAAGAAAATTATGCTGTTCAGTTAAATCTGCCCGTTCTGTACTAGACATAACAAGAATCCGAGTAATAATCGTAGACAGATGGCGCGCGACATATGCGTTGAATGCAGCACTGATCGCGTCCTGTCTGCAAGGTCTCGCGGTGGGTTTTTATTTAAATTCCCTTGTATGTGGTTTTTATTTACATACCTCTAAATATAAACAACAAGGTCGTGAGATCAACCATTAATTGCAACCGGAGAGTAATGATGTTACGCATACTCATGAACGGGTGCCGTCTGTGGGGTCCGGACTGCCCATGCTCGCAAGGATACATACACATCACGCCCGAATTCCGTAATGGGGTGGGTAGAGCCACAAGACTACTTGTGGCCACGTTCGATTAATTAGTCCTAAGATGGTATGATGAACCGTATGGTGACACAGGTGATCAGCCCATCGCCCATACAGATAGTCCACCATGTTGGAGAGGACCCGTCCCTTAGTCGACTTTTACGACATGCCAGGATGATAAGCATCTGCACGCATTCTATGCTATTTCTTCACTCCCAGTGCAGCCGAGGTCATTTATTCGTTTTATTAATATTAGTTATCGCCTTATCTCCATGTGGTATTTAGGTATTTGTCGAAGGCAAAATGTACATTCTGTTTGGTAATCTGCGGAGGGTAGAGCCGGGTCGATATTCAATGGATAGTGGATGCGTGCCGAGGGATATGCTCAGCTCACCCCTGTTTCGGGCTTATACGATAAAGTGTAGCCGTCTGTTTGATGAGTGTATGTAGAGTGGGCTGTGCCTGGGTGAAATATGAATACAGTAGTATTAAAGCTAGCAATGGTGCGTATTACTTTTTTCCCGGACATGACTTCGGGGACTGTTTTTAAAAGAATCGGTGGGTGTCTTACTGGCTCTTGTCAATAAAGGTTTTTCAAAGCCGTTGGCAGAATCATTGACCTTGTAATATCTGTTTGTAATGGGCATAAGCTGAATAAAGATATAGGATTTGATATGTCACAAACTTGTAGAAAAGAAGGCATGAAAGCAATAAAATATCACCTCACAACTGAGGACGTAACCATATTATATTCTAGCAGTTCAGCAATAATCATCATATAATATTATTTCTAAAAGGTATTTTTGTGAAGACGCTCTATATCTCCGTTAATTCTTTACCAAAATTAATGATTTAAACGCCATTTTAAAGCTTATGTTCGTCGATTTGTCTTAAAAGTACAAAAATAGATTAAAATTAACGTTTTCGTTAAAATATTATAAAAAAACCACGCGATTTGCAAACGCCATCTATTAACAGTCTGTTTAAATAACATGTCTGTTGGCTAATTGCACATGCAGATTAATGTGAACAGATGGCGCTACTAGAGAGTACTGCGTTAATTATTATCTTTGTCAAAATTATCCGTTACTATATAGGTATTATAATAATACGTATTAAGACTTTCAATTACAAAACAGCGCGTTGCCAACAACATCCGCGTAAGGAAACAAAAATCACTCGAGTTGCAAGCGCCATTTATTGACAGTCTGTTTAACTAAAATGTTTCTTGGCTATTTGCAGACCAATGCCAATAGATGGCACACCCGCCAGTACCCTGTTTAATTATCTGCTATTGACGAAAAATAGACAAATAGAGTACTAATAATACTTGCATTGTCTTATTCTCACTTTATTATATTATTATTATCCGGTGTTTGATCACGATACTGTGCGAAATTTCGCACGGGTCAGCTAGTTATATAGATTTCGGAACCGACAGACTGCCAAAAATATTTTGAAAGGAGGAGGACTAAATAGGACTGGGTCCATACTTACTCAATCATATTTAGCACGGCCCCAAAAGGACTCTAATTCCCTACCATCATTCGCTTTGTGTAGCTTTCATTGAGTAAGTCTATCGTTTCAATTGATTGGTTCGGTGAGCCACCAATCAACGTCAAAGTGCCATTAAGTGCGCCTGTACTTAATAATAAGCGGGTCGCTTATTTTTTTTTGTAAGGAGCACAAATTGAATTATTATTTCATCACGTAATTCAATCGGGAGCTAGTTTGAGTTGAGAACAGCTACGGGCATGTTTTTGGAAGGTTAATTTAATATAATCATATCATTATATCTTAAATTTGTCACTCTTCAAAATTTTCGAAAGAGTTCTATAGTGTTTATTATGAACTGCACTTTAAATCCTGTTCTATAACGTACTATTGAGCGTTAAGCTACCGTTCCACAGAAATCCATACTAATATTATAAATGCGAATGTAACTCTGTCCGTCTGTCTGTCTGTCGCGCTTTCATGCGAAAACGATTGAACCAATTTAAATGAAATTTGGTACACAGATAGTCTAGACTCTGAGATAGAACATATTTTTAATGAGAAAAAAGGGTTGTAAGGGGTTGGAAGGCGGGGATGAAAAGTTGTATGGAAGTATCGTCATTTTTAGACTAGATTCGATATAAATAAATATGACATTCAAAGTTTGTAAAAATGTACCCTCAAGGGTGTAAAATAACAATAGGGAATAGGGGATGAAAGTTTGTATGGAAATATGAAAGGTTTATGTGAAAATTTTATACCTTATGTATAAGTACATAATATTTAAATAATATGTTTAAATAATTTAATAAGCTCTTTACAGTAAAACACTGCAAATAGCTCATTATAGTATTTATACGTATGTGTCTTATTTGTAAAATAATAATCGTTAATAATTAAAAATGCTACCCAAAGACACTATTCCACGCGGACGAAGTCCCGGGCACAGCTAGTATATCAATATTTGTTACTATAGTCAAGTAGCCAATAGCAGCAGCGGACACGACAGATAAAAACAGGACATTACTCACGCTGCATATGTATATGCTGCTTGGGCATCTTGTAGTCGGGCGGGTAGCATCGTTCGTAGAACTCGAGGTCTTGGACGTCGCAGACCTCCGGCGTTGGTATTATGAGCCCCGTGCATATCGCCCTCTGGAGATGGTGCTCCTGTTGACAAAGAAACAAAATGTTCATTAGGATTTTGAACTTAATCATCAGCCTTAACTAGATTAAGCACCTCATCATTATGCATCAATCAAAACTGAACTCTATAACGTTGCGTTTCATTTTAAAATAGCGCGCTCTCAGCCGTGGCTGTTACAACCATCGCGCCATTACAAAAAACTGAGTTTATTGCTTTTTACTGGAGAACCACAACATCTATAAAAAAAAAACGTTTTAGCGAATTGAGAAGTTATTGTTACTCAACTATTTAACCAAAAATCATCCTTAAAGACCATAGGGTTTCGGAGATTCCACCAAAAACATGTTAAAAAGCGTTATGAAGTTATGATTGAAAAATAAAAGTATCGAGTTTTTTATTACTGATCGTGTTTTCACGTTTAAGCATTTCAAGAAGGAATGTCTAAGTTTAATATATTAAAAGAACAAACCCGTAGCCCCTGTTGGTATTGAAATACAGATCGCCAAACGTTGAGACCTTAGCATATGTGGGCTCTTATGTGCAGGACATAGGCCCCTCCAAATGCGCCACTGGCCCATATTTCGAGGGCACCTAGCCCGAGACACTCCTAGCACAGCCCACTATTATTCAGTTTGATATTTGATTAATTTATAATTATGTATGTACGTAGCCTTTATCAAATGAAAGTGAAAACAGGGTTTACATTAAAACCAGAGTAGAGCAAGAGCTCTCCAGTGGCGCAGCCTGCCTACAAGCCAATTCCTGACGGCTTTACCAAGCTAGAAAGCTGCGGCTAGCTGTCACTGAAGTCCATGTTACTCTAACTAAATGTCAGACTCACACGTACGGTTCTAATTCTTCCGGCTTCCCTTAGAAAATATTTGACGCTTCGCCACTGGAGCTCTCCTATATTCTACGCGCACGTTTTGCCTTTGACGGAGCAAAAAGGGGAGTGTATTCTGTCCCCATAAAGTTTTTTTTTATCTTTAATAGCTTGGCGTAACCATTCAGTATCCGCTCCTGTATCGGAACGCTAGATGAGCAGCACGGGCTAGACCGTTGTGTCGGGGGAGGCCACCCTCGGACTCAGAACTGAAAACCCAGAGAATATCTGCAGGACGAATCTGACATATGAAATGATGAAATTGTTTTTGATGCTTCGTTCTCAGAAAAAAAAAACGTATTTGGCAAATTGGCAAATTTAACAAATTAGGCACAGGGTCTCTCACTCTGGTTACTCACTCAAAGGGTATATTTTTATACAAATTGTGCGTTATGTCACGCCGAATGAAACAAGTTTTTGGACTTAAAACGTCTGGTCTGAAGTATACAATAACCCAAACGACCTTCGGTCGTATTACTTACGTAAGACACTTCAAATTTAAGCTGTTTTACTGGGAATTTGAAGCATTATCAACCCTTTAGCACAGTCGGTAAATAGTTATAATTGCTTTATCAGAATATTTGGTACCCACGTCAAAGGAGCCAAAGTTATCATTGATAAGAGACAGTGTTAGGGCAGTACCGTATATTGGCGAGAGATAACGTGCAATCAAATTGATAGCGTCATGGCAGGCAATATCGTCACTTTTTGTTAGCCTGTTTTCTGATACAATAAAACAAAAAGAATAATAAGAAGAATACAACCTATGATGAAAAACTATGATGTCATCAACATATATATTGCGGTCGACATTTATAAAAATGCAATGAGACAAAATCTGAATCATATTCGGCTTATTAATAAAGCAGGAAGTTTTGCACAACTTTACGGAATTCCAGGTTTTTCCGAAACCGATAAACAATAGGTTAGGTTACATTTTAACCCAGGAAAACGTTAACATCCGTGGGGAAATTCAAGCATCCTCTGCGTTCTAAGGATATAAAGTACACTCAAAGATAACATTCACGTTATAATACATCCAAAATTCGAATTGATAGTGCCGGCAGCCGATAACGGAACCTTAGTAGGAACCGCCAATAAATTCCATGAAGGAACCCCATTAGTTACCCCCTATCTAGGGAGCGCTGGGGTTCCATTTGTTTTCATACAAAATGTTTACTATTTAGTACGCTTGAAAAGGTAAGTGCAATTTGTGTATTACAACTTATAACCGGTTTCTTACCGGTGCGGTGTGATTAAAACCTTTCCCAAGAAACTCTTTGAATGATAATCAAGAACCGCAGCAAAATCTACACTAAAACAGAATAATTGACTTTGTTTTATAACATATTTTTAGGGTTCCAAAAGGAACCCTTATAGGATCACACGTGTGTCTGTCTGTCTGTCTGTCCGTCGGTCACAGCCAATTTGCTCCGAAACTACTCGACCGATTGATTTGAAATTTAGTATACATATGTAAGTCGGTGACCGCAACACGGATGCGTAACGTAAACAAATTAATTTTAAACATGGGGGCTACTTTAGGGGCGTAAATTAGAAAAAAAAAAGTTACGCTAACTATATCATGTGAAGTCTATGGTATTTAAAGTAACATAGGAAATTTCAGATAATCATGTATGGAACGGAACCCTCTCCACGCGGGTTTAACTCGCACTTGCCCGGTTTTTTTTTACAAAAAGACTGTCATGTTCGGATTACGCGGCACCGCTAAACAAAACCAGACTTCGCAAACTGAATAGATGTATATTAATGTTAACACAAAAAGTCGCTAAACTCAAAATACATACATACATATTATCACGCCCGAAATCTCTAATGGGGTGGGCAGAGCCACAAGACTACTTGTGGCCACATTCGATGAATTAATCCTAAGATGGTATGATGAACCGTATGGTGACAGGTGATCAGCCCATCGCCCATACAGATAGTCCACCATGTTGGAGAGGACCCGTCACTTAGTCGACTTTTTACGACATGCCAGGATGATAAGCATCTGCACGCATTCTATGCTATTTCTTCACTCCCAGTGCAGCAGAGGAGGAATAACTAATATAATAACTTAAAATGGCAAACGTCAAATTCGATTTAGTATGGCGCCAAGCTGTCAAAATCGTGATTGACGTTTCTTATATATCAACATTAGCGAATTTTAAATTTAGCGTACATACTTTCGAATTGGCCCCCATGTTTTCGTAAAAATACTTGGCCGCCTTTACCCGAGCTATTCACGCAGAAGAGTCAAAATAATTGCAGTACTTAAACAGACAAGTAACTAAGGAAGTAAACGAAGCAAGAGTACAAAATCAGCGGTAGGGCATCACTTGCATAATAATCATATAATTTAAAAAAAATATGAAAAAAGAACACATTTTAATTTATTATCATGTGATTTAATGACACACATTTACTACATCAAGTAACAATAGCATAATGCTGTTGCTATCCAAGGTGCAAGGAAGTCAATCGTTGAGGACTTCTCCTGGTTCTTCACCACTGATTCTATTTTACCACGTGGATTGTCATGACCATAAGTTGCCTCTAAGTTGAACAAAAACCTTATACAAAAATCTAATCGCCACCCGTGAAACAGTTATCATTTAGGAGTACCGGTGATCATCTGTGGTCTTAATCAATTCACCTAATAATGCTTTCGGAATGTAACTATTTGAGTTATTACAGAAAATACTAAAATTGCTATATGCGCCCATAATATTTGAGGAATTCCATCGATTCCTCATAGATCCATCGATCGATCCATCGATTCATCACACCTCGACTTTGACTACAACGGGACCAATCCGGAGGTATACCTAACCGATAAAAAAATATTTATTGAAATCAGTTCTTAAATGACGGAGTTCTGCCTTTTTGAAGTCGATTGAAAAGAGAACTTCATAGCGATGCTTGCTTGCTTCCGAGCTCGACTATTTACTGGGTTAAAATGAGCAACTATTACTATCCTGCCTTTGTTTACCAACTTCGTGTAACCAAATCATCTAACGTTGACCTTAGATCGTATCGTGGTCCGATTGTAACCAGACGACACTAATCCACAGGCGATACCTTATATACTACGGTAGGTGACTATTTCGAATACAGCTTACAAACATTCGAGTTTTTACGATGTTGTTTATTTGAATTTGGCCGAACTGCGGTAAAACCCGAAGCATATTCTAAATGTGCTTGTAAACTTGTTTATTGCTGCAATTCGGGCTTTCCCCAAAAGCTTGGACTTTTTGTTCCAAGTGGTGATGACATGTGTAATCTTTCTAGGAATAACCCAAATTGCAGCAATAAATAGGCAGTAAACTAGCCAGTTTACAAGCCCCTTAAGATGTCACGTCCAATAGGCCAACTACAATCAAAACTCATCCATTTGCAGAGGCATTAATATGACAAAATATAGTTAGAATCAGCCGCTGCCGTACGAAAACATGTCGTAATACGAGATAGCGCAATAACATAGTATAAAGAGGGGAAGTAGGCTATCTCCGGCCCAATCCGCGATATAATTGCCTACTGTCTCAGGGTTGTTCCTGTTCAATAGGTAATCTGAACAGAGACAATTCTGGAACCGATTAATTATTAAGACAACCCAAACACACAGCAATACGTTCTCCTGCGATTATCAAACATTTTTCATTCATTTAGCGGTGTCGAAAAGCCGTGACTCGCGAACCTCGTGCGGTGTTAGCCCCGACTGGCGCACTGAGAAACGGGTAGAGATTTTCTTTAGTGTGCGTGCAGCGACGCATAGATACTTTGGCGCACACATACAAGCCGCGCGCGGTGCGTTTATATGAAGATAACTTACTTCCCTCGTCTTTATACTATGGCAATAGTGGGTAACAAAGTAGGGAGAAGAAACTTTTAATACTGGTTTTTCCATGCTGTGTGGAGGAATTTTACGGTCAATAAAGACATTGTTATTATTTTTATCTACACCCATATCATAAAACCTCCATAATGTAATCAAAAACCATAGGAAATGACCAGCATTATGACAACCAATTAGGTAAAACCAGTTCTGTAATGTTATTACAGTATCGATTTTAGTATCGTAATGAGATTAAAGTTGGAACAGCTGTCAAAACTCAAATGGGTCTCTATTCTAGTATCCATAGATATTAAAACAGTTATTGATACAAAACATCAATTCAGTATGTTTTTTTAATATAAACTGCACGAGAGCTGTCACTCGAGATCAAGTGGATCTCGAGTGACATGAGAATAGAGACTTCATTCGTTTGTCTATGATTAAAAAAATGGTCTTGACGGAGGATCGAATTGCCGTCATTACCGCTTTCATCATTCATGTTGGTTTTTTGATGAACGAAAGTAGAATTGTAAAAAGTTGTTTGTAATTTACATTTTAGTTGAAAATATGAATAGTAGCCTTCTCGGAGTGACTGTGTGATGTGAAAATGCGCCGGATATCGTAAATGCAGCCACGATTGCAACAAATAACTTGTTGCCAGAAAATATTGTTTCTGAACACATCATGGAGGATTTATAATATGTGTGTAGATAAAGTTATGTATGCAACTCTGCATTATTTGGCCTTAAAACACACGTGCGATCTTATTATGAAACTCGATAAAAGCTCGTTTCATAAAACCGCACTAGTGTTTTAAGGCCTATCATTATGCAACCGTTGCATAAACTACTATTGTTAGATAGCGACTCAATTAATTTTAAGACATAACTTAGAATACAACCCGTTGCACTTAAATTCGTTTTACAACTCGTGTACATGAATACAGCGAATACAGCAGCTCTCGTTTTTTTTCCTACACGCTGCACGAAAACCACAAGCTGGAACGAAACAAAAATTGGACGGAATTCGGCAACTCGACCGATACATTAGTAATTGAAACATCCGATTCGATTGCACTCAACGGACAGAGCCAGAGATGTAAATCTGGAGAAGTTAAAACAGGGAAGGAAAAAGATTTGTTTAAAAATTTTGAGTAGAAATGAGATGTTGGTTTTACAGCCCGAACATTATTTAGCAGAACATTACATTGTTTTTCTTTAAAATAACCTTACAAACTAGAGTTCCAAGTGCTGGGAAAATGGAATTCACTTAGCTTAATTTCATACCACTGGTTTTCTGTTGAACTGCGAAGCTTGACTCAGAGTCAAATTCTACATCCATTCGATTTGGAATTTGGGGTGGGTTGTCTTTGCGTGTGTTTACGGACCGGTAGGTTATCTTACTTCAGGCTGTTGAGCGTGACGTTATTTAACTATGTACTTTATTTATAGCTAAAGCGTGCACACTCAATGGTGTTAAAGAGATTAAATTATTTTTGCAATGTGAAACGATTTATCCGTAGCTAATTATTATATTTCAGGAAATAAAATTCTCTTATAAGTAATCTTACAGCTTATTAATATTAATAACATCAAAAGCTATCGAGCGAAGTTCTGCCTTAATACTTTATACTATTATTACTTATTATTAGGTGTAAATTAGTAGTCTGTGCTCAAGGTTAATTATTAATTATTTAATAAAGTATCGAAGGGAGGATTTCAGTATGAGAAAATGCCTACTCGAGTACGTATCGATCTTAAGCACAGATTATTAATACAGGCCCATCCCAAGAGGCCTCTCTTTTTAACCGACTTAAAAAAAAGGAGGAGGTTCTCAATTTGGTTGTTTATTTTTATTATTTTGTTACTTGATTTAGTAAATGTGTGTCGTTAAATCACAGGATAAAAATTAAATTTGAAAAAAAAACTTACTTTTTAAAGGCTATTTGAAGTCGGTTTTTTAATTAATAAATTATTAGGTATTTTATACTAGTAAATATTGTTGTCCACGAAAACAAAATTAAACGTGAAATATTTCCGCTAAACTTTAATTTACTACTTTGGCTTTATAAAAAACATCAAAACGCTTCGAATAGTCCAGAGAAATAGAAAAAGCAAACTAAAGAAAAGGGTTAATCATTATCATCAGATCCCTATTACGGGACTAAGAACTATTTGGTGACGGTTTCATTGCCCTGATCGAAGTTATCGTGATCGATTTTCTACTTATCTGGTTTGAATGAGGTATTAAGAAGTTTTGCCAGCCGTGCAATCCAACTAAAACAGTATTAGGCATTTAATGGTTCCGTTCTTATAGTCTGTATAAAAGAAAAAGTCTGCAAACTCTTAGGAATCTTATACAAGTCTTTTGGACTCTCAAAGGGGTTTTAAAGCGAAAGTTTCGTAGATACGTGTTGGATTTGAACAATAGAATTTAAAGTGCAATACACCTTTGGCATTCAGTTCGTCTCTATCTTACAAGACCGGTTAGAAAAGAACACACAGCGACAACACAGCGTATGCCGGTTACAGAGACACTTTGAATTTAGACATTAAGTAAAATGACATTAGGTTTTAATTAAATGTGTCCCTCGCCGCTGGAGCTAGGGCTGGGTTGCTATGCGCTGGCGTTAATCAAATAGTTAATTTCGTTAATCGCTAATCCGTTACTGAATAAGTTAATTTCGTTAAACGTTAAAGAGTTACATTTTGGAAGATTTCACGGAAGTTAACGTTAATCGTTAACTCGTGATAGAAATTGCATTTTATAAGTCGTTGCGTTAGTAATTTACTTATAAAAAATGTTCGTATGTGCTATGGAAGTTTAGGCAGGACATGAAGCATTAGTAAAAATAAGGTAAGCATTAGAGTTTGGAATAATACCTATTATTTAGAGATCAAATTCAAATCAAAAGCTATCTGTCAAAAGCCGCGGGTTGTCCTTTTGGCAATTAGTAGGTACTAGGTTAATGAGTCCATTAACAATTTTGAAGTTAAGTTAATTAATCCGTTACTCTTAATGTTAACTTCGTTAATTAACGATTAACGGTTCAACGGTCTTGTGCCCAGCTATGCCCATACTCTATACGCAACGCTAGAAAAAGCTTTTCCACAACTTCGTCGGCGTATTTATCGCTATTCACTGAGGGACTGTATTTTTTTTCGGTGTAAAACCTATGTGGGGTGGGCTATGTCCTTCTCCGGTCCTCCAACTATACACTGTGCAAATAATCAAGGCATGCCGCTTCTGCGTTTTTTTTTTTGACGTAAAAGAGAAATAAGCAGACACACACAATATTAGTAAGGGTAAAGAATGGATTTACAAGTTTAACGTCCCGAGCTGAAACGTGTCTGTTATATTTTCCGGAAAAACACTAGCTGAACATGTATATTATGCCGCAGAATGTACAATATGTTATAGTTAATAACGAACGAACGATAGGTATAGAATATGTCTAGGAAATATTATAAAGACGGTATTCAAGTTTGATCGCGGACAGAGTCGAGCCTTATAGTTTTTGGCTACCAACTTGTTTTTACATAAACATGAGATAAGCTGGCACGGTCATGGAATATTTTACCGACTTATGGGGCATGGATGGTTCCAGACCAGCTTACGAAATAGATAAACGATAAAATGCTATTCGCTTGTCCAATATCTTAAATACTGGTTTTGGCAATAGATATTGTATAAAAATGCAGCAAAAAAACGTTGACTTAATAGAATCCTTGTTTATATTATAACTAGACGTGTCTTTAGGTACACTAGAGTTGCGACTTCTAGCATCTTTTGTTTTATAACGTGGTGCGATAGGATAAATCAGGTAAAATGCTTCATTCCTGGGACTAGATTAAGTACTACTGGTAAGTTATATGTAGTCACTATAATGCCAAACCTAATGCCTACTCCTCTGCTGCACTGGGAGTGAAGAAATAGCATAGAATGCGTGCAGATGCTAATCATCCTGGCATGTCGTTAAAGTCGACTAAGGGACGGGTCCTCTCTCCAACATGGTGCACTATCTGTATGGGCGATGGGCTGATCACCTAGCACCATACGGTTCATCATACCATCTTAGGACTAATTAATCGAACGTGGCCACAAGTAGTCTTGTGGCTCTGCCCACTCCATTCGGGTGTGATGCTATGTATGTATGTACGTATAATGCCAAAACCGCAAGTGTCTTTGTTTTGTACAATATAGTAAGGGTAAGGGACATGAAGACAGGACAGCTTATGACGTAAAGTTATATGTTATCTACATTTCTTATTAGGGTAAAAATTTAATAATTATCAGAATAAGCCCGTCTCGCAGTTACTTCGTCACGCCTCGGTACGCTAGGATACTCCCGACCCCCGTTAGGGATCTCGGGTTATAAGCTGCCAAGACCTACGCTGTGAAAATATTTTTCCATTAAAAAATGAAGAAATGTGGTCAGTGTTTCCTGCTGTATCAATAACAACTTCGATAGGTTTTCGTTGTTGTTTATTTATTGCATTATCGGCATTAATACAACATTAAACAACAAAATTAATTTATACCTAAAAACGGAAACGAATTAGGTACCTGTACAAATTCTTAGAATCGTTCAGCCGAAAAAAAGCAGTTGTTTGGAAAAGTTATACAGAAACACGGTTTCACAGGAAGGGACGCAAAGCAAACGCTGAAGTAGAATATACCTTATAGGATAGTCTATACGGTAGTTTAGTTATCAATTTTGTGCAGCATGTTACCTCGGAGACCTGATTTGAAAAACATTGTAGCCAGAACGTTGCTACAAAGGTGCACCTTCCTTACAATTGAATATCAACATACGAGTTAAGCTGGCGTATTGTTAATGTTAAAATCATTGCAGCACGCTAACAAAAATTGTTTAGTAGTGGTAGAGCCAAACAGTAATCCTCACTAGATGATTACTGTCCTAATGGGCCGGGTTGACCGGGGTCGGGTAGTACCACACTCTCACAGAATATCGGCGTAAAGTAATATCTTGCTATTGCGTTTCGTACGGCGAGTGATGAGATCCTGATGCCTATTCCCTCATCCCCAACCCATCCCCATTCCCCATCCTCCCTAGACTGGCAACGCATTGGCAGCACCTCTGGTGTTGCAGATGTCAATGGGCGGCGGTGCCCACTTTCCATCCGGTGGGCCGTCAGCTCGTTTGCCAGTCAATTGACATAAAAAAAAAAAACAATAAAAGCTAACCAATTATCCAGCGAATACCTAGTAGGATTGCTTAACATTGACATGGCAGTACCCAGCTTAACATTGACAGTGAATTACATTAACACGTATCCAAGTGTAACACTAAATGGAAAACGGTGGAGTAGTTGTTAGGGACAGAGATCCCATTAATAGACGTAATCAACGAACGAGTTGGTCCTACAAATCTGCCCATTATCCTTAACCACCCACTGTTTTAACGAGCCGCCAGGGGTCGAACAGGGAAAGGTAATGTGATTTGAAACAAAAAGGTTTTAACGTGTTGGCAGACCTAAATATTATCTGAATCAAACGAACAAAACTAACACTTTGACTAAAATAAAATTGGAATGCAGATGAATTAACTGAAAAACAAGTAAGAGACATGGGCCTATAGTCGACAATTTCTAAACGATATCGCAAATTATATGGTAGCTCTTATTAACTTGACAGCATAGGCGGCCGCATTGTAAAACCATTGCGATATCTATCCCTGTCGAATAGAGGCCCTGAAATATTTTTGCTATTTTACATTTGATTCTAGATGTACCAGTGGCGAAGCCTGCCTACAAGCCGATTCCTGACGGCTTTACTAAGCTAGAAAACTACGGCTAGCTGTCAGTGAAGTCCATGTTACTCTAACAAAATGTCAGACTCGCACGTACGGTTCTAATTCTTCCGGCTTCCCTTAGAAAATATTTGACGCTTCGCCACTGAGATGTACTAAGACCTCTACTATTTAACCTAGAATGTTTCCAGTATAAGTGGACACAGATTGGCGTGAAGTCTAGATAAACGACGCAGGTTATGAATAAAGACATCAGGAAGCGATTGAGACGTAATGAACACACTAAGAGTAATTCCTCACAAAATACCCTTGGCGGTCAGGAAATTGTGAGCACATATTTCACAGATGCCTACGAAGACTCTTACGGCGCAGCTTTATATTTCGCCGGCTGAGTAATCACAACTCGGATAAAGTAGTTTCGCAGCACGGGAGCTAATAAGGACCGACCGAGTGCGAATAATATCCGGGTAAATGTCAGGTTGATCTTGGAAGCCATTGGTCGGACTGGACAAATTAGATACGGAATTAATGAAGAAGTTTTACATGAGGGGCTTGTTTCCATTACTTTGCAATGAGGTGGTCGTTGTTATTTACATTAATAGTCGTGTAAAGAAAATGATAACGAGCAAAATCCGACTAAAGTATTTCGGTAAAATGCTTATTGTTTCCTGTCAGTTTCATGTTTACAAAAAACAAACAACTTTTAATAAATAACACCTTTAACTTCCCAGTCTATCGCGAGAAAAACTGACAGCACTTCTCTTTTGACTAAATTTAAAAATATTATCTTTTTCAATGTAAATGTTGGCGCCCGTATCGAAAAGGATTCTGCGGTCGAGGAGAACACCTGCAAACAGCTTTTTTAAAACTGCACAAATCAATAATTATCATTTGACACAACCAGAAAGTTGTTCAAAGTAGAATACTAAAGCTCAACGACCGATTCGAGTGTCCTTGGAAAGCCATGAGGTTCTCGGTAATCAAATCCGAACCATAAAGCCCAAACGTTGTCGAGGAAATATTATTGGCGTTCCGTTGTGGTATTACAAACACCGTTCCATCAAATTTGTCGCAACTAGAGTTCAAAGTCATAACAACTTATAGGTCATGACGAGAATACAATCCATTGTGGTCGTTCCGTTGTGCGGCTTAGCAAATGCATTTTCGCTCGGATGATTTAATCCCTGAAATAATCTCAGCAGCTTAGGAACTAGAACTGTAACCACGCCGTCTTTTCGTGTTAGTCGCGAAAAGAGAATAAATATTCTCATTTAATTTACGTCCTAAAACTGAGCACAAATTCCAAGAGGGGATACTGTACGTGTCCTCAATCTTTACAAGGGATCTACTAGCGATTGCAAGATTTACATACTTTAAGTTGCTTCACGAAATTTCCCGTGTGCAGTTAAAAGTTTATAAAAAAGCTGCACTAAACATAGTGCCAGTTTATGACTTGTTAAAGGAATAAAGGATACGTTGCCACTAAAGGAGAAAAGAGCGGAGGCCAGCCGAGATAACTAATCTGATTGCTCTATCATATTTCATTGAAAGATTTCAAACCAAATTCTGGTAGGTCAGCTCTGCTCATCTCTGCTCCGCTCGGTGTCTCTGAGAACCATTGAAATATGTAGTAAGAAACGGCTCAAAGCAATTCTCGCAATGCTTACTTTTGAGGTGTCAGAACGCGAATCTGACACCATCGCCCGTTCAGTCGCATGGCAACCACGGTTCTTGACGCCCATTTAAGTGACACTATTATAATTAAGTTAATTACAATTCCACAACCTGTGAGACAGCACCACCGACCCCACCGTCCACAACAGCAATATTAGACTTTTGTGAGTACGTCGTAAGAACTAAGACATCAACAATAGGGTGTAGGTAAGCCATGGCGCTGGTGTTCCACAACCTTCTATGAGACTTGTTACACGAAATTGTACTGATAGGCATATCCTTCTTTTGAGATCTTTGCTGGGAACTCACAAACATTGCAAATTTTCTTCAAAGGAACCCAAACCGGCATCCCCAGCTCAGTAATTTGGGCAGTTACGTAACCGGGTTCAACGGCCTGGGGCCTCGTCATCCGTTACACGAACGATAAGTGCCGGCTTGGCGAGAATACCTATAGTGTTATCGTTGAGAATTTCGCGTTCTGTACGTTAAAATCGGTCGATACGACGGGAGACGTTGGAGTAATTTGGTTGTAATTAAGTGGTGACAGTCTTAAGCGTCTGTACAAGGGCGTGATGGCAGTTATTTCAGCCACTTTACTAGGAAACCCATCCTTAATGGTGCGTTTTTGTAAGACATTTTGAGATTATTTGATAAGGTTAAGTGGTTGAAGTAAGTTTACGTGAAATGTGACCTTGATTGTCAATTATTTATTTTTAAACATTCAGCTTCACTGGACGTTTCGAGGAGGCACGGAAAACGTTACGTTACGATTTTATTTTCTTATATTTGTAAAGCCAAATCTAAAATGCAACTTTAAGTCAAAAAAATTGTAAAATGTTTCACGGTGTGTACTTTTAAACCTACACTAAGGGGTCATCCATAAAGTACGTCACACCTTATGGGGGGGAGGGGGTCGACGAAGTGTGACATTGTGTGACAAGGGGTGGGAGGGGGTCATAACTTTTGTGACGACACATTTCAAATTCTAATACATCTAAGTGCTAAAATGCCAAAATTGAACTATTAACGAAGAACTTGAAAATATTTCCAACTCTATCTGTACGGACATAAGGTTTAAATTGTTTGTTGGCGAGTTCACACTCTCTCTACTAGTGTAACGCGCGGGTCCCGTTTTTACAAATGTTTCATTTGATGTTGATTATATTAAAACATAATTTAAATGGAAATAAAACTGTTTTCGGAACTGCTGTTTTAGTTTAATAATTTCTAGATGTAAAATTGCAAAACATGTGACGTCACACTAGGGAGGGGGGGTCTCACAAATGTGACCAACTATGACAAGGACGGGGGAGGGGTCAAAAAATCACGAAATTAGTGTGACGTACTTTATGGATGACCCCTAACCTCAACATGTTTCCGTTCGGCCTAAACAAGATTGACTAGTAGATAATGCTTTTAGACATTAAGTCCGCCATTTGAACTTTCCTGTATTGTGCATTAAAGCATAAATAAAGAAATAAACACCTACAAACCATCTAAACGCCACCAGAGGAATTAATGCATTTTGTATCTCATACAAAACAAAGAGCTGATATTACTTTAAAACACTTTTATAAAATGAATCGCTGCGATCCATCGTTAGATTGCTTTAGCACGTGCCCGTTCTACCCCACGTCGGAACGTGTTAAACAACGTTAAAAGCATGTTATATTAAAAATAAACTGCACTAGTCTAGACAATGGATGGAATATATATATTTTCATCACACTTGCTCGGAAAGGCTGTTATTATACGCAGGCGTACAGAGCAGCTGTAGCCTACTTACCTCAGTAGCAGTAGCAGTACCTCAAGGGCAGTTATGGATTTTGTATGGGTTATAACTCCCGCTGACGGCGGGGCGACCCGCAAGCCGGCGGAGCTGCCCCGCGCTGATCGCAACGTACGCTCAGTTTATGAACACCCACCTGATGGTAATTCACGATGTAAAATGGGAATAAAATTAATATATATACTTTTTTTTGTCTAATTTTTATTTCATTTCCTCGCAAATGTGATGAAAAACATTGTGTGTATCACGGGCAATAAGGGGATAACAAACTCGAGTCATAAAAGCCCTCGCCTATCGGCGTCGGGCTTCTAACAGACTCTCGTTAGTTATCCCCTTCTTACGGCCCTAGATGCACAATATACTATTTAAACTAGTGCGAAGGAGATGGACGCTTAAGTATATCGTCGACAAACAGAATCAACGAAAATGAGGTAATCTAATAAAAAACTGGTCAAGTGCGAGTCGGACTCGCGCGCCGAGGTCTCCGTACTTACCTATGAAAAAGAAACAGTACCTTGTAGGTACGGAACCCTAAAAATGAAAAAAAAAATTGCTTTTAACCACCTATGAAATAAGACAAAAAATACCTTTCGCAAGCTCCTATCTCCGTGAAATCGTCGAGTGTGATACGACCTTGCAAAGGTTATTCCGTTTAACAATTATTTTTTATGTGATTTAATTACAAATTTACGGTTTTCGGACTTTTTTCTTTACTTGTGCTGTAAGACACTGCTTCTTGCCGAATTTTATGTTCTAGGTCAACGGGAAGTACCCTATAGGTTTTCATTCCCTTTGGATTCCCTTGAAAGTATCAAAATATGTGGCATACATACATAGCATCACGCCCGAAATCCCTAATGGGGTGGGCAGAGCCACAAGACTACTTGTGGCCACGTTCGATTTATTAGTCCTAAGATGTGGCATAAACGGCCGTATTTTTCACACCTTCAAGAGATTGTGTATAGTGATATTAATTTCAACTTGATACCTCCACGCGTTCCTGATAAAAAGGTCATGACACACAGACAGACAGAACACAAACAGTGATCCTATAAGGGTTCCTTTTTCCCTTTTGAGGTAAACCCTAAAAATGGTCGCGATCCTATTATATACCAGAACAGGTCTATCCTGAAGTCCAGGTATCCAAAAGGGTACACTTTTAACACACTTTTTTTAAGAGGACTCGTGGACCTAAACCTTGTAAACCATCACAAATGACGGCACAAAAATCTTGCACTTCACTGCATTCTAGTAAAAATAAAAGGTAATTTTGTCTAAAATTGCTTCACTTTAGACTAGCTGGTAACATGAGAACTACTGAACCGAATAGCATGCGGTTTTGTTCAATCAATAGATATGTAAACTGATCAGGTTTCTGAGGGCTTTGAAAGTCGCGATTCTTAGATATTAAGGTTAAATTATTATTATCTATATGTATTATTAGTTACCTCCTGCTCCTCTGCTGCACTGGGAGTGAAGAAATAGCATAGAATGCGTGCAGATGCTTATCATCCTGGCATGTCGTAAAAGTCGACTCAAAAATTTGAGAATTTTGCGTTACGTAATTTGTGGACGACCCCTTAAGAGTTGAACAATTAACTGTAGACGGACGGTCATCAGAACTTCATACGTTCATGAGTTCATGACATAAACACTTCCAGCTACTTGCAAAAATATCACATTCAGACACTGATGCGAGAAGCACATTCAGATATAATGAAGCACGAAAATATGTTTTTATGTGTTGCGTTCAGCAAATGGCGTTTCATGAAAGGCATGCAATTTAACCGTGCAAAATGGGGGTGGGCTGCCAGTACGCAATAAGGAGAGGCTGTCACAAAATATTTGCCGTTACCACAGAATAGATTAATAGTACTAACGTACAGATCACTGTGTAACAAACCCGGTGTTTTGGTACGAAAATACGCCTAATCATGCCTTCTCTCTCCGTCGCATAAAACGCGCCCTTTCGTGTACGCTAGGGTTGTCAGTTTTTTATCCGCGTCACCCAACAACACCAAACATCTGGGCTGCTGGGCAACCTACTGCGATTTACAGCGCGAAGATGTCCGACGGCCGAGTGTACCTAAAGTGTGGAGTGAGACCGCCGTGCCTATCGGCGTCTCCTTTTAGGGTGCGCATTAGCACATGACCGAATGCGCAGGTAGTATACCTGTTTGCGCGCCGTTTCTAGACCGATCGCGAGCATTATACGCTCCGCTCGTGAAGGGCACTCGTGCTGCCGATCCGGAGCAGCGTGCGTGGACTGCACGCGGGCTATTTGTACGAAATCGCGAGCATATCACGCGTTTTGCGAAACTTACGTGAGTTGCTCTAAATAGGCAGACCGAACTCTCTCAGAGAACTGAGCCCTTACCATGAGTTTGCGCAAACCGTTCTCGCTAGCGTAAACTATCGGAAATGCTGCTTATTGTCGCTACAAGTAAAAGGGACCGAGCGATAGTTTACGCTAGCGAGAGCGGTTTGCGCAACTCATGGTAATGGTACTGCTCGCGAGCGGCATATTCGCGGCACATTCGCTAATGCTTCGCTTTACAGTTAAAATATTGAGCATTTTAGGATTATGTCACAATTAACTCAGTAAACAACAAGCACTTTTCACTAACTGGAATACATGAACTGAGCATACTTTGAGCATTAAAAGGATTTAACCTTACTCTTTCGACTCGACTGTAAAGTGGATTCATCCATACTTGTCTTATTAAGTAAACAATTTTCTAACCTCAAAATGCACCTTTTTGGCTAAATCAGTTGTGTCTTTGCAAATACAGGAACCCGAGACAACATTTTAGAAGTCACTTTGCCAACTTTTAGCCTAGGTTTGCTTTATTTTACTTTTAAAAGCCCTTCTAAAAGTGCTTTTAAAAGTAACATGAGCGGTACGGCAATTACGAACTTCGTGCCATCATTATCACGATCAGCCTATATACATCCCATTGCTGAGCACAATACTCCTCTCATAGTGAGAGGGACTGGGCAGTAGTCCCCACGCTGGCCCAGTGCGGATTGGTGGCTTCACTTACATAATTGAATTATTTGACAGATTTTTTCTTATTTTCATCGATTCGAAAATCTGATAGGTGCGAGAAGAGACACCAAACGACCACTAGGCGATGACAGCACTGCACTAACATACATAGACTGTTAAACTCAATACCCTTCTTTCGGCTCTTCGCTGTCGGGTAAAACGACAGACTAATTTTAAGTATAAAGCTATCCATTATACTTAATTGCCTTTAAACAGCTTAACGTTTCACAACCAAACCCAAAGTCCAAGAAAACCCTGACACAACCAACCGATCTCATTTCGCCTGACGTATTACAGAAAGAATTACAAACAGGTCAAAGGGAATTGAATTTTAGCTCACCGTAATAAATATCAAACTGGCATAACAATATGAACGTGTGGTATGATTCGTTTCATTTGGTACCGTAACGCAATGATGTAGAGTTGCGTTTGGAACGATGATTAATTTAAGTGTCGTTAATGTGCTAGCCTTCGATGCAGCCGACGGCAAAGATGGTTTGCAGGCATCCTGCAGTGTTGGGGGCCAACCTTTGAGCCAATTCTCGGTTGCGTTTCGCGGGACTCAATTGACGTTGCCACAAGCCCGGGGGAGAAATGTTTTCAAAAGAAACTATGTTTATTAAAATATGGAATGCATTTCGGAGTGTCCGTCGGTACTGCATGATTGAATTCCACTATATACTTTCCTTCACCGTAGGATTAGGCGTATGGGATTCCATCCTTACGTTCAAAGTCAAAGTCAAACCATCGTTGTTCAATTTAGGCTTTTACAAGCAAGGTCAAAATATGAATCCACCACCGGTTCGGAAAAAAATCCTCTACTGAGAAGAACCGGCAAGAAACTCGGTGAGGTATCATGTTAACAAAACAGTACACATATAAGATACGTTAACAATGATGTCTACACTTTTTTACAAATCTAAGTAGGTATATACCACAGTAGGTACGCTCATCGAGACCCAGGGATCGCCAGTGCAGGTCAGAATTTGACCCAAACGTCCCTGTCCATGACGTAGTCTTTTACTCTGTAATATGCCCTAGAAATAAGAATTCACTTAACAGTAGATTTGAACATTGTGTCTGTTTGTTCTATGATATCAGTTGTAAACATACCCCCGCTCCCATTCACACAAAGCGCTTTGCGTCTAGTTTTATAATTCGCACAGCTAAGGAGTGGAACTCTCTTCCTGCTGACGTTTCCCTCGAACAGGATAAAGGCTCCTATAGGTTGACCGCTTAAATGAGTCGTCGCCCGCACGGCACAGGGGCGCGGGGCATGACGACAAAGGGGCCTGAGAGAGGTGCGGGCGGCGTGAAATGAATGAAAACAAAAATGCGCCTGCTGCCCGCACCTCTCTCGGTCCCCTTTGTCGCCATGCCCCCGCGTCCCTGTGCCGCGCGGGCGACGAGTCATTTAAGTGGTCAACCTATAGACATCGAAGCGCGGAACAATGATACCTTACGACAGCACCGGTCATACGACCATATTTGTCAAGAACGTAATACATGCTATCTTAATTATCTTTAGTGTGGAAATGATAAGCCTCCAACCACCTGTTAGGTGTAAGCATCCGACAGATCTGAAGTGTGCAGATGCTTCAGAATATGAGTCTTTATTATCAAGAACCTTCGAGTGCCTTCAATAGACTGAAATGTATTATAATCGGAACAATACATAATCTACAATAATGTGGAGAAATGACGTGGCCGTTCATTAATTAAACATTTCCATAACAAATATACAAGGAGGCAAAATAAACGTAACAGAATTCCGAATTGGCGTTCCGAGAATTTTTGTCTGTCTGTCAGTTTGTTTGAACAGGTACCGCAGGAAAACTACTGAAAGAATTCCGATGGGATTTAACTTGCATTAAGGAAGGTCCCAGGTAGCATGACAACTTTGTTTCATTGTAATCGAAGAACTAGAAAAGATAGAGCCATTTTAAGTGGAAGGTGCATAGAAATATATAGTAAGGAACTGCCCAATGCGATTTTCACGATGCTTACTTTTTGGTGTCAAATGACACCATCGCACACTCGGTAAATATTGCCGACATCGGAGTTCTTATTTCATTGAGGAATGGTACATTATTGGCTGATTTGTTCGTTTCGTTTTTGTACTTCGTAGCTCCTAGCGAGCAATGAAAGACAGCGATGAATCAGGCAAAATAAGACTGTAAATATCATAAGAACTAAGACGTCGGCAATAGAGCTTCGTAGTTTATAAACTTGTAAATAGATGGCGTTACCATGACGAACTAAGTTATTTGTTCAACGCAGTTGTATTGAACGCCATTAGGCTTTATTTTGAGATCGTTGGGAAGGTGAGAGTAAAGACGGGTGTTGCCCGGTGTTCTATTCGTACTAGTCGCAGGCACAGCTAATAGCTCCCTTGATATTCGGCCAACATGGGCGAATATAGGCACGCTATATTCGTCCATGTGTGGCCAACATGGCCTGTAATCGCGAGTAATCGGTCAGCTGTCGGTACATCAAAGGAATTCGTGCCGATGATGGTATCAAATCGCCCAACATTCAGCCACTTAGTCGCCCATGTTGGCCATGTGAAGAGCTGCAATAATAAGTGTATACGTATAGGTATACCTACATACACGATAGGGCCACAGAACAACTTCTTAATTCTATTTTGGCTGGAATACCGCTCCGGCTACAAGGAAAACGAGTTTTTAATACCTACTATTTTTTTCATTGGATGGACAGGAAGCATTGTATATTCGAAGTGTGACTAAGCCTTTGAGGCCTGGTTGCTTAAAACGTATTTAATTCCAGTATTGCCAATTTAGCAACTTTGTAGCTAAATTTAGCATCTTCTAGGTGTATCTAGCAACTTTTTAATTCAAGAGTTGGCAACACTGTTTAGTTCTTTATGACGAAGTTAAACTTCAACTGATTATATTAGAGCTGTCAATTTATTTTCACGTTGGCGCTATGAGACCGTGGAGCCCGATTTGCAACGTTTTTAATGAGTTCCCACGACGGCACCAGTTAACATGCTAATTTTAAATTAGCATTAGCCTGATGTTAAAGATAAACATGTTCAAGTTTTGGGTAAAAACTGTAAATATTTTGTAACAAACAAATTAAATTGTATGCATTGACATAAATACCTAGTAAGGAACTGTTCAAAGTAATACTCGCGATGCTTACTTTTGAGGTGTCAGAACGCGAATATGACACCATCGCACGTTCAGTCGCATGGCAACCACGGTCCTCGACACCCGTTCAAGTGACACAATTATACTCGTAATTAAGTATCTAGTGCAATTCCACAACCCGTGAGACAGCACCACCGACCCCACCGTCCACAATGATATGATAGCGTGTGAATCAAGCAATATTAGACTTTTGTATTTATGTTGTAAGAACTAAGACATCAGCAATAGGGTGTGGTTAAGCCAACCTTCTATGAGACGTGTTACACGAAATTGTACTGATAGGCATATCCTTCTTTTAGGAGCTCTGCTTGTATGTAACTCTATTTATCCCACGGGAGTAAAACTTTTTCCTTTTTTTTCAACAATTTGCTCTACTGCATTACATACATACATAGCATCACGCTCAAAATCCCTAATGGGGTGGGCAGAGCTACAAGACTACTTGTGGCCACGTTCGGTTAATTAGTCCTAAGATGGTATGCTGAACCGTATGGTGACAAGTGATCAGCCCATCGCCCGTACAGATAGTCCACCATGTTGGAGAGGACCCGTCCCTTAGTCGACTTTTACGACATGCCAGGATGATAAGCATCTACACGCATTCTATGCTATTTCTTCACTCCCAGTGCAGCAGAGGAGTGCAGCAGTGGAGGAATTTGCTCTAATGGAAGATAAATTTATTAATGCACCAATTTTCATACAAAAATGCATAATGGCGTAATTGAAGTACCAACATCCAAATATTGTAACGCTGATTACCATTATTGAAAACTGTCATGATTTAATAGACTTAAAAAAATGGAACAACGACCTTGTTTCTGTCTGTCAACAGATTTTTTCATACAAAACAATAGTGACCAATAAGCATGTGTCTTTCATTTCAAACCTTATGCCGTAGCATATAGAGGCTTTTATGTTATGTGCTATAGAACCAGAATTGAAAACTGAAAGAGTACATTGATTATTAGATATAACGATATATCCGCTCCAACAAGTTCCTTCTCAAAGTCTTCCATTCAGTTTATAAAAATTCGTTTGGTGAAATCCTAAAAACCTTTCTGGCAAAACTGAATCGTAACAAACCCTTACTAATTAAAATATTTAAAAGGACCCAGAAAGCTTCCCCCGGAGTACCTCTGTACTTATTATTTATACAGAAACATTTCTCCGAAGTTTTGGAAGATTTTTTTTTTTCAAATTTCAACAAGTCGTTAATTCAATTGAGAAGTTTTAGGACTCTTGAGATGTGTTATGCTTGTAATGAAGTTACTCAACCGTGCGAAACCGGGGCGGGTCTTACATCCAATCTGGCATGTGAAATTTATGAACCCACATTACACGTTACTACACGACCAATTTAATTGACATTCTGTTTGGCACGGTTATACAGTTTGGATGACAATGCAAATACAATGCTACGCCAGTCATAATCAAATAAATATATAGGTCGCTTACACTGCATGCGGTTTCAAATACGCGCAATACATTACCAGTTCAAAAATTAATAACGACAAAGCGCTTATAAATGTTGAAGCACGCTCTGCGGCCCTAACATGCAATACAAGAACAGACTTACTGCTGAGTTTCTTGCGGCGTTTCTTCTCAGCAGATGTCACCTTTCGAAGCGCTGGTAGCTTCAGACATGTAAAAGAGCCCATGTGGCCTACTTGTAAAATAAATATTTTCATTTTCATTTTCATTTTCATTTTCATTTTCATTTTCATTTTCATTTTTCATTTTAATTTTCAAGGATAAGTTAAACCTTCTTCTCTAAGTGTAGTGGTAGAGCCAAACAGTAATCCTCACTAGATGATTACTGTTCGAATGGGCCGGCTCGACCGGGCTAGTACCACACTCTCACAGAATATCGGCGTAAAGTGATAGCTTGCTATTGCGTTTCGTACGGTGAGTGACGAGATCCGGAGGCCTATTCCCTCGTCCCCATCCTCCCTAGACTAGCAACGCATTGGCAGCACCTCTGGTGTTGCAGATGTCCATGGGCGGCGGTGACCACTTTCCATCAGGTGGGCAGTCAGATAGTTTGTCAGTCAATTGACACAAAAAAAAAGTACGTCTCTCTCACACTAGTGCCGACGAAAGAGATAGTCATAGAAATAAACGGGTTTAACTTATCTTTGTGTCTTGCGTGTTAGGGCCGCTGACACTAGTAAGTCGTGTAGACAGTGTCCGCAAAAGAATGTAATTATGCAGAAAACAGTCTAAAAAGTTATTACAACGATATAACGTAAGGGTCTGTATGGGCCTTAGTGTAACTTTTCCTAAAACCCGAAATAAATATTCATGAATGACTTGATTAAAGAACAAAGGGTTTTTAACACGACCCCTTACGCATTTTGTTATTTATGCTTCGTATCAAGTTTCCTGTCGCACTTAGTAAAGCCTCCCCCTATTGAATGACGTTGCGTTTACTGAATAGCTAATAGCTAGTTGTTAACTCGGAACAATGTAGACCGATCAAAAAATATTGCTCATTTTGGGCATGAACTCAGGCACGATTAGTCTGTGAATGTGGATGGGCGATTTGTCTCTCTGAGGAGTTTAGAGGATGCTGATAAAATTACATGAATTGCACGAATATTGTCCCCTTAAACTGAAAATGAGCGGCATCGAGGAAGTCTTCCTCGAATGGAAGGCAATGCGAACTTAGCACTGTGGCCTCGCATTGAGCAATTTGTATGCTGTTATTTGAGTGCCGTACTATAAGGGAACGGGTGTAACCTCCCCACACAAAATCCAATCGATTAACACTAATAAATAACAGTGGTCGTTCAATTTCTTTTCAACAGCTCCATAAATCCAAACCTCCTCTTCTGCACTGGGAGCGAAGAAATAGCATAGAATGCGTGCAGATGCTTATCATCCTGGCATGTCGTAAAAGTCGACTAAGGGACGGGTCCTCTCCAACATGGTGGACTACCTGTATGGGCGATGGGCTGATCACCTGTCACCGTACGGTTCATCATACCATCTTAGGAGTAATTGGTCGAACAAGTAGTCTTGTGGTTCTGCCCACCCCATTAGGGATTTCGGGCGTGATGCTATGTATGTATAAATCCAAACGCCGAAATTACATTTGATTTTGCCACACTCAAAATTCAATTCCAACGTTTTAGCAAAACGCTATATCATTCGCGGACAAGTTTAAATTTTTATCTCGTATTCTCATGTCATTCACCTACGCTCGAGTCGCGTTGTAAATAAATTATGTGCGCGTACAATCTAATCGGGCGTCCGTGAAGCTATGGACCGCAGTCTGAGACGTTGGCCTTGAAAAGGCTACGGCGGTGACTCGTTCCGCACTACACTACATTGACAAATTATAAATTTGTTTCCTCGTTACGTTACTTTGCAAATTCAAGCCTTTTACAAGTTAGTACTCCAGTGTTGCACTGGGAGTGAAGAAATAGCCCAGAATGCGTGCAGATGCTTAACATCCTGGCATGTCGTAAAAGTCGACTAAGGGACGGGTCCTCTCCAACATGGTGGACTATCTGTATGGGCGATGGGCTGATCACCTGTCGCCATACGGTTCATCATACCATCTTAAGACTAATTAATTAATCGAACGTGACCACAAGTGGTCTTGTGGCTCTGCCCACCCCATTAGGGATTTCGGGCGTGATGATATGTATGTATGTACAAGTCAGTAAGATTAGTTAGATTCGCTATAATCCCTTTAGGAGTTAGGACGAATAATATTCAGAAAGGTTAGTCTCAGGCCCGCCGAAACGTTTCCGCAAGACAGAAGTGTGAAAATGAAGTGGATGAAATTGTATCGCAATTCTCAATCTGTTTTCTTCTGGAACCCTCAAGGTCGTTGGATTAATTTTGCTCCAAGATACTCTACGAGGTGTACCCTTAGGCTTTGTCCAACTCATGTACTTACTACATATCTTTCGTACAAGCTATTAACCTCATTTGTCGACGGCTCGCAGGTTTTTATCTGGGCGGGTTTGGCAAGAAAAACATCGCAATCGTGAATTAGAGGTAAATTCGCGTATAGGATTGTCCTTTGCTTTCAGTTGCCGTTACATTCTGGCCAATCCCAAAAAAATAATTACGTATTTGCAAGATCAATCGATCAGCCCGATTATGAGCGAATTGCCTACAAAGCAAGATGCCCTATAAGCAGGATGTCTCAAAAGCAAGATGGCTAAAAAGCATTGTCTCAAACGCAAGATGTCTCAGAAGCTAGATAGCCAAAAAGCAGGACCTTGACCCCGTATATTTGTTTCTATCTTTATTTTATTTGTTACGTTTACCTACAATAAAAACCATTTTAGGTGTCTTGCTTTGCAGGCTTTTAATTATCAAGCAGTTTGTCTTCAAGACATTTTGCTTGGTAGTTGTTTTAGCAAGTAGGCCATTTGCCTAATGGCACGGCATTTAATCACTTAGACATTTTGCTTTGTAGGCATAATACTTAGGCATCTTACTTTGTTAGGCATCTTACTTGGTTAGGCATCTTGCTTTGTAGGCAACTCGCTCATAACCCGTACAGAAGGCTCACTCCGTCGTTACCCTCGATCGAGCGCTTTATGGACGTACATGTTAAAATCAGCGGAGTGCGAAGATTGAAAGTGCTGAGCAGTGCTCACATGCAAACAAGGATTATAAAATTAAAGTGGTTTTTTAAATAGGAAGCCACAGAACCACTGACTTTGGATACCCATTGCTCATCTCACTATGGTAAGTACTGTTTATAAGGTCTCGCAAAACACCGGTGGCGAAGCCTGCCTACAAGCCGATTCCTGACGGCTTTACCAAGCTAGAAAGCTACGGCTAGCTGTCAGTGAAGTCCATGTTACTCTAACTAAATGTCAGACCCGCTCGTACGGTTCTAATTCTTCCGGCTTCCCTTAGGAAATCTTTGACGCTTCGCCACTGCAAAACAGTAACATAATTCTGGATTTAACATTATTCACACTATCCAAGGACAAACAAGAGTAAAAAAGGAATTAAAACACTAAATTTGGGTGCCATAATATTCAATTAGCTGGATTAAATAAAAAATAGCTACGCATTTCATACTTTCGCCCGTAAGTTTGTAAAACTAATTACCTAATTATATTTTAATGACTCTCGTTTGTTGCTATCTTTGCATGGCGACATCCACAAATCTAGCGTTACAAATGGAGCGCCAGAAAGAGAAAAGGTTATGAGTAAGAAAGAGAGGTGTGTAGGCGCGTTGTCGTACCTTAACGTACTTTGTAACCATGTGAGCCACGCCCACGCCCACCCAGAACTCAGAAAAATCGTTTCGGTATTCAAAACAATAGCTACTCCATAATATTAAGTAATATATATCCTCCTCTGCTGCACTGGGAGTGAAGAAATAGCATAGAATGCGTGCAGATGCTTATCATCCTGGCATGCCGTAAAAGTCGACTAAGGGAGGGGTCCTCTCCAACATGGTGGACTATCTGTATGGGCGATGGGCTGATCACCTGTCGCCATACGGTTCATCATACTATCTTAGGACTAATTAATCGAACGTGGCCACAAGTAGTCTTGTGGCTCTGCCCACCTCATTAGGGATTTCGGGCGTGATAATATGTATGATAATATGTATCCTCAGACAGGTGTGGAACACACCGTTCTCACAGATCTTGTGTCATGCTCATGCATGGTCATGTTACGTTAGCTGGATTTGGCTCCACTGGTAACAAAACCGCACAGAGAGTGAGGTAAGCGTGTCGTCATGTTAGAATATTTGGAAATGACCACAAATAGTTCAGGAGTCATGACCAGTGATCGGCAAGACGGGTCCCACATGGTGTCAATGACCTCAATCATTATATTAATATGGATATTCCCCGGGATTCCAGCATTCGAATCGGTAAAGGAAAATAATATATTCTCATTTCAGTAAGTATGGAAAAGGGTTTTTGTGCACTTCAAATGCACTCATATAAAATTTGTATAAGTGTTAAAATATTTTAACACTTACATATTTTATATGAGTGCACGTAATATTTTACGCAGTATAAAATAAAACCAAAGTTTATCAATTTATTAAATATTCTGACTACAAATACATATAACATAACTCTTAATTTTTGCGAATCATGTCATGTCCATATTATTATTTCCTCTTTGAATCCCGCGGTGTGGCACCCATCTTGCCGATCACTGGTCATGACCGATGATTCGAATTTTAAGCTATCTACTTACAATGTTGGAAGTGAAGTTCTTAGAAGAATTCGCATACAACATACAAAAGTATTTTAGTAAAAAAAAGATACCTAAGGCGCTGACAGGACCTAAATCCGCTTCACTTTAAACAGTTTTATAACAAAAACTATTGGATTTGGCAAAGCGAAAAAAATTACTAATTAAAATTACTACTTCCAAAACATGATTTGATGAAATCGATACGATAGAAAAAAATCGTGAAGTTACGTCTGAAATCCTATTTAAACGATTCTGTGTAAAAAAAAAATATTATATTATATTATTAATTAATAACTTTAGTACGTCACGCCCATACTAAAAAAAGACATAATATTTTAGGAGTAGTGTTTACTTATATAATTCATCCGTTTTTATTTTCCCCATACAAACATCCGCACAGTGCACCGATCACTCAAGGTCATTGGCTCCTTGTCAGCGTCTTAAGATACGTTTCAACGTTACAAAAGAAAACGTTTTGCCTGGTCTTTCGATTAAGTATATCATATCATGAATATCACGGTAGTTCAAATAAACGTAGCTGAGAAAACATTACACTACATTCCCAAAAATATTTTATTTTGTCAGAGAAAATATTATTCCTCTCGGCAGTTCCGGGTGCGTTCCCGTCAAGGCTCTAGAGTATTTTTATTTCCACCTGACTACCGCAAACTCAGATGAAAGGAGATCAAATAAAAATAATATTTTGTATAGAAGTAAATCTATTTTCTTGTAAGGTATGATATGATCTCATAAAGAGGGATTAGACATTGGTTCCAATGCGGGCCCACGGATTGGGCACATCACCCAATGTCTTTTTTTATTTGATGCATTATTGCTTTACCCTTACTGTCAAGAAAATAAAACGTACCTGAGTGTCAGCCAGCAGCTGGTTTCTATCTTACAGTCAATTTCGCTGGCGTCAATAATATTTGGTCCTTCAAGCCGGATTGAAACCCGACGTGAGTTTCAACGATAATATTTCTTGAAATTCAGTTCGTAGCAATGTGATATTGTGAGCCGATGATGATGATGGAAGATTACATAATAATATTTGGAATACCTTCTTTCAGGTAACGCAGCCGGTATACGAACTCGATCCTCCATACCGTAAGATCAAACCCGTATCGTGCGGCTGTTTGTTACGTAACGTATCGTGCGGTCAAAGCGACCTACAGGTACGAGTTAAGGGAGCTTATCCCTAATATTTTAAGTGCGAAAGTGAGCTTGTAGGTTTGTCCTTCTATCACGGAGTAACGGAGCAACGGTTCGAAGTGTTTTTTTTGTATAGGGGTGATAATAATAATAACATACATTTATTCAGTTTTAACATGGTTTATAGATCTAAATATTATAAAACATGTCTACTTCTCAGCAATAAATTGCTGCAATTCGGGCTATCCCCAAACCGTTACACTTTAACTTTTGGTTCCTAGTAGTGATGTTATATGTAATCTTAATGAGAATAGCCCAAATTGCTAAAAATCTTGCCCGTCTACGAGCCCTTTTGGAGGAGATATTCCTCGAGTACCCTAGCTGCGGCGGGTCCACTAGTTCTCTAACAAATCTCGTCGCTCATTTTAGTCCAACAATCATAAATTGACCTGCATTCTAGTAAGTATTATGCGGAGTAAGGTACCAACGAACATGGCCGCTTGCGTCGGAATACGACCAAAGTCGAAGACACGCAAAAACATGTAGTTTAAACGCACTGACGGATCAAGTAAGGCTAGTCACAATCACACCACAGGACAATATCGGACGATATCCCGTCCCGCTCCGCTATGGGAAATATAAGGAAAAACCTGTGCAAACTCCATCCTGTTTGTTAAAAATGTTGTCATTGCTATATATAAACCGCTGCGTCGATAACTCGGCGCTCGGCTCGAGGTTCGAATCCGGGTGGTGAATAGATTAGGGTTGCTCGTATTATGATTAAATGTAATTAACTTTAGGAATTAATTTCAATGTTATAATTATAAGGCGATCTTCTCTCTCTATTAAATTACGTAGATTCTACGTCGTAGAAGCTATGCTCGTTTTTTTAAGTGATTGTTTCTGATAGATTACAACAAATATGCACGCATTGGCTGATAAGGAACCCGAACGAACACGCATTAGGACTAGAGCGCTCATTATAAAATGTTTCTAACGATTACACCATGAAGTATTAAAAATATGCACTAAAAATTTAAAAAAAATCGGACGCGTGCAAGTCGGGCTCGCATGAACAGGGTTCCGTACTATAAATCGTCGACATCCTATTATCTCTAAATCTACTCGACGAAAAAGTTGACTTTACACTTCTTAACCTTTTGGCCGCCAAGCATGTCTGAGAAGTAACACGAATTTCAACTTTAATTCAAGGCGATGAAGGTCTTTTTTACCCTGTATAGCCTGTCACGCATAGTCGACGACGGCGGCCAAAAGGTTAAAATACTAACGATTTCCCTGGATTGATTCGACCTAAATGTTGCAACGCACACATATCCCATATTTCAAAAATCAAAACACCATTTATATAGGGACATCGTCCTTGTAAAATTTCTCATAAAAAAAGGTGTTACCTGCGATAACTCCGTCCCGTTCTCCTAATTTAACGCTGCTATATAACGTATAATCTTAATCAACAAACGATTTTAAGATACACATATTACATTACAAAGGCCGGGGCAAATCAAACGCGGTTGCGGCGCGTTTGCGGCGCGAACGCGGGTCCGCGCTGTTGTCGAACGGCGCAGGCGGATATACCATGCCACACCGCGGCGGCGCGGCTACTTTGGTGTGCCATAGTAAATCCGCCCGCGCCGTTCGACAACGGCGCGGACCCGCGTTCGCGCCGCAAACGCGCCGCAACCGCGTTTGGTATGCCCGGGCCTTTACACAAAAGATCCCATAGGTCGAAGTGTATCCGCAAGGACCCCACCCTCTAAGTTAAGATAGGATAGGATACACATAAAATGTTTCATACTCACGTCCGTATAAGCTCGCACTTAAAATATCAACTTACCTGGAACAAAATTAAGAACAAATTATTGTATTTGTTTATTTATATTACCCATTGTATATGTATGTAGAGACGGTTCACCATACCATCTTAGGACTAATTCATCGAACGTGGCCACAAGTAGTATTGTGGCTCTGCCCACCCCATTAGGGATTTCGGGCGTGATACTATGTATGTATGTATGTATGTATGGTATGATGAACCGTATGGTGACAGGTGATCAGCCCATCGCCCATACAGATAGTCCACCATGTTGGAGAGGACCCGTCCCTTAGTCTACTTTTACGACATGCCAGGATGATAAGCATCTGCAAGCATTCTATGTTATTTCTTCACTCCCAGTGCAGCAGAGGAGCAATATTACATACATATATACAAATGTTTAAGCAAGTTCTATGGAGTCTTTTTAAGTCATAAACGCAATGCCAAAAGTACTAATGTTAAGAAACCATACAATAAGCTTCAATTGGTGGATAGATCAGTAAATAAGAAGGGAGAAACCTCCGGAAATTTGGTCGATTTCGAAGTCTAAAACGGAAAATTTCATATAGTGGTTTTGTGTAATTTAAATGTTTACTATAGTTTTTCACCACTTCCCTTTGTATCCCTTATGCCATCTCCTCTTTCGAAGGGTGTCTGGAAGAGATCGCTACTTAGTGATAAGACCGCCTATTGTCTACCGTGCTACATATTTCGTACATGAGTTCGTCGTACATATTATTAATAAAGAGTATTTGTATTGTATTATAGCGAAAGTTCTGTTGTTTCTTGTTGTTGTCAAAATGGAGCTTATGACATGTTACTGTACACAACAACTAACAGCCGCGGTACTAAAAAGAGTCAATTTTTTTAAACCACACTGTAGATAAACTTGTAAAGTCATACAGAATCTATCCTGCTACATCCTTAACTGTGTACCGTTAACCCGATCTTACAACGATAAATAGCTTTTATGAGGAAATTCGCGCGTTCATTGCTGTTTACTGGGAAAGCTATGTTATAACTTTGAACGGATTTCAGATAATATACATTACTATGTAGCCTTATAGTGCTGCATAGTGATGTATATTACAAGCTATTGAAACTTTAGAACTTAAGTGTTACTCCAACAAAAACTGCTTAACAACATCCTTATAGGTTAAAATAAACCATTATATTTCCTTTTCATTAGTCATTTCTTATTTGCACAAGTAAATTAATAACATGAGTCTATAAGTTTGTTTGGTTATTGACTATAATGCCTAAACTACTACCATTTTCGATAAAATTTGGAACGAACTTCCGAGAAACGTATTTATATTTATTTTAAAGGCCGGGGCAAATCAAACGCGGTTGCGGCGCGTTTGCGGCGCGAACGCGGGTCCGCGCCGTTGTCGAACGGGGCGGGCGAATATACCATGCCACACCGCGGCGGCGCGGGACCGCCGCGGTCCCGCGGCTACTTTGGTGTGGCATGGTAAATTCGCTCGCGCTGTTCGACAACGGCGCGGACCCGCGTTCGCGCCGCAAACGCGCCGCAACCGCGTTTGGTGTGCTCGGGCCTTAAAAGATTTCCAGGAGGAATCATTAGAGTATAGCACGAGGAAACAACATTGGAAGGCAATCATAGTTTACAAGTTCCTTGCTATTGAATTACGTAATCAATACATATAAAACAGTACCGTGACCACAGAATAGATAATAGTACTAACGTACAGAAGAATCACTGTCTAACAAAACCGGTGTTTAGGCACGAAAATATGCCTACTCATGCTTTCTCTCTCCGTCGCATAAAACGTGCTCTTTCGTGTACGCTAGGGTTGTCAGATTTTATCCGCGTCATCCAACCCAACTACAACAACGCGCGAATCGCCCAGCGAGCGAGCGAGCGGCAACCTGCTGCAATTTACACCTCCGAGCAACGCGACGGCCGCGCGTACCTAAAGTGCGGAGTGAAACCCGCCTGCCGTGACTCACTTATAGACAAGGCACAGTACCGCCTAAACGGGTGGTCCTAGAGGTTTGAAAGAAGAAGACATTCCTCGGGTAGCCTAGAGGTGCACTAAGGAGGAATTTTTTGATATTCCATCCCCAAAGAAGTGAGAAAGTTTGTATGGAAAATACCGCGGGCGAAGCTGTGGCGGGTCCGCTAGTTCCTATTAAAACACCAGAGGCCCTAGCCACCCTAGTTTTTATCGCAAACGTATAGCATGTGTCTCTTTCGCACCCGCTTATTGGTTAAAAAGTGACAGATGCTTTATGTGCGTGATAAAAGCTAATGTGCTAGACCCTCAGTACTCGTGCACTCGTGAATCACGACTTATCATTATAACACCGCACGTATTGGTACGCGACATAATTTCTTATCACGAACGAATTAAGATACCATATCGCTAAAATGTTTATTTCACAAAATTAAACAATTCCATAAATCTCGCATGAACGTTAAACCTCAACTTTTCACGTGCACAATACGGGCAGGTTATAAAAAATCAGTACGAACCGCCTTAAAGTTTCGTCGGAAAAAAAGTTAAAATTAGAATTTGTAAACCATAGTGCACCGACCGGGCGTCAAACGTCAAAATGGTTGGACACGTCAAAACTGATTCAGACAAGGTAGTTTGGTTGAAACGGAGAAAACTTGAGACAGATCGATGGAAACGGCCGTACTATGGGGTAATACTGAAAAAATTATAAGGCCCGACGGCGGGAAGTAATTGGTTCGACGCCCGTGCTGCGTCGTAGGCGGAGCGGAACCCGCGCCAACCGATTTGGGTATGCCCGGTCGTTTCTTTACCGAAACAGCGTATAAATATTGGAAATTCCCGAAGTATGTTGAACTATACCGTTGGATGGAAATTCAGAGATAGAAAATACGGTGCAGCTCTCTCGTATACTGCCGGAAAACGGCGTGTGAGTAAAGGCTTCTGGATTCAATAGCGAACGGCTCGGGAGCTATTTTGTTGCCGTTATAAAAATTCTGTATTCGTATTAGCTTTACAAAATAACGTACCGGGGCGAGGCAGTGCCGTGTTTTGCATATACGGAACGCCATAGAGCGCCAGTGTGCAATTTCGAGCGACATAGTAATTTCGTATGTGGCTCCCGTTTAATTATTTAAAGGCCGAATTAGGCAAGCTCAGAATATTCCGGCGTGCTTTCGTTATGAATTAAATATGAAATATTTTGAACGCTTAAGAACTGGATACGGCTTTTGAATTTCGTTCACTGTCAATTTATAGAAATAATCCAAAGTGCACGACACGATTAGCAACTAAATCAAATGATACGATATGATATCTATATATATAAAAATGAATTGCTGTTCGTTAGTCTCACTAAAACTCGAGAACGGCTGAACGGATTTATCTTATCTTAGTCTTGAAATGTTCGTGGAGGTCTAGGGAAGGTTTAAAAGTACATAGGTTACTTAAATTATTATTCTTCGCAGACGAAGTTGCGGGCACCAGCTAGTGAATAATAAAACTAACTCTTTACAGAAAACGAATGGCACACCGAATTTCTACATGAAAATACGAAGGACACAAAACAAATGGGTAAACAATCAACTAAAATACATAAAAGCAACAACAAATACTTACTGAACATTTCATCAATCCTTTTTAAACGAAAAGCAATTATTTTCCCTCACGTCGATTTCAAATCATTCCCAATAGAGCCCGTTTTATCCAATAAAATGCAGTTTCAGATTGGCTCTTTTGAGCGGGTCTTTTCATTGATTTTTAGATTATGAAAGCCAAACTATCGAGTGAATTCTAAACGTTATATTTCAGAGACAAAGGAGTTGAAATTGCCAGGAAATATAATCACGCCACAGAGTATTCAACGTTGCAAGAGCCTACAGTTTTCTGGGTAAGTTGGAGGCAGTTTCATTTCTTTATTTAAAGTGCTCTCCTCTGCTGCACTGGGAGTGAAGAAATAGCATAGAATGCGTGCAGACGCTTATCATCCTGGCATGTCGTAAAAGTCGACTAAGGGACGGGTCCTCTCCAACATGGTGGACTATCTGTATGGGCGATGGGCTGATCACCCGTCACCATACGGTTCATCATACCATCTTAGGACTAATTAATCGAACGTGGCCACAAGTAGTCTTGCGGCTCTGCCCACCCCATTAGGGATTTCGGGCGTGATGCTATGTATGTATGTATTTAAGGTGCTACCCGGCAAATTTAGCTGTTTTCAAATCCTATAAAGTATACTTAGCGTTGTGCAAGAGTCTTGCTTTATTTTCATCCACTGGAATCTTGAAAAAAATGATAAATCAAGAGCAAAAAAGGAATCCGTAAACCCTTTTTTCAAACTGAAATCCGTAAAGGCTCCCTTATTATGCGACGCTTATACATGAGACTTTTACTAATCAGAAGACAATAATGTACACTATAATTTCATCCGCCGGTTTTTCAATTTATTTTGTAGTTTTTGAGTAATTGTACTATTCAGTGCGGCGGGTGAACTAAGGCAAGTTGGGAAGGACCGAGTTGGAACGCTCAAGGTCATCGGCGTGGGGTACGCCCTTAACAGTATAATATACGCCAGCATAAATCCTGTGTCCGAGGGAGAGGAGACTATACTAGGGGCTGGTGATTACGCTGTTCTTATTACTATTGGACTAATTAAAATTGAAGGCACAAAAGCTTCTGCCACGCTAAAGCCCTTATTTATTTAAACAGATAAACTAGAAACTTCGTCCGTGCACAATTCGTTTATCCCGATTACCTGGGGAACGGTGAAATTTGCCGGAATAAAAAGTATCCTACGTCTTTTCCCAGACCCCATAGTAGATCTTTGCCAAATTTCATCAAAGTCGGTTTAGCTGTTTGGCCATGAAAACGTAAGACAGAAATTATATTTCCTTGTCACGTCTATCTTTATTCTAATACTACTAAATGAGATGTATAGATAATTGAATCCATACATATGCGACGGGCACGTCTTCGTGGATTGAATTATCTAAACATCTGTTTTAGTAAATAATTAATAGATGCAGCTTCCATCACAGTTAGTTACTCTACATTTAAGTAAATTTGTTTATACCTTTGACATGACCTGAACCCAATCTGCAGGCAACTTTGCAGACATATTACCTGTGTTCTGGAAACGGATATAGGCCACAAACCCCCTATAAATACAGTAGATGATCTATGAACTACCTACTACAATTTACTCCCAACAATTTATTCCCCATCTAACATGGTATAGTTAAGTTTTGCTTTGTTCAGTAATTGAAAATATTAACATATTTTGCAAGTCGGCCGCACGACCTCTCTCATGTCTGAATCTAACAGTCTTTTTTTGCCTATTATGTATGTGTTTGTTTTCATTTAAAATTTAATTACTCAACCGATTCTCTTTAGATTGCCATACACTAGTTTCTGTCCTGAAAAAGTTTCTGTTTATCGCAAAAAAAGGTTTATTTAGGTTTAAAAGGTTTATCTTATTTTTTTTTCTTCTTTATAGAAAAGACAAACTGGCGACTGTACTGTTCCGAATATGAGTTTGGAATCCAGAGAGGTCGAGTCGGCATCAAGTCTCAGCTGCTCGGATGCTTGACAATGTTTCAACAGTACTTAAGTACAACAGTCTGGTAAGGGGGCCTTAGGTGTCTAGACTTACTTTGAGCACTGAGCCCGGCATAACTTGCAGTTTGTCTGGGATGAACTAATCGATGTTCATCCTACACTCACTACAGTTGCCGCGCCATGGTCTCAGCACCGGCCGTAGCCCTTGATCAGGGTAGAGCGAGATTGTCTATTCAGCATCCTTTGGTCGAGAAATAGATTTTCGCATTTGGCTTTTTGGCGCATCTTGCCATCTGACGCATAGAGCGACCACTCCTCTCGCTCTACCCCAGGGCCCTGCATGGACTTTATTACCTATAAAATATGTTTTATTATCCGTTGTAGTCCGTCCCGTGCATTACCAACCCCCATATCTGGTTTAGAATGACGAGGATGAACTGAACTATAGCCTTATTAAGGTTGAAATGAGGATAAAGCGGCGTATTTATTGGGCAAAATTTGTTTAGAACTGGTTATAAACAATGTCTCAGGGTATTTCACCATATTTTTAAACAGTTGCGAAACAGGTGACGATACCGTGTTGTGTTACACGTGTTAAACATGGAAGTAGTGTTGAGCAATGACATTCCTCCTCGGACGATATGCTAGCAACAACTGACATGTGCGGACGGTCAAATGTTTCAGATGCTTGTTCACGGTAAACTTGTTCCGCAAAACAAGATGAAACTTCATCGTGTTTCTAAACAAATATTGCGTAATAAATACGCAGATCAAGCTATCCTCATCTTATCCTGCAGGCTGTGCGTCTCTCTCATACTATTATCAAAAATCGAGATGAATTGGGGAGTGCTTCTCTAATTTGCGCGGAGATCACTCGCCGTCGCTCGGTGTGGTCAGCAAGATACATCTTTTTTTACGAGAGAAGCGCTTGGCACGTGAGACAATCATATGGCTAAGTGACTTTCAAGTCACAAGGATGTTATGCTAGACGCACCTGTATAAGTTACATCTGATATCTTGGTTTATGCGAACACGGCCCGACCTTCGCCCGTGTCTGTACACTCCTTGCCTCTCACATGCAAGCGACTAGTTTACAAAAGCAATTTTATTTCACGTGTCTATTTTTAAGCCAGTTAAAAAGATTGGACAATTTATTCTTCATATAGAAGTGATTCTACGTCCCAGTGACGTCATTCAGACAACACAAGCCAGCCGGCCATAAAATGGGGAGCGTCTGAATGACGTCACTGCGACGTAGAATGTGCAACATTTGAAATATATCTTTCTTTATGTAAATATAAGCTTTTGAGAAAATAAAAAAGGGGTCCCTTAAAATAAATATACTTTTTATACGAAAGAGTTTCTGTTGTCAATTCGCCCTATTTAGTTTAGCACTACACACATAGAAAAGAAAATTCTTTTGTTAAAGGAACAAATAGTTTCACATGCATGTTTTTTTACATACACAGACTAACAGACAGTCCATGAAAAGTGGTCACAGCCGCCTACGGACTAGTCAATTGCAACACCAGAGGTGCTGCCAATAGATTGCCGGTCCAGGGGAACGGGGAGACGGGAGGATAGAGAATGGGAAATTGACATGTTATATTCCTATCGGGTATTATTATTGCATCATTCCGATGAGAAAAAATTGATAAAGACCTGCACAAACTAATACCAGATTAATTCTTAAAGGCCCGGGCACACCAAACGCGGTTGCGGCGCGTTTGCGGCGCGAACGCGGGTCCGCGCTGTTGTCGAACGGCGCGGGTGGATTTACTATGGCACACCAAAGTAGCCGCGGGACCGGGGCGGTCCCGCGCCGCCCCGGTGTGGCATGGTATATCCGCCCGCGCCGTTCGACAACAGCGCGGACCCGCGTTCGCGCCGCAAACGCGCCGCAACCGCATTTGGTTTGCCCCGGCCTTTAGAGTTTAACCAATATGTAGTTCAAAATAACACTGACTTGTCGGTTTTCTCATAATCACATTTATTTTTAGATAAGCTGCGACGAAGGCTAGAAATGTCAAGGATCTCTAGAGTATTCTAGAGATTATCATTGGCAAGACGTCGAAAAAATAGAAGAGTATGCGGGCAAATTCTTAGTTAGTCTATGTATAGTTAGTCCATTCTAAATGGTCACCACACACGGGCCCTTAAGCTTATAGCAGGGTTTCTTGGGGCTTCCATACAAAACGCGGATCGGAAGCGGACCCGCGGAAGCAGTGTCACAGGACTACAGGTGGCGGCACGAAAGTCTAGCGTTGACCGTTATTGCGCGGAAATCGAAAATTGGATATCGTGGGAGAGTGAGCGCGAGCAGCCGAACCATGCCATGCGCAGTATCCCCACCACATTTCGTTCACCGCTAGACTTTCGTGCCGCAATTTTTATTAACCTTTTCAACGCCTTACGTCAAATGCAAATGTGTCGCTCACACGCCGAGCGCGTTTCAAAAGCTACGCAAAAGTCAACTTAATTCATACGGAAGGTATCTTTTGAGTTGTACCTCCGACAACTATAAGCGTCGGTGGCGTGGTAGGCACGACAGCTCATCATGACGCTTTTATGCGTCCTTGGCGTTGAAAGGGTTAAATTTGCAATTTGCCCGTGGTTATGAAACTCTGCCTTAGAACATTTTCAGAGAAATGTTCGCCTTTATGCTCTTATACTGTATGCAAAATAAAGCCTTGCACACACCACATGCGAGTCGGACGCTATGAGATACGTAGCTATGCATTAAAAGATATGTAAATGTTAATTCATTGTAATGTATGCATGAGTCTCTCTCATCCTCGATGAGATTCTCATAAACGTATCTACGGCGCTTTTCTCTACACTGTCTGCGTTCAACGTGTAATAACATTTTTACCAATTGATAGTTTATATTTGTAACAGCATCGGAAATTGCACAGCGCAGCAACCGTAAAGGCGATTACACACCCGCAACGACTTTGCCGGACATTTTAAGGCACTGACTGACAAGACCTAAATCGGCTTACTAAAACACTTTTTTAACAAAATCTATATGAATTGGCACAGCGAAAAAAATATACGTTCATATTCATTATATTATTGAAAAAAATACTATTTCCAAAACACGATTCGATGAATAAGAATAAGAATAAGAATAAGAATAAGAATGGTTTATTGTTAACTGTGTATACAAGGTGGTACATAAATATGGTATAGAAGTAACAACCGTTGCCCATTACGAGCGTACAATACTGGTTTGCCTTAAAAGCTAATTAAATTTTATTTATTCGTTTTTTTTTTTTTTTTATGAAATCGATACGATAGAAAAAAATCGTGTAGTTACGTCTGAAATCCTCTTTAAACTGTTCTGTCTTAATTTTTTCAACCTATGGGTCTATAATTAAATAACACTATTAACATCACGCCCATACTAAAAATATTACTAATTTTTATTCTACGTGTATTATGTTTACATATTTAATCATCTGTTTTTGATTTTCCCCATACAAAAAACCGCACAGTGCTTCTCGTTCACTCCGATGCAAACAGACAGTGACCGATCACTCCAAGTCATTGGCTCTTGTCAGCGTCTTAGTGACATTTTCGTTGATATCTTGCGGACGGGACTTTAATATTTAAAAAAAAAAACTAACCTGTACGTTGGTGCAGCAGCTTCCACCAACGTCAGCACGATTATCTCGGAATACCATAAATAATAAACCAATCGCAGTACATTGTACCAAGGCCGTTATTATTACGTATGCTGTCTAGAAGTTAACTTTCATAAGACCTAGTGGCACAGACGTGATATAAAGGTCACGGATACATAACCAATGAATTCGTTGACCGAGTGGCTAACTGATTAACACACAGAGACCCTGATAGACGTCACGGGTTCAACAAGTTGACATACATACATAGCATCACGGCCGAAATCCCTAATGGGGTCGGCAGAGCCACAAGACTACTTGTGGCCACGGTTATTTAATTAGTCCTAAGATGGTATGATGAACCGTTGGTGACAGGTGATCAGCCCATCGCCCATACAGATAGTCCACCATGTTGGAGAGGGCCCGTCCCATAGTCGACTTTAACGACATGCCAGGATGATAAGCATCTGCACGCATTCTATGCTATTTCTTCACTCCCAGTGCAGCAGAGGAGTGGAGCAATCAGTTGAGGCAGTGAATATTCCATTTGCATGACAAATAAGTGCTGTGATAAAACCCGCAGGCTGCAAGGAAGTTCCAACTGTAACCTTTATTTATCATACGCTGAGGGCAAACCCAATTTTTTTTAGAAACTTTAGCACCTGATTCTACTTAGGCTTAAATAATAATAACTTATAATAAACCATACTACGGCCAAAGTTAATATTCCTCTTTACTTAACTACCTATACCTTATATCGCAACTTAAGAGGCTTCCCTGCCTAAATGACTAATATTCATAGATTTCAGGTCGTATGCCTATCTAGTCTGTTGGTTCTTAGGATAAAAAAAATAACTGATTCTGCGATCTTTATGTGCGAATGTTGATATACATAATTTAGCGTAGTTTTGATTGGTCGTCAATTTACGAGTATACCAAAAATATAGAAACCTTCATACAAATTATTGCTACGAGCGTTGACGAGTTTTTAAAGTTTGTTATTTGTTTTTGAATGTCCAAATCGCACTAGTAATGCAATATTGTGTCGTGATTGAAGTTCTTTTTCCAATAATTTCAAACACTAACCTGTTTTTATTGTTTGCATAAATACACAATTACACACACATAAATACACCAGATAGAGTAATAGACTTCATTTGAGTATCTCACTCAATTTGAATTAAATAAGCAAGAATATAGAAAAAAAAAACGTTGCCTGTTCAGCTTTTTATGCCTTTTAGATTTAAATTCAAAGCTCACATTTGGAACAAAAAATATGCCCGTCGAAAAATAAGCTAAGATTACTTGTATAGTAAGTAATCTATCACGAAGAGATCTTACTCTTACATAACAGTAAGCGCAATAACGGTTCTATAGTTCAATCGGCTGTTGTGGAGTAATCACTAACAATAGGATCAGTAAAATGCCACTATTGTGGCTTCTCGTAACGTCATTCCATGAGAATTTGAGTGTAGGGTGTGTTACAATGAAACTGTTTTGAAGTACGGGAAGGAAAGTTCTTTCACATTCTTAAATGATGTATTGAAGTAGTCAAACTAAAAACCGGTGTGCATCCTTTTTTCTTGTGACCGGGCAATTCATACTGGAAGCTAGCTATTAAAAATATCTAGGTATATAATATTCCATAACTTTCCAAAATACTTATCGAATTCGATATTGAAACTAAAGTGAAAACTCGAAAGCGGGCAGTTTTCTTCTCATATACGTAATAACGTTTTTGGAACTGCTCCAATAGTTTAAAACAACGGTAACGTTCGATAAACAGACATTTCATGTCGTCGTAGTGAACGGAACGCTTTGCCAACTATTCGTACACTGACAGCTTTAAAAACGGAACGGAAAAGGTGCTCAAATAATATAATCTATAATTTATAAAATAATAAAAAATCCGACTTCAAATAGCCTTTGAAAAGTACCTAAGTTTTTTGTTCACATTTTATTTATTATCCTGTGATTTAACGACACACATTTACTACATAAGTAACAATAGCATAATGCCAATTGCTCATCACCATTTACAAACTGTTGCTATCCACGGTGCAAATATGTCAATCGTTGAGGAGTTCTCCTGGTTCTTCAATTTTACTACATGAATTTTCATGGACATAAGTTGCTTCAGAACTTTATACAGCAATTTAATCGCCAACCGTGAAATACTCAACATTTAAGAGTTCCGGTGATCATCTATGGTCTTCATCAACAGTTCCACTTCACCAAATAATGCTTTTGGAACGTAACTGCTTGAGTTATTACAGAAAATACTAAAGTTGATCTATGCTTGCCTATAATATTTGAAGAGTTCCATTGATTCCTCATGGATCCTCTCATCATAACTCGACTTAGACTACATACATTGATTTGGCTAAAATGGATCTTTCAAGCGCACAGCAGATGACATCTTTCTAGAAAATAATGTCGTCTGTTGACGAAAATTAACAAGACTTAGAGAGATTATTAGTAAACAAAATTAATGTAAAGCAAGCTGGATTGCGATGTGTATTGCATTTTGATCTGGCTATAGTACTCATCAAGACAAATGCTAGGAGCCCAAACACGACTAGGCTATCTTGTTTAGTTATGGAGTTCCTATTGCTACCTTCCGGCTCCATCATCAGACCTGGACCCCAATTCTCGGTTAAAGTAGGGTTTGGAAACGAGTTTTTTTTTTATGTCCATTCCCTGACAAACGAGCAGACGGCTCGATGGAAAGTGGTCACCGCCGCCCATGGACATCTGCAACACCAGAGGTGCTACCAATGCGTTGCCAGTCTAGGGAGGATGGCAAATGGGGATGGGATGGGGATGAGGGAATATGCCTCCGGATCGCGTCTCGTCATCAAAATGTCACTGCATACAGTTCTTTGACACAACTGTACACGAGAATTGCGGTCCAGCTCTATGATAATGAATCACAATTTTTTAGCGGACAGACAAACATACGAACGAAGCAAGTTAAACAAAAGCTTGTAAAAAGAACCGTCGTTTACAACCTTTTTAATTCTACCTCGTCTGAATAACCCTAATAAACCTTTCGCTTTACAATTGAACAATACAAATCGACCCGCCCGGCTCAAATCATTCATTAGTTCATGTTTATTCATTAGCACTTAAGTTAATTTACAACTTGAGTGGCTTCAAAATGTGCCTGATTTATGTATAAACAGTTAGTTTCTTAAACAACCTAATTGTGTCCTCATTTCGGTTCAATTTGCAACATTGAACTGAATTCATAGAAATAGGAGTTGCTTGATGGGATATGGAGCAATTACAGAGGATTGTTAGAAAAAATCTAGTCTCAATTGAACCAATAAATGAAGTAACGGAGCATTTTATGATATCTGCGGCCGTATACTCCGTAGCACAAACCGCACCGCCTCTTTCTAACGAATATGCCACGACTAGAGCAAAAGGGATAGCTATTGCCAAAGAATTTCGTGTTTCGAATTATAGGCCTAGACTACATGGGTTTTTTTTTTGGAAAAGATTTTTCTCGTTATTAAATAATCGTAATGGAATGATTCATTTTCAGAAGCAAGAAATTGACATGACGAGCGCAGACCCTTATCAATATGAGAAGATGCATACTATATTCTGAAGCAATCTGATCTAATGAACAACTTAATGGTATTTTAACATTATATTGCTTTCATATTATTTGGTTTATTATGAGTGTTTTTAAATTTCATCTTAAACGCATAGCAGGCGGACGGCACATGCTTACACGTGGTAAATAGACAGTAATAAATATAGTCTAATTTTTAATTTTGTGTAAGTCTTGTAGTTTTTTTTTTATGTCAATTGACTGACAAACGATCTGACGGCCCACCTGATGGAAAGTGGTCACCGCCGCCCATGGACATCTGCAACACCAGAGGTGCTGCCAATGCATTGCCAGTCTAGGGAGGATGGGGAATGGGGATGGGATAGGGCCCTCATCACTATTCCAGCCCAATAGGCCTCCGGATCTCGCCACTCACCGTACGAAACTCAATGGCAAGCTATTACTTTACGCCGATATTCTGTGAGTGTGTGGTACTACCCCGGTCGAGTCGGCCCATTCGAACCGTAATCATCTAGTGAAGATTACTGTAGTACTAGTTGACAAACTTAGCAGCGTTGTATAGGATTTTTTATTATTCTTGTCAACGCCAAACAAAAGCTTAAATAAAAAAAGCTCCCTTGCCCTAGATACGAGTGGTAACAGTGCCAAATTATATGCACTAGAACTTGATATGTGTGATCTAAAAACCGCTCAAGTTCTGCAGCATTTGTCAGCGTTACACGACACTTAACAACCTTGCCAAGTTTTGCCGGGATTTCTTATAATCCATACTTGCTAATATTATAAATGCGAAAGTAACTATGTCGGTCTGTTGGTATGTATGTCTACGTCTGTAAACTGAACCGATTTTGATGAAATTTGGTATGTAAATAGGGTCTGGAAAGCTAATTTATGACAAGTTCTTGCATGCCTGATGAGAGCCTTATGTAAAATAGTTTGGAAAGACATTGGCAACTTTTTGAGAAATTCAAACGGGGCTGAAATTTTTCTTAGTTTAAGAAGTCAGTAACAGTAAAATTTGTTCTATTTCAAAGATACGCAGACAAAGTTAGTTTGATAATATTGCGTTCAAGTTCTATTGTAACCTAGAAATCAAATAGCTTGCCTGTTTTTGTTGACTATTGTAACCAACGTAACCAATATGATATGTTACAAATCCGTCCCGTCCCCCGAAGTTTTATAAGCTTTATAAATCGTTGGACTGGAACAAAGTTTTAATTGAACACTGAACATGATAAATACATGAATAAGTCAGGTATCTATAATTTATCGATAGATTATCGGTTTTTCAATTATCGTCCGACTCATTAAAACGTGGACTTTAAATAGTCTAGCAAAAGGCATATATTGAAAAAGGCGGCACGTTGTTTCCAAGTCAAATTATGCTTTGCGTCACTGTACTGTGGGGCATCGTTCAGTTAAGTAGCTGTTGTGTAAGATAAAATTAAAGTATTTGAATTTTACGTAGCATATCTGTAGGTATGGGGCCTGCTTAAGGGCTAATCGGCTTGACAGTAACCCGTCTCAGTAGATTAGCATGGGTAGGCAAGATGCCAAGCGTGAATAAAATTGGTTTCGGTGGATATTTGAATTAAAATTCTAACCGGACTCTTTAGGGGGGAGTGTGTTGTCAAACGACCACTAATAAATAAGGATCTCATGTTGAATAAGTACAATGGAATATTCATTTATCTACACCCATATCATAAAACCTCAATAGTGTAATCAAAAACCGTGGGAAATGACCACCATTTTGACAACCAATTAGGTAAAACGAGTGCTGCAATGTTATTCCCGTATCGTTTTTAGTATAGAAATGAGATTAAATTTGGAACAGCTGTCAAAACTCAAGTGGGTCTCTATTCTAGTATCCATAGATATTAAAACAGTTATTGATACGAAACGTCAATTCAGTATGTTTTTTTAATATAAACTGCACAACATTTGATCTCGAGTGACATGAGAATAGAGACTTCATTCGTTTGTCTATGATTTAAAAAAAAATGGTCTTGACGGAGGATCGAATTGCCGCCATTATGTTGGTGTTTTGCTGAACGAAAGTAGAATTGTTGTTGAATTGAATAGAAAAAGTTGTTTGTAATTTACATTTTAGTTGAAAATATGAATAGTAGTCTTCTCGGAGTGTGTGTGATGTGAAAATGCGCCGGATATCGGAAATATGCAGCCACGATTGCAACAAATAACTTATTGCCAGAAAATATTGTTTCTGAACCCATCATGGAGGATTTATAATATGTGTGTAGATAAAGTTATGTATGCAACTCTGCATAATTTGGCCTTAAAACACACGTGCGACCTTATTATGAAACTCGCTAAAGCTCGTTTCATGAAAACCGCACTAGTGTTTTAAGGCCTATCATTATGCAACCGTTGCATAAACTACTATTCCCTTTTTCAAAAAATACCGTTATAGCGCACGGAAATTTGGTGTTGGCTACAGCCGACTGTGGCGTCCAAAAGGTTAAAAACAAGTGAATCGTACTTATGCGTACAGTCGAGGTCATAAATATATATACGCAAAAATATCTGAGCGCCCTTGATAGTAAAGTCGTATAAGTAATTAGGTACATATTGTTGACCAGTTTGTCAGGGTAGATAGTTTTAACCTCGACTGTAATGTCTTTGAATTATTACGGTTAAAGTAACGACGGGTTTTTGTTTTGTTTACGAGTGTATCTCCTGCGCTTATGAACAGGCAGAACTCGCAATTTCATTTCATTTTGATTTTCATTTCGTAAGCATATTTCTAGCTCTGCGCTTGATTTTTGTATATTTTTCACTTAAATGTTAATGAACCTCTAGGTCTTCTTGTGTTTAAATTTAGTGCATGTACTTGATTTATATTTTAATATGACTGTGTGTATTATGATAATAAATATTTAAAACAAAAGTTAACGAGAAGAGGCGTAAACGAGTTCAATGAACCGTGTTTTGCGTAGGGCTTAATTCATGACCCTGTCTATAGTTACAAAGAAATATTGGCTTCTTGCCAAAAATATTCGACGGAATTACGCATCCAAAGACATGGAATGTAGCCCAATCAAAATAAAAGTCACATATGAAACAGCGCGCAAATTCAGCATGCGCTGTCATTAATTTAGCAATTTTTTAAACACCCCCCCCCCCCTCTCCAAAAACACGTGATTTTTTTTAGTACATATCTCAAAAAAATTTAGAGTACTATCGCGGCCTGGCAACGGCGAGTTGAGGTCACCCACCGCTTTTCGCTTTAGAAATCGCGCTTTTAACGAAAAAATAAATACACTTCATATTTCACTACACCCCCCTAACCCTTGTGAACCCCTAACCCCTCCCCCTATCAAGCTTCACCTGGTTCACGGGCGACCCGTAAGTTATTTGATAGGTCCTCAATTAAATATTAAATTAGCTAATCTCTTTCCTGCTAGCATTTTTCGCGTTTCTAATTCGGGGTACGACTTGACCATGATCCCAGATTCGACAGGTCGGTTATTACAGTAGAGCGACTGCCGTCTGACCTCCGTAACCCTTGCAACAGGGGAACCAGACCAATTGGATCATAGTTATACATTAGTTACGTAAATCCGCAGGGTCCCTCGATGCTATCCCTCATCGTAAGAGCATTGGTTACCGCAATTAATGTACATACATAAGTAAGAATTACTCATTGGTACATAGCAACCGCTTGGATTCGAACCCGGTCACCGCCGCTCAATATTAAATTGACGAGTATACGAAACAAACCTAAGTTTCGTGCTAAAATTGTTCATTACAGGCTCACAAATAAAGCAGTCCTAACAACTGAAGAAGGCAAGATTCAAGAGGACACTTTATCCAGTTTAAAAGCCCGAAAAGCTTCCACGACGTACAACATTTACTTTACACAATGGTAAATACACCGTTTTATTTTGTTAGCTGAAAGTTAAATAGTAAACAAGTTTCTTCTGGGTTATCGTAGACATTCTGGACGCCTTCCTATAAACATTTAAGAGGTCATACGATAGTAAAAACAGAGAAACAAAACAAAACTTTCTTCCATTGTAATTATATTTGAAAGTAGTTGATATTGTTGGCAAATATATTTATAATCATTTTGTATACCCACTTTATTCCTATACATAACTATAGATACGATATCTGTCTACACATAACGTTACGAGTAAACACCAAATATGCTATCTTCCATGCTGTATACAGAGTGTCTCAAGAAAATGTCAAGCGCAGGTCCAGAGGTAGAACATCTCAAGGGATACCAGTTCACCCCCGTGTATGTTCTAAAAAATTTTGTAGTGACTTTTGCAAATTCAAATTTCATATAGTGCGACATGATCAAATGCGGTTAAGACTTTGGATAGCGATTTAAAAAAGAAAACCTTTTGCGTTGAATCTCCGTTGAGGTGCTCTACTAACTAGGTTATGGCCCTAATCTTAGTAGTTTTCCGTCCTTAGTAAATTCAAGACAAATACGTGAACTATAATTACGAGAATAGCTGTAATCCATCTTGTTATAGATTTCGCAACAATATCTGGTGTTTGCCTCAGCGGAGCGTCTCAGCCTGGGGCGACGTGTCCCGCCAAAGATTATTTATTATATAATAATATGTGAGTAGATAACACATTCGTTTGTAAATATAGTGAAACAGTTCGTAGAGCACCTTGCATTACATTTATCATCCACATCCCTCATCCTTACACAAGAATATCAGAAGATCCCATTGGATCGAAGTGTATCCGAAGACATAACACTATTTCGACTCGCATTATATTTAGTTGAAGGTGCTAATATTCTCACACGTGACAAAATAAAACGAAAGACATGCAGGTCGGCAAAAAACTCATTTCTAGATAAAAAAAATAGGTGTAACTGCGCCTCTATTCGGGAACGCTAAGTGATTCTGTAGCGATTCGCGAGTGAGATTTCTCATCTTGCTCTTACGCATTACGCGTCGTGCGGAAGAGTGGGATGAGAAATCTCGCTTACGAGTCGCTACAACATCACTTCGCGTTCCCGAATAGAGGCGCTGGTGCCGTAGTTGAATTCGGAATCCGTAGTAAAAAAACAATGATAATTTTTATATAATCAATAATAATTTGATATCATCGTAATACGTGACGCCAAAGATTGGTGTCAACTTCTAAGGTTTTCTTCTATCAGAAAATAAATCTAATCTGAAGTACCGTTTGATTTCTTAAAAACTTTCCAACGATTATTACAAGTGCCCGATAAAATGGTTCACCCAGAATTTTTCCCCGCGTCTGCGCAATAATCTTTGGCCGTCCCAAACCACGCCACCGACCACGTGACGGCTGAGTCACTGCCGAGCATTCATTTACCGATAAAAGCTGCGTCAGCTGTCTGTACTACAAACACCGTATTGTGAGCCTTCACACAACGCGATAGAGTTCAAATGTACAGTTTTAAGGCGTACGGTGGTGGTGCGCCATTTGGACTTTATCGTAACATCCAATATTATGGCTTTATTCCGCGTGCGTTGTGAACTTTGAGTTTTTTTTTGGAATGTAGGAATTATTTTGCGCAACGCATTCGCCTAAGCGATGCAGCTGCCGAAGACGCGTGGGTGTTTTCCGCGTGGAGATTTATGACACAAATTCTGTGTTCATCCCAATAGTTTCTAGCGAAAAAATTGTGGCGATGGCTGCAAAGGCTCATTAGCATTTAATCTAGGAAACAAACAAAGCATTCATTCAAAATAAGCTGAATTATGTTTTAGAAATTGGTACCTATAAGAATCCAACAGAATTTGTCATCGGTAGCTTCATTCCTTTCCTAACTATATAAATAAGAAAAAAAAAGTGGCACAATATATTTTAACCATATTTTGAAATATAATACTTCAAATAGAATAATTTTAAGTATAAAAACATTAGGTGGCTTCTCGATACAAATATTCATGAAAGCGATTAACTAACGAACTAATTAAAAAACGGCTATTTCCATTTCCGCGTTGTTATTATATTACATAACATACTATATCTTGCCAATTGTAGAAAGAGCGCTGATGGTCATACATTTTATATGGACGTCAGCGCTCTTTTTACAATTGGCGGGGTAGAGATAACGTTTGTTTCCTGGGCGTTAATTTGGCCACAATTGCTGTAGGTATAATCCCCGGCACATAAGTTGACTCAAAATGGCGGTCGTCCACGCACCTTCGCGCGCATACAACTATGGTTACTTCGCGGCACGTAAGTTGAAATATGACCTTGAATGCGCAGAACACATTTCCGGTTCTCAATGGAAATGCAGGATGAGGTGCGACGCGAGAAGCCGCCATTTTGGATCAACTTATGTGCCGGGGATTATAGCTGCGCGGCAAGGGGCGGTGGGGGGATATTTCTTTAAATTTCCGTTCCCCCCGCACCTCCATCGCCACCCAGGGCGCGTTACACTGCTCCTGGCCAAACTATACCGAATCATGACTATCGACTCGCATTCGTTTTCCTTAAGGAAAAACGTGCTTAAAACTCGTCCAAATTTGCTGTAACGCCATTAGGGCAACCGGTATTTTAATATGAGACAAAAATGAACAGCGAAAATCGACTTAGTAAAGGCCCGAGCACACCAAACGCGGTTGCGGCGCGTTTGCGGCGCGAACGCGGGTCCGCGCCGTTGTCGAACAGCGCGAGCGAATTTACCATGCCACACCAAAGTAGCCGCGGTGTGGCATGGTATATTCGCCCGCCCCGTTCGACAACGGCGCGGACCCGCGTTCGCACCGCAAACGCGCCGCAACCGCGTTTGGTGTGCCCGGGCCTTAAGTCTTCGAAGATGCACTTTCTAAATCGGGCAACGATGCCCCATACGGCTGAAATGGCTTAGCTGCCTCCCAAACCACAGCTTTGTTTGTGACTAAATCTGTAGTTTTGTAGTGTTTGCCCGCAAGGTTTGCATCTGGATCGCTTCTTTATCGTCTGTAGATGTTAGTTCAAGCGCTGAAACCGTTAGGATCCCTTGTATTAACTTTTTACACGAGCTGGTTACCGTACTTGGAGGAGATTATGCACGGGTTGGTTTTTATTTTTTTATAGGAAAAGTATTCGGGTCCTAACGAAAATAATGCCTGAACAAACGGGAACTAACGTCACCCAAGCCCTACACATTTTTGTTTTTGCTCATATCTGGGTGGGGTGGCTAGCGTGAAGATAGCCTCCCCACTTTAAAAATTAAAAAAAAATAGAAGTTATCGGGTCCTTACGATTTAATTGCGTGAACAAACGAGAACTAACGAAGAGCTTTCGGAGTAAAACAAGAAAAGTGCTAAAAACATGTTTGGGGTGGTTAGCGTGAAGATGGCCCGCCACATTTTGTTTTTTAAAAAAAAATTAGAAGGAGTCGGGTCCTTACGATTTAATCGCGTGAACAAACGTGAACTAACGATGAACTAACGATTTAGATATGCTATTTGCGGGCAAACGATATGGGGCGGCCATCTTCACGATCATCTCTAGTTGCTCATTTCGTCTCTCATTTTCGTCCGACAATCATATATTGACCTGCATGCTCATAGGTATTATGCGGAGTTAGGTACCTACAACCTTGGACGCATGCGACGAAATACGACCAACGTCGAAGACACGCTTGAACATGTCGTTTATACGCCCTGGGCTCGACGGCGAGTTCATGAACGAAGTGTCATTTACTAGAATCAAATGGTGGAAATTATATTGGCATGAATTGGTTTTCTATGCGGCAAGCGGCTTCGTCGACGAGTGAAGCGGTTTGCGCGTTTCAGAATCACAGGCTATTTTAATGTCGCATGTTTTACATTATTCCATGCGAAAGTGCTTTTTTGTAAGCTTTGGGGTCAAGGAATGGTCATAGTCATAGCATAGGCTACTTTTCGTGACGAAAAACGCCACAGTTCCAAGGGCGAGCGAATCGACGCGATTTATGTCGCTAGAATAGGCCATATCTAATCAAATCATTAACTACTGATATATACGACGACGCGATTAGCCTAGTTGGTAGTGACCCTGCCGAACCTAGCGGTCCCAGGTTCGATCCCCGGTAAGGGCAAATATTTGAGTGATGAGCACGAATGTTGTTCCTGAGTCTTAGATGCTTCCTATGTATTGTATTTATTTATCCATGTAACTATGTATATCGTCATCTAGTAGCCATAACACAAGCCTTTAGAGCTTATTTTGGGACTAGATCGATTTGTGTAAAGATTGTCCCCTGATTTATTTATTATTTATATGACATCGCCTTAGAGTAAGTCAATCTCTATTATGCCCCTCGCATATTTCCAGTTGCAGACGTCTTGTATAAGCCGGGTCGTTACATAAACTCTATATCTGTCCAAGCAGATACATAGCTGTTTGTGTGTCATAACATAACTGGTTATATTTCATAACAACTATAGAAAACGAATGTGTTATAGTAAATAGAAAAGTATTACTCATTATTAGCATTTAGTATAAGAGAAGAAACGTAAACGCCTCTGCCGTTCCCTCCCGTGTAAAATCATACATTTTTAGGGTTCCGTACCTCAATAGGAAAAAAGGAACCCTTATAGGATCACTCGTGTGTCTGTCTGTCTGTCCGTCTGTCACAGCCAATTTGCTCCGAAACTACTGGACCGATTGAGTTGAAATTTGGTATGCATATGTAAGTTGGTGACCGCAACACGGACGCGTGATGTAAATATATGAATTTTAAACATAGGGGCCACTTTTTGGGGGTAAACTAGAAAATTAAAAAAAAAAGTTATGCCACCTATATCATGTGACATATCAAATGAAAGGGCTTATTGTGAGGATCTTAAATATATATTTTTTTGAATTTTAAGTAAAACAGTTTAGAAGTTATTCAGGCAAATAGGCGAAAAATGACCCCCCCCCCCCCCTTATTTCCGAAACTACTGGGTATCCCCAAAAATACAATATATATAAATTTTGAAAAAAATACAGAAAATAGATCTTTGTCTATAGATTACAGGAAAACCTATAAGAAGTCTATGGTATTTAAGGTAACCTAGTAAAATTCAGATAATCATATTCGGAACGGAACCCTCTCCACGCGAGTTTAACTCGCACTTGTCCGGTTTTTTATTATCTTAGCAGTGGAACTTATGAGATGTATGATTAACGTTGTACTCATCAGAAATAATATCAATGTAAAATATACGGTCATTTTTCCAGTAACAACTCCACAGGCGACGATTATGACTCAGTTGTTCATTCGCTTAAGTTTAATGGCTTGAATCAGTTCCACAACTTCGCAATGCTAGTGATTTTTAGGCTCGTCACACACATTCGTTTTCCTGATTCGATTTCCGAATTCGTTTTCCGTATGCGGACACCCCGAACGCAGGCATTTCATATAAATAGTTCTACATGGCACACACGTTCGTAATTTTTCCGTACGGAATTCCGAACGGAATTTGTTCGAATGTATGTGCCATGTTGAACTATTTATATGAAATGGCTGCATTCGGGGTCTCCGAATACGGAAAACGAATTCGGAAATCGAATCAAGAAAACGAATGTGTGTGACGAGCCTTAAGCATGATGCATAGCTGTGTATGTGCGCGTAAGCTATATGTATGACTGTGCGCGTGTGATGATCTCAAGAGCCATTCACGATAAAATACGTAATATAAACTGCACTTTCGGACTTGCTAAATTTAAGATTTCGACGGCAGCATTCACATCTGAAAATGTTCATATAATTTTAATAGGGAAGATGATAAACCCAAAGGGTTCACTAATAACTTCATTAGATTTTATGGGACCAGTCATCGCTGTAGATACCCACTATATCCCCCGGGAGTCTTCCCCGACGCATTACGGGCCGTTCTTGGACCTCTAGTCATCAGTGTCCAGGGATAAGCCGACGACGACGCGGTTAGCCTAGTTGGTAGTGACCCTGACTCCGAAGCTAGCGTCCCGGGTTCGATCCCCGGTAAGGGAAAATATTTGTGTGATAAGCACGAATGTTCCTGAGTCTTGGATGTTTCCTATGTAGTTAAGTATTTATTTCTCTATATAAGTATGTATATCGTCGTCTAATACCCATAACACAAGCCTTTACAGCTTACTTTGGGACTAGATCGATTTGTGTAAAGATTGTCCCCTGATTTATTTATTTATTTATTATTTTATGTAAAAATATCTCATAGTAACACTTCTCAATTCATTACTTCATCCATGAAATACGAACATTAATAATCACCAATTAACTTTGCGTTGGCCCCACAAGTTATATCTGATGCCAAGAACTAACTGAACCGGGATGAGAACTGTTGCCTCCAGACATACATAATCTGTACTAAATCACATCATCTTCTCTCGACGTTAACATTTGGCAAATTTCGCTGTGACGTAAGTGCCGCAGCGTCTCGCCAATTCGGGAAATTTAGTTCAATATGTTGTTGTTACTTCAATGATTACACCGAAGATGAAAACAGGGTTTCGAATCCGTTATTATACAAGATAAGGAATGGCTAAAATGAGGGCTTATTGTACTTCCAAATCTTATCTTTTTTTACAACTTTGTAGCTGTTAAACAGATGATCTTATATTTCTCAAAAATATATTTATTACTGGAGCCAGGACCCGCCACAGCTGCATACGCGGTATTTTCCATACAATCTTCATCACCGCTTTTCACCCCTTTAGGGATGGAATTTCAATAGATCCCTCCTTAGTGCACCTCTTGGGTACTGGAGGAATGTCTCCTCGAAATTTCAAACCTCTAGCACCACCCGTTTAGACTGTGCGTTGTCTATTCTATAAGTGAGTCACGGTACTGTTTTATATGTATTGATAAAGCAGATTTCGATCTCAACTTGGCTCCTCCATCTTAAGGGCTAAGCGCTAAGTACGACTTAGCCCACCTCGAGCTTACTCACAAGCTTCGATATCTAAGCTCATTACGTAATTCTCTGGCTTTGTTGAAGGCACTGTACGTAATCTCCAGCTTGTGGGTAAATTACGGGATTATCTTAACTTATTCTACCTTGGGAAAGAGAGACGAGCTTCATTTATTCTAAATACTTGTACCTACTTCGTATTTCGTAATGTTCAATCCACTGATGCCAGAAAATGCAACAATATACTTATTGTAATTTGGTTGAAGCCACACTGAAAGTTGATGAAAATTAAAATGAAAAAATGAAAGTATTCAACGCGTATTAATTTACGCCAAGCAATATTATTTATATAGCGTCTAGAAAACTTGTTTATTATAAAACTACACTATCTAAAAAAAAACATGCTAGCGGTACAGACAAAATCATGAATAAAATTTAAATATTTTAACCTGACATCTTTGATCACGAAAATGTTTACATTACTTTGTCACTTTGAATAAAAATACTTAATTACACATAAATAAATACAGTGCAATTATTGACACAACTGTCAGATAAACCTACTTATTCCCTGATAAGAGTTTAAACGACACGCAGAAATCAGTCAAGTTCATTGGTGTTTGATAGTTAATCGGACAATAAACATTTACTTTAATTGTTTTTAACGAGATGACATGACGTTTTTGACTCGGGAAAAATCGAAGGAAAGAGGTTAAGGGAAAGCTAAGGGCTATCCAAGTCCTGTCCACGTGCCAACTCCGAGGAATCTTACCGCACGTTAAAGTATAGATTCAGTGCAGTAAAAGACTAATACGGCAACAGCATCGATACGTATGAGCAACCCTTTAGGACAGGGATGGCGAACCAATGCCACGCCCAAAATAATTCGGGCACGCCACCGATCTAAACGTTTGGCAGATGACTCCAGTTCAGCATACACGGAAAACACGAAGTGCCAGCGAAGTACCAATGTGTTGTTTAAAATTTTACGGCTACATACAACCGAGACTTATTTGAAAATAAATAACAGCTTTGTAAATTATAGACATGTGATTGCTTTGACTTGTTTGATGTTAGCAAACAGCTTTGCAAGGTCTGTCCGAAATAAGTCGCTTGGTTGATATTAGCAATAACTTGTTTATTTCTAGCCTTTCCTTCTTTCAGTGTACGTTCTGCTAATGGTGCGGCTCGTCTATGGCCTCATTAAACATTTCTTTAGAAAAATGGTACGTGGATCCAGAAAGGTTCGTCATCCCCGCTTTAGGATAATACGCGTACTGGTAGAGTGCATGTTATGAAAGGACGCTCGGGCTCTTGTTACTCCAGCCCTCAATTCCTCGGAGCATGCGGACTGTAAATGTTTTATCAGGTAACCAAAACTCTGGCAAAGAGACGAGATGAAATCGGTTACAGCATCTACAAGAGCATGGCATCTTTAATTAAATGATTCAAAAAAATATTCCTTGTCATTCTGCTTTAAATAATCCTACACGACGCGCCACATTCCAGTACGTTCACATAATTAGATTTTCGTGTAGAACCTCTAGGCATCTAGATAAGTTAATAACTTGCCCTCGGGAGTTTTACGTCACTGTTCAAATAATCACTATAAATATAAAACGAACCTACCTGTACGTAGTTTCAAACGAAAAATATATAAAGAAGAGCGTCGAAACTGACTTGCAAGACTGTTTGTATAGGTACGAAATTATGCCTTATCATGCCTTCTCTCTCCGTCGCATACGACGTGCACTTTCGTGTATACTAAGGTTGTCAGCATTTTATCCGCGTCACGCAACTACACCAAACATCAAGATGACGCGCGAATCGGCCAGGGACCGAGCGCATAGCAACCTATTGCGATTTAAGGCCCGGGCAAATCAAACGCGTTTGCGGCGCGTTCGCGCTTTGTAGAACGGCGCGGGCGGATTTACCAAGCCACACCAAAGTAGCGCGGGACCGCCGCCGCAGCCGCGTTTAGTTTGCCCGGGCCTTTACAGCTCCGAGCTGTCCGACGGCCGAGCGTACCTAAAGTACTGAGTAAGACCCCTGAAGTTTTGCTTGCGTAAAGTGAGATAAGATCGCCCTCAAATTAGGCTACAACATTTTGTAAGCTTCCAAATTTAAAGATACATGAATTTACATTTCAAAACACGATTTCGAAGGGTAAATAAATAAATAAATCAGGTGATAATCTTTACACAAATCGATCTAGTCCCAAAGTAAGCTCTAAAGGCTTGTGTTATAGGCAGTTACCCCAGGGAATTTCCTTATAAGAGAAAAAACGATCCGTAACTGTATTGAGTGACTAACGTTATCTGAATTACGAAAGGTTTGCGGTGAGATACGAGGTTGCAAAAGGGACGGTTTTAAATAAATGGGTTGTGTGTTTTTATTATTATTAAAACACCATCCGTACAGATTACAGATAAAAAATTGTTATAAATATATATATATATATATACTTTGTGCGCGGGACAAACATTGATAATGGTACAAAATGTTTACTTGGTAACTTAAATAGTCTTCGAGAAAAAGTGGATGTGACGTACAGACAATCAGATAGACGGTTATGATTCCGAGTTGAACTACAAACACTAAAAAATTACTACAATAGTACTGTATGGCACTACATTAGGCTGATCCATTTTCGATAATTCAAGTCAAATATCAATCCTATTTAAGGCCCGAGCACACCAAACGCGGTTGCGGCGCGTTTGCGGCGCGAACGCGGGTCCGCGCCGTTGTCGAACAGCGCACAATATAGAAACTCACGTTCGTTAACTATCACGTACGTAACATCAATATAAACATTTATTTTCACATACCTCGTAGGCTCATATATTACGTGAGAACAAACTGCATCTCTACATTGGTTAATACTGTTTCCTTCAAACCCCCGATCCATCCCCATCAATAAAACAGTAAAACTTATAGCTTTTTCCGAACTTCGCCAAACACCATACCCGAGTGTGAAAGCCATTACAGCGAATGTCCTTCGATTTACCAGAGCAATTTGACAGGAAGAAAATCGCCAAATTATGCAGGTAAGATTCGTATAAGACGCATTTACCCTTCTCTGGATACCTATAAGCGTAATGATATTTTAAACTTTATGTTTGGATGTGGGAAAGATTTTGAAGTCGATATAGGCAGGCATTTTTATTAATGCGAGGGTATCTGTGTATATGTATGTCTGTTTCATCGACCCACCGCTAGAAGCTGTTTGGCTGGGTGGATTTCAATGAATGTAGTTTGCATTTGAATGTAGCTTTGTTTAAGTCGCAGCACATTGCTGAGCTGACCGCCCATTTAGCAATTAAATTATAATGTTAAGTACCTATTTGTGTTCTAAATCTGTAAATATTGCTAAATAAATGTTTTTCTTTCTTTCTTTTCTTTCTAGTTTCGTTGGGTTCGTCTGATTTCTTATTTATTTAATTGAAAGACCCTCCAAACATGTTGCTGATTGTTACAAATAAGATAATCGCCGGCGCATAAGTTGAACTAAAATGGCGGTCGTCCGCGCAGGTACAACTATGGTTACGCGCGGCCCCTCGCGTCGCACCTCATAACGCACTTCGATTGCGACCCGAAAATGTGTTCGGCGCACTCAAGGTCATAGTTCAACTTACTTGCCGCGAAGTAATCATAGTTTTAACTACGCGGACTATCGCCATTTTAGGTGCCGGGGATTATAGCATGGTTTTTCATATATTTTCTCAAAATTAAACAATATCTACGAATGGTTAACGCTGGAAGACAGCTTGACAACGAATACATTTACAATGAAGACATGAAATTGGCTAAAATAGGTATTTAAGATTATTAGCATGCATGACACCAACTTGCTGTATTTTCACCATCCTGTAAACCAGTGTTTTTCAACCTTTTTTGAGTACGCGACCTCTTTACAAGTAATCAAAAACCCCATGACTCCCATGACCGTATTATCGAGTGGATTTCAACGACCAGGTATTAAAACCTGGCATACAATGCGACCCTCTAAGCAAGAGTTTGCGGACCCCCTGGGGGTCGCGACCCACAGGTGAAAAAGACTGCTGTAAAATACGTGTACGCAATAAAAATATAAATAAAAATGTGCAAGTAATAATCACTTCTCAGAATAACTAAAATATGACTGTCGCAAATGTTACATTTAAATGTGAATTTGCAAGTTTCCGCTCTCAACATAGTTTCAATCTCATTCAACTTGAAAGATAATTATGCAGGCTGCAAAAGTACAAATTAAACCGACTAACTTATACATCGTGGTTTTGTGTACTTTAAATTAGTGATGCAACGGATAGTCGTTTGGCCGGATACCGGATATCCGGCATGGCCATTGGCCTGGTAGCCGGATATCCGGCCGCACACGAGCTATCTCTAAAACTGTGTTAGCTTGTGCGGCCTTCGCGCGGCGAGCAAGTTTCTATTTGTTACGAATTGTAAGTGCCAGGGAGACCCTTTGAGGTTATATACGCACCTTATTACGACAGTTGGGAATATTCGAACGTGCACGAAGTGATGTGACATGTTAGTTGTATACTTAAATAGAAAGAAACTAAGTTTTAACGTGATTTGACGTTGATTTTGTTTATTTCTGATAGCTTTTATTTGTTTTATCGTATTTATGATTCAAGTTTTTAGTATCCGGTATCCGGCCGGATACTGACTCACTATCCGGTATCCGGCCGGATAGTAAAATCATGGCCGGATAGGCCGGATACCGGATAGTAACCGGATATCCGTTGCATCTCTACTTTAAATGTTTACTATAATATTCACCACCTGCCTTTGCAAGTCTGTTATGCCATCTCTTCTTTCAAAAGGTTGTCTGGAAGAGATCGCTACTTAGCGATAAGACCGCCTATTGTATACCGTGTTACCTATTTCTTTGTCTTTTTCCAATATGTTTTATGTGGTGTTCAATAAAAAAGCGTATTTGTATTGTATCGTATCGTACCAATAATTATTACGGGTATAAGCCAAACTTATCTCTAACTCTAATAAATGTCTGTAAACTATTTATTGCGTTCTCCGTCTTTCTATAAGCTACGAGCCTTGTGTGACAGAGATGGATACCAGTCTGCGGTGGTAACCATGATAACAAACACCCCAGTCTGGCTCGCTACCTATTTCGGGATTAATCCTCCGTTTCTGATATCAGTGCTTAGGTATATTATACTAACTTTTAATTAAATTAGGGGCCGCCTGAGACTCACCTTTCGTTAAAAAATAACCTAATACCTACCTTTGATGAATAAAGATTTAATTTTGTTTCTACAAAATGTTCGTGTTAGCAATTTGGTATGTCACGTAATTATGAAACTAGTTTAAATTTATGTAAATTAGATATAATCAGCAATGTCATGTCGGCGGCAATAGAGAAATTGTTCCATGAAATTGCATCGGAGCTGAGCTGTTGAGTTCAGCGTGTGCAATGTTGTTTCTGGGAACAATTAGACCCAATGTTTCTTTAATGCTAATCTTATTATCAAGAGATTAGAGAAATCAGGATAAATCTTTACAGAGTCGTAGAATTTTTGAACTTTAGTGAAGATATTCGTTCTGATCCGAAACAAATGAAACACCTGCTATTCGGAAAATTCAATTCAAACTTCAACTCTCTAAGGAAAATGTCTAAGAAGCGAGTGCAAAAAAAGCTATCTCTGGAATACGAAATTCGAGACTTCGTCTCTTTCTGTTTTTTCCAGACAAATGAAGAAGGACTTATAAGTAACGAAATAAGAGTAACTTGCCGCAATTAAAGGCCATTGGATTTAAATGATAGTATAGGCATAGCTGGCATAGTTAACATTTTAATTGTAATTCCATCTGCGGCCCAAACATGCAAAACACAAAGGTAAGTTAAACCCGTTTATCTCTATGACTATCTCTTTCGTCGGCACTAGCGTGAGCGAGACGCACTTAGAGATAAGACAGTTTAACTTAATCCTTGTATCTTGCATGTTAGGGCCCCTGTCGATAAACATTAACCCTGTTAATCCCACCATAGATTTCAGGAAGCTAACTCCTTCCCAAAATCCACTCGATCTTGTTCACTCCTCCAACTCCATTTTCGTTCCTTACAACTGTAGAATTAGGTTGTTTTCAGGAGTGTCACAAGAGAAAGTCGAGAGAACAATTATCCGTCGTGTATTATATTCCGAGTACACAGTAGGTACAACCTAATTTTCATGATAACAATAGGCACGACGCAGTCGCAATGAATAAGCAGTTTCTTTAAACGTGTTTAAGGGGGAGTGTCACCAATCGGTTTCCGAACAAAATACAATACATATTAAAACCTTGTTTCAATATTATTATTTTTTTGTATTTTTACAAACGTTTATTTAACTTGCTTCGTTCGTCTGTCATTCCGGTTCAAATCTTGGAAATCGCTTGCATCTGTTAGAGCTGAATTTTGGCATACTTCGGTAACTGCGCCGACAATGCAATAATATAATACTATGGAGCTGGTATGATGAAGCAGGAAGGTAGCATAGGTACTCTGTAACTGCAAAACATAACCCCGTCGTATTTCGGCCCATTGGATTAATCTCGACAAGTACTACATCCCGATTAAAATGCAATAATGAATTTTTAAATTCAAATTTTAACAAATACAACGCCACGGTTACGAGATGAACTAAAAATGCGTTTTTGTCATGATTAACAGTTCATTTTGGAGTTTCAAGTTTTTAATTCAAAACGGAATAGCAACAACAAAGCGACTTATTTAATTATTACGCGAATGAAACATTTAAAAAACAGACATTTTAAATAAATGCTTTAATAGTTACTAGCCTTTATATTACGTCTCGAAACCGAACCGTGGGTTCCCCTATCCCCTTTGGCAGTGCGTCGTTTCTTTTGTTGCATCACTGCACGCAACGCGGATGTTATCAATGCACAGGGAATGCGATGGCGTCATTATATTTACGTATTACGTATTTATGTATGTCTGAGAGAAAAAATGACCCACCGGCCGTTGGGGTGCGAATCTACGACGTAGAGAAAATTGGGCGCCATTTGTCTCGAACTAAAACGTGTTTAGACCTGTATGAATAAATGTTGGATTCATGATAGGTATACACGTGAATTTAAGAAAGATCGTTTAGATGAATGACGACGACGTAACGATAAATCCATCCGTCCGATCCTAACTGTCAAGTTTACTTTAAAATGAAGGGAAATTCGGGGTAAAACAAATAGGCTACCGAACCCAAAGGGGAAACGGGTACAGGACTAAAAATTCGCGAGGGTGTAAGTGTACCCCATAAAAAATATTTTACCGACCCTTTTCAGAACGCAAGGTGCCATCCTACTATTAATTTTAATTGTATCACGGATAAAAGACCTTCTATCCTTACGGAAAAGTACTAGTCAGGTCAGGCATTAAACTAAAACGTGTTATTTTTATTGTAACTGCCGGGCGTGGAAACTTTTTAGGTACGTTAGATAAAAGCTAGCGGGATACCTAACCTTGAACTGACGGTTTAGCTCGTTTTAATAAAATAAAGAGTTAGGTATTTTGCTGAGCGACGACTTTTAATAAGTGTAGAGTGCGCAATTTGAGGAATGTCAGCGGGTACGATGAAACCCAATCCAATTTCGTACACACTTGCCAGATGTTACGAATACCGACTGACGCGGGTACTTGAGAATACCTACTTGAAATCTTCGTGAACTTAGCCAAATTGTTATTTAATATAATTATGAATTAGTAAGACTAGCAGAACTATCTTATATTCGCATTAGCGTATAAGTGCAACAGGACTTCCAAGTCTCGGACTAATGTATTCCCCCGTCGATTTATAGCCCTCCTTTTTTTTTGTTTACTTATATTTTAATATGCATGTTAATAACATAAGGTGTTTATGTATGGGGCACTGATGCCTGCAATAATAGTAGATTACATCACATGGGAGCAAGATGACATATTTACGGCGAGGGCGGTATATTGGATCCAGAGCGTACATGACACATTGCTTTTCACTCCACGTATGAGGAGAATACAAAAAAATTGCTTTTGACATAAGACATGTTTTATTATTAACTATTTATTATGTCTTAAGAAACCATTATGTGAACCTGTATTTATGTATTGACAATCAATACATAATAAGAATCATCAAATTACGAAAGTGAAATACATATAAATAGCCAGTGTATTCATTGCATAGTAGAGACCTCTGTGCCCATATTAATAGCCCGTGTTCAAGACTGCTGTCGTGCCCAAGTAGGCATTATCCACGCATATTTAAAAACTTACTCGAGTACAATTTCAAACAATGCTTACTGTTCATGAATAAATAAATAAATATAAAAAAAACTTGAACGCAGTCTGTTAATTAAGGGCGTAAATGAACTATGAAAAGAACTGGAAACATTGAAACGGCTAAACAGAAATTGATTACTTTGATCCCTCTTTTGAGAGATCAAAATATACTTTAAATAGGTTAAGTGGAAATGATATTATTATTATTATTTCAGCCATGTTCTCCAACGCGCATAGCGCTTCGCTCGCCGACGAAGACTCGCCTGCCGCATAGAAAACCGGTTTGTGCCAATAAAGGAATCGTCGTCGAGCCAGAGTCAAATCCCAGAAATGAAGCACAAAACAGGTCGTTAATCCCAAAGAACATCTATCCGCTCCGACTGCGAATAGCCCAGGCGACCCCCGCTGCCAATATAAGAGTCAAAAATCTATAAGAGGCGGGGCTATAGGCAGGCAAGAGCACGTATAACCTGAACGTACCTATCGCAGCGCTCTGACTGAACTTATGCTACTTACTTATTTGCTAATAGAAGTTAGGCTAAACGGTGTCTTCAGGATAAATGGTCTGTGGTTAATCCCATACCGAAACGCAAGGTTCTTTCAAACAATGAAATAATCTTTTTTTAACTAGACACAACAACAGATAGCTGGGGACTTCAACTCGAGCTAATGACCAGGTTCATAAAAAAAAACTCAACAAAATAAAATAGATATCTTGTAGGCGTGAGCTACGCCCACAGTGAAGTCACGATTTCACGACTCACCAATGTTAAACTTATAGATAAGTCGAATTAAGTATCGGGCTAGATTAATTCGATTCTACAGCAAAGGAACATTTGAACTAACAATAGAATAAGGTAGGTGTACTCATACCTAAGAAGGAGTGCGGTCTTGTCCAGTGGCATTGTCAACTGGAATCGACAGCTCTTTATAAATTGCAGGTAGATACAGCGAGCGTCAAACTTCTCGTCCGCTCAGAATAGTCTATTAGCAGTTTCTAATAATAAATGGACGGTTAGTTCAATTAATGAAGTGTGAAAAAAAAACCTAATTCCTACATCGTTAAAACCATCTTGGCAAACAAATTCGCTGTCATTTGACAATGACTGAGTTACTTTCGGCGATTCTGCTCAGCAGATTGTCACCTTTCAAAGCGCTGGTAGGTATATACATTCAGACATGAGAAAGACCCCGTGTGGCCTACTTGCAAAATAAATATTTTCAATTTAATTTTCACTACACGAAAACGATATGAACACGTGTCATCGGCTCACATTTCTATCGGCATTCATTTGACATCTTATTGTTTCATATTGCTGCTTGCTCAAAAAGACGTTCAAAAGTAAGTCGGGCCATGCTCGCTCAGTGTAGGGTTTCGTAGCTATTATAACTCCGAAAACCATAACTTTAGCTAATTTACTATTTCAAAGTTATTTGATGTAATTTTCCAGATGATTTTCAGTAGGTATAAACAAGTTTGTCGCTTATAGCTCATGAACCAATGAAGAAATGTAAAAATTGGTTTTATAATACTTAAAATATTTTTCAAAAAGCTATCCAGCTATAGCTATTTCGAGGTTGTAGGTATAAGATAGAGGTTGTAAAATAAATTCACCATTGCTTTAGGAGTATGGGACCTACCCTTAACTAATTTTACACTTTGTCTGCATAGCTAGCACGACCTGCCCGCGAGTCATTTCTCGCTCAGTCCATCCCTTACATAGATTACCTTGACAGAGACGCACTGAGCGACAAATGTTGTGCTTGCCCCCCTGTATGCGTGGGGGCATCCCCTATAGTTTTACAAAATGTCAGGTTTGTCTCTCTCTTTGTCTTCGAGAGTAAGCGGCTGACATACAGATAGACATAGCGAAACTATAAGGGTTCCGTGTTTGACTACGGAACCCTAAAAAGAAGCCTATGCCCGTTCAGTAGGCTTCTATGAGCTTGAAACTGAAGATAGAAACCATTCGTGCAATCCTTGGGAGTCGATTTCGGCTCTACTGTTATATATAATTACATATATCACATATAGGTATTTTATGACTCCCCTAAAATACATGTTGGTAGGTACAGTTTCGAAGTAAACACGATCTATTCAATCTCGCCCGAACGTCATAATGGAATGACGTGTCATGTCAATGTTAACGCCAAAATGAGTCACTGTTGTGATAACGTCTATTTATAGTTAAGAATAGCGAGTGATAAGAATCTTCTTAACCCTTATCCGGGCAGAGGCATTTAATCGTCCACCATACATGAAATTAGAATTACAACCTTAGTAACTACATAGTCGGATACAAATTAGATTGTATTTACGTGAGATATAAATTGCTTTTAAATGTTTCCGCGGTAAGTTACGTAGCATATCTCAATGTAGATATGGGGCTCACTTAAGGGTTAAGTCAGTCTTGCAGTACTTGTTCTAAAGGGGCCAGTACATTGTCATTCATATGCTGCCTTCCACGATTAAAGTTATGCGCCTCGGCAATTTCCGTCTAGCTTCGGAAATACGAACGCGCGAGGATCATTCTTAAATGTACTTAGTACGAATATAATTATAACCAATTCGGAAACACAAAAACTGCCAGGCGCATAACTTTAATTGTATTTTTTTTTTTACTTTTTAGTTTTCCTCAGCAGATTTTTGGTAACGGTTAGGTCAGAAATGATTTAAGCTTTAATCTTAAATCACAGAAGTTATATTTAATTGTCTTGTAAGACTAGGAGATAGTGAACAAAAATACCATGAATATTGCCATAAAACTTATAACTAGGTATTTGTTATTGCGATTAAGATACCGTTGTATTAACATGTTTTTGTTTTCACGGTCTCCAATGGTAAACTCAGCATTAAAATAACTACACATACTAGTCATTCGCAAGTAGACACATTGTTTGTATGTGTCAACTTGGGGCAACATGGCATGAAAATGTGTAGATATTTTGAATGCTGACTGTAAATGCAAAGACAATATGTGTTCGTATTTTGATTACATTGGAAGTGCAAATAAGAAGTTCAAAGGATTAGATACAACACTTTCCCAATTTATACAATTTATAAAATTCCCACAGCGCACTAATGATAATCATTAAATAATAATCATAAACATCAGCATTCATTACATAGTCACTGATTAGTAATGACCATTTGTAATGATTCCTTATGAATCATTTTCTGACATAAGTAAGGATGGTGAAATAGGTATGTATAGCAAAGCTGCTAATATAAAACTATGTTACTAGGCATGCTTCTACAAGCCAGCATGTAATGCAAGAGAAAACTAAAGCAAATACATGCTTTGCCAGACAAGTTCAGTCCGTATACAAATTCTGTGGCCTCTCATTGTCATCTAAAAAATATTGACTAATGCACAGTTCCTATATTCGCAGACAAGTCGTTTTGGTGACAAATGGTTATAGTTTGACATATTTTGTATGCAAAAACAGTCAAATATAACCTTACGTAACCACCAACAGCCTCAATGAATATCAATATGCGGCATAAGACAGAGTTTCTTAACTTAGTGCCATGTCATGCGTGCCAGACGTACATAGGTACGCAATTCAAAGTACCTAATATCATTTACAAAGATTAGTTTTCTGTTGTGAGTTCTATTTGAAAAGGGGCACATGGGATTTTGGAAACTGGAAATCAACTTAAGACTGCGAAGTTGTATGGTCAGAGAAATAAATGTTTTAGCCACATTGTCTTTTGATTTTGCCATTTAAATGCAAATGTTTGAATGCATAAATCATCAAACTGAGAAAGAGGCAAGTGGTTTAACAATTAAATTCTCGGACCAAACAAGTGCTGTTTCTTTAAATTTTTGTTATTATTCATTGTAGAGATTTAAATTGTAGAATATTGCAACTATTGAAAGGTGAAACACATCATCCATTTATCCATGTGTTCATTTTTACATAAAATTCGCCTTTAAATAGCACATAATTATAATTAACCTTTACATTTTTTATATTATTATCTTGCCCACAGGGACATGGAATATATTTCATTTAATTTCCTCCTAATTATATTATTTTTCTTCTCAATTTTCCTGTAAGGACAGCAATTTTATTCATTAAAAGTTACAGGTTGGTTATTAATAAATAGTATGTCCAAATATTCCCACTGGTAACCTACTGTATATTGCATATAATCTGGGTCTTTGTACTGTATTAGGTGGTATGAATATGTGCCTTAATATTTATTTAGAAGTCTACTTCATTAATAAATCCACAACAATCCGTATTTGTTGTAGAAGTAATACTTTTGTGCACTTGAGTTTGATTTGTCATAAAGTTTCTTTCAATAAAATATTATTTGATACAGAATGTTGTTTCATTTTAAATATACAAACCAGAAACTGTTTGTTCATTATTTGAATTTTAATACAATTATGTACTTTCATTGCTGATATGATAAGTTGATAAAGAAACACAAACTAGTCTTATTTACTAAAATATAACAGTAGTTATTTGGTTATTAAGAATTGTTTCATTGTACTACTTGTTTATAATTAATGTTAATAAAATTATTGACTCTTTTTAGTATAACTATAAAAAAAGACTTCTCTAATCATCATTAATTTGAAATTAAATAACTGTACTCACTTTTTAATACGGTTTTTATATAAAAACAAAAACTTTAACGGGGTCTTGTTAAATTATCAAATATTTCGATAAATACTGAATATTATTGAATGAGAATAATTATGAATGATGCAGCTAAGTAAACAACCTTGCTTCTACACTAATGTGTTTAATAAATCAATTGAAATAATCAAAATAATTTATAATGCATGTTGTCAAAGCGTACCGGCGTACGGTGTTGTTAGTAAACAATAACATATGACGGACTATCCGGCGTCAAACGATGATTTACCAGACTTTTCTTAGTATAATCGACTAGGTAATGGCAAAAAAACCAGCTCTCAATGCCCTTAAACAGACGAGATAATAGGAATTTAGTTTTATAGGACCAAAGACGGTCTGATAGTAACCATGTGGTGATAACGCGCCAAAAGTAGACAGTATAATTTGACGGTTGTTTGTTTATTAAAAGGGCAAAGTTGTGCATAAACTATATTACTTACTATGTTTATTTTAAATAAAATACAGCCGCATTAACACATAAATAAAAGTATTTATTCGTCAAAAAATATTTTCAGTAAGCGAAACGCCCCTAGCGGCAAGAAAACGCAACATAAACATAATGGCCGACACACAGTAGTTTCGATGAATACCTAAATGCGCAAAATACTTACACATTCCTCCTCTTTCTCCATTCCAGAGGGCATTTGAGGTACTGCACGATTAATCGCCGAGTAGTCCGGTAAATCCGGAAGCTCCTCGGCGAGATATATGGGCATTGGCTTCGACGCATCCAGGGCCCTCGCCCTAAACGAGAGCTTCGACATTTTGTTGACAGAACAAAACACGCTAGCGTCGACACAAAAATGCACTTATAAAACACTTTATAGCTCCTCCAGGAGGTCCTTAAGGACCGTAAACTGAACTTAACACACTCTAGTTCGTTCCCATGATTAATTTTTGCACACACTCAGTCACAATTAATGAAAAACCGTAACGAAACTTTACATATTGAGCGTACTTTACAGAAAGCCATCATGGCGGCTTTCCGTTTGTCGGACGACCATGACCAACTTCCACCTAGCACGATGTGCGCGGGAAGGAAACACGCGGAACTTCTGTAGTATTTTTATATCTATTTAACCAAATCCTGACAACAAAATAATTATATAATTTTAATTATTTTTATTTTATTATTAAATATTTATTTAAGGCTTTTACATATCAATACAACAGAAAAAACACATTTTATTCTAATAAAATATTGTATTGACGCCGGTGTCACTTGCAATCATAGACAAATAACAACTTTTTTAATGGCGCCGGTAATAAAGCCGATGACTCTTACTCATAGAGCCAATCAAGTGCAAAAACCACAGACAACAATTTTTAACTTTTCTTACGTTCCGTTCTACGTTTGTTGATTGTTTTTATATGTAAAGAATTTAAATCAACATTTTAAATTTATTGGACAAGGTTTCCGCTTTAATTTTATTTTATTTTAAGTATCGGTACAAAATTATTATTATATTTAAAAAGTTATTATAGAAAATTATTACTATATTTACAAGATGTACGGTTGGTTACTGAATGATGACGCAGAAGTGTTAAGCCCGTCACACACAGAGCTATATTAAGATGACTTTCTTCAATTTATTAAGAAATATTTTTTTTTTTTTAAACTTCTTATTTTAGTTAAATATATTTTACTTTAATTTATTATATACCTAATGTTAATTTTATATGCGCCTAAGGTTACGTGTGTGTAAGTTAGTATATTTGTTATTTCTTCACGCTTCAACGGCAAGACGAATTTTGGAATGGAGATAGCTTATACCCTGGATTATCACATAGACTACTAGTAAAGTATTAAAGCGAAGCTTCCGCATTAATCTTAATAATGTGAAAGATTCCATTTTTGATCCTGTGATAGTACTTACGTGGCCCCCCTCTGACCCGCTCCGCTTCCGTTTCGCGTTTCTGTTTGTGGAAGGAAGCCCTCAGAACTGATTAGGAAGATTCCAATAATTTAGGTAGTTATATGAATCTATAAATATTTAAAAGCGAAATAATAGTCTCTCTGACTGAGTTATCACGAAACCTCAGTTACTGTCATAGGTGTAGATCCGCTCAGAGTTTGACGAAACTCTAGGGTGGATTGGGGCAAAGGGTAAAATGGAGGTTTAAAGATTGTATGGGGAATACCAGTGGCGAAGTTTTAAAATAAAGTAGGAATAAAAAACAACACCTTGCCTTATTATACAGTTGTTTTATTGTATCTTATAAGGTTAAAGTTGCATACAAATTAGAGCTGCTCAGCCCGAAGCTCATTGCGTACGGCGAGGCTAGTCAGCCTCGCATTGGCTTGTGTGTGCCTCGTGCACAAACACGAGCCACGCACACAGCGGTTTCTCAATTAACCGGATAAAATAAAGGTAACCGCAACCTAAAACGAAATCATTTCCGGTTCAAGGTGTCAACGACCGGAACCGGTTTAAAAATTAACCGGTGTCCGAGCCCTACATAATTGTTCTATCTAAGTACCCGTAGATAAATGCACTCAGTGTGCCCCATACACACCGTAAGCAGAGTGCAGTCTGCCAAACATAAAGCATTCGTCCCTTTCGCACCCGCATGTAAGTTGAAAAGCGACGGATGCTTTATGTGCGCGATAAAAGGTAATCTGCCAGCACGTCTAGCACGACCTGCCCGCGAGTCATTTGTCGCTCAGTGCGTCCCTTACATATTTGACTAGTTCGACAGAGACGCACTGAGCGACAAACGACTCGCGGGCATGTCGTGCTAGGCCTCCAGGGGGGCTAGCACATGCCCGCGATTCGTTTGTCACTTAGTGCGTCTCTGTCAAAGTAGTCAAATATGTAAGGGATGCACTGAGCGACCAACGAATCACGGACAGAGGGCTGAGCACGCTAATTTTTATCGCGCACATAAAGCATTCATCCCTTTCGCACCCGCATATTAGTTAAAAAGTGACAAATGCTTTATGTGCGCGATAAAAGCTAGTGTGCTAGACCCTTAGGTCGTGCTAGACGTACAGGCCTCCAATTCTCGCTACATTCGAAATAATTTCGATTTCGAGATTAAACGTCAGGTTCATACAGTTGTGTCAAACGACTGTATGCACTGACGTTTAGGCCCGTCACATACATTCCTTTTCCTGATTCGAATTCCGAATTCGTTTTCCGTATGCGGACACCCCGAACGCAAGCATTTCATATAAATAGTTCTACATGACACACACGTTCGTAATTTTTCCGTAGGGAATTCCGAACGGAATTTGTTCAAATGTGTGTGCCATTTTGAACGTGAGCGTCAAGTTGACGTACCCTTCGAAGATATCCAGGATCTGATGATTCCAAAAAATAGTGCCTAAATAGTACCCAATTAGTACCGAGTTAGAAAAAATAGTACCTTTGTAATTTCGGAGATATGAGCCTTGTTTAACGGGTACGCTAACTTGACGTCAAGCTGGCGTACCCGTTTTGGATCTCAAGAACGGTGCTGTTCCCAAATATGCTCTATATCCCAAAAAATAGTGCACAAATAGTACCCCTGGCTCCCGAAGTCACAACTTCGTAGCTCTTATAGAAACTGAGATATTTCATACCAAACACGGGTAAAATATTTTGCACCGTCAAGCTGGCGTACCCGACCGAGATCACACAGAAAGCCATTGAATTCCTAAGTCAGCTATATACCAAAAAATAGTGCCTGAAATAGTACCCCTTTTACGACAAAAGCATAACAGAAAAGCTAAGTAGAACATTGAAAAAATAATGGATGAATATTCTTAATTGTCATAGTACTGTCACGTACAAAAGTCTTATTTTATTTATATTTATTATTGGTTCTTTCAATCTTTTAAGCAGAATGTAAGTGAAAGTTTTAATTTACTTAATATTCATTGCAATAGCCAGATGGGCATAACGCAGATTATATATAGCAAACTAGGTTTTATCCTTTTGCGGTACTGTAGTATTAGGAGTTTTTCGGTCCTATAGCTACATCTACGTACATTTACTCAGCACGTTAAATATGGGTAAAACAACAGTAACGGCATCTGTTTACTTAAGTTTTCAACATAATCGTTTACTAACCGTTATAAAGTTCCTCTCTGTTTGCGTCTGTACCAAAATGAGTTTGTATGTAGAAGTTGGCATTCATTTTTTTCAATGTTCCACTTAGCTTTTCTTTTATGTTTTTGTCGTAAAAGGGGTACTATTTCAGGCACTATTTTTTGGTATATGCTGTAGCTGGCTTAGGAATTCAATGGCTTTCTGCGTGATCTCGGTCGGGTACGCCAGCTTGACGGTGCAAAATATTTTACCCGTGTTTGGTATGAAATATCTCAGTTTCTATAAGAGCTACGAAGTTGTGACTTCGGGAGCCAGGGGTACTATTTGTGCACTATTTTTTGGGATATAGAGCATATTTGGGAACAGCACCGTACTCGAGAACCAAAACGGGTACGCCAGCTTGACGTCAAGTTAGCGTACCCGTTAAACAGGGCTCATATCTCCGAAATTACGAAGGTACTATTTTTTTTAACTCGGTACTAATTCGGTACTAATTAGGCACTATTTTTTGGAATCATCAGATCCTGGATATCTTCCACGGGTACGCCAACTTGACGCTCACTGTTGAACTATTCATATGAAATGGCTGCGTTCGGGGTTTCCGAATACGGAAAACGAATTCGGAAATCGAATCAGGAAAACGAATGTATGTGGCGGGCCTTAATCTCGATTGTGAGATTATCTCGAATGCAGCGAGAATTGGGGCCAGGTCCTCTCGAATATAATCTGCGTATCAGATTAAGGGCCTGTTTCACAATGTCCAAGTAAGGCGTTATTTGGCAGATAACGGCGAATTTTGTATGAGTTACTACTCGACAGATACATTTACTCGGATATTGAGAAACAGGCCCTAAATTTTATATTTGAGAAAATTAACTTTTTGCGCCTTACAATCAAGTATGCTGCGAATTTTTATCGCCATCTTACGGCGATGTTCATAAACTGCGGCTGAAATTCGTTCATTCACGGGGTTTTCTGTAGTTGGTAGTTTGGAAAAAGCGCCAATCTTCGTAAATTTTCTGTATATATGATTTATTTCAATACGTTGATTGGTTATAATCCACAGGCCATGGTTGTAGCGCCATCTAGTTTAACGGGGTAAAACACGTCATAATTTTTAGAACTTAAACTTTTTATTCTTCATTCTTGGTATTTTTGTATCCAAATTTACACTCGTTTTGAGAATATTAAGAAATAAGCATCTGCTTTGGCTGTCATATTTGACTAAGCCAAGCGTAATATTGGCATGTTTACACCTCGTCGAAGACTCGCAATCGTAAGGGTAAACACTATTGGAAGGCGGAAATCAACATGTGGCTTGCGACAAGCCGAATCCGACAGCCATATTTTATATTATGTACTAGTGGACCCGCCACAGCTTCGCCCGCGGCATTTGTACCGACTGCAGCGCCATCTGCCGGGCTGATTTGTGAATCTAAACCATCCAGGGCGCCACCCAAACACACAAAACATTCATTCAAATCGGTCCAGCCGTTTAGGAGTTCAGTGACATACACACGTACAGTAGAATTATATAATAATATATAAAGATAAAACAGTAAGTCAGTAAATTTTTAAATTGGTATTTATAACCCATAACCCTTCTCTCATTGTCAAAATAGACGGAAACATTCAGAGTATCTATAACTTATTTCGCTTAAAAATGTACAAAAACAATACCAATTCTGTAATATAAGTTTATTAAATCAAAATTAAAGCCAGATAAATATTTTGTCAGTTTAGTATCTTAAAAGAAACCTAGTAACTATTTTTATTACATTAATTCAGCAAATATACAGTTATTCTAAATGCTATTCTATTTTTATTATCATTTTTGAGCTCTACACGAATATTGGATTGCTTTAAATGTACCAAGGATTTTTATAAGAACAAGCAACAGTTCATCCAAATTGTAACCAATAATTCAAAGTAGCAGACATTAGGGCCCATATCCAAAACTGCTCCCCAAACTATGGCTGTTAACTCATTTCTTAGCGAGTTTATTTTTCATACTTTTATGACACGAATATAGAGGAAAAATTACGAAATTTTCTACATAAAGGGCCTGGCAAGGAAAGTATACACTACAATATTTTTTTCACGATTTTTTTTTATAGAAATCGCAGTGCGTAATGCTTTACAATGAAAGGAAGCGACGCATGTTCAATCGTAATATCCGTGTAGACTCTTACTATTTAACCCCAAAATGCAGTATTAATCTAAAAAATCTTAAAAACCAATTCGATGAATTCATGTCTCCGCTCTTAAAGAAAAAAAGTATCAATTTAACAATAATTTATTCAGCCATTCCATCAAAAGTAAAAAAGTACGATCTCAATCCATTACGAGTATCATATATAAATAACTTGATTAAACGAACACAACATACAATTTCACCCAACATCTTCAGAGCACACGTGAAAATTAAATTCGAGGTAAAATAACCTTCATTGATGAAATCATGTTATTGACCAGTTTGCATGATAGTTTGGTTTATAGTTCTGATCTCGAATTAAATTTTATAGTTTAATAAAGGCCCGGTCACACCAAACGCGTTTGCGGCGCGTCGGCGTTTCGATCGCCGGCCCGCGCTGTTGCAAATCTACAAATCAAATGGACCATGGCACACCAAAAATTTGCGCGGGCCCGCGTACGAAACCCTTCGCGCCCGCGCCGCTTTCGCCGCAGACAACTCAAGCAGCGCGGCGCGAGGCGTGCGCGAAATAGTATTTAATATGGCCGCCATGTCCAGCGGCACACCGAGGCGGGGCGTGAGCAACGCGGGCCCGCGTTCGAAACGCGTTAAAGCCGCCGCCCGCCTTCGGTGTGCCATGTACAAATTGCGCGGGCCTGCGTTCGAAACGCGACGCGCCGCAACCGCGTCTGGTGTGCCCGGGCCTTAAATCAGTCCACACAAGTAATCGATTTTATTAACTGGTGCATAGACGAGACACTTTACAGAAAGTTTGCTTAGCGCCATTTCGTTGGGGGTTACATCATTAGGGTTGCCAATGTCATTTCAAACAACATAACATTAGACGACAGATTTTAATCGCATCGAACATGAAAGTTACATTTATTATTCAGATAGTTGTACGCACAATATAGAAGCAAACCCTGCGGACTGATTTCATTTCTAATTCCAAAACATCTAGAACTTTCAATTCATAGTAGGTACAAAATAAGTAAATACGCTCTTATAACCCTAACAATAGAGTCGACATTACCTATTTTTTGTATACCTATGCAGTGAGGACCGTACACAATAAAAAACAAATTCTCACAACTCTCTGCAAATTTAACAAACTTATCTATGAAGCTCCTGATTTTTGTACTCAATAAAATATATCTGATGTAGCAACCCTACCAAAACTTAACTGGTCATAATAGTATATTATAAGGTTAATAAGCTAGATATAATATATTATTTTAATAGTTGATCTAAGATATAGTGAGTTTTTTTATAATACATTAACCTTTTGGCCGCCGTTGTCGACTATGCGTGACAGGCTACACTTGACTTAAAGTTGAAATTCGTGTTCTGCTCAGAGATGCATGGCGGCCAAAAGGTTAAAAACAAAGCCCTAAATTTTGCAAAAGTTATGTTGACAAGGAATAGGATAGAGAGCTTGGGTGTATGTTGCACTAAAATAGTCACGTAATCTTTCTAGGCATTATATCATATTAAAAAACAAAGTATAGACAATTGGGTAGGTAAAGTTTTTTGAAGACGGGTATATTATCAATTTTTCTGATAGCAGACTTCTCAGGGACCAGGCATCTAAAGATAATTAATTTTTATTTCATATCGTTTATTCAGGAGATTTTTTAATTGACTGCGATGACATTTCCCCCGTTACAGCCGTTTGCTCGGCTGTTTGATTAAATCTTTGCCTTAAGTTAAATAAAGAAAAAGAAAGTGACAGTTCTTCTTCGCAGAACTGTCACTTTCTTTTTCTTCTGGCAAAAATTTAATCAAACAGCCGAGCAAACGGCTGTAACCGTAAATGGCATTGCAGTCATTTAAAAAAATGTCCTGCATAAACGATATGAAATAAAAATTAATTATCTTTAGATTCTTGGGTCCCTCAGACGTCCGCTTTCAAAAAAATGTATAATATGCCCGTCTTCAAAAAAAATTACCTTCCAAATTACACAGTTTTGTTCAAGGATATCGGTTTGAGATGAACGAACAGAGCAGATAATATCTAGACCTTGATTTACTCAGTGAATTCTATTATTAATTCCATAGATGTCAATATTGAACGACTTAGGTGTAACACCTGTCACACGTCACGAATGTTGAGTGATGTCGTAACCATGTATGAATAAAGCAAGGACTGCCAATCGTCTTACAAGCGTGCCCCGGATTTCGTAACGCCATCTATTGGTGAACTACTTAAACAGCGTCAGAAATCCGTTAAAAAAAAATGGTATAATTCGGTAAGTTGGTAGTTGTCACAGACGTGTAAAAAAAAGCACTATCCACGCGATTTTTCTCAATAAATTACTGAATAGGCTAGTTTCCTGAAAAAATCCAATTAGGAAAAATCCTGGAAAAATCCGTCATTTACATTATAAAAAAAGATTGAACACATATATTTTTTTTGTCAAATTAAACAAAAAATGACGAAAATATATTGCGTTGAAGTTCCGCGTGACGTCACGACTTTGCGCACTTTTTACCATTAAGTGATGTCATGAGCCCCCCACTCTCGAACTTTGCCGCGCGTTATCTTTGCGTTCAATATTTTTTGATAATCTAACTGACGGACTAATTAGTTTTTTTTTTTACCCTGGAAATATCCCTATTTCATTGCATTTGATTGAATACCTGCACGCTATAGTAGTGGCGCCATATAGTGCTACCGGGTTTTAGCAGCTTCGGCCATAAGTCGGCTTTTTTGATTAGTACATGTCAATTTAGATCTAAACGAACCGTGGTTAAACCAGTTTCTAAGGTGAGCTGTGCGGAGTGCATAGATAAGTTTGTGCTTATGGGGAATCAGCTCTGATGAACAGAATCGTCCGATTGGTTGCTCATGCAGTCACCGGTCGGCTGTACTTTAGGCGGCTTAGTCGCTTTCCCGACGAATATTTCCACCTCCTGGAACAGAAAAAATAAAGTTGAACAGAAACTAATATGTAACGTAAATAATAACTATGCGTTTGTGAAAGCACCCCTCCTCCTCCTTCCTCTCCTGCACTGCACTGTTCCTCTGCTGCACTAGGAGTGAAGAAATAGCATAGAATGCGTGCAGATGCTTATCATCCTGGCATGGCGTAAAAGTCGACTAAGGGACGGGTCCTCTCCAACATGGTGGACTATCTATATGGGCGATGGGCTGATCACCTGTCACCATAAGGTTCATCATACCATCTTAGGACTAATTAATTAATCGAACGTGGCCACAAGTAGTCTTGAGGATCTGCCCACCCGATTAGTGATTTCGGGAGTGATGTGTATGTATGTATGTATGTTTGTGAAAGCAATGAAAATGAAAAGCGTGTTAGGATCGTAGCTGGTGGAAATCCGTGGTCTCTGGTGGCCTTTGGGAAACAGCCGTGATAAATGTATGTATAGCACTGACTACCGACAATGCTGAAATATTAAACATGAGCAAGACGGAAAAATAGTCGATTGTTGCACGAAGCAGAAAGTGATTCATCATTGCGCCGATGTGGTTGTTGCGCCAGTTTGGAGCACGAACGCAAGTGAGGGCACCAAAAACACGAGCGCAATAATACATCACTTGCTGCGAGGTGCATAATCTGCTTTACTTTCTACTAAAAAAAAAAGGTTAAAGTAAATTGAATTGCATTAAAATGGTTGCAATATTGGGCGTGTATGTCAAAGATTGGTAGGTCGACATATTTACTTATTTAAAATTTCTATAACGGAATCTATTAAGGCATGATTTGTAAGGAATTTTCTCAAGCTTTTCAGGAAGCTACACCTCAACCAATGTAAAAAGAGCGCTAACGGTCATACATTTTATATAGCCATCAGCGCTCTTTTTACATTGGGCGAGGTATACAGTCTGTTTTTCGAGTTCTTATGGATTCCGGGATCTTATTATAGATCCGTGTCGTGATAACAAGTTAGTGTCTGTTACCTGGCAGCCCTCGCTCATGTCCTGTTGCGGCTCGCGGCTACAGCCCGGCGCCGCGCGCGCGGCCAGCTGCCGTTCACGAGCTACGCGCCTGCAGACAAACAAACACGTTAATGATACTATCATAATTGACATTAGAATATATAAAGCATGAATAGAGGTATATATAGAGACAGATAGTTATTTGATGTTAAATGCGTTTATCGCGTTTCCGTTAATATAATAATATAAATATGAGTAATATGTATGTATGTATTGATGTAAACTGTTTATTGCACATAAATGACAACAATAAATTTCAATATTTATTTATTTTACACACATTCGACGAGACTGATAACATACTCTCACTTCCTAGCGCTTTTTCCCGTCTACGCTTACGCTACGGGGTACGCTTTGACCATGATCCTGGATTCGGCAGGTCGGGTTATTACAGTGGAGCGACTGCCATCTGACCTCCGTAACCCTTGTGACAGGGGAACCAGACCAATTGAATCATGATTACACATTTAGTTACCCAAATGTGCAGGTTTCCTCACGATGTTTTTCCTCACCGTAAGAGCATACATACTATGTCGTGATGTTTGAAATTCTAAATACAATGTGGTCAATAAAACGCCTCCGCCCTGATAAGGGTTATGGGTTATGCGTATGCGTCACCTCCGGTGCTCCAGCATGGCCTTCCGGTCGGCCTCGCGCTTGTCGGCGGCGAGGCGCGCGCGCGCGCTGCCGGGCGCGGGGGCGGCGCGCGCGCGGCGCGGCGCGGCCGGCGTTCGCGCCGCCGGCGCGCGCTCCGGGCTCACCTGCCACAACACAACATATACTCGCACATATACTCGCACACGTTTATTTATAATAGGGAACATGCAGGAAAATCCAAATGAGTTTTAAGAAATAAATAATAGGGATGTTTCCTGAATAAAAAAAATGTGATTCTAATTAGGCTGTCAGTAAGATTATAAAAAAAAAATAACACGTATTTTTTGCTTTATCAAATCAATCAAAATTGACAAAGATAACGCACATCAAAGTTTGAGAGTGGGGGTTCATGACGTCACTTAATGGTAAAGTGAACACAGTCGTGACGTAACGCGGAACTTCAACGCACTATATCTTCGTAAAATATGTGTTCAATATTTTTTTATAATGTAAATGACGGACTAAATTCGATTTTTTTAGGAAACTAGCCTATTGACTGTTCCTTTCATTTTTATCTAGGGTTAAAATAAGTGGAAAATAAATATTGTTTTTTAATTCTGTATTACTAGTTAAGTTATTGACATCCTCATAAAATTTCTGCCTAAAACAGGATTTTCGCAAATAATTGAAAATTTGTTTAAACGCCATATATATTGTACACTCTAACGTGTGTATGCGAGCGTTTTTGCGAGTGGCATGAACTACGAAATTTCAAGGCTTCGTATCTCAAAAATGTTTTGCGTACACAGTTGGGTTTCTATTACTCAGTACTTTCCAAGATTTTTTCCATTTCCTAAGATGGAAAAAAACTATGCAAGTTCTCTATTATAGATTGGTCTTGGATGTTTCCTATGTATTTAAATATTTATTTAATCTATATACGAATGTATATCGTCGTCTAGTACCCATAACGCGAGCCTTTAGAGCTTACTTTGGACTAGATTGATCTGTGTAAAGATTGTACCCTGACTTATTTATTTTATTTATAGACAAGTCAAATAGACGGACGACCCACTTGATGGAAGATGAAAGTTCGCAACACGGACTGCTCCGGCGCCCACAGACTAATGGCCGAATTCAGAAAGGCCACTCAAATTGAGCTTTAATTAAAGTGACGTTTCTTTATAGGTTGACAACTAGTTGAGGGACATTTAACTACTTAATATCTACTCAAATGCTTAAGTGGCGTTTCTGAATTCGGCCATAAGTATCCTAAAGATTCCTAGCAAATATAGCTGCCAAACATATGCTGCCAAAAATATTATGGTGTGTGATAAACTACCCACCTCTCTCCATCCATTCCGCTTCAGTTCAGCCATGTGTTCGTACAGCGCGTCCACGTGCCTCACTTGGAGACACACCATGTCCCAGAACCCTCGGAGATCCGTCACTGTGGTCGGGAACGGTTCATCGGCGCGCGCGTTCAGATTATTGTAGCAGAGACCTGGAACGGAGAGTAAATAAATAAACAAATAAATAAATCAGGGGACAAGCTTTACACAAATCGATCTAGTCCCAAAGTAAGCCTTAAAGGCTAGTGTTATGGGTACTAGACAACGATATACATACTTATATAGGGAAATTAATACTTAAATACATAGGAAACATCCAAGACTCAGGAACAAACATTCGTGCTCATCACACAAATATTTGCCCTTACCGGGGATCGAAGCCGGAACGCTAGCTTCGGTGGCAGGGTCACTACCAACTAGGCTAAGGCTAAGGCGTCGTGTGAGGTTAGTTTTGTCCGTCTGTGGCATCGTAGCTCTACAACGGATGAACCGATTTTGACTTGGTTTTTTTGTTTGAAAGGTCTTAAAGCTATGATTCAAGAAAATCTGTTCTTCCATTTGAAGATCATCAGGTCTTTTTAGTTGATGAAGGGATTTGAGCAACTTCCACAGGTGTGATCAATGCGAAATTTGGTGTACTGTTACTTCAATAATATTGCAAGAACATGGGAACAAACCTGATGCTGCAGCATTGGGGATTTTTAAAGATTTTCGGAGTAGATAAAATACATGTAACTGAGTTAAGTAGCTTGAACCTGCAGGATATACTTTTGTTCTGCAGGAAAACAAGATGGGATCCATGTTGGATGGGAGCGCCGCCGGGGCAGTAACCTTAGACTCCAAACCTAGGGGGGAGTTCCGAGGGAGGGTGGGAGGGGCTGAATGATTAGCACACGCAGATCGACCGCACGCCTGCCACCGGCCAGGCGTCCGCACCCATCATCATTATCATCACCGGCGGAGGGCAGTAGGTAGTCCCCACGCAACCCCAGTACGGATTGGGGACTTTACACACATCTTTCAAATACTCCGAGAAGTATGCAAGTTTCCTCAAGATGTTTTCCCTCACAGAAATGTTTATGTGTGTGAACCTAGCATATCAATTTCCGGAATCTCAAAAAGTAATCGCAGTTCTAGTAGCATCCCCAATAGTTCTACAGTTCCTGATATTTTTTTTCAATAGTTCTGTTCGTTTTTCAGGTTTTTAAAAAAATTTAAAATGAGATGCTAACTTCGCATTATGCCTATTAGCATCTCAGCAGTTCTCGATTGCTAGAACCCAAATACATATAAAACTGCAAAGTTCTATCATTTAGAGTAAACACAGTAATAGTTCTAGCGAAAAAACGTTTTTTCTTCAATGAGATGCTAACTTCGCATTACACCTGTTAGCATCTCAGCAGTTTTCGCTTATAAGATCACAAATACGTCCGAAACTGCAAAGTTCTATGACTTCATGGTAATCCAGCAATAGTTCTGGCGAAAAAACCAAAATTCAAACATATAGTGATATATATACTATATAATTTCCGGCAGTTCTGCGAAGCATCTCAGCTATTTTTGACAGCTACGCAACAAACACGTATGAGACTGTACAGTTCTACTGCCTGAAAGCGATAGAGCAATAGTTCTAGCAAAAAATCTTACCATACGTTGGTATGCTATAACTTATCAGGCCGTTTTGCATAGCATCTCAGCTGTTTTCGACGGCTGCGCTACAAATACGTATGAGTTTGTAGAGTTCTACTGCCTGAAGGTGACAGAGCAATAGTTCTATAGTTCTTGATATGTTTGTCCAGATTTTTTTTATTTTCTTTAATGAGATGCTAACTTCGCATTACACCTGTTAGCATCTCAGCAGTTTTCGCTTATAAGACCACAAATACGTCCGAAACTGCAAAGTTCTATGACTTCATTGTAATCCACCAATAGTTCCGGCGAAAAAACCAAAATTCAAACATATAGTGATATACCTTGTATTTTTCGGCAGTTCTGCGTAGCATCTCAGCTGTTTTTGACAACTACGCAACAAACACGTATGAGACTGTACAGTTCTACTGCCTGGAAGCGATAGAGCAATAGTTCTAGCGAAGAATCTTACCATACGTTGATATGCTATAACTTATCAGGCCGTTTTGCATAGCATCTCAGCTGTTTTCGACGGCTACGCTACAAATACGTATGAGTTTGTAGAGTTCTACTGCCTGAAGGTGACAGAGCAATAGTTCTACAGTTTTTGATATTTTTGTCCAGATTTTTTTTTATTTTCTTTAATGAGATGCTAACTTCGCATTACACCTGTTAGCATCTCAGCAGTTTTCGCTTATACGATCACAAATACGTCCGAAACTGAAAAGTTCTATGACTACATTGTAATCCACCAATAGTTCCGGCGAAAAAACCAAAATTCAAACATATAGTGATATACTATGTATTTTTCGGCAGTTCTGCGTAGCATCTCAGCTGTTTTTGACAGCTACGTAACAAACACGTATGAGACTGTACAGTTCTACTGCCTGAAAGCGATAGAGCAATAGTTCTAGCAAAAAATCTTACCATACGTTGGTATGCTATAACTTATCAGGCCGTTTTGCATAGCATCTCAGCTGTTTTCGACGGCTGCGCTACAAATACGTATGAGTTTGTAGAGTTCTACTGCCTGAAGGTGACAGAGCAATAGTTCTATAGTTCTTGATATGTTTGTCCAGATTTTTTTTATTTTCCATAATGAGATGCTAACTTCGCATTACACCTGTTAGCATCTCAGCAGTTTTCGCTTATAAGACCACAAATACGTCCGAAACTGCAAAGTTCTATGACTTCATTGTAATCCACCAATAGTTCCGGCGAAAAAACCAAAATTCAAACATATAGTGATATACCTTGTATTTTTCGGCAGTTCTGCGTAGCATCTCAGCTGTTTTTGACAACTACGCAACAAACACGTATGAGACTGTACAGTTCTACTGCCTGGAAGCGATAGAGCAATAGTTCTAGCGAAGAATCTTACCATACGTTGATATGCTATAACTTATCAGGCCGTTTTGCATAGCATCTCAGCTGTTTTCGACGGCTACGCTACAAATACGTATGAGTTTGTAGAGTTCTACTGCCTGAAGGTGACAGAGCAATAGTTCTACAGTTTTTGATATTTTTGTCCAGATTTTTTTTTATTTTCTTTAATGAGATGCTAACTTCGCATTACACCTGTTAGCATCTCAGCAGTTTTCGCTTATACGATCACAAATACGTCCGAAACTGAAAAGTTCTATGACTACATTGTAATCCACCAATAGTTCCGGCGAAAAAACCAAAATTCAAACATATAGTGATATACTATGTATTTTTCGGCAGTTCTGCGTAGCATCTCAGCTGTTTTTGACAGCTACGTAACAAACACGTATGAGACTGTACAGTTCTACTGCCTGAAAGCGATAGAGCAATAGTTCTAGCAAAAAATCTTACCATACGTTGGTATGCTATAACTTATCAGGCCGTTTTGCATAGCATCTCAGCTGTTTTCGACGGCTGCGCTACAAATACGTATGAGTTTGTAGAGTTCTACTGCCTGAAGGTGACAGAGCAATAGTTCTATAGTTCTTGATATGTTTGTCCAGATTTTTTTTATTTTCCATAATGAGATGCTAACTTCGCATTACACCTGTTAGCATCTCAGCAGTTTTCGCTTATAAGACCACAAATACGTCCGAAACTGCAAAGTTCTATGACTTCATTGTAATCCACCAATAGTTCCGGCGAAAAAACCAAAATTCAAACATATAGTGATATACCTTGTATTTTTCGGCAGTTCTGCGTAGCATCTCAGCTGTTTTTGACAACTACGCAACAAACACGTATGAGACTGTACAGTTCTACTGCCTGGAAGCGATAGAGCAATAGTTCTAGCGAAGAATCTTACCATACGTTGATATGCTATAACTTATCAGGCCGTTTTGCATAGCATCTTAGCTGTTTTCGACGGCTACGCTACAAATACGTATGAGTTTGTAGAGTTCTACTGCCTGAAGGTGAAAGAGCAATAGTTCTACAGTTTTTGATACTTTTGTCCAGATTTTTTTTTATTTTCTTTAATGAGATGCTAACTTCGCATTACACCTGTTAGCATCTCAGCAGTTTTCGCTTATAAGATCACAAATACGTCCGAAACTGCAAAGTTCTATGACTACATTGTAATCCACCAATAGTTCCGGGGAAAAAACCAAAATTCAAACATATAGTGATATACTATGTATTCTTCGGCAGTTCTGCGTAGCATCTCAGCTGTTTCTGACAGCTACGCAACAAACACGTATGAGACTGTACAGTTTTACTGCCTGGAAGCGATAGAGCAATAGTTCTAGGGAAAAATCTTACCATACGTTGATATGCTATAACTTATCAGGCCGTTGTGCATAGCATCTCAGCTGTTTTCGATGGCTACGCTACAAATACGTATGAATTTGTAGAGTTCTACTGCCTGAAGGTGACAGAGCAATAGTTCTGGCGCAAAATCTTACCACACGATGATATGCTATAACTTATTAGGCAGTTCTGTATAGCATCTCAGCACTCAGCACAAATGTGTATCAAACCGTAGAGGTCTGCTGTCTGGACGCGATACAGCAATTGAAGGGGTCAATTTAAGAAGGGGTTACCTAACAAATCAGACATTTCGAATAATTCTGCTTTAAATATTGTTAACTTCTTTTTGAGTTTGAGCTCTGAAAAAGTAATGGAAAAGGTTGGTTAAACTTTCAAGTAATAGAAAATTACTTTTTTTATATTATGGTATACAAAAAAGATTCCGTCGAATTGAGAACCTCCTCCTTTTTTGAAGTCAGTTAAAAATAACATTTAAATAATAAATAATACTGTAAATATCTCGCTATTTCACTTAAACCAACCGGGCGCATCAATATTGATGCACTTCTTGGGTGTAGTAACTAATTGTTTATCGTAAAACAAACCGGTTTTTCACTTATATTTTACAGATTTTGCCTCTTGCTGTTTTGGTTATTGGAAAATAACCCTTTATTTTATTTCATGAGTGCGCTTCTTTGCCATCTAGTTAGTTCAAAAAGGGTTTAATATCGCTAAACACGTGAAAATTTGATTGTTTTTTGGTTATAATTACAATACAAAAAAAATACAACCAAATTGAGAACCTCTTCCTTTTTTTTTGAAGTCGGTTAAAAAATGATTTAAATTATCCTAATCCAGTCTTCAATTAATTCACCTAGTGACCTCGATGTGTTAGTGCATATGAAAAAGGGTGTTTTGTTTGATAATCCATTTCTTTATTTTAACGAAAGCGAATTGTATATTTATTTGTCAAATTAATGAACATTAAATCCATTTTCAATGAGCGATCTTAAGTTATATGTCAGTTAAACCCTTTTTACACTGACCATCTCGAGATCTAAGCCGAAAATCGCAATTCTGTGCATGGCATAAGGAAGATAATATTGCGCGGAATCCAACGATACCCATAACTCATTTTGCAAAAAAATTTAGTTAATCTCTTCTTATATCGACCCCCTTCAATTGTTTTAGAACATTTATTCATACGAGCAAATTTATAAATTGAACTGTACGGTGATATTGTATGACTTATTAACCAAGCGAGCGCGAATCTTGAGCGAAGTGTCTCCGTTTCAGCTTGGGCAAAAATGCTTTCGTATGTCCGCCGTCCAGATATCTGGCTGTTCTCCTCTACAGGTCGCATTTCTCAACCGATTTTCGTGAAAACAGTAAATGTTTCAAAATGGCGGAGATATGGGGGTTGAAATAGTAAAACGAAATCATATTTACTCGCGAGATCTACAGCTCACAAAGCCACTAGTTAGGTTTTGCATATCATCTCAGATTACCTATTGTTATTTCGAAATAACCATATTTTTAGGGTTCCGTACCTCAAAAGGAAAAAAGGAACGCTTATAGGATCACTTGTTTGTCTGTCTGTCAAGACCTTTTTCTCAGGAACGCGTGGAGCTATCAAGTTTAAATAAATATCAAATACTCAGGGCTGCAATCTCTTGAAGCTGTGAAAAAATCAAGCTAAGTCACCCCAATCAAAAGATATGGCCGTTTATGTCACTTATTTTGATATTTTCAAGGGAATCCAAAGGGAATCAAAACCTATAGGGTACTTCCCGTTGACCTAAAAATTAAATTTGGCAAGAAGCAGTGTCTCACAGCACAAGTAAAGGAAAAAGTCCGAAACACGTCCGAAGCCAGTAAATTTGTAATTACATCACATAAAAAAATAGTTAAACGGAATTTGCAAAATCGTATCACACTCTACGATTGCACCGAGATAGGAGCTTGCAGAAGTTATTTCGTATCTTATTTCGTAGGTAGGTTAAATGGTTACCCCGCCCCATTGTAAAAAGCTATTTAATTTTTAATTTTCAGGGTTCCGTATCTACAAGGTACTGTTTCTTTTTCATAGGTAAGTACGGAACCTTCAGCGAGCGAGTCAGAATCGCACTTGACCGGTTTTTTTCTGAAGTAACCATTTTTAGGGTTCCGTACCTCAAAAGGAAAAAACGAAACCCTTATAGGATCACTCGTGTCTGTCTGTCCGTCTGTCACAGCCAATTTGCTCCGAAAATACTGGACCGATTGAGCTGAAATTTGGTATACATATGTATATCGGTGACCGCAACACGGACGCGTGACGTAAATATATGAATTTTAAACATGGGGGCCAATTTTTGGGGGGTAAAGCAGAAAATTAAAAAAAAAGTTATGCAATTTATATTGTGTGACATATCAAATGAAAGGGCTTATTGTGAGGACTTTAAATATATTTTCTTCTGAATTTTAAGTAAAATAGTTTGGAAGTTATTTAGGAAAATAGGCGAAAATTTACCATTCCCGACCATTATTTCCGAAACTACTGGGGCTAAAATTTTGAAAAAAATATAGAAAATAGTTCTTTACCCATATATTACAGGAAAACCTATAAGAAGTCTATGGTATTTAAAGTAACCTAGTAAATTGCAGATTATCATGTACGGAACGGAACCCTCTCCACGCGAGTTTAACTCGCACTTGTCCGGTTTTTAAATCCCACCTATATGGGCCTTACCCATTGCGAGGCTCCCGGGCGGGTAGATCTTTGCGAGGCCCTTGTATTTGTGAAATTCGTTTTAACCTTTTGACCGCCACGGCTAACGACGAAAAAGCGTACCACGAGCGCTCGTCGAGGGCTGTAGCTGACGCAAATGTATGGAAAACGGCATATCGTGGCGTCAGTGGCACGGAAAACTGCCGACGGCCACAGTCGACTGTGGCGGTCAAAGGGTTAATGATGATGATGCTACAGATATCAGCGCGAGTGGCATGACGTGAGTTTTATAACTTATCTTGTTCTCTTTTTACTTTATTTTTATTTTTATTTTTGACGCTGCTGTAATAAGTAAATTAGTAGTAACACACACGTACACATTATCATAATATTAAGTATATTAAGTATGTATGTATAACCAATCCATCTAAGTATTAGTAAATAAATAATTATTAGCTTGTAGTGTATTTATATGTATAGCGCTCCGTGAGTCACAGACGGTGCTGGCTGAAAATCAGCGCTCTAGGTGTCTTACACCACAGCATTAGGCTAAGTTCAGATGAACGCGCGTCGACGCGCGGTTAGCTCGACGCGCGGTTTGAGATTGTAACAAATCAATGTTGTTGTGTACATGACCGCGCGTCACCGGGCACGCGCGTTGACGCGCGGTCATGTACACAACAACATTGATTTGTTACAATCTTAAACCGCGCGCTGAGCTTACCGCGCGTCGATCGCGTTCATCTGAACTTAGCCTTATGCTGAGCCAGTGTCCCATTCACAGCCGCGAGGACACACACACCACCATTTTGTTTTTATTGTTTAAATTTTTATTGATGTTGCTCTGTGTGTCTTCTGTTAGTGAATAAATGTTTCTTTCTTTCTTTCATTTCTTTCTTATAATACGCGGCGTAAGGTGCGAAATTCAAATAAACATTTATCTACACCCATATCATAAAACCTCCATTGTTTAATCAAAAACCGTAGGAAATGACCACCATATTGACAACCAATTAGGAAAAACCAGTGCTGCAATGTTATTTCTTTATCGTTTTTAGTAAAGAAATGAGATTAAATTTGGAACAGCTGTCAAAACTCAAGTGGGTCTCTATTCTAGTATCCATAGATATTAAACATTTATGGATACGAAACGTCAATTCAGTATGTTTTTTTAATATAAACTGCACAACATTTGATCTCGAGTGACATGAGAATAGAGACTTCATTCGTTTGTCTATGATTTTAAAAAAAATGGTCTTGACAGAGGATCGAATTGGCGCCATTATGTTGGTGTTTTGCTGAATGAAAGTAGAATTGTTGTTGAATTGAATAGAAAAAGTTGTTTGTAATTTACATTATAGTTGAAAATATGAAAGTAGTCTTCTCGGAATGTGTGTGATGTGAAAATGCGCCGGAAATCGGAAATATGCAGCCACGATTGCAACAAATAACTTGTTGCCAGAAAATATTGTTTCTGAACCCATCATGGAGGATTTATAATATGTGTGTAGATAAAGTTATGTATGCAACTCTGCATAATTAGGCCTTAAAACACGCGTGCGATCTTATTATGAAACTCGCCTATCGGCTCGTTTCATGAAAACCGCACTAGTGTTTTAAGGCCTTTCATTATGCAACCGTTGCATAAACTACTATAGTACTATTAGTACCCAATATCTTTGTACTTGGGTTGTTGCGCGAGTGCGCTAGGCCCCTGCAAGAGCAAGGCCCTAGGCGGATGCCCTGCTCGCCACCCCCAAAGGCTGCCCCTGCCCAGGCTATTCCGAAAGTTTAACATATAAACTTTTAGTATACTGCATATTCAGTTTAATAGACATACAATAATGCATATTTTGTTTTTGGCGGGCGAGCGAAGCGAGCGAGCAAGATAGATCGGAGCAGAATCGACTCGGATATTCATACTCGTACATTACACACCCATTAAACATTACTTCACTTCACGTAATTTACAGGCTTTCAATAAAATTTATTTTTAAACCCCGACAGTAACGACAGTAATAAGATTGTATAAGTTTGACCCCATTGTCTGTGTCTGTCTGTATGTGGTGTAGTGTGGTGTTGTTACTCTAGAAATGATGAACGAATTTGAATTTTGGTTTTTTGTTTTGATGGAAATCGATCGGACTGATTGAGGTGATCGAATGTGACAGGTGATACTGATCCACTATTTACTGTCCTCCAACACAAGTTTGACAATTTCATGGCACTCGAGCGGCTTCGTCTGTTTGTCCCGCAGCAGTATTTGTGAGCAGGGGAGCGTCGCTGCCACCAGTTGTTCGCGGCCCTCGTAGGGTGAACACGTATAATGAACAAATCCACAACGGCAGAGGGTCCTTCACATACCTATGATAAACAAACAGTACCTCGTAGGTACGGAACCCTAAAAAAAAAAAATGGCTTTATCAGCCGGGTAACCATTTACAACCTACCTATGAAATAAGACAAAAAATAACTGACGCAAGCTCCTATCTCCGTGCAACCATCGAGTGTGAGTGAAACAACTTGGCAAAGGTTATTCCGTAAAACAATTATTTTTTTGTGATGTAACTACTTATTTACAGTTTACGGACTTTTCCTTTGCTTGTGCTCTAAGATACTGCTTCTTCCCAAATTGTATGATTCTAGGTCAACGGGAAGTACCCTATAGGTTATGATTCCCTTTGGATTCCCTTGGAAGGAACCTTTTTTTTAACTGTATAGACACTTCTCCTGTCCTGAGAGACACTTCCAAAGTAGTAAAATGTGTCCCCCCCCCCTGTAACTTCTAAAATAAGAGAATGATAAAACTAAAAAAAATATATGATGTACATTATCATATAAACTTCCACCGAAAATTGGTTTGAACGAGATCTAGTAAGTAGTTTTTTTTAATACGTCATAAATCACGGAACCCTTCATGGGCGAGTCCGACTCGCACTTGGCCGCTTTTTTTGAAATTCACCCATTTTACTTATTTGTGGTGGTAGTGTTATCCGCAGAGGTGGCGCCAATCTAAAAAAATGCATACCTACCTAAATCTAGTTCATAGTCTTTCTTAGTTTTGCTGTTTCTATTGAAATATGGTTTTATTAAGAACACTAGTTAGTTTAATTTAAGTACCTAACTGAAATAAAATCAAAGTTCAATTTCGTGTCCAATAAAACATCCGGTAAAATATATTATTTATTTGGTATTAATTGACATATTTTTGTCACATTTTACTTAATCTACAGTTAAGTACCAAAGTTGTACCTGCCTTAGGCGCGGTTTATACAGAAGAGTCGTGGCGAGGATGTGTGACGGATAGTCAAAGTAACATAATATAAACCTTAATGGCAGGTCCACACGTTTGGCAAACCTCGCCAAGTCATCACAAATTCAAACGTGTTTTGAACATAAAGCATTTGCCTTGGTTTGTGTTTTGTGCTTGCGCTTGTGATCCACCCGATCGAGTGTCGGTTTTGACGCCCAAATTAAAGGAAGCTTGCCGACGCCCAAATTGAAAGAGTTGGCGATCCATCTACATGTTTGTGCGTCGTTAGTATCGCTTGCGCACTAGGTTAGATTTTTCGCTAGAACTGTACAGTCTCAGTACAGTCTCATACGTGTTTTTTGCGTAGCTGTCGAAAACACCTGAGAAGCTACGCAGAACTGCCGAGGAATATATCACTATATGTTTGAATTTTGGTTTTTTCGCCAGAACTATTGGTGGATTACCATGAAGTCATAGAACTTTGCAGTTTCGGACGTATTTGTGATCTTATAAGCGAAAACTGCTGAGATGCTAACAGGTGTAATGCGAAGTTAGCATCTCATTAAAGAAAATAAAAAAAAAATTGGACAAAAATACCAAAAACTGTAGAACTATTGCTCTGTCACCTTCAGGCAGTAGAACTCTACAAACTCATACGTATTTGTAGCGCAGCCGTCGAAAACAGCTGAGATGCTATGCAAAACTGCCGGAAAATATATAGTATATCACTATATGTTTGAATTTTGGTTTTTTCGCCAGAACTATTGCTGGATTACCATGAAGTCATAGAACTTTGCAGTTTCGGACGTATTTGTGATCTTATAAGCGAAAACTGCTGCGATGCTAACAGGTGTAATGTGAAGTTAGAAACTCATAAAAAAAAACGTTTTTTTCGCTAGAACTATTATTGTGTTTACTCTAAATGATAGAACTTTGCAGTTTTATATGTATTTGGGTACTAGCAAGCGAGAACTGCTGAGATGCTACTAGGCATAATGCGAAGTTAGCATCTCATTAGAGTTTTTTTTAAAAAGCCTGAATAGCGAACAGAACTATCGAACAAAATTATAAGGATTTGTAGAACTATTGGGGATGCTACTAGAACTGCGATTACTTTTTGAGGTTCCGGAAATTGATGAGATGCTATACAGAACGGCGTGATAAGTTATAGCACATCATCGTGTGGTAAGATTTTTAGCCAGAACTATTGCTCTGTCACCTCAAGGCAGTAGAACTGAACAGTCCCATGCGTATTTGTTGCGTAGCCGTCGAAAACAGCTGAGATGCTTGGCAGAACGGCCCGATAAGTTATAGCATATCATCGTGTGGTAAGATTTTTCGCCAGAACTATTGCTCTGTCGCGTTCAGGCAGTAGAATTGTATAGTATCATACGTATTTGTTGCGTAGCCGTCGAAAACAGCTGAGATGCTATGCAGAACGGCCTGATAAGTTATACCATATCATCGTGTGGTAAGATTTTTCGCCAGAACTATTGCTTCAGGCAGTAGAACTGTAAAGTATCATACGTATTTGTTGCGTAGCAGTCGAAAATAGCTGAGATGCTATGCAGAACGGCCTGATAAGTTATGGCATATCATCGTGTGGTGATATTTTTCACCAGAACTATTGCTCTGTTGCCTTCAGGCAGTAGAACTGTACAGTATCATACGTATTTGTTGCGTAGCCGTCGAAAACAGCTGAGATGCTATGCAGAACTATGTAATAGTATATAGCATATCACCAGATGTTTGAATTATGTTTTTTTTTTTCACTAGAACTATTGCTGGGTTGTTACGAAGGTATAGAACTTTGCAGATCTGTACGTATTTGTGATTCAATAATCGAGAACTGCTGAGATGCTAACAGGTGTAATGTGAAGTTAGAAACTCATTAAAAAAAAATGTTTTTTCGCTAGAACTATTACTGTGTTTACTCTAAATGATAGAACTTTGCAGTTTTATATGTATTTGGGTTCTAGCAATCGAGAACTGCTGAGATGCTAATAGGCATAATGCGAAGTTAGCATCTCATTTTAAATTTTTTAAAAACCTGAAAAACGAACAGACCTATCGAAAAAAAATATCAGGAACTGTAGAACTATTGGGGATGCTACTAGAACTGCGATTACTTTTTGAGATTCCGGAAATTGATATGCTAGGTTCACACACATGAAATGTTTGTGGTTATATCAAATTCAATTGCGGAGTTTAATAATAAACAGTAACAATAAATAATGACAAAGGGCTGGTGTCCAGCAGTGAAACTGTACTGCATAGTTTAATTGGGTTTTAGCAACGTCGGGCTATTTCCAAACTAATATCGCCAAAAGGCATACCTTCCTTGAGGACATTTATTTTATTTATTTAAATAAATCAAAACCAATACCTTCAAATTGTTGCATTTTTTGTGTGGCCAAAAGCCTCGCTTTGCCTGAAGCGGAGCGCAGGAAACCCAATACTTCTTCACTAACCTCGCCTTCCTGAAAATGGTTACAAGGAACGTTATACATTTCCATAAAATTGGTGCACCCTTGACCTCAATCTCACCTGAATAACGGACGATGAGGTCAACGATGGAGCGGGCTTACCCAGATGATAAATAATAAATAAATAAATAAGGACAATCTTCTCTTCATTATATTCTACAAGCTTCTGCCCGCGACTTCGTCCGCGTGAAATTCGGTTAGTTATTCCCTCGGGAATCTTTGAATTTTCCAGGGTACAAAGTACATATGGATGTCCTATTTCAGGACCTAAGGGGGCGTCTATTAATTATGTCTGGCATTTACGGGGAGAGGGGGTCGCGGGGCCGAATCTCACCCAATCTTACGTGGGTGAGATTCACCCTCACGTGGGTGAGAGGGGAGGTCTCGGAAATGTCACGTAATTTTTGTTCAGCAAGAAACAGCGTAAATTTGCGAGAAAACTAGGTTAAATTAAGTAAACCATTTTTCTCCAATATCTAAATATAAAATATATTATTATAAAAATAATTAAGCAAATTATGTTGTTTTAAATAAATCCAACTCTATCAAGCACATATTAACGTATTTATACAAAAAAATGCATTTAGAAAATCTCACTTGAGATTAGGGGTAAGGGAGTCGAGACAAACACATCGACATCTCAGCAAGGTGGGAGGGGGGTCGGGGGCCAAAATCAGTTGAGCCGTTACAGAGCTGAGCGACACAAATTTTCGCATTTATAATATTAGTAGGACACAACTCCAATTTTTTAATTCATACTGTTTTAATTCAATTATCAAAGATCACCTTAGAAAAGAATAATCACTTATGTTAAGTCACTTTGAAAATATTTCCGCAAACAAATAAATAATTTGCATTTGAGACTAATTTACATATACTTAATGAATCACTTCAACAGCATATTCCGTCATGCCTTTTAACTTCAATACATGTACATACAAAAAAGTAGGAAATCTGCGGTAACCTTTACCGTTATAAAGTTATACTCGAAATCCATCTTCATAGTTAAAGGAAGAAAACATCTATGCAAAGGATTAGACCGAAATTTGAAAAAAAAATATCACTTATGTTTTCATAACTATAAAATACGAATTTATGTTTGACTAGTGGACCCGCCACAGCTTCGCCCGCGGTATTTTGCATACAAACTTTATCACCCCTTTAGGGATGGAATTACTAAAAATCCTTCCTTAGTGCACCTCTAGGGTACTCGAGGAATATCTCCTCCAAATTTCAAACCTCTAGGACCACCCGTTTAGGCTGTGCGTTGTCTATAAGTGAGTCATGGTGCTGTTTTATATGTATTGGTGATTATTATGTACCAATGTTTTGAAATTCCAATCCTACGTAAAAGATTTTAGCCTAATATTACAGTGGCTTAATAGTAGTTTATGCAACGGTTGGCCTTAAAACACTAGTGCGGTTTTCATGAAACGAGCCGATAGGCGAGTTTCATAATAAGATCGCACGAGTGTTTTAAAGTCAAATTATGCAGAGTTGCATACATAACTTTATCTACACACATATTATAAATCCTCCATGATGGGTTCAGAAACAATATTTTCTGGCAACAAGTTATTTGTTGCAATCGTGGCTGCATAATTCCGATATCCGGCGCATTTTCACATCACACACATTCCGAGAAGACTACTATTCATATTTTCAACTAAAATGTAAATTACAAACAACTTTTTCTATTCAATTCAACAACAATTCTACTTTCATTCAGCAAAACACCAACATAATGGCGCCAATTCGATCCTCTGTCAAGACCATTTTTTTTTAAATCATAGACAAACAAATGAAGTCTCTATTCTCATGTCACTCGAGATCAAATGTTGTGCAGTTTATATTAAAAAAACATACTGAATTGACGTTTCGTATCAATAACTGTTTAATATCTATGGATACTAGAATAGAGACCCACTTGAGTTTTGACAGCTGTTCCAAATTTAATCTCATTTCTTTACTAAAAACGATAAAGAAATAACATTGCAGCACTGGTTTTTCCTAATTGGTTGTCAAAATGGTGGTCATTTCCTACGGTTTTTGATTAAACAATGGAGGTTTTATGATATGGGTGTAGATAAAATAATTTGCAAAAGACAAAATGATCTGAGAACCGTTTTAAAACTACCTTCCAAATCGAATCGGAATAAAGTGTATCAAATTAAAATTGGGCATGCCATTGAAAACGGAGACGAGACCGGCGCGCAGTGCTTCAAAAAGTGTATGCAAAAGGATGTTTCGCCCTTGCAAAGATTGTTATCAGATTCAGTAGCAGTTGCTTTTAAAGAAACAATGGTACTTCCTTCCTTCCCTTTTCCTGACATACAAACTAAAAGCAACCAAGTAGAAGGTCGATTTACACCAAATTTACTTTATCTCAATAATGGTCCAAAATGATTCACTATAGACCGCAGTGGCGAAGCCTGCCTACAAACCGATTCCTGACGGCTTTACCTAGCTAGAAAGCTACGGCTAGCTGTCAGTGAAGTCCATGTTACTCTAACTAAATGTCAGACTCGCACGTACGGTTTTAATTCTTCCGGCTTTCCTTAGGAAATATTTATTTGACGCTTCGCCGCTGATAGACCGCTATTCTTAATGATCTACTAACATCTGTAACACATGTGGATCACACTAAAGTATTGGGTATTGTTAATTATACAACACTTAACTAAAAACATACTTATTAGAGCATAATTCTTTAGGGTTCCGTACCCAAAGGGGACCCTATTTTCTAAGACTCCGCTGTCCGTCTGTCACCAGGCTATACGTCATGAACCGTAATAGTGTGACAGTTGAATTTTTCACAGATGATGTATTTCTGTTGCCGCTATATTTTTTTTAATAATTTTCGTTATCATTACAGTAAACCTAGGTGTCTTGAACGGTATGAGAACAGTTAACGAAACGAAGAACTAAAGCATAACACATTACAAACTGATGTGTGTTTTTCATCACATCAAATATCATCTGCAATAATACAAGCAGCGACTTCAGCTTCGTATATAACTAGTGGAACCGCCACAGTTTCGCCCGCAGTATTTTCCATACAATCTTTATCACCTCTTTCCACCCATTTAGGGATGTTATTTCAAAAAATACCTCCCTAGTGCACGTCTAGGGTACTCTCGGAATATCTCCTCCTAATTTCAAACCTCTAGGACCACCCGTTTAGGCTGTACGTTGCTTATAAGTTCGTCACGGTACTGTTTGATATGCATTGATAAGAACGCAAACTTTCTAAAAACGGTAGGATTCTTAGCTACATACTCCACCAGACCACCATCAGACTTCGACACCGGCAACGCATCTCTAGTGTTGCAAATGTTTGACGACGCGGATAGCCTAGTTGGTAGTGACCCTGCCTCCGACGCAAGCGTCCCGGGTTCGATCCCCGGTAAGGGCAAATATTTGTGTGATGAGCACGAATGTTTGTTCCTGAGTCTTGGATGTTTCCTTTGTATTTAAGTATTTATTTCTCTATATAAGTATTTATATCGTCGTCTAGTACTCATAACACAAGCCTTTAGAGCTTACTTTGGGACTAGATCGATTTGTTTAAAGATTGTCCCCTGATTATTATTATTAAATGTCAATAGGCAGCAGTGACCACTTTTTATCAGGTGGGTCGTCTGCATGTCTGCTAATACATGGCAATTAAAGAAAAGATAACTAGGCACCAACTTGGTCTACCCATGCTGGCACTGTTACAACTGTATTTTGTTCCGGTAGCTAGAACAGCGGGATTCCGGTGATGTTCTAGATCTGTTGCTGCGAAAGTATATAATGCTCTACCAAATGAAATTAGGTTACAGATGCATTCTCAGTTTTTTGTTGCTTTGAAAGAGTACTTGATTGTCTTATGTCCATATAATCTCAATGAATATTATAATGAATTTAAATACCTATGTAATTTATTTTAATGACTATTATTGTAAGTAATGAAAAATTTATTGATTATTAGTTTTTCTCAATGATGTTATTTTTGCATGTCACTAAAATCTACCTTATATACTTAAGTTTAGCTACACCCTAGGTTAAAGTTGCAGCTAACAATTTGACGCTAAATAAATAAAAATAAATTATGAAACAAAACTTACTTTCAAATTCTCCAGCTCCTTCTCAGCAGTGGCGGCTAGAGCGATCAGCCGTTCAGTCTCTCTCTTCTCCAAGTTCAGGAAGTAATACGCATCCTCGACCACTTCCTGTTCCACGCCATTAACACCATTACTGTCCTTAACCTCATCCTTAACTAACTCGTCGGAACTGTCTAAATTTATCACAGATACACCATTTGATATAACGCTCACTTCACTTGGTTCCTCCTCAGTCTTGTCTGGTTTGGGAATGTCTTTCTCCTTCTGCGGGGATATTTCCGTCTTGATGAAAGTCTTCTTTGGCGAGAGAATAGGCAGCTGAGCTCGGAACTCTGGCCTCAGATGCCTTAGGACCGGTAAGGTGTTTGAATCTTCTCCGTTTGGACTGCAATATTCTTCGCCTTCCTGGCTGCCACTTGAACGCCTTTGGACATAATCGCTTGGACAATTAAAAGATTTCTCCTGTAAGATTCTAGATTCGTCTTCTTCGCTTCGCGACTTGCGCTTCTGATTGAAAAAGCCTTGCGCTAACGCACCGGGGCCGTACAATCGTTCTACCCGCTGTTGTATAAAACTCTTCATAGGACTAGGTAGCTTCTCACCATTCTCCTTCGTTATTTCCATCCTCTTCGATACACCATTGGACGAGATAGTGTACGATTCGGAATTGACAAAACGAGACTCTTTCCCATTGGTGTTCACCGTTTTCCTAAAGTTAGTTTCCGAGTAACTCGATTTGAAAGTCAACTCCTTAGCATTGTCGACCTCATCGGCTTTCTGGTGCAGCATGGCCGTAGCGAAAGTCTTGCTTTCCGTGGACATGAAGGACCTGCTGGCGGTAGTCATGCTTGGTCCTAGGAAATCGTTTTTAAGTTGCTTATTCTCGGCAGCCATGAAGGCATGTAATGGAGATGTCGCTAAGTAGGGGTCTGTATGCGCCTTTAAAGGCGCCTTCGTTGTCAAATCAGTTCTAGTATCATGGGGCCCGAACGTGGGGACCAGCAGTTTATTGGCACTAACTGGAACTGGAACTAGAAGTGAATTGCTCTCACTCTTATACTGATATGTGTGAGTTATAGGTCTTATGGGCGACGCTTCTCTACTCTTATTGATATCCTGACGTAATTTTGAATCGTACGTCGTCAAATTAGTATAACCATTCACAGAGCACGCTAGATTTAAATACGAAGGCTTCTTATGTGGTATTTCATCTCTTTTCTTATGGTGTCCTCTGGATCTATGACTGCCAGAGTCTATATGGACTTTGGGGGGTGGTTTTAATAGATGATCAGATCTTTTCGGGGTGGGGGTGACGTCGTCTGGTGTCCGCACTGGGGTGACGATCGGGGTAGGTCGCTGGCTGGCCGGCAAGTTGGGCTGGAGGTTGGACGCCCGCTCTTGGATGCGAGACGTGAAGTCCCGGATGCGACTAGTGGTGGAAGACGGCGTTAGGAGGTTCAAGCTTCCGGATGTTGTATCTGCAATGAAATAAGGATTTTTATTTAAAACGGAGTTTCAGGATTAATATTATTAGTAAAAAAAAGTTATGCCTTGAAAGGGGTCGTCCATAAAGTATGTCACACTAATTTCGTGTTTTTTTTACCCCTCCTCCGTCCTTGTCACAGTTGTTCACATTTGTGAGACCGCACCCCCCTCCCTAGTGTGACGTCACATATTTTGCAATTTTACTACTAGACATTATTAAATTAAGATAGCAGTTCCGAAATTGTTTTATTTCCATTTAATTTATTTTTTAATATACCTAATCAACATTTCAACAGTGTGAACTCGCCAACAACACAATTTAAACCTTATATTCATATAGATAGAGTTGGAAATATTGTTAAGCTTTTCGTTAATAGTTAAAATTTGGCATTTTAAGACTTAGATGTATTCGATTTTGAAATGTGACGTCACGAAACTTAGGACCCCTCCCACCCCTTTTCACACCCCTCCTCTTAACGTGTGACGTACTTTATGGATAACCCCAAAGCTTGATTAATTATCACATTATTGTTATTATTGTAGCTGGGAATTTAAATGTTTTAAACTATACTTGACATGTCATGACGCATGACGCAACTTATTACAATGTAACATTAAAACAGATACTAATGACCTCAACCTTAATACCTGTATGGGTAAACTTTTGAAATGCTAATTCCTTTGTCAGCTAGACTGACCGTAGTTTTCAAGTATTTACAAAGATAATGTATTATCTATTGTGACAGTTGAATTGTCTAAGATATTCCAAATGAAAATCTTTTCTTTGCAGGCCCCAAATTCTCGCTGCATTCGAGATAATCTCACAATCGAGATTAAACGTCAGTGCACACAGTCGTTTGACACAACTGTATGAATCTGGCGTTTAATCTCGGAATCGACATTATCTCGAATGCAGCGAGAATTGGGGGCCTGGTCAAAATAATAATAATATTTTGGACACTAACACATCGATCTAGTCCCTAACCTTCCCTCTGCTATAGGTACTAGACAACGATACGAACGCTTATAGATAAATTAAATATATACACATACATTTATAAATACTAAACATCTATGACTGGACTGAGCTAACAAACATTACGCTCGTTTAAAATTAAAAAGAATTAATGTGAAATACAAATCCATTCCAAATTCAATTCTAACGCGGTGGAGTAAAGTTTAAAACAAAAGTGAATTTCATTTGGACTTATTTCCTTTTATTTTTAAACGTGCGATTTTGTGCTCATCACAAAAAAGTCTACTGCATAAGTCTATATTTATACCATAGACTAACATAGGTACATATCTATAGAAATAAATAAAATAGAAGAGTATGTTTGTAATGTCAAACGCACGTATCAACAAAAAAAAGTCAGTCTGTCAGTCCATCCGTTTGTTCGGGCTTATCTCTGAAACGGCTGGACCGATTTTGACGGAACTTTCACTGGCAGATAGCTGATGTTATAAAGAGTAACTAAGGCTACTTTTATTTTGGAAACAGAAATAGGGTACCGCTAAAAATTAAAATGAGTGTACTTGCGCTGAACACTGAGGCTAACTTCAGAGACGCAAACTTGCGTGGTGCCAATTAACACCTTATTTATACTTATTATTATCTAAATAAAAAAAACAAACTCACAACATAAAAATAAAGGAAAATAATCACACATAATTACATAATTAATAATAATAAGAGCATGCAAAGACGCGTCTAATAGAACCACGTTTTTAAACTGAACTGCGATAATTAACAAATTTTGTAATCAGCTGTAATCAATGATAATGCTTATCATTTTAATTACACAACTATACTTATTAAATGAAGCTATGATTGTATTGTATGACTAGCTATGCCCGTGACTCTCTTAGGCAATACATATGTCCTATCCCCGAAACCCTTTGAGAGATCAAAATAAATGCCATTATGTAAGTTAATGTTATTTAACTGTTTTTTTATTTAAATGTCTTGTGCTAGTTTTAAAACAATACAATACAATTTATTGAACAGAAAAAAAAGAACCGAAAACCATACACTACCAAAATAAAGTAAGGGAACAATAGGCGGTCTTATCGCTAAATAGCGATGTCTTCCAGACAGCCACTTTCTGTGTTCTGTGGCCACAACAGAGAAAATAACGAACAAAATAGTTTAAATTTGGCAGGTGGTGCAAAATAGAAGTTAAAACATTTCCTAAATTTACAAGCACTCAAATATAACAAATATTTAAATACATATATACATACATTAATTTATTTTTATTGTATAATTCTAATTGTAATTTTAATGAAATGGCCCTGGTTTGGGGGGGGGGGGGAATTAGTTAGTAACATTCAGACAGACAGACAGACAAAAATTGTAAAGACTGCAATTTAGGGTAAGTCATCATGTAAGATTTTCCACTAAGATAATTAGACAGAGATACACTCAATTTGATTTATTGGTATTGTATTAGATATTGGTTGATGCAGCCAAACTGAAGTAGCAGCATAGACCAAATACCCAATAGACTTCGCATAGCCGGGCGACCCCCGCTGCTAGCATTAGAGGCAAAAAGCCATAAGCAGCAGGGCTACAAGACAGGCGCGGGCGCATAATCCCGCACGCACCAATCACAGCGCTCTACACACCCCGCGCGCCCCGCAAGCTTGGCAACTTCCTTGGACCACTTCTTTACAATAGATTAAACGCCATATTAGGCATATATCCTCTTAGTTATAACAAAAAATTCTTCAAGAAGCACTTCAAAATATGTCCCACGCAGATACAGAAAAATTGACATTGTTTTGAAATGAATATTGTTTTATGTAAAGTTCATAACACTGCCTATTGGTATTGTCTTATTGTTTTTTTGTTATATTTTGTACTTTCTTTTTTGTAATTTATCTAACTACTAAGAATATAATTGTAATTTTCATGTGATTATAAGATAGTTATGTACTTAAGTCCTTTTTCGCCTGAAACACAGGAACTTCCTAGTTCAGATACGTGTGTTATTTTTGTCCATCAGTATGTTCAGTCTTTAGTTGTAATATTGTCAAATAAGTTTTTCAATAAACATTTATTATTATTATTATTAACTTTATTTGCTAGTAAGCAAGTGTCTTTAGGATATTTGGTCTTGGGGCTCAAGTTGAATTAAGTTTTTTTTTTACTCCATTATTAATTCCACTAACCACTAATCACAATTCTCAAGCGAAATATTGTCAAGTTTCAAAAAAAGTATGTCAAGGTCGGCACATTATAAGTTCATAGTTCAACACTTACCTGTATTTAGTTATTTATGATGTAGATGTTTCTATGAATAGCAATGACATTACTAGGTTATGCAAGAGCTGGCTGTCCAAATGAATATAACCTTTAAATATAACTTGTTTTTGTGATAACATCAAATCGTTTATTTACCAAGTTGGGCACTTGCGAGCCTTTACTCCTGACATTACTAAAATAAATGAATATACCAGCACTTCGAATAGGACCATCATTACTGAGAAGCGCCCCAAGAAACTCAGCAGATTACTTAAAACATTATTTTTTACAATTAATAAAGTACTCTGCCTCTTGTGTTGGCAGGGCTCTCTTGAGCCAAGCAGGAGCCCATGGCTTTTAAAGGTACATTAGTATAACATGAGGTTAGCAAGGCACAACGGGGGCATGCTCTGTGCTGATGCTTAGCAACCAGCGACCAAGGTTACCTCGGTATAACCAACTCACTCGCTATATCTTTGCTTCTGGTATTTCCCATACACCCATAAGGAAACTTCCCTGCCAAATTTCATGTTTATAGGTTTTATAGTTCCGATTTCGTTGTTAGACTTATTAGTCAGTGCGTGAGTGAGTGGTATTTGGCTTTTATATATGAATCACTTATATTATAAATGCAAAAGTTTGTCTGCGAGTTAGTATTTTTGCTACTTCTGGCTGAAAGGGCTCTACAGATTTGAGTGAAATTTGAAATGGAGATAGCTGATACCCTGAATTAACACCTAGGTTACTTTTTATCTCAGAGAATTTTAAAGTCACCAGCAGAAGCTAGTCTCGCATAACTGTTATCAGTGAGAAACGGAAATTAAATCCAATAAGGAAGGAAATAGTAAAGCTAGGAATATGGCATAGGTATTTTTAAGATTAATTGCAATCCTGCATACATGTTTTTCTTTCCTTAGTTGGTAGGCATTATATGCAGGGCCGGATTATCCATTAGGCAGTGAAGGCAACTGCCTAGTGACACGCGCACTGAGAAAAAATAATCAATAATGTTTCATCCAGTGATCATTTAATTTAAATATTTGTATCCTCAATAACAATATTAAAATAGCGTAATTAAAGATATAATTGCATTGTGGTAGAAAAAAACTATTTTAGGAAGTTAGAAATAGGCCCAGAAATGGTTAATACGGCCCAAATGAATATTTATTTGTTTATTTAAACTTTGCACAGTATTGACTAATAGCAGACTTAATGCGTTATTTGATGCAAACATATTTCGACTAAGTTGTGATAGTAATATTTATAATTAGGAATATATGATATCATTGTCTTGTTAGTACTCATTGCAATGTGTTAGTCCCCAGGATATATCATTTTACTATTTACATACATACATACATACACATCACGCCCGAAATACCTAAAGGGGTGCGCAGACCCGCAAGACTACTTGTGGCCCCGTTCGATTAATTAGTCCTAAGATGTTTACTATTTATAGGATCATTTTATTTGAATCACGTCTTATTTAAAAAAATCATAGATATTAATAGATTATAATGAATATATTAGGAGTTAAAGTGCATTTGGAATAGGCGTGCAGTCCATATAGGCATTTAGGCAGTGCCTACCCTGGCACCTGACCCTGTGTCTGCTTTATAACTCGTAATTCGGATTAAATTATTTCTATGATACACGGTAATTTTTCCAGGGTAGGCAATGCCTAAATGGACTGCACACCCTTGGCATTTGGCGAGTTCCAGATTTTAGACAGGATGTTGTACTAAGTAACATACACATACATATTAAATAACACACATAGAAAGGATATCTCATTGTAGGTGTGAGATTTAGTCACGGAGATTATTTATCTCTGCTATTTCTAAATCTTATACATTTTTGGTAATGATGTTTGTATATTTTGCAGTAACAACAGTTGATTTATTGATACAGGAATAAGAAGAAAGAGAAATAACTACATGATACCATGTAAGTCCAGGCTGTAAGTTGCAAATTGTACAGTCAGTACTAGTTTTTTTTAATATTATACTAGCTTAAACACCAGTTATGACCAGGCTTATGTACAGTTTTGATTCATATGGCACTAACTTATCTGACAATATATTAAAATCTTGTCTTGTCACAAAAAGGCTTAAATGGTTTATGTAACAGCATAGCTTTAATTATCTTCAAGTTAGTGGGATATGCCGATCGTATAAATTCATAACTTGACTTAAGAGGTTAAGTGAGTCAACGGAAGACCAAATGAAGATGTCATTACAAGAAAGGCATGTCTAATGAAAATAAATTGTTTAGTCATTATGAACTCCACGCATCATGCTGACGCGCCATCAATACGTGACAAAACACGCTTTAAGCGCAATATTAATACGAAAGCACATCAAACGCTGCCTTTCAAAAGATTAAGTAAAACAACGAAAAAAGCAGGTAGACTTCAGCCGAACTTTTAAAACCAATTAACGGCGCCTTTAGCCTTTTGGAAAGTCTTAACAAGCACTTACCAGTATTAATCAGATGTAGCACACAAATTAAGTACAAAACGATCGTATTTAAACAAGTTAAGAAATAAATCTCAAAGTTCCGAATTTTTCTACACAAAATTTATGACAGCACATCACAAAATGTCAAACTTTTATCCTTTTATTTGAGCGGCCCGTTGGTTCCGGCCAGCAGATCCGTTCCGTTTCACGTCGACGACTTAAGTTTTAATAATTTGCGATTGAAATTTGACTTTACAAGTCTTTGTGGTAGCTAAATAATATGTGACGAATGCTTCCACGCGTGTCCACGGGTCGGCTCAATTCGACTGACTGGTGACAATGACCGGCCCATACAATAGTGCGTGGGCCTGGGAGGCCGACATATCGTTTAGCATGCACGCGTTACTTATTGTCTTTTTGCAAACTAAATTGCATTTTGCAACGCAAGCTATACAATATGTCCTAGATTATAAACAAAGTATGTTATCTGTATTTTATTCAACTTACTTAATATAGAATATAAATACATCAGGAACTAGTTAAGTAATATAATAAATATAGCTACTTATCTGTTATCGCTGACATAAAAGTTGTTTATAAAATGACTTGGAGAAGGAAACAGCATACTCAATGAACTAAGACAAACACGTGTAGGGCCACACGTTCGCTTTTAGCTCATTGAGTAAGTATGCTAGTTTTCTACACTGTAGACGACAAGTTTACGAACTACAACAACATTTGCTTTGAAGAAAGATCACAAAATAAGGAAAGTATTTAGCGAGACGTAATGTAGTCGGTAATGTTTTGGGATGTGTAATCAAGTTTGGTTGGCCCACTTAGATCGTTTCAACACTGCCTACGCCTATGACAGAGCGGCTTGAGTGAATTGCATTGTAATTTTAATAAATCAGGTATATAGTTCCACCTAATATTTTTACAGGCTAAAGTATTCTCAATTCCAAGTTTAAATGGCCAAAATTTCAGCCGACGGCTCTTTTTGATTAAGTTCTAATGTGTTTACAAAGCTTAAATTGCTGATAGGAATCAGATTCTCGTCTAACTCTGAAATTCTCTGAACTTCAACACTACTGGAAAGACGTTACTATTTAAAACGTTTTTGATGAGTGATAATGGCGATACCGATATATATGTTTTCAAAAACAATAGAAAAATACGCAAGCATCATACACAATCACAGAAAGAAAAGGTAATAAAGAAAACACAGATTGAAGTGAAAATGATACGTAAACATTTATTAACTTATAAATGATCGGTAAAATACATATGATTAAATATGATAAAAGTGCGAATATGTGAAAAGATACAGATGAAACTGAAGTTAATAAATATGATAAAAACATCGATATGAAAACATGCTTACACAACATTGATTTAAAGCTTGATATTACCTGAAAAATCAGTGCTAGCATCCACGTCTAGAGAACAACTTCCGATTGAATCAACAGATTTATCCATGACTTTCACCGTTAGTTTTTTAGCGCAGGCTTTTAGAAGATCAGACTCTTTAACCTCAACTTCATAAGCGCCTATACTGTCCAGATCGTTATCAAGAATTCTTGCTTCATTAGATTTAGGAGAAACGGTAGAACTAGGTAGTTTTATATCAGTTTCATCTGTGTTAATAGTTAGAATGGAATCAGGCTTCAAAGTAAGATCTGTTAGATTTTTATCAAGTATTAACGTGCTTTGACTTGTGAAGTTACTTCGTATAGGCTCAATGTATTCTACGTCGTCGTCATCGACGTATAAGTGATTGGTATGTCCGCTCGGGCCTTGTACGTCCGTTGCGTCTTTAGGGACAGCGTCTATAACCGTCTGTGGTTTATTCAAACTCCTATAGAAATGACTTTCCAACTTTTCGAGCTGTCTTCTCGTGTCCGATTGCTTTTTACGAACGGAGTCGATTATTACAGGAAGGTTTAGGAGATCGGGTGTTTTTTCTCGATTTCTGGATAAGTCACGCCTGAATATAGGTGAATCGTCACTTTCTAGCTCGAATCGCTTATATTTAGACGAGCAATAGTCATCCACTGATGACGTGTCAGACTTTTTGTCGAAAAACGTGTCCAGAGAGAAGAACGATTTCCGTTTCTTTTTGGGCTGATTAGCCTTATTAAAATTAGAATTCACAAACGCATCGCCAGTTTTATACTGCTGCACGCAGATATTACTTGTATTCACCAGCGATTTAGGTCGAGTTTCCTTTGACAAACTTAAGGGTACTCTATTCGTTTCAATCTTACGCGAATCCAAGCTGAGAGTTTTCCGAAATCGCTCATTCAAATTGGTCAAAAGGAAATGGCGGCGTTCAGTCGATTTTGGAGTGATGTTGTAGGAATTTTGCTTGCTAGTGCAAGGTTGAGAATTGGGAATGTGTTCTGTGTATTTGAACTCGATATCGCTTTCAGAGTCCTTCCTTTCTGATGACCGATCAGGGCGATGGAAAGAGAAGGAACCCCGATTGGAAGATCTCTTTCTATCGCAAATGCAGGTCCCTACGCAACTCAGCTTTAAACAGTTCCTCTTATCATCCGGTTCTAAAGACACTTCATGTTTCTCTGGAATGTACCTATCTGGCCTCTGTTTATGAGTCTGAAGGTCTTGCCTGATCTTCTCCAGTCTTTCATCCCCATGTAAACCTCTAGTATACTTCGATTTTGGCGGTCTGAAGAATCTGATGGACCCCGAAGTGTGGGGATCCGTTGAGCGGCGTCGTACGAATGGTGAGTCGGAAATCTTGTTCACGCCCAAGAGCAGGACCGGTGATTTCTTGTCCTCTTCATCTGGTAGGTCGCTGGAACAGAAAGGAAATGTTAAGATTGATATTTTACGAAGTATGAGTGTGCGTTTTCACCTGAAGCATATGCGAATGCTTATGCTTGTGAGATTTCCATACTGGTGGCAGGGAGAGACTAATTAATTAAAGCAATTGCAAGGATGTCAATTTAAATGCTTAAGGGTGACTTGTTTTTTGACCATCACCAGAACGATCTAAGTTATTCCATTATGAAAGTAAAAGTTATATTTATTGATTTCTATTATGATTGTCAAATAAAAGTGACACTTGATCCAACTAAGAAATATTATTTACTGCACTCGTATACGATTTCTCAGTTATCAGATCGATGCCTTGCATGTGAAATATACACCGTAACTTTCTTTGCTTGATGAAAGTGATTTAATGTGAGATCGATTGGGTCGCTATTGAAGCCGTGTAGAATTGTTTTTGTTGGGTTAGTAAAAGTTAAAAACAATGCGTTTTCGCGAACGATGTTTGTGAAACGGAACGTTCTTTTTTCTACAGGCTATAGAACTTTTATAACAGCCCATGGAAAATGCGAAAGCATTATTTCTAATCACAAACAAAGTTGGCTTTCTAATAGTTAATCACAAATAAGCATAACAACTAAAGGCACAATAAATGCGTTAATAAAAAACAAAAGGTACTTACACACAATGTTAACTAGAGAACACAAACAAAGACACAATTAGCAGAAATTTTAGAAATATATGTTTAAGTAGAAATAGACGCAATACGCAACATATCAAGACAAAGAAACGAATAAAACTGATCTATTTAGAAT